>CM045497.1:30317595-31731991 GCA_024704745.1 Rosa lucieae
CTGGTTGCCCCTAAGCGACTAAGAGATCTCAGCCATTGGATGATCTGTTAGACCATTACCGTCAGTTTCAAACAGTATTGGACAAAAAGTATTGACTCAACCTAGTAAAAACGCAATTCAGCTTTTCTACTTGACCGTCGCCGAGGCCATCAGCATCAGCCAGAGGTCGCTGAGAAGCTCTTCAAGATTCTCGACTTGATTCCTTGTTTGAATGGACGTCGTCGATCGTTGGAGTCAATTCTGATTCATACGTCGGAGACCCACCGGGTCGCGGTACTCCGGCCACCATACGACTCCGGATATGGAATTTTGCTGAAGAATTGGAGGGGAAGACCTCGTTGGCTTTGCATTTAATTTGGATTATTTTAATTTTGCAATTTAATTTGGACGACCCTCGACAATCGCCGACTCTCTGCTCTGGTTTGCAGCCGGCGCGATGGGAATGTGTTATAAACATTGAGAACAATATTAGTCAACCTTCCCGATTATAAACGCACGTGAAGAACATGTGCCAGTAAACCCAATTGTTACTGAAGATCAGATTTTATTTTTTTATTTGTTATCTGTTAACACGTGCATTGCACACTCTGTTAACAGAACCCATGTGGGCTGAAGAATCTCTGATCCTATTCCAATCAAACGACTACATCAAGTATTGAAAACGACATACGCAACCATGATTCTACTCACCAAGCTAAAACAGTAAATCACAATTCACAACCATAGTGCAGCAATTAAGATCAAATTAATCGGTACCTAACAATGAACATTCCTACCCATACTATACCATACAAGATGTCTCTAACGTACGACTAAGCTCATTGTGGAGAAACCGTGCCGGACGGTTTACGACTCTCCGATGCCTGAATAAGACACTAATATATGTGTAGATTAAGTAAATAGTGGATAAAGGAGTTATTACCTGTAAAAGGTGGTTGTACTAATGATTTAATACTCTAGCATGGGAATGAAGTTTCCCCCATCTTCGATGTGGGACGCAGGCGGTTCTCCTGATGCCTGATCAACCCTCTGCAATGTAATCAGATGGGCTGTGCTAGCCATGGCCCGGGGTGACATCCCATATGAGCCCCGCCATGGTGGGTTGTGAACCCGGCCCATGGCATAGTACCTGGGAGTCCCGATGGGCCCCAGCCGATAGTGCCAAACCTAGTGAAGACTTCCCTAGTATGTACAATCCCCCAAGTTCCCGTTCAAGATGTTTCTTGGGTGGGGACTTAATATTTTAGTCACAAGGTTTGGCACTGGTGTGCCTGTAGGGATGTCCCCCAAGTTCCCGTGCAAGAGATTTCTTGAGCGGGTTACGCTTGTAGGTAGCAAATCTACAGTGCTCCCCATTTAACCCATAAAGGTTAAAGAAAACCTCTGGGTACCGTTGGAGGTCTTGAGCCTCCGGTACCAAGTGGGGTTTTCTGAGGGCTTGAACCTCTAGTACCCGATGGGGCAGAATGAGGACTTGGGTCTCTGATACCAGGAAGGGTGGAATGAGGACTTGGGCCATTGATACCCGGAAGGGTATAATGAGGACTTGGGCCACTGATACCCAGAAGGGTAGAATGAGGACTTGAGCCTCCGGTACCAAGTGGGGTTTTCTGAGGGCTTGAACCTCTAGTACCCGATGGGGTAGAATGAGGACTTGGGCCTCTGATACCAGGAAGGGTAGAATGAGGACTTGGGCCATTGATACCTGGAAGGGTAGAATAAGGACTTGGGCCACTGATACCCAGAAGGGTAGAATGAGGACTTGAGCCTCTGGTACCCGATGGGGTAGAATGAGGACTTCGGCCTCTGATACCCGAAAGGGTAGAATGAGGACTTGAACCTCTGGTACCCGATGGGGTAGAACGAGGACTTGGGCCTCTGATACCCAGAAGGGTAGAATAAGGACTTGGACCTCTGGTACCCGATGGGGTAGAACGAGAACTTGAGCCTCTGGTACCCGATGGGGCAGAACGAGGACTTGGGCCACTGATACCCAGAAGGGTAGAATGAGGACTTGAACCTCTGGTACCCAATGGGGTAGAACGAGGACTTGGGCCACTAATACCTGGAAGGGTAGAATGAGGACTTGAACCTCTGGTACTCGATGGGGTAGAACGAGGACTCGGGCCTCTGATACCTGGAAGGGTAGAATGAAGACTTGAGCCTCTGGTACCCGATGGGGTAGAACGAGGACTTGGGCCTCTGATACCCGGAAGGGTAGAATGAGGACTTGAACCTCTGGTACCCGGAAGGGTAGAATGAGGACTTGAACCTCTAGTACCCGATGGGGTAGAACGAGGACTTAGGCCTTTGATACCCGGAAGGGTCGAAAGAGGACTTGAGCCTCTGGTACCCGATGGGGTAGAACGAGGGCTTGAGCCTCTAGTAACCGGAAGGGTAGAACGAGGACTTGAGCCTTTGATACCAGGAAGGGTTGGTGGTGCATGTCAGCCACGTGGGGCAGAGTGGGCTGTGAAATAAATGACCGTCCCATCAACTGACGGTTTCGAGGTGTGGGGAGATGCGTGGGACACATGTAGTGATCATATGGTTGAAGTCATTTCGTCTTCAACAGCTGTGATGCTTTGGAGATTGAATTTAAGAGGAAAACAGAGACTGTTTCCCTTCACTTTCGCGAAAACTCTCTCAGAAAACCCTGAAGATTTGCAGTGGGGAAAAGGAAGAGCTAAGGGAGAAGTAGTGTTCATACTTGCGGAGTGATCGATCGATCGCCTGTTTGGAGAAAATGTAAGATCTCTCTCGCCTTGTTTGTATGATTTTGTTTGTTCTGTCGTTTCTGTTTCTGCCATGGATGCTTTCTGTTGTGCGTTTTCTTTTCTGTGCGTTGTTTGCATGTGTAAAAAAGAACAGGAATAATAATAGTGTGGGTTGCCTATAGGTAGTTTCTGGGGAAAACTGGGCTTTTCCTAGGGTTTTTTGTTGATTTTTGATTTCTGGGTTTGTTCGATTTTCTGGGTTCTGAAAGTGGGGAGTGATCTGTGCCTTCATTAAGTCTTAGATCTACGACTTAGGCTAACCCTTGTGTTTCTGATTCTAGATAGCGAATTTTGAGGCCCAAGTTGAAATAGTTCTAGGATGGAATCAGAAACCAAAGCTGGGGATGCTGGATCGTCATATCAGTCTTCCATGAGACAAGCGGAAGCAGATATCGACCGGTACCTGGGTCGCAGTAGTGCCTGTGTGGAATTAGCAGAGAATACCGATCCTCGACTGGGGTGTTCTCGGAGAGTAGCGAGGGTATCGATGGTGATGAAAACGAGGACGATCCTGGGGAAGCGCAAGAAGCGTGGCTATTCCCGAGGGCATCCCCAAACCTAGGTATACACTAGTGGACGAGACCGTATGCGACGAGCCAGGGAGAAGTATGACCATGAAGGAGATCATCACGATGAGGCTGAAGTGGGGAATACCAGACGAAGTAGAGCTTAGGCCTCTGAAGGCTGGAGAGATGGCTACGAATCCTCCTTCGGGATGTGTGGCGCTGCATGAGAACCAGCTCTACCAAGGGCCATCGCTACCGCTGCCCCAGTGCCTACAATATCTCCTGCGAATGCTGAACCTGTCACTGGGGCAGTTGACCCCGAATTCTTGGAGACAAATTTTGAGTATGATGGCCAGCAAGGGTGGCCCACCATCAATGAATTCCGAGCCGTGTACCGGGTCCTATACTCGAGGAAACAGTCTTGTCAAGGGACCGTGACGTTTGCAGCTCGGGACTACGAGCCCCTTGTCACCAATATGCCCACCTCAGAGCAATAGGTGGAGGAATAAGGTGTTTCTTTCTGGAGGACATTGGCAGATTAGGAATAAGAAATGGAACCTAACGGGTACGTTTCAAGCCATCGGGGACCAGTGCTACTCACTGTCCGAGGTAGAGAGAAAACGGATAGCCCGGGTATACGCTGTATGGAGTGAAGAAGAAAGAAGCTCCTATAGGTTCATCCGGTACTCCGTACTAGATATGCTAGGCCTAGGGAGTCTCTCCGGTGAGGCTGATTTCCTGTACACATACATTCGTATTTGTATTATTATATATATGCCTTTTTTTTTTTTTACTTGGGGATTGATTTTTCACATTGCTTGCAGTGAAAGTGCCGAAGAGGAAACCCCGGAAAGGCAAGGAAGACGACAAGATGAACGACAACGCGCTAATGGACATGCTTATGAGCCAAGGAGAAGATGCCCTGCACATTGATGTTGATCTCTCGTCGAAGGCTACGGGTCACTCACTTGATGAACTTCTCCTTGAGATCGACGACGACGGGTACAGGCATCCTGATCCTAAGGCCCCCGTTACCCAGAGCAACCAGCCTCTTGTCAGGGACTCTGTCACTATTGCTGATACCGGAAGAGCAAAGGCGCTGGTGTCGGCTCCATATCTTCTCTGTCTGCCGGGTCAGCTGGGAGCGAGGAAGTTTTGCTGCCTGGCGAGAAGAAGAGGCACCATAGGCACCGCCATCGGGGCGGGAACAAGGGGGACGTTACCTACACTGATATTGATGTTAAGGGGGCGGAGCCAAAGAGAAAAATCCTCCAGGATCGGAAGCGTCGCCGTCGCTTGGGCTCTTATCTCCGGCAATTCCAATAGTCCCTAAGAAGCCCATCAAGGAATTGCTGAGCGAGTACGAGGTCGCTGACGAAAAGTTCGTGCTCTCGATGCTTGCCGATTTGAAGGATATAGACCTCGATCGGGTAAGGGCAAAGGACAATACCCCAAAAGAGAATCGTAGCCTCGCCCGGGAATCAATGATGCGAGTACGGGACCTACTTTATCCTTATTTTCCAACTGTTTGTACTATTTGTGTGTGCTAACGGGGTGTTTGCAGGCACTATTTAACGTGCACGCGATTGATGCTAGCCAGGAAGTTACGCACTTGAAGGAGAAGGTTAGCAGTCTCTCCCGGCAAGTGAAGTATCTTCATAGGGAGAAGGGCAAGCTGGAGAAAGAGCGGGACTCCTTGAAAAAGAAGATAGAGTCCTTAACCCCTATGGTGACCGAGCTGGAGGCAGCGAAGCAACGGATCGCGAAGCTCGAAGGTGAGTTGTCCGAGGTGAGGGATGAGGTGAAACCTGACAAGACCCGCCCCGGATTTCACCCCAAATCCGAAGAGGCCATGCGGGGCCCACCTTAGTAGATATTTTACCAAAAATTTGGCAGAACTTCCCCTAAAAATGGACTTCCCAAAACCTGTAGAAAAATATCTACACTTCTAAACCATCCATCCATATTCTCCTGGAGCCACCCTGCTCCCCAAATCACAACACACAAAACGCAACTTGAATAACATTAATCCCACAAGTAATTAGAGCAATTCTAATAAAAAGGGTAAACAAGGAAAACCTAATTCAAAGGAAAACGCGGAAGCCATGTTGTTGACTATGCCTCAATTCCATGTACGCCCGACCTCAACTAATTTCGCCTGCAAACTGGGCATTTTAAACCGAAGGGCCCAGGGGAAAAGTATTGAAAAATACGTTAGTGTGAGTGGACAAAATAAATAATTAAGATGATTTAAATGAAGCAAACTTAAATACTTTCCCACTTATTTAAATTTATAAAACCTCGATGCATGCAACGTTTGTAAAATTTTATTTCTTAAAATCAAGAAACTGTTAATCAAACTCGCTGAGTATCGTATCATTGGACTAGACCCCGCTAGCCCAGAAATAATATAAAAGTAGGGGAAGAACATAGCCATACAAATGAGCTTCCCAGGCTCGGGTGAGAGCTTCCCAGGCTCGGGTGATAGCCTCCCAGGCTAAAGTACTCCCATATACTCCAGTTATATACCCACACGCCACTAAGTGTAGCGATTAGGATACTGGGCTTCAACATTGTCACGCCCCTGATTTTTATTTGTGTTAAAAATGAGGGGGTGACAGATGATTGGGTTATCACCAAGTGGTGTGGTAAGGATTCCTAATGTTGTGGTACTAGGTAGGGGTACCTGTACCTATTATTGATCTAGGTATGTTGCATAGTGAGGCAAGAACCGGTTGTTGAGGAATGAGAATTGGATTTTTGGGGATGAGTTTATTCGTACTTGTTGGTTTTGTACGTTTAAATTTCGGGACGAAATTTCTTTAAGGGGGGTGGAATGTGATGCCCCGGAAATTCATATTTATTTTCCGAGGATTTTCCGGAATTTAAATTGTGGTTATTGGACGGTTTCGTGGCTCGTGGATGGAGCGGAAGTGTTTCAGATCAAATTTTTTTTTTTCGGAAAATATGACTTTAGGGGTGTTGCAAAGGTTGACTTTTGATACTTTGAGATTCTCCAAAAACTTCATTTACGAAAGTTGTAGAGCGCGTCAATACGAGTTTGTGGACATGTGGAACACGTCAATCGGAGTTCGTATGGGGAAGTTATGGCTTTCGGAAGAAGTTTTCATTTTGGTATAAATAGGAATTTTCCGAAATTAGTTTCATAATTTCCAAGTTTCCATTTCCGGAAACTCTCATTCTCTCTCTTTTCTCTCTCGGTTGACGCCTTCACTATCAAAGTTATCCAGCTAACCTGACCCAAACCCGGTATTCCAACCCGGTCAGAACTCCATTTTTCGGCAGCCTCTACCGGTGAAACTATCCAGATCGGTTCGCCACCTTGCTCTGGTCGTCTCTCTGGTGTCATCTAGCAGCGATCCTCCTCCACGGAGGGGCTGCAAGTCGACAAAGTTAGGTGATTTAAGACCCAATCAGAAATCCTAGCACCGGCTACGGTACAGCTTCAAGCTTCCATCTTTGGGTTCGTGGAAGCCTTATGGTTCGATCTATGGTGTTTTTTTGGATCGATTTACGTGGAAATCGGTTCAACTCAGGTTGAGCAAAATTTCAAAGCTTTTGAGGTAGTTTTCGATCCTTTATGCTTGTTTTCTGACTTCGAGCTAGTTATGAAAATTCACAAGCATGCTTAGATGAAACTTTTTGGTGTTGGGAGTTTTGTGAAATATTGAGTTTGGCCTACAGCGGTGCCCACCGCCTGTGGCGGCATTCCTTCCATGTAAGGGATTGTTTCTATTATTATATATGTTCTACTCGTTGATACGAGCGTTTCAATATATAATATGCAAATTTTGGAGTTCGTATGAATTTATTATGATTTTTACGGTTTCATACCGGTTGATTTATTCGATCTGTGAGGATCCAAGCGTTCGATCGACTTGTGGTTTGGACATATAGATCGTAGAAGTATTCTGGAGACATTGGGTGGTCTTAGATGTGGTTTTGCCTCAATTGGCTTCACTTTGGGAATTTTGGTTCAATTTAGGGTTTCGAACGTTATTCCTTGTGTTTCATTGACTAAATCAAGGCTGTACTTTCCTTAGGTACTTGACGAAGTATTCTTGGACAGTTAGTTGGTGGTTAGACTATTTTGTTCTGTATTGAAGACGCAGCGGGAGTTTCGAGGTGAGTAATCTCACAAGGTTCATTAATGAACGGAATTACCTTTATCGTTTTGAGAGTTATTTAGTAACTGCAAACTATAGTTGGTATTAGTAGGCATTCCTGAGCGGATGACTACGTGTATATATATATATATATTTACATGAAATATATATGTTTTGGTGGTTTGTGGATTTATGACAACAATATGCATGAATGATGCTTTTTATTGTTTTGGGTTGTGGCTTTTGGAAAACAAATGATTTTAGAATTGTTTATTCGATTTGTTTTGAAAAGCGTTGAGATTTGGGAAAAATGTTGAGAGTTGTGTACGAAAACAATATGCATGGATTGATGCTTTTTATTGTTTTGTGTTATGGCTTTTCGGAAAATAATGATTATGGAAATGTTGATTTCAATTGTTTTCAAACGCATTGCGATTTGTGTAACATTTTGGGTCCAGTGTGACTCCTTCAATGTTTTACTCCAAGGGACTATGCAGCCCGAGGAACGAAGGTCTATGACCTTGGGCAGAATATCAGGTAATCACGTATTTGGCCGGACGAGTGGTTACATTTCAGTTAGAGCTCTAATCTGTCTGCCATATAGGTAATTCATGGGGTAACGGGAATTGGTTATTGATAGCTCATGACATTACGTGTTTTTAGGGAACAAGATGTGAGTTGCTTCCTTATTAACGGTTTTTAAGGGGATAAGGTGCAAGTTGTTTTTCTCATTAACGGTTTGATAGAAATCAAGGTACGTGTGAGTTGTTTTCTATGGTACGTTATGGTACATTTGATAGAAATCAAGGTGTGAGTTGCTTTCTATGGTACGATTATGGTACATTTGATAGAATTCAAGGTGTGAGTTGTTTTCTATGTTTTATTGATAGAAATCAAGGTGTGAGTTGCTTTCTATGGTACGATTTGGTACAATTGATAGAAATCAAGGAGTGAGTTGTTTTCTATGTTTTGATTTGAAAGGAAATTAAAGTGTGAGTTATTCTCCTTTATTTCGTGTTTTAAGGAATCAAAGCGTGAGTTGTGTTAACTGTTTTGAGTTACTCATACGGGCTTGCAAAAGCTTACCGGGTTTGTTGTGTGAAAACCCGGTACATTATTCAAACGGTGTAGGGGTTAATCCTGCAGGTTAGGATAATCGGGGTTGAAGCGGAGATAGCGTCCTTGCAGCTTTACGGTAGGAAGCCATTTTTGTGACTTTACCGTTGATAAAGACTTCCGTTGTAGTAAACTCTGAGGAGCATTTACGTTTTATTTTGTTGTTGACAATTTAATTTGTAAGCTTATGTAATATATGACTCTGTGGAGCGGGTCAATATTGACATAGTGGGTCAGGGCAACAATAAGTACTTCGGTTAAAAGGGAAAAAGTTTCTAGGTATTTTGTATTGATGGCTGAACGTTCACGCATATATAATTATGGGATTGTATATCGATTTTTATTTGTGTTAAAAATCAGGGGCGTGACAAGCATTACTGTCACAAAGACAGTAACCAACGCCACGAAGGTGGACGGGCTTTGGCGATCCCATCACCTCGCCACAAAGGCAAACATCAATGCTAGCATGATAATAGTCACCCAAAGTATGGCAAAAGAAAAATCTGAAAATCACATAAATCCATAAAGCTTCCCCAAATTCTCGTCGACGTGTCCCACACGCCAAAAGTATCTCAAATCAATAGCAGAAAGGCAAGAAATAATAATAAATCATAATTTCCATAAATCGAAACAAAACCAATTCCAAAATCATCATCAAGGCATTCCCAATGCCAACACCGAAAGTCGATAAATAAATAAGAAAATAACAATAAATCAATGGCGTGTCCCACACGCAAAAAATATTCTTGGGTGAATGATTAATAAGCAAGGAAGTTCAATAATTAACTAATATTCCGCTTTAAAATAAATACCATGGAAAATACTTTGTTGAAAAACAACATAAATCATAGGGAAAATTTTGCAAACAGTACACCAAGTAAAGGCCACTAATAATTCTTATACACAAAGTTCCAAACCAAACATTTCGGTACACGAAATCTAAAACTCGACCCACTATCAGTACACGACGTCAATTATTGACACCAAAATGTCCATTATGCCCTCAGTTCTTTTTTTTTTAATAATTTGTTTTTTCTGTTATTTTTTTTTCCTTCGTTCATAAATGACTAGAGTCTTTTTTTTTTTCTGTTATGCGAGGTGAGAAGAAAAAAAAATTTATATATAAAAAAAAAACTGAGGGCATAATGGACATTTTGTTGTCAAAAATTGACATCGTGTACTGATAGTGGGTCGAGTTTCAGATTTCATGTACCGAAATGTTTGGTTTGAAACTTTGTGTATAAGAATTATTAGTGGTCTTTACTTGGTGTACTGTTTGTGAAATTTACCCTAAATCATAATTTCGAATCCAAGCATAACAAAATTAATATCCGAAAGTCATAACCGAGATAAATCATAATTGTAGACCCCCGTATTCTTTTTATTTTATTTATTGTTTATTTTAATTTGTCGAATAACGTATGAAGCTACGTATTCGTATGGTACACAAGTATTCGCGCTTAGGTTAAGACTTTGAGGCCATTTAAAGGATTAAGAAATTTAGAGAAAATCCAATTTGGGTCTAGAAAAGTATTTTCAAAAGTATCAAGGCTTAGGATAAGCTCGGAAAATTTTTTCCGAAAGGATTCGGTGAAGTATCGGAGAAATAAGGGTGTTTGAAGAGGTAATTTTCGGAGTGGGCTTGAGGAAATTAAAAGGAAAATGAAATAGTAGCAGCCCAAGCCCATTGGCCCAAAAGGAGGGCAAATTCGACTTTTCACAAATAAATTAGGGAGAGGTATTTAAGCACCTCATTCACCCCAAAACCCTAGCCTCTTCCTCATTTTCTTCTTTCCCTCTCTCTCTCTACCCGAGACTCTCTCTCTCTAGCCCTTCGCCGGAAATCGTCACCGCCGCACCTCCGCCGGTCGCCGCCTTTGCCGGAATCCGGATTTCAACCAAAATTTCCAGATTTTCTTCTCTTCCTTCCCTCTTTCCATTTCTCCAACCAAAATCATGAAATTTAGCCATTTAATCCCCCAAAAACCCTAGAACCCGAAGCTAAAATTGGGGCTTTTGTGATTCCTTCTTTCCAAGCTCAAATCAAGGTATTTTCCATCCTAATCTAGCCTCTATTCCTTCGATCTATACATCTTTCTTACCAAATTCGAGTTTTTGATTTCCATTTTTGATTTTTGGTGCATGAACCCGATTTCTCCTTAAACCATGAAGCTAGGCTACGGGTTTGGCAAGGATTTTTGGTAAGGATCTATCCATGCAACCTTGTTTTCAGTTTTTGGTTGAGATGTTGATGTTGGACGGATTTGTAGGTGAAGAAGGCCAAGGAGAGGAATAGGCCGTGTTTTTGAAGAAGAAAGGGTAAGGAATGGGTTTTGGACAAACCCTAGAATTTTTGTAATTTATTTGGTTGATTTGGTTTATGTTGAGCTATTGTTGTTGTTGATTAGAGATTTGAGGATGGTTAATTAGTAGGATTTTAATTAGCATGATTTTCAAAGTGTTGGAATTTTGGTGTTGAGGATTTGGTGTTTATTGTTGTGTATTTTGGCCAAAAGAAAAAGAAAAGGAAGAAGAAAAGGAAATGGCTTTATTTTTGAAAGAAAATAAAGAAAATAAAGAAAATGGTAAAAATTGGATTAAAGGAGGTTTTACTGTGGTAAAGTGGTAAAAAGTGAATAAGGTGAAAGTAAAGGTAAATTCGGTAAAAAGGAGGTAAAAGTAAAAGTGTGGAGGTAAAAGTCATGGTAAAAGTGAAAAGGTGAAAAAGGAGAAGTAAATGGGTAGAAGTAAAAGTAAAACTTTATTTATGTTAAAGTAAAATGAGATTGGAATCAGGTCTACTCGTTTCATTCATAACCCCTTTATATAGGGATATGATTGCAACGGAAATATCAATTACATTGATGATACTAAATGCTGATTGAGCTGTGATTTGTAATTGCTTGATTTCCTCTTCGTCTGTTTCTTTGACGAAGGCACATAATGTGCTTTTCCTTTAACACTCCCCCTTGTGCCAAGTCAAAGACGAAATGGTGCATGAGTTGTTGCCTCACTAAAAACCTTGCCAAGTACCAATGAAAACCCTGTGGGACAAAAATACACCTTGGTCGAAGGAAAAGAGCACAACGCACCTTTTACATTTGAGTATGACCTGCGTGTGTTAGACTCCCCCTGACGTCTACACCTCCCCCTGATACTTACATTAATCAGGGGGGCTTGGAAAGTCTTCGCATTTCTATGCTTTTCACATGTTTCTCAAATTTGGCTTTAGGTAATGATTTGGTGAACAAATCTGCTACATTCTCCTCAGACCTTACTTGATTCACTTGAATCTTGAGGAGGGCCTGTTGTTGCTGATTGTAGAAAACTTTGGCGATTGTAGAAAACTTTGGCGATTGTGTTTTTGTTATCACCCTTGATATGTCCTAGCTTCATCTGTTCGATGCAAGCTGCATTATCTTCATAAATGCAAGTAGGCTCTTCAATGGTAGAACTCAAACCACTAGTCCCTCGAATATGTGTGATGATAGTTCTTAACTATACACACTCATGGACAGCCTCATGTAGAGCGATGATCTCTGAGTGGTTCGAGGAGGTAGCCACAAGGGTTTGCTTGGTTGATCTCCAAGATATCGTCGTGTTCCCAATGGTGAATACATAACCATTTTGGGAATGACCTTTATGTGGGTCAGAGAGGTACCCAGTATCAGCAAAACCAACCAAAAAGTCATTTGGTGTTTCAGTGTAGTGAGTGGCGCTTTCGCCATCAACATTTCCTTTAGGGATTGCAGTTCCATATGCGGTCCCTCTTGTCTCTCTGTAGGGGAAGAACAGTCCCAAGTCAATGGTTCATTTTAGGTATCGAAAATATTCTTGATACCATTCCAATGACGCTGCGTTGGCGCTGAGCTAAATCTAGCTAACAAGTTCACTGAGAATGCAATGTCTGGTCGAGTAATTTGGGCTAAGTACAATAATGCGCCTATTGCACTTAGATAGGGAATTTCAGCTCCCAACACCTTTTCGTCATCTTCCTTTGGACAAAATGGATCTTTCTTGCATCCAAACTTCGACCGATCATGGGAGTGCTAGCAGGATGCGCTTTGTCCATGTTATATTGCCTGACTTTTTGGACATATGCAGACTGGTGGAATAGTATTCCATAAACTTGGTGTTCTAGTTCAAGGCCTAGATAGAATCGAGTTTTCCCAAGATCCTTCATCTCAAATTTGGATTTCAAGTAGCTCGCGGTTTCTCTTATTTCATCAAGAGTACCTGTTATGTTCATATCATCGACATATACTACTGCAAATCCAGAACTTGTTTTCTTTATGAATACGTAGGGGCAAAATTCATCGTTCTTATATCCCTTCCTAATCAAGTAGTCACTTAGACGGGTATACCACATCCGCCTGGATTGTTTTAATCAGTAAAGTGAGCATTTCAACCTAGTTGCAAACCCACTCCGTGGTTTAGAGTCACTTGACTTGGGTAATGTAAGGCCATCAGGCACTTTCTTATAGATCTCTGAATCTAGATCCCCATGGAGATATGCAGTAACCATATCTATGAGCTGCATTTCCAGTCATTTGGAAAATACTAAGCTAACTAAGTAAACGTCCATTTTAGGAGAGAATGTCTCCTCATAGTCAATTCCAGGGCGTTGTGAGAAACCTTGCGCCACAAGGCGAGCCTTGTACCTTAGGACTTCATTCTTCTCATTACGCTTTCTGACAAAGGTCCATTTATGTCCTACAGGCTTTACACTTGGTGGGGTTAGCACTACCTGACCAAATACCTGTCTCTTTGTTAGAGAATCTAATTCTGCCTGGATTGCTTCTTTCTATTTAGGCCAATCTGCTCTTTGTTGTCATTTTGCAACAGAGCGTGGTTCGATATCATCGTGCTCTATGATTTCTTGAGCAACAGTATATATCATCAAAGTGTATGGAAGATCTTTCTATCAAGTCATACGCACTCTCATAATCCTCTGAGATTTCTTTGTCCTCTGGAATCATTTTTAACATCGAAGCGTCCTCCAGTATTGATTCATGGACATAACTATAATCAGAGATAATCTCATGAGAGGGATTCTATACATTGATGATTGGTTTGTGCCTTACTCGCCCTCTTCTTCCTTGGGTGAGTGTCAATCGAACCAAGTGACCTCCCCCTCTTCCTTGGGGAGCCACTGCCTCAACCACACCTCCACTAAGTGCGGTTGCAGTGCCTCTATCTGCGGTATCGTGCCCTTGTTGGGGACTTCTAACCTTGCAGGCACATTTGCAGCTGGTATATGTGATCTAGTCACTTTTTCGATATAAGTAAACGCATCAGGCATCGAATCTGCTACGTTCTGAAGATCAATTATTCTTTTCTCTTCACTTTCACTTTGTGAAGTGCGGGGATCAAAATGAGACAGAGTGGGGACAAACCACGACAATTCCTGTCGTTCCCTTGGAAAATCCTTTTTCCTATCTCCCCCTAACGACGGGAAGACTGTCTCATCAAAGTGACAGTCCTCAAATTTAGCGGTAAATAGATCGCCTGTCAAGGTTTCCAAAAGCGGATAATTGTTGGGGATTCGTATCCAACATAAATACTTAATCGTCTCTGAGGACCCATTTTGGTGCGCTGTGGGGGCGCAATAGGCACACATATACTGCTCAACCAATATGCGTAAGTGTGAAGTGTCAGGCTCATATCCAGTTACCAACTGGTACACAGAAAATGGTTGGCTAGCTATGGGTCTTAACGAATAAAGTAAAGCTGCGTGCAATATTGCTAACCCCATGCTAGATATAGGCATGTTGGTGCGCATAACCAATGCCCTAGCCACCATCTGTAGCCTTTTGATGTGTGGCTTCTACGAGACCCATTTGTGTATGCACATGGTGGTACAAGATGCTCTACATCGATCCAAATAGATATGCAATAATCATCAAATGCTTTTGATTGTAAACTCTTCGCATTATCAGCCTTATCGACTTGATAGGGTGATCAGGTGGTGAGCCTTAAAAGTATAATCTGTGTATGAGTATTGCAGCATTTCTTGTGGACAATAAAACGGCAAGTGACCAGATTGTCGAAGCATCCACCAGAACCATAAAGAACTTGAATGGTTCGCATTCTGGATGGATAGGTCCACAGACATCTCTTTGTATCCTTTGTAAGAATGGAATGTTTTGTTTTGTATCTTTAGCATAGGAAGGTCTCTATCCTGTTTTTGCTAAAGAGCAGGCTTTGCAAAACGAGTGATGTGCCTTTGAAATAGTCAATGAGGCATAATGGGAGGGAGGTAGTGCTTCTGGTACTTCAGAAGGCAATGACTGCATTTGAAGAATACTAGAACCGACACCTTGCAGTGTGGCGGATTTTTCTCCCATTTTTCACTCGAAAGAAGGGATGTCCGTGTGAGTTCTTTAAAAATAAGGATCATCGTGTCACGACTTCGGAGCCATAAGCGGTCATGCAAAAGCCTGTATGAGTCAGTGTCCCACATTTCATTGTTGGTGACAATATAGGATTCAATGATCCGAATAGTAGTGAGGTACAGTCCACTAGATTGACTCATAAGTTTCTCTAAGATGCGTTTCCTTCCACAGTCATTAGATGTAATATCAAGGTATTCAATTCCATTCTCACGGTGTGTTTTTACATGATAACCGTTGGCACAATAGCTTTGAAACTTTAACAAGGTTCGATTAGCTCTTGGTGCATATGGAGCGTCTGTGACTTTAAATGTTGTGCCATTAGGCAGCAAAAATTTGGCAGTTCCTCGCCATTTTATTAGTTGTGATAATCCAATCATCGTAGTCACAGAGGAATTATAGGCTATTAGTTCAATGAATAATTGCCTATTTCTTAATATTGTGTGGGTAGTCCTACTATCATCTAAGCACTCAGTTCTCCTCCATTCATTCCTACAAATATAATGGGAGGTATTTAGAAAATATAGCTCATATTCTTTAGAGTATTTCTATTTGCGTAGAATGATATTCTTTGCATTCTAATAATTTTCTCTAGAACGTATTGCTTACATCTTTATAGTGCTATGTCGAACCATGTAATATGTGTATAGTAAATAATTCGAATAAATTCAGTGCTTCAGAATAAAATTCAAAATTTATTAATAAGCCTACGATAATCAAATCAAGGTCTTGTTCAGACATCTTATTCATCAATCCATGATTGAAAATAAACTTTAAGACCAATCAATAGTCTAATTAAAAGTGAGGCATTATGCCTTCACAACTGTCTTTAGAAAATAAAAACAGATTGGTCAAGATTGAGAGCATCCATTGACTTAGCAAGTTCCTCTTTGTCATTGAAGTCTGCAATTTCTTGCTTGGCAGTTCTTGTACCAATGCCCAATGATTCCACACCTATAGCATGGTTCATTGCCAACTCTATTCTGGTTGACTGAAGGGTTTTTAGGTGCCCTTTGCACCTTGTTTCCATGACCACTAGGGCCAGCACCACCATCTTTGCGCCATACATTGAGAGGGCCTCAACGGCCCATATAATGACCCCCATGTCCCTTGCCACATTGTGCATTGTTGCCACGTGGGTAGGTATCAGCACGTCCAACCCCATTTGCATTGGGGTTCTGTCCACCTTTCACTTTGCCATAATTAGCCTCAGGAATTTTCTTTGTCCCAAAAGGCCTGGCATTGTTTAAAAGAACCTCATTATGCCTCTCAGCCACGTGCAGTAGGTTGATCAGCTTATTGAAGGTTGTGATTCTTTTGTTATCGTACTCCAGCCTATACTGGTTCGCTAGTATAATTGCTGAAATAGGAAAAGTGGTAAGAGTCTTGTAGATCATATCATATCATTTTCTGTGAGTTTCATTCCACAAAAATTGAGACGTGCCTTGAGGCGCAACATGTCTTTGTTGAAGTCTTTTACCCTTTTTTAGTCAAGTAAGCGGATTTCATTCCACTGAACGGTCAGTTCTGAGAGTAAAGTTTCATGAATATTCCCAAAACATCCCTTAAGGGCATTCCACAGTTCTTTGGGTGTCTTCAGCTGTAGGTATTCCTAGCGTAGGCTAGTATCAATATGTCGCCTCCGAAACAGTAAGACATCTGCTTTCACCTTATTAGAGTGTAGTCTTTTGCCACAAATGTAGTTTCCATATCGGAAACCCAACGATGGTACTCAAGTCCTTCTTAGTCCAAAATGTCAAACTCAGGTAGAGTTGGATCAGCCATCTACATAAAACAAGAGGGAAGATATATATTACGTAGTCATAAAGACATCCACGTGAATTATTTTCCAAAAATATGAATTAGATTTTAAGACCAAGATTGGTAATGGTCACTTTTTTTTTTCCGATGCTATGTGACAATACTTTATCACAGTAAGTGTGTATTTATAATGCGCATGAACTTTCATTATCATGGCAAAACGCAATTCTTTTTGTATAGCATTCTAAACAAGTAATAATCATAGCACGTAATAATAATAAAAAAACTAGCATATATTAAAATAAACTACATGGCATGCTCAAAATCACAAATATATACCAAATATATATGTTACACATAATATATATCATGCGTAAAATAAAATACAAACGATAGTAATATAAAGGCATGCTTAGGAATAAATATATAAGGTAAATAAAATTCACAAAACATGCTTCAAAATTGCATACTTAATATATAACAAAATATAACAATAAAATATATAATCATGCTTAAAGATAATCATCTATAAAGCATAAATAACAAGACATACTTGAAATGATCAAAATTATCTAACTAAACATGCTTAATAACAAAATGTAATAAATGTATAAACAATAAGGTATAAAGCATGCTTAAAAAAATAGAAAATAAAATTCACATGCTTGATTAAAATCATAAAATAAAATAAAGAAAACATACTTGATTTCGAGAAAATAAAACAATCCTAGCACACGCGCGTGTTGATGCAGGCGTGCGTAGCGATATTTTTTGGGCTTGAGAAAAACTGGGCCGCTTCCTCTTTTTTCAACAGTGGGCCATAAGGCCTTATTTTTTTTCTTTGTTTTTTTTTTTTTTTTTTTTTTCTGGGCCGCAGGCCTACTTCTTTTTTCTTTTTTTTTGCTGGGCCGCATCACACTCAAGGCCCATTTGTTTTTTTTATTGGGCCGGGATTTTTTTTTCTGGGCCAGACTTGTTCTTTGGGCCTGGTTAGCCTTTTTTTTACTTTCTGTTTTTTTTTTTTTTTTCTATCTCCCTTCTTTTTCTGGGTTTTCTTCTTCGATGCAGAGCTGTTGCGTTGATGCCGGAGACTGCAAAACGGGCTAGGGAACGAAGGGCCTGGGATGGCCGGTGACTGGGCTAGGCAGGGTGAGGGTGCCGGGACGCAAGTCGGCGGGGATGAGAGGCTGGCCGCGTTGCTGTTGGGATATGCTGCAGGCCGGGCTTTTCAATTTTCTGGTCGACCACGGACGTCGGAATTTACGGTGAGGTTGACAGCGTTGGTCCTCTGGCTGCGGGATTGGCTGTCTGCAGCAATTAGGTGTGGAGGGCGATCTGCGCAGACGCGCTGGCAGGTGGGCTGAGATCAAGTGGAGACCGCCAGGAAAGATGGAGATCGTGGACTGAGGCCGGTGAGGTGGCTGCTGTTTCTGTGGCATTGTTGCAGTAGCGTGGGGAGTGAGGGCTGGAGAGGAGAATCTGGAGGGGCTGTGGTCGCCGCCGGTTGTGAGAGGCTGGGCGAAGGATTCGAAGGTGAGGCTGGTCTTGGACGGAGATTTTTTTTTTTTTTTTTTTTTGAGAATTGTTGTTGTTTGTGGCGGCAGAAAAAGAAGAAAAAAGGTTTTTTATCTTCTAAGGTTTTGATTTATTTTTCGACGGGAAGAAGAATGAAACTAGAAAATTAGATTTTTTCTTTGGCTATTGGCTCTGAGCGTGCTGATAACGTGTTAAAGTAAAATGAGATTGGAATCAGGTCTACTCGTTTCATTCATAACCCCTTTATATAGGGATAGGATTGCAACGGAAATATCAATTACATTGATGATACTAAATGCTGATTGAGCTGTGATTTGTAATTGCTTGATTTCCTCTTCGTCTGTTTCTTTGACGAAGGCACATAATCTGCTTTTCCTTTAACAATTTATAATTATTTATTTATTTGTTTTTAATAAATAAGAATTATTTACTTATTTATTTAAAATAAATGATAAATAATGGTAAATAAAGGATTACTTGGTCAAAACTCAGAGGTCTAAGTCAAAAGTCAAAAGTCAACTCAAGAGTTGACCATGGTTGACCGACCTCGTAAAACGTAAGGATCGACTCAACTTTGGTCGCTCGGATTGGCGAAAGTTTTGCGGAGCGATAAGGACGTTTTCCTTTTAAGAAAGAAGTTAGTTTCCCAAATTGGTAAAGGTTGAAAGAAATAATTAATGGCCTCATTGAAATAAAAAAAGGTTTAGTGTATACGGTTACTTAAGGTTGATCATGATGTTTACCTGGATAATTACTTACAAATTAAGTAATGGTTCAGGAAACACGATCGTTAAGGAAGGTTAAGCGGAAAGCATCGGAGTGTGGAGTACACCAGCATATTCCAGGTAGGGTGAGTTATCCCTTCCTTGTTAGAGGCTTTTCGATATATGTGGAATGCTCTAGTATAATATTATGTTGCCTGCAAGTATGTTTTTGGTTGTTCATTAGTCGATGCCTCGTGATACGTGTTTTCAGAACTGGTAATTGTTGATTGCGAAAACCGAGGCTAGACTTGCATATTGAGATATTGTACCCTTTTGTATGTTTGTGTTTGTGACCTGAAAGTGAATGGGACCTAGACGCGTAGATTCCTAGGGATCCCATGGTGTCGATAACCGTGAACCTCCGGAGGGGGCTGTGCTCCTATGTTTGTCAAGGAAAGGTAAATACAGACAGTGAACCAGTCATAGGAGACTCAGAGCCAGGAAATGGACACTTTCGCTACTTGTAGTCACAAGGACTACAGAGTAGTCAGGACGAATCAGGTCGGTCACCGATTTATTTTGGTTTAGTGGGCAGGTAAGTATCTCGGAGCTCCAAATTGTGTGAAGCATGCTGCATATGATTTCCTGAAACGAAACAACTGTGATTGTTTTTGTTTGCATTTGTTTTACTTGATTTTACAAATGCGCGCAACCTATATTCTAGTAGCTATGTTTTACCTATTAGATCTCAAACCTAACTAAGGTTGGGTCGGCCCCTATTGGGCTAGCGAGGACGAAATGCTCACCCCTACATTTCAGGTTACAACGAGGTCATTCCGGACGATTTGGATTAGAAGTGGGTCGTTGGCCGAGCCCGTGTGTTGCTGTTCCTGTTGCTTGAAGTTCTTCCCATTTGGTACTCTATCGATTTACTAGCTTCTCTTTCCATGTTGAACTCTGTGAGGTCCGCCTACTTGGGAGCGCGCCTCACCCCTTGTTTTATTGTTATTGTTGAACTCTTTTCATTTCGGTTATGATGTAAGCCCTAAGGCATCACAGTGCACTTGCCACTTTATTTTGTTGCATTTCCAGACTTGTTGATTTAAATGTTGGGTTGTTGATTTTAAAGTCCTTTCTTAAAAGTTTTCTTGGTCTCCCATTTTCTCAAAATTGTATTTTCACAAAGGCCTTGTAGTATTAAGTTGGTAGGTCTACGGTCCGTCCACGACGTATCGAGCTCCTATTGACTTAATATTACGGCGCTGTGGTATACCCATTCGGGTCGCCACAATAATCAATCTCAAAAAATCATTATTGAAAGCAAAACCACGAGATAAACCGAAATCAAATTCTGAAATCAATTCATATGCTCGAAAAGTAATATGATCATTAAATAAAGCACTAGTTCAATAATTAAATGCATACATCATTCTTTAAGAAATAAAAGTCCACTCATAGTACTATTCTGACTATCACGTATACGAGTTCCTTCATCGAGCAAGAGCTCAATACATCGCCCGGTACACAATTATATTTCGTAAGTGACAATTCGACAATTTAATACGAATCTAAAACGAATCCTGAAAACCCCACGTAAATCAATATCTCCATTTCTTTTCGGATTCAACTCAAATTTCACCACTAATATCAATCCATCGACTAAAGTATTCCATAACGGAAACAAGGGAAATCCGAATGTCGAATTCTCATAAATCGACCTCTGAAACCCCGAACTTCGGAAATTCACAATTGATAACAAACTCCTCCAAAATTCACCAAAATCACATATTCAACCTCTACAACAATTATAGGATTTATTAGGCTAAAAATCGAAAATTAAAAAGCTGCCTTACATGCCGCAGGGGCAGCCAGTGCCACTGCCACAGCTCCAATGACCACCAGATTTTGGCAGCAGCACCTAATCAACAGACCCAACAACTTTCTCAACTAAGACAAAGTCAGAAAATGAATAGAAGTACCTCAACAATTAAGGAGAAGATTGAACCCGCTCTGTGAATAGTAACCCAGAAATTCATCCCTTCGATTCTTCCTCCATGCTTCAAATCGCCGTAAAATACTTGGGGAGCATCATCTACGTCTCAAGGCGCTTCCAAGGAACTAAGGTTTGTTGTTTGTGGTGGCCGGAATCTGGAGAAACCGGTGTTGACCTCAATCTGGTACAGTGACGGTCCTCTTCTTCTCGATGCTGCACCTTCCACAGTTCAAATTAAGCTACCAAACGAATCCAGAAATCAAGAGAAGAAAGAGAGCTTTCCAACGACACCTTATGCGTTAAAATCCTTCGCCGGATGGAGGATTTATGGTCGGAAGAAGGTGAAGAGGGAGAGAAAATCGGGGAGAGAGGAAGAGGGAGACTTGGTAACTTTCCGAGCACAGTAACTTGGCCTTTTCTAGAAAATTACCATGAACAGTAAGTTTAGTATTTTAGCCATAACTTTCTCATACAAACTCCAATTTTTACGTACTACATATGCACACGCTCGTTTTAATGTCCTCTACAACTTTCATGAAGGAAATTTTTTCAAATTTTGACCCAAATAAAAAGTCAACTTTTAGGGCCACTAAAAGTATCGAAACAAAGTAAAAAGTGAAAATAGTTGTCGTTTACCGTCCAAATGACTAGTAAACAGGTAAATTAAGATACGGAACATTACAAAATGTGCCCGAGACTCCTAGAAGGAAGCTGCAGAGTCTGCGACGTCATGGAAGGCGAGAGCAGAAAACCTGGAGGAACGTTTTCCTGTTGAAAGGCAAGAGGCTGTTGCCGAGTACAAGGGCTCTCAAGAGCTTATTGACATGCTCCTCGCTGCCCAAGGCAAAGCCGTTATCATCAAGTATAAAGAGTGGGTGGCGGCCGAGTATATGGATGAAGCCAAGTTCAGGCGGGGGCTTCTTGAAAAAAAGAAGAAAGAAGAGGAGGCTGCATCCCGGGGAGGTGCCGGTGGTTCCTGAAGTACTGGGGCTGGGTAGTAGTAGTAACACTATTTTTTTTATTTTTTTTTACCCAAGTGGAAATTGTCCTTGTCTTGAACAATGGCTTGAATAGCCGGTAGCCAAGGTTAATTTTTAATTCCTTGCCTGGTCGTCCAGGTTAATTTTTGTGAATGGTCATTTTTTACAACTTGAATGGGAATTTAAAAGGAATTACAATTTCTATTATTTTATGCCTCAGTTTAAGAGTTTGTCCCTTGCATTGCTTATTACCGGATTAGAGTAACTGACAATAGCTGCGTCCAGGGAACGCTCGGTAACTGAAGGTAAAAATGTAAGAAATGGTCTGAATAATTCATTTTTCCATTCAAGTACCACATGGTGGCTAATACAACATAAGTACTCGATAGGTAGCTTTCCATAGCTAGATGGTCAAAAAGCAAAAGCTAGGACAAGATGCTGCGGGAGGTATTTGTAATAGTAACAGAGGCGCTTTGTATTCCATGGATGTCGGGAAACGACTCTGTCCATGTCCCGGATGTAAAAGGTCACGGGGCCTACCTCCTCGACGATCTCATAAGGACCTGTCCAGGATGGATCAAGTCCCCGGGGTTTTGGGTAAACCTGTTTCAAGACCAGTCCCCTAATTTCAGTGTCCGGGACTATACCTTGGCATCGTAATAACGAGCGATTCTTCGCTTGTTTGAGAGGTTGTGCATGTGAGCCACATCTCTTTGTTCTTCGAGCAAATCAGCATCAAGCTGTAGGCCCTCTGAGTTGGTACCCGCGTTGAAGTATTCAATCTTGGGACTCTGGATTTGAGTTTCAATAGGGAGAACCTCCTCAGACCCAAAAGCCATGCAGAAAGAGGTCTCTCCAGTAGCCTCAGTCGTTGTGGTCTTGATAGCCCATAGCACTTCTTGGAGCTTAGAAGCCCAAAGACCCTTGGCTTCATCGAGCTTCTTCTTCAGTATCTTCTTGATTATCTTGTTGACAGCTTCGACTTGACCATTGGTATGGGGGTGAGCCGAGGATGCATAAAGGATTCTAGTGCCCAGGTTCTCGGTGTAAGCCTTTAGTTCATCGTTGTAAAACTAGGTGCCATTGTCCGTGACTATGGTGTCAGGGACCCGGAACCTGCAGTAGATGTTTTTCCATAAGAAGTTTTTCACTTTCTCCGTGGTGATAGTGACAAGTGGTTCTGCTTCTACCCATTTTGTTTGGTAGTCAACGGCTACAATGACATATTTGAATTGTCCCACTGCTGTGGGAAGCTTACCGATCAGGTGCAGGCCCCATTGGCAGAATGGCCAAGGCGTAAGGAGTACGGAGAGAGCAATGGGTGGTGCCCTTGGGATGTTTGCATACATTTGGCATTTGTGGCAAGAACTCGATATTGATTGGGCTAGGGCCGACATGGTTGACCAGAAGTATCCTGCCCTCAGGGTCTTGTATGTAAGAGATCAGGCCCCTGCATGGTTACCGCATACACCAGCATGTATGTCCTTCATTATTTTATGGCCGTCCTCTGGTGTCACACACTTCAGGTTGGGGAAGCAGTGACCTCTCCTATATAACTTTCCATTCATGATCGTGTATCGATCTGATCTTAATTGGAGTCGCCGGGCCTCTACCTTATCGTCTGGGGCTAGGCCGTCAACCATGTACTTCAAAATTGGGTCCATCCAGGAGGTAGTGTGGTCCACTATGAATATTTCTGATACCGTTTTAGAGGTGCTCGACTTTTCTAGTATTTTGACCTTGGTAGCCCTGTAAGCTGGGCTTGGGGAATTAGCCGCAATCTTTGCAAGGGCATCTGCCTTGTCATTTTTTGCCCTGTGTATTTGATGTCGAACTCTCCCAATTCGATGGCCCATTTAATTAATCTGCCTGATGTCTCTGGCTTCTGTAAAACCTGCCTCAATGGGTGATTAGTGAAAACAATGATTGAATGTGCCTGAAAGTAGTGTCTTAGCTTCCGGGTCGATACTAGGAGGGCCAATGTTATCTTTTCAATGTCCGGGTACCTGGATTTAGCTCCAGTGTAACCTTTCCCAACATAGTACACGGGGTACTCACAATCAGAATCTTGTCTAATTAAAGCTGAGCTTACCACTGTAGAAGATGCTGCGAGGTATATGTAAAGCATTTCTCCCGGGACGGGTTTGTAAAGCAGCGGTACCACTGCCAAGTATGTCTTCAGGCTGAGAAAAGTAGCCTCGTGCTCTGCATACCAGGATATTACCTCAACGTGTTGGGTTTTTAGTAATTTGAAGAAAGGAGTGCACTTGTCTGTGAGTCTTGAAATGAACCTTGATAGGGCGGCCACTTTACCTGTAAGGGACTGGACATCGTTCCGGTAAGTGGGGGATATCATGTCTAATATAGCCTGCACCTTTTTCGGGTTAGCCTATATTCCTCTGTGGTTGATGATGTACCCGAGGAACCTCCCGACCTCGACACCAAAAATGCACTTCTGTGGATTTAGGCCCATACTGTTGCGTAATATGATGGAGACCTTTGTCTGTGGTGAAAGCGGTCCAGATCTGATTATACCCGCTGAATGCATCCATGAAGCTGAGTAACCGGTATCCAGTGATGGAGTCGATTAATTGGTCAATTCGTGGGAGAGGGAAGCTATCCTTAGGGCATGCTCAATTAAGATTTGTACAGTCTACACACATGCACCATGATCCTGGCGTCTTCTTTGGTACCATGACCACGTTGGCTAACCACTGGGGATACGTCACCTCTCTGACAAAATTGATGGCCATCAATTTCTTCACCTCAACCTGGATAGCCCGGTACTTTTCGTGTGTGAAGGCCCTGCGCTTTTGTCTTACTGGTGCCAAGAAAGGTACAATGCTAAGTTTGTGCATGGCCATGTTAGTTGGTATACCAGGCATGTCCTCGTATGACCAGGCAAACGTAGATGCGTCGGAGCGGAGGAACGAGATTAGGTTTTCCCTGATAGCCAGAGCCAACTTAGTGCCTATCTTGACAATTCTGTCTGGGAACTCCTCAGATAACACCACCTATTCGACGTCTTCCACGGCACCGGGCCATTCTTCGTCAGAGTCGATATCATCTCTGGGGTCCCCGTACCTGTCCGTGAGAATGTTAGAAACTACTGGCAACATTTCAGACTTTCCCTTTGCCTCGAGATACCGTCAAAGAATAGCATTGCCTTGACGCAGCTTGATCACCCCGGATTGTCGCTATTCCCACTGGAGTTGGTACTTTCATCATGAACTTGTGGCCTGCGATGAATGTCTTCAAACGCCAAAGTGCCGGTCGACCCAAGATAGCATGCATTATAGGACGAGGCACATTCGACGACAATGAACTCTGTTTTAATGGTTGAACAGTTTGGACTTTCTCCTATCATGATCGATAGGTAATCTGATCTGAGTGGCCAGACGATATCTCCTAAAAAGCTAATGAGGGGCTCATTATCTTGTGACAGTTTGGCCCTTCATCTGTTCAAAGCTTTGTATACATCCTGAAATAATACGCTAACCGAGGCCCCGGGACATTATGTAATGGTCCATTTGGAGCGTGATCAGGAAGGGATCATCATGGGGCATCTTTAGATCAGCTTCTTCCTCCTGCAGGAATGTGACACATTTCCACCCAGTGTCACAGTCTTGTTGCAGGCCTTGTGGAAATTGAAAACTTCCGGGTGGCCGAAACTGGAATTTCGCTTCTTCCTCTGTGGAGTTAAAACCTTCGGGCCTCCACCATGGATCGTGAAGATCTGGCCATATACATCGATAGCTCCTATCTCTTTAGCGGGTAGGTACTGCTAAAGCTTACCCTTCTGAATTAGTGATTCGATCATGTTCTTTAAAGCCATGCAGAGGTTGGTATTGTGCCCAACATCTTCATGGTATGTACAGAACCTTCCAGTATCCTGCTGGGTAAGTTTACTCTTCGGGAATTTCCTCGATGGTGGTCCAAGTATTCCATATAGTTTCATACGAAGCGTTGAGGATAGTAGACACCTCATACAGGGGTGGTGGTGGTGTTCGCGGGGCTTGTTGTGCCCTTTCTTCCCGGCGAGGCTGAGTGGTCGCGTAACCACTAGACCTAGACGAGGACTCTTTGCTTCTCTTGCTTGAGGTATGGGGTGATCGATCCTGATTGTGGACCCACTCCCTCTTTCGTGGCTCATCAGTAACCACTGGGCCCTGGCTGAAGACCTTTAGCTCTGGTCTGATGTTATCCCCATACGTTTCGAATTCGGCTTGAGCGTGCCTGGTGGTTGTATCCATCAGCTCGTCGTAGCTAGCCGGGGGGTGATGGTTAATTCCGTAGAGAAACTCTCCGCGCCTTAAACCCCTCCTGAAAGCCAGCTCAGCCAGCTCTTTGTTAAGGTCCTGGCACTTAGCGGTAGCCGCCTGCCATCGGTTGACGAAGGACTTTAAGGTTTCATTTTCGCCCTGTTGAATCTTTAGCAGCCCCTTCGGGGTATGTATCCCATCATTACGTAAGATGAATCAAGCTACGAACTTATCCGCGAGCTCCTTGAAATTCCCTACAAAACTGGCCGGCAGTTCGTAGAACCAACTCAAATGACAACGGCTCTTGGAACATATTACAACACACCTCATCCGTGTACCCTTTGGCGCTAGTTTGTGAGCGGAAAGCATGTAGGTGCTGGTACGGGTCCCCTACTCCCATATAGTCTATCTTCAGTGGCTTTGATATGTTTGTTTGAATGGCACCTCTAACCTGTTGGGTTTACCCGCACGGTCCTCGTAAGTGGTCAGGGGTCGCCAGGTGTCCCTATTCTCTGTCGCCTCTACCCTTGCTTGCAAGGCATGTAAGGAGTTGGTCATTTGAGTAACATTGTGTTTGGATCTGTTACCATTTGGTCACTTTGAGCTGGCTGTGGTAATGGTGGTGGTGGCAAATGCCTCAGGCTTTCCGGGAACAAGTCTACTGGTACCTGGATCATCTGGTGACCATGTTCCATAGACCGGGTTAGAGCGAGGCCGGTGCCTCCCGTTACCTGGGCAACATTTACATATGTTGCCACCTAGGATGCCCTAGTTAGGGCTTGGGTGAGTGCCTCGTTATGTTGGTGCCTTCTGTCCAGTGCTCGGGCCAGCACAATGTTTTCATCTTCCAGCTCCTACAATCTCTGTTGTGAAAGGAGGTTTGTTTCCCTATCGGTTCTTTGTTGTTCCTGATCGATCCTGGCTTGTTCCCGGAAGGCTGCGATCTCTGCTCGCATAGACTCCAACTTTGATACCGGGGCCACTTGGTCTTGGATGCTCTGTGGGTCATCTGCATTCTGCTGGTTCAAGAATCCGAGACCATGCGCCTCTCCTCCGACACTTGGTGTCCCTACTGAGGAAGTACCCGGGGAGAATATCAGTGCCCAGGCGACACTTCTACCCTTACCTGCAGTTTCTTCCGGCTCTGTCATGGATCTCTCCTATCTGGCGCGCCAATGTTTCTGGTGGCTTTCTCCAGGTACTTCACACAGAATGCTATACCGCCTGGGGTACCGATCCAACTCCTAAATCCTGAACCAAGAACATAGCATTAGAGGGGTAAACCGTGCCGGATAGTTTACGCCTCTCCGATGCTTGTGTAGATCAAGCAAATAGTGGATAAAAGAGTTATTACCCGTAAAAGGTGGTTATACTAATGCTTTAATACTCTAGCATGGGAATGAAGTTTCCCCTATCTTCGATGTGGGACACAGACTGTTCTCCTGATGCCTGATCAGCCCTCTGCAATGTAATCAGATGGGCTGTGCTAGCCATGCCCAGGGCCCTGGGTGCCCCGGGTGACATCGCATATGAGCCCCGCCATGGTGGGTTGTGAACCCGACCCATGGCATAGTACCTGGAAGTCCCGATGAGGCCAAGCCGATAGTGCCAAACCTAGTGAAGACTTCCCTAGTATGTACAGTGGGAGTGCAGATTACAATTTGAGGAGTATAAATTTCACTCCCCTTGATATATTGATTTAATAAAGCTAGATGCTTTAATTCATATGATCAGAATTTGGTTGATGGTATGACCCAATTGCATTGTAACCACAACCAATGTTTGAAATATGTTGTGAATTGATTCAAAGAAATTTTCACCTAAACTGAGTAGCCAATAGCTAGATGTTATTATTTGAATTGTGGAAATTCCCATGAGTACGTGACCAATAATAGTCTGAGATTGAAGATCTATTTGGTCAACTTTGCAGCATCGCGAGCAAAAATAGGTTCGATTCTCTCCCTCCTCAAAGCTACTTGGCACAAACCAAGATCATGGATCTCAAAAAGAGAACCAGTCAGTCCGAGCGACACCAGTGGTGTGGCGTCAGGTAGCTGGCCGGTAGAGAATGACTCAGGTTGATTTGGGTCCGAAAACTAATCCCCGGGTGTAGGAATTCTGAAGTTGTTTGGGAAACTTCTCGACTCAAACATGAAAAATTTTCCTTTTGTGAAGTTACTTTCCTTAGATCATAAATCGTTCATATGAACTTCGATTTTGATGTTCTTCGTGTCGATGGCTTGATTTAATGTAATTTACAACTTCTTTCATGAGGAAGGTCTTCTCAAAAACTGAATCAAAGAAAAATGTCATTTTCAGAGTTCCCTAAATGTTTTAAATGAAAGTGAAAAGTGAAAAATTTAACGCTTACAATCCAAATGACTAGTGAACGAGTAAAATCTAAGTAGGGAACATAAAGTTCTCATGGTAGTTTTCGAACTGCAAATTGAAATTTTTCTTTGTTGCAAGAACTATAATAACCAATGATCGATGATGATGCGACATGGAGTGGAAAAGGGTGAGAGATTGATAATGACGACTCTGGGCTGTATATCATGTGCTGTATGCTTCAAGCCTATACTTCGTGATCTTATCGAAAAGTCTGTACTTCGTGATCATCTATGCTTCGTAGTCATATATGTTTTTTGGAAGAATCTAGGCTTATATTTCTTGCAGACTAATTTGTTATTTTAATTTGATACCCAGATTAATAGACTTAACATTTTAAATAGCGCACCAATAATCAAGCTATATCAAACCTTGCAGCTCCCATAATTCAGTTCACCACGACCCCTTATCAAAATACAAAAGTCCTCATTCACCGTTCTACATGAATAACTTGATATTTTGATTATTTATTGAATATCAGTTAATTTTATATCTATATATTTTGAATCAAATTGAATAACTGAAGGTTTAAATTTTGTAGTTTTGTTGATATAGAATTGTAGGTTTGTGAATTGTAATAGATCTGTTAAGAAGCTCCTCTTTCTCTCTAAGTTGTTGCACAGTCGGAGATTTGGTTCGAGGATCTACTTGCTAGCTGCAATTTTGGAGCTTCACCATGGATTTCACCCACTGGGGACTCGGGTAATTGCGTTGCAGTTCTTGTAGCCGGAGTGGATGGATATCTTAACATATCCATTTATTTATTTATTTATTATTATTATTATTATTATTTATTTATAAAGGGGGTTGATGCTTGTGCCCTCAAACCTTGATTAATGAAACTGTATAATACAAGAAGGGGGAGGGGAGGGGATATAGAGCATGAACCCCACGTTACAATAAGCATCGAGAGAACATCATGAAATAATATCATTAGTCTCCATAAAAAACTATGTATTCTAACATATACCAATTAGCAAAGAATGCACGACTGACTACATCACAAAGAAGCATAATTAAAGATAGCACAGCTTTCCTACAAGCTAGAACTATAATAACCAATGGTTTATAAATCATATTTCTTTAAACTTAAAATATCGTGAAAACATACCAGCCCCGCTGGTTAAGTGCAAACATAAAGTATGGGGAAGATGAATATCACCATACAATGAAGGAGCCTCCCAGGCTCTATCCTCAACTTCGACCCACAAACATAAAGTGAGGAGGAGCCTCAACTGCAACTCATGTGAGGAAGAGAACTAAAATAAAGTAACCCAAGTATGGTGAAGAAAAACATTCGAAAATCAGTAAATCCATAAAGCTTCCCCAAAATCTCGCAAATCAAATCATAAGTACGATTCCCAACCATACTCGTAGAATCTCATGATATTTCAAATAAATCAACGACCTGTCCCACAGGTCAAAATAATTTCAAATCGATAATAAATAGCGAGATTAAAATACAAATCATAAATTCAAATAATAACCAATTATCAAAGATAAATCATCAAAAGCTCAAAGTCAAACAAATGGTAATGTAAAATCTTTCCCAAAAGACAATATTGAAATAAATCACAATTCCGAAATCATTATTGAAAGCAAAACTACGAGATAAATCGAAATCAAATCATATGCTTAAATCATAATCCGAAACCTAATAATATCTGAAACCAGTCAATGCTCAATAAATGAAACGATGATTAAATAAATCATAAATTTGAAAATGATCGCATGGATCATTTAAAATCAAAGTCCACTCACAGTACACCTTAGGCGATCACACGTAGGAATTCCTCATCGAGCAGTAGCTTGGTACGTCGTCCTATACACAAATCAAATTCATAAATGACGACTCGAAGATTAAATATGATTCTAAAACGAAACCGAAAACCCCTTGAACAACAAATTAATCGTAATATTCGATATCACATCGGAATCAACCCAAGTTTCCATGATTTTGACAACTTAATTATTATAACATTCTAGTGAAAATTGGAGACAATCCAACGATCCGATATTCCTGGATCATAACTCAAAAATCCGACATTTCGGAAATTCCGATCTATCCAAAACCTTATCCGATTTCACCCAAACCATATCTACAAGTCCGTAACAACAAACTCAACCCAACAGATCAAAGCAGGCTGCCAGGAATTGCCGGATGCGCCCCCACACGCCGCCACAAGCGCTGATTCCAACCCTGAATTGGGCCACCAAATTTATATCAAAATGTTCCTTACAACATCCTCAACAATTTTCTCAACTACAACAGTGATCAATTTCAAGTCTACAAGTCGGGATTTACCTCGAAAGGATTTGAGCCGAAATCATTCAAATCCGCAACTCGTTTTCCTCGGGTTGAATTGAGATGTGAAGCTTGGACGGTCTGTAGAGAATCTCCATGTGAACAAAGTCCAATTGGCCTCCCCTCCTAATTTGGCCGAAATTTGAAGAAAACACCAGAAAAAGGGTCTTACCTTTTTTGCTTCGGTTCGGCGTATATGGTGAATGATAGGATGCACGGCATATATGGATGGAAAGCTCGTTTCAAGACGAACATATCAGTATCGATTTCATGGCCATAAGTCGCCGGATGAAGCGGCGATGACTCCGCAAAGCTTCAATGTCGGGAGGAGAAATTTTGGGTCACTTTCCCGAAATGGAAAGTCTGACCTACCATTTATACAACACAATTTTAGCATAATTATAAAATTGCCACTGACTTGAAACCCTTATAACTAGGCCTCGTTAACGGGTCGGGCCAGGCTCCATTCATGGCGGGCTTGGACCAGGCCGGGCTGGGCCTTACTATATTTTTAATTAATAACGGGCCTAGCCGAGTATTGTAAATCGCAAGATCCAAGCCTGTCATATAAGTGGACTTTACAGGTTTTTACAGTTGGACCTGGTAGTTCTTATTTTTTCTGGGCCGAGCTGGGTTTTATTTACATAGAAATCTTTAAAGATACTATTTTCTTTATCGTGGAGTCCAGCAAGACTAACTGTCTCTTTTTGCTGCATCAACAACAGAGCAGTTGATTAAACACATGCATCGATATGTCTTGCATATCAACTATCAATAACAGAGACACACACAGAGATGGAAAGAGAGAGAGAGAGAGAAAAGATCAATGCTTTGCCCAGAAAAATAAAAAAAAACTATAGGACAATTACTGCTATCCATTTTTTTTTCTGTGTCACTTCAACTCTGATATTACGTTGAATTGGACAAACCATGGCAAGTGTCATCGAAAAGGAAAATATATCAAACTAAAAAAATAAAACGTTCCAGTATCTAATTACCAAAAGCTGCAGAATAGTGCCTATTTTTCATTAAGTACAAAATAGGCAATGGTAGTCCAGTCATTGCGACTCATTTCAGACCTCATATTCATGAAGTAGCATATTAGGCATTCCCCTGGAAACAAACTTCATGTGAAGAACAACAAGATAAATATGTGGCCTTTTTCATTCTTTTCAAAAGAAGACCATTATGGAAACAGAGAGAGAAAGATAGCTTAGCACAAAACCTAATATAGAACACAAACCCACTACTCCAAAGCCAAAGTCTAGTTACTATTATATTACTTAACCCAACAATGGCAGTCCAATGTTTATGAATGCAATACAACTACAACTACATCTACAAGTCTACAACTATCAAATTTTGTATAATATATATTAATTTACGGGCTTTTACGGGCCGGGCCTAGCGGGCTTTTACATGCCCTTGGCTGGCCGGGTTTGAAACTCCTAAACCAAGCTCGGCCTTCTACCTACTAGACTGGGCCTTTTTCAGGCTTTTATGCTGGTCGGGCCAGGCTTTTACCCATCGGCCTTGCAAGCTTCTATAGGTCCATTTGATCAGCGGACCAAATGATGAGGCCTACTTATAACTTCTTCGTTACAACTTCGATTTTAGCGTGCCACGTGTCTACGAACTCGGTTTAACATCCTCTACAACTTTTATGAAGAAAGTTTTCTCAAAAACTGAGTTGAACAAAAAAGTCAACTTTTATGTCCACTAAATGATCAAAATGAAGGTAAAAGTAAGGATTTTATTCGTTTACTATCCAAATTACCAGTAAATGGGTAAATTAAGGTATGAGACGTAACATAATGATTTCTATAGTTTGGGTTGTCCAGTTTTAGGGAAAGTTTTGCCTAATTTTAAGTAGAATTTCTTATAAAGTAGGTCCTGCAAGGCCACCTCAGATTTCAGGGTGAAATCTAGAGCGAGTCCTATCACAATAAAACAATAAAGACAAATAATATGGGTTTAGGGCTAAGCCTAGGTCCAATAATCACTAAGCCCAATCTAGAAATGAAGGATGCAAGTGCAGCACCACCACCATCTTGTAGGCAGCTTAGTCGTTCCACCACCGGCGGTAGCACCAACGCCAACTGTGAACCATGTAACTGCTAGACATCCCTCCCTCCCTCCAACATCCCCATCCTGCCGGCAAGGAGCGTTGCCTCTCCCAATCACCTGCCTCCTCCAATCCCCGACTCGATTTATGTACCTTCAAACCTGATCTCACTGCCACCCACTCGTCCCCACTAGGCAACCTCACCTCCCGTCGACCACACTTTGATTCAGGGTGGGGCGACCCCAATGTCGCTCGCTTTCCACCTAAACATTGTTGTCCATCCCCACATCCCTGACAAGGCCTCCAAGCAATCTATAGAATGAAGCCACCACTACGCCACCCTCAATCCGACTAGGATTATTCCAATATCACCTGCCGTGAGGGCGTGCCATTGAACCGGGTATCCACTTCTGAGAAAGACCAGACGCCACCTAGAGTTTTGAGAGAAAAGTCAAGAGTTTTCTAATAGTTATACAGTAATTTCATCGGAACATCACTCGAGGTTTATTGGGCCTTTTTAACATTTCTTTGTTTTGTTTCCCTTTGGGCCTATTGTAAATCTTCTTTATCTAATGAAAATTTCATTTCATTGACCAAATAAATAAAAATAGAAAGATATGTTGAGAGAGCGAGAAGCACCTTGCAAGAAGAGATTGGTTGACGAGGTTATTGACAGGGATATAAAGACTAACTAGTAAATAACATGGGCATGCAAACTAACTAGTAAATAGAAAATTTAGATATTGGAAGGATAATTTTATAAATTAAGGTACCAAAGTGTTATCTGTCTAAAAAAACGGTTCGTCTACGACCAATACATCAAGTAGACTAGTTCATTGTAGAGGTAGACTAGCTTGATACAGAGGTAGACTAGCTTAATACAGAGATAGACTAATTTGAGATTAAATCAAGCTAGTATGTTATGCATGGAGACACTTAGGCCACGTTTGGTACACAAGACAGGATTGGATTGGTTAACTTGTTTGAATAGGATTACATTGCAATAGATTAAGATAGCTAATCGTAATCTTATCTGTTGTTTGATACAAGATTAGATAACAAACTGGTTATGTGGCAAGATTTAAAAATGAATGAATAAATAAATAAATTGGATATAGACGCACAGTCCCTCAGCTATGAAGCTTTGACGGAAGATGAAATTCATCAGATAGATGAATAGATCTAGACCCATCACCGTCGATCATCACCTCAGACCTCACTATTGTAACTCAACCTAGGACATCACTGCCGGCCGTCCTAGTCATCACTGCTACCTCATTGCCGGTCAACAACCTAGATCCATATATCCCACCAGTGTCAGTACATCTCTCTCTCTCTCTCTCTCTCTCTCTCTTAGAGTTACCGAAAACGGTGAACTCCCCGGCTACCCGCAATTCTGAAACGACGCACCTAATTGCGGTGCGTCCGCTACCCGAATTGTTACGTTGAGAGATCCCTTATCGGTCCTCCATCTAACTTGATGTTTACCCGTTTGGTGTTCTTGAATATGGTGTTTCCTCCATCTTCTATGACTCTGTGGTTCAGCTTGATTATCCTCTTCTTCTTTTTTTAGGTTATCCTCTTTTATTTATTTATTATTGTTTTTAGAGAATGATTTATCCTCTTCCTTTTCGAGAAGAGATTTTTATTCTGCTAGAAATTTTGATCATGGTGAAAAAGATAAGCCCTAAGCTAACGAACAGAGGAAGAAGACGATGTACAGTTAGTGATTTTTCTCTAGCTAATTTTACAAAGAATGGCCGACTCATGAGTAAAAGATAATCCTCCCTGTTGACTATTGACTTTGACCATCAGCATTGACTTGTACTCTTAACCAAGGTTTTAAATTTCTCCAAAACTATCGAATTTCCATCAAAATTTCCTTAATTGGGAAATACATAAACGAAATTCATATGCTATATCATTTCCGTCAGGAGTTTCTCGAAATTTTTCAAAATTTTCTATACATTTCCGGGAATTTCTTAATTTCTGAAATATATTTAAAAATTCACACCAAAATTTTAAAAATTCACACCAAAATTTCTCCAAAATTTTTATAAAATTTGTATGCCACCGACAACAAAGTTTTTTACTCATATTTTCATAGAGAAAATATGAAATTTTAATTTTTTTTTTCCCATCAAGTGGAATACAACAAAAACCTTTTGCTTTTATCTGCTACCAAAATCATTTCCAAAATTCATATACTTTTGAGCAGCATTGTATGATAATAAATGGAAGTAGTTCAACCATATTGATCGAACTCGAACCACATCGTAGTAACACTTATTCTTAATACTTTATATTGTTTTTGTTGTAGTTCATTTTCATTCACACGGTTTTAATAATATGTCCCCCCTCACCCATAGGGGTTGTATTTTTCTAATTATTAGTGAAAAAGGCGTGATGACCAAACCTCCCACTGGGTTCCAGCCATTTAAAAAAAAAAAAAGTAAATTACATTCACATTATAATATACAATACAATTATAATTACATATAGATTAAAACACTAGTTTAGCAACGTACTACAATACTAGTTAATTACTCGTACATATTAAATATCACAATTATATTATAAATGTATAATTTTAGAGATGCTACATTGTAAATAGGTTTATTATAGGTTAGTTTAGTCTATATGAAAGTTTCATTCAAAAATTGATAACTATACTAAAGGAAAATGGGGAGGATCACTGTTCAATGAATAGTGAGATACCCATTTTGCCCCTAATTTTCTTTATTGACACTTTTGTCCCTAATTGCAATTTTAATTTTTTTGATGTGGTTTTATTTCTTAACCCACTCCACCCGTACATATGTCATGGAGAATCGAACTCATGAGACAAACTTGGTTGCAATACTTTTTAACGCTTTTGTCCCTGATTGCAATATTTTTAAAACTGTAAAAAAGTAAATAGATAAACCCAACACTCGGTCCTGCTCAAAACTTCTATTTAATGAATGTGTCTGTATGCCAGAATCCACTATTCAACTATGTATCAAAATGAAAGTGGAGATTGCGTATGTACTAACGAAATATGATGGTTTGAGTTTTCATGCATAAGGTTTTTTTTCACAATTCTACAAAACGTATATGTAAAACAATAACATATTTTTTTCACATAAAAAAAAAAACAAATAACATCTTTGATTAACGTTTACTACATATAAAAACTCATTCCTGCAGCATCGCGCGGATTCATTACCTAGTATCATTTTAAAAATGCAATTCATATGATTTCATTGTTTTTAATCAAAATTTCCACCAAAATCAAAACTTTCTCCGAAATTTCCTTAAATTTGAAGTATCGAAATCAAAACCAAAACTGAAATTTGAAACCTTGCTCTTAACACCTTTTACCTATGAAATAAAAAAATAAGGGCTAAATATTGATTACTACCCTGTAGTTTGGGTCTAAAATCAATTCAGTCTCTGAACTTCTAATTTCATTAAGAACACCCCTGCACTTTCAATTTTGATCTAATAGGTCCAATTTATTAGTCTTTCGACAATTGAGTCATTTAACTTGTTGACGTGGCTCATATATGGCCTATGTTTTATGATGTGATGTTGAGGTGACATGCACAGTTAATTTAGGAGTGAGTCCCACTATTAGTAATCTATTAAATAAATAATTTTTTAACAAATAATCCAACTATAACTTGAACCTATAACAGAATATTAACGAATTTGACCTATTAGATCAAAATTGAAAGTACATGGGTGTTTTTGATGAAATTAGAAGTCCAGGGATTGAATTGATTTTGGACCTAAACCACAAGGTAGTAACTAGTATTTTGCCCAAAAAATTATAGCTATTGTTTTTATCCAAACAAAAAAGTGATAATGAATATTTTCTGTTATTTATAATTTTACCTCTTTACCAATTCTAATTAATAAGGTTTTCATAGTATATGTATAAGAGATAGTTACGTAAAAATAATTTGCTATTAGGATTAACTAATATATTATGTACTGCGTACCATAAAGACTGGCGTACCCAGTACTCGTACCGCAACGTTCTGCGTTTCAGGTAACACTACTCTCTCTCTCTCTCTCTCTCTCTCTCTCTCTCTCTCTCTCTCTCTCTCTCTCTCTCTCTCTCTCTCTCTCTCTCTCTCTCTCTCTCTCTCTCTCTCTCTCTCTCTCTCTCTCTATGCTCGGAGAAAATGGTCGTCATTGCACTTAGCATCCACAGTTCGCCACTGCCTAACCATGACCGGAGACTAGAGAAATCCGTGGAGAACTATTAGAAAAGAACGAAAATAGAAGAAGATGAACATAGAGGAAGATTGTGAGAGGCTTTGATGACAATTGGAGGAATTGGAGGCAGGGCAGAGGTTCAGTTCTATCGGGGTTGAAGCTTGAGATTTGGAGACTTTTCTAGTTGGATAAATTAAATCACACCTTTCTAACTGGATTGGTAATCCACACTTGATAAAATTTGAAAAATTTGGTTGCTAGTTTTCCCAACTACCAAACGTCAGATGACTCAGATTAGAAATGTTCGTATCCACCCTCCTGATCCGATGAAGCAAACGTGACCTTAGTGTATTGTAGAATTAAAAAGAAAAGAAAAAAAGAAATCAAAGTTTGGAATAACTTAAAAACTTGTATTGAAATTCTTGTCCCAAATATAATAAGTTGAGGCGGTATGTCATAAAAATAAAAAATAAATAAATAAAATTTTCCATCCTCTATCGATCTGTTACTTTCCTGGTTGCCCTTTTTCGAACTTTTTCCTTGCTTGACATATCTTGGCATCTGTCTCTCATATCCTGGAAAGCAATCGGATCTGAGTTGGGTATGTAATCGACATCGACGTGGGTCTCACTCGAGGAGGATCTCTGTTCTGTTATGTTATGTATGAATCTGGTCATTAAAGTTGTTTCTTCGTAATGATGGCGGCTCCGAGAAATCTGGTGGGGCTCAGGGATGAAGAGAATGCCAAGGCGGCGGCGGCGGAGGACGACGACCAGCAGGACGATGATTGGTCCACCGGCAAGAAGCCCAAGTCGGAGCGCTTGCCCCTCTCCCGCTGGGAGGTCGCCGCTGCTGTCTCCGTCTTCTTCATATTCTCCTCCGGCCTTTTCTGTGTCTACTTGACCATGCCCGCCGCCGATTACGGTAAACTCAAGCTTCCACGCACCATTGCCGATCTTCGCTTGCTCAAGTACGTTCCCCAATTATACCCCAATTATACCCAATTATACCCAAACTCTCTCTTATACTTTTCTTCTTCTTCTCCAGAGATCATCTTGGCACCTATGCAAACGATTATCCAGCTCAATTCATTCTGGGTTACTGTTCCACATACATCTTCATGCAGACTTTCATGATTCCCGGAACGATATTCATGTCATTGCTGGCCGGAGCTCTTTTCGGGGTTTTCAGGGGCCTTCTCTTGGTTGTCTTCAACGCCACAGCTGGAGCTTCTTCCTGCTTCTTTTTGTCCAAGTTAATTGGCAGGCCTTTAGTCAGTTGGTTGTGGCCCGAAAAATTGAGATTCTTTCAGGCAGAGGTACATCCATTTCTTACTGGTTTTTGATTCCGATACTTGTGGCTTGGGCATCCTCTCCTCTTAACATTCATTCGTATGCATTCAGATCGCAAAGCGCAGGGAAAAGCTGCTCAACTATATGCTTTTCCTGAGGATAACTCCAACATTGCCAAACCTTTTCATCAACTTGGCATCTCCCATTGTTGACATACCCTTTCACATTTTCTTTCTTGCAACTTTGATTGGTCTTATTCCAGCATCTTATATCACAGTCAGAGTAAGTCCCTTCTCGCTAATTCATTGATCTTTCTTTGCAACTTTACTCATCCTACTATTTTTCCTTGTCTCCTACTTTGATTATTCTGTTTTTTCTGCTGCTTTTTTGGAGTCTTTCAAAGGATAATTGGTATAACCTTATCATTAGTTGAGTGCTCACTATTTAGTAGTCCCGCTAAGTCCATATTCATCACCCGTGGTGTTAATATACTAATTTTCATCTCAACCTTTCTATGATTGGAGTCGAGCCATTTTCATAAGATGGTAATTGTGATTTTAGTCAATCAAATGGTTTCTTCAATCCCATTATGACTGTAGCTAAACATATAGTCTGGAAAGAACTGATGGTGATGAATTCTTTTGCATGCCTAATGTTTTGGACCATGATCACCTATAATTCGGAACTCTGAGTACATTACTTCACAGCTCATGAACAGCTCATGAGCTCATGTATTAAATGATATTTACTCAAAAGACCACAATATATAAGATATCTTATTGGGAAATTGTCATTCAAAGGAAATGAAGAGCACCTACTAAATTCTTCTTTTCTACATCCTACTTCTTCTTTACATGTTTTTATCTTCTTTTTGTGGCTTTTATTCTTGGGTAACACCCCCTTAGGTTTGGTAAGTGTAGTGACGAATATATAAGAATACATATAGTCAGGTTTTATTACCGTTTAACCTCAAATATATCATAATAAGTTGTGATGCTATGCAATCACAACTTACCTTGGTCAGTTATGGTTACAGTCCTTGTAATTTGATCATGGAGAAATTTTGAAATATGGTTTACATAGCCACTATTTGAATAATAATAATCATCTTTGTTCAGACAAATTTATAATTACATGCTAAAGTCTGGAGTCATTGATGATCACCAATATCTCAACTTTCTGCAAGACAATAAGAGTACACCCACTAATTCATGACCAGGAATTTGTAGGAGAAAACGAAACGGGGTAATTAAAACCCATAGTTTGAGCAACTTAGTTTTCTTGGCTGTATTATCTAATCAGCTTTAGATGATTAGAGTACTTGTCATTTTACTCCTTGGTCTGCTCAAGGTATTCTTATTCATTATGCAGGCACCACAAGTATATTACTGGGTTGCCCAATATCTAATATACTCTAATTATTTCGGGAATACTTGAGGTTTTCTGTTTGACGCTTTACTCTTTAGTTGTTTCTAAATGAATATGTGAGATGAAAAGAGTTAAGTCACCTAGCGTATTTATAATATATTGGTCTTCAGCCAGCAGCTAACTGAGGTAGCCTGTAGCCAGCTGGGGCAGATTGAGGCACTGAGCCACTATTCACCACCTATCGTGGTTGACCAGCAATTCTAGAAAAACTTCTGGTTTTATCATCTGTTTCCACTACGTATCTACTGGAGTTCCCTCACATCAATGCCCATTACTCATAGGGTGCAGATATAAATAAGGCCTATATTATCCAGCCAACAGCTAGCAAGGTCCTGTAACCAGCACTTCAGATCCGGGCACTGAGCCAATATTCACCACTTATCGTGGTTGACTGGCGATTCTAGAAAAGCTTTTGGTTTTGTTCTCTCTTTGAACTATGTGTCTACTGCATTTTCCCCGCATCATGTCCCATTACTCCTAGGGTCCAGATATAAACAGCCTATTTATAATTTATTGGTCTTAAGCCAACAGCTAGCAAAGTTAGCCTGTAGCCAGCTGTGGCAGATCGACTGATCGAGGCATTAAGCCACTATTCACCACCTATCCTGATTGACTAAAGGATTCTAGTAAAGCTTCTGGTTTTGTTCTCTCTTTGCACCATGTGTCTACTGGAGTTCCCTCACATCATGCCCCGTTTGAATTGTGTGATATAGAACCAATTGGTAGTAAGATCAGGCCTTATGAAACTAAGGGATAGAACAGAAAGGTTATGGTTTATAGAAGGCGGAACAGAATAAACGGAAGAATAAGTATGAGATATTAGATAGTCTATGGAGACAGCAAGTACAATTAGAGGAGAGGTATTCAAGATTCAGCAATGGAGGACTTCGATTCGTTCATCAAATCTGTCTGGCAAATAATTCTAGAACAACTAGGATAGTTGGTTCCTAATAACATTAGGCTAAATTAAACATCTAAGAATGTCACCAACATATGTAGCCAAATATATTATATATATATATATATATATATATATCAGGCCTTCTTGGGTGCGGACGTCCGCACTTTTTGCTTCGGTGCGGATTTCCAGTTTTCTCCACTTTCCGATCATATTTCACATCTTAGCCGTTCAGTTTTAGGTCCTAATGTATAGATCATCTCTGCAAAATTTTCAGCCAATTTAGTGATCGTTAAGTCATCCAAAACTGCAATTTACCATTATAAATATGAACGGTTCCGGTTCGACAGATTCGGTCCATTCGTGTAAATTGCAGTTTTGGATACCTTAACGATCACCAAATTGGCTGAATTTTGCAGAGATGATCTATACATTAGGAACTAAAAAATTGACGGTTTAAGATGTGACAATATAATCGGAAAGTGGGAAAAAAATGGCAAATCCGTACCTTTTTGCTTCGGTGTGGATATCCGCACCTGAGCAAAGTTCTCTATATATATATTATATATATATATATATATATTTATGTTATTAACATAGTATAATCCTCAAAAAACCCTATGTAAAGTACTGTCTTTATTTGATTATATTCTGTATGACCCGTCCAGATATAAAGAAAGTTAATTTTGTTCCTAGTACTTGACTCCTGTACATGACACAAGCATATAGTTTGATGAACCCTCCTCTAAGTAAGTGCTCTTGCAGATGCTTATGCTGTCTGCAATGAGGACATAAATATAGAGGGTAATAGAAGGTCATTCCGAAGTTCTAGACTTCTTATTGTTCAAATTTCTCCCATTTTCAATTGTATGAATCTTAATGGAAGCAATGTTGTCAAGTATTTCCAAGAATTTATGGTGAATTGCAAACCTGTTTATCCTATTTATCATTAGTAAGGCTGCTGTGTAGTTATTAGAGGAATGTTTGCTGAGTGTGATCTATCCATTTGAGAAATGCTGTGGTAGCTAACTCTAGCGAAATTATCTTTAACTTGATACTAGTAACTTTGTTGGGATTATCATGGATTCATGCTGAAGCTTTTGGTTTTCAACCTGAAAACTTATAAAGAAACTATTACTGATGTATTTTGAGGGGTAAGTTCCACACTTCACTGTTCATAATTCTTAATATCTTCACATGTGCTTCAAAGTGGAGTCCAAAAAGAAGTGGGTTTAATTTTCATTTCAGTAACTGATAGCTGCTGGTTTTGGTTATTTTTTCAGGCTGGCCTTGCTCTTGGGGATCTCAAGTCAGTCAAGGACCTCTACGATTTTAAAACATTATTTGTGCTTTTCCTTATTGGTTCAGTGATTATATTTCCAACACTTTTGAAGAGAAAGCGAATCTATGAATGAAAGTTCTGTTGGTAAGGACTCAATTTCATGATTCCATCCGAAACTATTCTGATGTTATAGCCATATGTTATATTTATTCAAGTTTTATTTTCAGTAGCTAAAGGGAGTGTCTGTTTGTCAATGTAGGCTACTTGAAAGCATTCTTTACTAGGTTTGTTAGAGAGTTAAAATGATGCTTGGAAAGATGTGTAAAATGTGTATGGACTTAACATTGCTTTACGCGTGTCACGATGATAAGCTCTATAAAATGTTCTTACAATTATATAGCAAATCTCAAAGAATCTACTAGGCTTATGTTGGAGGTAAACTATTCGACATTTTATTAGGTTGCCTTTTTGCTTTTTATTCCTAATTGTTTTATTTTGAGAAAGAGTGCTTCTATTCATATATCTTTTATTGGTATGTATACCTCTCATTTTTGGACATTTTAAAATCTCAATATCGCCCCTCTTTTAATCTGAAAAAAAAAATAAATAAATAAATAAAGGGTTTTTTACTTCAACAGTGTCTGAACTCTTCGAGGACTTTTGAAATGATACCTGAACTTTCAAAGTTATCAATGTGATACCTGGACTCTAATTTTCTTGTCAAAGGAATACCTACGTCAGTATTCCGTTACGGGTCCGTTAACTATGACCACGTGTCGGCATGTAAGGCACAAAATAAGAGTAAAAGACTAATTTACCCTCAAAATTATTTTTTTATTATTTTTAATTCTTTTTTTTTTTTTGCTTTCTTTCTTTCTTTTTGTCTTTCTTGTTTTTCTTTTTTAGCTTCTTCTTCCCCTGCTTTCTTTCTTTCAGCTTCTTCGTCAGTGACCCGAAGGTCCGCCAAGTCGGGTTCTTCGCCGCCCCGGAGCCCATCGCCTCCTCCCCTCCGGTCTCCGACATTTCCCTATCCGGTAACTCTCTCTTTCCCGTCATGATCCCCCCGCCACGTCAGTCCACCAATGCCGCCCTCCCATTCTCTTCTCCCCCTGCCTCCCCCGGCCGCCGCGACTCCTCACCTCCTCCTAACCTTTCACCTGCAAATCTCACACTAAAAACTAACACCACAACACCTATCCATTTCTTTTTTATATACAATCACCGCCACTCACCCTAATAATCATTCTCTCCTTGGAAACACAAAGCCACAAGATTTATCCATTCCTTTTCCTACCTCTCACCACTGAAGCCACCACTTCCTTTTTGGTTTGGGAGCAATAGTTTATGATTGATTTAAGATCTGAAATTTTCTTTGTGTGGTTAGTTTGGACTAGTAGGGGTGTAATTACAAGATCTGATGTTGATCTGTGTTGATTTGAGATGGAGATTGGGGAGGAAGAAAAAAAAAACAAAGATGAAGCAGAACTGCAGAACTGCAGAAGAAGAAGAAGAAAGGTCGAAGACCAAGAGAGAGAGAGAGAAGATTCTGTTTTATGTTTAATCTATCACCTAAAAAAAGTATAAATATAAATTTTGTAGACATTATAATGCTGGTAGCTCCCGCACCAGTGGTGGGGAGTTGAGTTGTTATGCGAGAGGTTGAGGGTTCGATCCTTATGTCTTTCATGGTTTATATATTTTGTTTAATTATTCTGTACCTCTTAAAAAGAGTATAAATATAAAGTTTGGAGATCCAATACCGAGAACAGTTTGTTCTCTAGTGGTGGGGAGTTGGGTTGTTGTGCGAGAGGTTGGAGGTTCGAATCTCAAGTCTTCCATGGTTTGTATGTTTTGTATAATTATTCGGTATCTTTTAAAGAGAGTATAAATATAAAGTTTGGAGGCATTGTACCGAGGATAATTTGTGCTCCAGTGGTGGGGAGTTGAGTTGTTGTGAGAGAAGTTGGGGGTTCGAACCTTATGTCCTACAAACTTTATAGAGGGAATTTAGTTTTTGATCCATTTTAGGGGGAATTGGGATAAAATGTCTGTTTTGCCCTTGTTTTTTTGATCACATGCGCCTCACATGCCTCTACATAACGGACCCGTAACGGAATACTGACGTAGGTATTCCGTTGACAAGAAAATTAGAGTTCAGGTATCACATTGATAACTTTGAAAGTTCAGGTATCATTTCAAAAGTCCTCGAAGAGTTCAGACACTGTTGAAGTAAAAAACCCATAAATAAATCTTCTGGTCGCATTTATGTTGCTCTCATCGTCCTAGTTCCTCTTTGTGGTTCAGTTTTACTGTCTCTCCTCTTCCTTTCCATCTCCATTTCGTATTCTCTTCCCTAATTCCTCTATAATCCTCTCTCCAACTCTTCTAATTTTCCATGTTTTCTAACTTTCAGTCATCAGTTTCTTAAACCTCTCCAATTGTCGTGTTGCATCAGTATTTGGTTGAATGAAAAAGTGCTTCAATTTGGTTGTATATATATGGTATATGTTTCTGTTTTATTCTTAATCAATCAAGTTTATACTAAATTTCTCCTATACTAGGTAAGTGCGAGTTTTTACCACTCCATCAGTTTCTATCATTCCTCCATGACTTCTGGCCGCTAACAAATCTACAAATTAATTAAACTCGACCTCATTGTTTCGTCTATATTCTTCGTTCCATCAAGGAGCAACATCTTAATTGATCCAATTAAAATAACTATTTGTCAAATGGATGATCAATAGAGAGGACGATTAATGTTGCTAGAGAAAGGCACACAAAGAGGCGAAGCTTACACCACTTGTGCGATGCCAAGTGGTCAGACGGCGGAGAACTCGTTGGGTCACGCTTGCAGGTTAACAGGTCGACTGGAGCGACATATATTTTCTTTTATTACCAACTTAAGAAATTCATAAAAAATAGCTTGGGCTTCCAAAATTTTCACTTTCTGCAGACTCATCTGGTCGCATATTTTATTATCAATTCGCTAAATTGAAAATTTCACTTCAGTGAAAATTTTGCAAATATTTCTAAACCTTCTTAATAATTGTCGTGATTGGTAAATTTTAACTTCGATAATTACATCTTAACTTTTCAAATTTTCACAGGGCACCCCAAGTGGCCTAAGAATTTCCTACATGAATGATATACTAAATTAAATCACTTTTCCTATAATGGCCATATCTAATTTACTCTTCCACAATATAATCAATTAGTAACACTATCATATTTTGAACATCAAAATGATAGCCAACATTACAAATAGACAGATCCCTTATAATCAAGCAACACAAGAGTTGTAGGTGTTTAGTTCCTATTACAATTGCATGTGAAGAAGACATTGTTTTTGGTTAGTCTCTCATGTAGACTCTTTTATTCCAAAAGCATCAGCCAAATTAAAGTTCAAATTGCGAGAAGCAGTTCTGTTCCTCCCTATAGTACCATGATCACCACCCTTCTTCATCATTGCAGCAAACTCCCCATAGTCAATACGCCCATCCTATAAAAAGTAAAAACGATACAATTACACTGTAACTATTTGGATGATGATATGTATCTAATATGTTTCTTGTGATTTGTGAAGGTCTATAAGAAAACATTACGAAATTTGGGAAGACTTTCTCTTTTCTACTTCAAATTACTAGGCTTTAAACCCACACAAAAATGAATCACATATATTACCACAGTTGCACTCATAGTTCATATCACGCATCCCTTAACATAATCAATGTTTTCAAAAATGTACACATACACAAAAAGTAAGTAACATTAAAGATGCGGGTATCATTCGACTAGCACTTTTAGCTTCTTATCATTGTGGAATTTGGCAAAATAAAAGATTTACATAATGGTGGTTGACACATAGTGATTGGAAAACAGAAATAATTAGCAACAGACTTACATTATCCTGATCAATTTCTTTGATCATATCATCCAGATGAACATCACCTAGACCGAAGTCTTTGCAAGCTTGTTGAAGCTCATCAATGGTAATGTAACCACTAGCATCTTTGTCAAAAAAGGAAAAGGCTGCAATTAAATTTTCCTCTCTTTCCATCTTATTTAAGTGTAATGTAGCAGCAAGAAATTCCCCATAATCTATTGTTCCACTGTTGTCTATATCAGCCTGTAAATATTGAGGAAGCAAGAACTTTATTAGAGTAATCCAAAATATGAAAGGAAGAACATAAAAATTCTTGCTAATATAAGTTTATGGTGCTCTATTAACTGCTTCCATAAGAGACTTGATTTCAGATTCCATTAGGTCTGAGCCCACTTTTTTCAAACCCACTTTAAGTTCCTCAAATGTTATTGTCCCACTATTATCCGTGTCAATCATCTTGAACAACTCCTTTAAACCACCAATTTCTTCCTCTGAAAGTCTTTCTGCTATAACCTGCAAACAAAAAAACAATATAAGAAGATGGATATTCAAATTAATTTGTTTTGCTCTAATTATCGCCAGCATTTACATATTTGTTAAATAATCTATAGAAGATGTGTGAATGTTAATGAAATCATAGATGAATTCATCAGTTGACTTCTATATTACTAATGCAGAATATAATTGACTGGAAAATTAAGAAACATGTAAAATTTGAACAGATTATAAGACATACACGAAGAGCCATCTTTTTCAATTTATTCATTGCCGAAAACTGCTTGAGGCGAGACAAAACTGCAGAGTCTAGCGGTTTGTCTGGGGCAACCCTATCATCAACAATCCATGGGTGACCTGACAAACAGAAGGAACCCATTGTAGAGTTCAACAAAGCTAGGTACTATATGGATATAACCCTTTCCTATTTACAATATGATAACTTTCTTGATATAGAAGTTACTCACACAAGACTTCATGGGCAGTTATTCTTTTTCTTGGGTCCCTCTCAAGCATCTTTAGCATCAAATCTTTTGCACTTTCTGAAATACTAGGCCAAGGCTCAGATTCAAAATCTATTTTGCCTTGTAAAATCTGTCGAAAGATTCCTGCTTCAGTCTCTGAAAATATGAAGAAATGTTATTACTTTGATGATAAAAGGAGTAAAAAAAAAAAAGCAATATTATTGTAAATCTGACTAATAATTTTAACAGTTTGTATAGTAAAATTGTAACTCATCAAGATAACTACCAGCCCAAAAAGGAGGAACCCCACTTAATAGAATGTAAAGTATAACACCAGCACTCCAGACATCCACTTCAGGTCCATAAATCTTTGACAACACCTCTGGTGCGACATAATAGGGACTTCCAACAACATCATGAAATACTTGTCCTGGAGTAGTAGAAAAATGTAAAATGTAACAAAATAAGCTAGTCACTTCGTATATTTTATCAAAGAAAACCTAACGTTGTTTTAGATTTTCAGACCTATTTCATAAAAATATAAATTTAACATAACAAAGGTGATAGTAATCAAAATTAAGGATCAATAACAGAAGCTTGAATATATACCAAACCATATAATTAACTAGCCAAAAGAATTAATAGAGATTAACCAACCAACTCATATTAAAAAAAAAAAAAAACCAAAATGAACAGAGTTTTCATTTCAATAGAGAATAAATTTAGATATAATTAAATTAAGAAAACCTGGCTTATAGAAGATGGACAAGCCAAAATCGGTCGCTTTGAGCTTGGCATCATCAGAAGGAGTATCAAACAAGAAATTCTCAGGTTTGAGATCCCTATGCATGACCCCAAGAGAGTGACAGGCCTCGACAACCCCAACAATTGTCTTTATAGCTTAGCAGCCTCTCTCTCACTGTAATGGCCCTTCTTAACAATCCTATCAAATAACTCACCACCAGCGCAAAGCTCCATCACCAAATGCACAAACACAGCGTCCTCATATGTTCCTTTGATTTGAACAACAAATGGGTGTTCAGACAAGTGGTGCATGATCTGAATCTCTCGCCAAACGTCATCGTAGTCTTCTCTACAAATGAGCTTACGCTTTGGGATGGATTTGCAAGCATACAATGCCCCTGTGGTCTTGTGTGTACAAAGATACGTGGTTCCGAATTGGCCTTGCCCAAGTTTCTTGCCCATCAGGTAATGGTCTCTCAATTTTGGGGTTTCATACGGTAAAACTGTATGATTGCTGAGTTTTCTTGAATGTGCTGATGCTTCGCCCGCTCTCTTCATTGTTAATGCTACCCAATTCGATAAAACTACCCAGATTAATATTCTAATTCATCTCCTCCTCTTTCGCTCTCTCCTATTTTCTTCAAACAAACTGTTATTTCTGTTTCTTTGGGTAGCTCTCTCCCTACTTTCTCTTTCTCATTCATTTCTGCGGGCAAAGGAGGATTGGAAAGTCTCTATGCGTCACATGTGGATAGCTTTATTGCTACATCTTTACCTACTTATATTCTCTCTGCATGAGGATTCTAAAAATACGTTAGACTAGGGACAACTTTCCCATTTTTTTCTCTTTTATCTTTGTCTTTTTCTTTTATTCAATCCCCCCATCTTTTTAGTTCAGTTTTTTATTTTTATTTTTTCTTGGTTGAGGATTAAAATAATTATAAAAAAAAAAAACTCTCTATTACAACCCAAGCCTATTCTATCAAAATGAAAAGCATTAGAAGCAGATAAACGCAAGGAGTGATTCCAGATTTGTGCATTCAAGCCATGCCTCATGTCTGCAAAAGCCTCAGCTAGGAAATTGGTCTTCCTCTTAATGTGCTTGAGGGATACATGGTGGAGTTGAGCAGCAAGGTATTTGATATCCTTAATGATAAGCTTGATCCACCAAGGAGGGGTAAATGGGTAATGGAACCCAGAACACTATCCAAAATGAGTTTTTAATCACCTTCGACTTCCATAAACTTGAAACCATGAATAAAATCAGCATGTAAAAAAGTTCTAAGAGCTAGGGCTTTTGAGCTGAGGACATCAGTGAAACCAAGGTTCTATGACGAAGCAGCTAATATAGGTTCTCCATTAGCATTTCTGAAAATAAAACCACATGCACTGTGTTGATTAATCAAAGTTCAATTTAAAGTAGTCATCTTTAGCGGGTATCATTTAATAATATCATAACAAATCTTTTTCTGTTATAAAGTAGAGAGAATATGGAGAGAGAATAGTAGGGAGGAAGTAGAAGTGTTCTCATTCAGTCTCATTAGCCTCCTTAAATAGAGGTAGGGTTTACATCAAAGTACACAACTAATGAGTATTTACGTGGACAGCCATATAGATAATAATATTTACAGCAATCCCCCTTGGATGTCAACTAATGAATGATGGTATTGGACGCGCTTATTGTTGCCACGTTAAAAACCTTGCCAGGTAACAAAAACTCAGTGGGACAAAAATAACCCTGGTCGAATGATAAAAAGAGCACAACGCGCATATGTCCTAGGTAGCATACTTCCGGATGCTCCCCCTGATGAAAATCTCCCCCTGATTGTTGCAAGACTTAATTATGTATGCGATAAGCTACATGTACCATGTATAGTAGTTTGATGTGTCTATCACTAAAGTGAGACCATGTGTGCTTTGCATATAGGGGCTCATCATAAATTTTCATACCTGCAAAGTTAAAGCAATGCTAACAAACCTAGACAATATAAAGAAATTGATACATTTATCTTTGTATAGTTTAAAACATTGAAAAATCATCATGGCATACCTAGCCATACACATCAATATCTTTGTGTATTGATATGTCTCATAAGCTCTTCAAGAGCTCTAAATAATTCATAACTTTGCGAAAGTTAGAATATGTTGCAACATTATAATCATAATTCGAATTTGATAGTAGTCTCGTCATAGTACTCATTAAGGCAATTTAGATCTCGTTGACTAGAACGAAATGAGTACATATGAGTTAGCTTTAGACTCTTTGATTCCATGAGTGAGCTTCAGGCTCTTTCAACCTTTCATGGACTTGCATTTGAATCATTCATGTATTTGAATCCCTTGAGGATTTGATAAGAAATACACTAATTATGACACTTTGCTTTTGAGATTTTGCTTTTAGCAATGTGTCTTCATAATATACGATGACAAAGTGCCATAAATCTCTCTCGTCAATATAACAGCTATATGTAACACTGTACTTATAGAAAATTGTCATTCATATAAGGGAAGATATTCATAATCTCATGTCTCTATAAATAGACATTGTGTCATAGTGATTTATCTTCACTTTTGATAAATACCTTTTTACCATGTAGGGTTAAAGGTCCAAGTATTTCATCACGTTTCAAATATTCAATTTCATTGGAATTGCCTCTTTCCAATTTGGCCAATAATATACTTTGTCGACATTCATGGTGAAACGTGGTATAGCATCATACAGCCCTTAAAGATTTTTGGTAGCTACCAAATGTAAATTATCATCGATGATTAACAATCATAGATCCCACACATTCTTATATGCATGCATTAGCTATAATAAGCTTATTGATATTGGGTACCCATGCCACTTCTGGGGCATACATTGTCGCTTCTAGGACAATCATCTCTCATAGATGAATTATGTAGCGAATGTATCTTTTTACTTATAATCTCATATAGAGCATTATAGGGCTTGTAAATCTTCCCTGTTTTGGGAGTTTAAAACTTTAGACCTGGTGGATACAATCCACACAAATTCACGCCGTTATTCAAATGACAGTAGTCTTTCCTCCCCCTAACGGCGGGAAGACTGTCTTATTATGACCATGCTCAAAAGATGCATTCAAAAATCTATCACTTTCTTTGGAGTGAAGGTGTTCATTGGCTGGTGGCGAACCCAAACCAAGTTTTAGGTCAAAAACGTTTTGTCCATTAGCATCAACCATATTGATTTATTATTGTATCACTAAGACATCATTTCATAATGGCGTACTTACACCCTTTGTATGTGTAGCCATATTAGGAGTTGTGATATTGTTTAATGACATTCTCTTCAGGAGAACCATGTCAATTGGATACACTTGCATCCCCCAAATCAAATGGAGTCTACATTGTTTGTATTAATACGGTCGGTCTCAAGGACTTTAACTCAAGCAGATGCCTTTGCATTTAGCATATAATTTTGTCACTTTCTTTTATCAATTCACTAGTTTTGATATTTCTCAAAGTCAAAATGAGACGGTGGATAAATATCTCACATCAATTCATATCGTTCTTCAGGAACAATATTTCTCCCCCTCATTGCAGGAGGATTGTCTCATTAAAGTGACAACTCGCAAATATGTAAATAAACAATTTGCTTGTGAGTAAGATTAGCAGTCATCAAACTTGTAAGTGATTCCAAGCAACATGGTAGACAAAAGATGACGTAACCGGTCATGCCAAAATAGTGTATTTGGTTCAAGGAACTTTAGGTTCATGACGTCATATGCCTTAATTTACTACAGAAAATTCGATACAATATATATCCGATGGCATAAAGTCTTCTCCAACCATATAGTAAGCAATTAATGCAACAATATTTCAAATTTGGTAACATGATAGTAGCTCATTTGGAGCCATAAATCAAGATCTACAACTCTTGATATGGTTGTTACCTTAGCTTCAGTAAACATTAATTGTGAAATACTGATAATTGGAATGGACCAACTTCATTTTGAACTACTGGCCAAAATGATATACTCGAAAATTTCGAGTTAAAGACTACAATCCATAAGAACAAGTAACTTTATCATGTGGAGAACCTCAAGTTCTGTGTCACATATAAATGTGTAGTCATAAAGAGGAGGGACTTCAAGCCCTCATATAATTGGAGATCCAAGAAACTTGAGGTTTCAATTTTTTTCAATTTATAACAACCTCTTAAGAAACATCAGGTTCCTAGATAATCGGATTAAGAAACATTTAGTTTCAATGGGAACTCAAAAAGATACAATAAATCTATGGAGTACGTAGCACAATAGTGCTTTCAAGTTGCTTATTGTAAGCAAAAGACATCAGGGATGTGTGATGATCTCAATGTTCTTACTAGTCAATGCAATTTAATTTGACCAGTGCCCTTTGGAAAGTGGCTTGATAATCATCCACCATATAGTGTACCATAGGCGACACACACCCAATTTACAATTTCCTTACATATGTGGACAGTATTTCTCTTGCCATGATCCACTTCTGGTGGCATTTCATGGTATAGCCATGTCAATCAGCTTTCTTACTATACAATGAGATCTATAAGACGGGGAGATTATACATCTCTAATAATATTGGAGGCACAGAATGCAAAGGGACAATAATGTGTGTTCTTCTAGAGCCATCAAGCAGATATGTAAGATCTGAGATGATTGTTCTATTAGCCTCATAAGCATAAGCTTTAATAATATTTTCTGGACACCATGCATAAAATTGCATTGCCTGAAAATCACTCAAAACATAAGTTTGAAGATGACACAAATCAAATTTGTAAGAATTGAACGGTAGATCTCATACGATATACACGAAGCTTCTGGTCCGTGTTATACAGTTAAAACATGACGTTCAATTATTGTATTGTTGTCTGATGTAGATTAACATCAAATGCATTTTGAACTTCTGGCCAAAAAATACTCGAAATATCGAGTTTAAACTTTATGACCATAACTTATGAGTGAAGGACTTTAGATGGTCATCTAGTTAGTTTGATCATTGAGGAACTTCAAGTCCTCATGTAATTAAGGATCAAGGAACTACAGGTTCTGATCTCTTTTAATTACAAAATCCATGATCACAAATTTGGGGTATACTCATACTCATTCGTCATAACCAACGTTAAATATCTGCTTACTTTTAAATTGGTGTCAAAATAATCCCCTCAAAGCTTCAGGTTTGAGGTTGACTCAAATTAAAACTTTTCGAAAAATTGTCCATATATCCACTCGAAACTTAAGGCTCGAGTCTGCACAATTAGAACTTCAGGTTCTAAGGTGGAATGCTTTAAGCAGACATAAAGAACAATGTATCAATCGACATATGAAAATTACTCGAAACTTCTAGTTCGAGTTGACATAAAGTTAAATAAACTAAGAATGAATTATATGTGTAATCGAAGCTTCAAGTTCGAATATTTTTTTATGAACTGCAAGTTCTAAGATTTCGTAATTTGAACTTCGAAATTTCAAATAAATTTGATGCTCGAAACTTCAGGCTCAAGGTAACTAAAGTGAATCTTCAAGTTCACTTTTAACTAATTTATATTTTATACTCAAAGCTTCAGGTTTAAGTTTTACTGTTAGAACTTCAAGTTCTGCTATGAAATTTTGAACTTCTGGTTCAAAAATATTACATTCGAAATTCATATGTTCGAGGTATAGAACTGCTGGTCCGTATGAGTAACAAAAAAAAATTTAAAAGATAAGTACTGTAACGAAAGTACATAACAAAATAGGAAAATTGCAGGGAAGAAAAATAAATAGATAAACCATGCAATAAAATTAACTGTGGAAACTTCTGGTTCCATTAATGAAGAAAATACACAGAACTTCTAGTCTGCTTAACTTCACAAAATGATCATCTTTTTTCTCTCCTCTAATCACACAAGTACATAATTTTATCTTGTGGAGAACGTACGTAGCTTCTAGCTTGAACCAAGTGTTCAAAATTGAACTTCAAATTCACATTGTCGTACGGAGGAGGGAACCCCAATACTAAAATAATTTGAGGAACTTCCAGCCCTCTTATAATTATAGGGGATTAAAATATGTGAGTTCATATACCCAATTATATAACTCTAAGGATCTTCTGGCCCTCGTAATTGTATAAATTTATGAGACTTCATATCGCAATTTTTCCACTACACAATCTTTGAGGAACTTCAGGCCCTCGTGTAATCATATAAAGAAAATATTTTGATCGCATTGAATTTACAATGGTCATTGAAATCCGTCTATGAGCAATAAAATCATATCATACGTCCTTACCTTTTGAGCATACTTATGCACATAATCGTAGGATTGTATAACCTGGATATCAAAAAAATTGTGATCCGCCATTGGGAGTCACTGATCCTGCCATAAATTGAATCAACATAGATAGTGGTCATCACTCTCATCACGTCAAGATTGCTTCTCATATTAATCAATTCATAAATACATGTGCAGATGACAACATAAGGCATATACTAATACTTGTAATCATGAAATATATGACGAATAAGGATTGATGCCTAACGAAAATTGAGGGAAACACACACAAAAATCTTATGAGTGTATACTGACAAAAAACCCCCAAAAAATTCTATTAAATAGACAAGTAAAAACTAATGCCTCTATTGCACCTTATGGGATAATACGTTGGGTTTTGGTTGCAAAACCAAAAATAAAGGAGAGAGGCATGATTATTGACAAAAAAAAATTGAGATTGTCAGAAAGGAAAACATGTATGATTCTATTTACGTGAAGGAACATATGTATATCAGTATATAAAGTAGGAATCGATGGCACCGTAATGTTTATATATAAGATTAAAGCATAGATCATAGATCATGAAATAAACTCATGAAATTAAGCAGGAATACATGGCACCTTAAGAAATAAATTGATATGCATAAATGACATAGATCATGAATAAACTCATAGATCATAAGTTATGGTTAATAGCAACAATGTTGCACCATAAACTCGTAGATCATCATAGAGTTTTCAAAAAATAATAGCAGAGTATGCTGATAACGTGTTATAAAGTAGAGAGAATATGGAGAGAGTAGTAGGGAGAAAGTAGAAGTGTTCTCATTCAGTCTCATTAGCCTCCTTAAATAAAGGTAGGCTTTACATCAAAGTACACAACTAATGAGTATTTACGTAGACAGCCATATAGATAATAATATTTACTACATTTTCTTCATACAGGCGGACTAGGCCTAGGGCCTCAGATTTTATGTATGGGCCTCAAAAAAAAAATTATGTTGCCCAACTAAAAAAAAGAGGCAAAGACACTGTTTTCTTTCTCAATTCAACAAAAAAAAAATTATGTTCCACTTCACATGCTATTTCTAAAGGGAAGGCACCTTCGACTTCAACTCGGTTGACCCATTCAAAAGATTAAATGCATTGTCCGGGATTGCTCTAGGATTGGATCATCCAGGGAGTGACTATTTGTACCCTCACAGTTGCTGGGGGCTCATTGATCCAATATTGCTTTCCTTTTTGGAAACAATATTAAAAAAGAATACAAGTTATGTTTCTTATGCTTGTTTGACGTATCCTGCTCATTGTGTTCTTGTTAGTGGGGGTTGCCGATGTTTTATTGTGAAAGCCGGTGATGAACTGATTCTATAGGCCATCCCTTTTCTTCCAATTCAAGATTCCATCACCTACTTGTGTTTTGTTTCATCATTTTCTTCTTGTTGTTTTGGGAGTGGTGGTCTATATGACAATATTAAAGAGGAACAAAACAGAAGATATTAGTATCTGGGTTTGTTAACTGTGGACCTTCCTCAAATTATGACGAAGCCAGCCTTTGGAGTGAGTACATGGAAGTCTTCCCCAGGTGTTTTTGCTACTCTACTGTCGTTACTATAATGTTGTCATTGCGATCTTCTCAATTATGTTGTTTTGGTTGCAAGTGATGTAATACAAGAAGCGAAGACATTTTTCCACTTCTTTCTTACAGTTATTTGTACATACACCCTAGGAATTGTATTCAGTTAGCGCATGTTTTAGTTAGGTAGCGTTTTTGTTCCCTACTTTTCCACATGGGGTAATGGGTAGACCTCGCTGGCTATCCGATGTACTAATACCTATTGTACTTATCTAAATTGCTTAATAATATACAATTCCTGCTTCTCAAAAAAAAAAAAAAAACAAACAAACAAAACCTTCTCTTTCTCAATCCACCACCAAAAGACATAAATCAACTTCAATTCACAATCCACCACGTCACCAAAAGACTTTTCTTTCATTCAATTCAACTCTTTTTTTTTTTTTTGTTCAAGCGTGAATCTTAGAACTCCAAGCTCTTCTCTCTCAAATCTAAATCGATCCAATTCCTCAATTTCGTTACTTCTGAACAAATTTATACAATTTACAATTGAATTGAGTTTTATTGCTAAAAAATTAGGAATTTGGGGTTAGGAGATGAAGAAAAGTAAGTGACTTAGGGCCGAAGAGTGAAGCCCAGAACTCCAGAACCAAAACGCCTGAAGACCAAAAGACGGCTAAAAAATATGATTTTGGGAGCAAGATTTGTCAATCCTTACATTAGTAAAGAATAAATCTCTAGTTAGTAACATTTTTCTTATAAGTTTTCAGCTCAATATTTTAATTTTGGGAGGAATGGAGCATTTCCACATTTTTCTTAAAATCTTAGACTTTGAATGATCAATTGTGTTTTTGACTAAAAAACTAGAAGCAGATTAATAGAAAACTTACCACTTCCTGCAGGACCCCAAACAAATTCACCCTCCTGGTGTAGATAAGGAATACGGATAGCAACAATTTTCTTAACAGTATCTTCTAGTAGAATTGTAGACATTTTATTCAGATTCCATTGAGAATTGAGTATATATTCAGAAACCAATTCATTAGTATCAAGATTATTAAAGCCATTATTAGAAATAATTTTAATAAGAGGAAAAGAAAAGGCCCAGTTAATTTTTTTTTTTTTTTTAAGGAAGCGAAATAAGGGCTAAGTACTCCTTGCCCTCATTCGAAATTTTAATAAAAAGCCCAATTAAACAGCCAAAAATTAATAGAGCCACAAATACCAACAAACTATCTCAAACCATCTTGAAGAATATATCTGTAATCTAAAATTCCTTTCTAGGTAAGGGAGGAATTAGACTTTTTCTTGACATTCCGTAAAGAGTAATTTTTTAAGTACTTGACTAGGGTAATTTGTACCCACCAATTATGAGGTTCAATGATAGGAGCACAATGTGCAACGATATTAATGAGTATATGCTCCATTTTAGCCTTGTTTCTCCCTTAAGTTTCGTGTTTTGAGTCATCGAGTCATTTTAAGAGTCTTGTATAGTGTTTGGCGTGAAATAGGCAGAAAACGCAAAATTCATGAAGAATCCTAGTTGGATCAGGATTCCTCACCGTCATGCTAATCTGTGGGCCTTAAGATAGAATTTATGGGAGTATTTTTCTGAAATTAAATTGTTTTAATTTCTTTTATTTCCTCTAAAAGAATTTAATTTTGTGCCCTTTATTAAATCAGATTGACCAAGCAATGAAGAAGGGAAATAAAGAGAAATACATTTTCAGTTGGAGAATAAAGGAGCAGTGGTGTTCACCTGGTCAGTTGCTGATCAAATAATTTATGCTCAACAACCCTTAGATTTACATCTAAGGGTGGAAAGCAAAACACCTCAACTTAATAATAATGTTCTCTGCCCTTGGATTTACATCCAAGGGTGGTTGAGCATTATTTTCTTGGTCAGCAACTGACCAGGTGAACATTTTCGATAAAGGAGAAAGATGTTTCAGCTTGGAAATTAAAGGAATTGCCCCATTATGAGAGGAGTTAAGGCCTTAAAGGAGATGTTTCAGTTGGAAAATTAAAGGAATTATGATGCAATCTCATCCGTCCAATGATGAAGGGTATGATCGACAAAAGCCAACCAATGCTCCCCTATAAATAGGCAACGTCCAGAACAGAATTGCATCACTTCGTGGCCAAAAACTTTTCCGAGACTCTGCCCAATTCACTCCTCAAACCTCCATCACCTACAAGACCGTGACCACCATCCATCCATCAATCTACGAAGCTCTTAGGCGCTGAGTCAAGGACGCTCCACCACCATAGCAGAGACGAGTTCATCACCTTGTTGCTAAGCCGCTGAGGAAAGCTTCAAAGTGTAACTATGACTCTATTTACAATTTTTGTTTCGGTTTTGTATGTTTGGATTTGCGAGTTGTGCAATTGGAGATATGCAATTTTCAGAATATTTTTATTAATATTTTTGAGATTTTCAGTTTATTATTGAGTTAATTTTGAGAATTCTTTTATGATGCATGTTACAATCTTGTGCCATTTTACGCGTTTAGGTAATTTTCAGAGTTAGGTTAATAAGTTTGCATGCTAGAATAATGGTGAGAGTTCTTGTGTGTTTGCTTAATTTACCAAGAGTAATTGTTATTTGTTAAGGCGCTAAGTTAAACAAGTAGCAATTAGTTCTAAAAAGTGGTAAAAACCATGTTCAGTGGTTAGACAATTCTGGAAATTACATGTTAAATTCTATGTGTAATGGTTAATTTGCACGTGTGAGTTGATTCGAGAGTTAGATAATACTACTAGTTAAGAGAATTACGCTAAGTGTTTTCGAAAATTAGTAGTTTTAGGCTTGGTAAGGACTTTTCCGATCCAATCCTACATTAGAATGAATTAGATAAATGGATTGATCCGCTAAGGCTTTTCATTTGGGCTCTTATCTAGGCATTTAAGATGGGCACATTTTTGTAGCATGTTGAAATGGATTTTCTGTTTTTACACTTAGTAATTTCCGAGTGGTATTGGTCTAGGTTAGGGAAGTCGATCCTTGTATATATGTTTATTTGTTTCGTTTTTATTTTAAGTAGATTAGAAACCAAATTCCAAAACTCCCATTTTATTCTTTTATTTGTTAATTGACCTTTTTGTGTAGGTGTACCCTACAATCTCCGGACTGAACGATCCTTGCTTATCCTATACTGACAAATACATTTTGCAGGGTTAAATTGTGATGCTATTTTAGCCGCATCATTCAATGAGAATTTTCCAACTAAGTTTAGCTAAAGCAGCTTGATTTAAATGAGCAAATGGTCTAATTTCTAAACCTTCTTTTCTTTGGGAGAGCAAATAATACCCCGAGCAATAGGAACTTGTGTTTCTTTGCCCCAGAAAAACTTTCTACATTCATTATCTAGAGCTAGCATTAGTAATTGATTTAGGGCATTTAAAAAAAATAAAAAAAAACTTAGCCCCCTTACATATGTCAGTGAGAAACGAACCTATAACCTTTACAATGTTGGAAATAAAACTTACCAACAGGTCATATCTCACTGGATAATGTTGATTTAGGGCATTTAAAACGAGAGAGTACATGGTTAGGCATTCCAAAAAGATTAGCTTAGATTAGGGTAAGCTTACCTCCATGAGAAAGAGAATAAGCTTTCCAGCCAGCAATAAGCTTCTTTTGCATCTTGAGAACTAGGTCTTTAGAATTATAAGATCTTTGCAGAAGACAATATTGTGAATTCCAAGATAATTAGAACTATTGTAGTTTACTGTTAGATCTGAAGTAAATAACTAAGGTTATTCCTTCTAGCATTAGGAACAGTATGAGAAAAACCAACAGTTGACTTGTGATAATTAATTTGTTGTCCAGTAGCCTCACTAATCAGATTCATAGTAGATAAAATCTTTTTGGCCGCAGTACTAGAGGCCTTAGCAAAAGTTAGACAGTCATCAACAAAAAAAAAACATATTACAAATCCTAATGCCATTAGGAGAACTTAATAAACTAACATGATTCTTAGGATTAAAGATTAAAGGGTTTAAAATTCTTAGTAAATGTTCCAAGCATAAAATGAAAATATAGGGGTAGAGGAGATCATCTTGTCTCATTCCTCTTTTAGGAGAAAAAGGACTTTGAGGCTTACCTTTTAGGACAATAGAAAATTAGACTAAGTGATACAATTCATTATCAAGGAAATCCATTTTTCATGAAAACCAAAACTGGAAAGGTAATGTTGAGTAAAATTCCAGTTAATTAGGTCATAAGCTTTCTCTAGATCAATTTTAGGGTCATAGCTCCAAATCTGCCTTTCTTTTAGTTGAAAGAAGAAAAAAAATTATGAGCAATACGAACACTATCAAAGAAGAGGGTAACTAGTTGAAAGGACCCATATCCACTTTGTCCTTCTTTTCCTCAGATACATTCATATTCAGGCCTACTCTAAGTGGAGAAAATCAGAAGCACTAGCACTAATAGCACTATTGAAGAAGACAACATCTCTCCTTAGACCAGCAGCATTGATGAAACAAAGTCTAGGTCTTCCTTTAGCTCCCTTGTTTGTAACAATCTTCTATTCATGAGAGTCTGCCTCATTATCTTAAGGGTACGTACCCCCAATTTTGAGCATGATTAAGAGAAGGCACATGAGTAGGAGAAGGTCCATGTTGGTCCATCAGGCACGATCTTGAGGAAAAACTAGCATCACATTATCTGGAACAAAGGGATGCAACTTACAATCAATAGGCAAAGTTAGAATGAAAAGTCCTATCTCCATTAGGGTACTGGTCCATCATGAGAAAATGGCGGTCCTCAGTATGCTCAGGACAAATACCAAGTGGGTGATCAACCTGACCACAGTCAAAACAAGATTCCAATATTGTTTCATAATGCATATTCACGAGCAATGTGGTTATCCTTCTATAAGTGAGTAGGATCAGCGTTGCATGTATCAAAATCTATTAGTGCATATCTATGCGGATCAGCTATGTAAGTGTCCATAGTCTTTGGTCCCGTATGTATCAAAATCTATCAGTGCATGTCTTAGCTAACTCTAATATGCACAACTTTAGGCATGCACGAGCAATGCGGTGCATGTCCTTCTTCTCTATCTAGAGTAGCTTGATCAATGCGGTCACACTCACTAATTATATTAGCAATGCTAGCAATACTAATAGTATTCCAAAGGTGGAATGGTAAGATAGGAAAGCGTACCTAAACCAAAAGATAATCAAGCTGAGTTCTTGCCGGGTGAAAGCTCGGGTTCCATCTCCGAAATGCAAAATATATCCCTGAACATACCAAGGACAGTGCTCTAGAACATGCAAAAGGTCAGCTTCTTTGTGGAATGTGACTTTGAACCACTTGAATCCCGCAATTTGTAGCTAAAATCCTCCATAAAGGTGAACCCAGATAGACTTCAATCTTTGAAGGACATTCTGGGGTGAGACTGGTTCACCAAAGACTTGCCACAAGGACCAGTCTTGTGTTCTCGAGCATACCAGCATGTGTGAATGGGTCATCAAGCCTAGTCTCTTAAGGAGCAGAAGAGAGTGGGATAAGATAGGAGCCAACACTAGGAGCAGCTATTTCTAGATTAGGGGTGGGGTTACTAGTACCCTCACCAGAAGGAGAGAGTCTTCATGGTGAGGTCTCAACATAAAGGTCAATCTCATCTTGAAGATCGGAGAAAGCATCAGAGATTGGAACCTCTGACATGATGAGGAAAACAGAAAGGGAGTTTAGAATGGAGAATTTTGTGAAAACAGAGTAGGAAGAGTTGTAAAAAGAAACCAAAAAGGAAATCAGGAACTATGAACAACTCCAATAGCTTCTCTATAATTTTTGTATTATAGGGAAGCAAAAGTCAAAACTTTCTATAATTTTTCTTCTTCAACTTCAACAGATTCATTATTTTACAGCAATCTCTAAAATCTCCATAATCCTTCTTTAAAATTTTAGAGATTGATGTAAATATAAGAAATTTTATTTTCTCTTTCCTCACTATCCCTAAAATGAGAATAGTTATAGGGAATTTGTTTGAGCAAAAGATGCTCATTTTTTCATAAAATAGAGAAAAATCAAAATAAGAGAAACTATTGAAATTGCTCTAAGAAGACAATATTAAAAAAAGGGAGGACGATGCATCTTAAGGGGGGTTAAATAAAAAAGAAAAGAAACTCTTTTTTTTTAACAATGAACAATGATTTTATTCATCAAATATGATTTAGATCATACAATAGGGCATCCGAGATAATAGTCGGAGCTGAAGTGAACCACTCGGTCTGAAAAGAGGATTCAAAACCAAGGCTAGCCAATCTATGAGCAACAAAATTTGCTTCCTATTCAGATGAAGAAATTCAATGGACTGAAAGGACTTAAATAAATCCTTGATGTCATCTACTATGTTACTTAGTAGAGAAAGGTCACCAACCTGATCAGTAATAGATTGTATAGCAACAAGGCAATCACTTTCAATTTCTACCTTTGTCGCTCCCAGCTGTTGAAGCATCTGCATGCCATGCTTGATAGCTAGTAACTCAATGTGAAGGGGTGACGTAATGAACTACACTTTACCTGAAAAAGCAGCCAAAAAACTGCCATGTTCATCACGCAATACCCCACCAACACCCCCATGGCAAATACCATTAAGGAAGGCTCCATCTATGTTCATTTTGATGACACCAGAAGGCGGTGGGCTCCAAAACCGGTTCCTTGAAACCTTCTGGCTCAATGAGGTAGGTTCCCAGTAGCACAAACTTGAATAAACTCCTCCAACCAACTCATGCCAGAAGCCACTAGCTCGGAACCTGTTCTATGATGCCCATTCCACAATTGATCATTGCAGTTTCGCCATAAGCTCCACATGAGAACTAGCAGCTTATCAAACTCAGAAGATGACAAAGTGCTAGTCTTGTCCAATAACCAGTCCTTAACATGCAAAGGATTAGAAGTATCAATATTAAAAAAGAAGGGAGAAGTAGTCCAAATAGATTGGGCGAGAGGGCATTGACATAAAACATGTCCCAAGTCTTCCCAAGGAAAAGAACACAGTAAACACCTCATCTCCCCTTCATATCCTTTCAGGGCCAAAGATGCTCTAGTAGGCAGTAGATTGTGGGCAACCCTCCACCCAAAAACCGCGACTTTACCTGGTACTTGGCCTTCCATAAGGCCCTCCATAATGTAGCATAAGGATCTCCTCCAGAACCAGAGGCCAAAACATTACCCAAAGAGAAATCCCTAGCCACCCTATAAGCAGTTTTGATTGAAAAGAAACCCTTTTTGTTGAACTTCCAGGTAACAATATCTTGCCCTCTTCTTCTACTGAGAGGAATGCTCAACACTTTTGGAACAATTTCAGGAGGAAAACATGCATGCAAAGCCGGCTCTATCCAAGTATTGGATACCGTATCAATCAGATCAAAAATAAATTCAAAAGTTGTGCCATGAGGTTTCTGTAAAGAGGAAGAAGGGCATGATGGAATCCATTCCTCATTCCAAATATTAACCTTGTGCCCATCCCCAATTTTCCAAAAAACTCCAGCTTGGATAATCGGTTTGGCCTCCATAATACTTCTCCAGGCATAAGAAGGTCTATCATCCATATCAGCACTTAGAAAATTACCATTAAGAAAGTAAATAGACTTGAGAAGGCGACTTACAAGAGAGTTAGGGTTGGACATCAGGTGCCATCCTAGTTTAGTAAGCATTGATAAATTGTGAGCATGTAGACACTTAAAACTCATACCAGCCTCCTGCTTAGAAAGACACATCCTCTCCCAAGAATGCCAATGAATTTTCTTTTTTTCCTCAGTAGTACCCCAAAAGAATTGAGCACATAATTGCTGTAAATCATCACACAATGACTTTGGCAACAAATAATAGTTCATGACATATTGGGGAACAACTTGGGCAACTACCTTAATCGGAACTTCCTTCCCCGCGATACTAAGAGTTTTTGACCGCCAACTGACAAGTTTCTTAGTAAGTCTTTCCTTCAAATATGCAAATGTTGTAGTTTTGGATCTTCCCACATGCAGAGGAAGACCAAGATACTACCCATGATCCAGCACACACTGCACCTCCAGAAGGGAAGTCAAGTGAGATTGGGTCTCCATACTCACATTAGAGCTGAACATCACACTACTTTTCTGCAAATTGATCTGCTGTCCTGATGCACTGGCATAAATATCAAGAATTGATCTAACACGAGTGCAATCAGCTTCAGTAGCTTCCCCAAACAAGAAGCTATCGTCTGCAAATAGCAGATGATGTATAATCAGAGCAGATGGATTCATCTTGAGGCCTTTAAGGGAGCCTTACTCTACAGACATTGAAATCAGAGAAGAAAGACCTTCAGCACACAAGATAAATAAATAAGGAGAAAGAGCGTCTCCTTGCTTGATGCCCCTAGTTGGGGTTATGAAACCAGTAGGTTCCCCATTAATAATCAAGGAGTAGCTAACAAATTTCATTGAGCAGAGAACAATATCAATCCATCTATTATAGAACTCTAGCCCTAGCTTCCTCAAAATAGCTTCCAGAAAGTCCCATTCAAGTCTGTCGTAAGCTTTGCTTATTAGCTTTAAGGAAAAAAAGCCATCCAACTGATCACGCAGCTTTTTCATAAAATGATTAATCTCAGAGGCCACTAGTGTGTTGCCTGAGATGAGTCTACCTGGAACAAAAGCATTCTGCAAAGGTGATATAATATGAGGCAAGATCACTTTCAATCTGTTAGCTAGAACTTTAGAAGCAATTTTATACACCACATTACATAAAGCAATAGGCCTCAAATCATATGCGACTTTCGGTTCCTTCACTTTAGGGATCATAACCAAGTGAGTAAAGTTGGATTCCATAGGAAGATGCCCAGTTTCTAACACCGTATGGACTGCTAGGCAAACATCATTATGCACAATAGACCAATACCTTTGGAAGAAATGAGGAGACATACCATCCGGGCCAGGAGATTTAGACGGATGCATCTGGAACAAAGCTTTTTTAATCTCAGCATCTGAATAAGGGGCAATTAAAGCACTATTCATCTCAACAGTTACACGGGTCTGAACAGTATTAAGAACAATATCTGCTGCAAAAGGGTCAGAATGCTCATGTCGAAAAATATTCTCATAATAATTGGTCAAAATAGTAGTTATGGCAGAAGGAGAAGACTGCCAAGTACCCTCTGTATCCAATAAACCAGTAATAGAGTTTCTACTCTTTCTATTAGAAGCTCTCCTATGAAAAAAAGCCGTGTTCCGGTCCCTGTCTTTTAACCAGAGAACTCTTGATCGTTGACACCAATATGTTTCATTCAAAGATTACTCATTAAACCGATGCTGCAAAGCTTTCTGCTCATCCCATTGGTCCGGCTCATAGGGCAGCCCCATCAATTGGTCAAGCTAAGCCTGGATCAATTTCATCTCCACATGACGCTGCTTAAAAACTCCCTCCCAAGAAGAAAGCAACCGGCCAGTGCTATGAATTTTCAGCCCAACTGCTGGAGCATAGGGTTCCCTGTTGAAGGGGTCATCCACCCCTTCCCAATAAAAGAAAAGAAACATAGGTTTTCTGAATCTAGGGAAACTGAACGGACTGAGGCTAGGAAAAGATTTGAAAATCAAAATATAAATAGCGGTTTCATGAATGTCATGTTACATGGCCGCCAAATGGCAAAAGAGAACCTGAGAGCCGCGCCAGCAATCCAAAAACAGAAGGTAATGGGGTTTTATCATATCAAATCTACCAAAGAAGAACGGAATAAATGAATGAAGATGGTGAATACTAGGGAGACGGAGGAAAGTAGGCATTGTGTTCATCCACCACATAGCGTTCTGCCAGAGTACTATAGCAACTTTAGTTCTCCAAGAAACCAAAAAGAACCGGGCAAAAGAGAGGTAGATATGGGTGGAGTCGTGGTGTCTATTATGTAAAGAGCTTGCCGTACTACTGCTGCCACAAAACATATCAAATGCAAAAGAACCCAGAATTTCAACAAAAAATGAAACAAGCTGTAAGCTATTCAGTAATTGGCAGGAAATCGATCAAAACGAAATCCCAAAAGATCTTCCACCGTGCACTTAATGTGTACTTTCAGGCTTTTGAAATGGCCAACTGAATGAAGTCGGTCATCCAACTCACATGAAAACTTTTTAAAGTCTGATAATGTGACACCAACAAACTTTCCAGTGAACTTTCCGGTGAACTTATGTAAATTCAGAGAACTAGCAACAGAAAATCACACAATAACTCGAGTGTCACCCTGTCAATGTAGTCTTCCATGTCACAAACTTAAAAGTCATTTCAACTGTTACAATACTACAACATTAGAAACCATATTTTGTATTAGTTCCAAACTTATGAGGTCCACAAGTTGTGCATGGCACCCAACTGACTCAACTCCGTGCATTTGAGAGATATTTTGTAAAGCTCCCTCAGCTTTTCAGCATCGCCAGATCTGTTGGATATAGTCTGCAGTTGCCGAGGTTGAGAAACAGGTAATTTGTTGCCACTTGCTGAAAGTGTCACGGTCAACATCTTCTTCAAAACCATCTGCAACTGATTCCAAAATTTGGCATGTACCTCAGAGTCACCACTCTTCAAAGAGTCTGAATCTGTTTCCGACGATACATACCGTCCTTCAAGCAAACAAGACACAGCTGATTCCAGCATCTGGAAAATAAGAAATAAAGGCACGGCAAATGATAACGTTAATAAGATTTGCTTTAGTTTACTTATTATACGGGATAACACAAAAATTGTCACACAATTTACTAAGTACACCTGAAATATGTTAACATCCCCTTGTTTCAGTCCACTGCATCCCCAAATTAATCGTTTTCATTTCTCCTAAACCCAACAGCCAGTACACTGACTTCAACAACCTGGAATCCACAACCTATCCCCCCTATCTTTTTAAAGTCATTCTTTATCACACCATAATTCATTCCACTAAATCCTAATAACTTGATCTGCAATCAAAGCCTTCAAACCTCAAATTCACAACTCTGGCAAAAATAGGGAAATAATTACTTTATTAAACATTCAAGACCAGTCCATATCATGGCCCATGTCGTTGTTTATAAGGCCAGTCCAAAAATCAAATCACAATAATGTCTTGATAACTTCCAACAAGAATTAAATTACTAGTAAGTTCAATGTCATTTACCCATGAAGATAAACAGAAGTCAGCAAATGAGTCATCAAAAGGAACGAACAATTGTTAGACAAATGCAGCAAGCAAATAACTTCTTTTCCTGGTCTGACAACATGTAAGATCAATTAAACTTGTAATTAGATGGTGTGTTCATGAGTTGTTTTAGTATTAGTTTATAACATCATTTCCTCATCTTGTAATGATCATAAGAGTTGCAGTTGTATGAAATGTACATTGTGGGATGGAAAACTTATAGTGGTGTTCAAAAGTATGTGAAGAGTTCTCTTTACAGATATGTATTACAACAAGGGTTCGCATTTAATTGACTAATCAGATCCTTTTTCTTTTCTTTTTTTGATAGAAAAAGAGTTCATCAATAATAGAAAAATTACAGAGCAGTGAATAAAAATTCCAGTGAACTAAAAAGAAAAGCTTAAAAAGCATCATCAAAGCCAACAATGAACAAAGAACAAAGACACTACACAAATATGGCAACAAAGGATCTTCCCAAGAGAAATGAATGCTAATCCCATATGACCGTACTTTAGGAGGTACTCCAGACTTCCCAATTTACATGAGAGGAGTAAACTGAGTAAGAGTGGGGTTGTCCATCAAATATTTCGTAACAAAATCGACACAAATAACATGCCTAGAAGACTAATAACCACCTTCTCCTACCTGACCTAGATGGAACCAGCACTACATCCTCAACTAGAGATAAGAAAGAAATGATTTCCTCGACTTCCAGGTCAAGAAATGATTTCCTCGACTTCCAGGTCAAGAAATGATTTCCTCGACTTCCAGGTCGTTAATGTTCCTTTAAAACCCAGAATGCACCTCAGGGGACAGAAGTTTTGATACACATCCCGGGGGAAAAAATCTTGACTTCGAGATAATTCATACAAATGAGGAAAGGGAAAAAGAACTCTCTCCCCGAACCATCTCTCTCTCCCCAAACCCCCCGCCGCGTGGGCAGGGCTCTTCTTTTCCCCATTTCCTAAAATGAAACTGCTACAAGCTGTAAATCAAATCCCTAATTCTCACCCTCATAAAATCCCTAAACTTAGCATAAAAACCTCAATATACAAAAAAATTACTTTTCTTAGAATCTCACACACTAGTGTACTTACTATTAGAATTCAACACTGTAAAATAAACCGCCAAAAAAAAAAAGAATAAAGCATTACCATCTTCACATATAAATAACAATCATGAAAATAATAACTCCATATGAGTTTCTGAACATAAATACATAATATCTTATGACACAGTACACTTCTAAATGGGGAGCATGATTGACGAAAAACTATATGGCTGAATGCTAAATAGTTACTACTATCCAAAACTCTAATGCAGTACCTTGAAGTTGAAAATGAAAACAGAAAGGCAGAAAATTGAAAATATAATTTTCCCATTCTGTGCAAATACAGGTAAACGAACTCAAAAACTAACATGACAAAAACAGAAAATTATTCCAGAATGAGCACTGTACATTCTCACATTTCATGTCATTATGGTTTTGTCAAAGAGGATGACTCAAAATAAGTCAATCCAAGGGCTGAAAGAACTCAAAAACTAACATGACAAAAACAGAAAATTATTCCAGAATGAGCACTGTACATTCTCACATTTCATGTCATTATGGTTTTGTCAAAGAGGATGACTCAAAATAAGTCAATCCAAGGGCTGAAAGAACAGAAGTTGGCTTGAAGTAAAATAAATGTCTAGATCAGAGAAACTTCGCCATATAGTTTTCAAGTCTCAATGCCAGTTTCAAATAGGAATGGATTAAATGATAATGTCATTAGCAAGTACTCAATATTTTTAAAGAAATAGTCATGTATGTACAGAGTTCAAGAACATACCACATTTGAGTGCAAGTGGCTTGAAACTTTCAATGAGAGCTCTGATCTCTCTATAAGAATAGTTAGGTACATTGTAGGATGTGTTTTTGGGCCATAGAAACCCATGGCCTTTTGCCAGTTCCTCTCTGCCAAGGATGCATACTGCTTGACCCGCTGAAGAATACTGTTTTCACCAATGGATAAGTTGCATTTCTTTTTATCTGGCTCCAAGAACTTCAAACAACAATCCTTTGGTAGCAAGCGAGCTGATAATAAGCATATGCCGCCTCCTGTTTCCGTAGTTCACCTAATGATTCATAAACAGACAGTGCCTTCCTAATGGCATCATTTGCTGAAATCTCATGCTTTCGTGATTCTTTTCTTGATTTTCTTCCAGTAGGACTACTGGACCCTGTATGCATGTCTTCCAACACTCCAGTTCCATAAACTTCCACTGTAATATCTTCTCTTGCCAATAGCATTCCGAGTCTCAGATATGTATGAGCAAACTGTGTGCATACCTCAGTCCTCAAATCATTCAACACAGAGCCAGAGTCTTCAACAAAAGCACTCAGCTCTGCCTTTGCTGCCCCGTAAAATTTAAGTGATTCGCTATATTCCAATTTAGCAGTCTCCAGTGCATGAACATATGCATTAGGAAATGTGGAATGCATCTTAAGACCATCGATCTTTGATACCACCTCTTCTGCGACTGCTCGTCTTCCATGGCCCAAGTTGCAGTTTATTAGTACAATGTTGGTATGATCAGAAACTTCCCTGAATGATTTTATAGCATCTATAAAAGCAGATTCAGCTTTGCTCAGTTCTTTCCTCGCAAGTCTATTGCGGCCCAATTCATTGCATACCCATCCTTTCTTTTTCATTACAGATTGTAGCTCTTCTGAACTAGATGGAAAACCACCTAATGCCTTTCTAGCTTCTTCATAACAGCATAGGGCTGCTGAAAGATTGTATTCAACATCTCCAATTGCAGGACCTCCAAGGTACTTGAATATTCCCCCAGTTTTTTTCAAAGCAACATCGCACTGAGACACCACTGTCGACTCAACATCCAGTATGTTTTTATTCTCCGCTTCCAAACAAAGACCATCTTCCAGGTCTCTCAAATGTGGGTAGGTGTTGCTCTTAGGATATGGGCTTTTAATGTATTTCCTGCCATAACTTACCGAGCGCATATCACCACTTGGTCCACTACTGCTACTAGCACTACTACCACTGCTTGCCCTATCACTTTGACAGCTGCAATTTACTAAAGAACATGAAGTGCAGTTCTGCACATGCTGCCCCAGCTTCCTCTTAAGCCTTTTAACTTCTTTCACAACCTCAGATGATACTTTTACCTCTGAAGTCGAATGTTTTCTCTCTTCCGGTTCAGATATAATACTATCCTTAGCTTTATGGAACTCAACATACACATCTCCCACTAATATCCATGCCTTGGCCCAGAAGAGGTAAATGGATGAGAATTGCTCAAAAGTCAGACAATCACCATTTGAGCTCTTTAGAAATCTCTGATCACTATTATATGATCTTGTCTTTTTATTTGTATTATTATTTTTTGACTTTGAAGACCAGCAACTATTCATTGAAGAAATGAATTTGGTATCTTCAAGATGCTGAGGCATTGATCCATAGACAGAGCATGCTAATTCTACAACCTTCAAAGCTTGATGTAACTGGTCATCCTCTAAATAAGCTTGTCCAAGTGCCAAATAAGATTCCCCAAGCAAAAGAACCAGCTTCCATAACTTATAGTCCAACTTTGATGTGGGAAGCCATTCCCGAATGTCACAAACTTCGATACAGTCAGCATCACCACATGCACAAACAGAAAGATTAACAGATGAAGCTGACCTACTACTTTCAACTTGAGTTTCACTATCCTGGGATTCCTGGCCCACTGACTTCGGTTCCGTAATATGCAGTTGCCGCATCCACCTAAGAGATTTAATAGCTTGAGAAACATGGTGTATTGCAGCAAGTTTTGAGGAGATGGGTTCAGCAATACTCTGAACTACGTCTGTTGTTGTTGGAGACAATTTGCAAACTGTAGATCTTTCATCACAAGAAAATTTTGGAATGGATTCTGGCAAATCTCCAAAGTCCATGTCACCTGCTGTTATCAATTTTCTTGGAGAATGTGCATTTGCTTCTAGAGTCATATTTACAGAAGCACCTGGTACTATATCTTGAAAACTTGGTCCATCTTCACATGACTTTTCCTCTCCCACTAGAGATAATAACTGATCATGGACTAATGATTCAGAAATACTACTTAAAAAGTCTATAGATTCTTCTTGAGAATGGCTAACTGTAAGCTCACATTCTGCTGGCAGAGCATCAGGTGTTAATTCCAGCTCGTCATCATTGTTCAAAATAAGCCTAGCAAATTGTTCATGGGCAGATGCACGTACAACCTGTTCAGCAATGCACTGATTATAGTTATCATTTTATTTGTATGCTTACTAATTTTAGTAAAAGTCAGGAAGCAGTAACCAAAGAACAAAAAAAGAAAAACATCAATCTAGTAACACCGCTACCAGATGATTTGGCTCATCAAGAAGTTCCAAACATTTTCTAAAGAACCTCGCACACCTTGCCACATTGTTTGGAGCCTGCAGCAATTCAAAGAAACAAAAAATATTTGTAAGAAATAAATACGTGAATAGGAGTATGTACGAAATACAATAGAAACGTCTTTCACACCATTGAAAGTGAGAGCCTGTGAGCACTTCGATACAAGAGAGTCCCCAATGAATACAAGGAATCACTTCTCCGTCGATGCAATAAAGAAGGCAGAGAGCTTGAGCTATCATCGCAATCATTAGAAGAGTGGTTCTTTGGAATAACAGAAAGATCGAAAAGTTGAATGTCATTTTCCCCAGCACTTTTATACAGCTGAAAGATTATAGAAAGGATGAATGTTGTCATAGAAATGCCACTATAAAGATTGTTGAAAAAAAATACGAACAAATACCAATGTCAAACAAATTAAATCACATCACTACCCAATAAGCTCCAGGATCTTGCTTGCAGTTTTCTTGAAGGAACCTTAAAACAGCAAGGCCATTTTGCTGTACCACATAAGGATGAAAAGCAGGAGTGCCATCATCAGATATTCCTTTCAGTAGAAATATATCATCTGTTTTCAGAAGCTCGTAACTATGGACCACACCGTTTTTATGATAACAGATGGCCATCTCTGGCACACTAGCCATGACATTGTCTAGCCAGGCTTCAAGCCAAGTTATAGGTTTAACCTGTCACAATATGTAGATAAACAAAGAAACCAAAAAGAAAGTGATTATGCCAAAAGAATAGGAGGGAAAAAGAAAAAGTATACAATAGTTCACTTTTACCTCTCGGGAAATGTCCCATAGATGCAGGCTAACAGCAACATATTTTTCATTACTGAACAGAAGCAAGTCACTTCCAAGTAGCATGCGAAAATTGTGAAATTGCCAAAACAATACCCGTAAAAACTCATCGTTATCACCTCGTTTATGTTTTTCAGACTCTTGCATCGAAGACATGGGCTTGTCACCAACTTGCGAAGCTTTTTTCACAGCATTATGTCCCGTTTTGTTTTTATTTTTCTTACTTGCCCAAACGAATTCATCTTGTTTAACTTGTGTATACTCTGAAGTATGCTTTGTCCCTTCACCCCGAGCTACATGATGATGCTGTCCCACAAAACCAGTATTCACTCCAGGGAGAACAGAAGCATTTGACTGCTCATTTGAGGCGACATGATGAGTTGGTGGGCAATCACAAGCTTCCATTCGAACAGAATGCATGGCGAAATTCAAAAACAAAGATTGATCAAGACATTTTGACTGATTTTGACGTCTCCTGATCAACTTTTCTCCCTCTTCAACATCAGGCCTACACCTCAAAAAGCACGTCATAAGGTACATAACAAAATAGGGGACACAGAAATATGATGTATAAGCAAAGTTAAAGTTAGCGATATACAAACCCAGTATTAAGAATAAGTGTGTGCCCAATCCGCTGAACTGCAACGGAAAGTCGAGCCTTTGAATACGGCATTTTGAATATCTGCTTGAGAATGTCAGCGGGAGCAATTACATCAATGTCATCTCCATACTCAACTAAACCAGAAACAGCAAGGGCCTCACATTTCCTAGCAAGATTTGATGTGACAGCACCGCCGTCCCAGGCTTTATCTGCCAACCAACAACAATACTGAGCATAAGGCAATGAATCAACATTGCAAAAGAGCCCGAGACTCCAATTTCATTACTAGATGATGAAACTGAAAAGTGTACCTCCGGAATGGACGGGAAGAATCTTATCGGGAAAACTGGAGAGGAGCGGAGGGCTGTTGAGGTCAGTCTCAGTGGGAAGCATCCGATAACGAGGAGCACTGACTCTGGAAACAGAAAAATCAAGTCAAGTCAGATTCATATCGTTTCATATGCATGCATGTATGCATATAGGTAGAGAGAGAGAGAGAGAGAGAGAGAGAGAGAGATTACGGACGTTTGGGGGGAGGGAATGAGAGCGGAGTGAAAAGAGTGGAAGGGTTTGTCGGTGGGAACAGGGATTGAGCCGCAGAGGAAGCCGACGGGCTTTGGCCTTTCGATTTCTAATTTCCCTACGCATCGTAGCTCTCGCGACCCCGGTTTCTCCATCACTGCCTCTGCCCCTGCCCTCTTTTTACTTCGAATCAAACAACAAGCCTATCCAATTTCAAGCTTTTGTTGCTAGCCACGCATGGGTGCTCCCTCCTCTTCGTCGGAGAGGGAGTTGGGCAACTGTGCTGGTGCTGGCGGAGGGAGAGAGATAGTGACGGCAATTACAGAGAGAGATCCGTAGAAGAGATTGAGAGTGGAGAGCGAGGAAGTTTTTGTGTTTCTATTCATACTAATAATTTCCATATCATGTACGAATAGTATTTGGACTTCTCTACTTAATACACATTTAACTTACTTTCACAAATATTTGTTCAATCGAAAATGTTCACCTGGTCAGTTGCTGATCAAGAAAATAATGCTCAACCACCCTTAGATGTAAATCCAAGGGCAGAGACAATTATTATTAAATTGAGGTGTTTTGTTTTCCACCCTTAGATGTAAATCTGAGGGTTGTTGAGCATAAATTTTTTGGTCAGCAACTGACCAGGTGAACACCACTGTTTATTCAATATGTTATTTACACCTCCTTTGCTTTTCTACAACGTTCATCCTCCAATAAAATCAATAAAAGCCTATTTTTTGTTACAGTAAATGAGAATTGGAATTGGTCTTTTTATTTCATAACCCCTTTATATAAGAAGAGAATTACAATGGAAAGAACAATTACAATGATGACATTAAATGCTAATTGATCCAAAATTGTGCCTATTGATGGTAATCACTGATTCCTTGATTCCCTCTCCGTCAGTCGCTTTGACGAAGGCACATAATGTGTTTTTCCTTTAACACTCCCCCTTGTGCCAAGTCAAAGACTAAATGGTGCATGAATTGTTGGCTCACTAAAAACCTTGCCAAGTAACAATAAAAACCCTGTGGGACAAAAACACACCTTGGTCGAAGGAAAAGAGCACAACGCACCTTCTACATTTGAGTATGACATGTGTGTGTTAGACTCCCCCTGATGTCTACACCTCCCCTTGATACTTACATTAATCAGGGGAGCTTAGAAAGTTTTCGCATTCCTATGCTTTTCACATGTTTCTCAAATATGGCCTTGGACAATGATTTGGTGAACAAACCTGCCACATTCTCCTCAAACCTTACTTGATTCTTTTGAATCTTAAGGAGGGCCTATTGTTGCTGATTGTAGAAAAACTTTGGCGATATGTGTCTTGTATTATCACCCTTGATATATCCTAGCTTCATCTATTAGATATAAGCTGTATTATCTTCATAAATGCAAATAGGCTCTTCAGTGGTAGAACTCAAACCACTAGTCCCTCGAATATGTGTGATGATAGCTCTTAACCATACACACTCACGAACCGCCTCATGTAGAGCAATGATCTCTAAGTGGTTCGAGGAGGTAGCCATAAGAGTTTGCTTGGTTGATCTCCAAGATATCGCTGTGTTCCCAATGGTAGATACATAACCAGTTTGAGAACGATCTTTATGTGGGTCAGAGAGGTACCCAGCATCAACAAAACCAACCAAAACGTTATTTGGCGTTTCGGTGTAGTGAGTGGCGCTTTCGCCATCAACATTTCCTTTAGAGATTGCAGTTCCATATGCGGTCCCTCTTGTCTCTCTGTAAGAAAATAACAGTCTCAAGTCAATGGTTCCTTTTAGGTATCGAAAATGTTCTTGATACCATTCCAGTGATGCTGCGTTGGTGTTGAGCTAAATCTAGCTAACAAGTTCACTGAGAATGCAATGTCTAGTCGAGTACATTAGGCTAGGTACAATAATGCGCCTATTGCACTTAGATAGGGAATTTCAGCTCCCAACACCTCTTCGTCATCTTCCTTTGGACGAAATGGATCTTTCCTTGCATCCAAGCTTCGACCGATCATGAGAGTGCTAGCATGCAGGATGCGCTTTGTCCATGTTATATTGCCTGACTTTTGGACATATGCAGACTGGTGGATTAGTATTCCACAATCTCGGTTTTCTAGTTCAAAGCCTAGACAAAATCAAGTTTTCCCAAGATCCTTCATCTCAAATTCGGATTTCAAGTAGCCCGCGGTTTCTGTTATTTCATCAAGAGTACCTATTATGTTCCTAGACAGAATCTGGAAGAACCGGTCGGATCTCAAACGACTTAGCTTTGGGCGCTCCGATCTCCACTTTCCAGTGAACCACCATGCAAACTACCACCACAGGGCGACGCGCGAGGCTGGTCTGAGTCGGTCTTGGCTTGTCCCGTTGTCGGAGGTGGCTGGAGGAGAGAGAACGAGTCGGGTCTGGTCGGCTGAAACTTGTCTTGTCTGGGCCGCGCAGAGGAGAGAGAACGGAGAGAAAATCCAGAATTTTCTCCTATTTATAGAAATTTCCCAAATTTTCAAACGCACATAACTTTCTCATACGAACTCCGATTTCTACGTTCCACATATCCATGAACTCGTATCGATGCGCTCTACAACTTTCATAAAGGAGTTTTTGGATAAACCCAATGTATAAAAAGTCAACCTTTGCGCCCTCCCTAAAACCATACTTTTCAAATAAAATTTCGACCGAAACACTTCTACTCCATCCACGAACCACGAAATCGTCTAATAACCACTAATTAAATTTTAGAAAATCATCGGAAAATAATAACGAATTTCTGGGGCATTACAATGGCTCCACACCAAGGTCGGTCTGGGCTGTGGGAGAGGAGGTTCTTCACCGAATTGGGCAGGTAAGTGTCGATTGATTAAGCTGCTTGTGTTCTATTCAGGCTGGCTTTAATTCTAGCTCTGGAGTTAGAGGGTTTATTGAGCTATAGTAGTATCATTTGATGTCGAGTCGATAGAGTTACTCTTTTGGTTTAGGATCAAGCCTGATTTTATCCAAAAAGATTGTTGTATGCTTATTAAATTTCTAGCAGAAGCCATTATTAGTAATGCAAACAAGAAGCCATTATTAAATTTAGTCAGGAACATTTTTGAAATTTTGTCTTTTATGTGTGCCCCACCTGTGTTGAGTCGGCATGCCAAGTTAACAGCTGAACGGCTGAATTTGACGGAATCATGATGGATTGACCTATTGGATGAGAAATGATAATGTGGGAGTGTTTTTGATGAAATTGAAAGTCAAAATACTGAATTGATGTTTGACCCAAACCACAGGATTGTAAACAGTATTTGGTCCAAAAAAAAAAAACTAATTGCAGTTACCTCCCTCACCTTCTCTATACACTACAAAACTGGTAATCTATAAGCAAAGACGTTCTCCATGCTGGCTTTTTTGTTCTTTTCTCTTTGATAAGGATTATTGTGTCACACATAATGAAGAAGTTCCCAAAGGCCATTTCTCTTTGTAATCATCTTATTTTCAAATCATAAAAATACGACTAGATGTAATAATGCATCTAACGAAACAGCAGTAAATCGAGCTATTAAAAAAATTATTAATGGTATGATTGACTATAATAGGGAAATCTTTCATGAAAGTAACTAGTGATATGACCAACCAATCATCTTCCTCGTATACCATACGACAAAAAGAGAACAATTTTCCACCCATGTTACCAACAGTATGGCTAACCATGAAAGGGTAATTTTCTAACAATGTAAGCATCCATGCATTTCCTATGTAAAAAATATGTTAAATAGAGGGCAATCTTCAACCTAAGTACTTGTACCACAACTCAAGAGCCATATCAAACAACCAATATAGGCCCAAACCAAATCAACAACCAATATAGGCCCAAACCAAATCAACAACCCTAGCCCGATTCCAGATCCAACCCGGATCCCAAAATAAAACTCGAATCTAGACCTAGTTCTGACCGGGTACTCTATTCAAATCAGACCCTAGCCCCTAGATTCGACCTGCCATTTTCTTGCCCAGCCTAGAATCCATGCCTAACAATGAACCTAGATCCCAGCTTGAGCACCACTCTAACCGAGAGCCGCGCCCATTGTTGTCGCACATGATTGCGACCAGGGACTAAGACTTGTTGTCTGTGGCTATATCGAAGCACCGCCACGTCCGCCACCTCACTTCAACTCATTCTTAATCCTTTCTCTGCTGCTTACCTTTGCCGCACTCGACAATGACCATGGACAGAGACCACTGCTTGTTTCTTGCGGCTGATCTGCACAAAATTAGTGCTCAATTTAAAACCTATCAATGTAGTAAGAATAAGTAGAGATCGTTCTCAACCGGGGATTAGGGCCTAATTAATTCCTGAAAAATAAAACGCTAGCAAAACAAATTAAAGAATATTTATACATATTATTTACAAAAATTACAAGAAGGGGATTTAGGATTTTAATCTAATTTGACACATCAAATTATATACATATGTGACACATCAAAACCAGAATTAAGTAGAAATATATATAAATATATATATATATATATATATGAATGGAGCAAATTTAATTGTAATTAACTACTATTAACACATTGGTAAGGTTTCAAACATCAAATCAAGAATCAAAATATGTCAAAACATAGAATCAATCAAGAAGAAAGATGAACGCATACAAAGTTTTTTTTTTACTTCCCTTAATTAAATTAACTAGATGAACGCACCATAGTTAACCTTATTAAACATGCAATCACTAGTGGTAGCTAATCACTAACAAAAACACTCTCAACGCATTAAGAATCATGGAAATTTGATCAATTCAAGTCAATAACACAAGTTAGAACGCTAATCAAGTATGCAAGACTCATTGTTAATTTACCTAAGTAATTTTAGGTTTTCCACCGAAATTATTAAAGCCTAGAACGCTAGCACCTTAATATGGATTTAATTACATGTTCATCAACCTAAGTATGCATCCAAAGATCAATTAACACATAAACAATGGGATTGAAGCTCGAAATTAACAATCATGCAAGAACATATAGAAATCGCAACTTTTAATTTGAAAACCTAAAACCTAAAACATGCTTCATAGTATCTGGAAATTACATATCTTATAAAATCAATCTTTCATCCACCATAGAAATCGCAATTCACAAATCCAAGAATGAAAACCAAAATTGAAATTTATATAAAACCCGAAATAGTTCACAATCCAAGACCGAAAACAAAAAGGTGGTTACATGGTTACATTTTTTGATCTTCAAGGACGCAAGAAGCTTTAAAAGGTGGTGGAATGGATGATAGCTACTGCAAGGATGCTTGAATGGATGAATGGATGCTCACGGCCTTGAACTTTGAACTTCTTTGAAGTTGCCGAAACTTGGAAGAGAAGGGGAAGTGTTTGTGGTTTTTGATTGTGAATTTTGTGGTGTGTTGAAGAGCTTCACAAACCTCCTTTATATAGTGAACTGCAAGAGCTTGAGAATCTATGTCGAAATCTACTTGTGACATCATTCAACCAATAAGAAAATTGCATGAGAAGTAGAGAACAAGTCACCTCCTTGTTTTGCCAAAATCTTCCATGTACTTAGACTTCAATTCGGCCTCCTTGTATGTAGAGTCATAAATAAATACTTATTCATCTATTTTCTCTTCAAAAATTCCAAAGAAAATCCAAAATAATCCCAAAAAGATAAATCCCTTGATATTTCTTGTAATTCTCACGGAAAAAAGCAATTAGAATGGGTCATTGACTCCTCAAGACGTCAAGAAGGATCTAGAGACTCATGTGCAAATCACATGCTTCAAACTTTGGGCCAAACTCTCCCAAAATGGGCCAATTCGAAATTATTCTTCAACATTGCCAAAATTCCTTCAATAATCTCTAGAACAATCTTGAACTATCTTGAGTCATCTTCAAGACACAACATCTCCTATTTTCACCAGGTCTCCTAGCAGCATCAGGACTCCTAGTGTCTTCAGGTTTCCTAGTCTAACTGGAACTCTGTCATTTCTTCATTTCCGAACATCATTTTTCCGAGCTCACTCCTAATTGCATTAGGATTCCTACTTTAACTGGGATTACTTTTCCTGGTAGAACTGGAAAAACTTCATTTCACCATTTCTTCTTATTTCTGCGCAAATAACTCCTTGCCTTCCTTTTCTAGAATCAAAACTACCTAAAAACACAAAACAAGTTAGAAATGACATTGTTAAGAGAATAACTCAGCAAAATGTAGAGAGAAATGATCTAAAAATGTAATAGAAATTAGTCTCAACAGCGGCCGCATGGTTGACCTCTAGATGAAATCAGACATCTGTTCGACCACTCCCACACCGCACCGTCACATCCACCATTTCACCTCTTTTCTTCACTAGATTTGAATGGTTGTTCCACAACCCGAAAATCTTATGGCGCCGAATTTTGCAGGGTTGACCCCGCTGTGAGAAAACAAGCTGAAACGCTCATAAACCTAATCCTCCATTCTCATGGGGAAAGATTTTAGATCCGGCCGCCACAATGGTAGTTGCTCTCCACCCTAGCAGAGCACTAGGTTTTGAAGTTGAAACTTGTCAGTGCATTTTTGGGTTTTATAGTATAGATAGATAGATAAATATGAATGATTAAATTGTAAATTGATGAACATGCATCTTTATTGTTGTTATGAATCACTTTGCAAAAGGTCTTCGGGGCACGTCCTCCTAACCTCCATGGTCCACCCTAGAACCTCTCTTCAATGCATCCTCTGCGCCTTGTTTGACCAAAAATTGTAAAAGAAAAAGAAAAGAAAAGAAAAGATAAAACAAGTTTTTTGGCATAGGAAAAAAACCAATAGAAGAAAAAGAATAGAATAGTCTTTATTCAAAAAAAGAAAAAGAAAAAAAAGAATAGAATAGTCTACTCTTTTTTGTTTTGTTTTTTTGAAAGGTGAATAGTCTACTCCTCAATGATAAGTAACAGGTGTAATAAAATGAAACGAACAAAACCCAAAAAATACAGGGTTTGAAGTCGGAGATGTTTCCCAGCCAGGCAAAGCCCAACACAAATCGTTCAATTTTTTAAAATATTCAGGGAAAACCTTGAAGGGGAAAAAAAGAAAAAAAGAAAAAAGAAATCAAATAAGTAGGAGGAGGAGGAGGAGGAGGGAGGAGGAGTGTGCTCGAGGGGTGGTAGTGGTACAATGCAAGAATGGCTCAGTACAGACAGTCAGGGATGGAGACTAGGTTGGGATTACGTGGCGGCAACGGCGGGGATGGACCAGATCACGTCGCTATCGGGATCCGAACGGGTCTACATAAACCGGGTCGGACTCGCCGATCGGGTCGATCCCCACCTAGAATCTCTACTTGTGCTTTAGTTCTCGTTCTCTCCTTGGTTCTCCTTTTTACTGTTGCCGCCTACTTTTACCTCTCCCTCAGCACCACCACACCCACAGGTACCACTGATTTCTAGCTCTACTTGTTTTCTCGATTTCCAATTTTGATTTCTATTCTCTGCAACTAAACTAAGCTCATCATCTTCATCAAAGGCTGCATTACAGTTTTTATACTTAGAATCCGTAAAATTGCGGCTTTTTGTCGTCTCTTAGTTGACTAGATATATGTAGTGATTGCTGAAAACCGATCCGTTTAAGCTTGTTGGAAGCATCTACAACTTTCAATTTTTGTTTCTTGCAGAGAAATATAAATGGTGTAGTTAGTTAATTTGATAGGTAACTGCTCAAGGAAAAGAGGAATCTTATTTTTAGCATATCAAGTGATTGCTTTCTCGTGCAGGTGCGGAAATAAATAGTAATCGTGCTCAGGAAGATGATTCGAGGAATGATTCTGACTTTCTCACAAATGTGACACGCACCGAGACTTCTAAAGTGCTTAAGTTTGGCAAGGGTTCAGTGACGCATGGCAGGGATTCTAGGTATTGGGATAAAGATGATAGGAGAAGGGATGAAGACTATAATGAGGATGTGGTGGAGCATGGTGGCGCAGGTGTTGATGATGCATCTACTCGTGCGACTCAAGTTAAGAACAGTAAGAACAAGTCCGAGAATGATGAGTTTCTTAACAGTTCCAATAAGAAAGCTGGATTGTACAATGAAGCTGGGCGCAAGGAGTTGAAAATTTACGAAGCAGAGTATGAGGCATCTTTGAAGAACAATCGACAGTCTAATGATGGATATTTGGAAACGCGAAATGACGTTGTTGATGCTGATGATGAGTATGATGATGGGATCGATTCTCGTGAAACTCATATGGAAGAATATGATGATACTAGACATCAAAATGGTGACCATTTTAATGAAGAAAAATTACATGATGAAGGTGGTAGAGAGTCCATTGATCTTCCTGATGCTGGAATCAATTATGAAAATGTCTCCAAGAAGGTTGATAAACTCTCCACCAATTCATTTAATGAGCACTCTGCCCAGTACTCTCGGAACCTTGATGAAGTTAACACAAATTCTAGGCATGTTGGTGTAATTTCCAGTCATTCTTCAAGAAAATCGCACTCAGAATCAAAAAGGAAAGCAAAGCGCCACAAATTTTCTGGTAACATATCCTTTATCCATGCAAATTGGTGCAAATGTGTGTAACCATCTGTTGATTTTTTTTTTTTCAAATCTTTTCATGCATCTATCTTTGATTCAGTTTGCAATAGTGAAATATAGCTTCACTTCTTCTTCTTCTAGATCTTGAGATTCTTTTGAAATATCGTCTCTCTAGAATAGAAGTGCTACAGAAGACAAAGTTGATATATATTGCAAGTTGGTAAACACTGTCGTTTCTGTATATCGGTAATATTTGGTGAGTGGCCCGTCAGCAGCCCCATGCTTTGCTTACTTTTTATTTCTGTTACTTGGAAAAAAAAAGAGAAAAGAAGGAGACACACCCCTCTACTTTTGATTACTTCCATGTTCTTGAAGTGTTCCGAACCAGTCATGAGCGCTGTACTGAACAACTTAATTAATTTCAAAGGAACCTATATCTTGATTTGCTTTAACAAATGGCCTTGCAAATATCCCTGATTAAAAACTATAAATTAGTGCCAAAAGCATTACATACACCAGGAAACACCGGGAAAATCCAAACTGGGCTCGGCAATGAGCCAATGAGGGCTTGATGATAATGTTTAAATATATTGCAGGTTTCTGTTGTAACGTCATATTATTTTAGGTGAATATGGTTTTTGTTCCAGCATCTCTTTTTGAAGGAACATACTTTAGGCGTTTTGTTTGCAGCTTTAATTACTTGTATAAATCTTAGAATTAGTCTGTGGGAGTAAATGCTTTTGAGTGGGCATCACTGGTTGGAGAAAATGATTTAATTGTTTTGTCTGACTTGGGTTTTAAAGATAATCCTACATATGATGTTGTATATCATGGCAGGAGTTTTGGCATGTCTTTCTTGCTACTTTAATAGGGGCTATTCCTTCTTGCTATTTTTGTGTGCTTGAACATCATTTCGAAACTCTGCAGGTTCCTCTTGTGAGATGAAGTTCTTAAACTCCACTGCACAGCTTATAGAGCCTTTAGAAAGTAGAAAATTTGCAAGATTTTCCCTGCAGTATACTGAAATAGAAGACAAACCTGAAGGAGAAGAGCAATGGGAACCTAGATTTGCAGGACATCAGACTTTGCAAGAACGGGAAAATTCTTTTTTGGCACGTGATCAAAAAATTAACTGTGGCTTTGTTAAAGGTCCTAAAGGATCTCCAAGCACTGGATTTGACTTGTCAGAGGATGATGCAAATTATATCAGCAGATGCCACATTGCTGTTATCTCTTGTATCTTTGGAAATTCAGATCGCTTGAGAACACCTTACGGTAAAATGGTAAGGAAATTCTCTTTCATGTAGAAAAGCTTATAGTAATATTGAGTTAATTTCTTTCAAGCCAGTTTTCAAATCATCCTTCTTATCAGAAATATAAAAATCTTATGATTGTCCAGTTTCTAACATCTCTTTACACTGGTGATACCATTCTATCATGTTTGGATGGGTCAATGATGCGGGATCAGTGGAAGAAAACCTGAAGAACAAGGTTTTCTCTGTACATTCTAGGGTTTTATGACAGTTAGGCTGTTAGGGTTCTAGCATCACACATTCCTAGAGAGAAGCAAAAGCTTTCATTTTTTACTAATTTAAATCTGAACTGCAAAATATTACGAGTCCTCTATATATAAGGAGGTCAAGATAATTTTAGAACAACTAGAATAAAATAGCCCTAATAAAATCCCAAAACCTTCCTATTCTGCCTTAAGGAGAAATCCTAGAGAAATCTAGTAGTAAATCCTAATTATATCATCACTGTCTGCTGGACGCCAAATCAGGGTGTCGGCCTTGGAACCCTTTTTACGAGGCGTTGGATAAACCCTAGTTGTCTTCCATTTGTGTTCTTCATCAGTAGCTTACTAAAGAAGAGAACTAAAGTAAAATAGATGAAATTATAACTTAAGCAATTACTTAGATTCATCCAACCATTGAATTTACTCTTTGAGTTATTCTCATTAACTTCAAGTTAATCCAACACTAATACCAAAGTCCATCAATATGTACTTTTAAAAAATATTAACAGAAATGACACTTTGGGCCTGCAAAGGTCTGAAGCTTTTATCAGTCCTATGAAATTACATGATAGTTAAAACCTAGAAATGATAGGAAACAACTGCTCAATAATTGTTGTGATTATGTAATTGAAAGGCTGTAGGGTCTTTCAGATGCCCAAAGTGCCATTTTCGTTAACATGTGAGAAGTAAAGAGAGTATATTTGTACATCAACTTTGGGTACCTTTTTTTATTTAATCTCCTATTTCTTTTGTCTGAGGCTTCTATATTGCACAAACAAATATTGGTCCTGTTCCTAAGTTAAATCACAATTTGTTTATATGCTTGCTATACTTGTTATTGTGTTGTTTTTGTTAGAATTTAGAACACCTAACTCAAAACTAACTGGTTAGGGGTGGTGAAGCCTAAGATCTTATTTAGAAAATGCTTAGTAGACCACATTTTCTAGTACTACATTCAAACCACATGATGTGGCATTTACATATTGGTCTAGATTATGTGGTCCCTGTAGCATCTCTAATATTTAAATTCCACATCAACTTCCACATCTTGTGTTTTAAATGATACGAGAAAATATGGTCCATTTGCATCCTAGGCAAGCTTTAATTTTCTGGTGTGACATTCGACCACACTCCCTTACGTGAGGCATGTCTGAGCCGAACAGGTAATTGATTATGGTAAGTGCTGTGAGGACTCTAATACACAATGTTAGAAGTTAGAGAGTGGGTTGAGGGGGCCAGGAAACTATATATTACTGAGAAAGGCTACAAATTCCTGATGTGGGATCGTGTTCTGAACAATCTTCTTTAGTGTACTTCAATTATCCATGAGCAGTTATCAAACCAAGCCAATTTGAGTTGATTGCACCCGTGAGCTAATGCTCCTCTGATTCAGACACAAAGTTGTAAACCATTAGATTTGCTTGCACTGCAACTCGTACTTGTCTATATCAGATAGCCCAATATAAATTAAATGGTGATTAAATTGATGTTTTCTTAATTTCAGGTCTCTCGTTTGTCAAGGAAGAATGTTTGCTTTGTTATGTTCATCGACGAGGTTACGTTGCGTACCCTTTCTTCAGAAGGGCAAACACTAGATAGCATTGGTTTTATTGGTTTGTGGAAGATTGTTGTGGTGAAGAACCTACCATATACTGATATGCGGAGAGTGGGAAAGATACCAAAGCTTTTGCCTCATAGGCTTTTTCCTTCTGCAAGGTGAGAATGAGATTAGTAACACGACTGAGTTTTGGCCTTCTTGGCAGTTTATATAATCAGTAGCGAAGTCTAAAGCTTGTGGGAATGCTAATCTGAGTTCGTATTCATGTTCAACCAATTTTTGAACAGTTTGCATGCTAAAAGCGTATGTTAGATTATGCATCTGCATTTATGTGCCCATATATGAACTGGCTTTGTGAAGGATATTTGAGGCTCTTTTTGCATGGTTATTTTGGTTGAAAGATTTAGAATTGTGATAGTAAGCTAGCTATACAAATTTATAAAACATGGTAGACAGATTTCAAAAGAACTTGAATCATTACTTAAAAATTCAAATTTTAGTTATTGAAGTATAAGTTTTTATAGTAGGATATATGTGGGTTCCTACCATGATAACTATATCTCAAACACGTATAGGACTTACTAAGAACCCGGACAAATAAGCTACTAAACTTCTAAGATCTTCTAGAGCTAAACCATACACAATTTATAGATCTTAAATGAATTTCACACAGTACCCCAGATTCTGCCTGAGCAAAAGTGGCTTGCACACCTAAAAACTTGGATCTTAGTTTTATCCCCATTGCATACTGCTTGCTACAGATATCAAACATGAGCCCTGACAGTAAAGTACAGAATTTCTATACTTGACCTTAATTTGATACAATTGCTTGCTACTGATGTCAAACATGAACCCTGCCAGTAAAATATGGAATAGCAAAACCGAATCTCAAATTTATGTTTGAATTGCATTAAAATGGTAGAAAGTAGAGTGCAACTAAAGGCTAGTGCAGACTGCAGAGAAATAGAAGTTTGAGTTAACAGCACGTGCTTCTGTAGTTGGTTGAAATAGATTATTTATCATTTAAGAACATTTACTGCGTTTTGATCTTATTGTTGTATTCCTCTTTGATATAAATATGAATGCTGCAACAAGCTTTTTCAGATTTTCAAAAGTTCCACTGATATTTATTTGAGTCTGTTTGTTAGAAATTTCCTAGATGTGAGCTGTGAATTTGGTAGCCTTTCTCTCTTTGTCGGAGGCACCAAAATTCTCTAGTTCAGTTATTTAATTTCATTTGGAATGACACTATCAATGATGGGAACAATTTGTGAGGACTTCTCAGTTTTGTTGTAATATGCTTTGCAAGAGAATACCGTCTTTACTTTAGCACCTGTAGCTCTCTCATGCGTTATCTGATTATTCTTCATGGTAGTTATGGATATGTCTAGTCAGTCTCTTTTCTGTTGATGAAAGCAAAGCTTGTGATGTGCGTGTCAACATGCTCTGGTTTCTGCTCGACCTTGTCGTACACTTTATATATAGTGCTTGAAAATCATTTTGTTTATTGCTTATTTGTTTTGATTGTGGAACTAAACAAAACTTGCTGCTCTTGGTGGAAGCTCTCCCCTGAGAGCATAGCCTATTAGATTCGTTATTGTTTTCCTCACTAGTATTGAGGAGTCTAAATCAACCTGTTTCTTTATTTTATTTTATTTCTACCTCTTTTATTTTACACTTTTAATCTTGAAGCACGATAGTAGTAGAAGATCTACGAAAGTTTTCTTTACAATTTCAATATATCTTAACTCTCTTTGTTATGTGAGTAAACTTCTATCAGAATACACTTATCTTTCAACCCCGTCAGTGCTTTGAACTTTTTTTTTCTCTCCTTACGGAGTACCAGCTAGATGCATATATGAGTTTATAGTGCCATGTTCTGTTTGAATCACATGTTAGTTTTTGTGTGTTCCACAGAAGCATATTACTATAATGGGACTTGTCTATTTCTTTGCTCATTGGGACTTGTCTATTTCTTTGCTCATTGATTTCCTAATATAAACAAGCTTTATTCTAAATTACTGCCAAAAACTTCAGGTATTCAATCTGGTTGGACAGCAAGTTGCGTCTTCAACTTGACCCCTTACTCATATTGGAATATTTTTTGTGGCGAAAAGGTCATGAGTATGCAATTTCGAATCACTATGATCGACACTGTGTATGGGAAGAGGTTGCCCAGAATAAAAAATTGAACAAGTATAACCATACCATCATAGACCAACAATTTGCATTTTACCAGGACGATGGTCTCACAAGATTCAACGCATTGGATCCGAACAAGCTTCTCCCCAGCAGTAGGAATTTTCTTTCTTCTGTTTTTTTTTTGGACAAAGCAGTAGGAATTTTTCAAAGAGAGTCATTTTCATTATATATCATCGATGCAATGCACTTTCCCTAGTCTGATGTATATGTTTTTCTCACATCTGCAGATGTGCCAGAAGGTTCTTTTATCATCCGAGCACACACTCCAATGTCAAATTTGTTTTCCTGTCTTTGGTTCAATGAGGTTGAGCGGTTTACTCCTCGGGATCAGCTAAGTTTTGCCTATACATACCAGAAATTAAGAAGGATGAATCCTGAAAAACCTTTTCGTCTTCATATGTTCAAGGTGAGAATCTTTGTAGAATCATTCTTACAACAAAATGAATGGGAACTACATGAATAAATTAGACTCAACTAAACCAACTGTAGCAATTACCGCTCCTCAACAATGAATGAATAATAAGAATAATGGTTGTTTCATTATGGATAAGGACCTTAATCTTCACAGGCTGCTGAGGTGGTAAATTAGATTTTGCGACGCAAGTTGACCTGACTCAGCTTGTAAGCAGGAATGGCTCTTTATGCATAAGGACAATACATACATTGATACATATATGAATTATATCTGTAAAAATGCACACATATATGTATTCCATCCATAATACTGTTTTGAATCAAGAATAGATAATATGGAGCATGGACTGCATCTGACAATTTTTGTTTGTTCCACAATATTGCAGGATTGTGAGAGAAGAGCCATTGCTAAGTTGTTTCGCCACAGGTCACAAGAGAAGTCGAGTACTCGACAAAGAGCTACTGAGTAGATTGTCTTCAAGAACTGCATTTGCTGAAATCTATTCTATGGCGTTGTTTGGTCTGTGTAGCAGATTGCTGACCTTCTATGTGCCACACATGGGGATTTTGTAGTCTCAAGTTTGTTGTATGGGTTGAAGTAACCATCGCTGCAGTTGCTTCTACCAATGAGACCCACCTCTTTAGAGAAGAACCCTGACTGTTGTATTCATCCCATTTTTTCATTCATTGCCCTTCAGGATGCAAGTGAAGTAGCCAATACCATAGGACAACTACCACTATATCCAAATCATAGTTCTATGTTGCTTTTTGTTCCAATTTGAAACTTTTTCCCTTCTCTTACACAGGATCTGGATATTGTGGCTATGTTGTTTTTGTAATGAGTCAGTTTAGCACTGGACAAAGGGGAAAAAGCATGTACTATATAAAAATTCAGTAATTGGTACTATACACAATCTTAGCTAATACAATAAGATCATTGATTTCTCCATTTTTACATTCAAGTACTTGGCTGCATTACTGTTTATTAAGACAAAATATATAACGATGTTTGTGACAAAACACACATGTATACAACATATGATGACACAGAGAGAAGTAGATTTGATCACCGTTTTGCAGGTTTGTTGAGGTTGTGATGATGAGAATTATGGAGGAAGAATAGCTTTTTCAAGAGTTTGACAATCGCGACCACACCTGGGTTTGTAATAGTACTACTATTTCTAGCAGCATTAGATTTGGACAAGTTGAAAGCACCAAGACCTACACAACCCAGTTGCAGCATCTCGCCGGACACGTAACTGTAATCCGACTTTGACCTTACCGGATACAATTCCTCATTGAAATCCTCCCATAGCATGTCCATTTTCTTCTCCTGATCTTGAACATCACTACTAACTATTATCTGATCATCATCAACCCCCTCGATAGCCTCCACATGACTAGTTATTAGGGCTGCATGATCTTTTCTTCATCTGTGCAGGCGGCTGCCGGAGATGGCCGCCACAGAGGAGGGAAATGGATGTTACTAGCAGTACTGCTTTTGTGTACTGTGGGGAAGCTGAAATCATCTGTGGCCATGAAACACAAACACTGAAAATACACACAACATTAATTTTTAATACAAGGATTGATACATGTATATATATCTATATGGAAGAGGAGTGGCTTGGGTTGGAGATGGAGGTTTTATTTGGTGGCATCGGTTGTTGACTCCACAATGGTTTTTTTCGAAGAGGGGACTCCACAATGGTTGTTCCGGGAGTTTAGTTCAACAACTTCTGCAGGTGACTTCTTAATTTTTTTATATTGTTTTGATTTTTTTTGTTAATTGATTATTATTCAATTTAATAATTTGAAGTAGAAGTGAGGATAGGGTTTGTCCACTTACGTAGTCATGGTTCAATTTTCAGAGTAAACCAGTGGACCCTATTTGCTTAATTAAGTTTGATTTTTTTTTCTCAATCGTTCGTAATAAGTTTGAATTTTAGTTTTCAATCACAAACATTGCCCAAACTCGAAGTTTGGTTCATTTGACAACTTAGTTCTTAATATTCTAACACTAAATTTCACGTAATTCAGCTGTATCACGTGTTTTCACGACTAATCAATCAATGTCTTACAGAGGGTGTTTTGGATATTTCACTTTAAAAGGCAGGAGTAATTTCAAAATAAAAATAAGTTTTTTAGCTTTTGATTGGACAGCCGCTGAGCCGCACAGCCACATAGTACGGCTGCCATAAGTAAGAATTTCTCCATTGGTACCTCAAAATAATCTCTAACATATTTTTAATACACTATTATGATTAATTCTTCATTTTTATCAATGTCATTTTCACGATTAATTCTCAGGTAGTGCCGGAGTCACTCACACATCATGACATGACTTTCCCTGAATTTCATCTTGAAATGCGAAGTGGCCATGCGAAGCCCAGCTTAGGAGAAATTCTACCAAAAATTTGGCAGAACTTCCCCTTAAAAGTTGACTACCCGAACCTATGAAAACAAAGCAACAATAACTCAATCTCCATGAACCTACATATTTCAACAATTCAACTTCCATAAGCGATATGCAAGAAATCTTAAATGCCAAGTGAAATGAGTATCACAAACTATCATAAAACTCGTGAACACACTCTTAATCCTCCTTTGTACTGAAATCTCAACTCATGTTGTTAATCATCTCAAAATCACTTTAGAAATCTCAATAAAAATACTCATATCATAAAATAGGCGATGACTAGAGGGAACTGCCGACTGGTCATCTCATGCCATCTGGAGGGTACTATCGACCAGGGACTCATCGGAGGGTACTTCTGACCGGAATACGAGGAGGTGATGGCTAAAGGATATTGCCGACCAACCATCTCATGTCATCTAGAGGGTACTGCTGACCAGATTACGCATCGAAGGGTATTACCGACCAAAATAGATAGTTAGAAGGTACTGCCGACTAACTATCTCATGCCATCTGGAGGATACTGCCGACCAGATGACGCATTGGAGAGTACTGCCGACCGGAATATATATTCTGGAGGGTACTGTCAACCATAATATTGTCTGGAGGGTACTACCGACCATGGACGCATCGGAGGGTACTTCTGACCGGAATATGAGGAGGTGATGGCTAAAGGATACTGTCGACCAACCATCTCATGTCATCCAGAGGGTACTGCTGACCAGATTACGTATCGGAGGGTATTACCGACCAGAATAAATGGTTAGAGGGTATTGCCGACTAACTATCTCATGTCATCTGGAGAGTACTATCGACCGGAATATATATTCTGAAGGGAGGGTACTGTTGACCAGACTATTACTTGGAGAGTACTGCTGACCAGGTAATGCATGCATGCATGTGCTAACATAATCATCATTTTTCATATTTACCTCCTCGAATAAACTGAACTCGTTAATTCTCTTATAATATTAAACTCATGAATTCTCGATAACTCGTTTATACTCAAATACTCAAAATCTCAAAATGAAATCGGAGATTGAATTGTTAACTGTTTTCACAAATTTAAAGTCGGAGAATATTCAAACGAAGCCGATTTATGAATCTAAACCGCCAGCAATGGAAAAGTGTCTTGTAAACCCTAGATTGCACAGATTTTCACACATGCCAATCCTATATCCATGAACTCGATGAACCAAATTTGTGCTATCAACAACTTTAAAACGCAGATTTATGTAATCAATTTCACAAAATACTTCAAAATCTCAAAATGAAATTGGTGATTGAATTTTTACTTGTTTTCACGAACTTAAAGCCAGATAATATTCGAATCGAATCCACTTTATGAATCTGAACCGCGGGAGATGGAAGAGTGTCTTGGTTTACCCCCATATATATATATATATATATATACACACACACACACACAGAGTCCGTCTCAGGAATGGACGTCCGTTCCTTAGCTAAAGAATGGATTTCCATATTTGACCCACTTTTCGATCACATTTTCACATCTTAACCGTTCAGTTTCTAGGTTCTAATGTATAGATCACTTCTGCAAAATTCAAGCCAATTTGATGATCCTTAAGATATCCAAAACTGCAATTTACTATTATAAACACGAACGGTTCCGATTAGACAGATTCGGTCCGTTAGTGTAAATTGCAGTTTTGGATGCCTTAACGATCATCAAATTAGCTGAAATTTTGCAGAAGTGATCTATACATTGGGACTTAGAAACTGAACGGTTAAGATGTGAAAATGTAATCGAAAAGTGGGTCAAAACTGGAAATCCGTTCCTAAGTTTAGGAACGGACGTCCGTTCCTGAGCAAAGTTATATATATATATATATATATATATATGTATGTATGTATATGTATATGTATATAGCGAGAGAGAGAGAGAGAGAGAGAGAGAGAGAGAGAGAGAGAGAGAGAGAGAGAGAGAGAGAGAGAGAGAGAGAGAGAGAGAGAGAGAGAGAGATCATAGCTTGACTGAAGAAATCATATCTCTCCAGCCGCAGCCATCATGATCTAATCAAATATGCTTGCGTCTCAGTTAGCACACAATTCCTCTGCCACCTAAGCCCAAGGTCTGGTTTCCAAGCCGACTTCAAAATCCCTGGATCCCAAATCCGTATCTGACCTAAGACCTCCCAATCTCCATCAAAAGGTCGCCAGCCAATAGCACTTGTCTGCTAGACCGAACTCAACATTGATTTCTAGGTCATGGAGAGAGAGAGAGAGAGTTTGAAATATACGGGAAAAAACTGAACATCGTAGTGGGTTAAGAGGTCAGTGGCAAAGTGTAATTTTTAAAATTTTACAGCCTTTAATTGTCTTTTAGCAGTTAAATAGGGTAAGTGAGCACATAAATTTGTTAGTGAGGTAAGTGGGTTCATGTTGGGCTAATTTTGGCATTGGGTCAAGGACCCTTTAAATTATTTGGTATTGGGCTTGACTAGTTGGCTATGAACTTAGTGACTGCATAAGTCTGGTGCTTTGGATTAGCGTTTGGGCCTCCTCCAGTTGTTTCCTTAAAGGACTTTCAATTTGACCAAAAATAGAAAAGCATTGCAAATTTGGCAGTAAAACACTGGTCCTGCGCAAATTTCTTTTTTTGACCAGATGGTTGTGTTATTATCTGTTTAATCACTAATGGAAATTGCAATGGAAATTGCCGTCCGGCCGTGGGTGGGTTAAAGTCTTTCGGTCATGGAGTATTATACGCGTTTTTGAATGTTGTTGGAGTCAAGCATGGGTTCCACACTGAAAATGAAGAAGAAAAAGAGTGGCATGCACTAATTATGCACCACTCTGCTTTTAGTCTGAGTCATTTAGTCTAGTCTTTCTCCTCAGACCAGTAGTACAGTAGTCCAGTCAACTCCCCTCCTAAGACGCCCAAACATTTTCTTCTTCTGCTTTGCCACAAATTTCCACAAGCATCTCCTCTCCCTTCTCCTCTTAAAAACCTTAAGTTCCCCATCTTCATTCTTTTGTCTCCTACTACACCAACCTGAAAAACATAACATAAGCATATCCCCCATACATGCTTTCATATTTATAGTAGAAGAAAATAGAGAAGCAGAGTTTCAGAGACAGAGATTTATCTTAATTCATGTTTGCCTGGCTTAGCTCACAGCTCAGAATGGCAAGGTATGGCCACAACCACCGCACCTCTCTTTTCTTCTATATCTTTTTGTTTTGTTATCCTGTTATTCCTATGGCCTTGCCTGAACTATCCTCAACCCAAAATACTACCATGATCAATATCTCCAAGCGTCTAAATAGTAGCAGTGTTTCATGGAACATAAACAGTGAACCAAACCCATGTCTCTGGAAAGGAGTTAAGTGTAAGCCACCCACCAACTCGTCTGTAACCCAACTTTCCCTGTCCAAGTTTTCTCTATCTTCCCAGATTTCCTCCCAATTGTTTGCCAACTTGAGTCTTTGGAGATTCTTGATGTGTCAGTAAACCATCTGACCACAATCCCATCTGAGTTTCTCACAGCTTGTGGAAACATAGATGGGCTAAAGCAACTCAATTTCAGCTTTAACAATCTGAACGGTTCTTTACCTGACTTTGTTGGTTTTGCTGGGTTGGAGTCGTTGGACCTTTCTCGTAATCACTTGAGTGGAGGCATTGGCTCAGAGTTGGATGGATTGGTTGGGCTCAGAAGCTTGAACCTTAGCTTCAACCATTTTAATGGGACTATCCCTACCCATCTTGGGAAATCAATCCTCTTGGAGGAGCTTCAGCTTTCTACGAATGCATTTGAAGGGACAATTCCAGTTGAAATTGCGGGCTGTCGCAATTTGACTCTGATTGATTTGAGCACAAATCACCTTTCTGGTTCAGCTCCTGCGAAGTTTGGACAGCTATCCAAGTTGAAGGTTCTGATTCTATCTTCCAATAACTTAACTGGCAAAATCCCAGACAGCCTTTCCAATATCACAAGCCTCACGCGGTTTGCAGCAAATTTAAACAACTTCGGTGATGCAGTTCCCGGTGGAATTACAAAATATCTCAAAAATTTGGACTTGAGTTATAATACTTAAGTGGGTCGATTCCATCGGACCTTCTGTCTCCATCGGATTTGACGACTGTGGATTTATCTAATAACTTGTTGCAGGGATCAATACCCACAGCTCTGTCTCAGGGCCTGGTTCGGTTGAGATTGGGAAACAATTCACTTGCTGGGATGATACCATCTGCATCACTCCCACTCCAGAACTTGGTGTACTTGGAAATGGAAAACAATGAGTTGAATGGTTCCATACCTCCTAAATTGGGTTCTTGCAGCAAATTGGCGCTGTTGAATTTGGCTCAGAATAGACTGTCTGGAGCTTTGCCGGTGGAGTTGGGAAACCTCAGTAGTCTTCAAGTCTTGAAGCTTCAATCTAACAGTCTTTCTGGAGTAATCCCAACTGAGATTACTAAACTGACGAAGTTGTCTGTTCTGAATATCAGCGGGAATGCTCTGACTGGTTCAATACCAACAACCATTTCAAACTTGCAGAACCTTATTAACATGAACTTAGAAGGCAACAATCTCACGGGTTCCATTCCCAACACTATTGCCTCCATGGATTCTCTGTTGGAGCTCCAACTTGGTCACAATTTCTTGAGTGGTGACATTCCAATGATGCCAATATCTTTGCAGATTGCTTTGAATCTCAGCAGCAACCTTTTTGAAGGACCAATTCCTAATCATCTTTCCAGACTCAGTGGATTAGAAATTTTGGATCTATCTAACAACAAGTTCTCAGGTGAGATACCCTCATTTTTATCTGATCAAATGGGAGCATTGACACAGTTGATACTATCTAACAATCAGCTCACTGGAGTTATTCCACACTTCAATTCTTGGGTCTTGGTCAACACAACTGGAAATAAGGATTTGATTAATAATACCGCAACCTCATCGGTAAAGAAAGGAAATTCAAAGGCTTTGATAATTGCACTTGCAGCTGTAGCCGGTGCTGTTGCTATTGTAGCCATCACCATCCTTGCTGTATCACTATCACGGCACAGTTACAGGGTTAACGATGACCAAGTGGAGTCTGGAGAAGATGTTCCTCTTCCTGAGGTCCGCCAAGGTAGTCTCTTAACTGCCAACGCAATTCACAGATCAAGTATCGATTTCAGTACAGCCATGGAGGCAGTTTCTGACCCCGCAAACATTGAGCTCAAGACTAAGTTTTCAACTTACTACAAGGCCACAATGCCGTCTGGATCAAGCTACTTTGTCAAGAAACTCAACTGGAGTGACAAGATATTCCAATTGGGGAGCCATGACAGATTCGAGAACGATTTACAGATATTTGGAAAACTGAGCAATTCCAATGTCATGACTCCTTTGGCCTATTTTACGACTGTTGACAGTGCTTATCTGTTCTATGAGTTTGCTCCAAAAGGCACCCTCTTTGATGCCCTTCATTGTAGCTCAGACAATGCCATGGATTGGGCAAGTAGATACAGTTCTGCGGTTGGAGTAGCTCAGGGTCTTGCTTTTCTTCATGGATGCACTTCAGGTCCAATACTCCTCCTAGACCTGTCAAGCCGAAGCATTTTGCTCAAGTCCCTCAAAGAGCCTCTTATTGGAGACGCCGAGCTCTGCAAAGTGATTGATCCCTCAAAGAGCACTGGAAGCCTTTCCACTGTTGCTGGTTCTGTTGGTTATATTCCTCCAGGTCAGCATCTCCATTTCAACTTTCAATCTAAATCTCCTAATTTACTTCATTAGTTTGGTGGATTTCAGACACTATCACTTGTAAATGGATTTCTATTGTCTTAATCTTGTCTTGGTTTTTTGGTGGCAGAGTATGCATACACTATGAGGGTTACAGTAGCCGGGAACATCTATAGCTTCGGGGTCATTCTCCTTGAATTGCTGACAGGAAGGCCAGCAGTTAGTGAAGGGATTGAGTTGGCCAATTGGGTACTAAGTAACTCAGGGCAGCAAGATAAAATTCTTGATTTGACGATCAGCAGGACATCAAGTGCTGTCAGAAGCCAGATGCTAGCTGTACTGAAAGTTGCTCTTGGTTGTGTTAGTGTGTCACCAGAAGCAAGGCCAAGAATGAAGAGCGTTCTTAGGATGCTTCTGAATGCAAGATGAAGTAGCAAGGCAAAACATGAAGTATAGCAAGGCCGAGAATGAAGAGCGTTCTTAGTATATTGAGTAGCAGTTTTAGCATATATATAAAATTCTGAGTTTTTGTTTGTTTAGGAAGTGAGGCTCAATATAAAATTGTGAGTGACTCCTCTATAAAATTGTGAGCGACTCCTCTAAAAGATGAGGCAACTATAGGAAGTGAAATGTATGTAATAATCTAGTCAACCTATGTACTATATACTAATAAAGTTCTTCAAAGGAACAACAAATACTGCAAATTGAGGTATTAAATATAAGAATGGGTTTCACTGGAAAGTTTTTCAGTGCAAACGTTAAATACTTAGAGTTACAAATTTCATTCAGTCTACTCATTACATGTTGCGAACTCACCAACTAGTTCCATGCTATGGCAAGCTAAGAAGAAAATTTGGTTGAACTTTTATGACACAACCTTTGGACAACTAAAACTAACGCTCAACAAGCTCTTATCCTCAAAACTATCTGTATTCCTGATAAAATGGAACAACCCTTCCCACCAAAGATAAATGATTGAAAATCAGAGGAATATGACCCATTGGAACACATTGGGAAAAGCCCCAGATATTGAGATAGCCAAGAGGGCATCGATGACAAAACATGCTGGGGCTAGAAGGTAAGATCTTTGGGGTCCTCAATAATTCTTGCCAAGGTTTGCAAGAACGAAGCAAGATCAGCACCATAAATTACACGATGATCAGCTGTAACATTTACCTGTAAATGAAATGTGTCCCATGATAAGCATTTCTGATTTGCTTTAATGCAGTATACCAAATAAAAGTACAGCTTTCAGATTTTTTTACCTGCATTTGGTTCTTCATACCAATTCGACCATCCTTGGAAGCCACAACAGTAGGCTGAGATGCTCCAACTGCCATAATTGCTCCCTGTGGGGATTGAAACCAGAAACGAAAAAGATTAATAAGCACCAACATACCACATAACCTCTCTTAACACAAAATGAAGCAGACGGAAAGCACAACTAGTAGACACTTACAGTTCCAGGTGGCAGAATGGCATCAAACCGGTCAACGCCAAACATCCCAAGATTTGAAAGAGTGAAAGTACCTATAGAAAGAGCAACAGTTGGTAAGAAAATGACAGACAGAATTTAGTGGCACTTGTTTGAATAGCCGGCAGTCTACCAAAGTGAGCATGGCTATTAAATGCTGATAAACAAGAAAACAATGATGCAACTTCATAAAAAAAACAAACAGTCATGAAGTAGCCATACAAGTAAATCTGATTGCCTGCCCTCCATAACTCTGTATTACCTTGAGTATTACTAATGGAAAATTTTCAACAGTGAAGAATCCATATCTAGATATTTGTATAACATAATGATCTCAGAAGCCATAAGTTAAAAGTAAGATAAGGCATAAGAGTAAGAGAAACTCTGAATTACGCAAAACTAGAGACAGAGTACGTATAGTCGACCTAAATGGAGTTCTCTAGGGCCAAAATCACAAAGGCACACTAAAAATTAAGTGCTAGACACTTGGGACACTGTCACCCAATCAGATGATAGAAACAGCAGACTTTTCAACTGCACTGTAAAAAAATATTGCTATATGCAATTCCTCAAGCGTACACTCTGGCTCAATGCACACACTCAATTGATAAAAACAAGGCAATGAGGGAGAACCTAATAATGTGCAGATGCTGAGATTCCTGGTTAATATAGGAGTTCACAAGAATTGTGACCTCAAAGAACAAGATTGAGTTGTCTAGCATTTCTATTTTAAAGGTACTTTCCACACAACAAACAGTTTTAATCTAAGAATCAGAGGAACCCAAGTGCCATATTAATTATATGAGTGATGGAAACATGAGACTCTTGTTTCGACATAGTTGCTAGGGATAAAAAGAAGTGCATGGCTGCATAACGATTAACAGTGATTTTTGCTCACTAATCAGGATTGATAGTCAACTTCAATTAAGAGAAGCCATAAAACATGATAGTTTAGCTAAACCACTAAAGTTTTTAAGGGAAAATCAATCATGTACTACTTGTAAAGTTTGGAAATAATCCTGAGAAGCAGTTGACTCATTAAAAGTGTTAAATGACAGATATTCATCCTCGTGTGGATCATGCATGGAAAGTCAACATCAGTGCATCGAGATTTCTTCTTACTCCAAGTGAACTCACTTGTTCTGACAAATCCCATTTGATCTTCAAATGAGTAAGTTGATAACAACTAAACTTATTCCCACATAACCAAAAAGCGATAGGAAGTATAATGAATTTGCAACCTCGTGGGTCATGACCATGTAGTGTGGTGTCAGTTCGACATATTCCACAGTCTATCGAGCATTTTATAAAGCAATAGTACCTGTATTGTATTCATGAGGTTGCAGCTGCTTGGCCCTGGCCTTATCAACTAACTCCTTCCACTTTCTTGACAACGTATATATGTCAACCTAACACATAAATCAAGAGTACTACTTCATTGCATGCGACCGCAAACACCATTCCAAAACAAAAGAAGCCCCTATTATAAGACAGGCAAAATTAAAGGCACAAACCTTGTCTGCATCCTGAAGAACTGGTGTTATCAACCCACCATCGATAGCCACAGCAACTGCTATGTTAATGCTGCTGTTATAAGTAAAACTCTTACCATCTCTACAGCCAGAGTTGACAACAGGATGTTGAACCAATGCAAGTGCTGTTGCCTTTGCCAACAATGCTGTCATGGTAACTCCCTTGGACTTGATCTACAAAAGAAACACAATATTCACTATTCCGACACAACAAATAGCATGGGAAACTAGTCACTCTGAAATTCAATTCAGAAACCTCCAACAGTAAGCAGCAGCACTATTGAATAAAATGAAGCCAGGTAGCAGATACTAAATAGGAATAGAACCAGAAAATGTCAAATTTAATCAAGCAGGTGCTAAAACTTTGCAATGTTTTCAATGCAGAGGAGCATGTAAATGGGAAATCGAATGAAGAACGAATCGAATATTTGACAAGAGTTAGTTACCTTTTTGTAGAGAGCATCCAGAGCATTAGTGGTGATAGTGTATCCTACTCTGAAAGTGGGCACTGATAGACTCTCAATCATGTTCCTACTCACAGCGCCCTGCATGGTAGTAAAAGGCACCACAGTCCCCAACTCAATCCCTGATGCTGCCGCTGCGGCCGGCACAGGCGTCGATGTGGCGGCCGGAGCCTGAGCCTGAGCCTGAGCTGCAGCAAAAGCCTCAACATCCTTGGCCACAATCCTCCCCATTGGCCCAGTTCCCACTACTGCCCCCAACTCAACCTTCAACTCCTTCGCCAGCTTCTTCGCGTAAGGTGACGCCACGATTCTCTTCCCTCCCTCTGAAGCCGGATGTGTAGAAGACACCACCGGAGCTGCCGCCGCCGCCGCCGCCGCCGCCGCCTTAGGGGCCGCCGCGGGAGCCGCATTTTCCGGAATTTTGGTCTCCTGAGGAGGTGATGATGAAGAAGGAGAAGAAGAAGTGGCTTTGGCCTTGGCCTCGGCGATCTCGTCTTGGGTCTCGGCCAAGAGCGCAATAGCGGAGCCGACGGGGGCAACGCCGCCTTCCTCGACCATAATGGAGGCCAAGTACCCGTCGTAGAAAGTCTCGACGTCCATGTCAGCCTTATCGGACTCGACGACGACGACGCTCTCGCCCTTGGAGAGCTTGTCTCCCTCGGACTTGACCCAGGACACGATCTTGCCCTCGGTCATGGTGGAGCTGAGCGCCGGCATGAAGATTTCTCGGATCTTGGCCTGGACTTGGGACCTGCTGCTGCGGCGGCCGGAGATGAGGACTGGAGTAGTCGGGATGCGGGCGAGGGTTCGGGAGCCGGGGATGAAGGAGGTGTTGAGAAGGTGAGCCATTTGAGAGAGAGCAAATGGGAGAGAGTGTGTCTCACAGGGCCTCGATGGGTTTAATGAGAAAGGTTTTGTTCGATTTATGCTCCGCTGTTCCCCTCGAATGCATCGAAACCAAGGCGGAGGTTCCAACTACCTTACCGGTGAATGTGATGACGATGATGTGTCTCATTTGCCTCGTTCCCCTTTTTTTTGTTTTTGAAAGGTTTCGTTCCCCTTTAGTTTTTTAGTTTTTTTTTTTTCCTCTCTTCTTTCTTTCTTTCTTGTTTAAAGATCAAAAAAATTACTATGGACCATGTTCCACCTGCACTGTGGCGACCCGGAGACCGGATTACCACAGCGCCGCCTCTCCAAGGAACCCTACACCCGCGACACTTGGAGTAAGTGTTTTGGGCCTAGAATTCCTCAAAGAGACAAGGCCTTTAGGTTGGAAAGCAAGAAATCTATAAGCCCGAAATTCTTGGGCTTGTATAGTGGGCTTGGCTCGTAATCACAAGATTACGAACTAGGCGAATAAGAGGAAAGGAAGGTGGTGTTGAGTTGAGTTTTAGAACCTATGTCAATTTTTAGTTCTTAGCCCAAGTTTGCATTAAGTTCATAAACGGTAATTTATGTGAGTCTTCTAGGTCTAGCCCACTAGGACCTAAACTCAAATGGAGGTTCTAACCCTAGGGTTCCACTTTGGTGGTAAGCAATCACACACATCATCAACCATACATAATGTTACAAAACTTTAGTGAAATCAAGCAAGCCAAAAAGAAATAAACTTTAATAGAGTAAAACAAATTGTGTCCTCCAAGGATTATCCTCCGTGCCCAAGCTTCGACAACAACAGCCTGCAAAACAAACTAAAGTAGGGGTTAGGCTCCTACATCCAGTCATTGCCCATGCCCGCCCCCATATCTAAGTTTAAAAACATGAGTTATCGTTTTGAATAAAAGAAGTAGATAAAACCGGTTTGCGCTTCCACGTGATCGTCACCACGTAACTACAATCCCACGGCAATTGATCATCTTTCACACTTCCATCACAACCGTCCATCTAGCCAATCACTTTCCGGAATTCATTAATCACAAGGCTAGAGACAAAGGGGAGATAACAAGGGCATGGTGCACACTGCCCACCACCGGTGGCTCAAGGAGGAACTGACCTCTCCTTACATCCCCATCAATTGCCAACACATCAAACCAATCCACGCAAACCATTTCAAGTTGTAAAAACAGATAATTTCCAAAACATGCAAGAGGCCTCATATAAAACATGTATATGCAAGAAAAGCATAGATAGAGTTAAAGGCATCCCCTACCTGGAACTCGAGCTTTCTCTTGCAGCACTTGGCCTCAATGCAACCTTGTAGCAACCACCACTTCACAAGATCCTACCAAGATATCAAGCCTAGACCAAATAAGTGACATTAATCACGATAAACTAGGCTAGCTATTCACTCACATAACTCCCCGAAAAACATTTGCTAACCTAATTACTAACTAATAACCAGACCACTTGGGTTCCAATAAGGGGTTTGTTGTAGGAAGGGGGGTAAGAACACTTTTTAAAAGACAGGTTGCTGAAAACCGAAAACAGAGTTTTAAAGGAGCTGTCAAGGGTCACGGAATTGTTCAAAATACTTGAGGTAAATTCTTGAGAAATTTTTGAAAGAAGGATGGCTTGACAACCAACTCAGTAAGATTGAAATGGTTATTGAATTTCAAGTGAAACCAAACAAAGAGTAAAGGTTTTAAAGGCTGAAGTAAAACAATGTGCAGATTCTTTCCAGAAATACAAGCTTCTGTCCCCCTATTTCAAAATTGCATAACTAATTCTAGAAAAATGCTTTTGGGGTGATTCAAATTCTCGAATGTTCATATATGCGTCTAATATATTTCTCTAGAAGAAACTGACCCCAAATTCTCAACGGTTTAGCTCCAGTTTTGAAATGAACGAAACTGGGTCAGATTTTACTGAAAACTGAAAATCTGCAGAAACTGGTTTTTGTGTAAAGCTTTTGGTACCCAAAATGGCTGGTTAAGTAGACTCTAAGACACCTATTCAAAGTATCTAAAGCTTCTAAAAGCTTAAAGTCTCAGTCACCCTTCAATACTATAAGGGGAAGGTCTTGTAGCTCACTAACATGATGTTTTGAAGACATGGTGTTTGGACAACAATAACACAAATAAACTCTATGATCAAGCATGATTTGAATGTATTCTAGCACAAATCTAACACACTTAAGAGGCATGTCTAATGCTCCTAATGATCTATAGCTCAGGTTGCTTTCTAATACTATATGGGCAGGTGTTGTAGCTCGATGACAAAATGCATTGAAACATGATATTTGGACAGCTACAAACAACAAATAACCTTTGAACCAAATACGATTCTAATACTCAAGGTGTAGCCATGACCTAGCAGAATCCCTAGACATTAGAATGGATGACAAATCAAAATTAAGGCAGCAAGATACCAACAACAGCAAGTGACAAGTTCATAATCTCCAAGAATTCGTAATAACAACCAAAAAATACATAGAGTTTTATGGAAAAGATGATACTCACCAAGACTAATCAAAAAGGTGAGTTTCTCTTGAGGATTTCAACAGGAAAGAGAGCTGAGGAAGCTGATTGGATCGAGTCCAGCCGCAGGCCAAGAAGTTCGCTCAATCTCATCTCGAATATGCAAAGTGAAACAGAGACTGCTCAATATGTAGATGGTTGTTTTGAGCGTATTGAGCCTAAAAATTCAGGAATGAATTAGGAACTTGATAGTTTAAGAATCTTACCAACTGTTGGTATCAGTCTCAAGCAAGGTGTTGGGGATTCGGGTAGAGCAAGAGAGGGAATTCAAGCAGAAATCCGGAACAGGCTTGCTCCGGAACAGCTTCCGCTTCGAGGGGTGTACAGGACTCAAATCGACTCCGATGGAGCTGAAATTTTGAGGCTAAATAGAGGAGACATAGACGAACAACGTTGGTGAAGAAAGTTTTTTTGATCGGAGGTCTCTAACTAGGTGTTTTTGGGCTCGTAAACAGACTGATGTGTCCAGGGACGAGAGGAAGGTGAGGAGAGAAGGGTGGTGAGTGACGATTTATTTATGGCCTGGGTTCTCTTTTGAAGGTCTGAGGAGATGTTCTGGAGGAGTTGCCTTTTGCATGATGGAAACGTGGAGGGGAAGAGCTGAACGAGGCTCCCTTTCTCTCTGCCCAACTCTGACGTGAACAAGGAAAGAGGAAAAGCTGAGTTTTGCGTGTGAAGGAGAAGGCTCAGTTTGGGCAGATAAATTTTGGGGTAAAAAAATAGGCTAAATACAAAATTACTACCCTGTGGTTTAGGTCGAAAATCAATTCAGTCCTTGAACTTCTAATTTCATCAAAAACACCCCTGCACTTTCATTTTGATCTAATAGGTCCAATTTATTAGTTTTCTGACAATGAGTTATTTAACTTGTTAATGTGGCTCATATGACCTATATTTTATGATGTGGTGTCGAGGTGGTCTGCATAGTCAATTTAGGAGTGACTCCTACTATTAAAAATAAATGTTTTTCAACAATAATCCAACTATAACTTGAACCATAACAGAATATTAACGAATTGGACCTATTAGATCAAAATTGAAAGTGCAGGGGTGTTTTTGATTAAAATTAGAAGTCTAGGCACTGAATTGATTTTAGACTTAAACCACAGGGTACTAACTAGTAATTAGCCCAAAAAAATAAGGTGGTAAAAACCAAAATGATGGGGAAGATAAGTAAAATAAGTAATACAAGAAAACTCATTAAGTGTTGACAATGCCAAATAAGGATCGGGTCTCACAAAACTTATTTTTGGCTAGAAAAATGGCAAGACATGTTTTGTCGGAGTTTTGCTTGAGTTTTGAAAAACATAAGGAGTAAATAAATTGTGCTTTTGAAAGTTGGTGAGGTGCTTGACGAGTAAGCTTCGGGTAAGGCGAGCAGAAATTTCGCCAATTATTAAGAAAGGTAAAATAAGAAAATCGTAAACGCACGCACAAGTATATTTCAAAATTATGCAAAGATGTCATTATGAGCTACAACCATGTTGGATCAAGGAAGAGGTTTGGGTCAAAGGTTGACTAACTTATTGGCTAGGTTCACTAGCATTACCGTCGGTTGGGTGTCCAGAGTAAATTTTGGGACTCTACCTTACGCTATTCTCGGCCCAAGGCCCAAGCCCAAACTATTTCCAAAAGTATTAGCCGGACAAAGGTCGCGAAAAATTTTCCCGTCAAAAAGTGACGTTCGGAATTTCATGGGGTCTACATGCACCACGATTAAATGCGGCGCGTGTTAGCACGCACGATTATGAGGCGAGTGAGCGAAGGAGTCTGACGTTGTGGGACCCACGATCCTGCTACTGTACGCGCCTGATTTGGGCTCACCAACTCTCTGCTCGTACCTGCCACCCACTGAGGCGGAGGACTGGCGGAGGAGATCACATCCACAGCTCAACCGATCACCACCCAACCTGACCCCGCTTCCGGCGACCCCTTCATCGATTCCATGGTCGCCGATTTCAACAACCTCAACAAGTCAACCCCAAAACCGCCGATGGGCTTCACCGAGAACAACTCCGCCACATTACTCTCCTCCGACAACCCTTGCCTCGATCTCTTCTTCCACGTCATACCTAACACTCTAGCATTCTATCTCCACTAGCAGCTCCCTCTCGATTGGGCCCACAATGCCCTAACCACAGTCAAGCTCATCTATCCACAAGCACCACCCCAAAACACCGAGGTGGTCTGGCTCCACAAGCACCACCCCAAAACCCTAGCATGCAACGTTGACCTTGGAAGTGGTGCTGTTGTAGACGATGAGGTTCTGGGCCGACGGCGACTAGGTCAATATATATATATATAATTTCTATTAACAGTTCAAATTAAAAAGTGCAGAGCATACGGTCTAGATCGCACCTCTTAAAAATTATTTTCTTATAAATAATTGATATGTTTTGGAGAATATAATACATAAATAATTTTTAAAATTCTAAACCTTCTAAAAATTGTAATAATTAATAGCTCTGGAGTCGGTAAAAACTCTCGAAAATTCTCACAAACTCGACTTGACATGTACATTAATATTGTGTCTGAAACTTTGTATTAGTTAACGGGTGCAGCCACTCGAAGTGTGAGTTAATAGAAATAAGAAAAAAATCTTAGTTGGTTGACCGAGTAGATCAACGTCATAACTATTACGAAATTTTCCAAATTGTTAACCGGAACCCTAAAATGATGTACTTGGCACATCTAATGGATGGTATGTTAATCTCATTATCCGTCTTTGCCCTTGCCCTCCAAAGCGTGTAGTGAAAAAATAGGGTAATTAAATAGTAGTCATTTGACCGAGTGGATCGAAAGCATAATTAAGACGAAATTTTTCCGAAATTTGAACCCGAAGCCTAAAATGATGTAATTGTCACATCTAACGGACAGTTTCTCAAGAGTACGATACGATGACTCCCTTGCCATTTGAAGCTTGTAGTAAATAAAAATAGGATTATTAAGCCTTAATCGTATGACCGAGCTGATCGACATTTTAACGATGACAGATTTATCCCAATTTTAGACCCGAAGCCTAAAATGATGTACTTAACACATGTGACGGAAGGTTTCTCAAGTGTACGATTCAATGACACCCTTGGCCTTTTTTTTTTTTGGTTACAAGGAAGCCCGAAAGGGCCAAGAAAGAAAGAAACTAACTAGGGGACAAGAGGTTAGAGCCTACAACTCTAGTATGGCCATTGCTAGTAACATCATCAAGGAGGGTCTGAACTGTATGAGGGGGAGGTTGATCCCAGAAAGTTGTTCCTCTAGAGAAATTGATACTATCCTTTGCCAAAATATCCGCTGTAAAGTTATGTTCCCTATGGACGTGGTGGATAGAACAAAGATCAAACTCCTGTATCATGTCTCTGCAATTGGCAATAAGAGTCCCAAGAGGTTGACTATGAATATTTCCAGAATTTATGAGATTAACCACAATGGCTGAATCACTTTCAACTTCCAATCTTTTAATGTGGAGATCAAAGGCACGCTTTAAGCCAATATGAAACCCTCGGCCTTTGAAGCTTGTAGTGAAAAAATTTAGGGTTATTAACTCCTAATCCTTTGACCAGGCAGATGTATCTCCTTTTGACGAAGGATTTTTTTCGAATTTTTGACCTAAAGCCTAAAATAATGTTGTCACGCCCCGAATTTCGAATAAAGAAATTCGAATCCGAAACGCGAAACTTAACAAGCACAAGAAAACACATAGAAAAATCTTCATTTAAATTAAGCGATAAAACAAACTGAGCTCACCAACATCAAATACAGACTCGTTCTTTAGAGTCACATATTAATGTACAAAGAGTTTACAAATTAAACTGAATGACAATTCAATAAGTAAACACACTCACTTCACAGCGAAAGAATAAAATTGCAGACCAAATTTAAGGTATTTCGTAAAATTTCTTGAAACTTCCTAAATTGTCACTAAATCCTTGATATTTTACCTTTTCAGCCAAACTTGGGCCCAAATGAACTGAGAACAAAACATCAATTCGAACCCTGAGAATCGAACCTTGGTTGAGACAGAAAAACCCATACATCTCAACCATTCCGGTTGAGACTTAGATTGGTAAGCATGCACTAACTTCAAATATATACAGGCTTTACGAGTCTATAAACAACTTGCAAAATATTAAATTTACCAACCATTCTGAGTTTAAACCTTTCAAAAATTTTGCTTTATAAATAAATACATTTTCATTAAACTCATTATCTTCCGCAACTTCATTTTTGGCTCCAAATAATTCTTGTGTTCCTAATATTATATGACAAAAATTAGGTATGTTAATACAAAATATTAGTTCCTTTTCAAAAAAAAAAAAAACTAAATTGATGTAAATGCAGGACGTATCACAACGTTTCATGAGCTCATTGGCGCCATGAACGTAGCTGAAAAGCACGATAATATTCTTGTGAAGAACTATAATGCTAGACCCGTGGGAACTAAGCCTATTCCGGAGTCTAACTATAGTCACGCCCCCAATGGAGGACGCAAGGAGCAAAACCCTAAGGATAGGGACAATTCTGGACGTTCTGGTCCATATGTTCGCCCCAAAGAGGAAGGAAATCGCCAAGAGAGGCGTGCACGGAACCGTGGAGGTCAACGTGTGAAGAGAGAGAGAGGCGGAGCCTCCGACCATGGTGGTAACGCCACCAAGAGGATAGGTCATCCAAATCGCGCCCCAATGGCGCCTCGATCAAGGGAGCCTGACCATAATGATGTTTGTTTTCGATGTGGATCAACTGAACATTGGGCCAAAACATGTACCGCACCCCAGAATGTTGCAAACGCATACAAGACGTATCGTGAAGCAAGGGAAGCAAATTACATGGCACAAGAAGATGAAGATGGTGATCTAGATCTAAGGGTGGAAGACTACAAGGATCAAGACCCAGAAATTGGCTATTTTGATTAAGTCTTTTTATTTTCCAAGAGATGTAGGCGATTGCCATATTACTTTTTATTGGATTAGATTTTCTTTGATCATAGAAATAATGATGTATTCCGTTGGCTTATGAATAAAATTTTGAGTTCTTTTCATTATGACTCCATTTTGATTTTGAGCATATGACTTTGTGACTAAGATGGCAAGACCATCGGTATTAATTCAAGGACATGGAATAGCCCAAGTTCCACTTGCCAAATGGCACCTTGATTACAGTTGTCACAGAAACTCTCTACGCTCGTAGGGCAAATAGTAGCCTATGAATAGCCAACGAATTCCATGCGAAAATGCATGTAGAGAACGGAAATGAGTTCCTTTGCATTACCTCTAATGATTGCGAACAAAGACGCATCTTAGAGACGTTTATGTGTCTCTCTAGTGGACTTTATGTCACTATTCGAGCTATTAAATCCAATAAAGTTTTGAGAGAATATCTCTTGGATTTAGACACATATTGGCTTTGTCACGACAGGATAGGTCATCCTAGTCATGATATGATGATCCGTCTACAAAAAGACTTCACACGGACATCTTTTCTCTCGAGCGAAACGAAACATGAATCAAAAGTTGATTCTTAGACTAAGTGTGACCGACGTTGCTGCCTAGGGCACTGCCTCCGTCCACCACCAGCCTAGGGCTGGCGTAGTCCCTATCCATGACTCCATGGATGGCGTCCATCATGGTGATGGCGCCCTAGGTGATGCTGCAATCACCAACTTGCTTCAAAATAGTGTTTCAGACGCTCAGGCCTAACCAAAATTCTCATTGGTTGCTTCTAAAGCCTCTCGCTCGTTTTACTAAGCCTGTTCCTTAGGGAAATTAGGACTAAGACCGTCCTATGCAAAGGATATGACATTACTCATTCTGTTCTTACAAAGAATCCGTAGGGATTTTGTGGATTGATTCAACCAACTTGCGGACGCTTAAATATTTTATGATGTTGGCTGACACGCAAACACGCTGGTCACGTGTTGTGCCATTGTCTACATATAAATGCTGCTTACGCTACACTCCTAGCACATATCATATGACAATGGGCTTACTCCCCAAATCATCATATTCAGTCAATTGGATTTGACTATGCTAGTGAGCTTATTATTGCATTTGGGACTGATGTTGGACATCATATTCCCATGAGCACACCCAATGGGGATTTTTTTCCCACTAACCCCATTAAGTTTTTTTAATTCCCTCTTACCCAATACACTCTAAGGGAGTCTTCCCTAATACCCCATTAAGATTTTTTTTTTGTTTTTATTTTTTTTTAAATACTATTTTACCCCTCACCCCTTTGTTACATAGAGAGAGAGAGAGACAGAGAGAGAGAGAGAGACCATAGGAGACTTCGCCGGATTCTAGTCACCTCCCGCTGCCCACCGGACTTTTCAAAAAACCTCACCGGAAAGATTTACTACCCCAATAGACATCTATTGTCCCCCAAATATAAGGGCAATAGACCTCTATTGCTCTCCAATAGACGTCTATCAGCCATGTATCCCGTAATAGACGTCTATTGGGGGGCAATACATGGCTGATAGACCTCTATTGGGGCCCGCAATAGACGTCTATTATCCTCCAATAGAACTTTCGGTTGTCAGAATATGAAATAATCTCTCAAAATTTAGACAATAAAACTTTGATTAAAGAAAAAAAAATGAAGAGATTATATCAATTTAAAAACATTTATTGCCCTCCAATAGACATTCAAAACTGTTTTTTTTTCTTTTCCTGCTGTCACATTACTTTAAAAAAATAAAAAAACAAAAAAACATATTTTGGGCTGATGCAGCTATGAGCAAGCGCATAATTTAACCCTGAAAATATCGTTAGTAGTATAAGCAAATATGGATCGTTCTATTCCGGGGATTGAGGGTACACCTGTCATTGTCAAACAATTAAACAATTAAAATTAAAACAAAGTATAATATTCACAAATATATTCACAACTATAAACATTTTACACGAAAAAGGGGGGGGATTTTGTTTTTGGATTTGGATTTCGAAAATTAACCTAAGTAAAGAAAACAAATAAAACACAAAAACATAAAAACACAAATGGAATGAGAGAACAAAGATCAAAACCGAAACTTATGATTAAAATTGATTCAAACCCTAATATTGTTCATCTAAGTCATGAGAAAGGAGTTGATCATGTGAAACATTCGAAAGCAAATGAATTCCCATTTTTTACTTTTCAATGCTAATTAACCTAAGCGAAAGCACCTAGATTAATCCTATCAAACATGCAATCAAACCCTAGAAAGCTAGTCAATCATGTCATGTTTAACGCATTACACATAGAGAAAGGCTATCAACTCAAGTGTACAACTTAGTATGGAAAAGTCCACCTAATTGCAATTCTCTTTAATTAAATTCGATCTTTGTATAAAACCTTTACTACTTTGATTTAAGTTTACACAAAACGAAAAGTCGATTTCATGTTCTTAAACCTAGCACCATTCATATCGAAACCCTAAGTGTTTGCAACCACATAAGATTAAAATACAAAAGTTATCTATAACGCAAATTTAATCAAACAAACCCACCTAAGCAACTCTCGAATCACAATATATGAATCTGAAAATTCTCAATTAATCATAAAATTCCAGAAATTAATATTCGTTCAAACACATATGTCAACTAGAACAAAACCAACGAAATCAAAGCAAAGGTTACAAAGGAGAATCGGATTACACCGTGGATGAAGATGAGATGAACGAATTGAGGATGTGGTCTCTTGAATCTCGAAAGCAAGCTTCAAGAATGGTGGTGGATGATGATGCTCACGGCAATTCTTCTTCTCCCTTGGCCTTGCTTGAACTCGTAGCTTGCTCTAGAGGATGGAGGAACTCACGGCTATGCTAAGAACTTTTTCTGAATTTTTCTAAAGTGTAAAACGTAAAGGAGAGTAACCTTGACGTTGAGAAAAGGGGAGTATATATAGGGGACGGCCTCCTTGCTCTCCAAGCAGTGTGCTTCCTCAATAATCTCACGGCAACAATGTGATAACTCCACATAATTTCCTCCAATGCTTGCTTGCCACATAAGCCCTATGAGGTGGTTCAACCAATCACAAAATTTTCTTTTAATTCCCTAGAAATCTTGGCCGAAATACCTTGAGATAATTTCTGATTTTTATAGTTCAATTCGGCCAAACTTCCTTTAGGGAATTAAGGAATGTATCTAGACTTCTTTTCAGCTTTTCTTGGTCTCCACACATATTTTCTTTCCTTAAAAATTGCCCTAGAAAATCTCTTTGCCAAAATCTTCTATTTTCTCTTTGATTCACACGGCTATTCCTTCTTTTCCTCTTGGCTTGGACGGCAAAAGATCTCCTAGGGTTTATCTTTCCTTTAAAATTGCCCTAGAAAATCTCCCTAGAAAATCTCCACCGAGATCTTCTTTATATTTTCTGATTTTTCACGCCATCTCCTTGTTTCTCTCTTGATATTTCACGGCAAACTCTTTTTAGGGTTTCTTCATTGCGTCACAACCCTAATTCCATGGGCTTTGTGGGCTTTTAATCCAATTGCCGAAAATCCACTTCATTCTTGAGAGTTCTTGGGCCTCCATGATCCACCTTTATGCCATGTCATCATTTAGAGTCTTCAAGAAGCTTCTCTCATGCCATGTCACTTCATTAATTCGAGCTCCACTCTTGGTTGGCTCAAGAGTCTTGTTTTGGCAAACTTTCCTTTCTGGACAGGGTTTCCTGGTTGGACCAGGAAAGCTTCATTTCTTCATTTGTGCTTCCCTTTGTACTTCATCTTGTCTCCCTCCAACGTTGGCTAGCTTCTCTCTCCATTTGTGAGCTCATTTCAGCTCATTTGTGACAAGGACCTGAAAATAGAAACTGTTAGTGAAAAATAGAAACTTTCCTAAAATGAAAAATGGCAACTTTCCTAAACTGAAAATGGGAAATTTTCTAAAAATGAAAAATAGAAACTACAAAAATGGAAACTTTGTACAAATAGGAACTTTCCCAATCGAAGAATGGAAACTTTCCTAAATAGAGTTTTATTAAGGAAATGGCGCAGAAAATGTAGGGAAATGCATTTAAAACGTCGCATTAAAATGCTCCTATCATGGGCCGCTGAGGAGATCGATCTCGACCATCACTCACATCCTCTCCTTTTGCCGCCTCCGATGCATCGTTATGGAGAATCTCGCCGGCATTGAAAAACCGCTTGATTTTCCACAGTTAACGTGTGCTGGCGTGCTAGAGAGAGAGAGAGCATCGTGACTGGAGAGAGAGAGGAGAGAGAATCGCATGGCTGTGTTGTAGTTTATTAATTAAGCTGAGGGCATATTTGTCATTTCTCTTTAAATTGTGTTAATGGGAATAAAAATCTCACGCTGGGGTAAGTGCGATAATTTTCTTTCATTTTGGTGCTTGGGTATATATATATATATATAGATATATATATATATACTATATTAAGGGAAGAGAGTTGTCAGAAAACAGAAAAAGTTTACCAAAATAGCCCTCAAATATTAAAAACATTGAACTGAAATATTTGAGAAAGACAAAATGGTCAATTCACAAATAGAAGAAAAACAAAAAAAATTTAACAAAAAAATCAAAAATAAAAAACAAAATATATGCAGTAATTTTCTCCACATTATGTGGAATAACTTCTCACGTAATTATCCACATCTATGGGTGTTTTTGGGGAGTATAAATAAAAACATGTGTATGTATTTTTCCTTTTAAAGCTTTTTTTTTCTTTTCCTTTAGTTTTAATTATCAACCACTCTTTTTGTCAAGCCCCGAATTTCGAATAAAGATAATCAAATCGGAAACGCAAAAACTTAACCATATGCCCGAAATACTTAGAAACTTTTTTAAATAAAACTGAGCAACAACAAAACGTCAATGAAGACTCGATCACTAAAGTCAAATATCACATCAACAAGTGTATACAAAACTCGAGAGATCTAATATACAAATGTACACGTTAAGATGGAGCATACCAAAAACAGCAGTACGCTAACAAAATAGGTTATGAACCTAACACTGCTGCACTCCACGCCCTCGTACTCATCCCTGGTGGTCCTCACCTGCAGGAATAACTGCTACACCATAGAATAGTGCACCGGGATTGCAAACAACAAACCCGGTAAGCTTTTGAAGCTCGTATGAGTAAACCCAATTAAAATGACTCACGTCATTCATGCTTATAATTTCTCAACTCATGAGATAAATTAAATCAACAACATGTAACTCCACGAAACACAACCAAACATACAATCACACTAGGTAATCAATTAGTAATCCCTGCATAGAAAATTAGTTTAGGAGATTACCTAAAATCACACAATTTAAATCATAGCAATTCCTGCGTATAATTTAGTTCAGGAAATTGCATTAAAAAAAACAATACAAAAGGCAGCAATATTCTTCATACTCATAAAACCAAAACCCTAGCATGCATCAACTTTCTCCAAACTGACCTTATAATATATCAAAACGACCGCATCGATGCATAGATGAATAAACTGAAAACAAAACACAAAAAGGACGCTGGACGCTCTGCCACGCGCCACCACAAGTGGTGGGTTAGCGTGTGGTCAACGCCGAGTCAACTACCTCCGATGCAAAAGTCGTCAACTACAAACTTGTTCAAATTTAAGGGATGAGCAACTTTCATACTTGGAGCTAAGTGAGATTTGGTCTAGATCGTCCTAGATCAAACTTGGAAGTTGGATTAATCTCGGCCGTCTGATCAAGATTCCAGATCCAACCAGAACCACTGATTTTCAAACCTTGATCTTTCACTCCTCACGCAAAATCGTCCAACAAGGCAAGTATGAGGATGATCAGGAGGAAGAGACGATCCCAGAACCGTGAAGAAATCAGTCGGGAAGTCGCCGGAGATAGGAAATCGGTCGGGTCCCGATCGTACAACTGAGGTCCTTCGATCTCCCTCTAAGGTGTTCCACCAGTGAAACCAACACCAGGTATCGATGACGGAGGCTGATGTGCGTCTATCCAAGCCCGGTCCGCCTCTGCTAGTGGCCGGAAAACGGAGATGGGTCCGGGTCGGGTCACACGGAGTGAGGAGAGAGAACGGAGAGAATCTAGGGGAGAAAGTGAGAAAATGGGAAATTTTGGGATTTAATGAAAAATCTCAAAATTTCTCATATTTATAGAAATATCCCAAATCTTCAATCGCTCATAACTTTCTCATACGAACTCCGATTTCTGCGTTCCACATGTACACGAACTCGTATCAACGCGCTCTACAACTTTTGTGAAGGAAATTTTCAGAGATACCCAACGAATAAAAAGTCAACCCTTGCGCCCCTCCTAAAATGACACTACTTGAATAATTATTCGCCCGAAACACTTCCGCTCCATCCACGAACCACGAAATCGTCCAATAATCACTAAATTAAGTTTCGGAAAATCCTCGGAAAATAAAAATGAATTTTCGGGGCATCACACTTTCATCAGAGTGTTATGATTGTAATTATATTAATTAGTTTAAGGGCATAATTGTCATTTTTAATTAAGTGTGATTAGATACAGTTAGTGGTGGGGATCATAATGCACTAACATTCAGTTTCTGTAGGCAACTGAGCCTTGCTATTACATACAGAGAAATATATGGAAATGCGCAAGATTGATGATAGACAACTACATTTTTGCAGGTTGATAGGTGAGCAATTCTGATAGTATCAGAATATTTTTTTGTCTACATTGATTCTGAACTAGTCCTTTTTTGTGTGCAAATTTTTTAGGCGATAGCTTATGGATCTGTGAAGTGTGAAGCTTGTAGATTTTGGATTGGCAAAGGTATGTCTTTTGCTCCTCCATGCCATTCTATATTTTCAATAGTTTTCACAATCATTTTGAATCTTTTCTCCTAATAGTATTCGCTGTGCCTTTTTTCAGATAACCACCAAAGTGAATGAAATTCAAGTTTTGCAGAGGACTGCATTCTAGATGGACCCTGAGGTTTGCCTTCACACTTATAATCTTAATCCATTTAAACAATAAAGTCCCCCGGCCTGATAATTTTCTACTTATTTATAAAATGGTTGATTTGTTGGTGTTGTATACTTTTGTCACATGTTACTCTCTTTCTTACTATCAATGGACATAATTGATACTGCCGTTTTCTATTTAGGTTAAAATGAATTTTTTTTCCCCCAAGTTCTTAGCAACTTGATTTGTGATGAGTAGATGAGCTTTAATTTAACAATGTAAAATTTAGTGTTTTCCATTTATTCGTCATTTTATGGTACTCATGGTTTTGCAGTGGCTAATTATATGTTGAGTAGAGAAACTCATTCTAGAGACTGCATGTGGTGCCCGATGTTAATGGAAATAGTCAAAGTTGACAACATTCTCCTCAGTACGGTGTTGTATTCCCTTCTCTTTTCCAATTTATGAAATTGAACTTGAGCTCCTATTTATACTAATTCAGTTAACTTGGACATGAAGCAAAACAATCTGCATAACGGACGTACACCCCAATTTCAAATAACTAAACTTTCACATTGAAAACAAAACAGCTTGCCTATCGATCACTCTTCAGATTACATTGAAAACTTGAGAACTCAATAACACTCAACATATCCACAATGAATATAGAACGTACTGCAACAACATGCACACATATATATAAATAAAAGACATGCAGAAAGAAAAACAAACCAGAACGTACAAGTGGTAAACTGATGAACTTATAGATCGAATTGCAACAACACATACGATTGCAGAACTGGTAAACTGATAGAAACCAGAAGAAAACCTAAACCGGCCATTAATATTGAACAATCGATCAGTCCTGACCTGAGGAGAATGTTCGATAAAAAAAACAGAAGCAGCCAATAATCCAGCTACGTACGTCACCAACGGTTATAATTGGCTTTACGACTTGTCGTTAGAAGCAATTGGCTGGGTATATATATATCCACGTAAGCTAAAACGGCATCGTCTCCGATCTCTCTGATCCAATTTCTCTCTGGAATCGAATGGAGATGGAGGGTAAGACTAAGAAGAAGGGCTATGCTTGGGCGGTCTCCGCCGGACTAAACGCAGCCCTGGCAGCCGTTTCGGCGAAGCTGATAACTCCTCAGGTGATTTTCTCACATCCAGTTCACGATTTTCGCATCTGAGAAAATCCTCTACTTGATTTTGATTTTGTAATTGAGTTACCTGATCAGATTTTGCGGTATGGAATGGTGGTTTTATTCAACGTGACAATGTGGGGGTGTTATGTGAACAGCCTTAAGGCTCTTTCATCTCTACAAGCCACGGTTACAAATTTCGCTGCGAATTTCCTCTCTTCTGGTTTAGCTGGTTACTTCTTGTTCCAAGAGCCCTTGTCCTTTAAGGTATGACATATGATATATATATATATATATGCCCACTTCTCTATCTCTGTTACTTGTTTTGTTTTGGGTGTGATTTCTTTGATGATTAAAATGGCCTGAGATTTGAAGGGAAAGGTTTGGCATTGCTTAGTTTAGAACTAATAATATGCTCATTCTGATACTGGTTTCAGTAAAAGGAGAACCGACTGTTATGTAATAGTAAAATGATCAAAACTATAAGGTCCTAGTCTTTTCTTTTTTTGATTAAAATGGCCACATTTGCTGACTCTGTCAAGTTACTTATACAAGGTCATAAGGCCTTCAATTTGAGCAAGTGTATGCTGAGTGGACATTAACAAAAGAGGTACCTTATTGGCATCTAGATGGCAGTGTTTGGGCCATGAAAATTGTGAGAAAAATTTGACTTTGTTTCAGTAAGAATATACTGAACCAATTTTTCCTTTGCAGATGATGAACTTGTATACTCTTTGTGGGTTTTATTGTTGCAATTTGAAATGCTTACGACTGTAAAAGGCTATGCTACTATAGCTTGTTTGTGGTCACTATTATGTTCAAAATTACACAAAATGATGATAAGCGGTACGTTTGACCAAAATTATTTGGTTTCTGGAGTTGGACACCACACTTGGCAGAACTATATACTAAATGCTATTATTGGAATAATAGAGTATCGCACACAATAGACACAAAATCTGACTGCTAATTTGTAATTTTTGTTCCTACATTTCCTTGTTCATTGTAATAAACTGTCCACATGTGTCTGTACTCTGTAGGCTTTCATGCTAGTTTCCTTTGCATATCTGATGAGAAGCCTTGTTTGACAGTGGTTTGCAGGTGCCATGCTCATTGTAGTTGGTTCACTCGTACTTAGTAAGTCAAGTATTGAGAAGAAGACACGAACGGATTAGCAGCTATGAATTCCACTTTGCCTAAGATACAGATAAAGTAGATTTTCATTTCAGTCCGGCTACAGATGAAAGCAGGAGGATGTGGATGCAGTTAAACAGTACAAGACTGGATTTTGTGTTTATTTAAGTTTATAATTAATGTCATTCTCCTTTGAGAATATTTCTATATGAAAAAATCTTCTCCGATAGTACTATTGTCAAAGTTGTGTATTTGTAGCAGCTCTGCTATATGTATCGATTGGGCAGACAAAAGATGGACTCAAAATCACCAACTGGATGAACAAGAAGTCTGATTACACAATTTTCCCACAAGATATTCGAACTGTGACTCAACTCACAACATTAGACTAGTTTCAGTTACTCGATTTTCACATCATCAAGTCTGTAAAATCAGCTTCTACATACCAAAACATTGCTTTAAAACTGAAAAACTAGGGTTTGCAAGTTGCAATCCATGAGTAAAATCCCGTGGTCAAAGCACCGGAAATCCATAAACCGAAGTTTAGTAAAATTTCTGTTCAAACTTTCCTTCTCTTAGATCTCTAAACTGAAGTATTACTTTACTTCTCTGTGTTGGTAAGAAATAAGAATACACATTCAGTCATCAGATCATAACCACAATAGCTTCTTCCTCTTTGCCCATGTCACATTGCTCCTTCAACAACAGACCACCGTAACCACCACAATCCGTAACCGTACTAGTTTACCAAAGGAAACTCGAAATTTCTACCATACACACATGTGGAGCATCCACCCTGAATCTGGCAGTGTGTAAGCCATAAGTAGTCTCTCTCTCTCTCTTTTATATTTTTATAGCTTAAACACGGTCAGATTTTATGTGTATGTCATATGTGCATGTATAGTGGAATTTTTCACGAAAATTATTGTTGTTGCACGCATTTCTAGGTGACGAAGCATTCTGTCGTCATAAAGTAAAAAAAAAATTCGAAGGAAATATCGAGTAAATATCTAATATCGATGAAAATTTTACCAAAATTTTGGATAAAAGTTGTATGATCAGCTAAAAATATATTAAAAATAACATATCCAAAATTTTGAGTTCTGTCTTCGGGATAGTTAAAGCCATGTTTTTTTTTTTTTTAGGGCAACGGAAGACTAATCCATTGATCGAAATCATAACAACCTCACTCGGTCAGGCATGAAGGGTACAAGCACCCTTCATATTACAATGCAAGCTCAATAGAGTACTAAAACCAAAAGGAAATCTAACAAAACTAAAGTTCCAAAAGAAAACTACTAGCCAAAGCAAATGAAAACTACGATACTATGATAACCTACTACGATATCCTACGCCTTCTAGCACGAGACACTTCCTTGACCGCATTGATGCCTAAGACCCTTCTGGTGTACATCGCCGCCATCAAGCAAGACACGTCACACCCTAGTCGACGTAGAGAATCATCTCCTACCCGGACTGGGAGACGGGCTCTGCCAGCCCAGCATGCTTCCCCCCATGCTTGGGAGCACTGGTTTAGTACATTTATAAGAGTTCCATCTTCATGTGTCTCTTAAGTGATGATTAGTTTTGAAGAGTAAAGGATATTATTTTGTACTTGATTCTCTGGCTGTTAGAATATGTTCGTTCAATTAATTTTGTTGTCGACATATGTAATGTAACTATAGTCCATTAACTTATATCGAGAGTACAGATTACAGAACTTGCCATGGTTTATAAATATGTAATGCAACTATATTCTTCGATCAGGATATAATCTCACTTCTGAGTGACCTGTATATTGTTTAGTTGCGACCAATGCTCTACTGCATGTGAAATATGAACCCTTTTCTTTTTCCTTTTGATGGATACTGCAAGATGTGCAGCCTGAGTATCAGTTTGATGTTTAACCAGCTGAGCAATTATATTTCGGTGGAGGTGTGACATTATAATGTGAAATTGTTGTTCTTTGCTGATCTCAGATGGATGATGGCGGGCATCGTGAAAATGGAAGACTCAAAGCAGAACAGCAGTATAAAGCGCGCAGCTCAGGGTCAGGTATGAGGAAGCAATTTTCAATAGTTTTATCCGCCTTCATAGTAGGTTAATCGTCAACCTCATTGAATTTTTAGTGTGCATTTTCGAATAAATCTAGCTGACGATGATGGTGATGTACGTTTCTTTGTTGTGATTGGTGTTAGTGGAAGCTTAATTAGGTCTCTCGAATTGCTTCAGCTTTGGTGTTTTTGTTTCTTTACTGGATTTAGAGGTGCCCCCTCTTCTCTCTTTTATTCTGCCATACTTGCATCGTGACCAAAAAGACTATTTTGCCCTCATTTGAATAGTTTTTACGGCTGACCTGTTTTTTACCTCTCTCTTCCTCCCTTCTGCCTCCCAGACCGAGTTTTTTCCTCCTTTCTGCCTCCTAAACCGAACAGCAGCAGCAGCTGCATCAGGTAATGAATTCCTTGCTACGTTTTATGTATAGAGACTTGGGTTCTTGAATTCCTTGCTACGTTTTGGTTGTTTTTGCTTCTCCACTTGTTTGTTTGGTTAGCTTGGTTTTGGGTTTGTGAAAGAATAAAGATTGATTCTTTTTTTTGGTATTCAACTTGGTTAGCACATTTTTTCTCATATAGGAGTTTTAAACTGTTGGTTTTGGGTTACCATTACTTCCAAGTTGCAATCATGTCTAATTGGGTATTCATCAATCTCTGTTAACACAACGCAATGAGCCATCACTTTTCTATTAGCGAAATCAAACTTTAATTCCTATATTCTCCCCCAGATTCTATCTAGCCCTTATCCAAATCTTTTGAGTGGCACATCGGTTCAGTTAACGTAACTGAAATTTTATCAGAAACTGTAAGGATATGAGCATTAAACTTAAACTATAGAATCCAATGTACAATCATAGTCAAACTAAAATTGAGCCTTTTTCTCATCATGTAAATTGAGAGGCTTGAAGAGAATACGAAACAATAGAACAGCTATTTGTTGTTTTATGGCTTCTGAATTTGTCCTATTTTCGGAGTCGAGTTAGTGAAATTTGCTTATTGTTGGAGTATGGATTTCTGTGGTTTGGTAATGGGAACGTGTTTGACTGATGAAAGAGTAGCATTTCTACTGATATTGAAGGCTTGAAGAGAATATCAGCCAAAAAGTAAAATAAGAAGGGAAAGGAACTTTTTGCTTCTCAAAACATGTACTTTCTTGACAAAGGATTTTGCTGTTTCAATTTACTTTCCCTGATTCTTTGAAGATCAGCATTGTCTTGCTTAACAGTGTTGTTTGGTATTATTAGCTGCACTTACAGAAGCAGAGACAGAGAGAAATGTTGTTTGCCCTTTGTTTTGATGTGCAAATTTTGTAATAAATTGTCAAGGGAAATTCTATTCCAGACGGTGTTTGATTTCAATTTTTATGTTGTTGTCAAGATAACTTCTGCGTTCTAATAATTATCTTTTGATGTGCCCCATCATCTTTTATGTTTTGATTTCGTTTTAAATAATAATCTGACATCAACAAAATTGGGACTTTGGTTTGTATCAATTTCAATTTATCTTTTCAACATTAGTACAAATGTTTGTGATTGTTAGTGATTCTGATGGTAATTAAAATATTGCAGTTTCGATAACTTTGATTCCGGGAGTGTACGGGTATGAGACCTTAGCCAACATATGATATTTTTATAATTTAATCACACATAATTGTGCAGTTGGTACATATCGATCTCTTTATATTCTGTTATCACTGTAGTGATTGATTTCTACTACAATTGTAACTTCTGTAAGCATATCAATGAAAGTACAGCACAATATTTGTGGTTGTTTCCTTAGTGAAGCCTCTTTCCTCAGTGGCTATCATCTACATATGATTATCTCATTTATAGTATAACATTCTGAGCTACTGTGTTTTAGCTTATTATTGCAACTGCATTACATACAACATTTGTGAAAAAAGACTATTGCAGGAAAATAAACCCGCAGCATTGCGCGGGGGCATTTCCTAGTTATCATAAAATAATAGCAAAAGAAAAATCCCTTGACTCCCTTGTACGGGGAAAAAAGAAGACCCAAACAGTCCCTTGACTCCCTTAAGTCATAAAGGATCGTGGTAAGCTTGGTACAAATATTACAGCGAGACTTTCAACCACACTCGAGTGCTAATTGGGAACGGCGCTGTCCACACTTTATGGTCATCGCAGAAGCAATGAACAAACAGAGACGGCCACCGCCGGACCCAGTGGCTGTGCTGAGAGGTCACCGTGCCTCTGTCACCGACCTTTGTTTCCATCCATCTCAACCTCTCTTATACACTGGGTACCATTTTAATCCAATCCCAACTTTTATCATTATTATTCTTCTGCTTCAAATAGTTACCTATTTGATCAAGTTTTCTGCTTTTTTCTTTTTCAGTTCCGCAGACGGTGAGTTGCGGATTTGGGATACACTACAGAATCGGACGATAGTATCAGCAGGGTAAGTAGCATTTTGTTTCATGATGTTATGCTGTTAGTTTTCGAGAATAAAAGAATGAATTTTTCCCACGCAGGGTGCATAATGCGGCACATGGGGTTGCTTCTGTTGCTTGTAGCTCTTCAATTGGAGCTGACAAAGTTATCAGGTGCTTTTTGTTTTTCTATCTGTGTTCATTTACTGGCTGTTGCTGTAGTATTAGAGCAAGTAATGAAATTTGAGAATGTTTGTGTAGCCAGGGTAGGGATGGAACTGTTAAGTGTTGGGATATTGGAGATGGAGGTCTATCCAGGTTGTTAGCTAATTCTCGTGGTTTTTGGCTATAGCTATTAGATATTGTTGTTTCCTGTTTAAAAAATTTGATTGGTTTATGCGCCTCGTTTGCCTTGCAGGGCTCCCTCTGTGATGATTGCGACAAATGCTTACCACTTCTGTAAGCTTTCGTTGGTAAAGAGACCTCATTCTTGTTCTACACAAGTTGACGGGCCAAAGCATCATGACGGAGGTGAGAGGGAGACTACTGATGCAGATACTCTGGATGATAGTGAAGAAAAGGTCCAAGGGAATCTGTCTGAGCTGTCTAGAACCCATGAAGGTTTGTTAAGATTGGTAGTCTGATAGAACAAGTTGTAAATGCACTTTAGTAGTTTCTTCCAGGGTGCGAGGGCTTAGGTTTGTATATACAATTATACATATGCACACACACATATAATGCATATCTATTAGAATTGAAGTTTGTGCTTGTGGATTATAGTATTATACATTTATTGTGTTCATTGCCCTTAGACGGTTAGAAGCTTGAACATTAACGGACAGTGTTTCTTGAAACAGAAAATACTGAAGTTGGAGGATCTAAATACATTGCTATAGCAGGAGAGCAGTCTTCTGAGGTTTATACGCAGCCTTGATTATGTTTACTTTTTTCCTCATTCCTTAGGCTCAATTGTTCATAATCTTCATGTGGTTGATGTGCCAAGGTTGAGATTTGGGATCTTAATACTGCAGAAAGGTGTATGCGACTACCTCAAAGCAGTTCTGCTAGCTTCTCAGCTATTTCTACCAAGGAAAGAGGTCAGTTACTAATTCCATTGACATTTGACTACCTAATGACTGGGTAGAAATGGACTTAGATTAACAAAGATAGGGCCATCATATGTTTTCCTTCATAAATCAAATTATTTAAGTTGAAAGGATTATTGGTTCAGAAACATGTTTATTTAAAGTGTTGCTACTAATGCCTGCTGGCATGCGCAATTTATTGTCTCTTATATAGGTCATATGTTAGTTTTGTATAAAGATCTCTAAAAGATCTTTTCAGTGGGAGGATTTTCCTTGTTCAAGTAGCCCAATTTGTTAGTTTTGTATAAAGGTCTCTAAAAGATCTTTTTAGTGGGAGGATTTTCCTTGCTCAAGTAGCCCAATTTGATAGTTTTGTATGTGTACAGTAGGCAGGTGGTTCAACTATGGTCATATGTTTAATCGATCCAACAATTGTTTCAAGTGATGCAAATCATTGTTAAACAAATTATGTTTAATTGTTGAGGACTACCTTGGACTATCACTTTTCTGTTCTGTCTTTCCTGTCATTTGATCTACCTTTGACATTGTAGTCATTGTTTCTTGGTAGGAATGTGCATGGCAGTTCAAGCATTTTTACCATCAGAATCACAGGGATTCCTAAATGTCGTGGCTGGGTATATTCTTCTATTTACCAATCTAGTATGTCTATGACTGCGGTGGAGACATTACAAGATCATAGTATGCAAAACTATATCAGTATATTGTAATAATGGACATTGATACTAATTTGATATATTGGATTCATCATCTCTGAGTGTGGTACCAGTAGATTTGTGATGTCTCATATTTTTGTCATGTGCATAAGAACTCTAATCAGTCTAGCAGTAACATTCTGTATCTGGTTTTGGGACTTGAAATTCGTGGCAAATTTTGAGTTTGATTTATGAAATGTGATGTGTTTGTTTATGTGATATTATTGTGGTTTTTTCTACATAATGCAGTTATGAGGATGGCTCCATGCTTTGGTGGGATATTAGAAATCCAGGTGTTCCAGTTACATCTGTCAAGTTTCATTCAGAGCCAGGTGTGGGAATCAGAATCCAAAGAACTCGATCGCACCTTCTCCTTTTATTCTTCTCATGTTCTTCATATATCTTTTTCTGCAGTTTTAAGCCTATGCATTGATGATTCATGCAATGGTGGTATCTCAGGAGCTGCAGATGAAAAAATTGTGCTCTACAGTTTGGATAATTCCATGGTAACTTTCCTATCTTTGTAAGTTTGTATTACTAGATTTATTGCATATCAGGCCTCTTAACTTTTTAGATGGGTGGCAGATGTTTAACTTGAACAAACAGATAGAATATAACACTTCCATACGTAAATCTGATGTCATTCTTTCTATTTCCTGTTGTGTCTTCTCCAACCTAGGGTACATGTGTGATAAAAAAAGAAATTGATTTGGAGCGACCTGGCATATCAAGCACCTCTATTCGACCTGATGGTAAAATATTTGCAACAGCTGGCTGGGATCACAGGTTGTGAATTAATCTTTCTCTGTTTGAGTTCTGAATGATATATTCTAGTCATGTAATTAATTGTCGTAATTTTCAAGGACATGCAATTCAGTTATAGACACTGCCAAAAAAAAAAAAAAATTAAATAAAGTACATACAAAACAAAAGAAAAATTCAGAATTCATGTTTTCTATTTTCTTGCAAAGAAAGGCCTAACAGTGATTCTTTATTAGTCACCTTTGTTGCATTGAGGCCATATTATCTCCCATTTTCTGCATTCTCATGTCTCTTTTTCCTTTTTACCTCTTGATGGCAGAGTGAGAGTATATAACTATCGCAAAGGAAATGCTTTGGCAATATTGAAGTATCACCATGCAACGGTATAGTATTACTCTTGGCAGATGATATCTATCCAAAGATTCTCAGTTCGGGCATTTATGCATTTCTATTTCTGTCATATGAGTTATTATATGTTCTAAAAAATAAGTGTTCATTTGTTCTTTTCTTCAAATAACTAGAAAAAGTAACCCAAGAAAGAAAAGTTCGTATTGCACTGTCCATATGACCAAGGCTGCTTCAACATTCTAACGCCTGATTTTGTGTATATTATATAGGATATTCTCTGATTTCGGTGCTTTACACACTATTGAGGGCCTGATTATTGCATGTTCTTTGGTCTTTTGCAGTGTAATGCGGTCTCTTATTCACCAGATTGTAAGCTCATGGCCTCTGCATCAGAGGACACAGTGGTGGCACTTTGGAAACTCTATACTCCTCAAACCTGAGAGTTATATTAGAATCGCATCGAGAATCAGTAAATGTTTCTGTTTCTGTATATATATTTTAACCAATATGTCAAATATTGTTGGAGCCTATTCTGCATCCGTATATGACATCTAGAAGATACCCGACATTTGCATAACAATCCCATTCTCTGTTAGCCAAAATTTGCATAACGATTCCATTCTCTATTGCTAACCAAATAACCACCCTCAAATATAAGGGTCAAGTTATAGTATAGGAGATTATGAGTAGGGAATATTGTATTTAAGGGATTGGAAAACTTACTCTGTCTAAGGAAAACTTAAAGGATACTAGATGAATATGTAAATGTACAAATCACAAACAAGGGCTCACAAGTGAACTAAAATTCATGGTGATTATATGCAAGATGGGTTGGTGGTTTGGTTTTGGTTTTGAAGATGATTTGATTCGGAAACAACTAAATGAATACTTGAAATGTAAACTAGGCTAAGCTAAATTAGATGTAATGAAATAGACGGGAGTTAGGACTTGAGGTTTTCATCTCCAGCTTCTCTTACAAACAATGATGCTTTTATAGTGAATGATGTCATTTTGATTAGTCAATTTCTCTCCTTGCATTTCTCTTGGGCATGACAAAAGATATGCTCCTGTGATGATATCAAGCAACCCCTTTCGGGTGTAGTACTTAACTACTTAAGTCATGCATTTCAATCCGGTTAGGTATCTAATGCATTTACCTAAGTGCATAAAGCTTTATGCAAACCAACCAAGATAATGATTCAAACAACTAAGGTTAATCAAGCCCTAATTGTTTCTCATGTCATGGCAAATAATCATACTCAAATTGATTTAAGTTTATAAACATTCAATTCTTGAACTAGCATGTTAAGGTGCTAAAGAAAAGTGCATCAAATATAATATTTACATTAAAGTCATACAAGATTGGCAATGGCTTTCAACCCAAGCCCCAACAAACTAACTACTCACTCATAATTAAATACATAAGCTCTAACATGTTTATGAACATCAAACTAAAAAGTAGGGATAGAGAACTGGCTAGTTATGATCAAATCGAGGATGGTGTAAATGAACTCATGAAGGTTTTGTCATGGTGATCATGATTCCTCAAGTGATGCTAGAATCCTCTCCTTCTTCTTCAAAGATTGATGATAGAATATGAGATGTAGAAATGATCAAGTGGTGAAATGATGGAGTGGTGAAGCTTTATGTATATGAAATAGAATGGGTAGATGGAAAAGATGATGAATTTGGTGGTGGTGGTGGTAATAGATGTTATGGATTGATGGTGATGGTGATGGAGGTTTTGGATTGATGGTGGTAGTGATGGAGGTTTTGTGGAGGAGATGATAGTGGATTGTAGAGAATATAGAGAGAGAAAAAGATGTAATGGAGTAGTATATGGGTGATGCCCTCTTCCTTATGAGGAGAGGTGCTTAAAAAGATGAAGAGAGATGTGAAATGGTGATTAGAAATCAAAGAAAACAGCCATAGTCTTGTAAGAAGCGTGGAGGTGGAGTATGAGAGTGGTAATAGATCCCAAAAACAAGGAAAAATGGGTATGAAAGAGATGGGGTAAAAAGAGGGAAGTAATGATGAGCTATTAGAGTGTAGAGTAGAAAAGATGACTTAGGAGAAGAGAGGAGCAACTAGCTCTCTTTATTGTCCAAGGGAAACATGAAAATGAGGAGTGTTGGGATGGTTTTGGATCACCAAAGTCAATGTGACAAGCATGGGAGAGAGTACATGGGAATGCCTATTATCCAAAGGATAATATGATGGACTAATATTGTCATACTCTTGTAGGATTATTCTAGGGCTCTTCTTGATAATTGTAGCAGCATAAACCTTCCAAAAATGCATATCAAAGCCATCCAAAAAGGATTCTCGGCCAAGTTACCCTTATTTGACTAGGATTCGTTTTCTGCTTGTGAAGCTTCTTTCTTGGACTATGTTTGACTTGCTATTGCCATGTTTCTGGATCGTGCTCGACTCCTACATACTCTATGACATCATGTCTTCTAGAATGATAAACAACCTTCAAGAAAAACTCCAAGCAAGTCTCCAGAAAAGATCTCTGAAAAAGCTTCGTGAAAAGCTGACAGTTTCTGCCTTCTCGGGAAGTCTAATTTGAGCATTAATTCCCGCTGCCTTGATGGCATTTCTAACCAGCTCTTGGGCTCATGTTGTACTACAACATCATGTCTTTAAGGAATGCTAGCCCTTTCTGCAAGAATCTACTTGGAAGGTTGCAAGAAAAGCTCTCCAAAACTATTATCTGATAAGCTGATTCTGAACTGTAGTTTTTTGCTTTGCAACAATTATTTTGCACAATGATTTCCGTGGACTTCTCTTGCGATTTTCGGCCAAATGAGTGATCGAACTTAGTCCTTTGCATCAGTAATTCATGGTTAATGCCTTCGTTGCTCCACTTAAACTCCTATTTTTCTGGAATTGCTTCCCGAAATACTTGTGCCGCCAAAAGTGGTGGTGCATGCATATATGGAAATTTGCGGAATTTTACTTTTTTCTCCTCTTGTTAAGATTTTCTACAAAACATGGAATTAGATTAGTCGACACTAAATTGGACTTTTAGAACAAGTAATTTCCATGTTTTATGGCATAATTATATATATGAATTATGATCCAACATATGTCTCAAACTTTTTACTAGTGTGACTGACATTAGTCTTCGAACATCTTTTGATGAATGAGAGTAATTACAGCCAGGGAAGAAGTAGTTGCACATAATCTTTGAATTTCATAAGAATAGACTTCGATGATAATCAGCAAGATTAGGTTTCCGTTTCATAGTCTGATCGATTTCCACAACGTCCCCGCTGAACTCAACCATCCTAAGAGATAGATTTACCTCCAAGCGTTACAGAAAAATTCTTACTAACTAATGAAGAAAATTGCAATAACCTTCGGCTCGAAACAGCCTGAAAGAAGTTTCAAATAAGTGTCCAAATACAAGTTGTAGAATATCGACAATGGAAGGCTCAAAGTTAAATCAAAGTCAATTACTTGAACAATACCACTTCAAATACTGCAGAAAAGGGAATCTACTTCCAAAATAGGAAAATAAAGTATTGAAGAAGTTCATCATCAAATGCTGCTAGTATCACTAGTAATCAGTCCTGTCGAACGTTGAACAATTCATTTCGGGTCCTGACAATTACTCTAATGCTCTATCTATTCTTCCTTAGATTTCGTTTTGACTTATAATCACCAACTAATGACTATAGTAAATGGTGGTGTCTCCAACAGACTTGATTACATAATAAAGCACACTGATATCTAAAGAGATTAATGACGTTGAAAGTTGAACTGTTTGATTTACGAAATAAAGTGCTATCGTTTACTCACGTGTATAAGAATTCCAACAATCATCGTCAAACTAGCAAGTACTTGAGTATTATCAACTCTTCTTACTTGACTCAAAGTCAATATCCCCAAGCGACACTGTCTTTGCTGAACTGAGGATAAGGTAGCTGAAGATCCGCTCTCCCAATAAACTTGATTAAAAATATTTCAGCTGCAATAGCAATCCCAAAAACTAATATGCGCTAACTAAGATTGCACCAAAAAAAATTCAAATCTCTTCTCGCTAAGAAATAATCCAACAATACAACTCAACCATAATAGCCCAAAAATTTAGTACTTCAAATGTCGGTTGAAACCTTTGATAAAACTTAGGTCCAATCAAATAATTCCAAACTCAACTGATGGTGACCGGATATCAATTGTACCAATAACTTTCTATACTTTTCCAATCAAGAGTCGTCATACTGCAGAAAGATCGATCAAAGTGAGAACTACAATCACAACTTTCTATTCATGGCCACCAGTAATGGCACCAAGGTAGTAAAACTCACTCAATTCCTCCAAACCAAACCATTTAATACAAGTATTCACCTAGAGCAACAAAAAGTTTTCCGGAATGACAAAACATAATTTACAAGGTCTTTCCTCGAACAACATCATTGATATAAAATGAAGGACATCCGTGCAACATCTTGCATCACACAAAGCGATACCCGGATTCAAAAGTGGTCCCACCACATAATGACCAATTTCTCGAATTAATCACCACTAAAATACGTCTCTCTAACAGACAAACCACATTACTTTTCACCCAATGTATGCTAGAACTCTGGTCAAACCTTGACTTGAAATATTCTCGGAGCCAACTGGAAAAAATATTTCCTTAAAGTCACTCCACTAACAACTCTTATAATATCACAACCATTTCGTCTACTAAATGCTTCACCCATAACCTTCCACAATTCAATCTTCATGACTTCACTATTCAGAACTCGAATCAAACACCGTATCACATAGTAATTCCGCTGGAACCGCTATGGATACCCAACGATGTCACAACCGTTAATCCTTGAAATTACGTCCAACCATTTCACCGCAATCGAATAACCAAAGACACACACACATGCACAATATCACATACGAAGAATTGATTCCAATTCTCCCAGTTAAATATCGACCAAGTTCGTAACTCCATTGTAAAACTTTAATTATCCCTCCAATTACTCAAACTTTAAACACAAAAACAACTTCAAAAATCCACTTATGTACATCTCCCTACTCATTGCAATCAACAACTTAAGAAGACCAATTCATAAGTCAATGTACCTTGAATTAATTCCTTTTATTCCAAACAAAACTACACCATGCCTTGGTCAGGTCAACGACCCAAGATTATTAATCCTAACAATTTCGTTCTACTTACAATTCTTATTACTGTCATCACTTCCACTTCTCACTTACCATCATTAGTGACAAAAGTCACTGGAAAACACGATTACTGATTGTATAAATCCAGAATATTTCTTCAATTTTCTCTCCACCCTCCACAGTCAAGCGATCTGAAACTAAGGACGACTTGTCTACCGGGGGTGATTTGTACATGACGCTGCCATAAGGTGTCCAATTGGAGAAATTTCAATATAGATTTCTCTGCAAATCATTAGGTCGGGAAAAAGGCCTCCAATACTAAGATTCCTAAGTGATCTCTAACTGAAACAATTATAGTATTCGAAGACAGCCCAAAGCTATGGTTACTCATCTAAAACAATCAAGCATGAAATCGAACTCCAGTCTCGCACCTTAAACCTTGCTCCAACAAACTGTTGGAATTGAGGAAGAGATAGCCAAAACATCCCTCGAATCACTATTTGTATTACAACTTGAACCTGTAGAGTAGTCTTACTCTACCATCACTAAGGAAAGGTGCAAGATAAGTATATCTTCCACAATGCAGAGGAATCCCTATTAGGTCGGCGTACTAGAGGCAAAGTACCTAAAGCAAAGCCAACTAAACATGTATCTTACACACTTGATGAGTACATCAGCACTGAAAAGTAAATGATAGGGAACTGCTATAGTCGGGCCATCACTCGAGAGGTACTAAGTAACATCAAGCATATAAGGTAAGAAGATCGAAACAAGTCAACAGAATCTGACAACCTAAAGCTTTGATACCAAGATGACGGACACCCCCCCCCCCGGATTTCACCCTGAAATCTGAAGTGGCCTTGCAGGGCCCACCTTAGAAGAAAGCTCCCCGAATCACAACCAACTCCACAAACAACACAAATCTCAACTTAAGAACATTTAGCCCACTGGTAATCAGAGCAATCTAGTACACAAGATATACAAGACAATAAAATAGAAAGGTAAAGGATCGATAGATCCTACAATGCGGAAGCAATGACAACTATGTCTCTACTCCATTTACGCCCGACCTCAACTAATCTGGTCTGCAAATTGGGCATTTGAAACCGAAGGGCCTAGGGGAAAGTTGTTGAATATGATTTTCATTGATCTGTATGTTTACAATTGTACAATTATATAGCTAAGATATGCTCTACTATTACCAACAGAATTCAATGCTATAAATACAAATATTCAAAACTAATCTATAGTTACACAATCAGTTTTGATTGTGGAGAGGAAATAAATATAGGAGAGTGATTTTCTCTTACACCCCCCTTCAAACTAGGAGGCTCAGGACGCATAAGTTTGGTACACAGGAGATTATGGCACTGCTTGTGAAGTGGTTTAGTAAGAAGATCAGCTGTTTGATCGACGGAAGGGACAAAATGAACCTGATGACTCCCGAGTGCGACCTTTTCACGAACAAAGTGATAATCTAACTCGATGTGCTTGGTGCGAGCGTGGAAGACCGGATTAGAAGCCAAGTATGTGGCGTTTAGGTTATCACAGTAAAGCATAATGGGGTACTGAATATTTACACCAAGTTCAAATAATAAGAAGCCTAACCAAGTTGTCTCGGCACTGGAATGAGCAAGGGATTGATATTTAGATTCTGCACTGAAGCGAGCAATGGTAGGTTGCTTTTTGGAACACCAAGAGAAAAGGGTCTTACCAAGGTAAATGAGATAGATAGAAGTGGAATGGCGAGATTCTGGGCAACCGGCCCAATCGACATCAGAGTAAGCAGAAAGGTGGGCAGGTTGGCTTTGAGGACTAAAATGGAGACCATGGCCAAGTGTGCCTTTGACATAGCGGAGAATACGTTTGGCTGCAATGAGATGTGGAGCACGAGGTTGACTCATGAATTTTGACACAGAATTGACCGCAAAGGCTATGTTAGGGCGTGTAATGATTAGGTATTGCAAGGAGCCAACCATCTCACGAAAGGCAGTTGGATTTTCAAGAAGATCACCATCATGTGTGGTGAGAACAACCTTTGCCGACATTGGGGTGCTCACTGGTTGACTGAGTAACGGATCATGCTTCTCTAAAATATCATGAGCATACTTGAGTTGATTGATGTGATGGCCATTGGAATGAGGCTTGACCTGTAAACTAAGGAAATAGTGAAGGGGACCAAGATCCTTAATGTCAAATCCACGGCCCAAAGGCATCAATAAAACGTTGAAGAAGCTGATCACTGCTGCTCGTAATGACAATGTCATCAACATAGAGTAAAAAGGAAATTGTATGCAGTTCATGTTGATAGATGAATAAAGATGAGTTAGCTTTACTATGTCGAAAACCAACAGAAAGCAGAAAAGAGGTCATGCGTTGAAACCAAGCACGAGGTGCTTGTTTGAGGCCATAAAGTGCCTCGTGAAGCTTACAAACATAGGAGGGGCGAGTGGAATGGACGAAGCCAGGAGGCTGAGTCATGTAAACGTCTTCCTGAAGATAGCCATGGAGGAATGCATTTTTGACATCCAGCTGACGGAGAGGCCAACCCCTAGACACAGCCACACAACTGATTGTGGAGAGGAAATAAATATAGGAGAGTGATTTTTTCCAACAAAAGTAATTGAAAAATGTTAGCGTGAGTGGAAAAAATCAAGGACTAAAATATCGAATATCGAGGATATATCGATAGTTCAAATATTGGAAATTTCGACGTCAAGGAAATTTCGATATCGATAAAAATTCGAGAAAAATGATGGAAATTTAGAGAATAATTTTGAAATTTTGAATGAAACTTTTGCGTTCGTTTATTTGATCGATTATCTACTATAGTTTAAAAGAAAATGTTGAATAAACATTTTTACATATTAGGTTGTAGTAATTTTAGGTGAATTAGAATATACTGAGTCGTCTGACTTTTCTTAAAATTTAACTTAAAACTCTCAATGTTTTTAAAATATATGGAATAGATCTCCTTTCGCCCTAGAGAGAGAAGCTTGAGACAACATTGAGAGAGCTAGTTCCCTGTCCGACAACGAGCCCTTTCGCCGTCATCGGACAGGCTTTGTGTTGACTCCTTGTGGGTCTGGCGAGGACGAGCTCCTTGATCGGCGTTTGTACGGATCGGGGAGGTTACGGTGACTGTTTGTGTAGTGACGGAGAGGGAGACTGCAACGGCTTTCAGGCTTGGTTCTTCTCCTCGATGGCTATTGCGTCGGACTGGTTTGGTGTGGCGGAGTCGAACGTTGACTGGAGGCGGCGTGTTCATGGCGACGTGCTGTGGAGCCGATCGGACAGATCCAATATGGACTGGATCTGTTGGAGCCAATCTGGGGAGGGCTTTCGTTGGCTGGGTGGGTGCTTCACCATGGATCGACGGAGACGGGGGTGGTTTCATGGCAGTGCGGCGGGGTTGCGCAGGGAGCGGTGGCTGTGGTGGGATTGGGTCAGGGTTAGATTGCGGCCTGTGGTCTTCCTCTGTCCTGGGTTAAGGCTTGGGCTTGGGCCCCATACTTGGGCCTGGCTTTGGCTAGTTGGTTAATTTATGTTTATTGTTTTATTTTAATTAGCTGCTTTGCTATGTCACGCCTTTGGCGTGTAACAAGTCCCTGCATATATTTTGTAGGGTTAGTCGGGCTAATTGCCTGTGTATGCACTCAGAGTGCCTTGTCTGCTCTAGGTAGGCAGTAAGCTCCTTGCTTTGTCAAATGGTCGCTACCTCATAGTGGCAGGGTGAGACTAAGTGTCGTCAGATTTATTTTTCGGTGGCAACATAGTAGGAAAGCTGTGCTAAAGCGGCTACTTATGCTATGTTGTAATCGGGTTACATATCGAGTTATCTTTCCACAATGTCACTGTTATGTTAAAGCAAATGGAGTAGCTAATTGTGCACTCTTTGCTAGTTGGTGCTTGTTAGAATACAAGTCTCCTGTAGAGATTTCTGATATTATTTCGGAAAATACTCTAGATGCTTATTGTAATCAGGGGTTTAGGCTCAATGTCCCCCCCTTTGTATTCGATAGTTTCATTAATCAAGGCTAGGGCAGCCGCACCAGCCCTTTATTCAAAATAATATATATGGAATAGTAAATATAATTAATTAGCCCAATAAAATAGACTATAGAAACCAAAGGCTTAGTACTATTAAATAATTATGTACCTAATTTAGTATTATTGAAATAAGAGCATAAAAGTTTCTCAGAAAACAAAAACAAAAATAAGAGCACAAGATATATTTGGTGTGAAACATGAGGCTGTGGAAGATGAATTGTGAAATGAATTTAATGAAAATGTTGTTTTTCCTTTTTTCTATAATAAAAGGTTATTCATAATTTACAGATATGTATTTATAAAAAATATGTACCAATGAAGCAAAACTCATTGTGGCGAGAATGGTTGAGTTGCTTTGATTCTCTACTAGCAACCAAGGTTTGAATCTTGGAGAATGCATGTGTATTGCGTTTTTGTCTGTAATTTCAAATCAGTTGGCCGCGTGGGTTTGATTCCTTAATTTCTATAATTTCGGCCGATATTTGTATGGTAAGTAAGGATAATATCGAGGTGTCAAAAAACTAAAATTTCTACCAGGGATGGCAAAAATCCCCAACAGCGCAGACCTCCATTGGATACCCGCCCCTAATGGGGGGAGAATTCGGGGACAAATGGGGAATAGGGATGAGGATCCCCATTTCCCACTATCTAAGATTGGAGATGGGGCGAGGATGGTATTGTGATCCTCATCCCCAAACCGGCCCCAATAATATATACATAATTATATATATATAGATATAATTTAATATATATATATAAATTTATTTTTTTATAATATAATCACAAATATATACATTTACTACTTTTCTTTAATGACTACATTTTTACTTTAATGGTGTTTTGACTTTTACACTAACTAAATTATGAATTTAATCATGTTTTAATTTTATTTATTTTAGATTTTGATTTTTAAAAAAGCAATATGAGAAAAAAAATTATTTTATTTATTAAATTCTTATTGGGCAAGTTTGGAGGCATAGTCCCCAATGGGGATGAGGACGGGGAATCCCCAATATGTTTTTATTGGGGATTGGGGTGGGGATGGAGATGGTATTGTGATCCCCATCTCCAATCCGCCCCATTGCCATCCCTAAAACATACCAGCCTTGTTGGTTAAGAGTAAACATAAAGTATGGGGAAGATGAATATCATCATACAACAAAGGAGCCTCTTATCCTCGACTTCGACCCACAAACACAAAGTAAGTGAGGAGGAGCCTGCAATTCACGTGAGGAGGAGAACTAAAATAAAGCAACCCAAGTATGCTGAAAATAAATCAGCCCAAGTATGGTGAAGAAAAACATTCGAAAAATCAGTAAATCCATAATGCTTCCCCAAACTCTCGCAAATGAATTCATGAGTACGATTCCGAACCGTACTAGGAGAATCTCATGATAATTCAATTAAATTGACGACGTGTCCCACACGTTAAAATAATCTCAAATCCATAACAAATAAGCGAGATCAAATTATAAATCATAAATTCAAATAATAACCAATCATCAGAGATAAATCATCAAAAGCTTAAGGTCAAACAAATGGAAAAACAAAATCTTTCCTGAAAGTCAACATCAAAATAAATCACAATTAATTCTCTGAAATCATGATCGAAAGCAGTTCACGAGATGAATCAAAATCAAATTCCGAAATCAAATCATATGCTCGAAATATAATTCAAACCAATTAATATCCGAAACCAAATAATAAGCTTAATAAATGAAATGATAAACGAATAAATCATTAATTCAGAAAATATCTGCATGCATCATTTAAAATCAAAGGTCCACTTAACCTGAACTGGCACATTAGAGCAACCGTTGAAGAAAAAAAATGAGCAGTCCTACGCGACGAAAGAACGACCCTAGGGTTCGAGCAGACGACGGCATAGTGCCGACCTTGTTTCAAGCAGAAGGTAGAGAACCCATTATGGCATTGTCTCAGCCAAGCGGTTGGGTTTCTCTCTTAGGTTTGTTCATAGGAGAAGGGCATGTTTGTTTTGATCCCGGACGGTGGGGTTGATCGACATTTTGATCGGTCGAGATCTGATCGGTGGACATTAGATTGGCTTCCCATGAAGGTGGTGTCGGCGTCTCGGGCTGCATCTAATCAGTTTTGGAATCGGATCAACGTTGGCCTTTTGTGGTTGAGGTTGACGGTGATCTTCAAATTTTGTGGTGCAATATTGTGCCGGTTCTAATTGAAGGAATGGATGCAGGGATGGCTGCTTGGGTTGGACGTCCTCCGAACTGGGCGACGGTGGCAAGCTGGCAGTAGGGTAGTACTCTGGCCAACATTTTTGTCTGGGTTTGGGCCTCTGGGCCTGGGCTTGGGCCATATGGGCTTAAACACTTTTGGGCCCATTTGAGTAGGTCTGGTTCTTTTCAGAATTAGGCCGGGTTAGAGTGTGCTGTGACACCCTCATTTATTACTTAGTGCTTTAGGTTGTCCTGGCCCGAGAGTTTGACCTCCTTGGGTGATGTTAGGCCTTTACGGTCGTTAAGTCAGTCGTAGTTCAGATCATGGTTTTACGGAATTGGTAATTGTTTCGAGTTGGACTGGATGAAGCGGCTTATGATGAGGAATTGACTCCTATTTGTTTTTTGAGAAGTAGCTTTCTTTTCGTACCACAATTGCATGCCTGGCGGATGGAAGGCTAGAAGATGATTTTTTCCTCAGAAGACACGGAGTTATTCTTTGTTTATGGGTTCGCTTCACAAAGCGGGCTCAAATCGACTTGTAATGAGTTTTCATTACTTAGATAGGAGCTTGGTTTTTACCTTGCCATTTTTCTGTCTTTAAGTGTATGTTAGACTCTGGCTTTTTGGCTGGTCATCTAATGCAATGAACCTTAATTTCAAAAAAAAAAAAAAAAAGTCAATTCACAGTATGATTTAGGCGACCACGCATACGGGTTTCTTCATCGAGCAATTGGTTGCTACATTAGGCTGTACACAATTATAACTTGTAAACAATGATTCAAAAATAAAAACGATCCTAAAACAAAACTCGAAAACCCCTCGCACAAATAATTTGTCGAATATCTGAAATCACATCTGAATCAACCTAAATAACATCCTAGTAAAAAATGAAGACGATCCAATGATCAGATCACCTCAAATCACAACCCGAAAATTCGAAACTTCTGAAATTCCGATCGATCCCAAAGTGCGCCGTATGGCTACCAAACTACACCCATATGCTCATAATGACGAGCCATACCAAAATGACCAAAGCGGGACACCCAGAACGGCCAGACACGCCCCTCACGCCAACCACAACTATTGCGCGTGCAGCCCATGCGCCACAGATTCCAACCCCGAATTGGGTCACCAAATTTATATCAAAATCTTCATCTCAACATCCCCAAACAACTTCTTCAACTACCAAAAAGTCAGATTTCAAAAGAGGAAGCCTGTATTTACCTCGAAAGCCAAGAAGCTGAAAATCCCCAAAATTGTTCAACTCTTTGGTTCTCTCATCTCCGATCAAATTGAGTATGAGGCTTGTACGAGGATGATCAGGGAGCATGGGCTTCAAAACTCAAGTGGTGGCGTCACCGGAAGGTGCCGGAAAAACGCGATCTAACCTGGTCAAGCAAACAATTGTTGAATGTCCATTATTGCTTCAATTCTCTATACTCCGGCCAAATCATCACAAACCACTGCCAAGGATCTGAAGAAGACGAGGAGGCAGTCATTTTCTGACCGGTGTAGAAGTTTGGGGTGGCCAGAAAACTGAGATTGGCTGGAAACCCGAAACGGGTCGGCCTCGCCGGATTTTGCTTTGAATCTCCTCCTCCAGTACGAATCAAGAGCATAGGGAGGCGCGGTGTGGAACCGCCGTTTCAACACCACCTGTCGGGCAGCTTGGGTCGACCTGATGGCCGAGAACCCGTCGGGTCAGCGTTGAGAGAGAATCTGACCTAGGGTTTGGGTAATTTTTGAAAAAAAAAAAAAAGAAAATTACCAAGGTGTTGTAGAGAAACTGAATTTGGGAGAAATATTCTGTGTATTCTCATTGATAATAGGGGCCTCTTTATATAGAGGATTACAATGCATAGAATCTCAATCATACAAGGAAAGTAATTCTACATTGATTAGGATTCTAGATCCTTCTAATTAAATCCTATTACCACTAGGTCAAGTAACCTAGAGTTTGGGCTAAACACAAATTAGGTTTTCCTTCAACACTCCCCCTTGTGTTGCCCAAACGCGGTGCTTCTCTCGTTGCCTCGTTAAAAACCTTGCCGAGTAACAAAAACCCAGTGGGACAAAAATAACCTCGGTCGAAGGGGAAAAAGAGCACAACACACCCTTCACGATTCGAGACGAACATGTAGACATCTCCCCCTGATGTCTGCACCTCCCCCTGATGACTACGATCATGGGAGTTCAGATAATTTCCGCAAGCCAATTCTTGCCACATGTTTCTCGAACGTGGATTGGGCAATGACTTAGTAAACAAGTCTGCCTCACTGTCCTCAGATCGAACCTAGTTCACTTTGATCTCGAGGAGTGTCTGTTGTTGCTGATTATGCTTGGTGTTGTCGCTTTTGATGTAGCCTTGCCTCATTTGTTCAAAACAAGTAGCATTATCCTAAATGCTCGTAGGCTCATCTGTGGTAGACTTCAAACCACAATTGTTCGAACATGCGTAATTATGGATCCAATCCATATACATTCACGAACCACTTCGTGAAGAGCAATGATCTCTGCATTGTTCGAAGATATAGCGACTAGGGTCTATTATGTAGACCTCCAAGATGTCACGGTCTTTTCCCATGGTGAACACTTAACCGGATTGGGAATGACCATTGTGTGGGTCAGACAGATACCCAACATCAGCAAAACCTTCCAAAACACATGTCGTTTTGGAATGGGGATAGAGAACGCAGGCCAGCGTTGGCGGCGTTTCTGGTGTGTGATGGGTCCGAATCCATCATCTCTTCGTAGGGATAGAACAAGCCCATATCAATCGTACATCTCAAATATCGAAAGATATCTTTTACACCAATCCAATGGCGTCGCGTTGGCGCAGAGCTATATCTAGCTAACAAGTTCACAACATATGAGATGTCCGGTCTTGTGCATTGAGATAAGTACAATAATGCGCCTATTGTACTAAGTAAGGCACTTTTGCCTCTAGCACATCTTCGTCATCATCCTTTCGACGAAGAGGATCCTTTTCAGGATCAAGACTACGGACGATCATGGGGGTGCTTGAAGGCTTGACCTTGTCAAAATGCCTAAGCATCTATCGACACGATGCTCAAGTTCCAAACCGAGACATAATCGTGTTCTCCCAAAATCCTTCATCTCAAACTCAGATTTCAAGTGTTCAGCGGTTTCCCTTAACTCTTTAAGGGCTTCTAATGAAGATCATGTCCAACATGAACCGCGATAAATCCGAAACTTGTTACAGAAACGCGTGGGCATATCCCTTCCCAATCAAGTAGTCACTTTAGTGAGCGTTTCAACCTCTTTGTAAACGCGCTCCATGGTCTAGAGCCACTTGACTTGGGTAAATGAAGTTCACCATGAACCTTCATGTATATTCCGTATCTAGATCCCTATAGAGATACGTAGTGACCACATTTGTAAGCTGCATGTTCAGTTATTCGGAAACTACCAAACTGACAGGGTAGTGGAGTGCAATGACATCCATTACGAGAGAATATGTCTCATCGTAGTCGATTCCAGGGCGTTTTGTGAGAAGCCTTGCGCCATAAGGCGAGATTACCATCTCTTTTTCTCATCACGCTTTCTAACGAAGACCCATTAGTCAACAGGTTTTATGTTAGGAGGTGTTGGCATCTCTAGCTCGAAAACCTTCCTCTTCGTTAGAGAATCCATCTTAACCTGGATCGCATCTTTCCATTTAGGCCAAAAACTCTCTACGTTGGCATTCATTCATCAACGGAGCGTGGTTCGATATCATCGGACTCAGCAAACTCATGCGTAACAAAATGCGTAACTACATCATCAATTATGATGGAGTTTCTATCCCACGTCTCATGTACACTAGTGTAAGTTTCATAGAGCTCTATATTCTCAGAAATAGGTTTTGACGTTGAGGCGTCCCCCAACGATAACCATAACCCGGAAGATACTCATGAGACGGATTTTGAGTCTTGATGATTAAAGGATTGGAATGTGTCAAAGTATCCTTCGAACCCACGGGCCTCCAACGCATCCTAGCTGGGGCCATGGCCTGTAACGCCAGAGTGCCACTTTCTTTGGCATTGGTGCCATGCTTACCTCCGTGTAGGGTGGCACTACGTCCTCTCGTAGGGACGTCCTTCCTTGCAGGCATGTTTGCAGCATATTTGTGTGATCTCGTCACTTTAATAGGGATCAAGATGAGACATAGTGGGGACAGACTACGACAATTCCTGTCGTTCCTGTTGAACATTCGTGTTCTTATCTCCCCCTAACGACAGGAAGACTGTCTCATCAAAGTGGCATCCGCAAATCTAGTGGTAAGGAGATCGCCTAGCAAGGGCATTTAAGTGGCGGACGATTGTTGGAAGCGCAAATCCAACGTAGTTGCCCATTCGTCTGTAAGGACCCATCATAGAGCGCTGTGGCTACGCAATTGGCACATAAATGGCTCACTCAAATGTGCGTAAGTACAAAAGACGTGTACCTAGTCACTAGCTGTAACGCAGAGGTACATTGAGTGGTGGTAGGTCATAGACTAATTAGCATAGCTGCATGCGATATTGCATCACCCCAAGCGGATGTAAGAAGATTGGTGCGCATTACCAATGTTCGGACTACCATCGTAGTCGTTTCCGCGAGACCAATTGGGTGTGTACATGGGAATGTGATGTCCAACATCAAACCCATTGCAATATCCATCGAAAGTCTTTCGATGTAAACTCTCTAGCATAGTCAAATCCAATTGACTGAATAGGATGATTCGGGGAGTGAGCCCGTTGTCACATGATATGTGCTAGTCACTAGCTGTAACGCAGAGGTACATTGAGTGGTGGTAGGTCATAGACGAATTAGCATAGCTGCATGCGATATTGCATCACCCCAAGCGGATGTAAGAAGATTGGTGCGCATTACCAATGTTCGGACTACCATCGCAGTCGTTTCCGCGAGACCAATTGGGTGTGTACATGGGAATGTGATGTCCAACATCAAACCCATTGCAATATCCATCGAAAGTCTTTCGATGTAAACTCTCTAGCATAGTCAAATCCAATTGACTGAATAGGATGATTCGGGGAGTGAGCCCGTTGTCACATGATATGTGCTAGGAGTGTAGCATAAGCAGCATTACAAGTGGACAATGACACAACACGTGACCGGCGTGTTTGCGTGTCAACCAACATCATGAAATATTTAAGCCTCCGCAAGTTGGTTGAATCAATCCACAAAATCCCTACGGATTCTTTGTAAGAACAGAATGAGTATTGTCATATCCTTTGCATAGGACGGTCTCAGTCCTAATTTCCCTAAGGAACGGGCTTAGTAAAACGAGCGAGAGGCCTTAGAAGCAACAAATGAGGATTTTGGTTAGGCCTAAGCGTCTGTAGCGCTATTAGAAGCAAAATGTGTGACTACATCTCCCATCATGGCGTGGGAGCCATGGAAATTAGCATGTATGGCGTCATGGCCACAAGGAGGAACAACCATGTCGTTATGCCCATGGTTGGCGCCTTTTATGGCGGCATCTTGCTTCATTTTGCTCAAAAGAAATGATGTCCATGTGAAGTTTTTTGTAGACGGATCATCATATCATGACTAGGATGATCTATCCTGTCGTGACAAAGCCAATATGTGTCTAAATCCAAGAGATCTTCTCTCATAAGTTTATTGGATTTAAGAGCTCGAATAGTGACATAAAGTCCACTAGAGAGACACATAAACGTCTCTAAGATGCGTCTTTGTTCACAATCATTAGAGGTAATGCAAAGGAACTCATTTCCATTCTCTACATGCATTTTCGCATGGAATTCGTTGGCTATTCATAGGGTACTATTTGCCCTAAGAGCGTAGAGAGTTTCTGTGACAACTGTAATCAAGGTGCCATTTGGCAAGTGGAACTTGGGCTATTCCATGTCCTTAAATTAATACTGATGGTCTAGCCATCGTAGTCACAAAGTCATATGCTCAGAATCAAAATTGAGTCATAATGAAAAGAACTCGAAATTTTATTCATAAGCCAACGAAATACATCATTGTTTCTATGATCAAAGAAAATCTAATCCAATAAAAAGGAATATGGCAATCGCCTACATCTCTTGGAAAATAAAAAGACTTAATCAAAATCGCCAGTTTCTGGGTCTTGATCCTTGTAGTCTTCCACCCTTAGATCTAGATCACCATCTTGATCTTCTTGTGCCATGTAATTTGCTTCCCTTGCTTCACGATACGTCTTGTATGCGTTTGCAACATTCTGGGGTGCGGTACATGTTTTGGCCCAATGTTCAGTTGATCCACATCGAAAACAAACATCATTATGGTCAGGCTCCCTTGATCGAGGCGCCATTGGGGCGCGATTTGAACGACCTATCCTTTTGGTGGCGTTACCACCATGGTCGGAGGCTCCGCCTCTCTCTCTCTTCACACGTTGACCTCCACGGTTCCGTGCACGCCTCTCGTGGCGATTTCCTTCCTCTTTAGGGAATATATGGACCAGAATCCAGAATTGTCCCTATCCTTAGGGTTTCGCTCCTTGCGTCCTCCATTGGGGGCGCGACTATAGTTAGACTCCGGAATAGGCTTAGTTCCCACGGGTCTAGCATTATAGTTCTTCATAAGGATATTATCGTGCTTTTCAGCTACGTTCATGGCGCCAATGAGCTCATGAAACCTTGTGATACGTCCTGCATTTACATCAATCCGATAATTCTTTGAAATCATCAGTGCAGAGACGGGGAAGGTAGAGAGAGTCTTCTCGATCAACATCGTATCAGTTATGGCTTGGCCACAATACTCCATCAGAGACTTGATACGAAGAGCTTCCGAGTTATAATCAAGCACAGACTTGAAATCAAAAACGGAGGCTATGCCATCGCACTTCTAAATCAGGAAGCAGGGAGTCACGAACGTTGCCAAATCGCTGCTCAAGTTCTACCCATAGCTTTCTTGGGTCTTCCTCATTGAGGTATTCATTTTGGAGCGCGTCATTCATGTGCCTTGTCATGAGAATTATGGCCTTAGCTTGTTTTGCTTCAAAAGCAGTAGCTTGCTCGATTGAGAGCACGTTCTGACCAGGCTCTTGGATGGTTTCCAGAATTCCATCAGCCTTAAGATGTTGGTGCACATCTCGGACCCACCTATGGTATCCTGTGCCAGTTGTCTCGAGTGGAACAAACCTCAACTTGTTCAGGTAACTCATCCTGAAAAACAACACAAGATTAGGGTTAGTTTCGGAGCGAAAAGGCTACCACGAAAAACTATTAAATTTCTGAAAGTAGTCGCTTCCAAGAAATTAGGAATTTTCTGAGCGTAGTCGCTTCCAAGAAAATCAGATTCCAAGAGGGGTTTTGGATTAGATCGAAATAACGATGTATGTGGTCGATCGTTTTCTTCTCAACAAACTCTAAGTTTGGAGGACTCTACAAGCTCCAAGCTTGGAGTGAGCGCGAACCCCCACAGTTCGGCTATTGGTCTCCCGTATGTAGAGAAAGGGGGGTAGAAGAAGGGATTTTGGAAGTCCCCGAGAAAAGAAGAAGAAATTGAAAAACTTCACAAAAATGGGAACTTTTAGAAAAATTACCTTAAAAGATGGTCGGAAAAGTCGTCGCCGGAAAATCACTGTAGCTGCTGGAAAGTATTGTAGCTGCCGGCATTACTGTAGCTGACCGGAAAGTGGCCGGAAAAGTCGCCGGAAGTTGGCAGGAAAAGTGGCCGAAAGTCAGCCGGAAAAGTCGCCGGCGGTGGTTGACCGGCGTTGACTGTGGTTGACCGCCCTGCTGACGTGGCACAGGTGGCTGACGTGGCTGCTGACTGGATGCCTGCGTGGCTTGCTGACGTGGCAGATTTCTTGGCGGCTTGCGGCTTGGCTTGCACGTGGGCTTCGCTGGGCCTGCTGGCGGGCTTGGGCTGCACAGGTTCTCCTTTTTTTTTTTTTCTTTTTTTTTCTTTCTGCCAGTTCAGGTCTGGTGGGCTCAGGTGGCCGGTTCAGTCGAATTTAGGCCGGTTCCGGTGATGAATTTTCGTCTTCGGTGATCTGGGGTCCGTCTACAGCTGCTGGTGAAGTTTGGTAGCAGTTGGCTGGGAGGAAAGCATCGAACCGGGCAGAGGGACTTTCGATACTTCCGGTGGCCGGTTCGTTGGTTTTCCGGCCGGTTCTGGGGGTGGGGCCGCCGGTTCTGGACTCCTGGAGTTGAGATCTTGAAGGTGGGCGGCGGAGGTTTCTGGGATTTGAAGGCTACGAATATAGGGTTTCAGGGTTAGGGTTCGTGCTGATAACGTGTTGTAGAGAAACTGAATTTGGGAGAAATATTATGTGTATTCTCATTGATAATAGGGGCCTCTTTATATAGAGGATTACAATGCATAGAATCTCAATCATACAAGGAAAGTAATTCTACATTGATTAGGATTCTAGATCCTTCTAATTAAATCCTATTACCACTAGGTCAAGTAACCTAGAGTTTGGGCTAAACACAAATTATGTTTTCCTTCAACACAAGGGTAAATGGTTATTTTTAGTAACTTTCATGGAATAGTAACTTTTACTTTTACGCCCATAACTTGTGCATATGAACTCCGATATGAGTGTATTACATGACCACGAACTCGGTTTAACGTCCTATACAATTTTGGGCTAAATACAAATTACTACCCTGTGGTTTAGGTCCAAAATCAATTCAGTCCTTGAACTTCTAATTTCATCAAAAACACCCCTGCACTTTCAATTTTGATCTAATTAGTCCAATTTGTTAGTTTTCCGACAATTGAGTTATTTAACTTGTTAATGTAGCTCATATATGACCTATATTTTATGATGTGGTGTCGAGGTGGTCTGCATAGTCAATTTAGGAGTGAGTCATACTATTAAAAATAAATAGTTTTTCAACAAATAATTCAACTATAACTTGAACCCATAACAGAATATTAACGAATTGGACCTATTAGATCAAAATTGAAAGTACAGGGGTGTTTTTGATGAAATTAGAAGTTTAGGGACTGAATTGATTTTGGACTTAAACCACAGGGTACTAACTAGTAATTAGCCCTACAATTTTTATAAAGGAAGTTTTCTCAAATGATAGACGATACAAAAAGGCAACTTTTAGGGCCCTATTAAAGTACCAAAACGAAGTTGAAAGCAAAAGTAAATGTCGTTTACCGTCTGAATGACTAGTAAACCAGTAACCTGAGATCTAGGACGTATCACATATATACAAAATTAAGCAAGATTATGCATTGCTAATATTCTAAGTTCAAGTATTATTTGTGAAAAAAAAAACCCAAAACTAAAAACAAAAGGACAAGTAAAAGAAAAAAATGACAAGTGGTATTCAGGAAATAAAAATTAAGAGTGCAGTTTATGCATAATTTTTTTAAATATTAATTTTATACTATTATTAAGAAAAGAGAGTTAGTATCGTTTTACTAAAAAAAAAAACAAAATATTTTTGATAATGATATTATTACTACTTTTAGGTGTATAAATATCCTGCCTGTAAGTAGAACATGGAAATGATACGAAATGGTAGAAGTTTCAGTTGCCACCCGCGTTCAAATCAAACCCTTTGTTTCTGCAAGCCCGCATCTTCCAATTTGTCGCAAAATAACATGGAAAATTTGTGGAGCTGTGGCATCATCTGATTCCTCATCTTCTTCTAGTTGTGGGTATAGCAGGTATGATAAACAAACGATAGATGATGGACAAGTAGTATTGCCAAAGAAGAAGACGAAGAAGAGAAGGCGGGTGTTCTTTCTAGATGTTAATCCTCTCTGTTATGCTGGAAGTAAACCCAGCTTACACTCTTTTGCTCGCTGGGTTTCCTTGTTTTTTAAGCAAGTTAGCCTCTCTGATCCTGTTATCGCTGTAAGCCTCCGCCTGCTCTCTCTCTCTGTCTCTCTGTATCGCTAAACTAGCTGGTTGAGTTTTCATTCAGTGTTTATCTGTTTCTTATAGGTTGTTGATGGTGAAAGAGGGAGCGAGCTCCGCCGGCAGTTGCTACCTTCATATAAAACGCACAGGTGGAAGTTGTTAAGACAGTTTTCAAGGGGTCATGTTGGAAGGTCACACGGAGTCATCAACGATGTTTTTACAAAATGCAATGTGCCTGTGAGTTAACCCGTGTTCGTAATTTTAATTATTTCGAAACCATCATCGTATTGTTTCAGATTCCGAAAGCATTCATTAAATCTAACTGTTTTGCTTGCTGCTGGTATAGGTTGTTGTTACACTGTTAGTGGATTTGTTAAGGGCTTATTTGTTTGCTGACTTCCTGTCTTCAATACTTGTATCTCAGCATGATTTAAGGCTAATTTCTAGAGTATATAGGAGAGTTGATGTGTTGTTGATGGCCATAATCTGAAGAGAAATGATGCAGGTCATTAAAATAGATGGCCATGAAGCGGATGATGTTATAGCTACTCTTGCGGAACAAGTTCTACAAATAGGATATCAAGTGGTGATTGCGTCTCCTGATAAAGATTTTAAGCAATTGCTTTCAGAAGATGTCCAAATCGTAATGCCCCTGGACGATTTAAAGCGCTGGTCCTTTTACACCCTTAAGCACTACATGTCTCAGTATAATTGTGATCCGTGCTGTGATTTGAGCCTCAGTAAGTCTAAGATGTAATGTCGTCATAATCCTAAGACGTATTAATGTTATTTCCATATATGGGCATATTTGATGATAAATGTTATGATTGTTTCTAGACTAAGATGTTGAGAGCTTGTGCATTGTCTTCACGGATGTTATTTGGTGTGAGTGTGCCTCTGATATATTAGATTCATGATTTGCATAGCTTTTATAGAATGATTGAGTGGCCTGGAATTTCATGGAGAAGCACTGATACTGTGCTATAATTGTACTAGAAAGGATGACAGTTTGGACAGTAACTGTGCAGCAATATTTTGGTCAATATTTGAGTCATGTATGCACTTAAAGCACAAAAATTGGTATAGATAAGAGTAACCTACAATAAAGTTCAGAGTTTTGGGGTAGCAAAAGTAAGTTACTGTTCATTTCTAGATGAATTTTGTTTGATTGTTATTCATCAGTTTCTTGATGTGCTATTCCAGCTCTGGAATTGTTTTTCTAGGATGTATTTTGATCTGATGAACCAAGTGAATCTTCTCTGTTCAGTTAATATGAATTCACTGCCAACTTATGTCTAGGATGCATTATGGGAGATCAAGCTGATGGTGTTCCTGGGATCCAACATCTGGCTCCTGGGTTTGGTCAGAAGACTGCCCTAAAGCTCTTGAAAAAACATGGCTCATTGGAAAATTTACTAAACATAGCTTCAGTAAGAACTGTGGGCAGACAGTATGCGCAAGATGCTCTTACAAAGTATGCGGATTATCTACGAAGGAACTATGAGATTCTTTCCCTTAGAAGGTAATGCATGTGATTTTAGTTTGATGTTTCTCAACTTTCCAGCGATAATGCTGCCGCTATGCAGAGTATTTATAGTGTGCGAGTGTGTCTCTTCCTTTTTATTTATTTATTTTCTATTTTTGAAAAAGAAACAACTTTTATTGATATTTCCAAGGTCTCACTATTCTGCAGGGATGTCAATGTTCAACTTAAAGAGGAGTGGCTTGTTCCAAGAGACACAAGCAATGATTCAAAAACTTTGTCAAACTTCTTTAAATTCTTGGAAGAAACCGAGAAGTTCAGTCATCAAAGTGGATCTATTTCAAATAGCTAAGTTGATAGGTAATTTCTTCTAGCTTAGTAAGATGCAGTTTCTCATTTCATATCATGTCTTTTCGGGGCTATATAAGTTGTTCGCATTGGACATCTTTGTTTCATTACACACCTTTTTTCTCCCCAGTAACGAAAACTAGAACGTCACAACTCCCTGATGAGGAAACAGGACAATTAATGATTTCCTTGAAACTGTTACTAATGTCCTTATAATTTTGAAAGGCTTTTTTTTTTTTTGGTCAAATTATAATTTTAGAGGTTAAATCTAGTAACTATTGCCTACTCTCAGTGTTTGATAAAGAAATATACATACTCCCAAAAGACACCCTCTCAAAAGCTTTTAAATACCACAAGATTCATTCTACATGTCTCCCACACCACCACTTGTTTCAGATTGTGAAATTTTGAACCATGATAGACAACTTTCAAATTACTTCCATAAAAAGTGAACCAAGTTCACAACAAAAGTGTTTTTCATCTGATGCTGGTGCAAGGCTACCATCTACATTGAATTATTGATCAGTGGTGCGATGGACATGGATGGCTAGACCCAGGCTTGGTAATCCCAACTTTCTTTCCTCTTTTTTTTTTTTTTATATTTTTATTATTATTATTATTTTTTTCTTTCAGAAACCGTCTTTAATTCGATCTTACATATTCTCAACTTGTAATGCATAAGATTGTAACTCCCTGTGGATAGATTTGACAATTCAGTTATTGCATTGTAATTTACTTTTCCCACATCATTATGATGCTATCTCAGTGTATCTTTGATTGACTTTTCTTGCATATGTTTATATTCAACATGATCTTGTTGACACTCAATAGATATGAATGAAAAAAATATAGAATTGTAAACTAACAAAAAATGCGGTAGCGTATTGATTAGAAATGTAAGAGCTCATCAACCTTACAGTTTAGCAAATCTGGGAAAAAAAAGAAGAAGCAACCTTAAGAGTTCAGCCAAACACAAATTTCATACCGTCATGTTTTGCTCTATAGATCTCTCGAAATGAAAGAATATACAGAAAGACCGATGCTTCTGTAAATCTGATGGATTTTAGTGTCAGAAGCATAACTATTTGTATCCTCTGTTTTCCTCCCCTCCCCCCATGTGGCTTTCTGATACTTTTTCTCCCCTTGCTTTTGGGATCTCAGGTTTTCTTTTGCAGTGGCGAATAGAAGCTTCCAAGTGATGGAATGCTTGCGCAAGATTCTAACAGGGCTTCCTTTTCATTTGACTCAAAAATTAGGAACTACACACTCAGTAATATGAAAATTGTACGAATTATACTAAATTACTGATGAAGTTTTAATGGTTTGAATTCTATAAAATTACCTAATACCCCAATAGGTGAGCACATGGTGTTCAAAGATGGATTGCTGGGTGGACTACGCTGGTGATCTACCTCTTGGTTCATGTGCTTTTCCATGCCTGTTCAACTATCTGTTCATTGCTTTTAGCTGTTTGTGACCAAGAGACCTTGTAATTAGACTGATTAGAATCACCAATTATGTACATTGTCTGTAATGTTAACGAGGAAAAGCATGAAATCATAAGAAAAGCAAAGAAAAAGCTGTAGACGTGGACTCAGGAACGCAGGCTAGTAAAAAGCGATTAAGAGGGAAAATCTTATTGGCATCAATGCTTGAGAAAATGGCTATGTTATAACAATGTACTGCCAGGAATGAAATGATTGAGCTGGCAAAGATACTATAAAGGGGTGAATGCTTGAACATTTTAATTTCGTTGGTTGAGTGGGGCTGCTAGTGTATTTTCAACTTGTGCTGCTTCACTGATTACATGGATACTCATGTCAAAAAAACATGGCATTCCTAAGTGTCGTATGTAACCCAATCCCCACCTGCCATCGACGAACCAAAAAAAGGTGATCGGTTAACAACCACAGATCACTATTCAGAACAGGTTGTCCTTCACCGCAAATATTCCCTTTCAACCAGGTCAACGCAAGGCCTACAGCCCCTCATCAAAACCAGCTTGCTTGAATTTTAATTCAATCTGGAGATGGCCTAGTACACTAAAATGACACAGCTGCACATCCTAGGCACCAAAAACCTCCTTCACATCCACAACTTCATCCTCGTCTACTAAGGAGAATTTTTGCTGTGAAGCTGTAATAACATATGCATAGGAGTGAAGGACCGAAAAAGAAACGAAAGGTCACCATATCACATCCAAAATAGCAGAACCACAGCGGGAAGAGAAACCCAAAACTAGAAAGAATAAATATTTTTAAGAAAAAAAAGAAAAAAGAGAGGTATAAAAATCTATCTGACGGCTAAAAATATATTTACCTTATGAGGATATTATATAGCATTGCAATTTATGAAGGTAAAGTAACAAATAATTAAGTACTTCACTGAGTACTTGATTGAAAGATATTGCTAGACAGGTATATACATCCTTGAGTGAGCCAACTTTGCAAACTAAATAATCTCCCAAATTTTGGTATACTTCTAGGCTAAATTTCCCCTCCGCAAAAGATCCTTTGAAGACAGTGATGAAATTCTAGAAATTGTGTTGCAATGACTCCCTTGACCTCTTGCTATTGAAACCGCTTGATTTCTTGCAATAGTATTATCATAGAATAATAGATTTCCAAGCCCCTGGCGGTTCAGCATCTTTTGAATAAGAAAACAAGTATTGGAGACCATGATCGATTTGATGACTGATACTCACAGCAGATCCATTTCTCAACGGATAGTTTAGAAACAAAGTGTTGTACCATCTGCAGTTCTTCCCTGAATAGCATAAACAGAAGATAAATCTATAGCATATAACAAGTTGTTGCCCCAAATATGAAGTAACATGGACTGAAGGAAGTGGTCTACTTATGTACCATATATGAAAACCTTGGAATATTGTAATAAAGTATGTCTATAACATATTGGAACAAACAGACCAAGACATAAGAAAGCATTCATTTTACAAAGCTCTAAACCTATCAGTTCTCACCGACATAAACCATTCCCACAGTTCCATCACCACGCAAATAAAGCTATCATTTCAAGGAAAATCAAACCTAGCCCAGCGTACAGGAGAATGCACGTTTGTGCAGCAAAGGTACTCCTAAACTTTTAGTGTTGGTATACTATTTGCCTCCTATGAGCTTCGCTACACCATCAATAGTATTGTCAGTCATGGAGATTGCAAAATTTCAAAATAAGAACATGAAAAGGTAATAACAGTATGGAATCATTTATTTATTTATTTTCTTTTCACTTGGTGTTGCACAAGAAAAATGGGTTACAATTTCTCTGGTTGTATACCATAGAAGAAGTGTGAAAGAGAAGAAAAGCAATACATGTATATATTATAAGTTTATAACATATGGTACACTTGGAATGGGAAAGAGTATATTTAGGTTATGAAACCTTTCTCAACTTCCGGATAAGTATTTTCAAATTTGTGTTGGGACGTTTTTTCAAATGCAGACCAGGATGCTTTATGATGCATTGAATAAGTGTTGAGATATGAATCTTTTTTTAAATTTCAAGATCACATTGTTTTCTTAATTAGACCCAGTAGCAAACCATCAATTCAGATTAAAGAGTATAAAATCAATAATTTAACAAGGATTGGGTTTTTTTATTTCTCTTTTTGAACAGTAGTTGGTAACCTTGTTAAAAGTCAATAATTCCTCTCCAAAAACCACCAGAAGCAATTGGTGGTGGATATTGTGTTCCCATTTTCTGAAAACAAAGACATGGTATGTTGGACCTCCTTGCTGTGGGGTATTCAATTCACTTCACAAGCACCATCATTTTTAGATGTGTTTCCAGCCCAAGATATAGCAGTAGAACAAAATTCCTTGACCTGATAGCGGGAAAATTTGACAAAGCTGACATTGTATATGTGAAGTCTAGAAAAACAAATGGAAGTGTAGTAAGTTCGATTCTTTCTGCCAACAAAAAGCATGTGACACACAAATCATTCATTTCATAGTACTTTCAACCTTTCAAAGTTTCTTATCTTTCTGTTTTTGTAGGAAAAACCCATCAGAAATCTTTATATAGTAATTCAGGAATATTTTCAAGCTCAAATATTATAATAATGTTAATCCATTTCATGGAGCCAAGCTCAATGTTGGATGGTCAACTTCTGCCCAATGGAACATGAGCAGTATTTGATTATTTACTTTGGTATTGGTGTCCTGCGATTCAATCTAGTTTCTCTGTTTTATTTTTTATTTTTTCAACATACACAACCCTGGATACACTTCCTATTTACTATTCTCAGAAAACTAACTCCTCTCTCTTCTATCTTCTTTCACTTCGCTCTTCTCAGAGCAAGATTAGAAAGCAAAACCTAAACAAACCTACCTCACTCCTAAGCAGGTAATTTTGAAGACATATCTGAAAAGGATGCGTAAAATTAAGGTTTTGCCTGCCAGATCAAATAACAAATATGTGTGTGTGTGTGTGTGTATCAAGACAACTGCAACTGGATGCATTAAAGAGATACATATATTAGGTGTGTGTGTGTGTGTGTGTAAGTATATCATGCTCCCACCTAGTTTTTATCTTTTGGAAAGCAAAACACAAAGTGACAAAACTAAGCCATAAATAACAATCTAAAAGTAATGCTAGGGACCTACTGTTTGTTCATAAAAAACAAGCCAAGTCTTGCAATATCAAAGGAATTTAAGTGTCTTATATCGTCCCAAGTCCTAACAATTACTTTCAAAATGTATATTCCAGTATTCCAGAAGAAGATTACTTAAGCAGTTGACTCTGGTTTTACTTAACCTTATGCATTGAAAGCTTCTCAGCAGCTTAGAAACAGTGAGCCAAATACAAAAAGTGAAGACATAATAATTAAAGGAAAAGAATTCAGAGCAGAAGTGTTACCATCCACCAGGATGCCCCACATAAACCACTAAGCTGATAAGCCCTCCTGGCAGCAGGATATCTTTTGCAACTTCCAGTGCTTTCAGTGTTGTTCCTGATTCAGTGATTATTGTTTTGTCGCCACCAGGAAGATAGCCCAGGTTGAAAGCAACAAGCCTAATGACACCCAAGAAATCAAGTTCTGCTTCAGTTGGAAGTAAGCTTATCTCTATGGAAAAAATGCAGTAATATGTTCTGCAATATTGCCATGCTACAATGCAATAAAAATAAATAAATAAAGAACCTCATATGGGTATTATGTATAGAGTGAGAGAAAGAGAGTGAGGTCATTCTAGGCTGTTATCCTGAGATATAAGAATTTAAATGCCTGGGAATATTCTAATGTTAGCTGAGAATACAATTAGATATCCACAGATGATCATAGAATAACATGCATAATAAGCTAACACCAAAGACATACAAACGTTAAGCAAATAGATCCCAAACATATAAAGGACGATTAATCCTGCCGTAGAATAAACTATTATTGCAAAAAATTGTGAACCAGTTATCAGACAAAAAATTACATTACAAATTATGCCTCCAAAATATAATAGTCTATGGAGTTGAACTATGGGCTTTCTCAATGTACTTTTCTTCTGTTGTTTCCATTCGTATTCTTTGCAGAACAGTTGATGTTAAATAGAACTAAAAGAAATAGTTAAAATAATACGAAATTGGTGCATTTTCCTACTGAAATTGAGGTTTTGCAAGTCATACAGATTCTAAACACAAAACAATAGGATAGCCAGAAACTTAGTTATAGTGACCAGTAAGCACCTAACACATGTATCCTGTGGAAGAACTTCACGCATTTTACTGTGACATTTGGAGAAGAGCTTAACAAGTTCTTTCTGCACAAAATTGAAGCTAAGAAGCAATTGCAGATACATTGACATGATTATAAAAGAAATCATACTAAATGATTGATATTATGTGCGGCTAAGTAAAAACAACCCTCAACCAGTAAATATTAAAAACAAAAACTAATAAACAAATCACTGAAGTAAATAACACGTAGTGCTATAAGCTTATGAACATGCAAATCACATATAAGACAAACACCATATATATATATATACAGAAAAGAAAATCCCCATATATATGAAAGCAAAAATTTTTCATCACAAACTGGCATATAGAACCTTTTCTGTTTTCTGAACCTACAAATGCAATCTCACTCACATTTTTAACTATTTCATAATTAGAAGTTGTGCTTAGCATAAGTAAATACCACAGCAGTGTCTAATGCCCATCCTATAGCCATTCAGACACTACTATGGCCTTATAACAAATATGGGCTTGTCTTTACTGGCTTACTGTTATTTGCAGAATCTACTGGAGTGAGATCAGTAATTTTATTTTATTATTTTATTTGGTAATGAAATAGACACTGAATGCACAACTCTTTAGCAAAGTTGTGAACTACTACTCTCACTCCAAAAGACACTGCAAATAATATTAAGAGACTGAAGCCAACATTACTTGCAAGGCCACAGCATTTTGTGGATGGCTACAGGATGGACGACAGCAAATTCATCCTCCATTTTTGCAACTAAGGTTAAAAAAAGTAATTATTAGTCAATGGATTACTCATGGAAAGTGAACTAACTATTAATCCGGTGGCGTTACTGAATCAAGAGAAACCCATTCCTTTCACACCGATGGGTCCTACGCCAATCTATCCTCCCTTTTATTCATTGATAAATTTGGTCAGTAAACTAAGTTCTCAAGTCTCATGATCCAACTTTCGCTAGATGCAAGAAGAAACTATAAGATCATGAATTACAACTGGCCAAACTTTGTATTTCATACAAAAGAAGACAAGGGTTAGTACCTCTTTTGGACTGACCGACTCTTCCAGCAAAGAAGAAGTTTTCTGTAAAGCAACTTCCTGAATATCCATTCCATAAACTGAACCCTTACCCGATTCATCAGCTACCATCTTGAGCATTGCTAAGGTATCATGGCCATTGCCACAAGTGGCGTCAATTACCGTATCTCCTTTTTGGACCACACGTTTCCAAACCCTGTTAAATGATGGGAGAGTATATATAAAATCTCTATAAAATGATTTCATGAAATAAGAGGCGAAAGCATGAATGAAAATCTACGGACCAAGAGAGTCCACGTTTGCTGAAGTTGAAGCTGAACAAAGACTAGTTCAGAGCTTCGTGAAGCATATATTTCTAAGCATAAGTAATTCGAGAGAAAATTACAAACGTTTCCACAGCCAAACCAAGTATAAATTTGACGATTTCAAGGTTTCCCTTCTTTTGTTTTTCATGTTTTTAAAAACTAAAACCAGAAGTGAGTTACATGGTAGGCTCAAACTTATCAGACCAACGAAACATGGTCAAAATGCAGAATTATTTAGTGAAATTAGTCAATGATATCTTACGAGTGAGCAACTTCTGTGGCCTTCTTCTTGCCCGAGATAAAGCTCAAAAGTAGATCCTCCAATCCTGAATCATGGTCGAGAACATAGAAAAAATAATAACTCAAAAAAAAAAAAATTTGACTATTTGATTTGTTTATCTTTGGAACAAGTAATTTATAAGCTGTTTGATTCCTGAGAATGAAAAAGCAGACCAATCCCTCTCCCTCCTCCAATGCAAACAGAAGAAGCTCCAATGTGTTTGTTTTGAAGCTAAATAAAGGAAGAAGAGTACCAGAGAGAGGAGAGTGTTTGGGCACAGAAACCGAAACCAAGTCGTTGGAAGTTGCAGCGTTCAGTTCAAACTTGCCCAACCAGCGGTTTCCGGCAGAATTACCCGAAAAGTTTCGGAACGTTGGAGGCTTCTGCTTCTGTGTGCTCAGCAAATGAGGGAGCCCCCATGATAACCTCCGTGGCACAACTGCCAACATCTCTCTTCCCCTTTCCCCTTTCCCTTTGTCTCTCACAAACCTCCCGTTTGCCGCCCTTACAAAACGATCTTATCGCCTAGCTGGGTCCAGATTGCCAAATGGGCCTGCTTCCACCCAAACCCGCCATATCTTTTTCTTGTTGCATTGGGAGATGAATTATGTTTTAGGGTGGGGCTCTAATCAGAACTAACTACGAACTTTCTAATTAACTGTTACATGTTTAGATATTCATGAGTAGATATTCGTGGGTTCGATTCTCACAGATAGCACCAAATATTCGTACATGAATTCGGATGGGGGTAGCTGAGCAGAAGGAGACCGTAACCTGGCTCGCACTTGACCTTTCTTAATAAACCTACAACAAAGGAAATTGTTAGGAGAAAGTCCGAAAGGTTTCGGACTTCATTCCTCCGATGCTCAAGTTAGACATGGGGAAAAGCGGAAGCTAACTATGAGTTCAGGGAAGAGTCAGAATGAGTGGAATGGAATGAATACCCTGAACCTGAGGTGAGACTCTCCTTATATAGGCAGTGGCGTGCGCTGGGACCCATGCCAGAGACAGTGAGGTCCGCGCTTGCGTTGGGTTGTGATCGCACGAACGCAGCCATATGATGGTTTCGTGGACCCACCAACAATTGTGATTTATCATTTATAAACATGAATGATTCAAATTTGATAGATTTGATTCATCCATTGATTTGATCTAGTTAGGTACCTTAACGATTAGCAATTTGAAAGAAAATTTTCATAAATGTAATCGAAAAGTGTCCCAAACTGTTGGTTAGAAAGTCTTCAACTAGTCCTCATTTTAAAAGTCTTCATTAGAGCCTCTCCCTATGTTTCTAAGTATTTGTATTGAGAATTTATTGTTACATGATTCTGAGTACACAATATTCTTTTGGTTATTGACTTCGATTGGAGTTATGGCATTTTGTTCATTTTTGGATTATGACAAGATTTGTGTTTATTTTGTATTCATTGAAGCATGATGGAGTTTGTTTTACAGGACCTGCCTCGGATTTCACCATAAAATTCAAGGTGGCCCTACGGGGCCCACTTTAGTATAAATTCTACCAAAAATTTAGCGGAACTTCCCTAAAAGTGGACTACCTAAAACCTGTAAAAAACAATCTAACACTCCTCAATAAACTTATCCATCCTCAACTCTTGGAGCCTGCCTGCTCCTCACAATTCATAATCAACTTCCCAACAAGCAACATAAAGCAAATCTGAAACTCAAATCTGAAATACCAAACTATCTTTCTTATAACACAACTAAAAGATAGTCATCAGAGCAATCTAAACAGTGAATTGAAATAAAGTACGAGTAGGTTAAACACTTAACCCACGGGAAGTCGGCAGCGGATGGACATTATGCCTCTACGCCTACGCAAGCTTGATCTCAACCTATCTGTAGACTGGGCATCAGAAACTAAAAAGCCCAGGGAAAAGCATTTGAAAAACATTAGAGTGAGTAGACTAGAAATAAGTAATTTTGAAAGAAATAAATAAAACTTAATGCTTCCCCAATTTGTTCTCTTAAAAACCAAGCATGTAGTAAAGTCTTGAAAATACTCTTAATCCTCCTCTTTACTGAAATCTCAAACACGTATTGTAAAACAGCTCGAAAACCGTCTCAAAATCTCATATGATAAGTACCTCAAAATCATTCAGAAATCTCTCGTTAAAACATTCGTATGATAAAATATCTCAAAATCATTTAGAAATCTTGGAAATATACTAATGTCTCAAATCATACTGTAAATCTGGTCTCATAGAATAACTTCAAATCATTAGTGAAATCAAAACTCTTGGAAGTCTCATTAAAAATACTCGTCATAAAATAGGCGATAACTAGAGGAAATTGTCGACTAGTCATCTCATGCCACTTGGAGGGGACTACCGACCAGAGATGCATCAGAGGGTACTGCCAACTAGAATAGGAGGAGGCAATGGTTAGAGGGTATTGTCGACTAATCATAGATAGCTAGAGGGTACTGCCAACTAACTACCTCATGCTATCTGGAGGGGACTGCCAACCAGATGAAGCATCAGAGACTGCCGACTAGAATATTCTTGAGGGTACAGCTGACCAGAATATTATCTGGAGGGTACTGCTGACCAGACTATTACCTGGAGGGGACTAGCAACCTGGTAATGCATGCATGTGCTAACATATTTACCTTGTTAAAATATTAAACTCGTGAAATCTCGATAAATCGTTTATACTCAATACTCAAAAATCATACTCATACTATTTAAATCTCCATTTTCTTCTCAATAACTCAGTACTCAAAATCTCGATAGAAATCATCATAAAATTTCAATAACTCAAATATCGGAAAAACTCTGTAAATCCTAGATAACTCAAAATAAACTCATTGCCAATAAATCATGAATAACTCGTCGAAAACATAAATCATGAAATCTCGATAAAATATTCATACTCAAATATAATCATCAATAAATCATCGAAACCAGGAATCAAAGATCATAAACCTCAATATCTCAATAAATCCTCGAAAGCATAAATCAAATACTCGATAAATCAATAAATGCTTTCAGAAAGAAATTTCAATATAAATTCAAAGCTAATAAATTCGAAGCTCATAACTCAAGATAAATTCAAGGCCGATAATAATATTTGAAAGAGAGATCACTATTAAATCTTGACCATCATCATATCAGTACTCAAATCTCAACAAGTCATTCAAAACATAAAATTTTGATAAATCATATGTAAACCGTGAAACCATTACAAGTCTCAAACATTATTAACGTAAATAAATAGAAAAATGTAATAATCGAAAGTATAATACTGCATGCATAATTATTTAAAATCAAATGTCCACTCACAAATTTACCAAGTGACGTACGTCCAACAATTTCCTCCTCGAGCTCGAGCTACACATCATCCTCAAAAGCTCAAAAACCCTAGATTTTCCTCCGATGGTCGATTCTCCTTCCTCCGGCTGAAATGGAGCTGGTAGTTGGGTAGGTTCGAACCAAGGAGGAAAGAGCTTCAAGATATGGGTGGTAGGAAAATGGCGATCGAACACGGTAGCCGGACTGCAGTTTTTAGCTTCGAAACTCGTCCTTTAGTGCAAATCGGAGCTGATGGTGGCCGGAGGATAGGTCCCTGTGAAGAGCCGCATCGAACACAACCTGTCCCGTGGTCTGGGTCACCCGAACGACGAGAACTCGTCGGGTTTTCGAATCAGGGTCGGGTTGCAAATTGGGTCGAGAGAGAGAGAGAGAGTTGTTTCGGCCAAAATGGAAACTTCCCGAAATGGAAGTTTCCCAAAATAACTTGCTATTTATAGACATAGGGTTCTCAGCAAAATTACTAAACTGCCACTCACTTTAAACCTTTATAACTTCTTTGTTACAACTACAATTTTGGCATGTAACATGTCCATGAACTTGGTTTAACGTCCTCTACAACTTTCCAAAAAGAAGTTTCCTCAAAGAGTGAAGAATAAAAAGTCAAACTTAAAGTAAAGATAATTGTCGTTTACCGTCCGAATGTCCAGTAACAGGTAAATTTGGGTACAAGGTATAACATTTTTGGCTTTCTTTTTTGTCAGTTTTATTGACCTTCAATAAAACCTAACGATAGGATGCAAAGTGAATATCTATGTAGTGGACTTGCAATTCGAAGACCTGTGTTTGTTCATCATTAATATCATATAATAAGAAAGAACTCTTTACACAACAATTGAAAATAAATTGTCATTACAAGTGCTTGAATTCATGATTTGAAATGCACAATACTCAAAAGTAACAAAAGAAACATAAGTTCAAATAGTTGATGTAATATTCTTTCAAAGAATTAATTTGATTTCATCTTCATCATACTCATCCTTTTGTCCCATTTGGCCATTTCTACATTCTCATCGAGGTTATATTTTTCAAGGTTCCATGCCCCTTCAGCATCATGTACATCTCAAGCACTCTCTTCCTCATGTCGTTTGCTTTCTCAAGGCTTGGTTTTTTTGCCATTGGCAATGCTCTCAATATAATGAAGCAAAAAATGTCCGCTATCTAGTTTGGAAAGCAATATTTGAATAATGTTATTATTGGATCTCAATAAAGCAAAAACAATTTCATTGTAAAGCCCAATTTAGTTATTACTAACCTTCAATAAAACTGGCAACTTGGTTCCCAGCCTAAGAAAACCAACCATAACTCCACAAAGATAACAAATAAATGCACACTTTATAGCTAGCAATACTATTTGACCTATAAATAGCAAATAAATAAACAACTAGTGATAGGAGCATAAAATGTGACGTTTATAATGTTTAAACTATTATGCTAAGTTATTTCTTTTAACTTGATCATATTAACTTACTTAGTGTTTTGTAGGTATATTGTGCTTATGAAGATACTTTAGGAGCTAAATGGAGTCTCAAAGACCAGAAATGACTAAGGCAAGGCAAAGTGATGCAAAAATGAAGAGAAATGAAGAAATGGAAGTTCTCACAATCCTACTAGGAAAAGGAATCCCAATTGGAGTAGGAGGAATCCCAATTGGAGTAGGAATCAGAAGCTAACTTGAACTCAAACTCTTAAGTCGCGGAAATTAGGAGTTCTACTTGAATCAGGAGTCCTAATTCGAGTCGGATAAGGAAACCTAGTGTCACAAGGAGTCCTTATTGAACAAGGATTGATCGAGAAAGTTCCAAAAGCTCCTAGAAGATTTTGGCCAACAAGTCCTTATTGGACTAGGAAACCTGTTGGCATGTGGAGTCCTGATGATACCAAGAGACCTGAGGAAGCTAGGAGACGTCAAGGAAGAATCATGAAGTTTCTAGAAGATGTCTAGACATCACGTGCAAAGCAGGTAGCCGTGCAATTGCATTTAATTTTAGAAATTGGAATAAATATGGAGATAGGATTCCGAGTTGCACTCTGCTTTATTTTGCAGTTAAATTGAGAAGATTTAGATTCCATGTGTCGTGCACACCTCATGGAGTACATATTGGATATGAATTGAAGAGATGATGCAGCTCTGATGGTGTAGAATTAATTTATTAATTCAAGGATGTGTCAACCAATCAAAAAATTTCAAGGAAAGTGTGATGCCCCGGAAATTAGTAACTATTTTCCAAGGATTTTCTGGAATTTAATTTAGTGATTATCGGATGGTTTCGTGGCTAGTGGATGGAGCGGAAGTATTTCGGGTGAATAATTAATTGAAATGCACATTTTAGAGGGGGTTACGAGGTCGACTTTTTGTACGTACGGAATTTGGGAAAACTTCCTTCACGAAAGTTGTAGAGTCCATCGATACGAGTTCATGCATATGCGGAACGCAAGAATCGGATTTCGTATGAAGAAGTTATAGCATTTGGAAAAGTTGCCAAATTGGGTATATATATATAAATGGAAAGTTGCCAGAATTAGGGTTTCTATTTTTGGACAGCCGACTTCTCTCTCCCTCTCTCTCTCTCTCTCTCAGCCGAAACGAACCGAAAACAGAGCAACTATTCACCGGCCGATCTCTCCCTCCTCAGGCCACCTCAAGACGTCGGACCACCTCCATTAGCTTCACCTCGACCTTGCACAGCTTCCAGTGGCAGCCTTGCACCGTAAAACGGCCGGAAGGGGCGGCGGTGGACTCTGCTCCGTTTTGAGCCGATTTCGAGTCGAGCTCGATATCTCGAGCTACAGGCCACCAATTCTCTTGATTTTTGGCTCGTTGGACTCGCCTCAATTTCCTGAACATGCAACAAGAAGGACCGGACCTGGGTAGATCGATTTCACGTTCGTCGGAACTCACCCCTTCAAGATAGAAAAACAACCTTTCGATCCGGATATCTCGAGTTACAGACCACTATTCCTTGTGATTCTTGGCCTGGTGAACTCGCATTGAGTTTCTGAAAAAGTATCCAAAAGGGATCGAGGCGTGTGGTGGAAGTTTTTACGTCGAACTGGAGCTCGCCGGTTTCTGGAAAATTTCCTGCCAAACCGGACTGTTGAGGTATTTTTCGACCACTTCCGTTCATTTTCTGACTTCGAACTAGTTGTGAAAGTTGCTCAAAATGATTAAACGAAGAGGAAAAGCTCGACCCCGACACTATAGGCGGTGGTCGGCGATGGATCTATCTCTAACTCCGGCGGCCTTTTCCGGCCACCTCCGAGGGTCCCAAGGGCAGTTTCTGCCCATTTTTATGTTCTACATGTCGATACGATCATTTCTATATATAGCATGTAATTTTTGGAGATCGTATGATTAAGTTATGAATTTTACAATTTCGATCGATTTCGATCGTTCGATTTGTGATTTGTGAAGATCAGACTGTTTGATGGACTTGTGGTTTTATTATGTTGATCGTATGACTGTTCCGGTGACTTTGTGTGGTCACGGGAGAAGATCCGACCGTTGGATCTTCGTATAATTGTGAAGTAGTGATTTATAAGTTGATTCGTGAGAATCCGACCGTCGGATTTTCATATAAATTTGAGGAGATGTTAGTAAAGGCGATCCAAGAAGATCCGACCGTTGGATCTTCGTGATAATTTAGGTGGATGATCCTAAGGGCGATCTGTGAGGATCCGACCTTTGGATCATCGTTTAATTTCGATCCGACCGTTAGATCATCGTTTATTTATGTTATGAGTTGTTGGCTAAATTCAAGTCACATTTGGTTAGGTGTTTGACGGTTTGATTTGGCGGACGATTTGTGTTTCATATTTCGAGCTGTTAAGAAGACGCAGCGGGATTAGAGGTGAGTAAATCTCACATGGTTCATTTACGAACCGAATTTCCTTATTGCAAGATTAATGGTTATGTGTGAGAAAATGGTTTTAAGAAAATGAGTTTTAAAGTATATAAGAAAATGAATTTCTTGGTTTTACTACGTGTGAACTATAGTTGGTATTAGTGGTCATTCCTGAGTGGATGATTACGTATATATATATTTACGTGGTTATGTATTGAATGGTGTGACATTGAGGTGTGGAATTGTGATATCATGATTTTAATCATGTTGTTAATATTTTGATAAATGTTGGTGTTAAGCATGTTGATTTTATGAGTTGAATAAAAGATAGAGAATGTAGGATTCCGAGGATCGAATGGTCTAAGGATCTTTGGTTAATGATAACCGGAGTGTATGTGTTCTGAGGACAAGGAGGTCCAAAGTTCGACCGTTAAATAATAACGGAGTTATATTGTTCTGAGGGCCGAAAGGTCTGAAGTCCGAAGGTTTCTGTAGTAAACCTGAGTTTGTTCTGAGGGCCGAAAGGTCTGAAGTCCGAAGGTTTCTGTGGTAAACCTGAGTTTGTTCTGAGGGCCGAAAGGTCTGAAGTCTGAAGGTTACAGTGGTAACCTGGGTTTGTTCTGAGGACCGAAAGGTCTGAAGTCCGAATGTTACAGTGGTAACCTTGGTCGTTTACTTGAACCTAGGCCAAGGTAACAGGTGACGATGTGGTTAGAGCTCTAACGTGTTGTGGGATGGGACCAAAGTGGTGATATTTGTGATTTGAGGATTTTTGAGATTGTAATCCTTGTTGTTTCCCATGACTGGGGTTGATGTTCTCATTTTAATGTTGAGATTGTTGGATGTTTACTTGAGTAAATTTAAGGACTTGTGTTTTATTAAATCAATCGTTCTTTTCTTATTTACTCACGAGCTTTGCAAAAAGCTTACCGGGTTTTGTGTTGTTGCAATCCCGGTACACTATTCAAACGGTGTAGCGGATAACCCTGCAAGTCAGGAGTATCAGGGTCAAGATCGAGCGGAGTAGAACATCAGTGTTAAGTACTGCACTTAACCTAGTTTGGTGTGTTGTAGACTCTTTCAGACTTAACGTTTTATCTTTTTTGGTATTGTAAATATTGACTCGAGAGATAGTTTACTATGAGGTTTATATTATGGTTTGCGAGACGCAGGTTAAGAAAAAAATTCAGGACGTTATTTGTGTTGGTTGTTATTCACGTCTCGGATTTGAAATTGTTATTCAAAATTCGGGGCGTGACAGAAAGTCTGGATCAATACAAACTGAGAGAGAAGCAAGTAGAAACAAAATTGAACTATGGATTGACGTTCCTCTATATATAGAAGTAATTCTAGACGTCATCTCTCCACAATTTCGTATTCTCACTTGTGTTTTCTCTAGTTTCAGGTTTTTCACATCACAAAGGAGCTTTGATGTGTCATCCACCTTCCTTAGCCGTGATCACACTACCACAAAAATCGAAACACACAACACTCATCAGACAACAGAACGGAAATCTGTTGTTGTGTGTTAACATGAACTCTATTGTACAACGGTATAAATATATTTATGTTGTGTGAATGTAAGCAAATTTAATGTTGTGCCGCTGTGTGCAATTTCCTTTAATTATGTATTTGGTTAACTCTTTTGGTGTTATCAATTTGAATATAATAAAAGGGTTGGTGGTTGTTTGAAACTTTAAATCAGAAGCATTTGTTTCAATTTACTCTCTTAAAGATACTGTATCTATTCTTGAAACGATGCACCCTTTGAGTATGGAGGTTGTTGATAAATATTGCATTTTGTGTGCTTTTACACCAGGTTAAGCCGCGGATATAAACAAGTCTTACTCCTGGATCTGGCGTTTGAACCAAATATCTACTTCAAAGGTATTGCCATAAAATGTCACTTATTGCATGGTTGCTAATACCTTTGAAGTAGATATTTGGTTGCTAGTGCAATGAAATTATTAATCAATGACTTAATTTCTGTTTTACTACCTTTGAATTTGTGATATGAGTTCAAGTACTAGCCTGGTTTGATTTGTTCACTATGCATTGCTCTAGCCTTACATACATTTGTCTAAGACTTATTTTGGGTGTTATATAGTGGGTTTGTCCTGTAGTCATTTATACATGTATATCTATGTATACAAACTTATGCCAGGTCCAAGAATGAATGAGTTTCACTGTTTGTGGTTTCAGAATGTTGAGGACCACTAGGGGTTTATCAATACGGAAAAGATGAGCCTGACGGATAGGCAGCTCACTGCACAGCTTATTCAGAGGGTGTTAGATTCTTGATTGTATATGGTGATAGTTTTCGTATATTGTAGCGAGAAAATTATTGTATATGGTGAATCGATTGGAGTTTGTTTGATGTATCAAAGTTACTTTTAGTATAAATATAAAATTAAAGAGGAGAATAAAAGATTACGCCAAGAGATTTTCTAGGGAGTTTAAGGAAGGAAATATTCTTGGAGGAGTTAATTGTGTTGATTGCCGTGAAAACGTGGAAATCAAAGAAAATATCAAGAGAACACGTTGGAGAGTTTCAAGGGGGAAGTTTAAGGAAAGAAGAAGTGTAGACAACAAGAAAAAGCTCAAAAGGTGTCATGATACATTCCCTACTTTCTCTAAAGAGTTTTGGCCGAAATTGAAGTATAAAATCAGAAAATATCTTGTATCTTTCGGCAACTAAATATTAGGGGATTATTCTAGAGAATTTTGATTGGTTAGATGACACACTAGGGCTTACTTGGCAAATTATCATTGGTGGAAGCTATGTGGAATTATTAAATTAATTCCGTGGAAAATAAAGGAAGAATAAACGACTTGGAGATCAAGTTTGCCGTTCCCTATATATACTCCCCTACTCTTGACGTCTAAGAAGAGACCATTGAATTCAGAAAATTACTCTCTAAAAACGTGAAGCTCTCTCTCCATTCTCTAGTTCATCTTCTGCGATTGCAAGCAAGGGAAGAAGAAGGAAGAAGAAGCAGTGAGCAACTCCCCTAATCTACCTTGAAGCCGTGAAGTTTTGAAGCTTCCTTTCGAGATTCATTAGTTCATCGTTCAAGTTCTTCATCACCATCTCCATTCACAGTGTAATTCAACCTTCTTTCTTGTAATCACTTTTGATTTTCCCTTGTTTGATTCGTATGAAGGTGCTCTAGTTAACAATAATATTTGAACAAAGTTTAATTCTGAAATTTTATGATTGAATGAAGATTTTGATTCCTATGATTATGATTCTAAGTTGCTTTTGTGAGATTGTTCAATTAAATTTGCTTGATTGATATCTTTTATATGTTTATCTTAAATGGTTCAAAACATTCTAGGGTTTGCATGTAATTGGTGCTAGATTTAGGATTATGATTCACCTAATAGTTTTGTGAACTTGAATCAAAAGTAGTAAAAGTTTTGGACAAGAATCGAATTTAATTGAAAAGGATTGCAATTAGATGAACTTATTTATACTAAGCTGTTCACTTGAGTTGATAGCCTTTCTCTATGTGTATTGCGTTGAACATGTTATGATTAGCTAGCTTTCTAGACTTTGATTGCATGTTTGATAGGATTGATCTAGGTGCTTTCACTTAGATTAATTAGCAAGGAAAGTAAAATATGGGAAATCGTTTGCTTCAAATGTTTCACATGATCAACTTCTTTCCATGACTTGGAAGAATAATTGTAGGGTTGATTCGAATTTGATTATGGAATGGTTTTGATCTTTGTTTCTTATGTTTCATTCTTGTACTTGTGTTTTTGTGTTTCCTTAGTTTTATTTCTTTTAATTTTCGAAAACCTTAAACCTAAATCCCCCTTTTATTTCATAAATTTGTATATAATTTATTTTATTTTTGTAAATAATATACTTTGTTTTTATTTTAATTCTTTACTTGTTGTATAATGATAGGTGTACCCTCAATCCCCGGAATAGAACGATCCATATTTACTATATACTAACGATGACATTTTATAGGGTTAAATTATATGCTTGCTTTGAGCGTATCAGACAGGTCACAAATGGTGACTAGGGCAAGAAATCTGGAATCACGCCTTTGGCCAAGCAAGTGGTTACATCAGTTAGAGCTCTAGTCTGTTTGCCATTATAGCTTATGGGGGTAATAGTCGAGGTTGTTGGAGACTCATAAGTGTGTAGTTTAAAAGGGAGTCTTGAGAGAATTCTTTATTTTATTGTCTAGATGAGACTTGATTTGCTTATTGATTGTTGAGTTAGCAAATAGTACTTTATCACAGTGGTGACTTATATATGTTGTCCCTTCGGTGGAAAGGACATGGAATGTTGGAAGGAATCATGGTTGCGACGATGTTTTCTTAATTTGAATAGTGTGAGTTGTTGATTGATGTTCATGAGTTACTCATACAAGCTTTCATAAGCTTACCGGGTTTATTGTGTGGCAACCCGGTACACTATTCAATGGTGTAGGGGTTAATCCTGCAGGTCAGGGTAATCGTGGTTGAAGCTGAGATAGCTTGTTGGCAGCAAAACGGGTAGGAAGCAAATTTTAATGGCTTTGCCCTTGTTATGACTTATGCTATGTAGTAAGCTCTGAGGTGCATTTATGTTTATCTTGTTGTGGCAATTTAATTTGTAAACTCGTGCAATATATGACTATGCAAGCGAGTATATATTGACGTTGTGGGTTCAGGGCATCAGTATGTACTTGGGTTAAAAGGAAAAAGTTTTCATGTATTTTGTATTGATGGCTGAACCATCACGCATGTATAATTATGAGATTATATATTGATTTTTATTTGTGTTTAAAAATCGGGGGAGGGGGGGGGGAGATAGTGCTTGGTTAACCAAGTCCCTCTTTGCTAAGCTTAATTGGTTGGAAATTTCTAACGAATCTCCAAAATTGGTGGGTCTAAATTGTCACTATAAAATACTTAAGACATTATAAATTCTTTTCTGCCATGTAAAAACCAATGTCCCATTGGCTTGGAAAGGAATTATTAATTGTTGGAGACATCATTGAGTATGAATGTGTATGCAATTTATGGATGATGTTCCCTACTCCACTCCAAAGTATAGGAGGTCAAGTTTTAGTAAAGGAGAAAAGTAAGAGTATCGTACCCAAGGGATTGAGTAACTCTACCCTAAGTTAAATTACCGCGAAAATAAAACATAAAAAACACATGCGAGTCTATCTTTTTACAAATTAATAGTCTCAGCCTTTTAGAAGCCAAAACTATCAATAATGATATTTACAATGGTAAAGTGGTGAATCGACTTTGTTGATTTTGATTTCTATAAAGTAAAATAAGTTGCACAAAAATAAACTAAGCAAATAAAATAAAGGATTAAATTCTGCTTACTACCTTGTACTTTCAAGGGTTCATTAGTTCAATCCCTGCACTTCTAATTTAATCAGAAAAGTCCTTGCACTCTCCAATTTCATCAAATTGATCCAATCCATCACTATTCCGTCAATTTTCGCTGTTAAAATACTGACGTGGGACCTTCTCCATAGGAAAAATTCTCAAACTACCCATCGCTAGGCAGCCCGCCGACGTGTTAGTGTTGTGAATGCAGATGGGTAGTTTGGAAATTTTCCCCGAAAATTGACAGAGTGGTGACGGATTGGACAATTAGACCTAGCTAGCTCTTGGTTAACCAAGTCCCTCTTTGCTAAGCTTAATTGGTTGGAAAATTCTAACGAATCTCCAAAATTGGTGGGTCTAAATTGTCACTACAAAATACTTAAGACATTATAAATTCTTTTCTGCCATGTAAAAAACCAATGTCCCATTGGCTTGGAAAGGAATTATTAATTGTTGGAGATATCATTGAGTATGAATGTGTGCAATTTATGGATGATGTGCCCTACTCCACTCTAAAGTATAGGAGGTCAAGTTTTAGTAAAGGAGAAAAGTAAGAGTATCGTACCCAAGGGATTAAGTAACTCTACCCTAAGTTAACTTACCACAAAAATAAAACCTAAAATACACATGCGAGTCGATCTTTTTACAAATTAATAGTCTCAGCCTTTTGGAAGCCAAAACTATCAATAATGATATTTACAATGGTAAAGTGGTGAATCGGCTTTGTTGATTTTAATTTCTATAAAGAAAAATAAGTTGCACAAAAATAAACTAAGCAAATAAAATAAAGGATTAAATTTTGCTTACTACCTTGTACTTTCAAGGGTTCATCAGTTCAGTCCCTGTACTTCTAATTTAATCAGAAAAGTCCTTCTACTCTCCAATTTCATCAAATTGATCCAATCCATCACTATTCCGTTAATTTTCGCTGTTAAAATGCTGACGTGGGACATTCTCCTTAGGAAAAATTCCCAAACTACCCATCGCTAGGCAGCCCGCGGACATGTTAGTGTTGTGAATACAGATGGGTAGTTTGGAAATTTTCCCTGAAAATTGACAGAGTGGTGACGGATTGGATTGATTTGATGAAATTAGAGAGTGCAAGGACTTTTTTGATTAAATTAGAAGTGCAGGGACTAAACTGATGAACCCTTGAAAGTACAGAGTAATAATCAGAATTTAGTCCTAAAATAAAATAGAGACTTTGATCAATGAGATAAATAGGAGTATTGATATGAGCATTTTAATGTGATGTTTTAACTGCTATTTCCCTACATTTCCTGCGTTATTTCCTTAAAGAATCCCTGTTTAGGAAAGTTTCCATTCTTCGATTGGGAAAGTTTATGTTTTGTAGTTTCTATTTCCCATTTTTAGAAAGTTCCCATTTCTTATTTTATAAAGTTTCTATTTTCAGGTCCTTGGAGCAAACAAGCTGAAATAAGCTCAAAAGGGAAAGAAAAGCTGGAGAACGCTGGAGAGAGCTCAAGGAATGCCTAAGTGAGCTGAAACGAAGAAATGAAGTTTTCCTGGTCCAACCAGGAAATCCTGTTTCAACCAGGAAACCTTGTCCAGAAAAGGAAACTTTGTCACAGCAAGACTCCTGAGCAAACAAGGAAGCATGAGCAGAAAAATAAAGGACGTTGACATTGGAGGAAGATTCCTGGAGGCACTAGGAAACTATAAGGCTTGAAGATGACGCAAGGAGGCCCAAGAATTTTCTAGAGTATTATGGATTTAGCCAAAATGGATGAAAGCCCAACAAATTAGGGTTTTGTGATGCATGAGAGATATTCTTGGAGATTTAATTGTGCTTTGCCATTAAATGCCAAGGAGGAATGGAGAAAATAATGTGAAAATCAGAAAATATCAAGGAGAAGATTGACGCCACAAAAGGAAGGATTGCCTTGGAGATTTTCTGGGAAAGAGTTTTAAGGGAAAAGAGATATTCTTGAAAGATAATTGTGTGGTTGCCGTGAAAATCAAGAGAGAATAATGTGGAAATCAAGAGAATATATGGAAGATGGCGTTGGAGGAGAATTAGGGAGAGTTTTTTAGGAAATAAAAAGTGTAGACAACAAGGAGATGCTAAAATCAAGTCTAGGTTCATCCATACAGATATTGTGGCCGAAAATAAATCAGAAAATCAGAATTTATTCATGGAATTTCGGCAACTTAATATTAGGGAATTATTTTGGTGAGTTTTTGGACAACACAACAAGGCTTACGTGAAAATTTTTGATTGGTTGAGTGACATGACAAGTTGACGTGGCATTAACTGATTGGATGGAGCTTTGTCATGAAGCCTTGATTTCCCTTATAAATATCCTCCCTCCTTGGATGTTTGAGGGTCCACACTTTAGAATTTCAGAAAATCACTCTCTCAGAAACGTCTAGCCTCTCCATCCTCTAGTGCATCCCATGAATTTCAAGCAAGGCCAAAGAAGAGAAGAAGGAGCCATGACCAATCCATCCATCAACCACCATTGAAGACTTGCTTTCAAGCTTCAAGGATCCAAACGTCTACATCTCCATCTCCATCATCCATCCACGGTGTAATTCGACCTCTACTTTGTAACCTTGTTTTGATTTTCGTTGGGTTGTTTCTAGTTGACATTGATGTTTGAACAAAGTTGTTAATTCTGAAATTTATATAATTGAATGAGATTTTCGATTCCTATATTGTGATTCTTAGTTGCTTTTGTGAGATTGTTTTATTAAATTTGTTTGATTGAAATCTTTTATATATTTATTTTATGTGGTTCGAAACATGTAGGGTTTATATATAATTGTTGCTAGATTTAAGAACATGATTCAACTTATTGTTTTGTGAACTTGAATCGTTTTGGACAAAAACCGAATTTAATTGAAAAAGATTGCGATTAGATGGACTTTTTCATACTAAGTTGTTCACTTAAGTTGATAGCCTTTCTCCATGTGTGTTGCGTTGAACATGTTATGATTAGCTAGCTTTCTAGACTTTGATTGCATGTTTGATAGGATTGATCTAGGTGCATTCACTTAGGTTAATTAGGAAGGAAAGTAAAATATGGGAAATTGTTTGCTTTCTAACGTTTCACATGATCAACTTCTTTCTCATGACTTAGATGAGCAATATTAGGGTTGAATCGAATTTGATTATAACTTTGGTTTTGATCTTTGTTTCTCTCATTTCATTCTTGTGATTATGTTTTTTTCTTTATTTAGTTAATTTTCGGAACCCTAAATCAAAACGCCCCCTTAATTTCGTAAATATGTTCATACTTTGTTTTATTTTTGTAAATAATTTACTTTGTACTTATTTTGATTCTTTATTTGTCCTACAATGACAGGTGTACCCTCAATCCCCAGAATAGAACGATCCCTACTTGCTTATACTACTAATGATATTTATAGGGTTAAATTATATGCTTGCTTTGAGCGTACCAAGTATAGGTTTTGCACCTAGCCTCCCTCATGCATATAATGTAACCCATTTTCTAATAACAACATGTTTTGATAAATTTCCCCTTAGGCTTTGATGAAGCTACCAAGAAACCAACTAGTCATGCAATTTAACAATCTCTTCCGAAGCAAAGCTAAATTACACATCCTTTATACCATTCAAATCTTCGATCTGGATCCTAAATGGCCTATGGTGCCGTGAGCCTAAATTCTTTCGAAACCTAAACCCACAACATCATGCTTTAATTTCTAGGTAAGAAACCCAAACAATTTAGTTCTTCTCGTAAGAATAAGCTAGACCACCACCCTATTAGCTACACATGCTTCTCAGTTACAAAATATTGTCAAGCTTAAGTTTTCAACTTCATTAATTCCTACAACATGATTCTAGGTGACAAATCTAAAAACACATGTAAGAAAGCATTAAAGTAAAGTAGCTAAAGGATTCAAAACATGCATATTCATCAAAAACAGGGCATCACACTATTTTATACATCAGTTTGACTATGGCTAAGACCTAGCCCCAATTTTATTCTACTCACCACTCATAGTTACATATATCAAACCCATAAACATAATAACATCAAGCAAAAGAGAGGAAGAGTGGAGAAAGTGGCTGGTTACCAAACTAGCTCCCCTTGATGCAAAACTAGTGAGAGATGTTTCAAAGTATAGTAATTTTGGTTCTTTCAAACCCAAATTGCCATACAAATCCAAAAAACTCTTAGAAACATGAAGAATAAAGGCTTGAGATGAAGAAACTAAGGTGTGATTGATCAAAGATGTATAGACACTTAGGTTTTAGAACAAACCAAGAAGCTATACATTTTTCTCTACACAAAAACTAAGAACTATGAACTACAAGGTGAAGAACTATGAAAAATAGAGAGAAAAAGAAGATGAAATGGATGAAGGAAGACATGGAAAACGTCCAAAGTGAGGGGAGGGTTAATATATAGGCCAGAAGTGATGAATGGAGGGTGGAGATAAAAGGAAATGAAGGGCTTGATGTGATCACTACTAAAAAGAATTGCAATTGCTTCGGTTTTTTACTTCGGCAACAGTTGCCGTCGCAATAGAGACTCTATTGCTACGGAAAATGTTCCGTCGCGATTAAGCCTAGTTATTTGCGACGGAAAATATTTGCCGTAGTAACTTTGTAATCAATTGCGACGGATTTTTATCTTGCCGTCGTAAAATACATTTGTATGTTTACTTTACCAAAAAAAAAAAAAAAAAAAAAGAGGATAGAAGACTTGGCAACACAATGACACATAAACGTCACCGTATTACTCTTGGCGCTAATCCAAATAATCTTCCCTCTGTTTTTTTGGGCAAAATTTCCCTCTTTTTCCAAATAGTGATTGCTGATTGTAAAATCGCCCTAACAAAACAGCCCTAATTCTTTTCCCCTCTTTTTCCGAAAGTCCCAAACACAACCGCTCTCTCTCTCTCTCTTGCCCAGTACCTCACCACTCTCTCTCTCTCGCCCAAAGTCCCAAACTGGAAATTTCTCAGCTCCGGAACCTCACCGTTCCCGCCGTTATGAACATTCCGATGGCCGAATCTTCTTCTCGCCGTCAGCTTACAGGTGACTCTTTGATTTTCAGCTTTCTGTGTAATTTGGCTCTTGGTTGTATTCATGTTCTGATTTTGAGTCTGTATGGGATAGAACAAAAACTTGAGGAGGTAGCTTGAGGAGGGAGGAGCCCCCAAAACGAATTCGAATAAAAACCCCCGAAAAGATTCTAACTTTGAAATCGGAGGACTCCCAAAACCTATAAAGTTTCAGACTTTGAGTTTTCTTCGTGTATCTGCAACTCGGAAACCGCTATTTCTCGTTCTCTGTACTATCAATTTGGCTCTGTAAAAGGTAATTAAGCTTTTTTTTTTTTTTTTTGCACGAGGGTTTCGGTTAGATACTTGAATACACATGATCTTTCACTATATTCGAATAAGATCTTGTGCATTTCTGCTGCTGAAATTTGTGATACACGTGTGACTGACTGTGCTTTTTGGATTTTTAGGGAAGCAAGTGCATACTGGACTCGGCCACAACTTCAGTTTCAGTCAACCTTGTTTCTCTGTTTTGCTTTGATGAAGCAAATTTGAAGGTTGAATTTCAATTCAAAAACTTGATTGGGAAGAAGATCTAGTGTGTTGATTGCGATACAACAAAAACTAAACCCTAAGGTTTTTTATTTATTTATTGCAAATTACAGTAGCTTGAGGAGGTAGCTGGTTGGGTTGTGGATCTTGGTTTTTGATTGTGTATACTTTGCAGCTCCTCGAACTGGAACAAAACAATTGGGCTACTCCTCCTATTGAGTAATCTCCAAGGTAGTTTTACTTGATTTCATCATTTTATTTTGCTATTAATTGTAGATTTTATTGGAGTTAGGATGGGGTTTATGGCTCGATTTGGTCTATGAGGTTCAAAAATCACAAATTTGGTCATTACATTTACTTCTTTAACAACTCGAGTACACCTTTTATTATTTTGTAAGTTAAGATGCACATGATTCTCATGTCCAGTGGTCAATTAGAAAGGTTGAATGACTGAATTAAAACATGTTTCCTCAAATGTATAACAGTCGCAACACAAAGGGACCCCATTGCTAAGTTTAACTGTGAGGGATTGAATCTGTGTTTGAGTCAAAAGATGTGGATGAAAAATGTAGTTTATCCTTTTTCAATCTAAAGATCTTTGTACTCTGTCAAGCATTTTGACTTTTGATCTTGAAGTCTAGGAATGAGTCCTCTTTACTAGGAACTAAATCTGTTCTAATATTAGAGCAGGCTGTACAGGAATTTCGGTTTTTTTCTTTATTCTGTTTTCCTGCAGAGGCTGAGCAAAGATGTAACTTTCTTTATGTCTGCCAATTATTCACTGGATATCTTATTTTCTGCCCCTGCAAAGATGCATTTCGAGTGAAATGCATGCTGCATCTCTATAGATGCAACTATTTTGGTCTTCATAGTCCCCTAGAATGGCCTGTAGTGTATGATATCATATGTCTTTACATCCTCCTTTGTGATGTATGTGCCTCTAGGTCTTTGATTGAAGTAGCTTTTGTAATCGTGTCTTGCAATTGCCTCTATAAGTTCTGACATATATTTGCTATAGAGGTCAGGCAGTTCGTAATATGAAACAAGCAGTAATACGGAACTAAGCCCAGGAAGAGAATTTTGATTGCTGGATGACATGGCTCGGCTAGGGTCTAATACCCATAAGCTGGGGGGTTTGAAAACTTGATTGGCATTTTGTGTAAGCTTGGTTAAACAGGATTATTATTGTTTTAAGTAGGTGTGGAAGAACTGATCATGTATCCTGAAAATATTGGATTGCTTGATTTTCGAGATTAAGAGGTCTATGTGTTGGTTTCTTGTTTCTTATACTAGATCCACTGAGATTGGATTCGGCAGTTTTGGGCATTGGATGATTTTTTAACTGGCTTTAACTTTCCTAAACATGATGTATAAGCTTTTCCGGGGATAGGTGCCTCTTTTCCTATTATACAGTTTTGGGTTGGCATGAAATCTACTCGACATAAATCTGCCTGAAATTGATGAATAGCCAGCTTTCTAGAGAGATATATCTAATCATGAACTACGGGGTAAATTATAGCATCTCATTTCCTCTTTTATTATCTTTCTAATGTCTCTCATGTGCATGTCTGTGTACATGGATAATAAAGTTCACTTTAGACGTTTCTAAGGGTTCCCTTCATGAGCCCTTTCTATAGGCTGATGTGAACTACTATTTTTACATTGAATTACATGTAGTGATGCTATCAGTGCTCTTCGTATGATCTGTGATTTAAGCTACTATTGTTCGAGTCAAATAATTGGAGCAGGAGTTGCTGAAACTGAATTAATTTCCAGCAACTCCTGGGTTTTGTTCTTGGGTTTTGTTCGAGTCAAATGTTCGAGTCAAGTGATTCTTGGAATGATTTCAGTTTCAAAGATTTGAGCTTTACTACTTTTTTCTCTTACTGGGTATTGTTCTGTGAAGCTCTAGCAGCCTTTATACAAAACCCACTATTGTCCATGGAAGTGATACAAAATCCACTATTCAATGCATACCCAATCTCTTACTGGGTATTGTTCTGGGTATTAGTTCAAGTTAGAAACTGATATGAGTTTAGTACTATAGCATCACATGTAGCAGACACATTGATTTAGTGAAAATAGAACTTTCACATCATCACAATTTATTGAAAGTGTATGCAGTGAATCCATCAATGACCTTACTTGAGACCTAATTTAAAATATAAAAAATGGAACCATTTCAAATGAGCTAATGCACCAATATGAGCATCCATACCAGTAACTTTCTTTTGTTTTTTAAGTTACCTATTTCGCATCAGATATTTTTTAAGTTTAAAAGGTGAAGCAGTTCTTCAGCACCTAAGTACTGTACATTTCTTCTTGTGAAGAGAGAAGAAACACATTTCAGTTCACTAGTCTTCGAATTAACAGTCTTTATGGGTTTAATAACAGTGATCTATAAATTTACTATTTGTTACAGAAAAAACAGATTAACATGTATAAAAAGGTCAATTCTCTATCTTCTTTAAGTTATAATTAAAAAATTCACGAATTGATTCAAATATTGTGGTCTTTCTTTGTTCTTATGTGTTGTGGAAGTGATTGAATAGCATGCTGTGTCACAGTACACAGCCTCTATCATGCTGTGTCACATTTCGAATTGATTTTCTGCAGAATAAGGACACTAGTACAGTCTCCTAGACAGGTTGAGTACAAACTTAATATGCAAACATATGGTTTATAAATTGGACTTTTGTTAATTGTATGTATTACTACTTACACTAACTTAAGTTTATTATGTGTATATATGTATTATATATTTCCTAGGTTGCTGATGCAACTAGTGGGCATGAAATTTTGAGGGAGTCTATAGGAGATGAAGTAACTCCGAATGCAAATCATGACCAGCCCTCATTGGAGCAGAATTCTCCAGTAATATCCCCTTCACAAAATGGATCTCAAAGGGTAATTCTCCTATAATTTTAGGCAGCAACAATCTTCTTATATTAATTGTTCATATTGCTCTTACATGTTGTATTTCTAGTTGATGCTTGACATTTTCATAACCATGGAGTTATAATTGGCTTGCTTGCAAATAGTTGTGTTGCTTAAGGCTAGTTATCGAGGTTTATACTTATGATTTTTTATGTTCTTTTACATGGAATTTGGTTATCTGTGTGTTGCAAATGTTTGATTATGTATTTGTTTGTGACTTTGCGCTTTGTGATTTGTTCTGGTTTTAATTGAAGGATATTGATGAACTTGTATTTGCTGTAAGGTTTTAACAATTGCACTAATGGCTTTCAAACCAAGATAGAGCTCCAGCCATTAATTGCACTAACAATTCCAAAATTTTTTATTGGAAATTAGTATGTATTGTTCTATTGTTAATTACTTCCCTGCTGAATCGTTTGCTACGAAATTGTCAGAAATGATAAGAATTTGGTCTTTTTCCATGTCTTTTTTGTACCCAGGGAAGTTGGGACTTCGTGTTTCTATGTTTTGTTCATGTATTGATGCATATTGTGTAAGGTGTTTACTGACTAAGCCTTTCAAAAAGTTTATTGTATGAATTAGTCGAACCTTGTTCAATTGCCTAGGCCTTCTGGCTGGTAAAGAACAGTTGAATTTGTAAATGGAAAACCGGTTAAACTTTATGCTTTAGATATTCGTGTTGAAAGCTTATACTTTAGGCCTAATATCTATATAGTTTCATACAGTTTCATTTAAGATTCAGTGGTTAATTTCGAGGCTAAATGACAGAAGTCTGCATTTTGTAGTTTTTGACCCAGTTGCCTTCTTACTAAAAACTGTACATTTTGGCTGGGTATTTGAACTTGATGTCTTCATGAAATTTTCAGTAGCCATCTAGAAGATCATGTCAAAATTGAAATCTCATGAAAAGGAGTTTTCTAGAGTAAGTTATGATTTTTCGAAGTTGAGGGTCTGCATCAGGAAATTCTTCAATTGATACTATGTTTCTGTTTGTTTCATTTGATTTTAATAATTTCCCTTATTCAGACTTGTTCACGAACTGAACATAAACATTCTTAACTTCCCAACAAAAGTATACCATTTTCAGACTTTATTTTCAGATAGTTGTGTCATTGTGAAAGTAGCTAGCCATATCGGTTCGCACATAAGAACTGATTTATAACCTTAAGGCTAGTTATCGAGGTCTATACGTATGATTTTTTATGCTCTTTTACATGGAATTTGGTTATTTGTGTGTTGCAAATGTTTGATTATGTATTTGTTTGTGACTTTGCGCTTTGTGATTTGTTCTAGTTTTAATTGAAGGATATTGATGAACTTGTATTTGCCGTAAGGTTTTGACAATTGCACTAATGGCTTTCAAACAAAGATAGAGCTCCAGCCATTAATTGCACTAACAATTCTGAAATTTTTATTGGAAATTAGTATGTATTGTTACTATTGATTGAGGTCCATCAATGCCTTAATGTTTTTTGTTTTGTTTGTATAGACACCATCATGAAAGAATAGGTGCATTTTGTTGTCTATCTTGCTTACTGGACATTAAGGTAACATTGGTTTTTCTATGTTTATATTACAGGTTCTCATGGCAAAAAGAGCAAAGCAAATGAAAGCAAGTGCAAAGCTCACAAAATGACAAAGTAAAATGGTGCACTTGTGATTGTTGTTTTATTTCAAGTGTGGTTATAATTTTCAATACTTGAAAATGACAACACATTTATTTTCATTTTAGTGTTTGTATTTGAATATGGTACGATGACTCAATAGATATGTTTAATTATATTTTTCATGAATTAATGTTAATTTCTGAAGATATTTAATTGCTTCACTATTATTATTATTATTTATTTGTTTAATTTTGTGGAAATAGGCAAATAATAATAATAATAATAATAATAATAATAATAATAATAATAATAAAACAAAATTAGCGTTTGCGACGGCAATTTCAGCGTCGCAATCGGTATAAAATTATATAGTTTTATTTATTTATCAAAATATTTTAATAAAAATTTATAAATATATTTGCGACGGCAAACTAACCGTAGCATCAATTTTGGCGGCAAGGTTTGGCGGTTCAATTTTGGCGGTTATTTTGAAAATACACACATTGCGACGGCAACATAGCCGTAGCAAATACCTCCACCTGGGCTACCCTAATGGATATTTTGCGACGGAAGCCTGCGTAGCAAATAGCCGTCGCAAAACAATAACTGATGCGACGGCAAGAGAATACCGTCGCAATTATCTTTTGCGACGGCATTTTACCGTCGCAAATGGATTTTGTGACGCCACCTATTGCAACGCCAACATTTCCGTCGCAAAAGGCTCAATTTTCCGTCGCGAAAAGTTTTTTCCGTCGCAAAAGCCCAATTTGCCGTCGCAAAATAGGCGTCGCAAAAGCAATTCTTTTTAGTAGTGGATTGACAAATGTGTAAACACAAAATGTGGATCTAGTCTTTAACTCCACGTGGAAATGACCTAGAAAGCTAATAGATGTTTTGGTGGAGGGGAAAAAGTAAGGATAGAAGGGTCATTGTGTAAGGGAACAAGGTCATAAATGAGAGACAAAAGTGTAAGGTGGAAGAATGGGACTACTTGTGTTACGTCCCGAACCTAGAATTTACGATTTACCTTCGTGTTGGACGGTAATTGTTAAATATTTTCAATTTTGAACCTTTTTGAGTGTTTTAGTGGCCCTAAAAGTTGACTTTTTATTCGGGTCAAAATTTGAGAAAATGTTCTTCACGAAAGTTGTAGGGAACGTTAAACCGAGCGCGTGCATATGTGGTTCGTAAAAATCGGACTTCGTATGCAAGAGTTATGGCTGAAATAGTAAAGTTACTGTTCATGGTAACTTTTTGGTATAAAAAGGAAATTTACCCAGGGTAGGTTTCCATTTCCGGAAAACCCACCCCAGCTCTTTCTCTCTCCTTCCCCCCGAGCTCTCTCTTCTCCGGTTCGCCCCATTCCCTTCCTCCTCCGATTGCCGGCGATTCCGGCCACACCAAGGCGTGCCACCGGTCATCCCAGGATCGCCTCCTCCCTCCGAGCACCCCTGCATCCTTGGTTTTCCACGATTTGGCCGGAAAACCACGGATCGAAGCAAAACCTCCTCCGGCTGCAGTTTTGGACTTTTGCCGATTTCCGGCGATTCCGGCCACCTCCGGTCCCCATCTCTTCGTCGAAGGTTTGGTTTTTGCCACTGATCATTTCCCCTATGGCCTTGTTTCATGATTTGAAGTGTAGAGGCCGGATCGAATTAGGGTTCTTGAATTTTCTGGGTTTGTGTTCTTGGTTTGATTTCGACTGTTTCTAGTCGTTATTTGTAAATGTTGTAGTTATGAAGTGGAATCAGTGTGTTGAGTAGGTGTTGTAGCTGGAATTTGGTGGCCGGAGGTGGAGGTTGGCCACCGGCGCGTGAAACCCACGCACCGCCACTGTAGGTGGCGCGTGAAATAGGGTTTTGGCCGGAAATTGTGACTGTTGAACATGTATTCGATCCTTTTTACATCTAGTTAATTAATCGAAGTTTGGAAATCGATTTGGAAGTGATTTGAATATAAATTTTGATGGTTGATCAAGAAAATTGGTGAAATTATTAAACGAATTATGAGGAATCCATCCATCGGGTTCCCTCGGTTTGGCCTTTGAGCCTATTTATTAAGGAGATAATATTATTGAAGAAGATTGGGAGGAATTGGACAACAAAGTGGATATTAGGGTTGATTTTAATTAATCCAATTTAATCTTCCAACCCGAAATTTTAGTTACGAACGTTCTATTGTACAGGACGTGAGGAGGATTCCCTCGAGGAGAGTTTGGAGCGACTGCAAGCTTAGCCGTACTTTGTGAGTGGACGTTTGTTTTAAATAAGTGATGCATGCATTTACTTATTAAAGCTTGTTTTATTTTATTAACGTATTTTTTTCGAGCATATAAAGATAATTGTGATTTATCTTATGGAATTACTTCTAAATATTATTTTCCATGAAGTGTTTATGATTTATATCGGTTGAGAATTTGGTTATAAAGTTATTATGCTCGGATTCGAATTTATATTTGAGACTTTATTTTTAAATGGAGTTGGTTGAAATAAATCTCCTTGATTATTTACTGAATACGATTTTAGGCATTGGGAATGCCTCGTTAATTTATACGGCTTTTTACAAAAATCATTGTACGGTTGGGAATCGTACCCGTATTGTTCTTTATACGTGGGACTTGGGGAAGCTTTAAGGATTTAACGGTTTTTAAACCGCCATACCTAGGGTCGTTATATATATATTATATTACAGGCTAGCCTATTAGTACTCCTCCCTACTTACTATGTGTTCGTAGGTGAGTAGAGGAGAGCATGGGATGCTCTAGAGTGTGGGACACTCCGACCCGAGCCAATAAGGCTCCTTTCTTTCGTATGGTGAAAGTTCTTCCCCATCTTTTTTTATGATTTGACTAGCGGGGCTAGTCCGATTTATCTTATCCAGCGGGGCTGGAATGTTTGCACGAGTTTTGGGTTTAAAGAAATACGTTTTATAAACGTTGCATGCATCGAGACTTTATATTATAAATTGTGGGAAAGTATAAATTTATATTCTTTATACTTATTTATTTTGTCCACTCACTCTAACGTTTTTATGTACTTTCCCCTGGGCCCTTTGGTTTAAATTGCCCAGATCACAGTGTTGCGGACCGGCATAGGAGCGGAGGCTAGTACCACCTTTGTCATCCATTCTCAGTAGGTTATTGATTGACCTACTTATTGTATTATATTCCGAGTCTGTTCCTTAGATTGCTCTGAATACTTGTTGAGAGTGGATTTATACTTATGTATAATTATGTGTGTAAGAGAGTGGTTTATTTGGGAGGTTGTTGAACATTTGAGTTACCGGGTTGTTTTTGTATTTGTTTAAGATGTTTTGGTTGTGAAGGTTGATGTTTTTATTTGGATTGTTGCTAGGAAGCAGGGTGGCTTCAAGCATAGAACTTAAATTATTTTGAGGAGTGTTTTCAGCAGGTTTAGGGTTGCCCATTTTTAGGGAAGGTTCTGTCGAATTTTCTCGAAAAGTGGGTCCCGCAGGTCCACCTAGGACTTTAGGAGGGTAATTCCGGGGTGGGTCCTGACAGTTGGTATCAGAGCATTAGGTTTCCCGTTTCCTGTCATTTATACTACTTTATACAATTGAGGACATCTAGTATCTTCCGAGTGATGGCCCGACCGCGGCGGATCCCCATCGTGTGCTCTTCGATACTAGTGTGTTCTTCAAGTGTATAAGGTAGTTGTCCTAGTATCTTCGTTGTGAGTCATCTAATTCTCTCTTAATCTCAGGTACTATGCCTCCTAGACGCCGGACTCGTGGGGAGACCTCTCCCATTCCAGGAGATGAGCATACTCCTGCAGGAATAGCGGAAGCGTTGGGACGTATTGTGCAGCAGTTGACTGCAGCGCTTCCAGGCTCCAGAACTGACTTTACCATGGAGCGAGCGAAGAGGCATGGAGCTTATAGCTTCTCTCATGCTCCTGAGGCTATGGATGCCCAGAATTGGTTGAATAAAATGGAGAGAGTCTTCACTCAAATCCATTGCCCAGAGGATCGAAAAGTGAGTTTAGCGGTGGATTTTCTGGATGGTGTGGCTTATGATTGGTGGTCCTATATGAGCAGGGATTTGGAGATCGATGGCCCAATCACTTGGGAACAGTTCAAAGAGCACTTTAGTGAGAGATATTTTGGCACAGCCATTCGGGATAGGATGAAGTATGAGTTCATGCATCTACAGAAAGGGGACATGACCGTAACAGAGTTTGAGCAGCGGTTCACCCAGCTAGCCCAGTTTGTGCCTGATATGGTTAGCACTGAGAGGGAGCGGATTTATAGGTTTGTGGATGCTTTGGGGGGTAAGTATTCTGACCAGCTGACAGGAGTGCCATTTAGTGATTATACTGAGGTCGTTAATGCTGCTTTACGACTTGAGACTATGTATATGTCTGGTACCCGACCTCGGGATTCGGGTGGCCCCAGTCAGGGCCCACCCAAGAAGGCTGCTTCTACTTCTGGGTCAGGATCTTCAACAGGCAGCGGACAGAGCAGTGGGTCTGGTGCTGGATCTCGTTATAGACGCGGGGGGCGTGACAGGAGATTTCCTCGGGGGCAGTTTAGTGGACGCCCGTTTGGGCAGAGCAGAGTTGGTTTGGTGGTCAGCACAGGGCTCCAGCTAGGCAGCCAGCCCCGTTTGGGCAATATCAGTCAGTCGGATGCTTTGAGTGTGGACAGCAGGGCCACTTTAGGAGGGATTGCCCTCTATTGACTCAGAGAGCTGCATTTACTCCTTATCAGGCCGCGGGTCAGTCTTCTGCCGGTACGTCTACTAGTGGTACCGTGGCTTCTACTGGCGGTACCCAGCATAGTTCAGCAGCTCGTGGCAGTCCGCAGCGGGGTAGGGGTCAGAGAGGACGTCCTACCACTCAGGCTCGGTTGCATGCCATGACACAGCAGGAGGGCCACGACTCACCAGATGTTATCATTGGTACGTTGTCTGTTTTTGGTCAGCCTGCTTATACTTTAATTGACCCTGGTGCTTCGCATTCTTTTATGTCGAGTAGATTTGCATGTTTTGCGAATGTGCCATCATCACTCCTTATTGGTGAATGGAATGTATTATTACCTGCTGGAGCATCACTTAAGATAGAGTGGGTTTTTAGAGGTTGTGATGTTTTGATTGAGGGTGTTAATTTGGAGGTTGATTTAATTCCATTAGAGCTTGTTGAATTTGATGTGATTTTGGGGATGGAGTTCTTGGCGACTCATCGGGCCAATATTGATTGCTTTCGTAAGATTGTGGTCTTTCAAAGTCCAGGGAAGCCAATGATTACCTTTCAGGGAGAACGTAATGTTCTAGCTTCCTGTATGATTTCCACTTTGACCGCTGAGAAGCTGTTGAATAAGGGAGGTCAGGCTTATTTGGCACATGTGGTGGACACTAACAGGGAAGAGTTGAGTATTAGAGAGATACCAGTGGTTAGGAAATTTCCGGATGTATTTCCTGACGAATTACCTGGCTTACCTCCTGCTAGGGAGATAGATTTCACTATTGATTTACTCCCTGGCACCACACCCATATCTTTGGCACCATACAGAATGGCCCCAGCTGAATTAAGAGAGTTGAAGATTCAGTTGCAAGAACTAGTGGATAAGGGGTTCATCCAATCTAGTATGTCTCCTTGGGGTGCCCCGGTTTTATTTGTCAAGAAGAAGGATGGTTCTTTACGGTTGTGCATTGATTATCGAAAGTTGAATAGGGTTACTGTGAAGAATAAATACCCTTTGCCTCGTATTGACGACCTCTTTGACCAGTTGAGGGGAGCCAAGGTCTTTTCCAAGATCGATTTGAGGTCTGGTTACCATCAGTTGAGGATAAGAGAGTCTGATGTACCCAAGACTGCATTTCGATCACGTTATGGGCATTATGAATTTAGAGTGATGCCGTTTGGATTGACTAATGCCCCTGCAGCTTTTATGGACCTCATGAATAGAGTGTTCCGTCCGTACCTTGATCGATTTGTGATTGTGTTCATTGATGATATCTTGGTGTATTCAAAGGACAATCGTCAACATGCCAAACATCTAAGGATTGTATTGCGGACTTTGAGGGAGGCCCAGTTATTTGCAAAGTTCAATAAATGTGAGTTTTGGCTGAATAGTATTGGATTCTTGGGTCATGTAGTATCTGCAGAAGGAATTAGTGTAGACCCTCAGAAAGTAGTGGCGGTGCTAAATTGGGAAAGACCTACCACAGTGACAGAGATACGTAGTTTCTTGGGATTGGCAGGTTATTACCGGCGATTTGTGCAAGATTTCTCAAAGATTGCAACTCCTCTTACTAAGTTGACTAGAAAGGGTGTGAAGTTTGTTTGGTCAGAAGAGTGTGAGCAAAGTTTCCAAGAACTCAAGAGGCGTTTAACTAGTGCTCCGGTCCTAGTTTTGCCAGATGATAGTGGGGAGTATGTGGTATACAGTGACGCCTCGAGGCAAGGCTTGGGTTGCGTTCTAATGCAACATGGAAATGTGATTGCCTACGCCTCTAGACAGTTGAAGCCACATGAGTTGAATTACCCGACACATGACCTTGAATTAGCTGCGGTAGTACTTGCACTTAAACTTTGGAGGCATTATTTATATGGAGCTCGGTGTCAAATCTTTACGGATCATAAGAGTCTTCAATATTTGCTCACACAAAAAGAGATTAATTTGAGGCAAAGAAGATGGTTGGAGTTGATTAAGGATTATGATTGCACGATTGAGTATCATCCAGGAAGGGCCAATGTGGTAGCTGACGCTCTTAGTAGGAAGACATATCCTTCCCTGTTGCCCTCCCCTTCCTTGTCGCATATGAGAACAGTCCGGGTTCCACTTCTTTATGAATTACGAGCTACAGGAGTTAGTTTGGAAGGGACTGATGAATTTGCAGCCTTAATAGCCAGCTTCCATGTGAGGCCAATCCTTATTGACAAAGTACGAGAGGCACAGCTACATGATGAAGCTCTACAAGAAGTAAGAGAGGCAGTAGAGAATGGAGCTAGAGAAGATTTCATTGTTAGAGGGGATGGAGCTTTGATGTTTGGGAATAGAATTTGTGTACCCAAACAGGATGATCTTAAACAGGAGATACTAGAGGAGGCTCATAGTTCTCCTTATGCCATGCATCCTGGTGGAACCAAAATGTACCGGACTCTTAAAGAATACTACTGGTGGTCCAACATGAAGAGGGAAATTGCAGATTTTGTACGAAGATGTCTAGTGTGTCAACAAGTGAAGGCAGAAAGACAAAAGCCCTCAGGTTTATTACAGCCATTGCCGATACCAGAGTGGAAGTGGGAACACATTACTATGGACTTTGTATCAGGACTACCACGTAGTCAGAATGGTCATGATAGCATTTGGGTGATTGTGGACCGACTTACTAAGTCCGCACATTTCCTACCTGTCAGCAAGACTTATAAAATGGGTAAATATGCAGAGCTGTACATGAATGAGATAGTGAGACTTCATGGCACACCCGTTTCTATTACTTCTGATCGTGACCCTCGCTTCACTTCAAAGTTTTGGAGTGAGCTGATGGAGGCTTTGGGCACTCAGTCTCAGTTTAGTACTGCATTTCATCCGCAAACAGATGGACAGACGGAAAGGACCATTCAGACACTGGAAGACATGTTGAGAGCTTGTGTTTTACAATTCAAAGGGAATTGGGATAATCATGTCGCATTGATAGAGTTTGCTTATAATAACAGTTATCACTCCAGCATTGGCATGGCTCCTTATGAAGCCCTTTATGGCAAACAGTGTCGTACCCCTTTATGTTGGAATGAGGCAGGAGAGAGGAAACTCATTGGTCCAGAATTGGTACGAGTTACGACTGAAAAGGTCAACTTAATCAAGGAGAAACTTAAAACGGCTCAGAGTAGACAGAAGAGTTATGCTGATAACAGAAGAAAAGATTTGGAGTTCCAAGTGGGTGACTGGGTGTTCTTGAAGCTGTCTCCTTGGAAGGGTATTATAAGATTTGGGAAACGAGGGAAACTTAGCCCTCGATATATCGGGCCATATGAGATCACGGAGCGGATTGGTGCAGTTGCTTATCGTTTGGCACTACCTCCGAGACTATCTAGAGTACATGATGTCTTTCATGTCTCCATGCTTCGCAAGTACATTGCTGATTCCTCTCATGTTCTCCAAGAACAACCTATCCGATTGAGAGAAAATTTGACATATGAAGAACAACCGGTTCAGATACTTGATAGGAGGGAGCAGATACTCAGAAACAAAACAATATCCTTGGTCAAGGTGCTTTGGAGTAATCACATGGTGGAGGAAGCTACTTGGGAACCAGAGGAGCAAATGAGAAAGCAGTATCCTCACCTTTTTGACTAGCAGGTATGTAATTTCGAGGTCGAAATTCTTTTAAGGGGGGGAGATTGTTACGTCCCGAACCTAGAATTTACGATTTACCTTCGTGTTGGACGGTAATTGTTAAATATTTTCAATTTTGAACCTTTTTGAGTGTTTTAGTGGCCCTAAAAGTTGACTTTTTATTCGGGTCAAAATTTGAGAAAATGTTCTTCACGAAAGTTGTAGGGAACGTTAAACCGAGCGCGTGCATATGTGGTTCGTAAAAATCGGACTTCGTATGCAAGAGTTATGGCTGAATAGTAAAGTTACTGTTCATGGTAACTTTTTGGTATAAAAGGAAATTTACCCAGGGTAGGTTTCCATTTCCGGAAAACCCACCCCAGCTCTTTCTCTCTCCTTCCCCCCGAGCTCTCTCTTCTCCGGTTCGCCCCATTCCCTTCCTCCTCCGATTGCCGGCGATTCCGGCCACCCCAAGGCGTGCCACCGGTCATCCCAGGATCGCCTCCTCCCTCCGAGCACCCCTGCATCCTTGGTTTTCCACGATTTGGCCGGAAAACCACGGATCGAAGCAAAACCTCCTCCGGCTGCAGTTTTGGACTTTTGCCGATTTCCGGCGATTCCGGCCACCTCCGGTCCCCATCTCTTCGTCGAAGGTTTGGTTTTTGCCACTGATCATTTCCCCTATGGCCTTGTTTCATGATTTGAAGTGTAGAGGCCGGATCGAATTAGGGTTCTTGAATTTTCTGGGTTTGTGTTCTTGGTTTGATTTCGACTGTTTCTAGTTGTTATTTGTAAATGTTGTAGTTATGAAGTGGAATCAGTGTGTTGAGTAGGTGTTGTAGCTGGAATTTGGTGGCCGGAGGTGGAGGTTGGCCACCGGCGCGTGAAACCCACGCACCGCCACTGTAGGTGGCGCGTGAAATAGGGTTTTGGCCGGAAATTGTGACTGTTGAACATGTATTCGATCCTTTTTACATCTAGTTAATTAATCGAAGTTTGGAAATCGATTTGGAAGTGATTTGAATATAAATTTTGATGGTTGATCAAGAAAATTGGTGAAATTATTAAACGAATTATGAGGAATCCATCCATCGGGTTCCCTCGGTTTGGCCTTTGAGCCTATTTATTAAGGAGATAATATTATTGAAGAAGATTGGGAGGAATTGGACAACAAAGTGGATATTAGGGTTGATTTTAATTAATCCAATTTAATCTTCCAACCCGAAATTAGTTACGAACGTTCTATTGTACAGGACGTGAGGAGGATTCCCTCGAGGAGGTTTGGAGCGACTGCAAGCTTAGCCGTACTTTGTGAGTGGACGTTTGTTTTAAATAAGTGATGCATGCATTTATTTATTAAAGCTTGTTTTATTTTATTAACGTATTTTTTCCGAGCATATAAAGATAATTGTGATTTATCTTATGGAATTACTTCTAAATATTATTTTCCATGAAGTGTTTATGATTTATATCGGTTGAGAATTTGGTTATAAAGTTATTATGCTCGGATTCGAATTTATATTTGAGACTTTATTTTTAAATGGAGTTGGTTGAAATAAATCTCCTTGATTATTTACTGAATACGATTTTAGGCATTGGGAATGCCTCGTTAATTTATACGGCTTTTTACAAAAATCATTGTACGGTTGGGAATCGTACCCGTATTGTTCTTTATACGTGGGACTTGGGGAAGCTTTAAGGATTTAACGGTTTTTAAACCGCCATACCTAGGGTCGTTATATATATATTATATTACAGGCTAGCCTATTAGTACTCCTCCCTACTTACTATGTGTTCGTAGGTGAGTAGAGGAGAGCATGGGATGCTCTAGAGTGTGGGACACTCCGACCCGAGCCAATAAGGCTCCTTTCTTTCGTATGGTGAAAGTTCTTCCCCATCTTTTTTATGATTTGACTAGCGGGGCTAGTCCGATTTATCTTATCCAGCGGGGCTGGAATGTTTGCACGAGTTTTGGGTTTAAAGAAATACGTTTTATAAACGTTGCATGCATCGAGACTTTATATTATAAATTGTGGGAAAGTATAAATTTATATTCTTTATACTTATTTATTTTGTCCACTCACTCTAACGTTTTTATGTACTTTCCCCTGGGCCCTTTGGTTTAATTGCCCAGATCACAGTGTTGCGGACCGGCATAGGAGCGGAGGCTAGTACCACCTTTGTCATCCATTCTCAGTAGGTTATTGATTGACCTACTTATTGTATTATATTCCGAGTCTGTTCCTTAGATTGCTCTGAATACTTGTTGAGAGTGGATTTATACTTATGTATAATTATGTGTGTAAGAGAGTGGTTTATTTGGGAGGTTGTTGAACATTTGAGTTACCGGGTTGTTTTTGTATTTGTTTAAGATGTTTTGGTTGTGAAGGTTGATGTTTTTATTTGGAATATTTGGATTGTTGCTAGGAAGCAGGGTGGCTTCAAGCATAGAACTTAAATTATTTTGAGGAGTGTTTTCAGCAGGTTTAGGGTTGCCCATTTTTAGGGAAGGTTCTGTCGAATTTTCTCGAAAAGTGGGTCCCGCAGGTCCACCTAGGACTTTAGGAGGGTAATTCCGGGGTGGGTCCTGACAGTTGGTATCAGAGCATTAGGTTTCCCGTTTCCTGTCATTTATACTACTTTATACAATTGAGGACATCTAGTATCTTCCGAGTGATGGCCCGACCGCGGCGGATCCCCATCGTGTGCTCTTCGATACTAGTGTGTTCTTCAAGTGTATAAGGTAGTTGTCCTAGTATCTTCGTTGTGAGTCATCTAATTCTCTCTTAATCTCAGGTACTATGCCTCCTAGACGCCGGACTCGTGGGGAGACCTCTCCCATTCCAGGAGATGAGCATACTCCTGCAGGAATAGCGGAAGCGTTGGGACGTATTGTGCAGCAGTTGACTGCAGCGCTTCCAGGCTCCAGAACTGACTTTACCATGGAGCGAGCGAAGAGGCATGGAGCTTATAGCTTCTCTCATGCTCCTGAGGCTATGGATGCCCAGAATTGGTTGAATAAAATGGAGAGAGTCTTCACTCAAATCCATTGCCCAGAGGATCGAAAAGTGAGTTTAGCGGTGGATTTTCTGGATGGTGTGGCTTATGATTGGTGGTCCTATATGAGCAGGGATTTGGAGATCGATGGCCCAATCACTTGGGAACAGTTCAAAGAGCACTTTAGTGAGAGATATTTTGGCACAGCCATTCGGGATAGGATGAAGTATGAGTTCATGCATCTACAGAAAGGGGACATGACCGTAACAGAGTTTGAGCAGCGGTTCACCCAGCTAGCCCAGTTTGTGCCTGATATGGTTAGCACTGAGAGGGAGCGGATTTATAGGTTTGTGGATGCTTTGGGGGGTAAGTATTCTGACCAGCTGACAGGAGTGCCATTTAGTGATTATACTGAGGTCGTTAATGCTGCTTTACGACTTGAGACTAGGTATATGTCTGGTACCCGACCTCGGGATTCGGGTGGCCCCAGTCAGGGCCCACCCAAGAAGGCTGCTTCTACTTCTGGGTCAGGATCTTCACAGGCAGCGGACAGAGCAGTGGGTCTGGTGCTGGATCTCGTTATAGACGCGGGGGGCGTGACAGGAGATTTCCTCGGGGGCAGTTTAGTGGACGCCCGTTTGGGCAGAGCAGAGTTGGTTTGGGTGGTCAGCACAGGGCTCCAGCTAGGCAGCCAGCCCCGTTTGGGCAATATCAGTCAGTCGGATGCTTTGAGTGTGGACAGCAGGGCCACTTTAGGAGGGATTGCCCTCTATTGACTCAGAGAGCTGCATTTACTCCTTATCAGGCCGCGGGTCAGTCTTCTGCCGGTACGTCTACTAGTGGTACCGTGGCTTCTACTGGCGGTACCCAGCATAGTTCAGCAGCTCGTGGCAGTCCGCAGCGGGGTAGGGGTCAGAGAGGACGTCCTACCACTCAGGCTCGGTTGCATGCCATGACACAGCAGGAGGGCCACGACTCACCAGATGTTATCATTGGTACGTTGTCTGTTTTTGGTCAGCCTGCTTATACTTTAATTGACCCTGGTGCTTCGCATTCTTTTATGTCGAGTAGATTTGCATGTTTTGCGAATGTGCCATCATCACTCCTTATTGGTGAATGGAATGTATTATTACCTGCTGGAGCATCACTTAAGATAGAGTGGGTTTTTAGAGGTTGTGATGTTTTGATTGAGGGTGTTAATTTGGAGGTTGATTTAATTCCATTAGAGCTTGTTGAATTTGATGTGATTTTGGGGATGGAGTTCTTGGCGACTCATCGGGCCAATATTGATTGCTTTCGTAAGATTGTGGTCTTTCAAAGTCCAGGGAAGCCAATGATTACCTTTCAGGGAGAACGTAATGTTCTAGCTTCCTGTATGATTTCCACTTTGACCGCTGAGAAGCTGTTGAATAAGGGAGGTCAGGCTTATTTGGCACATGTGGTGGACACTAACAGGGAAGAGTTGAGTATTAGAGAGATACCAGTGGTTAGGAAATTTCCGGATGTATTTCCTGACGAATTACCTGGCTTACCTCCTGCTAGGGAGATAGATTTCACTATTGATTTACTCCCTGGCACCACACCCATATCTTTGGCACCATACAGAATGGCCCCAGCTAAATTAAGAGAGTTGAAGATTCAGTTGCAAGAACTAGTGGACAAGGGGTTCATCCAATCTAGTATGTCTCCTTGGGGTGCCCCGGTTTTATTTGTCAAGAAGAAGGATGGTTCTTTACGGTTGTGCATTGATTATCGAAAGTTGAATAGGGTTACTGTGAAGAATAAATACCCTTTGCCTCGTATTGACGATCTCTTTGACCAGTTGAGGGGAGCCAAGGTCTTTTCCAAGATCGATTTGAGGTCTGGTTACCATCAGTTGAGGATAAGAGAGTCTGATGTACCCAAGACTGCATTTCGATCACGTTATGGGCATTATGAATTTAGAGTGATGCCGTTTGGATTGACTAATGCCCCTGCAGCTTTTATGGACCTCATGAATAGAGTGTTCCGTCCGTACCTTGATCGATTTGTGATTGTGTTCATTGATGATATCTTGGTGTATTCAAAGGACAATCGTCAACATGCCAAACATCTAAGGACTGTATTGCGGACTTTGAGGGAGGCCCAGTTATTTGCAAAGTTCAATAAATGTGAGTTTTGGCTGAATAGTATTGGATTCTTGGGTCATGTAGTATCTGCAGAAGGAATTAGTGTAGACCCTCAGAAAGTAGTGGCGGTGCTAAATTGGGAAAGACCTACCACAGTGACAGAGATACGTAGTTTCTTGGGATTGGCAGGTTATTACCGGCGATTTGTGCAAGATTTCTCAAAGATTGCAACTCCTCTTACTAAGTTGACTAGAAAGGGTGTGAAGTTTGTTTGGTCAGAAGAGTGTGAGCAAAGTTTCCAAGAACTCAAGAGGCGTTTAACTAGTGCTCCGGTCCTAGTTTTGCCAGATGATAGTGGGGAGTATGTGGTATACAGTGACGCCTCGAGGCAAGGCTTGGGTTGCGTTCTAATGCAACATGGAAATGTGATTGCCTACGCCTCTAGACAGTTGAAGCCACATGAGTTGAATTACCCGACACATGACCTTGAATTAGCTGCGGTAGTACTTGCACTTAAACTTTGGAGGCATTATTTATATGGAGCTCGGTGTCAAATCTTTACGGATCATAAGAGTCTTCAATATTTGCTCACACAAAAAGAGATTAATTTGAGGCAAAGAAGATGGTTGGAGTTGATTAAGGATTATGATTGCACGATTGAGTATCATCCAGGAAGGGCCAATGTGGTAGCTGACGCTCTTAGTAGGAAGACATATCCTTCCCTGTTGCCCTCCCCTTCCTTGTCGCATATGAGAACAGTCCGGGTTCCACTTCTTTATGAATTACGAGCTACAGGAGTTAGTTTGGAAGGGACTGATGAATTTGCAGCCTTAATAGCCAGCTTCCATGTGAGGCCAATCCTTATTGACAAAGTACGAGAGGCACAGCTACATGATGAAGCTCTACAAGAAGTAAGAGAGGCAGTAGAGAATGGAGCTAGAGAAGATTTCATTGTTAGAGGGGATGGAGCTTTGATGTTTGGGAATAGAATTTGTGTACCCAAACAGGATGATCTTAAACAGGAGATACTAGAGGAGGCTCATAGTTCTCCTTATGCCATGCATCCTGGTGGAACCAAAATGTACCGGACTCTTAAAGAATACTACTGGTGGTCCAACATGAAGAGGGAAATTGCAGATTTTGTACGAAGATGTCTAGTGTGTCAACAAGTGAAGGCAGAAAGACAAAAGCCCTCAGGTTTATTACAGCCATTGCCGATACCAGAGTGGAAGTGGGAACACATTACTATGGACTTTGTATCAGGACTACCACGTAGTCAGAATGGTCATGATAGCATTTGGGTGATTGTGGACCGACTTACTAAGTCCGCACATTTCCTACCTGTCAGCAAGACTTATAAAATGGGTAAATATGCAGAGCTGTACATGAATGAGATAGTGAGACTTCATGGCACACCCGTTTCTATTACTTCTGATCGTGACCCTCGCTTCACTTCAAAGTTTTGGAGTGAGCTGATGGAGGCTTTGGGCACTCAGTCTCAGTTTAGTACTGCATTTCATCCGCAAACAGATGGACAGACGGAAAGGACCATTCAGACACTGGAAGACATGTTGAGAGCTTGTGTTTTACAATTCAAAGGGAATTGGGATAATCATGTCGCATTGATAGAGTTTGCTTATAATAACAGTTATCACTCCAGCATTGGCATGGCTCCTTATGAAGCCCTTTATGGCAAACAGTGTCGTACCCCTTTATGTTGGAATGAGGCAGGAGAGAGGAAACTCATTGGTCCAGAATTGGTACGAGTTACGACTGAAAAGGTCAACTTAATCAAGGAGAAACTTAAAACGGCTCAGAGTAGACAGAAGAGTTATGCTGATAACAGAAGAAAAGATTTGGAGTTCCAAGTGGGTGACTGGGTGTTCTTGAAGCTGTCTCCTTGGAAGGGTATTATAAGATTTGGGAAACGAGGGAAACTTAGCCCTCGATATATCGGGCCATATGAGATCACGGAGCGGATTGGTGCAGTTGCTTATCGTTTGGCACTACCTCCGAGACTATCTAGAGTACATGATGTCTTTCATGTCTCCATGCTTCGCAAGTACATTGCTGATTCCTCTCATGTTCTCCAAGAACAACCTATCCGATTGAGAGAAAATTTGACATATGAAGAACAACCGGTTCAGATACTTGATAGGAGGGAGCAGATACTCAGAAACAAAACAATATCCTTGGTCAAGGTGCTTTGGAGTAATCACATGGTGGAGGAAGCTACTTGGGAACCAGAGGAGCAAATGAGAAAGCAGTATCCTCACCTTTTTGACTAGCAGGTATGTAATTTCGAGGTCGAAATTCTTTTAAGGGGGGGAGATTGTTACGTCCCGAACCTAGAATTTACGATTTACCTTCGTGTTGGACGGTAATTGTTAAATATTTTCAATTTTGAACCTTTTTGAGTGTTTTAGTGGCCCTAAAAGTTGACTTTTTATTCGGGTCAAAATTTGAGAAAATGTTCTTCACGAAAGTTGTAGGGAACGTTAAACCGAGCGCGTGCATATGTGGTTCGTAAAAATCGGACTTCGTATGCAAGAGTTATGGCTGAAATAGTAAAGTTACTGTTCATGGTAACTTTTTGGTATAAAAAGGAAATTACCCAGGGTAGGTTTCCATTTCCGGAAAACCCACCCCAGCTCTTTCTCTCTCCTTCCCCCCGAGCTCTCTCTTCTCCGGTTCGCCCCATTCCCTTCCTCCTCCGATTGCCGGCGATTCCGGCCACCCAAGGCGTGCCACCGGTCATCCCAGGATCGCCTCCTCCCTCCGAGCACCCCTGCATCCTTGGTTTTCCACGATTTGGCCGGAAAACCACGGATCGAAGCAAAACCTCCTCCGGCTGCAGTTTTGGACTTTTGCCGATTTCCGGCGATTCCGGCCACCTCCGGTCCCCATCTCTTCGTCGAAGGTTTGGTTTTTGCCACTGATCATTTCCCCTATGGCCTTGTTTCATGATTTGAAGTGTAGAGGCCGGATCGAATTAGGGTTCTTGAATTTTCTGGGTTTGTGTTCTTGGTTTGATTTCGACTGTTTCTAGTGTTATTTGTAAATGTTGTAGTTATGAAGTGGAATCAGTGTGTTGAGTAGGTGTTGTAGCTGGAATTTGGTGGCCGGAGGTGGAGGTTGGCCACCGGCGCGTGAAACCCACGCACCGCCACTGTAGGTGGCGCGTGAAATAGGGTTTTGGCCGGAAATTGTGACTGTTGAACATGTATTCGATCCTTTTTACATCTAGTTAATTAATCGAAGTTTGGAAATCGATTTGGAAGTGATTTGAATATAAATTTTGATGGTTGATCAAGAAAATTGGTGAAATTATTAAACGAATTATGAGGAATCCATCCATCGGGTTCCCTCGGTTTGGCCTTTGAGCCTATTTATTAAGGAGATAATATTATTGAAGAAGATTGGGAGGAATTGGACAACAAAGTGGATATTAGGGTTGATTTTAATTAATCCAATTTAATCTTCCAACCCGAAATTTAGTTACGAACGTTCTATTGTACAGGACGTGAGGAGGATTCCCTCGAGGAGAGTTTGGAGCGACTGCAAGCTTAGCCGTACTTTGTGAGTGGACGTTTGTTTTAAATAAGTGATGCATGCATTTACTTATTAAAGCTTGTTTTATTTTATTAACGTATTTTTTCGAGCATATAAAGATAATTGTGATTTATCTTATGGAATTACTTCTAAATATTATTTTCCATGAAGTGTTTATGATTTATATCGGTTGAGAATTTGGTTATAAAGTTATTATGCTCGGATTCGAATTTATATTTGAGACTTTATTTTTAAATGGAGTGGTTGAAATAAATCTCCTTGATTATTTACTGAATACGATTTTAGGCATTGGGAATGCCTCGTTAATTTATACGGCTTTTTACAAAAATCATTGTACGGTTGGGAATCGTACCCGTATTGTTCTTTATACGTGGGACTTGGGGAAGCTTTAAGGATTTAACGGTATTTAAACCGCCATACCTAGGGTCGTTATATATATATTATATTACAGGCTAGCCTATTAGTACTCCTCCCTACTTACTATGTGTTCGTAGGTGAGTAGAGGAGAGCATGGGATGCTCTAGAGTGTGGGACACTCCGACCCGAGCCAATAAGGCTCCTTTCTTTCGTATGGTGAAAGTTCTTCCCCATCTTTTTTTTTATGATTTGACTAGCGGGGCTAGTCCGATTTATCTTATCCAGCGGGGCTGGAATGGTTTGCACGAGTTTTGGGTTTAAAGAAATACGTTTTATAAACGTTGCATGCATCGAGACTTTATATTATAAATTGTGGGAAAGTATAAATTTATATTCTTTTATACTTATTTATTTTGTCCACTCACTCTAACGTTTTTATGTACTTTCCCCTGGGCCCTTTGGTTTAAATTGCCCAGATCACAGTGTTGCGGACCGGCATAGGAGCGGAGGCTAGTACCACCTTTGTCATCCATTCTCAGTAGGTTATTGATTGACCTACTTATTGTATTATATTCCGAGTCTGTTCCTTAGATTGCTCTGAATACTTGTTGAGAGTGGATTTATACTTATGTATAATTATGTGTGTAAGAGAGTGGTTTATTTGGGAGGTTGTTGAACATTTGAGTTACCGGGTTGTTTTTGTATTTGTTTAAGATGTTTTGGTTGTGAAGGTTGATGTTTTTATTTGGAATATCTTGGATTGTTGCTAGGAAGCAGGGTGGCTTCAAGCATAGAACTTAAATTATTTTGAGGAGTGTTTTCAGCAGGTTTAGGGTTGCCCATTTTTAGGGAAGGTTCTGTCGAATTTTCTCGAAAAGTGGGTCCCGCAGGTCCACCTAGGACTTTAGGAGGGTAATTCCGGGGTGGGTCCTGACAACTTGTCATTTTTCAAATTTTGAATTTCAAAATAACTTAGACCTAAAGTCTTCCTACCTAAAGTCTCTAACCCTAGACAGCTCTTTGTTGTTCTCCACACATATTCTTGGCCGGCCAACTTGGTCGGAATTGTTCGGAATCTGGCGTTGACCACCATTGACCCATTTTTTGTTTGTTTGCGCACTTTCTTCTTCTTCTAATTCAATCTCCACCAAGACTTCGGAATTAGCTTCGGTTTCTTCATACCAAATGTTCCTCTTGTAGATCATCCTGGTAAAATTTCAGAGCTTAGTTCACCGTGGTGTAGCCGGAAATGCTGCCGAAATCCGTACAGGTCCGGTTTTGCAGTTTTTGTCTTTTAGTGCAGAAATTTGCACCAATCTTCTGAAGGCCTTCCATTCCGAACTAGCTCTTGCACTCTTCATAACAAATGATCCTTAGGATGTCTAGAATGGATCTGGAAATTTTCAACACATTTGGAGTTTATTTGGTCAGTCGGCCGCTCCTCCTTCCTTGTCTAGCTCGGTTTCTCCTAGATAGAGTAGGAGAATATGCTAAGACTGAAATTTTAGTGCATTTCCTAGCTTCTCCATTATTTTCTAGCATGATAAGGAAAACATAATAAATATATATAAATAAACACAAAGGTTAAGAAAAAGTGCAAGATTAGTGGAATAATTACTAGGTAATTATGAACCTAACATTAATTCAAGATCTCGTCTTATAGAAGGTAAGAGATGGATTGTCATTTTAATTTTTGGTTTTTAATTGGACCTACCTTCTTCATTTGATTAGTTTGTTTAATGAAGATAGAAATAATTTTAATACGAAGGATTTGATTCGTTATTTTTTTATTGATTACAATGGGAGAGGCACTAGTGAGAAATTTAAGATGAGGACTTTCAAATCAATGGTTGGATGATTGGTCCTAATTTTAGTTAAATACAACTCACATCTAATCCAACTGTTGATTTAAAAGTCCTCATGAAGTTCTTATTTTAAGACCTTCATTAGAGCCTCACCCTGATTACCATTGGAATCAAGAAAAGCTTCTACAAGTGCTTCCCCAAGTAGATAGTTCACAAGATTTGTTCTATTCCTCTTTCTATTACGAATATCAATGCATGATGAATTTGTTCTGGGACTAGCATGTACAAGTAATTTTCAAGATCATTCTAAAGTTAAGTTAATTACTTTATTTCATGTGGAAGTTATTAATGCTTCTAAAGATTAAGACTTTTAGCACGAAATGAATTTAAAGAAAAATGAGAACACGAGATCAAATTTTTTACTGCTTAACATATTGATAAAAATTTCAGTTTTTGTAATCAAATCAGGAATAATGACCATCTATTTATGCATTGCTCTTATGTTCATCAAGTTTGTTTGTTATCGATCTTCTCCTAATTGTGACCTTGTTGGGTGGAATGGTGATCTCACCAAATGACTTTATTCAATTAGATCTTAAAATACGACATACGAGCACGACCATTTAGCTAAAACTCTTTACCAAATTTGGTATGCAAGTAATCAGTTCATTTCTAAATATTTCCAAGACTCCTATTCAAATTTGTTTGCAACAGCTAACCTTCTGCTTCAATATCAGGAAACCAATTCACAAGTTTCAGTTTTGGTGAAAACTCATCCTCAGACGATTCTCTAGATTCTCTTTTTGTCGATTTCAATTTTGATGGTTTATTTAGAGGTCATAACCAAGCAGCTGCTGATTTTGTTCTTTGAAATACTCAAGGTCACTCTATTTTAGCCTCAGCCAGGGGGACATTGGTTATGCTGATGTTCTTGGGGCAAAAACATGCATCGGCTCTAAGAGAAGATCTTATACAAGCAATTAACAAAGATTTTACTCAAATATATCACTGACAAAATTAAAAACACCTTGGCGAATCAAAATAATTGCCCAAAGCAGTTTCAACCTTGCTTCAAATTGTGCTGATATCACCTTCCGACAAATCTCTGGACAAGTGAATTTCTAGCACATATTGCTGAAACAGATCATTCAGTTGAAAACAAAATTTGGGATCATTGTGTTTCCCATTTTACTTCAAATCCCTTGTTGTTAGTCAGTTAGGCCCATCTCCAACCCTGAGCCAAGGGGTGGATATAACCCAGAAAAATACCAATTTCCATCTCCAACCCATGGCTAGGTTAAACCAAAAAACTGATTTTTTTTTTGGGGGGGCAAAAAGGGCCGAGTGGGCTAAACCTAGACTTTTGTATAGCCCTTTGCTCATGGGGACCACACTGGTGACCCAAATAAATCAGATCAACACATCAACGGCTCAGATTAAAGTATGATGCAGCTACAGATGTTAGTTAGTTGTTAGAAAACTATTCGTTGGTGTTTTTTTGAAATAAATAATTAAAAAAAATAGAAAATTACACACAAGTATCAATTTGAAACTTTAATTTGTGATAAGGCCACTTACTTTTTCTTGTACACATAAGGCCACTTGCTTCTTCAAAATATTTCATATATGACCATATTGCCCTTTCACTGAATGAAATCAATTAGATCGTCTCTCTCTCTCTCTCTCCAGCAAACCCTTCATTCGACACCAACCTGTTCGGCTCCGGCAGTACAGAACCGGCCTGCGCGAAAACCCCGTCATTGATTCCTGAGTAATGCTCCGATCGTCAAGCCTCCAAACTCCTCAACGGCGGCCCCAAAGCTCCAATTGAAAACAAATGGTGGTTGCCGAAGAAGATGAAGAACCTGAGTTGCTCTCCATCGAGCCAGAATCTAATAATTTGTCTTAATCAAAGAATTTAACCTATGGCCGCGAGCGGCGGGCATCGAAATTGAGTCATGATGAGCTCGGCTCGGTCGTCTGCAAGCCACAGATGGTGACTCATTTTAGATGTATTGGTCTTTGTACCAAGGGTCACAGATGGTGAGTAGGGATTAGGAAAGCCAAAACTAGATATTTGTAACGTTTTTAGGTCGGGTGCGACTTACTTAACGTTTGGCTTTAAGACCAGACAGGGTCTAAAAAGATTATATGTCACAGATGGTGACAGGTTGTAGACGGTGACCTTGATATTTGATTTCATGACCAGACGGGATCTGAAGATCATGTGTCACAGATGGTGACAAGGCACAGATAGTGACAGGTTGCAGATGGTGACCTAGATGTTTGATTTCATGACCAGACAGGGTCTGAAGATCATGTGTTACAGATGGTGACAGGGCACAGATGGTGACAGGACACAGATGGTGACCTTAATGTTTATTATGAGACCAGACGGGGTCTAAAAACCACATGTCTCAGATGGTGACAGGTCGCTGATGGTGACCAAGGCAGGAAATAGGTAATCATGTCTTTGGCCGGACGAGTGGTTACGATTTCAATAGAGCTATAGTTTGTCTGCCATTATAGATTATGGGGATAACGGTCGAGGTTGCTGGAGACTCATAAGTATGTAGTTAAAGGAGAATTCCTTGAGTATTCTTCTTTTATTGTCTAGATGAGACTTGAATTGCTTCTTGATGGTTAACTTAGCAAATAGAACATTGTCACAACGGTGATTTATGTTGTCCTTTCAATGGAAAGGTTATGGAGTGTTAGAAGGAATCATGGTTGCATGGTTTTCTTTAGCTGATGTGTGTGAGTTGTTGATTGATGTTCCTGAGTTACTCATACGAGCTTTCATAAGCTTACCAGGTTTTGTTGTGTGGAAACCCGGTGCACCACAATATTGGTGTAGGGGTTAATCTTGCAGGTCAGGATAATTGTGGCTGAAGCTGAGATAGCTTATTGGCAGCTGAACGGGTAGGAAGCAAATTTTGTTGGCTTTGCCATTGTTATGACTTCCGCTATGTAGTAAGCTTTGAGGAGCATATACGTTTTATTTTGTGATGACAATTTAATTCGTAATTTTTGTAATATATGACTCAGTGGAGCGGGTCAATATTTGAAATTGTGGGTTCAGGACATCAATATGTACCTGCTGTAAAGGGAAGATGTCTCCATGTATTTTGTATTGATGGCTGAACAATCGCGCATGCATAGTTATGGGATTATATATCAAGTTTTATTTGTGATAAAATCAGGGGCGTGACAGTTGCGACCATTTGACCAAGCAAGGAACTCGCCGCCTAGCCAGAGCAGACAAGGCACACAAAGTGTACAGTCCGGGACAGTGCCCACCCCCTACCACAACTCGGTAGGGACTTATTGCCCGCATTAAGCCACATCCTACTAAAATAAAAAACCATAATAAATAAAGTAAAGAAACATCACCATTAGCCCAATATGGGCCCAAAGTCAGAGTCCAAGTCCACAATCTATCACTAGTATTGAGATAGCAGTCCAAAGGCCCAGCCGTTGCTTCATTATCGCTGCTGTCGCTGCCATTGTAGAAAAAACACATCCACAGCCCCACTACCAACATTGCCCACCCAACCCGATCTGGAGCTTCTTATCCAAACATCTCCATACCAGATCAAACCCCAAACATCTCCATACCAGATCAAACCCACAACCAGATCCAAGCGCAGTGACCATGGAAGATTGAAACGGCATCCAGTCCAAACTAGTGTTAGCGCTGCCGTTGTCACGGCAAGCCGCAACAGCCATAATCTAGTCCTCCCCAACCTGATCTGGATGAGCCTCCCCCTCCAAACGACACAACCGGTGCCTCTCCATCTCCAAACCAAAAATAACAGGCAACGAAATCCCACTCTGGCAGCCATGACAATCCGATTTGATCCCCTACTCCTATTAGCCCTTCGACCCGCCTACTTTCCTCTTCCACAAATAAATAAAGGCTCCAGGCCGCCATTGAAGCTCTCAACACCATTAATTGATATTTGAACCTAGGAAATAGACCCTAAACACCACACCAGGCCAACAATAAGGCGTACTGACGGTGGCCCGTCTGACAACTACGTCCAAGGGACACGCCATCGGACGAACGAACGGAAGAGATTAATTTCCTCAGGAGCGTATAGGCGCGTTCCAGTAATTAACCTAAATTTTTTTAATCTAGTGACCTTTTGAGGGAAAAAAATAGTTGGTGGCCTTATGGCGAAAAAAACATTCAAATATGCACTTATATGTAATTAACCCTAAAAAAAAAAAAAAAGATAAGTATTCCTATAAATACCTATATCACCTCATTTTTATATCTCACATTCTGTCATATTTTTTATCTACCTCCTGACTCCCATATTTGCTACTTTTTGTTTTTGTTTTTTTTTTTTTTGAATCAATGTTGTAAGATTTTATAAATGCAGCTGCTCAAGTGAGCCTATTACAATCATACTTTAGAACATCTATTATGCACTCTGGTGCATTGTGAAGCCATATAGAAGCATGTAATGCTTCAAAACCAATTGCAGCCAAATGGTGGGCGACTCCATTGTAGCTCCAAGGAGTATGAATGATCTTCACTCTTGTTAATTGAGACCATGTCTATATAATATCATCAATAATGCCTCCATTTGCCATCAAACTGTGATATGCAGTATGTACTTCTGCTATTGCTTCCATACAGTCACTTTGCACAACCACATTCTGCACTTAAAGAGAGAGTAGCATATCTAGGCATTCTCTTATTGCAACCATTTCACACTGTTTTGGGGATGCTGTATATGGAATGGGACGTGCAAGAGCAGCAATAAAGTCCCCATTACAGCTGCGCAGCACACCACTGATGCCACCTTGATGATGATTAGGAAGAAACGCAGCGTCAACATTCAAGGTAAGACGTCCTTAGTTAGCCAGATTCTAGGCCTTACGCTAGCTGCACCGTAGATAAAGGTTTTGTAGAGGTATTGTTAGGTCCATAATTACCTAGTAATTATTCCCCTAATCTTGCACTTTTTCTTAACCGTTGTGTTTATTTATATATATTTATTATGTTTTCCTTATCATGCTAGGAAATAATGGAGAAGCTTGAAAGTGCCCTAAAAACTCAACTTTAGCACATTAATTTTCCTACTCCAGCTAGGAGAAAGTGAGCTAGATAAGGAAGGAGGGGTGGAAGCCTGACCAGATGAACTCCAAATGAGCTAAAAATTTTCAGATCCATTCTAGACATCCTAAGGATCATTTCTTATGAAGAGATCAAGAGCTGGTTCGGAATGGAAGGCCTTCAAAAGATTGGTGCAAATTTCTGAACTAGAAGACAAAAACTGCAAAACCGGACCTGTACGGATTCCGACAGCATTTCCGGCCACACCACTGCGAATTAAGCTCTCAAATTTTACCAGGATGATCTACACTATGGAAGAGCATTTGGTATGAAGAAGTCAAAGGCCAATTCTGAAATCTCTGTGGACATTCAATTGAAGGAAGAATGGAGAAGAAAGAGCGCAAACTAACAAAAAATGGTCAATGGTGGTCAACGCCAGATTCTGGACATTTTCAACCAAGTTGGCTGGCTGAGAACATGTGTGGAGGGCAAGGAAGAGCTGACTAGGGTTAGAGACTTTAGGTCTAGGTTATTTTGAAATTCACAATTTGAAAGATGACAAATGTTCAATTCTTACACCTTACACATTTGTCTCCCATTTATTACCTTGTTCCCCTACACAATGACCCTTCTACCCTTAACTTTTTCTCCTCCACCAAAATTTCTATGGGCTTTCTAAGTCATTTCTATATGGAGTCAAAGACTAGATCCATAATTTGTGCTTACACATTTGTCAATCACATCTAGCCCTTCATTCCTTTTGATCTCCACCCTTGATTTGGATTGCCTGGGCCTTTAAATAGCCCTTCCTCTCTCCCAAAATTGGGCATCCCCTTGACTCCCTCATTTTGGAGCATCAAAATCTCTCTTTTATCTAGTTTTAGGTTAGTTTTTCATACCTTGTACATAGTTCTTTGAGTTTGTGTGAGAAATAGGTGTGTAGGCACTTGGGTTTCACCAAAACCGAAGTTACTACACTTGCCTTTGTTCTTCTTTGTTTTTGAGTTTTGTGAATGTGTATGGTGTTTTGGGTTGTAAAACCGAAAATCTCATACCTTGAAGCAATTCTCTCATCATTTGACATCTTTGAGAGCTAGGTGGGAGGTTGGGTAGTTGTTCTCTTTAATCTTCCTTCCTCTTTAATATGATGTTCACTGCTTGTATTTGTAATAACATGGGTTGTGAGTTGTTGGATTTGAGGCTAGGGCTAGCTCTAGCCAAACTTATGTGCAAATAATGTAAATTTTCATGTGTTTTGATGTTTATGCATGCTTTGAATCTTTTGGTTACTATACTTTCATGTACCCTAACTGTATTTATAGATTTATCACCTAGAAGCATGCTTTAAGAAATTAATGTATCAGAAATATGAACTTGATAAACTCTTGATTCCGTGAGCATGTGTAGCTAAATATGTGGTGGCTTAGCTTATTCATACTGGAAGAACTAAGTTGCTTTAATTTCTTATCTTGAAATTAAAGCATGATGTTGTGAGTTTAGGTTCCGGAAGAATTTAGGCTCACAGCACCATAGGCCATTTAGGATCCGGAAGATTTAAATGTTATAAAGGTCGTGTAATTTAGCTTTGCTTCAAAAGAGATTGTTAAATTGCATAATTAGTTGGTTTCTTGGTAGCTTCACCAAAGCACTAAGGGGAAGTTTGTCAAAGCATGTTATTACATCAAATATAGTTTGCATTTTGTGCATGAGTAAGGTTAGGTGTGATTCTTAGATCTCTATTCTTCTCATTGATTTAGTCTCTACATTTTTATTTGTTTATTTTATTTTGTGCAACTTAATTTACTTCATAAAAATTAAAATCAACCAAACTGTTCACTACCACAATAGTAAATACCATCCTCATGATCTTTAGCTTCCAAATGGCTAAAGTTGTGAATTTGTAAAAATGTAGACTTTGCATGTGTTTTCTAGGTTTATTTTCGTGGTGATCTAGCTAGGGTAGAGTTACTCAATCCCTTGGATACGGTACTCTTACTTTTCCCTTTTACTAAAACTTGACCTCCTATACTTGGGAGTAGGGCACATCATCCATAAATTTTCATACACTTTCATACTTCGTCATGCACCAACAGTTATGTAGGCTTTGAAAATATTCCAGCCATGTAAAACTACTAAGCACCAAATCCTGAGCTGTTTGAGTTTTATTTTACCATAAAGTATTATTTTTGTTCTTCCAAACTATCCATATGATCATGAGAAGTCTAGCAAAGAGGTCTGGTTGCATCTGCATTGCTCTTTCCAACATCCATTCTTTAAAATTGATAGAAGGAAGAAGAATGTGTTGCATGTTAAAAGGAGAAGCAGATAGAATGGATGCAGTTGTAGGGCACTTATAGAAGAGATGTCATGTGTCTTCAACTATTGAGTTACACAGCAAACATTTGACATCCCCTTGATAGCCCTTAAGAATTAAACATTCCTTGGTTAGCAGTAAGTTCTGATATGCCCTCCAAATGCAGGTATGAAATTTACCTGGGACTTTTGCTCCCCATATCTTCTTCCAAAGTTCTCAGAAAGGATCCCCTTGTGAAGTATAAATTAAGACATTTGGAAGCACATGTTCTCTAGCTAAATAGGCAGATTTAACAGAGTAAAAACCCTCTTCTGTGGACTCCAAATAAGCCGATCAGAACATGGACGCCTACTTAAAGTTATACATAAGACTTGTGCAGCAACTTGTGGAGAAAATAGTGCATTTATTGAAGCAGGGATCCACTCCCTAGTACTTTCATTGATTAGATCAGCCAGATACTCCAATTCAGTGTTGGCCGGCCTGGACAACATGGTAGATGTTGAAACTGGAATCCATTTATCATGCCATATCCGAACCTATCTATCATCTCTAATTTTTCATTGCACAGCTGTTTTTAGAATTGGTCTATCATTTAAAATACTTCTCCAAGAACAGGATGGAGGGTCCCCTACTTCAGCTTCCCAAAATGAGGATTGTGGAAAGTATCTCTCTTTGTATAAACGAGCTATAAGAGACTGAGGGTTAGAAACAAGTCTCCAGCCCTGTTTAGCAAGCATAGTAAGATCAAATGCGTAAATGTTTTTAAAATCCATTCCTCCTTGCTTTGTTAGACATAATTTCTCACAGCTTCTCTAATGAAATTTCTTATTCTCATCTGTATCACCCCACTGCCTTTATGAGAATCTCCTTTATTGTACAAATCAAGATCTTGCAATTCCAATTGATTAATTTCTTTGTTAACTTATCTTTGATATACTCAAAGATTGCTGTTTTGGATCTACCTATATGAAGAGGTAAACCAAGATACGTACTTGTCATGTTCTTCAACTCACTTCACGTACATCAAGAATAAATGCTAAAAAGTGCTGCTGTTCCAATGAAACATTCTTGCTAAACACCACACTACTTTTTTGATAATTAACTTTCTGACCAGAAGCATTTTTCATACACATTGAGGATTGCATGAAATCTGTGACATTCTTCCTCATTTGCTATACCAAATAAAATACTGTCATCTGCAAAATATAAGTGATGGAGAGCTGGAGCTTCAGGACACATTGTTAGTCCTTTAATTACACCATTGTGCATTACATTTGTAATCAAAGATGAAATGCCTTCAGCGCACAAAATGAAAAGTTAAGTGATAGGACCAAAAAGTGTGACAATATTATTGAATATGTGCCCCATTTTAGCATTGTTTCTCCCTTAAGTTTCGTGTTTTGAGTCAGTGAGTCGTTTTCAGAATCTTGTTGAGTGTTTGGAGTGAAATAGGCGAAAAAAAGTAAAATTCATGAAAAATCCTAGCTGGATCAGGATTCCTAACTGTCAACTGTTTTTGCGGTCTTTAACATTTTAATTCCCTTTATTTTCTCTAGAAAATTCTGATATTCTCCTGCTTGTTGTAGGAAACATTGCCTGGTGGAACTCTTGGAAACAGCAATGATGGAGTCATAAAATAAAGCATTAAAATATTTGACCAAGCAATGAAGAAGGGAAATAAAAGAGAAAATAAGTTTTCAGTTGAGGAATAAAAGAGAAAGACGTTTCAGCTGGAAAATAAATAAAGGAGAAAAGAAGTTTTCAGCTGAAGAATAAAGGAGAAAGACGTTTCAGCTCGGAAATTAAAGGAGAAAGAAGTTTTCAGCTGAGGAATAATGGAGAAAGACGTTTTTCAGTTGAGGAATAAAAGAGAAAGATGTTTCAGCTGAAAAATAAATAAGAGAAAAACGTTTCAGCTTGGAAATTAAAGGAATTGCCCCATTATGAGAGGAGTTAAGGCCATAAAGGAGACGTTTCAGTTGGGAAAACCAACCAATGCTCCCCTATTAATAGGCAATGTCCAGAACTGAATTAGCATCACTTCCCAGCCAAGATCACTTCCCCGCCTATCACTTCCCAGCCAAAATCACTTCCCCGCCTATCACTTCCTGGCCAAAAACCATTCCAAGACTGCCCAATTCACTCCTTAAACTTCCATCACCTACAAGACCGTGACACCATTCATCCATCAATCTACAAAGCTCTAAAGCGCTGAGTCAAGGACGCTCCACCACCACAGCAGAGACAAGTTCATCACCTTGTTGCTAAGCCGCTGAGGAAAGCTTCAAAGTGTAACTATGACTCTACTTATAATTTTTGTTACGGTTTTGTGTGTTTCAATTTGTGAGTTGTGTAATTGGAGACATCAAATTTTCAGAATATTTTTATTAATATTTTTGAGATTTTCAGTTTATTATTGAGTTAATTTCGAGAATTCTTTTATGATGCATGTTACAATCTTGTGCCCTTTTACGTGTTTAGGTAATTTTCAGAGTTAGGTTCATAAGTTTGCATGCTAGAATAACGGTGAGAGTTCTTGTGTGTTTGCTTAATTTGCCAAGAGTAATTGTTATTTGTTAAGGCGCTGAGTTAAACAAGTAGCAATTAGTTCTAACGGGTGGTAAAAATCATGCTTTAATGATTAAATGATTCTGGAAATTACGTGTTAAATTCTATGTCTAATGGTTAATTTGCACGTGTGAGTTGATTCGAGGGTTAGATAATACTACTAGTTAAGAGAATTACGCTGAGTGTTTTCGAAAATTAGTAGTATTAGGCTTGGTAAGGACTTTTCCGATCCAAGCCTACATTAGAACGAATCAGATAAATGGATTGATCCGCTGAGGCTTTTCATTTGAGCTCTTATCTAGGCATTTAAGATGGGCACATTTTTGTAGCATGTTGAAATGAATTTTCTGTTTTTACACTTAGTAATTTCCGAGTGGTATTGGTCTAGGTTAGGGAAGTCGATCATTGTATATAGTTTTATTTGTTTTGTTTTTATTTTAAGTAGATTAGGAACCAAAATTCAAAACCCCCATTTTATTATTTTATTTGTTAATTGACCTTTTTGTGTAGGTGTACCCTACAATCCCCGGACTGAACGATCCCTGCTTATCCTATACTGACAACAACATTTTGCAGGGTTAAATTGTGAGGCTATTTCAGCCGCATCAATTTTTGGCGCCATTGCCGGGGATTGTTAAAATCCCTTGCACTAAAAGTGTCATCGATTTTGTTGTATATAGAATGCATGCTAATTTTTGTACTACACTTGTGGAATGGTGACAAATTACGATTTCGGTTAGGCCAAGCTTTAATTGTGATTTAGTTTAAGTTTTATGAGTGTTACAAAATTAAGCATGTCTTTTATCATTGTTGTACAATTTGTAGAAATTGTTTCTTTAACCATATTGTAAATTGAATGTGTTTCACTTAGATTAATATACTTAGGTTATGAATTTAGCTAAATACTTAATTGTTGTAAGTGTGTAAAATCGTATGAGTAGACAAGGGCCCTTTTGTTAATATTAGCCTAAAACCCTTCATTAGTACCTTGCTAAGGTCTCTTGGGGTTGAGGGCGGCCTTTATTAACACTTGGAGAACGGTCTAACACATAAGTTAATTTCCCAGCTGAGTAAGGCGCATATGGATGGTGTCTAAGGTTGAGACCCTGGGTGATGGGTTCAATTGGATCTCAGAGATACTATAGAATGAGCGTAAACCACTATGTGGGAGTAGCCGATAGGGGCCTAAACCTCAATGAGGGAGTAGCCTCCGTAGTATCACCAAAATGAGTCCTCCCTCTCACTTACCTCTTAATCTGGCCATTCGGCCTTCTGAAACAAAGGAAAAAGACTTATGTCTGGGCGACTATCCCTATATCGTATCTCACCAATAGTAGTGGTTTCTATTGGGCTCGACTTACAACTTGGAATCAATTGAGATATTAACTATGTTTATAATAAATAAAAAAATTAAAAAAAAAAAAATGATGTGTGACCTGCTTAAGGTATATTGGATTAAACATGACTTTGTCGAGGGTAGCTGTTCTATAGTCCCATTGCACAAACGAGGTCCTCTGTTCCAGTACCTAAGTATGTAAATGTAAAAGTAACTTAGAAAGTAGGAAAGACATAATGTTTGTATTTCGAACCTTTTATATGTTACTAACACTTGATTTGGTCTTAAAGGTCCATGAATGTCCACTGTCTCTGATAAGACTAAGGAGCTCTTTGAAAAATTGGAACGTGCTAGGCAAAGGGCAGAACTCACTTTTTCAGACCGCCCTCCTCTAGAAAGGAGGGATTCTCAGGACTCTAGCTATTCAGGTTATAACTCCTCAACTAGATCAACCGAGGAGATCAACAAACCTGACCATTCTGAAGAAGGAGAAGAACAAGTCTTTGAAGAGGAAGAAGAGGAGGTCACTGAAGAGGACGTTGCAGATACAGAAGAGAAAGAGCACACCCGTGTTGAGCAAGTACAGGCACCAATGGCTGAGACTATTAGGCAACTGTCTAATCCTACAGGTGGGGGTGCTGCGCCCTTATGCATTGCCTATCCAGAACCAGGAGAGGGGCTTAATGATGATTTTGAGTTAAAGAGTGGGTTTCTGCATCACCTACCCAAGTTTCATGGGATGAGTAGTGAAGACACCAACAAGCATCTCAAGGAGTTCGAGTTTGTCTGTGGGAGTATGTGCCCTAAAGGAGCTGATATCAATATCTTGAAGATGAAGGCATTCCCCTTTACTTTGGAGGACAAGGCCAAGACTTGGCTATTTGAGCTGCCTGCTGGGACTATCAACACTTGGGATAGGATGAAGGGCGAGTTCCTTACGAAGTACTTTCCTGCCTCAAAGGTCACTGTTTTGAGGAAGCAATTAGTGGAATCACGCAAGGACATGAGGAGAATTTCTGCAATTATTGGGATAGATTTAAGAGCCTTGTAGCATCATGCCCTAACCATGGGATGAGTGAGGGGTCCCTCCTTACCTATTTTTATGAAGGACTCACCGCTAATGAGCGTGGTCTGTTAGATGCTGCTGCTGGAGGATCCTTTATGGATAAGACACCTGCTGATGCCAAGGTGCTACTTACTAATCGTGCGCTAAACTATCAACAATATGAGGGGGTACTTGCCTCTCAACGGAGGGTACATGAGGTGTCCACTAACTCTGCTCTTGAAGACAAGGTCAACAAGATGTCTACTTTGCTGTCTCAAGTCTTAAACGTTAATGGAGGAGGAGCAATGGCTCAAGTGTGTGGGATGTGCTCGACTCAAGGGCACCCCACTGATAAATGTCCCCAGCTTGCCTCTCCAGAAGGATGGGAATCTGTTAACGCCCTAGGGTATCAAGGAGGTCAAGGAGGCCCGAGGTACAACCCTTACTCAAATACTTACAATCCGGGGCTCAGAGACCACCCCAACTTTCGTTGGGCCAACAATGATAACACCTTGCGACCACCTCAAGGCCCAGGTCAGAATTCTCAGCGCCCACCAGGTTTGTTTTTGAGGCCTCAGGTACCTCAAGCTTTTGGTATTCCCAATTCTGCTCCTCCACCTCCTGTTTCTAATACTTTGAATGCCCCTAATTATGATGAACTGTTGAAGTCCCTTGCTGCGGGGCAACAACAACTTAACACGGCTACTCAAGCTTTGGTTGTAGGACAGGCAACCCATTCAAAGGATATTGCAGAGCTCAAGAATCAAATGGGCCAAGTGGTGGATTTCATGGGCCGGATTGCTGAAACAGGGAAACTTCCAAGCAACACAGTGCCTAACCCAAGGAATGAGCACGCCCAAGCCATCATCACTAGGAGTGGGCGCGTACTAGTTGACCCTCCCAGAGCCCACAAGAAGGCCCAAGCGGCCCATAATGAAGAAGAAGACGTTGTGGAGGTGTCTAAGAAGGATGTTGAGAAGGACCCAGCTACACAAGGGTGGAAGTTGACTTGCCCCAAGCTGAGGCACCCAAAGGTACAATTCCTAACTCTAGTGGTTTAGTTAAGACTAACCCAGTTGTTTCTATACCTTTCCCAAGCAGGTTTGCCAAGACGAAGAAAGATAAATCTGATCAAGAGATCTTGGAAATCTTCAAGAAGGTTCAAGTGAACATGCCCTTGATCGAGTGCATCAAACAGGTGCCTAAATACGCCAAGTTCTTGAAGGAGCTATGCACCACAAGGAGGCAGACAAGAGAGAAGGAGGTGGTGAAAATGAGCGAACGGTATCAGCCGTTATCCAGAGGAAGCTACCCCCAAAGTTGAAGGACCCAGGGAGTTTTTCTGTTCCCTGTATCATTGGTGACACCAGGTTTGAAAATGTGATGTTAGACTTAGGGGCATCCATAAATGTTATGCCTTATAATTTGTATGTGTCCCTAGGTCTAGGCCCTCTTAAGAGGGATAATGTTGTCATTCAACTTGCTGATAGGTCTAACAAATACCCTCAAGGGTATGTTGAGGATGTTCTTGTGCAGGTAAACCATCTGATATTCCCTGCGGATTTCTACGTATTGGACATGGAGGAATCGCCCCTAAATACCACACCATTACTTTTAGGGCGTCCCTTTATGAGGACTGCAAGAACTAAAATCGACGTGTACAAAGGGACTCTCACCATGGAGTTTGATGGTGATGTTATACGCTTCAACATTCTTGAAGCCATGAGGTACCCTGTTTCTGATTTGAAACCTTGCTTTGCTATTGATGTAGTTGATTCACTCGCGCAGGTTTTCTCTGAAGCAATGGTTGAGGATGAATTGGCTCTGACCCTAGAGGAGGGGGTCGGATATGATGAAAATGGGGAACCTATCCCCAAGGTTAAGTGGGACGTTGAGGAGCCTAGAGTGATCAAGACTGTGGCCTCACTGGAGGCTCAACCTATAAAGAGGTCAATTTCCTATTTGTCAATTCCGGTTTCTACTAATAAAATGCTACCCTCTATTGTTCAGGCACCCAAGTTGGAATTGAAGGTACTCCCTGAGAATTTGAAATACGCGTACCTAGGAGAAAAGGAGACCCTCCCAGTGATCATATCATCAACGCTGGAGGCAGAGCAAGAAAGAAAGTTGGTGGACGTGTTGAAGAAGCATAAGACTGCCATTGGTTGGACTCTGGCAGATATCAAGGGGATCAGCCCAACCACGTGTGTCCACCGGATCCTATTAGAAGATGGCGCCAAGCCCACAAGAGAAGCCCAAAGACGTCTACATCCGCCCATGATGAAGGTGGTTCAAGACGAGGTGATCAAGTTGCTAGATTGTGGGGTGATCTACCCCATTTCTGATAGTAAGTGGGTCTCTCCAGTGCAAGTGGTGCCCAAGAAGTCTGGGGTGACAGTGGTGAAGAACGAGGAGAATGAGCTAGTGCCCCAAAGATTAGTCACTGGTCACAGGGTATGTATCGACTACCGGAAGCTGAATGCCACAACAAGGAAGGATCATATGCCCTTGCCTTTTATTGACCAGATGTTGGAGCGCTTAGCGGGCCATTCCTACTATTGCTTCTTGGACGGATATAGTGGGTACAACCAGATCTGCATAGCCCACGAGGATCAGGAGAAGACGACCTTCACATGCCCCTTTGGGACCTTTGCTTATAGGCGCATGCCCTTCGGCTTATGCAACGCACCAGGTACTTTCCAAAGATGTATGCTTTCCATTTTCTCAGAATACATTGAAAATATTATTGAAGTCTTTATGGACGACTTTAGTGTCTTTGGTAAAGATTTTGATACTTGTTTAGAGAATCTAGGATTGATACTTGAGAGGTGTGTAGAAACTAACCTTGTGCTGAATTGGGAGAAGTGTCACTTCATGGTGACACAAGGAATAGTGTTAGGACACATAATATCTAATAGGGGCATTGAGGTAGATAAGGCTAAGGTTGATCTTGTACGTCACTTACCCTCCCCCACAACTGTGAGGGAGGTACGCTCTTTTCTTGGCCATGCAGGATTTTACAGGCGGTTCATCAAAGACTTCTCCAAGGTGGCAAGACCTATGTGTGCCCTATTGCAAAAGGACATGCCCTTTGTGTTCAATGAGGATTGCAAGAAGGCGTTTGAAAAGCTCAAGGAGTTGTTGACCACGGCCCCCATCATATGCCCTCCGGATTGGAGTCTACCCTTCGAGCTTATGTGTGATGCATCGGACTATGCTGTTGGAGCTGTGTTGGGCCAGAGGAAGGATAAGAAGCCCTATGCTATTTACTATGCTTCTCGGACCCTCAACGATGCCCAGCTCAACTACTCCACCACTGAAAAAGAACTCTTAGCTGTAGTCTTTGCTTTAGATAAGTTTCGTTCTTATTTATTGCACTCTAAAGTAATTGTTTACTCTGACCATGCAGCCTTGAGATATCTGATGATCAAGAAGGAGGCCAAGCCCAGATTGATTCGATGGATCTTGTTGCTTCAGGAGTTTGACCTAGAGATCAAGGACAAGAAGGGCAGTGAGAATTGTGGCGGACCATTTGAGTAGGATAATACATGAGGAAGACATCCAGCCCCTACAGGAAACTTTCCCAGATGAGCAGCTCTTTGGGATAGAGGTTAGTGTGCCCTGGTATGCGGACATAGTTAACTATTTAGTCACTAGGACATTTCCTGACACACTTTCCAAAGCTAGTAAGGATAAATTGAAGAAAATGGCTAGGCACTTTATTTGGGATGAGCCCTATTTATGGAAACATTGTAGTGACCAAGTCATTAGGAGATGTGTCCCAGAGTCTGAGCATAGGTCAATTCTGTCATTTTGCCATAGTGAGGCTTGTGGAGGCCACTTTGGGCCTCGTAGAACAGCCTTGAAGGTCTTAGATTGTGGATTTTATTGGCCCACTATCTTCAAGGATGCAAACTTGTTTTGTATTTCTTGTGATAGGTGCCAACGGACTGGTAATCTTGGCCCAAAAGATCAAATGCCCATGAACCCAATAATAAATGTAGAAATTTTTGATGTTTGGGGCATTGACTTTATGGGCCCATTTCCCTCGTCTAATGGTTGTTTATATATACTATTGGCTGTGGACTATGTATCAAAGTGGGTGGAAGCAAAAGCCACCAGGACTAACGATTCAAAAGTGGTTGCAGGTTTCTTGAAAACTAACATATTTTCCAGGTTTGGAGTGCCACGTGTGCTAATCAGTGATGGAGGTTCTCACTTTTGCAACCGTACAATAGAGGCTTTGCTGAAGAAGTATGGGGTAACCCATAAGGTGTCAACGCCCTACCACCCTCAGACCAGTGGCCAAGCAGAGGTATCCAACAGGGAGATCAAGAGGATACTCGAGAAGACAGTGGGCCCGACAAGGAAGGATTGGAGCCAGAGATTGGATGATGCGTTGTGGGCCTACAGAACGGCCTACAAGACACCTATTGGGATGTCTCCCTTTAGGTTGGCCTACGGAAAGGCATGCCACCTTCCAGTGGAGCTAGAGCACAAGGCCTGGTGGGCTGTCCAGAAGTTCAACATGGATTATGATGAAGCGGGCCTACATAGGAAGCTACAGCTAAATGAGCTTGAGGAGATAAGGAATGAGGCCTACGATGCTTCATGGATCTACAAGGAGAAGACAAAGGCCTACCATGACAAAATGATTCGCGGAAAAAGCTTCCAAGTGGGCCAGAAAGTTCTGTTATTCCATTCCAGACTTAAGCTATTCCCGGGTAAACTTCGTTCTCGTTGGGTTGGCCCTTTTATAGTTACAAATGTGTTTGCTCATGGTGCTGTAGAGATCAAGAGTGAGAAGACGGGGAAGGAGTTCAAGGTAAATGGGCATCGTCTCAAGCCCTACTACGAATCCTTGGTGGAGCATACATTGGAAGAGATACCCCTCCAGGAGGCACCCCATGACGTGTGAACAAGGAGAAGAGTCCAGGCTGAAGGACTATAAATATTAAGCGCTACATGGGAGGCAACCCATTTCAATCGAAGTTGTGGAGGAGCCATCAACGAGAGTTTGAAATTTCTATCCCTTCACTTGCTTAGTTGAATTGTACTTGTGTCTGTTTGTTTGTTTGTTTATTTTACCCTTTCCTTATTTTCGTAGCCCTCCATATTTAGGGTCTATATACCATATTTCTTGCCTACATTGAGGACAATGTAAATTCTAAGTGTGGGGTGGGTTTACACCTTTATTTCAGATTACACCTTTATTTCAGAATTTTTTTCAGTAAAAAAAAAAAAAAAAAAAGTTAGTTTTATAGTCTTTTTGTGTGTTTGAGTCTTAGGATGCCCCTAACGTCTAGGATGAACATATCTCTGAATTCATGGCTGAAGGTTTTCACAATCGAAATAGGACTTAATTGAATTCTGTGGTTAATCGACGTTGTGATGCTTGTATGAAGATTTGAGATAGGATTGTAACTTGGTTCATTAAGCATGCTAGGATTAAGTCGATTCATTTGACCCTAAGTGAGTTGTTGAGCTAAAATACTTTCTTTTCGAGTGCTTATTGATAATTCATAATTTCGTGGCTGTATTTGCAAAACCTCATCATTCTTTGAAAATCCAATGATCATGTGCCATAGATTTTAATGGACTAGAGAGTACTAGAACTCGGCTGTTGTGACTGTCAAAACTTGTATGCCATAATATGCACTGATCCTGGATAGGATAGAAGGCATTAGGGTAACCACCATAGCCAAACAAGCATGTGTCCCCAATTGTGCCCGTCGTGGGACTCCTTAGAATGAACCCCTTTGAGCCTACGTTGAAAACCTTTGTTTCATCACCCTCACTACCCTACCATGAGCTTAGTACAGGATATCTCTACCCTTGTCTTAGGGACTTAGTAGAGCATGACATAGTATGTAGGGGTGACGATGAAAGACAAGTGTGGGGTGGGGAAAATCCAAAAAAAAAAAAAAAAAAAATGAAAGAAAATAAAAGTGAAAAAGAAAGAAAGAAAAGCGGCAAAATAGAAGAAAAATAGAAAAGAAAACTCTTGGGAAATTGTTAAAGTGTGGTTTTGGACTTTCAAATTTGTAGAAGGCTCAAAGTTGAAAATTATGCCTTTGTCCATTCCCATGTTGGTTAGAGTGAAGGTTTGGCCCAAAACAATGATATTTGGCCTACAAAAATGATGACATAAGGTGGTCCTTATATGCTCTGCTAGGTCCTTAGGATTTTTTGTATCCTTAATCTTCATTTCGAAAACCCTAGCTTAGCCCCATTACAACCTGTTTTAAGTGCTGACTTGATCCTTGAGATGGGCAGTCTTTGGTTAGTGGAGTCAGGTACGCAGTCGAGCTTATGGTTTAGGTCCATTTGTGCACTTAGTCATTTCTTGAGGTCTTTAATAATTCTTCACAAAATGTGTTTATTGATGAAATATGCAAGTTGTTTGTTGCCTTACAATTTATTCTCTTGCATATACTTGAGAGTGAAGCTTTTAAGCATAGCCATTTCTGAGAGAAAAATCGAGAGTATGCCCTGTGAGTTTGGATTGGACTTGTTCGAAACATGCTATCATTCACTGTATAACTTAAGTTCTCCATATCTTGCTTAGTCATATGAATGTCACAGGTTTATTAACCATGGAATTATCTATGCAATTTTGATTAAGTGTTTAACGTGAAAGCCATGAGTTTGGAGTCTCTGAGACAACAGTTAGGAGCAATAGAGTCATTTACTTGTTTTTTGTCGAGTCGTTGTTTTGTTTTGTATTTTGTTTTGCTAAGGGACTAGCAAAAGCTAAGTGTGGGGTATTTGATAGGACCAAAAAGTGTGACAATATTATTGAATATGTGCCCCCATTTTAGCATTGTTTCTCCCTTAAGTTTCGTGTTTTGAGTCAGTGAGTCGTTTTCAGAGTCTTGTTGAGTGTTTGGAGTGAAATAGGCGAAAAAAGTAAAATTCATGAAAAATCCTAGCTGGATCAGGATTCCTAACTGTCTACTGTTTTTGCGGTCTTTAAACATTTTAGTTCCCTTTATTTTCTCTAGAAAATTCTGATATTCTCCTGCTTGTTGTAGGAAACATTGCCTGGTGGAACTCTTGGAAACAACAATGATGGAGTCATAAAATAAAGCATTAAGATATTTGACCAAGCAATGAAGAAGGGAAATAAAGAGAAAATAAGTTTTCAGTTGAGGAATAAAAGAGAAAGACGTTTCAGCTGGAAAATAAATAAAGGAGAAAAGAAGTTTTCAGCTGAAGAATAAAGGAGAAAGACGTTTCAGCTCGGAAATTAAAGGAGAAAGAAGTTTTCAGCTGAGGAATAATGGAGAAAGACGTTTTTCAGTTGAGGAATAAAAGAGAAAGATGTTTCAGCTGAAAAATAAATAAGAGAAAACGTTTCAGCTTGGAAATTAAAGGAATTGCCCCATTATGAGAGGAGTTAAGGCCATAAAGGAGACGTTTCAGTTGGGAAAACCAACCAATGCTCCCCTATAATAGGCAATGTCCAGAACTGAATTAGCATCACTTCCCAGCCAAGATCACTTCCCCGCCTATCACTTCCCAGCCAAAATCACTTCCCCGCCTATCACTTCCTGGCCAAAAACCATTCCAAGACTGCCCAATTCACTCCTTAAACTTCCATCACCTACAAGACCGTGACACCATCCATCCATCAATCTACAAAGCTCTAAGGCGCTGAGTCAAGGACGCTCCACCACCACAGCAGAGACAAGTTCATCACCTTGTTGCTAAGCCGCTGAGGAAAGCTTCAAAGTGTAACTATGACTCTACTTATAATTTTTGTTACGGTTTTGTGTGTTTCAATTTGTGAGTTGTGTAATTGGAGACATCAAATTTTCAGAATATTTTTATTAATATTTTTAGATTTTCAGTTTATTATTGAGTTAATTTCGAGAATTCTTTTATGATGCATGTTACAATCTTGTGCCCTTTTACGTGTTTAGGTAATTTTCAGAGTTAGGTTCATAAGTTTGCATGCTAGAATAACGGTGAGAGTTCTTGTGTGTTTGCTTAATTTGCCAAGAGTAATTGTTATTTGTTAAGGCGCTGAGTTAAACAAGTAGCAATTAGTTCTAACGGGTGGTAAAAATCATGCTTTAATGATTAAATGATTCTGGAAATTACGTGTTAAATTCTATGTCTAATGGTTAATTTGCACGTGTGAGTTGATTCGAGGGTTAGATAATACTACTAGTTAAGAGAATTACGCTGAGTGTTTTCGAAAATTAGTAGTATTAGGCTTGGTAAGGACTTTTCCGATCCAAGCCTACATTAGAACGAATCAGATAAATGGATTGATCCGCTGAGGCTTTTCATTTGAGCTCTTATCTAGGCATTTAAGATGGGCACATTTTTGTAGCATGTTGAAATGAATTTTCTGTTTTTACACTTAGTAATTTCCGAGTGGTATTGGTCTAGGTTAGGGAAGTCGATCATTGTATATAGTTTTATTTGTTTTGTTTTTATTTTAAGTAGATTAGGAACCAAAATTCAAAACCCCCATTTTATTATTTTATTTGTTAATTGACCTTTTTGTGTAGGTGTACCCTACAATCCCCGGACTGAACGATCCCTGCTTATCCTATACTGACAACAACATTTTGCAGGGTTAAATTGTGAGGCTATTTCAGCCGCATCATTAAGGTGACTATAGTTCACCTTGTCGAATGCCCTGAGTAGGCAAAATTTTGGAGGTTGGCTCACCCTGAATAAGAATAGCATAGCTGATAGTAGTAACACATTTCATAACCATATTAATCCACTGAGTATAAAATCCTAGTTTTGTCAACATGGCTTGCAGGAATTGCCATTCTAAGCGGTCATATGCCTTACTAATATCAAGCTTATGCATGAAGTGTACAGCCTCTGTAGTCACCAGTGTGTTATCAAAGATCAATTTGCCCGGCACATAGGCACTTCGTAATGGTGAGATAATATCTGGTAAACACTGCTTTAATATGTTTGCCACCACCTTTGAACTTATTCCGCAGATAACATTGTAGAGGGAAATGGGCTTGAAATGAGCTGCCTCATTTGGATCTTTGATTTCAGGTATAAGACATAAATACGTAAAGTTGGACTAGTCCTAAAATTCAGCCCTCTCCAACGAATTATGAACTACATTACAGACATCCAAGCTAACCACATCCCAAAATTTTTGGTAGAAAAAATGATCATACCATCAAGGATTAGACTCTTAGAAGGATGTATCTGAAAAAGAGCTTTTTTGATTTCATCATCAGAGTATGGTTGCATGAGCGTTTCGTTCATGGTTGTTGTTACCTTTTGAGGTGTATCTACCATAACATCTTGAATTGCTTCAGTGTTGCAGCCTTCAGAGTGGAAGATGTCTTGAAAGTATGCTAGAAGTCATATTTTGATGTCTGTAGGTTCATTACTCCACTATCCTAGCTCATTCACATGCCCTTTTATTGTATTCTTGCTTTTCCTGTTACTAGCTATTTTGTGAAAATAAGCAAAATTTCTATCTCCATCCTTGAGCCAAATAGCTCGAGACCTCTGCCTTCAATATTTTTCCTGTTGAGATAAGAACCGATTAAGCTTGTCTGTAAATTTGTTTGTTCTTTATACTGCTCTAGAGAGTAGGGAGCACTCATAATGTCAGCGAGCTTCTGTTTATCAAACTCCTTAATGTGCCGTTGCATGAGCTTAGAGCCCGTGGCTTTGATTTTTTCTTCAAGCTATTTCAAAGAATTACCAGTTAAAGGTTGTGCCCACCGTTTTTGAATGATGCCTCTACATTCAGGGTTGCCATGCCACATCACCTCAAACCAAAACTATTTTATAGTTTTACTGTATCGAAGCTTTTCTGCGTTTACTTCAATAAGAAAGGGACAATGATCTGATTTAGAAGGATCTAGGGTGATCACCCTACTATATGGGACCTAGCTACGCCATTGAGCAGTCTGAAAAGCACAATCCAAACGCTCTTTGGTGAATTTGTTGCTCCACTTGTATATGATACCCATATACCCTAAATTAAAAAAACCACAACTTGACATTGTGCTTCTGAACACTGTCATTGGGGCCTCAGCTCTTGGAGGGCCACATAATTTGTCTGCCTGCAGCATCATCTCATTGAAATCACCTACAATGAGCCATGGCAAACCACATGCTTCCCCTGCTAGAGTTTTGATTAAAGACCAAGTACGATTACGGTCTGTTATGGTTGCAACACCTTTTATGTCAGTAAAGCACCACTTGTTTGCCTCATCAGGTTTACCAATGATAGCCTCAATATGGTTCACTGATCATGATCTCAAGTCCACGTGAGTCTCCTCTGTGGTGACCCGAAAGGGGGGTCCCACAGCGCCGCGACCCCGAGCCAATGAGAAACCGACACGTCACTAACGACATCCCGATAACTCATCAACCCGAAATCACAAGGCCTTTTAGGTTCAGCTTGTTGGTTTACAAAACGCTTTCTTGGACAAATGTCTCAAAACATTCTAGCAACCGAACAACATATTTTCAAAAGCGGAATTAGAAATGGGCTAAGTGTTTTGGGCTTGCGATCGGAGCCCAATTTGGAAAATAACGAATCACGAAGTAAAAATAAGTATGAGAGACGCGCCCCAGGGTTACGGGTCTCTCGAAATCTTTGTAAACGAGTAGGAAATAAATAAATAAATTAGTGACTTCAAAATCCGATAATGGACCCAAAACCGTACTTTAGTAAAGACAAAGAGGATTACGCCAAGCCGAGCCATGTGCCTCTCCTATACGCTTCCCGACCACATGCTCAAAACCTGCACACTGTTGTAGGGGTGAGCTTTCGTCCTCGCATGCCCAGTAAGGGCCGACCCAACCATGCTAGGTTTGAAAATAATAATATACTTGAAAATATTAACTACATAATATTGTGCACGTTTATTGAAAATACTTTATAAAGAGGCAACCACAAACATTTATCTCTTTTATAAAACATATGCAGTATGTCTCACACACTTGGAGCTCCGAGATACTTACCTGCCGGCCAATATAAAACAAATCGGTGACCGACCTGGTTCGTCCTGAATTCGAGAACCGGCCAACTACTCTGTAGTACTTCTGACTACAAGTAGCGAAAGTGTCCATTTCCTGGCCCTGAGTCTCCTATGACTGGTTCACTGTCTATACTTATCTTTCCTCGACAAACATAGGAGCACGGCCCCCTCCGGAGGTTCACGGTTATCGACATCGTGGGATCCCTAGGAATCTAAGCGTCTAGGTCCCATTCACTTTCAGGTCACAAGTATAAACATACAAGGGTACAGTATCTCAACATGCAAGTCTAGCCTCGGTTTTCGTAATTAGCAGTTATCAGTTCTGAAAACACATGTATCACGAGGCATCGACTAATGAACAACCAAAAACGTACTTGCACGCAGCTTAATATATGTATAAGCATATACACGCACAACAAAACCACTAACAAGATAGGGACAGCTCACCCTACCTGGAATTGGAGTGCTTGTCTACATTCGGGTTCGTTCCCGACTTTCGATTATTGGTCCAAATCCATGTGCACACGCTCGAGTCCTTTGAAATAAAATTAAACCAATAAATAACTTGACGTCATAATAACTCAACTAACCGAGCAACCAAAGCATTTATTTAATTTTCCTTAAAGTCCATCGAATTAACCTTTAACAAATAAAACCTATTAACCATTCCCAAATAGTTCAAATGATATGGCTTTTGAACCATTTAGGATATGGTGATTATGCTTCTTTCCATAATATAGTCCGCATTAATTATTCAATGCCATTGTCTAGCATTTCTTTCTTAAGCAACAAATATATTTACCATTCCTAAATAATCCAAATGATATTGCATTTGAATCATTTAGGATATGGTCATTATACTTGGCACTTTGACCTTTATTTGTTTAGTGTTTTACTTTATGAAAACAAAGCATAATTTACCATTCTCGAATGACTTAGCTTACCATGTTCATTCCAAGATATGATACCACTAAAGTACTTCCATTTGTAAATTGTTCCATGAACTTTAATCCGATATCCTAATTTAACTCAATCAAACAAAATCCACCATTTTCATTAACACCCCTCGAACTTCGGTAATTACTCATTTTCTTTAACATCAAACACGATTTTAGTTAACTTGTCAAAAATCACAAAGTTGGTCTCTCTTTGTCCATTCTTGTAAAACAACATTTTTCCAAAATTAATAACAGCCAAACCAATTTAATTGACAACCCAATTCTCTCCATTCATTCAACCATTCAAGCAGCACACCCAATTTCACTTCAAAATACAATTATCACACCAAATCCCATAGCTTGTCAGAGACCAATACTCACCACTTCTTCTTCTCCAAGACAGACACCAATTTCATTGTAGCTGCAATTCCACCACCAACCTTTTAGATTCCTAGCAGAAATTATACCATCAATAAACAATTCCTGCAACCAAATCCAAATCCAAAACATAGTTCAAGGTTCTTACCCTTCTGTAGACATCAATCAAAACTATCACAGGAGCTTCTCCTCTCCAAAAATCCCAAATTTGCAGACTCCTCAAACTCAAGTCTCCATCTCCACAATAGAACAACAACTTATTTAATTAATCTCAAAGTCCAAACAACAATTAAACTCACGATTCAAAAGCTTGGTTGCTTACCGTATAGCAGTTCTGCCGAAACCACATCCACTCCACAACATACTACTCCTGACAGTCCATGTGGATTCTTCACCATCCCATCGAAACTGAAATCAAAACCAAGACCAGAAGTTCCCCCTTTCATTCAATTCCCATCCGCCAAGTCCAAGATTCAAGAACAACCACCAAAAGAATTGAACATCAATATTCACTACTTTGGAGCTGAAATTCAACCAAATAACGAAAGGGGCTTCGAGTATGGCTTACCAGAACAATAGGACTACGCCGGCAGAGTTCACGGCGACGTCAAGGTTTCTCACGCGCCAGCGGCGGCGGCGCGTGTGGCGGTTCTGGTCGGAACCGGAGATCGAAACCATGGGATTCTGGTACAAGTAGGCGTGCTGTTTCCATCTATGATAGTCGTGTAGCCTGAATTTGACCGGAGACTGGAGAACGAGGGGACGCAGAGCTATGAATTCCGGCGAAGCTAGTATGGCGTTTTCCGGCTTTGGTGGGTGTCTAAACTTCTGGGTTTTCACTCCTCGTTGCTAGCTGAGTCAGACGGTGGTGTTGGCATGGCGAGGAAATCGCCGGAAAATCTATGAGGGTCGAGGAACAGTGACGCGCAGTCTTGGGTTGTCGCGTGTGAAGGAGGACGATGGTGCATGGCCGTGATTTAGGTGAGGTTTGGGTCGGAATTCGGTTCTGGTTCGAAGGATGGAGGCGGTGTGGTGAGATGGTGGCCGGAGCTGGGGTCTCCGGTGGTGGCAGAGTGAAGGAGAAGAGAGAGCAAGAGATCGGGGAGAGAGAGAGAATGCGGCCGAGGGGGAGAGGAAGGATAAAATGAGCTAGGGTTTCCACAATTTCCTATTTATACTTGCGTATGCGAAATGTCCATTTTGCCCTTGCGATGAATTACGGAATTCTCCTTGCTGATTCCTTTCGGGTTTTGGGCTCGTAACTTTTCTTTTACTCGTTTTTCGTCGGAAACCTCCTAATTTATTTCGCGACTTCGCCCTAGGCCCGAATGAAAGAACATTGGTCCAAAGTTAAATTATAAGGCCCACTAGGTGGTCTCGACACCAAAACAATTTCCGAAATCGATTCCTTCACTTAAATCACTTTGCGAAAAATCTTATTGGTGAAAATTACCTTTAAAAATTAAACAAAATTTTCGGGGGCTCACACTCTACCCCCCTTTAAATAAATTTCGTCCTCGAAATTTGCCCAATGCATGAATGAGAGAGGTTACTTCTTTTCACCTCGGAGTTTGGTGTGCACAAAACCTAATCTTGCTTTCCCTTGATACCTTTTGAACCTTTACCTTTCACATGGTTCATCTTACTTCACTCATGAGGCTGACCTCATCAAACTCTATAACCATTTGTTTTTCGCAAATTGCAATTTTCCTCAATCACATTGTGTGTGTATAGGCATACACTTGATTTCATTGTCTCATCCAACTCCACTGAGCTCAATACCATAGGCAATGGCATTATCGCTTCAGCATTTCTGAAAAATTCAAAGAGCCTTAAAATAAATCGAGGACTAACACTTTGTCACCCGCTAATCTCAATAACAGCACACTGCAAAGCAGTGTAATCCACTTATCAAACTCATTGCCACAACTAAATAACCAGCATTTTAGTGTAAGAATTTCTCAAGCGTTACTTGCGAACAATTCACGTGGAATATCCCATCACGCATCAAGTTATGCGATATGATAACATTCGTAAAACTTTCACAATTTGTGCTTCCGTTAACTACATACCCCAATTTCGGGGCTATTCTTTATCACTTTACCAAGTGTTCCTATTATACTTTCCATAGGATACACTTCCCCCCATGAATCATGATCCTTTTCGAATAGTAACTCACTGAATAGCGACTTCGTTGCAACCATGCGATAATAGCTTACTTTTGGAAATCACAGAAAACAAAATTGACGTCTACACCAAATTACCATTCACTGCGAGTGGAAAATTACTCGGGAATGTAAACCTTAAATATGAGTAGCAACCAAGGAGAGAAACCGAGCTTTCTCCGTTGGTCAACATAAATAAGTTTCGTAGAACGCCACTACGAATGACATGTCAACGAAGTCATCTCTGACATCACCCTCTTAGTTATCGACGATCTTGGTTGTCAAACTTCATGCACCCTTATTCGTAACTTAGCGGATGTTGTTTACTCCATGAACAAACAATTAATTGTGACAGCTTGTCCAAATGACGTCAAAACTGAGCACACGATTCAGTAGACTTGATGTCACATTGTAAAATCGCAACACCTAGGTATCTACTACACGTCACAAGACATCAATCAATAGGTCGCCTGGCAGTGACCGAACAAACTATCCAATGCTCAAGGCATCAAATTGTAGCAATACGTTTCGATAAGGCTCAACGAAATTCAAGGATCACCAATCGAGGTTGACTCCTCGGAATTTGCAAAGTTCGTAGCATTTCCACTCATGGTCCCAACCTTGGACTATCATTTTTACCCTTACGAACTCGTTTGATGTCAAAACTCAGAAAATAAATCATAAGCGCTCTTTCAACTTTTGGTCAAGTCAAAACAGTTGAATCGGTTATAAGCACTTCATTTCCTTGTGTCATCGTTTGACAACAAGAGAAAGTAATTTCTAAATATTCTCTTCTAAAGTAACTCTTTACTTTCAGAATGAGTGTCCTGAGTAAATTCATAGATGAACAAACATTCTTCCAACCACCAGTTTTACATAAAAAGAATAACTAAAGAGAAGAGAAAACCACAACGAGTTTAACATTTCACAGTTTCCAAGAAGTTGGAAAAATAATTTTGAATGGGTTCACAACTAAAATTTTGGATATGCAATTTCAACCAAAACAAGATCCACAGATCAAATATACAGATGCTGACTGAGACTGTTGTCAAAATTTTTAGAAATTTAGGAGTAGTAGAGGTCGGGTAAAACTACATTTCAAGTAGTTGCAGAGACAAATAGTAAAATCCTCGGAATTTCAATTTTGCTTGAAAACAGACTAGAGAGATTTTCAACTTTTGTACTTTTCGAACAAGATTTGTTGGTAAGAACTTTTTGGTAGGTAAGGGAATAATTTCAAATGCATTTTGCTAAAATAGTCTTGAAGATAGTTTTGAGTTTGTTTTCAAAGTCTAGGCTGCAGAACTTCTAAAGAACCTAAATTGTTCGGGCTTCGTAAAACAAAACACTTTAGTAAGGAAAACTCGATCGTTTAAGGGTAGTCTCTTGACTTATGAGGAAAACATTTTGAGTAATGCAAGAGACGAAAACTAACTTTTGTAGTAAGAGGCAAGAACGTACAACAGCTAATGTAACCCCTGGTGTGGAAGAAATGTTACGAATTCCTTGTCTCAAAAGCGAACACGTGGAGTAAATGTGTAATTTGTCACCTAGATTCTCGAACTCGTACTCGTCTTTTACCTTGTCATGCCTCGAATCCCGGTGTAGTGGATTTCTCCCCAAGCAAAACCGGAAGATACATCGATCTGGGAGAGCTACTATTGACTTGTAATTTCTTCTTTCAATTTGAGTCTACAAAGATTCGTACTTAAGTTCCTAATTAGGGCATACCTCTTCAAACGAACCCCATACCAAGGTATCGAACCGAAGCTTTAGGCTCATCCGCGCTAATCATCGTCATCAAGAGGAAACTAACTCGAACTTCAATCCTTTAAGGTAACGAAACCTTTGGAATGGTTGTCCCAGTAGTAGACTCATGAGCTCGCCAATTGCACACAAGTACTTGCGTTCAAACCTTTCTTGATTTTTTTTTTTTTTTTTTTTTTTTTTTTTTTTTGCTCTTTTTTTTTTTTTTTTTTTTTTTTGAGGGCGAGGCGAAGCCACAACATGTAGTTCTACATGAGACGTTGACCGTCCTTCTCCACATCCCTGTGGAATGAGGTCTTAATTCGACTTTTGAATTTTCAAATACCCTCGACGTCACCATTTCAACTTCATTGTAACCACATATTCGAAGTTGTTCTTCAAGAGTGCGCTACCAACTCGTCCACGTTCCGAAATTCGTGGCGGTATTGACTTCGAAGAAATCAAAGATTCCTTGAAGTAAAGAAAACTGGCTGCTAAAGTTATAATCCTTTAAAGATCTTTTCTTGACCGCTTTTAGAGATGTTGCCAGTACCGCAATCATTTATTTTCCCAACAATTTCGTTGATTAAAGGGAACACAATGGTAACCCAAGAATAGTTTCTGTGACTCTACTAGTCTTTCCTCGATTTCTTGGGTTTCCCAACAAAACAATATTGTCAACATAACAACACAATATTAGATTTTCCAAGGCAACAAGCCTTCATATCGTTCCACCAATTAACAATAAGATTGGGGAGATGCCGAGCTCAAGCAATACTTAATTTCATGTTTGTGTTGCCTTTACAAGTTTCCCCGTTAGTCCACTACTTGGGGAACACTTGAGAGGTGTCTACCCTACTCGAAAATCACACCTTCTTTCCGTAGAGCATCGATGGGGAACCGCTGCAGTCGGGCCATCGCTCGGAAGGAAGAAGAGGAAACCGAGTGAAAATGCGAACACCACTGATCCAAATGACTGTATAGGGGTCATTACCTCACTTTTTACTCAAATTTTCACTTTGCTCCACACTACACTCTATATTTTCCATTACGTGCAACAATATATGTAGAACAACAACTTTAATCCGTCAATAAAATTTACTCTATAACGCTAGCATGGGGGTGCACAAATATTCCCTTCAACTTCATCTTTTCGAGTATCAACTCACCTAACATAACATCGTTAACTCCTTAATGCTCAATCCCCTAACAATTAACCCAACACTATATCCAATCTTCACACTTACGTAACCTTTGGAGCGTTTGTGGTCGAGTGGCATCATGACGGCATTGGCAATTTTAAAATTTAAACCAAACTTTAGAGCACCACAAAAGACAAACTAAATAATTTTTCAAGAAATCTCAAGGGTATCTTTACTTTTCAAATCCAAGGGTAATTCTTTGAACAACTAGGAAATAGCCTCAAGGAAAAATATTTGCAAGTGAAATGAGGCAAGCTTGTATCATCCGAAATGAGTGAAATAAAAGAAAGGGTCAAAAACATTTTTGCCAACATAATTTTAAATGCCCAAGAAAACCGTGTGTTTTGCTCAACCAAATTCAACACTTGAAAAATTTGAAAAGGGTTGCTAGTTTTGCAAAAACAATTTCCAAAGTACTTCGAAACCTAGAGCTCTGATACCACTTTACTGTGGTGACCCGAAAGGGGGGTCCCACAGAGCCGCGACCCCGAGCCAATGAGAAACCGACACGTCACTAACGACATCCCGATAACTCATCAACCCGAAATCACAAGGCCTTTTAGGTTCAGCTTGTTGGTTTACAAAACGCTTTCTTGGACAAATGTCTCAAAACATTCTAGCAACCGAACAACATATTTTCAAAAGCGGAATTAGAAATGGGCTAAGTGTTTTGGGCTTGCGATCGGAGCCCAATTTGGAAAATAACGAATCACGAAGTAAAAATAAGTATGAGAGACGCGCCCCAGGGTTACGGGTCTCTCGAAATCTTTGTAAACGAGTAGGAAATAAATAAATAAATTAGTGACTTCAAAATCCGATAATGGACCCAAAACCGTACTTTAGTAAAGACAAAGAGGATTACCCCAAGCCGAGCCATGTGCCTCTCCTATACGCTTCCCGACCACATGCTCAAAACCTGCACACTGTTGTAGGGGTGAGCTTTCGTCCTCGCATGCCCAGTAAGGGCCGACCCAACCATGCTAGGTTTGAAAATAATAATATACTTGAAAATATTAACTACATAATATTGTGCACGTTTATTGAAAATACTTTATAAAGAGGCAACCACAAACATTTATCTCTTTTATAAAACATATGCAGTATGTCTCACACACTTGGAGCTCCGAGATACTTACCTGCCGGCCAATATAAAACAAATCGGTGACCGACCTGGTTCGTCCTGAATTCGAGAACCGGCCAACTACTCTGTAGTACTTCTGACTACAAGTAGCGAAAGTGTCCATTTCCTGGCCCTGAGTCTCCTATGACTGGTTCACTGTCTATACTTATCTTTCCTCGACAAACATAGGAGCACGGCCCCCTCCGGAGGTTCACGGTTATCGACACTGTGGGATCCCTAGGAATCTAAGCGTCTAGGTCCCATTCACTTTCAGGTCACAAGTATAAACATACAAGGGTACAGTATCTCAACATGCAAGTCTAGCCTCGGTTTTCGTAATTAGCAGTTATCAGTTCTGAAAACACATGTATCACGAGGCATCGACTAATGAACAACCAAAAACGTACTTGCACGCAGCTTAATATATGTATAAGCATATACACGCACAACAAAACCACTAACAAGATAGGGACGGCTCACCCTACCTGGAATTGGAGTGCTTGTCTACATTCGGGTTCGTTCCCGACTTTCGATTATTGGTCCAAATCCATGTGCACACGCTCGAGTCCTTTGAAATAAAATTAAACCAATAAATAACTTGACGTCATAATAACTCAACTAACCGAGCAACCAAAGCATTTATTTAATTTTCCTTAAAGTCCATCGAATTAACCTTTAACAAATAAAACCTATTAACCATTCCCAAATAGTTCAAATGATATGGCTTTTGAACCATTTAGGATATGGTGATTATGCTTCTTTCCATAATATAGTCCGTATTAATTATTCAATGCCATTGTCTAGCATTTCTTTCTTAAGCAACAAATATATTTACCATTCCTAAATAATCCAAATGATATTGCATTTGAATCATTTAGGATATGGTCATTATACTTGGCACTTTGACCTTTATTTGTTTAGTGTTTTACTTTATGAAAACAAAGCATAATTTACCATTCTCGAATGACTTAGCTTACCATGTTCATTCCAAGATATGATACCACTAAAGTACTTCCATTTGTAAATTGTTCCATGAACTTTAATCCGATATCCTAATTTAACTCAATCAAACAAAATCCACCATTTCATTAACACCCCTCGAACTTCGGTAATTACTCATTTTCTTTAATATCAAACACGATTTTAGTTAACTTGTCAAAAATCACAAAGTTGGTCTCTCTTTGTCCATTCTTGTAAAACAACATTTTTCCAAAATTAATAACAGCCAAACCAATTTAATTGACAACCCAATTCTCTCCATTCATTCAACCATTCAAGCAGCACACCCAATTTCACTTCAAAATACAATTATCACACCAAATCCCATAGCTTGTCAGAGACCAATACTCACCACTTCTTCTTCTCCAAGACAGACACCAATTTCATTGTAGCTGCAATTCCACCACCAACCTTTTAGATTCCTAGCAGAAATTATACCATCAATAAACAATTCCTGCAACCAAATCCAAATCCAAAACATAGTTCAAGGTTCTTACCCTTCTGTAGACATCAATCAAAACTATCACAGGAGCTTCTCCTCTCCAAAAATCCCAAATTTGCAGACTCCTCAAACTCAAGTCTCCATCTCCACAATAGAACAACAACTTATTTAATTAATCTCAAAGTCCAAACAACAATTAAACTCACGATTCAAAAGCTTGGTTGCTTACCGTATAGCAGTTCTGCCGAAACCACATCCACTCCACAACATACTACTCCTGACAGTCCATGTGGATTCTTCACCATCCCATCGAAACTGAAATCAAAACCAAGACCAGAAGTTCCCCCTTTCATTCAATTCCCATCCGCCAAGTCCAAGATTCAAGAACAACCACCAAAAGAATTGAACATCAATATTCACTACTTTGGAGCTGAAATTCAACCAAATAACGAAAGGGGCTTCGAGTATGGCTTACCAGAACAATAGGACTACGCCGGCAGAGTTCACGGCGACGTCAAGGTTTCTCACGAGCCAGCGGCGGCGGCGCGTGTGGCGGTTCTGGTCGGAACCGGAGATCGAAACCATGGGATTCTGGTACAAGTAGGCGTGCTGTTTCCATCTATGATAGTCGTGTAGCCTGAATTTGACCGGAGACTGGAGAACGAGGGGACGCAGAGCTATGAATTCCGGCGAAGCTAGTATGGCGTTGTCCGGCTTTGGTGGGTGTCTAAACTTCTGGGTTTTCACTCCTCGTTGCTAGCTGAGTCAGACGGTGGTGTTGGCATGGCGAGGAAATCGCCGGAAAATCGATGAGGGTCGAGGAACAGTGACGCGCAGTCTTGGGTTGTCGCGTGTGAAGGAGGACGATGGTGCATGGCCGTGATTTAGGTGAGGTTTGGGTCGGAATTCGGTTCTGGTTCGAAGGATGGAGGCGGTGTGGTGAGATGGTGGCCGGAGCTGGGGTCTCCGGTGGTGGCAGAGTGAAGGAGAAGAGAGAGCAAGAGATCGGGGAGAGAGAGAGAATGCGGCCGAGGGGGAGAGGAAGGATAAAATGAGCTAGGGTTTCCACAATTTCCTATTTATACTTGCATATGCGAAATGTCCATTTTGCCCTTGCGATGAATTACGGAATTCTCCTTGCTGATTCCTTTCGGGTTTTGGGCTCGTAACTTTTCTTTTACTCGTTTTTCGTCGGAAACCTCCTAATTTATTTCGCGACTTCGCCCTAGGCCCGAATGAAAGAACATTGGTCCAAAGTTAAATTATAAGGCCCACTAGGTGGTCTCGACACCAAAACAATTTCCGAAATCGATTCCTTCACTTAAATCACTTTGCGAAAAATCTTATTGGTGAAAATTACCTTTAAAAATTAAACAAAATTTTCGGGGGCTCACATCCTCATTCCAAATGATTGCCATACCTCATGATTCAAATTGGTATGGAAAACATATGTTATCCATGAACCCTAGCCTAGAAATAAGATGATCAATTAATGAGGTCTTTCTTGGCTAAGGTTTCTGGAAGGAAGATGAGAGATGGTTTCCGTGCTTGTACCAGATTGATAAGGGCACATTGAGTTTCATTGTTGACAATTCCCCTACGGTTCTAGACAATGATCTTGCCCTGCAACATAGATGGAGGCTTGGATGCTCAGTTATCGAAGCTTAGACGGTGACACAAGAAGGCGGCGCTTCACTTCTGGTTTAACAGTGATATAACTTAAAGGGCCTCCCATATTTGCTACTTGTTTCTCATTATTGTGCATTTCTCTCATATCTTCCACTACTAGAATTTTGGCCTCAGACATCGGTTCCTGGCCGTAGTTAAAAAAATATATATATATACTGATGTCTTAGTGGATGATGTTAAAATCATGAAAAAAAGACATCGGTTTTTAACCGATGTCCCATAACAAAATAGACATCGAATAAGTAACGTGAATCGATGTAAAACCATTATTATGATGACATATTAGTGTGTTTAGATATTGTTAAACATTCATATTTTAGCATTTAATGCTTAACGAAGTATAGGTCCAACAACAAAAGTATTCATTTTAACATTGTTACTCATACTAGAAATGATGTTTTATATTGTGTCACACGTCAGTATTGTTGAACTTTTGCCTGCTGTTTATGAGCTTCACGCATACTTTCCATATATCCCACTATTTAATATTCAATCTACATTTTTTAATATGGCATGAACGATGTCCATTATTATGTTAAACATTGTTTCCTTTTATGAAGTGATGTCCATTTCTCTGTATTACATCAATTTTTTTTAGGTTTACAGCGATGTACATATTGATATAAGATATTGTTCCCCATATTATACATCGATATCCACATTGATACTAGACATCGTTCCCAATATTATACATCGATGTTCATTAGTTTTTTTTACATCGTTTCTAACCTAATAACTAGAAATCCATTGAATAATGAGACATCGATTTTTGTTTCGAAACTGATGTATCATCTCTATATTGACATCGTTTCTTACTCAATACGTCGATATCCACTGAAAAACGAGACATCGATTTTTGTTTCGAAACTGATGTACTATCTCTTTATTGACATTGTTTTTATAGTTTAACACTGATTTGAAACAGGTGTAGATACGTCATGTCCTTTATATGAGATGATGTCCACAAAATTTGTAATTGCCACTAAAATCGATCTAATCCACATTTGATGATAGGAGCATTTTAATGCGATATTTTAATATTTAACTCCCATATTTTGCTTAGTAATTTCATTTACTTAATCATTTTTAATTTAGTTTCTATTTCTAGGTACATAAGAGAAAAGTGGCAAAAAAAAAAAAAGATGCAGAAATGAGTTGAAATAAAGAAATGGAGTATTCCTTGTCCAACTAGGAATCCCTGTCAAAGTAGGAATCCTGATGAGGCTAGGAAACCTAAGGGCACTAGGAGACCATGTGGCTTCAAGAAAGCTCAAGAATGTTCTAGAAAACTTGGGATATTGCGGCAAATAAATAGACCTAAGTATACTAAGGTTTGATGCCAAAGGAAGGAATTCTAAGTGAAATAAGTGTTTTTTCCGTGTGATATTCAAGGGATTTTGGAAAGTGACATTTTTGAAGTTATCATGGAGAGTTTTAAGGGATTTACAATATTCAGGAAGGTTGAAAACAGGTCTAGATATATTCCTTGAGCTTTACACTCCATCCTTGGCAGAAATTAAGGAGGTAAATTAGAAAATAATCATGTAATTAATGCAAAAATAATCTCCCTAGAATCAATTAAGGTGCTAATTTGAAGGCTTCCTATTGGTTGGATGACACAGGAAGGATGATGTGGAATTATCTGATTGGCTAATGCTGTGTGGATCAATCAGATAAATCCTAGAAAATAAAAAGAAAATTCTTGAAGACTTGGAGACTAAGTTGCTATCCTCCTATAAATAGGAGCATCATTGGGACGTTACACCACACCACTTCACACACCAATTTTTTCATTCTTTTCAACATCAGAAAAATTCACTCCATTCTCTAGTCTTCAGAAGCCACGTCTCAACCAAGGATGAGAAGAAGTCATGCAATACATCAAAATCCTAGCCGCCATCCACCCTTGTGTCATCCCTAGAAGATTGCTTGCTTTCAAGGATCTCCAAGTTCTTCGTCCCAAGGCTTGTCATCCATCTTTCACGGTGTAATTCATACTTTCTTTTGTTTTTCTTTTTTTGATTCTTAGAGAATTGAATTCTAGTTAACATGACGTTAAAGGTAAATTTTAAAGCCCGTTTATATGTTTTGAAATAAAGTTGTGATTTCTATATGTTGACTTCTATGTCGCTTATGTGTGATTGCTTGATTGATTTTGGATTACAGAAAACTTTTGCATGTCTGTGTTCTTTGGTGGCCAACTTAGGATATATGCATGTAATTGGAGCTAAATTTAGGTAACAATTCACCTAATAGTTTTGTGACCCTAAATCATAAGTAGTAAAGGCTTTGGACAAAAGTCGAAATCAATTAAGGAGGATTGCAAATAGATGAACTTTTTCATACTAGGTTGTGCACTTTGGTTGACATCCTTTCTTTATTCTTCATGCGTTAAATGTGTTCTTGATTAGCTAGCTTTCTAGACTATGATTGCATGTTCAATAAGATTGATTTAGGTGCTTTCACTTAGATCAATTATTCAAGGAAAGTAAAATATGAGAAATCGTTTGCTTATTAACGTTTCACATGGTCAACTTCTTTTTCATGACATAGAAAATCAACTATAGGAATTGTAATTGGATTTCATTCATATGATTGTGATTTTGATCTTTGTTCCTTGCGTTTCACCCCTTGTATATGTATTTTACATTTTTTTTTGTTTCTTTTAATTTTTTATTTAAAAAATCCTAAAACCCCTTTTTTACATTAACTTGTATATATTTCTATTCTTTGTTTTATTTTTGTAAATAATAATTTTGTACTTTTATTAATTATTTAATTACTTTTATTAATTATTTAATTATTTTTACAATTATAGTTATACCCTCAATCCTCAGCTTGGACGATCCCTACTTATTCTATATTTAAAACTACATTTTGCAGGGTTAAATTGCGCGCTTGTTATTAGCGTATCATTTGACATCATGCTCCAGACGCTTTTGCACCTCCTCAGATTTGAGACCCTCTGTTGTACACTTCAATTGTTCAAATACTTCCTCTACAAGGACGCTATCTTGCCAGCATATTGAAGTTTAGAAAAAGTAGCAGCCTTTAAATAATATGGATATAAGTCTGAATTAAAGCAATTGGCAGATAACTATAGAATTTAAGAACTACAATACATTTGTTTCAACCAATCTGATTATACACAATGTTAAAGTATCAGCCAGTGAACAAATTTTGGACATACAAACTAGGCCAAAATCGAATCAATACATCTTATTTCCAAGGTACATCATAAATTGATTAAAACTACAAGCTTTCTTGAAAGATCAAGTATCCATATTGCTTCATAGTATATATAAGAGAAGTGCAAACAACAAGGAACGTAGTTCAAATCAGCATTTGATACAATAGAATCTGGAACATGAATAAGCAACTATGGGATAACATTTGCACATGACGTACATTAACCATAAATGTGAATTAGAAAGCCCCACAAGTTCATTTCTTCCTTCCCATGTACATCCAAATAATATTAAAAAGCAAACAAGGTCATTTCTTTCACAAACCTCACTACGCCAAAAACCTCAACAGACTACTCTTTTCACACAACGAAAAAAAAATTTCTGTTGTGTGTTGATGGAAATTGCTTCATACAACATGTTTAAGGAGCTTCCGTTGTGCGAAGATGTTACAATTCATAATTTTTTAGATAGAAGAACATTGTACAACACTTATAAGGATGGTTCGTTGTGTGAATGAAAAGAAAAATGAGCGGCACATTTCCCTCCTACCTTCACTCAAATTCAGCTCCAAATTCTACCTCACATGCACTGAATTTTTGCTACATAGTACAACATAATAGTTATACATGTTGTATGAATGTAGATTATAAAATGTCACACAACAGTTTTTTTTCTTTCTGTTGTCCAAGTGAGGAAGGTGCATCTAAATTGTCATTCATTTCCCTCCAAAATGAGTAAATTTTGATTGAAATGTAAGTTACATATATGTACTCCTACAACGTAATTCCTTATTTGTGTTGTCTGAATGAGAAATGTTTATCCCTAGCGCCAAAATTGATTTTTTGATTGCACACAGGCGGCAATGTTCCCTCCTTACTGCCTTAGCTCAAATTAAATGCCTTCAGAATCAGACAACATAACTTCATTTATGTGTTGTCTGATTCATGAATACAAAATAAAAGGAGTCAGCTGCTCGCGCCTTTGACAACTTATCTAGGCTAGGCTTAGAGAGTTTTGTGACTTTTGTCTCCCGCTTGATTTATTTCCAAGCACTAGAACAAAACACTCTGCCTTTTCTTCTAGCAAAACACTATCATTTTGAAAACACCCTCTTCTCAAAAGTCAAAACACTCGGCCATCACCATCTTCTCACTCTCCCAGTTTTATAGTTTTTCTCTAGAAACTCCATTTCAATTCGTTGGTCTGGTGATTGGGTCGGGATTCTCCGTTGGAACGCGTTAACGCGAAGGATCCCTAAATCAAAAGAGCTCTATGGAAACCCCCAACCGAGTTTTTACGGTTAAGGCTGGCAAACTCGACTCTCCTCTCGATTGTCATCGCTTCGCATTCACTTTCCTCCGTTGAAATTGCTCTCAATCGATTGCTTGGGGTCTGTAATCGGAGTCGGATAAAATTAGGGTTTAGGATTCGCTTAAGTTTTTACAAGGCTTCCCGATTTCGATAGCGATTCAGAACGAGATAACATTCTAGTAAGTAATTTTGATTGCGGAAATCAGCTATTGGGGTTGGGATTTGGATTTTTTGTGGTTTTGAGTATCAGAGTTAGATATGGAGCTATGGATTTGGGATTGAAACGGAAAATGTTGAAATTTAGGGATAAATGCAATACCAGGTCGATGGGTTAGATTAGAAAATTTGGGGTTTTGTTTGAAATTTATTGAATCGATGCAAATTATTGATTTTGAAGGTTTGATTTAAGTTCTTGGCTATTTCCAGGTTACCCAGAATTTGTAATTGTTGATTTAGGGAAGAGGATTGGTACTCTGGAGTTGAGCATTATGAAGGATGTTGGTACTTCTTCTCCTCCAAAGAGCTCAAAGAGATGGATTACGAGGAAGAAAACCAGAGGCGAAAAGGTGGGTGATAGAGGAGATGTAGGTCATCAGTTGAGATTCCTGGCAGGTTGATTAGCAATGGCGGCAGCAAAGTTGCTTACTTGTATACTTAGTAGGGCAAGAAGGGAACCAATCAAGATGCCATGCTTGTTTGGAAGGTTAGTGATGACTTGGTGCTTACTTTGTTCTAGATTTGAACCTTTTGTTGCTTTGTTGCTTTGTGTATGATCAGCAAAACCAAATTGTTTGACTTGCAGGGAGCATCCAGCTCAGGAGCTCCTGTAAATACTTGAACTTGTGCTAGAGTTATATTTAGTGAATACACACCCCATTTTTGATTTAGTATACTTTTGAGACATTGCACTCACTAGGATATGCTAAGGGTCTTGTAGGAAGTTATTAAAATTTAGGAAGACAGTTGACTTGTTAAGAAAAATAAGCTAGAATTATTGTGAAGCATCAGAGCTTCAAGGGGGAAACTTATCAACCAGATCAAGGAAAACTAAGGAAATGCTACCAACGGGATTCAGTAGCTAAAGATAAAAGAAATGTCATTCCCTCTCGATCGAGTCCTGAGGATGCTCAGCTTGCTACTGTTTTCACTTGCCTGCATCATAAGTTCAATACGACCTTGAAGTCATTGGAATCGTTTCAAGCTAAGAACTCTGAGCGTGTGTTCAATACAGGTTTGTTTGATCCCTGTTGTTAATGTTGAGGTTTTGGAGTTGGGATGGGATTGTGAATATGTTTGCAGTTATGACTTACATTCCTCAAGATTTTCGGGGGAGGCTTATTATACTGCAGAGGGAGCGATCCGAGAGGAATGGGAGTAATCTGAGAGGAATAAGTGATAAGAGCACAAAGTGTGACATTTTTAATATGTATTTTTCCCTCATTTGGCTAAGTTATTCTCTTAAAATTAATAATTATAATATAGTTTGTATTTTTAGCTACTTCATGGTCGGAAATGGTGAAAACAAGTGAAAAAGAGCAGAAATGAGCATAAATTAATGACAAGTCATTTTAGAAACTTTCCTCTTTCATTTTAGGAAATATTTCCTATTTTGTTTTAGGAAACTTTCTTCATTTGAACTTTTCTATTTCTGATTTTTGTATTTTAATGAGAGTCCATCCCATTAAAAACTCTTGAGTGATGAAATCAAGAAAAATTGAAGAATTAATCAGGAAGAATTCGAGGAGATAAAATGGATTGTTTTTAATCAATATTTATTCATAATTATCTGATTTCTTATTGATTATAAACTCTAATTAAATTCTGATTTTTCTTGATTGTAGGAGTTTATTGTGTGCACAATTCTTGGAAGAAATTAGTGCAAATCAAAGGAGAAGAATAAGGGATGTATCTGGTCGCTATTCAAGGCATATACAATGAGCCATTAAGGGGAAAAGAAATCAGAAAATTCATGACTTTGTCAAGAGAAAATCAAGCAAATTTGAAGGAGAAATCACCTCAAGATGATTGGCCATGATTGCATCACAAGAGATGAGAATTCCACTATAAATAGCAGCCATTCTCTACTCCAAAATCATCACTTCCTGACCAAGATCACTTCCTGACCAAGATCACTTCCTAGCTTATCAGTTCTTAGCTAAAAATTATTCCATAGCTCTGCCCAATTCACTTCTCAAACCTCCATCACATACAAGACCGTGACCATCATCCTTCCATCATTCCAAGAAGTTCTTAGGCGCTAAGTCAAGGACGATCCACCACCATAGCGGAGACAAGTTCATCACCTTGTTGCCAAGCCGCTAAGGAAAGCTTCAAAGTGTAACTATGACTCTACTTACAATCTTTGTTTCGGTTTTGTTTGTTTGGATTTGTGAGTTGTGTACTTGGAGACATGAGATTTTCAGAATATTTTTATTAATATTTTTGAGATTTTCAGTTTATTATTAAGTTAATTTTGAGAATTCTTTGATGATGCATATTACAATCTTGTGCCCTTTTATGTGTTTAGGTAATTTTCAGAGTTAGATTGATAAGTTTGCATGCTAGAATAAAGGTGAGAGTTCTTGTGTGTTTGCTTCATTTGCCAAGAGTAATTGTTATTTGTTAAGGCGCTAAGTTAAACAAGTAGCAATTAGTTCTAAAAAGTGGTAAAAATCATGTTTCAATGGTTAAACGATTCTGGAAATTACGTGTTAAATTCTATGTGTAATGGTTAATTTGCACGTGTGAGTTGATTCGAGGGTTAGATAATACTACTAGTTAAGAGAATTACGCTAAGTGTTTTCGAAAATTAGTAGTATTGGGCTTGGCAAGGACTTTTCTGATCCAAGCCCACATTAGAACGAATTAGATAAATGGATTGATCCGCTAAGGCTTTTCATTTGGACTCTTATCTAGGCATTTAAGATGGGCACGTTTTTGTAGCATGTTGAAAAGGATTTTCTGTTTTTACACTTAGTAATTTTCGAATGGTAGTGGTCTAGGTTACGGAAGTCGATCATTGTAGATAATTTTATTTGTTTTGTTTTTATTTTAAGTAGATTAGAACCAAATCTCAAAACCCCCCATTTTATTCTTTTATTTGTTTATTGACCTTTTAGTGTAGGTGTACCCTACAATCCCCGGACTGAACGATCCCTGCTTATCCTATACTGACAACTACATTTTGCAGGGTTAAATTGTGAGGCTATTTCAGCCGCATCAATAAGCAAGCTAGCGGAGATTGATGCTATGATTAGTTCTGGGGCAAGTATACGTGATCGTTATGCTCTCCTGTGGAAATAACAAATGGAGAGGTGAGACTCCTCGCTTTTTTATTTTTGTTTACCGAGTCAGGTTGCTGCTTGTGATCCACCTTACAGACTAGTTGTTCATGGCCCTTCCAGGAGGAGACTGTTGGCACAGCTTGTTTCTGCTACTAGTGTCTACAAAACCCTTGTCAAGTACTTGGTTGGGGTTCCACAGGTATGCTCTTGTGGCATTTGCCTGCCACTTTTATTTTGGCTGGTTTGGTCATTACTCTATCCTTGTTTGAACCTTTATTTTTAGTTCCTATTTTGTCCATTGCAACAGTTACCTGTTCTTAATGTCTGATTAGCACTTCACGATTTGGTGTGCCAACTATTAGGGTTCCCTTTGTGGTTCTCTCATGTTGTCCGTGTATTTATCTAGTGAGAGGGTGATTTTTGATGCAATTTCAGAGTGTACATTATTCTGAGATATTTTTTAAATGCATGCTTTACCTTAGTAATATTACACATTGAGACTATGATAATTTACTATGATAATTTGTAACTGTTCTGGCACACTTGCTTTTCGGTGCATGTATTACTAGATTTTGTTCACCAAATAAATGATGATGATGGGTAAGTTCTTTTGGGGGAGTAGAGTTTATAGCATCTTCGATAGGAACATAATGGCTTACTGCATCCTTTATTAATAGGCCCTTGGAAGAGCAACGACAGCGTTATGGACCACCTTTTTGCAGCCTTACAACTTTGGTGCTTCTTATACGTCTGGCTATTTTGCTGTCTCGGGGGCGGTTTGAAACTAGAAAATTGTGAGACACTTTGCATAATTTTTATCTCTAGTTTTTCTATCCAAACCATATTCCTATTTATCTTTCCTGTTGCACTTTTGTTTGCATTGACTTTTTGTTTCATATAATGAGCAGAAACAAGCAAGAGGTAGCTGTCTTGGAACAATCTGTTGACGTCTACACCACTGAGTTTGAAAGTTTATTAGGTTTATCAGGTATCAATGCTATTTCCTCTGTTGACTTGGTAACATTAGATGTTGATGTTATTATTTATGGTAATGATTCTTTTCACCATCTCTTCTTAAAAAAAGCATATTACTTTCAAAGTTTCAATTTATCTACCCTTTCCTTTTAGCTAGTTTTTGATTATTTCTTTACACTCTTTCATCCCAAAAATGCGTAAAAGTGAAAATTGACAAATAGATTTCATGGTATGCTGCTTCTAATCATGCATCATTTAAGTTTGCATGAACTGAGATAGCTAAATGGCAAAATGAAGTTGTGTTGTCTTCTTGGGCCGCAAATCTGACTTCAAATGTACTGCCCACTGCCACTAGACTTTCAGCTGCTTATTTCTATATTAATTAATGTAATATGCATTTTTTTTCAGTGAGGTTTTTGCGAATTCGCCCTTCTTTATTTCAGCAGAGGTTGCTGGTGCATTAGATGGAGGGTTAGATTCTGTTCTTTTTCTTTCTTTCCTTTTCTTTTTCTCCTTATCATGCTTCACTTCTCTACATTCAAAATATGTATATACATATATAATATATATAATATTTATTCGTTTCCTATACAGGAATAATGATGATTACAAAGAGACAAATGTTCCTGCCGGCAAAACACATGGGGTATGTTTCATATCTATTGGACTCCTTTAATTTTGGGTGGATGCTACTTATATTCATTCGGATCAGCATCACCCTTTATCTAGTCCAGATGTGATTGAGGGATCAGTTTGAATGTGTGACTGAAACCCCAAGTAACTGGGTAATGTGTTATTTGATTTATGATTTGTTGGTGTTTGTAAAAAAAAAACTACAAGTTTTCAATTCTAGTACATTGAGAGTAAGGGAAATCTGAAAACTTGTCCATCTAAACTGAGTGATGTGTTATAAGATTTACTCAAGCTTAGTATAGTAGGTAGTGAAGAAACTTAGTAAGTAATATAGGTTCAGAAACAACCTTCTTAACTAGCTGGTTTGTGGTATAGAAACAATCCTGCAATTATCCTATTCAGTTTCTCTGTCAAATATTATTGCAATACTGCTGCAAACTTATGGCATTTTGTAATTTCATCACTCTTTTAGGTTTCTCTGTCTGTGGACTCGATAAATTCGTATATTTCTTGGGATTTTTCGCTTGTGCAAGGGAAGATAAACTTGGTATCGTTCTTAAGTTTCATTTAATTACTCGGTGATGTGTCTTCTTCTTTCATAGCCTGATGAAGTATTCTTTCATCTATGATGTGAATGCTCTGGCCTTCTTCATTTCCTGTAGTTCTCCGTTGTGTAACTCGTGCTATTTTCTTGTATGCCTTGTTTGTTTGGAATGAGATTGGTAATGAGTCCAATAAAAGTTATTGATGAAATGGAAAATTTTAAACTGTATGAAGATTGTGTGAGGATGTTGGGTTGGAATATTCACTTTCTGGTCATTGTTCGACCCAAGGTTGCCATTCTGAGTACTATGAGGTTGAATATAGCAAAAAAGTGCTCGCTTTTCAGATTCTCTAGGAAATTTGGCTGCGTAGTTGTATAATGATATCCTTGTGAAGATTATCTTTTTATTCATCTCTTTATTCAGACAGGATCACCCGGTTTTGAACAGATGCCTTTTAGTTATTTTCTGAGATAATATTTATTTCTGATATAACATTATGAATGATATATGTTATTCGTCTTGTGAAGGACCTTTAGACATTACCCAAACCCCTATGTTTGATAGTACTTTAGTAGTTCTTGAATGTATATTATCTTTGAGTTCAGACGATTGATAATGAGATATGCTGTATAATATCAGTATGTGGTCCAATTATTAAAATAACTTTCAATATTTAAAACATAAGCATAACAATTGGATATATGCACTTTTGGATGGCAGGCAGAAGGTTGTGTTCTGATGGATAGAAAGGAATTTCAACTTTCTGAAGCTTATTTGTTTGTATATAGGTTCCGGACTAGCTGTTTTGGCTGAGGTGTCTTTGGTTGGACATTTGGACAGAAATTGCAAACTACTCGCTTCAACTTTAAAGGTTTGACACCATGGCTGCACAGACTAAGTTCCTGGAATAGTGGGAAGACGAGTTTGTATCAATATGTTGGCTATTGAAATCAAGTTATTGCACAAACTCTATATGTGGCATGTTTTTCGTAGTTGTATCAGATTTTGGGAAATGCTTTTAACATTAAGAGATATATGAAATAGGTTTGATTACTCATTTGAGCATTTGCAATGTGTTTTCTTTCCAATTGATCAACGATCTAGACGTACCATTATTTAGGTAATAATGGAGCATTAATTTTGCCTAATTCTGATCACACAATGATCAAGTAACAAAAATAGGACAAAAACACATTGTAATCAATCATATCACACATCGGTTTTTAACAAATCAGTGTCTTCTAATTTATACTTAGACAACAGAATTAATTGAACTCTGTTGTCTTAAAAGTTAATCACACAACAGAATCAAGTGAACTCTGTTGTCCTAAAGTTAATCACACAACAGATATAGTCCAAGAACTGAAGTTTGAAGATCAATCAGACAACAGACAGAATAAAAATATGTTGTCTGACATGCTTAACATACAACAGCTTAAAACTGGCATTGTTGTCTGAAGACAGCGCCTCAACTGCTGCGCAGCTGCGCTTCGCATCTACCGAGCTATCACACAACAGTTATAACACATACCTGTTGTCTGAATGTTTATCACACAACTGTGTTCCACCGTTGTCTGATTTTTCATCAGACAACGGCTCACTCTACAACGGTGGGACTCCAAATCCCACATCGGTTTTCTGCCGTTGTCTGATGCGATTTTTGGTGTAGTGCCTCTAGCTGCATCATCTCACCTGTTTATCTAGGCTTAATATAGTTACATGAGCAAGGGAAGTTCTTGATGTTAAATACCCTAAATGACATAACCATGGCATCATATGACTTTACCTTAAAAATTCACAGACCCATCAAAAGGTTTCCTCAACAATGATGTCCATTTCATCATAACAAACTAATAGTCATAAGATCGATCAATTGATATGCTACAACTACTGGTTACAATATATATAATTCTCTCCCTAGTGTGCCAATATTTATTTCATGTGAGGCCAATATACATGAGAGATAACAAGTAGCAAGCCTAGAATGTGCTCAAATTCACCAAGAATCATTAACCTTCATATTGCAATAAGAAAAGTGTTTTACTCATGTCAAGTAAGATTTGAGAACTACAAAAACCAACCTGGGGATCAACTATCTAGCCATGATATAGTGGGATGTCTAACATATCAAATATTGCACATTCTGGAGTAAACTCAAAATCACTTTTCCTACAAGCATTAAGTAAATTTGAATGAAATGTCACAAAGTATATCACCTTAATAAACTATGGGTGAAAAATAAATAAAGACTACCTTATGTTAACAACAAAATAGGTTGCAAGTCGAGGGAGTAGATCGATAGCATCGGCTATGTTCTGCTGTTGGTTTTCTACGTAGCCAACATCTTTTGTCTACAGAATGACAAGAATGTTGTTAATTTCAATTTACACTGATAAAAAACAAGAAAAGTAAAAAGGTGATCATGAAAGCAAATTACAATTTATCACATCAATATTATTGTTAGAATCAATTAATCTTTCAACGAGTGAGCATAAATTTTCTTGGGAGACTTCTGTAATGTTTGCACTCAAATTCAGGTTGTTTATGAGGGAGAGAACATTACCTGCAAGAAATTAAAATATAAAATGATATTAGTAAGCATGCATCACTCTCCTGCAACAAAACAATAGTCTAGGTATGCATACCTTTCCATATGTGCACGTAACAACATCATTCATGTTCAACTTTACAAGCAAAGACATAAGATGCAAGCATAAATGAAATTTAGATTCCTTGTTTCCTGCTGTAATGAATGAAATATAGATTCCTAATTTCCTATTTAAGTTTATCACCTAAAGCTAATGTAAAGAATGAGGGTGTTAAAATATTAACAACTAATGCCCTCTGGAATTTAAAAAAAAAAAAAAAACAAAGAAAAGTATTTAAGGTAAGTATTCAATTTTACAGTAAGATAAGTAAGACTTAATTAGCTCCAATAGGACCCCAACTGTTTTCTTTTCCTGTTTGAGTTCCAAGATTATGTTTTTTTCTTTTCCATTTCTTGTATTTATGTGCTTTTAATTCATCTACTATACCATAATCTCAAGCTCCATCACCAATTTAGGTATTTGGAAATAGACTGGTGAAGCTGAAACAGCCTCACAATTTAACTCTGCAAAATGTAGTTGTCAGTATAGGATAAGCAGGGATCGTTCAGTCCGGGGATTGTAGGGTACACCTACACAAAAAGGTCAATTAACAAATAAAAGAATAAAATGGGGGGTTTTGAAATTTGGTTCCTAATCTACTTAAAATAAAAACAAAACAAATAAAACTATATACAATGATCGACTTCCCTAACCTAGACCAATACCACTCGGAAATTACTAAGTGTAAAAACAGAAAATTCATTTCAACATGCTACAAAAATGCCCATCTTAAATGCCTAGATAAGAGCCCAAATAAAAAGCCTTAGCGGATCAATCCATTTATCTAATTTGTTCTAATGTAGGAGTGGATCGGAAAAGTCCTTACTAAGCCTAATACTACTAATTTTCGAAAACACTTAGCGTAATTCTCTTAACTAGTAGTATTTTATCTAACCCTCGAATCAACTCACACGTGCAAATTAACCATTACACATAGAATTTAACACGTAATTTCCAGAATTGTCTAACCATTGAACATGGTTTTTACCACTTTTTAGAACTAATTGCTACTTGTTTAACTTAGCGCCTTAACAAATAACAATTACTCTTGGAAAATTAAGCAAACACACAAGAACTCTCACCATTATTCTAGCATGCAAACTTATGAACCTAACTCTGAAAATTAACTAAACACATAAAAGGGCACAAGATTGTAATATGCATCATAAAAGAATTCTCAAAATTAACTCAATAATAAACTGAAAATCTCAAAAATATTAATAAAAATATTCTGAAAATTTCGTGTCTCTAATTACACAACTCACAAATGCAAACCCACAAAACTGAAACAAAAATTGTAAGTAGAGTCATAGTTACACTTTGAAGCTTTCCTCAACGGCTTGGCAACAAGGTGATGAACTCGTCTCTACTATGGTGGTGGAGCGTCCTTGAATCAGCGCCTTAGAGCTTTGTAGATTGATGGATGGATGGTGTCTTGTAGGTGATGGAAGTTTAAGGAGTGAATTGGGCAGAGTCTCGGAAAAGTTTTTGGCCAAGAAGTGATGCAAATTCTGTTCTGGACGTTGCCTATTTATAGGGGAGCATTGGTTGGCTTTTGTCGATCATACCCTTCATCATTGGACGGACGTGATTGCATCATAATTCCTTTAATTTTCCAACTAAAACATCTCCTTTAAGGCCTTAACTCCTCTCATAATGGGGCAATTCCTTTAATTTCCAAGCTGAAACATCTTTCTCCTTTATTCTCCAACTGAAAACGTCTTTCTCTTTATTTCCTTTCTTCATTGCTTGGTCAACCTGATTTAATAAAGGGCACAAAATTAAATTCTTTTAGAGAAAATAAAAGAAATTAAAACAATTTAATTTCAGAAAAATACTCCCATAAATTCTATCTTAAGGCCCATAGATTAGCATGACTGTGAGGAATCCTGATCCAGCTTGGATTCTTCATGAATTTTTCGTTTTATGCCTATTTCACGCCAAACACGCTACAAGACTCTTAAAATGACTCGATGACTCAAAACACAAAACTTAAGGGAGAAACAAGGCTAAAATGGAGCATATACTCATTAATATCGTCGCACATTGTGCTTCTATCATAGACCATTGAAATTAGTATGTTGAGTTGGTGAGTTAGCACCCAAAATGTCAAAATCAGTATAGAAAAATAATAATCTTAAGCTGGTGATTAGTTCTTTGATCAAGTTGGATTAAGATGGAGATCGGTAGGTAGTATATATTAATTTATGAAAACACTTATCTGAATCTAGCTAGCTCCCTTCAATCATTTTTGTTATAGAAAAGAAAAATATGCTTGATAATCTCATACCATAAAAAGCTTTCATGTCCCACATATATGGAAACAATCATATACAACAACAACAACAAAAAAGGCCCTACTTCGATAAATAATTCTTATATAACATTATGGATAGAACACATATGATTGAGGCATGAAATAGACAGACATAGATGGAGGGATAAATGTGACCCACCAACAAAAACTCCTAAACGAGAAAACACATATAGAAAGTTTACATACGGTTATATACTTTTCAGGCATGTATAAAGCAGCAAAGAATATACAGTTTTACTTTCTGGGTATTCACGAAATCAAGATTAATTACCAAACCCAAGATGAAACATACTATAGTAAAGTTTTAAGGTCAAGATTTCCCAAGCAAAGATATGACCTCAATGATTATGACCCTTCAATTATCAATCACGTCTTGGTTTAGAATAGTTCATGCGATTAAGACACAAATTGATATTTGACTAATCATTTGGGCCAATGAATTCAAATTATTGATCTTTCTTAGAAACCAAAAGATAGCATGAAACCTGAAACACGGAAACCTTCATGACCAGAGAACACAATTCAAAGTCTCCTCTTTATAACTTATTTTCAAGCTACAGAAACCTTCATGACCAGAGAACATAGTTTGAAATCTCCTTTGCAAAACTCAAAACCTAAAACTCAACAAAAGCCCTAAAATTTCCCAAATTAGTCACAAACAATGAGAAGAATCGAGAGAGAGCAAACTAGTGATGGAGAATGCCCAGAAAGCTCTACTTACATGGTCACCAAGCTTCGAACTTGCCCAGCTCAATGAAGAATGCTTTAGTAGATAAAACATAAATCCTTGAAAGCAAATTAAGAAACAAAAGCTCATATCGGTGATTTCAGGACTCACAAATCCTTCAAGACATATACTGAACAAATTCGTGAATTACCTATGACTCGAAAGCTCAAATTTTCTCCTAAATGGCAGCCTCGAACTCCGATTTTGTTCATTGTCTTTGAGCAGAGCAGCTGGTCCGAGGCAAAAAAGGAGGAGGACGAGGGGTCGAGTTCTGGTTGGATTCAGAGAATCAAGAGGAGGAGGCTTTCGGTAGGAGGCAGAGACCGAAGAGGAGGAAAAGGAGGTCGTCGAATAGTTAGGGCAATCTGAAGTCAATTTTAGTCCAAATATATAAGTGTGGGAATCAACTTTTCATCCCCGCATTTCTTTAAATTTTTTTTTGAACTTAGCTGCTCAGTGTTTTCACAAAAATTTAAATGAAAGTTTAGTCACTGGCTAATTTAAAAAGCGATGTCAGTTATATATATACAAATCAAAATTTGAGGAATAGATGTTAATGACATTTTCTTAGATCGCGTGAATTCATCACCGATGTAATTGTCGTGATGTCTAAAAGCAAAATTCTAGTAGTGTTTCTTTGTTCAAAAATGGCCTCCACTACAAAAAAAAATTAGAAAATTAGATGCCAAAAGAAGATAAAGCTATTACTATTGCTTATGTCAAAGTCTCGGAAGATATGGAGAAGGGTACCAACCAATCAAAGAAAAGCGTTTGGGCACGAATCCAACAAACATACTTGGAGTATTATGAAGGCACCACACTTCCGAAGGCAAGATCGGAAGAGAGTTGTAACTCTCGATGGAAAAAACATATATTTCCAAACATGGACAAATGACACCAATGTCTCCAGCGTTTCGAAATGAGGGATCAAAGTGGAGCAAATCTTCAAGATATAGTGAGTTTTTATTTTTACTAATTTATTGTTTTATTTATTACAAATAACAATTGTAAACATATTTTTTTTATATTTTCTTTTAGTTTTGTTGTATAATTTAATTTTGTGACAATTTTTGTTATTGATTGAACTTGATAGCATCGGCAAGCCGAAAGTTTCTATAGGCACGACTCCAGAGGACAACCATTTAAGTTTGGTAATTGTTATAATTTGTGAAAAGATTGGGTGATGTTTCAAGATCCACCTCAAGAATAATTTGGGCCAACACCAGTGCAACGAAACACCTCAATTTGTTTGGAGGAGGATGAGGATCCCATTGAGGATTCTCCTACGTCCTCTCAAATGCCAATTCCTAGGCTTATGGGAAGAAATGCAGCAAGAAATATGAGGCAAAAAGGCAGAAGACAAAGTCATTGGAGAAGAAATGGTTGCCGGAATGTGAGAAATTGTAGCACAAATGAAAAAGACGGAAGATGAATGGAAGAGAAGAGAGAAGAAAAGGGAGGATCAAAGAGAGATTGCTAGGTTAGAGACTATTTTAATCATGCAAACCATCAATTTTACTCCAAGGAGTAAAAAAAAAAATTTGATGGGAAGAAAAGAGAAGCTTTCCACCAACTCCAAGGATGTGAATTGTTTCCAAATTCCGGCAAAACATCCGATGTCTATCATCCACAACTGCTATCCGGTGAAGATGAAGCTTAAAATTTGTGCTTAGATTAAGTGTTTAGGTTAATAAACTTTTATAGTTGTAGGTTAGTATGGGTAGTTGTCGTAGGATATGAAGTTGTAATTTTCAAGTTATGAAATAAATTGGTAAGAAATTAGAATAATATTTATATTCAACGTACATTGGGGTCATACATTAAAAAAGATAAAAAAAAGATGATAATTGAAACAACTTTTATTTATCATAATTAAACAAGCCGCACAACTATATAGCAATTAGATAACAAGCTACAAATTTTGACAACTAATTGTCAATTATTACAACCACACACACAAACCAAACAAAGAAAAAAAAAACCACACTCATAACTAGGTGCTCATCGACGTTTTTGGCCTCTAGTTGCCCAAAGGTGCTTGATAAGATCTTGTTGTAGATCATTATTTGCAGTTTTAGAGTGTATTATCCTATAACGGTGCATGTATTCCTCCATTGAGATTTGACCAGTTCTCGGATTGCGAGGTGAATTTGGACCATCATAAATTCTTGCTCAAGTTCTTCTTGACCTATTTTGGTCAGGTTCATCATCGTCAGAATCACCATCACAATAGTCATAACGCTCATCCTCCACGATCATACTATGAAGTATTATGCATGTAAGCAAAATTGAGTTAAGTTTTGCAAGATTCCACCCCCTTGCAGGCTGTTAAATGATTGCAAACTGTGCTTGTAGAATCCCAAATGCCCTTTCAACATATTTTCGATATGCCTCTTGTTTAGTGAAAAAACACTCTTATTTTTCAGTTACAGGTCGCGTAATTGATTGGACAAGCATCACCCATTTTGGATAAATATCATCAGCAAGATAATAATCAATATTGTGATGTTTATCATTGATTTCAGAATCTAGAAGTGGTGATTAGCTAGCTGTAAGGGCATCAAATAATGATGAGCGCCTAAGAACAGTGATGCCATTTAGCGCTCCTGAGATCCCAAAAAATGCACGTCATATCCATGTGTCAAAATCTGCCACAGCTTCCAGAACAATGATGAGTTTTTTTGCTTTACCGCTGAAGCTTTCCTGCCACCCTGTGGGACAATTTTTCACCGCCATGCATGTAGTCTAATGACCCTATCATCCTTGGAAACCCTCGTCTCTCAGCTCGTTGTAAAAGTCTATCCAAATCATCTGAATTTGGTTCCCGAAGGTAAAGTCCCCGGTAGATCGTGATAATGGTATGACAAAATTATCCCATATTCTCGATCGCAGTTGATTCAGGCATCCTAAATGATTCATCCATGCAATTTGCTGAGCATGCATTAGCAAGCATACGAAGTGCGCATGTTATCTTTTGATAGGGCAAGAAGCTGGGTTGGCCGACGATATCATATGACTGCCTAAAGTAAGAGTTGGCCGTCTGAACATCATCAAGCATGCGAAGGTAAAATTCGAGTCTCATTCTGTAGCGACGTCTGAACTCGACCTCATTGAACACCGGATTATCCACGAAGTAGTCATTTAACAACATTTGATTAGCTAGCCCACGTTGTCGATTTTTGTAAGCGCGACCTGCAATTGAGCCACCCCACTGTGGTTGTTGATGAAGTTGCTCATGAGCCCACCAATTTCCTGCATCCACCATAATTTTATTTGTAAATTTGAGGCTTGCATCAACTTCCTCCTCCTCTTCATTGGTGGTCATCTCATCCTCCCACTTGGCTCCCAAATTGTAATTCATTACAGAATTTGATTAAAATCTCTACGAAAGAAAGTAATTGAAGAGGAAGTAGTTGAGACACTGAAGAATGGAACTCAAAACATACATTTGATTGAGTTTTAGAGCTGAAGATAAGATATGCCACATGAACATAAAATCTAATCAAAAATCTCGATAAAGGATTATACTTTGACACGTGGCACGCCTATTTGAAAATTTTGAGAAGATGATATTAAGATAAGATAACATAAAATCTAATCAAGAATCCGAATAATTGCTTATAAAGTGACACGTGAAACTATAAAATCATATCCAAAAGTTGAAGACGGTAGAAATTATAGCCTTTACTATTTGCATCAATAGTGATTATCAAGAGCTAAAATTTAGGAGCAGGTTGCCATGTTCATACTGAAATTATAAAGGTTAAGCATGTAAAATAAGATTAATTTTTTTTTTTTGAAATTCTTAGAGAGAGAGAGAGAGAGAGAGAGAGGGAGGGTACGGGCTGGTCTAATGCCAGTAAACCGTGTTTCCAGGACGTCATATGGCGATTATGAAAGCAACGTGCATAGATATGTAAAGCCGCAGGTGGTGGGTGGAGTGTGGTGTTAGAGCAGCAACTTCCAGGTAAATCACCAGGTACACCGCCACCAGCTCACTCACCCCAGTCTCTCCTCCTCCGCCTCCTAAATAAATTAACACCAAGTCAATTTTTGCAAGTTGGGGACCCACTAATGGGCTTGGAAGCTAAACAGTCAATCAAATCATACACGCGACAACTGGACGGTATGATTGACGGGGTTGACGGGAATCGCCTGTGGGGACCCACTCCAACCCCTTCCCTTTTTCTGCAACAGAGATTTCCAATTTGGTTTTGCCTTCCCTTCCCTTCCCTTCCATTGGCGTTTCTTCAAGTATGAGTCTGTAACAGCAAAGAGCCTCCAACCCACCCATATCTTCAATCTGGTATTTTTCTTATTTCCCTTTCTAGGGTTCTTCCTTACACTTGATTTACTTCTCTTTCAGATGCTCTTTTGTATTTCCTAGAATCCTTTTCCTTTTCATCTTCTGTCACTCATATTGATTCTGATTTGCCAGTTTGGACATGATATTTTTGTGGGATTTTGGTTCCTTAATACAAGAATTAGACTGATTTGCGTCTGGTGAAAAGATTCCAGCTTTTTGCCATATACACAAAGATAGAAAAATGAAAAATCTGTATGCCAGCCATATTGAACTCTCAATTTAAGGGATCTTCTTTGAATTGATCTGTAATTGTTAATAAGAATTAGCTTTGATGATATAATCAGTTAAATTTTTGATATTGTTTACTGAATACTACTTTTTGTTTTCCTTTGGTCAATTTACTGAATACTAGCGAGTTCAACTGCTTTTTAGTTTAGGTTTTATTTGCAATGAACTGTGATTGGATTTTCTGTCATTGCATATTAATTTCGGCTGAGTTGTTGTTGGTTTCTGTTGCCTCAGGTATACAAGGTAGCAAAGTTGACAAATGGATCATAAAGATAAGATTTGTGCAGACCCCTGGGCAAAGGATTTAAGAAATAAGACTTGCTCGGATCGGCCGCCTTTTGCCAATTTCGGTTCACACCAGCATCAAAACAAGTGGGAAGATCCCTCTATTTTAGATTATGGCATGAGGATTGAACCGTCCTTCCAGAAACTCAGCCAGCCGTCCGAGGATCAAACTTCACTTCCTTGCAACTCCAACAATGAGAAAACAATTGCAGATGGAGAGGATGTTCAGATGAATGAGATACTCCATGCCAGTAAAATTCAAGATTGGGATCCAAGAACAATGTTGACCAATCTTTCGTTCCTGGAACAAAAGATCCATCAGCTCCAGGATTTAGTGCATTTGATTGTTGGCCGGAGGGGCCAAGTTCAAGGACGACCGGATGAGCTGGTGGCTCAACAACAGCAGCTCATAACTGCTGATCTTACTTCAATCATAGCTCAATTGATCTCTACGGCAGGTAGTCTTCTTCCATCCGTTAAGCATACGCTTTCCACTGCAACATCTTCTGTGGGACAGTTTGGGCAGCTTGGTGGTTCATTTGTTTCTTCTGGAGCAGGAACTGAAGCTCCAGTTAAGTTGCAAATTAATAGCGGAAGCAAGTTATCTGAGCAGCCCAACCAAACTGACCTGATCACTAACTATGGGACTGAGCAAAGCTACAACATTGAAGAACATGAATCAAAAGATGAAGAGGATGCTGATGATGGCGAGAACCTTCCGCCTGGTACTTATGAAATCTTACAGCTAGAGAAAGAAGAAATCCTTGCACCACACACTCATTTCTGTGCTATATGTGGAAAGGGATTCAAGAGGGATGCAAACTTAAGGATGCACATGAGAGGTCATGGAGACGAGTACAAAACCCCAGCTGCACTTGCAAAGCCCAACAAAGAATCTAGTTCTGAACCAACACTCATCAAAAGGTATTCATGCCCTTATGCTGGCTGCAAGCGGAACAAGGATCACAAGAAGTTTCAACCTTTGAAGACCATTTTATGTGTCAAAAATCACTACAAGAGAACCCACTGTGACAAAAGTTACACTTGCAGCAGGTGCAACACCAAGAAATTCTCCGTTATTGCAGATCTGAAAACTCATGAGAAGCACTGTGGTAAGGACAAGTGGCTTTGTTCTTGTGGCACAACCTTCTCCAGGAAAGACAAGCTTTTTGGACATATTGCGCTGTTTCAAGGTCACACTCCTGCCATTCCCCTGGACGAAACAAAAACAACTGTTGGGCCATCTGAACATGGGGAAGGTAGTGAAGCACCAAACAGAGTTGGTAGCATCAACTTCAATTTTGGCTCCACTGTGCCAAGTGGCAGTGGTATAGTTCAGAATATTATGGATGTGAAAGAAAGTGTCGACGATCCTACTAGTTATTTCTCGCCGTTGAATTTTGATACATGTAATTTTGATGGGTTTCATGAGTTCCCTCGACCCCCATTTGAAGATTCAGAGAGTTCATTCTCTTTTCTTATGCCAGGGTCCTGTAATTACACTCAGAAAACAGGTGGCGAGTCAAATTCCAAAAAAATTTAGTGACACTGATGACTGCTCGCACCAGGTGTATCATTTTCTGTAACAATTATAAGTTAGGTGATCCCCCATGTATTATGTGATTTCTTGAACTTGAATAAATGGTTTTATTTAGTTCTCTGTACTACCCAAATGGCACTCTTGTTTTCCATCTACTTCTCTTTCTTTTGTTGGTTTGGGAGGGAAGATGGTCAAAGAATGATTATGGCAAAGGATTGGAACACAAGGTCACCCCCTCTGCTACAAGGTACATCAACTCAGACCAAACAGTGCTGTTCTCGACTTGGTGAAGCTTCGCCAAATGCTCACTGCCTGCTTGAAGAGACAATACTTGGTTTGTCTAATGAATTAGAGGCTTTGGAATGGAAAAAAAAAAAAAGAAAAAAAAGAGCTTTCATGTCACACATATAGGTTTAATAGAAATGTAAAAGAACAAGAAATGATTAGAAGATACGATAGATATAACTTCGTCCAAGCTTTTAGTCCGAGCTTGCATTTTGTGACTTTTACTTTTTGTCCGAGCTTCAAACATAAATTGCATCACATATGTATAACTTCGATTCCAGAAATTCATGCTCATATCAATTGCATTGTTGCAATTAATCACCAGCACAGAATAAGAATTTTGGAGTGATTGATAGAAGCAAAAGCAGTCAACCTATTGCAATACAGGCTAAAGAGTTTTAGCTGATCTAATGGATCTGTCCATACTGAGAATTGTGGAGCAAAATGAGCTTGAGACCTTTTGCGCCTTCCCCCCTTGATGACTTCTTCAGTTGGCAGCGATTATACTTCTCCGCCAAAACTATGTCAGCTAAGTAGGACCAAGTACGCCCACGGGGACAGCTACCAGCCCACATAAACCTCTCAGAAGACGGGTTCACTAGACTCTCATGGAATTCTTGAGCTGTCTCGCAAATCAAACCCTGAGAAAAAACAGACAGACATGTTTAGGGTGATCTGATAGTGTCATAACTCATAAAAGGACAATCAATAGTAGTTGCAATATTACCTCTGCCATGGCTTTGATCTTCAGGGTGATGTCACTACTTAGAAGAACAAGTTGTCCCTCATTGCTCATCTTCCTATGTAAAAGAGCACAATCAAGTATATGATCTTCTGCTGCTGGCGATACAAGTTCCATAGAACTCCTACATCTTAAGAAGGGAAACGAGCTTGTTGTTCCAGAAGTAAGTCCCCAACTGTCCTCACTAAATAGAGACTGTGGAGAAGCAGGAGGGGTTGGAGCGATCAGTCTTCCATCTTCCAGTGAACTCTGGACATGGATCCACCAACTTGTTTTTACCATACACTCTTCAATCCATTCCAGAACCAAACAAGCCTCTGTTTTCTTTCTGAACAGGCTGCCACGCTGTTTCAAGCAATCCAGTTCCCGTATAACTGATTGAGATAAAAGCAGTTGCAATCATTAGGATCGGTTGTACAAATAAATTATACTCGGGCAATGTCAATGATATATGTGATTCACTTCAAATTTCATTACCCATTCTTGGAATGATCAAATGAGTCCCCTTAAGACCTTGTAGAAGTTGCAATGACTTCCTTGATTCCTTGTGAAGGAGAGTATTAGTGTCTGCAACAATAGTCCAGCCCCTCTTTCCTTCTCCAGCAAATTTATTCTGAAAATTAAATTTTGAGTAGTAAGTTCGTACTTGATAAAGCTACTTAGAGCCACAGGAAATTCTTGAAACAAATTTAACGTTTAGTGTTAGTCAACTTACAGAGAGTGGATTCTTGACCTTCTCCTTTGTTTGACTACAAGCAAGAAATGTGCTGCTTTTAGTAGCTACATCGGGGACTGAAGCTTCTGATCTGCTGTTCTTGCCTGCAGAACTTTTAAGTAGTGATTGGAATGGCATCCTTTTCGTGCTGCTTGTGAGCATCAACTTTTTTTCCACCCTTGCTTGATTCCCAGTAGTAGTTTCTACTGATTTTCTTTCTTGGATATCCTTCAACTTCTGGTTCTCTTTCCCCGGCGATACAAGCAGATCTTCTCTAGGGATATTGGAATTTAAGTTTTGCTTCGACAAGGATGATCTGTGGGATTTGGAATCGGTTAATTCTAGCTTACCCTTCTTCTTCAAGGACCTCAGTTGAAGAGTATTTGGTGTGAAGTTTTCCTTGTCAGGAGTAAAGATTTCCTGCTCCTCTTGAGTATCATCCAGCTTAATTTCTACCTCAAACTTCTTTTTCAAGGACCTCAGACGAAGAGTATTTGGTGTTAGATTCTCCTTGTCTGGAGTAAAGCTTTCCACCTCCTGTTCATTATCGTTATCAATTCCTGCCTCCACAGTAGTTCTTTCTCTGCTTCTCTCTGTTTGAATCCTAACAGCACTAGCAGGTTTACCTCTTCTTTCCCAAATGCTTTCTCCAAAGATTGACTTATCTTCGGATCTCAGGGGAGGGCTATTACAGAATTCTGATTCAGGCTGTCCTCCTGCAGTGCAGATAGATAGTGGAGTCTGGTTCTCTACAGAATCTGTGACAAGAGGCACAGAGGAGATGGTTTTGGTATCCCTCTTTTCATGGTGGTTTTTGGGTGACACACTTCTCTTTTCAGTTTCTCCACGTCTTTCATCAACAAGACATCTGATTTCATCAGAAATCTCAAAATCCAGGTTAACCAGCAAGGTAGGTTTTTGTGATGGGTTTTCTTCTTCACCTTGTTGATTGTTGATCTCCCCAAGGACTTCCCCAACCAGCAAGGAAGAGTTCTCCGTCACAAAAGGTCCAGCTGAAAGACACAAGACATTATCATTCTGTCCATGGTCTTTGCTCAAAGAGCTTTGGTCAGCATTTCTCCCAGGTATTTGCGCAGCAGGATAGGCACCCTCTTCCTTGTCAACAGAATATTCAAGAGGTTCAGAAGATAGACACAAATGATCAGCCTGTCCATGGTCTTTCGTTATAGAGCTTTTGCCATCCAGATTAACCAGCAAGTCTGATTTTGTTTCTGGTGTCAGGTTTACTTCTTCAACTTGTTGATGTTTCGTCTCCGCAAGGACTTCTTGGATCAGCAAGGATGAATTCTCTATCACAAAAGGTCCAGCTGAAAGACCAGAGATATCACTCTGTCCCTGGTCTTTTTCCAATATCTGAACAGTAGGAGAAGCTTCTCCTTCTTTTTCCAATTCAGAACCTCCTGTGACACAACTTAGTTGCACGTACTGGTTTTCCTTTGAAGAGTCTTCAAGAGGAAAAAACAGGTTCACCGATTCAGTTCCAAAGGCCCAGAAGCTTGACAACACATTCTCTTGGCCAACAACTTTTGACGAGTTCTCACCAACATGTTCACTTCGGTCTTCTTCTTCAGGCATTGGAGGTGCTGATGGGATCTCCTTCCGCCCAATAAATCCCAAATTATCACCACAGACTAGAGATTCTATAACCTCAGAAACTGATTCAGTAGATTCAAATTCTGCTTTTTCAATTGGCAAAATATTCACAACCTGTAACACATACAAGAGCAAAAGAAAATCCTTGTAATCATTTTAACAAACATCTTACAGTCTATATCTCCACCAAGTAAACCCCCACCTACTCAACTCGCATAACAAATACATGAGAGAAAAATCTACACACATTCATTTCTAAAATAAAATGCACAACTGCTTAATTACCTGGTCTATTTCTGGAATCTCACACATCTTTTTCTCTTCACAATCATCTTCTGATGAGTTGTCAACACCTTGTTCACTTTGATCCCCTCCTCGAGGCACCGGAGGTTGAATTAATCCCATATTTTCATCAGAGAATAAAGACTCCATACCCTCAAAATTCATATCAGAACAATCAGGTTCTGCGTTTTCAACTGGCAAACAATTCAGAACCTGTAACACATATAGAATCGGAACAAAAACTTGTTATGAACATTTCAACTAACACCTTAACTGCAGCCATAACAGAAACCCTAACCAATTCAATTCGCATCAAGAAATTCAAAGCAGAGAAGCCCAAGAAGACGATTGGTCTCACCCTGAGTGCGTCTTGTTCATAGGCGTGGCTCAAAGGAATCCAGTGAAGCCTGTAGAGCCTGCTAGAAGCACCAACCCGGAGCGTGTCCCCTTGCCTCAGCTCTACTCGAACCCCTGGCTCAATCCTCTTCTCCGAGATCCAAGTCCCATGGACTGCAATTACACTAGAGATGAGTCCGAGTCCGAGTCCAAGCAAAAACCCTAGGGAAAAACAAAAATTGAAAGAAAAACCTACCTGATGATAAATCGGTGAGGGAAAGCTTGTGGGAGGAGGGATTAGAGAGGATTTGGAGGTGGAATCTGCTGACGCTGGGGTGAGTCAGCACGATGTTGCAGTCGGGGTGGCGTCCGACGATCAAGATTTCTTCGGTTTCTTGATGGACGGACGAGATTGGTTCGGAGTGTGGCGGTGGTGGGGGTTTGTTGACGATGAAGATGTTCTTGAGAATCGCTCCGTTCTTAAGGACTGTGAACACTGGGATTTTGGGCTCTTCTTCAACCACTGTTTTCGCATTCTCGTCGCCCATGGTGGCTTTGCCTCCTGAAATTTCACTTGGATGGGATTAGGGATTTGAATGGTGCTTCGGTTTTTGTTCAAGAATTCGGACTCTGAGAGAGAGAGAGAGAGAGAGAGAGAGAGGGATTTGAAAATCTGTTGGGAATTTGGAGAAAATATTTGGAAGGTTCTGGTGGGGAGGATTTTATTTCGAAAAGGCGACCGTTGCGATTTTCTACTTAACGGGCGTTTGTTTGTTTTCCGCTCAAATGGGGCGTTATAAAAAAATAAAATAAAAGACTTTTTTTTTTTTTTTGAGTAAAATAGTCGGCTCGTTATTGTAGGTACAATCTATCGATGAAATATCAGTAATGAAATCAGCCGAGAATAGCTCTCGATGATTTAGAACTCCTAAAAGAAGCAAATCTAACTAGAGTATCAGTTACACAATTGGCTTGACGATAAGCATGGCGGAATATAGAACCTGGAACCAAATTGAGTCCATATATAACGTTATCATACACACGACCCAAATGAGAAATGTGGGGAATGGCAACCTGCTTGTTAGCTTTGGCAAAAAGCACTGAATTCGTCTAAAAATCACTAGAGACAACCCTTGTTCCCGTGCAAAGAGAACTGCTATTTTTCCTGCAAGATTCTCAGCATGTTCAACTGACTAAATAAACGAGATTGCTTGGTATATACCACCCACACAAGTTCTAGCTGCATCCCGAGCAATTAGAACAATGTCACCATTCGAAGTAGCCTTCATGTAAGCACCATCCAGATTAGTTTAATCCACCCTTGATGAGGAGGCTTGCAGCATGTTGAATATATTTATAAAATTTTGATTGCTTCTACTTTGTATTTGAACAAAATATAATCGAAACCACAAATTGTTGATTTGATTAATTTGCAGTAGCAAATGAAGCATGAACAGATCAACTTAACCCAGCAAACTTGTGTACTTGAGTTTATGAACTTGTTCACACTTTTACATCAACCAACACTTCCCTTATATAGGGTACAAGATTAACCTACAAAATATCTAAGATGAAAGCATATTAAACTAGATTAAAAGTACTTTAGATACAAAATATCTAGCTTAATTTGAGTGAGAAAACATTAATGCAAGTGGTTGTAAAATATCTTTCACCGCAGCAAGTTTCGTAACAGTGAACAGACTCAACCTTCACGAACAGACTTAGTTATTCCGTGAACTGTTATTTGGGAACACTACTTCTTAGCGAACTTGCGACTTACGTTTCCCTGCAGTGACGTCATATCTCGAACGCACTTTTAGCGAACATTCGCGACGAACGTACTTCGCGAACTTTTCCCGCAGTGACCTCATCTCGTGAACGCACTTTCTCCCTCTTAATGCTTTGCTTCTTCATTCCTAGTAGGCCTCTGAGATATTCAAACCTCTCTCTTGGTAGAGCTTTGGTGAAGATATCTACAACTTGGTCTTCAGTATTGCAGCAGACCAAATCCACTTCATTCTCTTCAACCGCATCCCTTATGTAGTGAAACTTCAAGGCAATGTGTTTCGCCCTACTGTGATACACTGGATTCTTGCTCAGGGCAATTGCAGACTTGTTGTCACAGAGAATGGTTGTTGCAGATTTTTGTTTCTCAGCAAACTCTTCAATGACTCTTCTTAGCCAAATTGCTTGCGCAGTAGCTATAGATGCAGACACATACTCAGCTTCAGTTGTAGATAAGGCCACTGATTTTTGCTTCTTTGAAACCCAAGAGAATACACCAGTTCCCAGTGTGAAAGTATACCCAGATGTGCTTTTCAAGTCATCTACACTGCCTCCCTAATCACTATCACCGAAACCAAAGAGTTTTGGTTCCACATTCCTCTCATACATGATTCCAAACTCAATTGTACCTTGAATGTATCTTAGGATCCTCTTTGCAGCTCCATAGTGTACTTTGGTTGGCTTGTACATAAATCTGGATAACAGACTTGCAGCATACATAAGGTCAGGCCTTGTTGCTGTCAAGTAAAGCAAACTTCCCACTAAACTTATCTATATACTCTCATATGCACTACCACTTCCATCTTCTTTTTGAAATTTTTCATTGACAACTAGAGGTGTTGCGACAGATTTGCAACCAAGCATTTTGAACTTCTTTAGAATTGTCTTTAATTGCATATTTTTTCTATGTAATGAAGATTCCCTCCACTGATTGAACTATTTCAATTCCCAGAAAATAATGCATGATTCCCAAATCAGTCATTTCATATTTCATCATCATATCAGACTTGAAATTTGAAATCATTTTTTCACAACTTCCAGTAAATACCAAATCATCAAAATATAAGGAGACAATAAGGATGCTTGATTTACCTTCAGTTTTGGTGTAAAGGGCAGGTTCATTTTCACTCCTTTGAAACCCTTTTCCTGTTAAATAGGAATCGATCTCACCGTACCAAGCTCTTAGGGCTTGTTTCAAACCATAAAGAGCCTTCTTCAGTTTGTAAACCTTCTGCTCTTTACCCTTGATGATGAAACCTTGTGGTTGTTCCACAAATACTTCTTCTTTTAACACTCTATTTTGAAATGCAGACTTTACGTCTAATTGGTGAAGAAACCAACATTTTTGTGCAGTAATGGAAATTAGATGTCTTATAGTCTCATGCCTTGCTATTGGTGCAAAAGTTTCATTGAAATCGACTCCAAGTATCTGCGAGTACCCTTTTACTACCAATCTTGCTTTGTTTCTTTGTATAGAACCATCAACATTTAGCTTGGTTTTATAAATCCACTTTAAACCAATAACATCTTTGTTATCTGGTTTATCAACCAGCTCCCATGTATTATTCTTCACAATCACATCGATCTCCGATTTCATCGCAGTTCTCCATTCATCTTCTTTCACAGCTTCTTCAAAATGTTCAGGTTCGAACAAGCATGCATTGCAGCTTTCATACATATCATTCAAGCTTCTTAACCTAATCGGTGTTGAGCTTGGAGTTGATTGTCCATTTGAAGGTGTTGGTGAGGGTTGTTGAGGACTGTGAGGTGGTGACTGTTGTAGTGGATCAAGTTCCAACTGTTCTGGAACCTCTTGTTCATTTTGAACAACATTATCTTGCACATCTTGTTGCAGGACTGAACCTTGATTCCAATCCCAAGATGATTTCTCACTTAAGAGAACATCTTTGCAGATAATCTTTTTTTTTCTTTTGCAAATTGTAGAGCCTATAGCCCTTTGTATGTGAGCTGTATCCCATGTACACATGATACGTGCAAAAGCATTCGCCAATTTAAACCCTGAAAAGAACCATTATTAGTATAGAATAAGCAGGGATCGTTCAAACCGGGGATTGAGGGTACAACATGTAACAAACGAAATCAAAGAACAAGAATATACATTCACACGAAATTGAAAAGATTCACGTACAAGTTCACACAAGAATCAGTACAAGTACAAGCATGCATAAAATTCAAAACAACAAAGAATTAGAGAGAGCAAACAACAATGAGAAGCAACGAAATAAACATATATATAGACACAAAATTCGAAACAAACAAAGAAATACAAGTTAGAATGGGTTTTAGAAATCCTACTCCCACTTATATATATATATATATATATATACATTTTACAAGTCATAGTCACCTTAGGAATCCACATACAACAAGGATTACTAGTTCTGCACTAATTGGGAATCCAAATACACATAGGAAACAAAATCCCTAAAAACCACTAACAATCCCTAAAAAACACATAACAATCTCCTAAAAAACACCAAAACAATTCCTACAAAGCACCAAGGGTATATTTCGGCCAAGATTGATTCTTTTTACATTATTTACAAAATTTAAACAATATTTTCAGATTATAACTTGATTATTTACAGTTTCATGCTATCTAAAATCTTAAATCCAATTTACACATGTACAAGAACAAGAAAACGTAAAGATAGGGGGAGTTTTGAAAATCAAAATATAAATTTTCAGAAAACATCAAATAAAGAAAACGTTTTATATACATAGGTGGGAAAAGAAGAACTTTTGGAAAACAATTCATCAAGAACCATTCAAGATCAATCCATTCATGCAATCTTTTTATCTTATTAGTTACCATGGAACGTTATCAACCAAGAAACAAAGATCAAAGCAACCAATGTCTCTTATTTTACTTCCCTTTACACAATTGATCAAGCAAAGCACTCAAACAATATATTTCAAAGACAAGTATCACACAATCAAAGCAACTTGTAATCTCATGTTTTCGAATCATTAAGAACAAGTGAAACTTTGGTTAATAATCATGCAAATCCAAGTACTCAAAGCAAGTCAATTCATTACATGCATAATCTGATTTCGACTTATGTCCTAAGTCTTTACTACTCAATTGAATTAGGGTTACAAAGCATAAACCTAATTACTAGCTCCAATTACATGCAATCATTCTAAGAACAAGAACACATAAAAGATTTCAATCAAACAAAATCAGATCATCATTCCATAAATTCAGAAACTAACAAAGATCAAAGACACATAAACGAATCAAACATTGAAGAGAAAATCAAAATTGAATCCAAAAATCAGATTACATACTCATGGTTTCGGTTTTACACAAAGAAAATCAAAAGAAAAAATTCTATCTAAAAGAACACTAAACCGTGAAGAGTACATATGGAAGGTGGTATGAATAACCCTTAGTCATGTCCCAAAGATCCAAAGGAGCTCCAAGGTGGTGGCACAAGGTGGAATTCACGGCTATGATGGAGGATGGCACGGCTAGGAACTTGAAGATGTGAAAAACCTGAAAACTCAAGAGCACAAGTGAGAAATAGAAATTGTGGAGAAAGAATGTAACCTTGAATCATCAAAACCAAGAGGTATTTATATTGTGACATCCCAAAGTCTCTCCCAATTCATTCCTACTTGAGTTCTCCAAGTTCGTGTTGATTCGGGATTTCCTTCTAATTTTCTGATTGGTTGACACATCCCTTGACCAATAAAATAATTTCGCATCATCAAAATGGCGTCACACATCTTAATATGTGTCCTCTTTGCCTTTGTAGAAGAGTTGACGTCAAGAACCATGTAGAACCTTCATGAAGTTCACGGCTTTTTTCAATCCTTTTTCCATTTCGGATTCCAACTTCTTCTTTCTTCCAAAACCGAATCCTTTATGTATTCTCCTTTCATGTGCACGGCATGTGATCTTCATGGGACATTCTAGATACTTCTTGGATGTTCCTTGGCTTCTCCTAGCTTCCATAGGACTCCTAGTGCAAGTAGAAATCCATATGCAATCCGGTTTCCTAGTTGAATACAAACTTCTTTTTCCGCGAGGCTTCTACATTCTTCCAAAACCTTCTTGAGTAATCCTTATCCAATAGGGACTCCTTGTCACACTAGGATTCCTTATCTGAGTATAATTGGGTTTTCTTGTTCAAGTAGAACTCCTAGTCCAAGTCAGCTTCAGACTCCTACTCTAACTGAGATTCATTTTCCTACTCAAACTGGGAGAACTTCCATTTCTTCATTTTTCTTCATTTCTGCGTCACTTATGCCTTCCTTAGTCATTTTTGAACTTTGAGACTCCATTTTACCTATAAAACACAAAGTTAAATTGATCAAGTAAAAGAAATAACTTAGCAAAATATAGGGTTTAAACATTATAAACCTCACATTTTATGCTCCTATCAACACAGACTTTTCACTTGATTCATCAAACTTCCTTCTCAGCTCCTTTGGGATATGTGCATAGCAAATTGAACCAAACACCCTCAAGTGGTTAACACTTGGTTTTCTTCCACTCTAGGCTTCAATTGGTGTCATTCCTTGCACTGCTATTGTTGGATGCCTGTCCATCAAATACACTGTGGTGTTGATAGTTTTTGCCCAAAATTCTTAAGGCATCTTCTTGTCATGCAACATTGATTTTGCCATTTCCACGATTGTTATGTTTTTCCTTTCAGCTACCCCATTTTGTTGCGGTGTATAGCTTACTGTGAGCATTGTTCTAAAATGCGGCTGCCCAGGACGCCTAGGCGGGGCTTAGGCACTGGGAGCACCCACACCGCCCCGATTATGGGCTAGCCGATTGAGATAGGCATTCGGAGATTCGGTTGGCGCCTAGACTGTTTAGCGGCTTGAAATGGGCGCTGGGCGCTGCGTTGATATATTTTCTTTTTCTTGTCAAAATCAAAAACCTAATCTCGACATCGAAACCCAGAAGGAAGATCTTGACCCAGAACATATCGCCATCTGTTTCTCTCTCTCAGAGTCTCTTGATCTTGCATTCACAGTCGACAGCTTGACTACACGGGTACGGCGGCAGATCACTCTCTCTTGGCAGCACATCACTTCTCGATTCCTACTAAACTCTCTTCACTGATTGTGTTTGTAAAGGATGAATGGGTCTATGGTGATGATGGAGGTGTGGGTTATTTGGGTCGTTGTTTTCACCATTTGATTTGTTTCTCCTCCATCTCACTGTGTGTTTCAGAGCAATAAGGACAACGACTAGATGGATAAACTCTTGGCCTTTTTCTTTTCTTGGAAATTGGTCTCAGCCTCTTTTAGATATCTAAAATAGTAGGAAAGTCAAGTCTTCATCATATTCATTTGACCACGTCAACAACACTTGCTTCTTCTATTAGCAGGCACATAAGTTCATGTACCTTAATTTTTTACCTATTTTGGTTATTTTTAATTAATTATAGGACTTTAATATAATTAACAAATAAAGTCCGCCTAGTCCCTGCCTAGACTCCCTCCTAGGCCTCTAGGCGCTAGTCGTAGGATCACCGCCCGACTACCGCCTAGCGTTTTTTTGAACCTTGACTGTGAGTTGTCTTTCCAAACCAATGTCTGCACATAAATTTCCAAACTCATTTGATGTATATTCGCCTCCTCTATCTGATCTTAACACCTTGATCTTGAGATCAGATTGTCTCTCAACCATCGCTTGAAACTTCTTAAACACTAAGAACACATCAGACTTCTGCCTTAAGAAATAAACCCAGTTCATTCTTGAATAATCATCAATGAATGTTAGAAAGTATCTGTTTCCAGCTTCTATTATGGTTTTCATTGGACCACACACATCAGAATGAACTAACTCAAGTGGAACTTTGGCTCTCCATGCTTTCCCTTTTGGAAATGAGATAATGTGCTGCTTTCCCAATGCACATCCTTCACATACATCAGTAACTTCTTTAATTTTTGGCAATCCCTGCACCATTTCATTTTGATGCAATTGCTTGAGACTTTGAAAACTCAAATGTCCAAGTTTTCGATGCCAGAGCCAAGGATCATCATGTAGCTCCATTTTTCTTGCACTCTCTGTTGCATATTTGAGAGTCAAATGAAAACTTCTGGTCCTCTTCATCTCAACTTCTACCATCATCTTCTTGCTGCTCCCTCTCTCGAAGATCTTGCAAGTGTTGTCACCAAAGTGTAGGTGATATGAGTGCTTAATGAGTTGACCAACACTTAGCATATTCGAATCAAGATCTGGAACTAACATAACATCTCTGATGAACATTTTTGCATTTTTGGTTTCCACCTCAATATTTCCTTTGCCTTTTGTGTCAACTAACATTGCATTTCCCATCTTCACTTTAGTGATGTTGTTGTAGTCAATATCATATAGAAGATTAGCATTTGCAATCATGTGGTTACTGCAAGCACTATCAACAAGTCACACATTTTCACTCACTTGTGTAGTTGCAGCATCACTGACAGAGAACATGTTGGTATCACACTGTTCTTCAATGCAGTTTGCTTGTTGATTGCCTTTGTAGTTGCAATCCTTCTTGACATGACCAAACCTGTTACAATTTGTATAGTTTGGTTTTCCTTTAAACCAACATTCACCATTGTGCATTTTTGAGCAAATAGAACACTTCGAATAACTTGAACTGCTACTTCCATTACTTTGCTTCACTAACTGATCTGATTTGCCTTCCCACTTCTTGCCTTTGTTTTTCGAGTTCTTCTTCATATTTTGTTTTCCCTTTTCTGAATTAGAACTAGATGGCTCATCATTTTTTATATTTGAGCTAAGACTCAGTGTTTGAAAAATGGAGGCCGAAGAACTCCAAACATGGTGGACAGCCATGGTGCCCAGTAACTAAGATTCAGAACGCAGCCCTTCACCAGGTTGCCATAGTCCCTGGAAGAGTGGGGTGCCGGCCTCGGTGACCCACGTTGGTGGTTGCAGACATGGCCGCCAAAACACAGTGCTCCAGCATCGCTCCTTCTGGTCCCCGCCACCACTCCAAAATCGGGCCTTTACTTGTCGGCTGACAACTAACACCTACAAACTCTACTAGTCCGACGACACCGTCACAGGGACGGGCCTCCGAATGGAGCAGCACAAACCTCCGAAACTCCAAGCCTGATAGTTTTTCTCAGTAGCCATTAGAAAAATGGACTTAAATTTTAAACATTAAAAATTAAAGAAAGTAAAAGGGTGCCACTAGCCTATAAATAAACCGAAAACAAGACCTCCCTCTTTCAATTGAAATAACAACCAAGTTGAACGAGGACGCCAAACCCTAAAGCAAAGCCATGAACCGGATCCTCACTAGATCCTTGCTCACCCACATCCTCCGCACCAGACCTGAGCCCAGCCAAGAGGTCGAGGCCTGACAGCCTCGAGCTACCAGATTATGCAATTGATATCATGTGCCATGTAGATATAAATGAACGGACCCTTTGGTGCAAAAGGGTAGATGAGATCCAAAACAAGTGGCTGGAAGAGATGGGGAAAATTGCTTCTTCTTATCCAAAGGTAGTCTTACACCGTGGGCCAAAATTCGATCCTTCAAAACCTTTACCAGAGGGATATGCATGGGCTTCTTACTGCCCTGAGAGTGGACATAAATCTTTTGCTGTTAAGATGCATTGCATTGGCTGTGGCCTTGGTGGTAAATACAAGACTAATTCTGATTTTGATGATGAGATTGAGATCGAGACCGAGACCAAGACCAAGACCGAAACCCAAACCCATACCCAGACCGTGTAGTATTATGTGGATGAGTCTTATTTTAAGTTTTTAACTGTCTGCTCTACTTATCCCTCCATTATGTTAATAATCTTATGATCTACCCAAGTCCTCTAGGTATTGGGAACTTTGTTACAGTTGTGTTTGTTAACTAGTCTTGTGTTCTCAGTGGTTAGAGCACTCACTAACTAAGATCGAGGTCATGGATTCGAGTTACCATGGAGGTAGGAGTAAAATCAGTTGATCCTCTTTAAAAAAACAAAGTGAATGGACAGAAAACTTGGGTAGGAGCTAACACCACTTTGTTACAGTCTTGTGAATGAATAGAAAACCACTGAGCTAACACCACTTTGTTACAGAAATAAAAAGTCCACTGAGCGTCCACTACCTAAGATCCAGGTCCTGGGTTCGAGTCACCATGGGGGTAGGAGTGAAATCTTTTATTCTATTTATAAGGAAAGGAAAAGGAAAAAAAAAAAACTACTCTTGCGTTCTCTACTCTAAAGCTCTATCTCCCTTATGAACAGTAGATTCCTTACGAACAGTGCCGTTCCAATTTGCCCCTGCCCCCGGTCTCTTTTACCGAATGCCCCCGAAACCTGTCTAACGCCTGTCGCAACGCTAAGTTTATATTATGGAAAAATATAATTAGAAAAGTGTGCCGGATTCTAGAAATTTAAGACTGTACTTTGTCGCAGAATGCACATATGCATCAGACTATGGCAGTATATAAGCAGTAACCAATATTTCCAGTTTTCATCAAAAAAAAAAAAAAACCAATATTTCCAGTTTTGACATGAAAGTCACATCTCTGTAATTTAAAATTATATATTAATGAGGAGACATATTGAATTGATTCCACCTTTTGTACTTGAAAATTGTGAACAAAAAGACTTTATATACATGCAATTTGTTTATGCTATTCTTGAAATGGTTGTTAACTTAGTGAAGGTCTTGAATTACTTATCTTCTTTACGCTGTAAGCATTCAAATATCGGTTATTTCCTGGCTGCAGCAGGGCAAGAACTGCTGTTGTTCTATTGGAAAGAATGCGCCTACTATTGAAATTCATTTTGTGGCAATCTGTAATATTTGATGTTCATCGTTTTAAGTTTGGCTTTTGTACTGGTGAAAATTTAGGTTTATTATGTTCATGTTCATGTTCGTGTTAGTCTTAACTTAAAAAGAGATTTAGGTTTTGTTATTAGTTATGAAAATTAAGGGATTAGGCTGATTTTACTGAAAATCTGAACTATTCATTTTGGTTAACTCACAGCACTAAAGAAGTTATTAGCCCCAAAATTTAAGAACCAGAAAACCAGTATTGCTTGCGAAACAGTTAAATCCCAATGCAGGTTCAGGTATGCCAGCCTGCCATGTAAGATGGAAATAGAAAAGATTGGTCAGACAACTCAGAACCATGAAGAAATGAAATTGTTATATATAAACCAATTATAAGATCCAGAACTTCCTTAAGACCCCGGAGAAAATTCAACTTTAATTAAGTAGGCGGTGTAGATGTTAGCATAATACTAGAAGACCCTGGCCATCCTTGACTTGCAGTTTGCTCTCAGCAAAAACTTCATCAGCACCATTCTTTTTAAGCCTTTCGTTTACTTCAACTGACACAGCCCTGTAGAAATGACAATGGAAAATTAAAGTAAGACTTCCGGAAACTTTCCTTTTGTCTATAAATGATCGATAGTCATTTATTTTAAACATGGTAAGAGTCATACTATATTTTTTTAATTCTGTGTAATTTAGAGCAGTACAATCTGGTATGTAGGGAACTTTTCTATGCAAATTCAACTTTGAGAGTACTAAGCTTGCTATTGTGGGATACTAAATTGATACGTTGTCTCATTTTCTTAACATTTAAATCATGTTCTCTTACTTTGCATTTCAGGAGGGTGGATACACTCATGACATTCCTATGACCTTGCATAGGAGTAAAGCCGACTGTCCACAGCCTGAAGTAAAATATTCTCAACCTGCTGGTGTGGCTTTCCTATCTATGCTGAACTATTTATCTGATTTTGACTTCTATTTATTGTGCAGGAAATGGCCACTGTCAGTTTTGATAGTGCTGTACTTGGACAAATTCCTGCAAGTATGTCATATCATCGTGTTGGATCTTCTGGCAAGGCTGCCAAGAAGAAAAAGAAGGGGAAAGATGCAGAAGGTTATTCCCGCTACTTTTGGTTTGAAGTAATTAATTACAAGTCGTCAGTTTATGCAATATTAGGTGCTTCATACAATTTTCTATAATAGACTAGCATTATTCTTATTTTAGTGGAACCTATGAGAGACACAAAGCATCCTAAACCTGAGTGTCAGTTAACAACAGACTGTCATTTATTTGTTCAACTCAGATGATCTAATATCAAGTAAACTAAAGTTATCTATATGCTTTATTTGTCTGTTCCGCATCATTTGCTTGATATTTTCTGGAAAAGGTGCCTTTCCAGAATATGCTGCAATGAGTCGGGATATCAGATTCCATTTTCCATAATACATTTTGACATTTGACACCATCTGTTTTCACCATTCATTATGTCTGCTCTCTGTGGTTGCTTATTGTTTAATAATCTAATCAAGTTCTTTGTTACTCCATTTAGTTACAGGAAAGATTTCAGTATATAGAGAATCATCATTGATTAAGCGTCACTGAATCCAATTCTTCATTTTTCATCTTCTGCATATATTTATGACTACAAAAATTTACGACTACTCTCATTGCTCATTGGAAGTTACATTCTTTATAAGTCTACTTTTTCATGAAATCGTTGCAATAATTACTCTGTTGAGACGTACCGTACTTCATTCTATGCATTAAATTTGCTTAGTCAGGTTCCTATATGTTTGGTTTTAATGTAAAAATTTCATTTCTATGATCATTAGGCATTGTAACGATGTATCATTCAGTTTTGGTTTTCCAAACCCTTTGCAGTTGTTGCATATCTTTCAGACAAAGAAATCTTTATTGTCGAAGATAAAGTAGGATGAGGAGTTCAATTGTGGGATAGTTTTAGGATTCGATATAAATCTGGAACGAAGGATGTCATGACTTCCTGGAAAGTGGGAATGATCCAACATCTGGGAGATATTTGGTTGGATTGACACCTGAGACACCAACACAAGTGTTCTTTTGGATCAATGGATCAATTCCCCAGTACTGGAGGACCACGCCTTGGATAAATCAAAGTTCATTGGAATATCAGAGATGGATGATCGATATGGAAGTGGATCTAGTCTGAAAGAAGATAAAACACAGGGAATAAAGTATTTCTCTTATTCTTTTTCTGCGGGTAGCTAGACTCACCTATTTACACATCTCTTCAAAAAGAACATCAATGCATATGCTGTCAGATGGTGGTAAGAACTGGTATGCAAACTTCACCGGACCAAAAGTCTCATGCGACAATTATGGAGCATGCGGACCTTTCAGTGCTTGCAAAGATTATGAATATCCAATGTGTAAGTGTTTGAAAGGGTTTGTACCAGAGTCAGAGTGAGGAAACTGGAGAGGAGGTTTGAGTGAGGCGAACTAAATTGTTTTGTCAGAGTAACACAAGCAAGTTGGACTCATTGAGAGAAAAACAAGATGATGATTGGTTTTGGAAGATAACACTGTTGAAAGTAACGGATTCTCATGAATTCATTGATGCATAATTGGATGCTGACAACTCAAATGGCGCCTACGAGAAAAAGTGCCTAAACAATTGTTCTTGCCAGGCTCATGCATTTGTAGATAAAATAGGGGGTCTGGTCTGGTCCAGAGATCTAATTGATATACAACAGTTTCCGGATGGTGGAGACAATCTGACAATCTGTATATCCGCCTAGCATATGCAGAAAAAAGTCGGGATTACATTTTGTGCATAACTCGGTCTAATTAGTTAGCAGTATGTTTTGTTTTCTGTCTCATGCTTGGTTTTGTAATACAAGTTCCTTTTTGCAGATAAAGGAAAGCCAATAAAGCTAATTTCCTCCGTCACAGCTATTTGTCATTCCAAATTTCATTCCAATCAAATGATCTTTTATCCCGCAGTAACATTATCTCAATTCCATTCGATAATGTGCACTATTTCTTCCCTCAGCTCAGTTGTTTTTGTCTCACATCTATCTTGAGTGTTTGTTATCAGTGAAATTCATTAAGTAAAATGATCGGATTTAGCTAGCACCTTTTATTCAAAACTAAAAGAAAAGATACAAGGAGGGGAACCAAACCAAACCTCTTAGAAAAAGCAACATTTACCGAACACAAAAATTAGAAAGATACTCATTTAGGTAAACAAAGGGATTAATCTACTCAAAATTAAACAACAAAACTAGATCCTCACTCAAAATTCGCTCTTAACTGATTTAAGAGTATTAGCTAGCAGTTAGTATAAGACTATAATCAAGTCTCAGAACATATCATGCCGCACTGTTCCTTTTTCCAACTTTGACAACAAAACCAGCTTCAATACGAGCAACTGATCACGAAGCACAACACCACCCGCATATAAGATGGTATTTTCGCCGCCTTTCTTTCGATAGTTGAGTGTCTGTACGTTTGCATGTAAAACAAATCACATATTGATTGACATATTTCTGCAAGATTGCTCCGAACTTCCCAGGCAAAAATCTTCCCTTCACAACTAACCTCAGCTGTCCATCAAGCGATCCTCTCGTGAAAACATAAATCCCAATTGTTAACAAGAGAGATTTGATTTCATATAAAGCATAAAGAAGTTGCGAGCCAAGTGTTAGAGATCAATTACCAACAAAAGAAACCATAAGTCTATGAGATGTTACATTGACAAGGAAAAAAAAAAGCAGAGAGAGAGAGAGAGACATACATGGATAAAAAAACATAAAAATATATAAACTCAACTCGTCAATGAAGTAATGTTACAAAAGACAAACTAAAGGTATTAGAAGCTTGAGCTCATTACTTAGTTGGTCATTTACACCGTTCATAACTATAAGGGACATACTACCCAACAAGCATCTATATTGTAACCAAAGCACCACCCAAAAATAAGAATCTAGGAAAGTGAAAGAAGAAAAGAACTCCATGTTCAATTGGTCAGCTGTCCACCATGGGAGGAGCTCAATCCTGCTTATTCTGAGAAAGCCGTGCACGGTGTCTCAGCTCAGCTCTTTTCCACTTGACAATCAGGTGACATAAGGAAAAGAGCGTGTTTATCTGTGAGAGCAATGAGAGATCAGGCTAAAGCAAATAGTTGCAAAGACGGAACTACCTACTGATTGAAAAAAGTGGAAAAAATATAATAAGAAATTGCATATACTAACCAAAATTATAATTGCAATTACGAGAAGAGGCCCAGACCAGAGTACTGACAAAAAAACTCCATTTGAATCAAAGTAATTCTGGCCGGCGAAACTCTTCCAGTTCTGACCCAGGAAACCATTGAACCTCTCAGCAAGATAAACTCCAGCCACTGTATAACATCACTAGTCATACAACTGTCTAGATATGAAGCAAACATCCATAAAACTTCTCTTTTCCCTAACTAAAAGTTACAAGTATTCCTACAACCAACAAGAGTTTGAACGTGATTTTTTTTTTTTTTTAAATCAGGAAACCAGGTTCAATTATCATAACATATGAGTATGAATCATTAAACAAGAGTTCACTTAAAAGCAACAAGAAAATCTGATGAGTTAAAAAAAAAAAAAAAAAATTCAAAGTATAGATACTAGCACTGGCATGTTTCCTCAAAAACAGGAGCTCCAAATTCTGTAAAAAATTGAATAACCCAAAGCATGAGCTATACACCACATCCACCTTCTTGCTTCCAACTAAATCTACATAAAATCGTGTAAAATCAAATCCTCAGTAATACCCTTTCTTATAGAAAAACCCCTAAACACATGGAATGCCTCCCTCTTGCCCTCATACGCACTAGCAGAATGTCGGCACATAGCATTGATGGCGTAATCCTATAAGTCCATGTAGAAAGCACTAGTTGGTAAGGGAATTGCCAAAACTACCGACAACATTGGAAACTACTACAATTTAATGTCAAAGAGCTTCTACAAAGGATATGAGAAGGATGACATCTCATCCACACAACTCATACCTAATTTTTCTAAAGCAACTGTGCACCAATATTAGAAGTTCCAATGGCATTTCCTAAATCATTGCATATCAGAACCTTCAAGGAGCAGCAGAAGGGCGATAAATTTTCTGCATCTTCCCTAACAACAAAAAGTTCCAAGGTTTCTTGATCTCTTCCTTACGTTCAGATTCACTCTAGAGCTTGAATATTTTCATGGTTTATAAAAGCCAGGCATCACGGAAAATTTATAACTAACACATGGTGAAAACTTTTATAATGAGTTATGCTACATGTGAATAACTCTAAATTTTTTTTTCCTGGAAATGCAAGCAGAGAAAGAGGATCTAATTGTGAGGAAAAAAAAAATCTGTATCCACTTAAAGCAGTACACAACCCTTGGTGGACAAGCTATTTGTACTGGCCAGCCAAGCAATCAATTGATGTTTTGGAGTGGCCTTATAGAACCATATCATCATCAGCAAATTTGCTTGCTGTTGAGTAGATCTGCAAATGTAGAATCCCTCCCATTTTGAAGTAAGCAACAAACCTAATCATATGTGTGCCAGAGTTGATATTTATTTTAATAAAATTAGTGCCCCAATTAACTCGGATCTTGGAGCAGAGGTTCCCATTTATCCTTCTCAATCATGCTTCTACCTTTAGCATTAAACTTGGTTTTGGCATCATCAACTGTTCTGTTCTTAAAGTATGCAAAATAGGACCAGAAAAAAGCTGTAACGTAACCAAAAGGACACATATCTGCATCCTATAAGGCATTTCATCAATTATCTAGCCACAAGCGTATAAATATTATGTGCTTCATCACAAGTCTGGCCAGAAGCCAATGTTCCACATCCATTAGAAACATTTCTATCCATACCTATAACCAAACACCAGTTCCAATTAAGCTGAATAGTTGCTGTACAGGAAGAAAAACGTTTCAGGGAAAAACTCAGACTATTATTTGGCCTAACTTTGATTGGGACAAGTATTTAACTAATGAGGAAATTGCAATCATTCACCATTGGAGAGCCTCTACAAAGGTGTACTATGACCATGAAATCTTCTGCTTACCTACCGAATGATACTAAACATCAATCCACCGATAAAGGATAATATGTTTTCAGAACCCAAAAGAGAAACAGCGGTAATTTATGCAATGCGAAAACAAGAGAGCTACAAAGAGAAAATGGTTTGAAGATAAAGAGGACTTACAGGCCGTAAGGAACAAAAGCATTTGGAAGTTAAGATTCTTCCTGGAGAGAATGGCTATTACCAACAACAGAAAGTGGGTTCCCACTAAACCCATCAACCATGGTTCCTGCAAATCAAAAATAAATCACAAAGTGGTTTTGGTTTGCATTCAAAGAAAACAAACCGAGAGAGAGAGAGTGGGTACCTTCCAGTCGATAGCGTGGAAAAAACCAATGAAGTTATCTAAAGCGGGTCCAAGACCAGAGCGGAAGTCTGCGGACAGTTTCTGGACGAGATCTGCTACTTGGTCCAGGTGAGCTTCCATAGCAGACCGAATCTGCTCCATTCTCTCACTCTCTTATCTTTCACTTTCCAAAAACAAAACACAAGACAAGAATGAATTGAAATCTCAGATCCAAAGAAAAGACCGAGAGACTTGCGAGTCCAATAGTTTGCACTTGCACCCTCTTAGGAGGAGGAGGAGGAGGAGACTCGCCGATTTTCACTTCCAATTTCTTTCTTCCACACTCCGAGTATACCATGCTTGGGCACGTCACCATGTTACGGGGCCGTCGGATATGCACTCTTTAATCCAATGGCTGAGAATGATCTTACTATTTTATATAGGATAGTTGAAAAAATTACTGTGTAGGAAACATTTATTTCTGGAAGAAAGATAAAGTCGGGCATCAATCGGGGGGGCTTGGTTTTGCTCTTTTGCTGCTTACTCTGAGTTACAAGTGAATATGATTTTGGTGGCCTCGGCATATTGGGTCCAGTAATTTGCGACGGTGGGGAACGCCGTCAGGAGCTGCTAGTGGATCGGCGGCCGCCTCCGAGATTGGAAAACGGTGGGCCTGATGACTGGCCATTGTATTTGGGATTATGGTGAGGTAAATGTGGGTTCACGGTGTTGGTGAGGAGGTCGAAGAAATTAATCACATGTCATGGCATTCTGGGTATACAATTAAGGAAAGCTCGACCTCCTCTTTTTCAGTGTTTTTTATTTATTTATATTCCTATGATTAATTTTAGAAAAATATTCATTTACCCAAATTTAAGCTACACTAACCTCATTTAGCCAAACATCTTAGAGCAACTCCAACAGATTCCCTATATTTTGATTTTTCTCTACTTTAGAGAAAAATGAGACTGTTTTGCTCCAACAGATTCCCTATAACTATCTCTATTTTATAGAAAGAGAGGAGAGAGAAAACCAAATTCCCTATATTTACAGCAAACTCCAAAATTTTAAAGAAGAATATGGAGATTTTATAGATTACTGTAAACTAGGGAATCTGTTGGAGTTAGAGAAGAAAAATAGGCTAAAGGTTTGACTTTTGCTTCTCTATAATACAGAAATTATAGGGAAGCTGTTGGAGTTGCTCTTATAAGATTGCCCACTTATCCAACAAATTACATATTTTTTACCTTAATACCCAATTAAGTTATTTAATAACAAATTTGTTTATTTTTGAGACAATTTTGCCCTCTCTTCTTTGTCACTTAGAGAGACAGACTTCACTGGACTCCGTAGCCGGCCACCGGAATCCCTTGATCGACCGCCGGACTCCCGTGATGGGCCTCCGAAATCAGGTCACCGGTCCGGTTTTATTACCCCCCAATATCCTTATTACCCCCAATAATACCCAATAAACTTTTTATTGCCTCCTAATAAAAATTCATTAGGGGTAATAAAAGTCTCTGACGACTTCTTTGCGAACTTCAGGCGTCCTATTTTATCGCCCCCAATAAACTTTTTAGTGCCACATAATAATACCCAATAAACATTTTATCGCCCAACAATAAATTTTATTGCCCCTCAATAAACTTTTTATTGCCCCCCAATAATACCCAATAAATATTTTATTACCCCCCAATAAACTTCATAAAATTTTATTAGGGAGTAATTAAAGTCTTCGGCGACCAGTGATTGGATTCGGACGGCCAATGACAGGATTCCGACTGCCGGTGACCGCATTCCGGCAACTGATGACCTGAGTCCAGCGAAGTCTCTAATGATTTTTTAATTATTTAAAGGGCAAACTTGTCTTTTTACATTTAAATTGGGTAAGTGGCCACACAAATTTTTAATGGAGTAAGTGGGCATTTGTTGGGCCTAAATTGGGTAAATGGTCAAGAGCCCATTAAATTTTTATTTTAACAACCTAGCTCTATCTTTGAAATTAAAAAATAACTTCATTTCTTATGATACAGCTAATAAACAAATTAGACAATATTAGTAGACATATAAGGATTTTGTGCGATCCAAAAAAACAAAATTAGAAATCGATAAATTTGATACTACTCATCTATTTATAGTGTATTCATAGTATTGTGTAAAAAAAATTAATACAATCTGTCGTAATTTCGACATCAAACAAAGCAGTCAACCATTTATATGCTTATACTTTTCTAAGGGGAGTTTAACCATGAGGAGATAAACTTCATCAAAAATTTTATATTAGTTGATATAGCCCATACCCACGAAAGTGTGAGAGCTGACAAATTAAAAATGGGAGTTGGGAATGAGCGATTATGAGCATATTAGTTTTATGTGGTATTTAGGGTTTAGGGTTAACTTACTAGATTGAGACCAGAACGACGACAAAAATAGCTGAAATTTTGACCATAACCACCATTTCTTCTTATCATGATAACATCAAACGATCAATTTTGATAAAGTCTATTTGCTGCACATTGTTGCTCATGGGAGATATACTTTATGATACAACTAATAAACACATTAGACCATATAAGTAGACATATAAAGATTTTGTGTGATCTAAAAAATTAAAATTGAAAATTGATAAATTTGAAATTACCAATCTATTTACAGCGTATTCTAATAGAATTATGAGACTGTGTTCTTAAATTACAGTTGTAGCTCACATAGAATTTCAATTGCACTCGGTAGATATTCATCTAAATTAATAAATTAGAACAAAAATATTGAACAGGTCAGCATCCACTTAAAAAATCAATTCAACAATTCATTTTCAATCTTCTTTTTCATTTATTTTTATGTCATGTTTTGTTAAGGACAGTAACCAACAACTTATTTGGCAAACCAACAAAATTTGAGGTAACAAAAAAAAAAGGAATAAAAAAAAATGAAAAAATTAACCAAAAAAAAAAAAAAGGAATGAAGCTAAAGGGAACGAGGAGCCTCGAATCCTGAACACCCGGACCCAATCCTACATTGTGCCTTAGCCACTTGTTTCAATATAAAACGTTCAATGACTAGAGGGTACTGCCGACCAGATGAAGCATCAGAGGGTACTGCCGACAAGAATCTAGGAGGCAGTGGTGATCACTCCCAAGGGTTTGAGAAAAGGGTACTGCCATGACAATTTAAAATTCACAATTACTTCCACATAATATTAATAACTCAATTCCCTTAAACCCGGCTTTTCCGATTTAGGATTCATAATACTTGGAACCCAAGATTCTCAACGATTTATTAATATCCCTAATCGGACGAATATTTTCTATGTTTTTAGTACATTTCTCTCTACATTTTACTTTCTTAGTCTCTTAACATTATCATTTCTAACTTAGTTTTTGTTTTTAGGTACTTTTGAGTTGAAAACGAAGGTAAGGAGGAAATGAGACACATAAATGATCAAGTAATAGAGAAATGAAGCTTTCCTAATCCTACTAGGAGAAGGAATCCCAATTGAAGTAGGAATCCTAATGCTCGGAAAAATGATGTTCGGAAATGAAGAAATGACAGAGTCTCAGTTGGACTTGGAAACCGGATCACACTAGGAGTCCTGATGATGCTAGGAGACCTGGTGAGGCTAGAAGATGTTGTGGCTTCAAGATAACTCAAGATAGCTCAAGAATATTCTAGAATGCACAAGAAATTTCGACAATTGAATAATGAGCTTTGAAATTGTCCAATTGAGAAGCCTGACCCAAAAATTGAAGCAAGTGACTTGCACATGAGTTTCTATACCCTTCTTGACGTCTTGGAGGAATCCTAAATCAATTCCATTTGGTTTTAACATGCAAAATAAAGAATGTTCAAGAAGATTTCGGAAATCCCAAAAAGGGAGAGTTTTTAGGAATCTGCCTGTGCAGATCAGTCAACTTCGACAGAACTCTGAGGACAGCTCAGAATGAACTAAATTTTAATCTATATATAGTTGGAAAGCTACAGATGTCTAGTTTCCAGAAATTTTTACGGTTCGTCAATATCAATTTTCTAGAAGACTTTATGGCCAATTTAGTACACGGAGGTCAATCTCCCCAGAAATCGGTTTTGCGTGAATAAGGAGAGTTTGGACGTGAATATCTTTTGGGACGAGTTTGGGAAGGTTTCTACTCCATATTTGATCTGATTTTGAGGATATATTGCAGACATGATGATGTGGACCAATGAGAAAATTCAAAAAGAAGTCTACATCAACACAACGAAGGAAGGAGAATCAGAATTGAAGACGGAGAGCTAGGGTTTGACGTCTAAAGTTTCCACTATATATACACACACACCTATGTTGGACGTTTTTGATATATTCCTTTACTCCATTCAGCCATCTCTCTCCCTCCATACACGTTCATCCCTTCCACAACTCTAAAATATCATCAAACCCTGAATCAAATACGCAATCCTCCCCTTTTCTCTCTCAATTTTCGTCATCCTCTCTTCAAGTCAAGAAGCCGTGATCAAGCTCCATCAACATCTCCTTGCCATAGTCATCATCATCCTCCACCACCTTTGAAGCTTTCTTACGTTCTTGAGATCTTCAAAAGTGTAACCATGTCCTCTTCTAGTTTAATTTCGGTTTTCTTTTCTTGTAATTCAAAACAGATTTTTGTTTTGTTATTTTGGATGTTTCGAATTCTTGTTAGATTAAAGTTTGGATGTTAAAGATTGATTTCCAATAACCATGAAGCATGTTTTGTTTTAGGTTTTTCAGATTATAATTTTCTATTTCAAATATGTTATGATTGTTTGTTGATTTTGTGCTTCAATCCCAAATTTTATGTGTTTATGTTCTTTGGTGCGCAACTTAGAATTATAAGCATGTAATTGCATCCAAATTAAGATATACTAGTGTTCTAGGTCTTAATTGCTTAAGTGGAATATCTATAATTTCTTAGGTAAATCAACAATGAGCTTTGTATGATAAGATTAATTAGCGTTCTAACTTGTTATCTTTGCTTAAATCAATCAAACTTCTACATGTTCTTAATGCCTTAATTGTGTTTTGTTGGGGAATTGATCACTCACTAGATTTGCATGATTAATAGGGTTGGTTAATTATGGTGCGTTCATCTAGTTAATCTAATTAAGGGAAGTAAAAAGGACTTTGTATGCCACTAGGCCAAAAAAGCTAACAGACAACTGGCCAAAATCATTGTGTGATTTGGATGATCTCCGTTGTGTATCGGAGCATTATGTGATGAAAAATGGCACAACGGTGGAAAGCCGTTGTATGAAACACAAACAGTCAACGGTTTATTTGTTATCAACGTTGTGCCTTCCTTTGGCAGATGCTAGGAACAGCTGCTGCGCAGCCATGCTATGAGTGGCAGGTGCATGCTTCAGACAACAAAACTTATTTTCAAACAGTTGTTGGTTAAGCTCGTCAGACAACATGCCTTTGAGTTTTACTATTGTGTGATTGCTCTTCCCATTTCAGTTTGTAGACTATAACTGTTAATTTCACACAACTAAATTTTAGTGTGTTATAAGAACTCTGTTGTGTGAATTGTTGCTTGATTATTATGTAATCCGAATTTTGCATAATTAATACTCCATTGTTATCTAAATAATAGTATCAATCTATATTAGAAAGAAATCCGAATGCAATTCATCAATTCAAGTACTCCAATCCATACATTAAAGCATCAAATGTACCATAAACATAGTATTTCTCAATCATTCATACATCAAAACACATGAACAACATTGAGAACAATATTACTAAAGGCAGAACAACTACTCTTCCTTGAACCTCTTCTTCACTTCATCCAAGCTTTCAATATCCTTGTAAGCACAGACAAATTGAAAATAGGTAGAGCATCCTACATGATCACACAAATTGAACAGTAAGTACACCAAAGCAAAAGATCACCTTGATCAGCCTTTTGGCTAACTAAACTATGACTGCACCAGATACTAGTATATAAACTAAATAGATACTTCTTGACATAAAAAAAGATACTCGTATATAAACAAAACAGAGAACAAAAAAGAAAATAACAGAACTACCTGTGAAACCACCCTTTTCTCAAACCCTTGGGAGTGATCACCACATCATCTATTCTGGACATATCACATATGGTAGGACCAAAAATTAGAACAAGTGGAGTCTGGAAAAGAGAAAAAAAAAACCTTCAGACTCCCATAGACAATGTGTATCATTTACAAATAACTGAAAAATATAAACCTCTCTTATAGCTCTGGTATGACTATGAGTCATAATGCAAGGCCACTTCCAAATCTCATATAATGACTTTATCTCTTTGTTTCCAAATACCCAGCATATCAATAATCTCAACTGCAATAGTATTCCAATCAATCTTTGGAAACATTTGCGCTCCCCAGAAACAAAAAGTTCTTTCAATTTCCTGCACGCCGTAAACATCTAACTTTAGAGTCAAACAAAAGAGCATAATTGAACAACCTTCAAGTAGAATGAATCATAAACTAATGAGTAAAAGCTATATCTAGTTTCCAAAATTATCAAGTAACTTTAGTAAGATGATAATGAACCAAAAGAAAAAGGGCCTTTTTTGATAACTTTAGTCAGTATCTTGACAACCAAAAGAACAATAATAGCATTGCTCAATGGTTAGGACAAGTTCAGTAAAGACATTTTATGGCTAGTATAGCAAATCGTGTCTTTAGCCATCAGACACCACAAGACATGCAAATAGACAAGACATGACAAAAGAGCAAGAATTATGAATCCTCATAGACTGATAAGGATTATAAAACAAAGCAGGAGCCTACATAAGTTTGAACTAGCAGCACAAGGACTTGAGACTTATTTCCGACTCAAAGAAGCTTAGACCAAGGAAAAAAAAGGCTAAGGAATGCTTCTTCAAAATTACAAGAAGCGAATATGAAAAATTCACAAGGACAATATAGGGAACGGTAAATAAAGAAATCAGCTTTTCAATACGACATTAAAGATGGGGTAAACATCAGATTTTAAGGATACTAGTACTATTAAAACTTAATAGGAAGAGAATGAAAATGAATAGAACATAGTCTTTCTTTAGTAGAAAAGGAGCTGATTCAAAAACTTAGTAAAAGAATATTTGTGCAGCAGCTACATATATAAATTCTTAGCTGCAAACCTTTGTAAGAAGAGAACAAAATTAATAAGGTAAATGACAATAACACTAGTTCATGTGCATGTTTCAATTAAGAATAAGCAAAGCATTCAGTTCCCTTATGAAAATCAGAATAGTAAGAATAAGCAGAGCATTGAATTTGTTTGTTTCAAGTAAAGTTCACAATTGAAAAGCTTTGGTTTAACTTGTAGAAAATAGAACAAACATCACCTTTGTTTTAACCACATCAACTTTGTTTTAACCACAGGTATATAAATACCTATGGGGTAAAGACACTAATATGAAGAATTTTGTATGAATGAACTATGAACATGAACGGACAACAAGAATGGGATAAGAAATAGACTCAAGTGCAGCCATATAAAGCTTCCTTTGAAATCACAAAGCACTACTATGAAACAAGGTAGACATATAGACAAGATTTTCAATAAGACACTTTAGATGATATAACAAAATCTAAGAGTCATTACTGCAATTAAACTTGATAAGAAGGGATTTAACAAGGAAAAGGACATAGTCTACAGTGCACACTTCAAAGACTTCCAACAAGGATACTCAAAGACTAGTTTTGTATCAAAACTAAAAAATACCCTACAAGGATACTTGTTACCCTGAATAAGTTGCTAACCACACATTCATATCATGACCATAAGAAGGAATTAAAGTCCCAAAGGAGCATCATATCAATGGAAACTCAATAAAATTTCAGTTTGACAAGCTAACTATGCTTGTCAAATTGCACTTAAGAAAAATCACAGAGGAAAACATTCCAACCCAATCACACCAATTACATACCAAATTAGAATCAAAGCTATAAAGAAAAGTTTGCTTTCCCTACCTCAAGCCTTAGATTTCAGTAGCTAATAAAGCCAATCATCTGCTACATACGGAAAACCCAATCCAAATGCTAACACACACTTTATATTTCAGCAAAACTAGCCACCTAAACCAAATTTACGACAAATCATACCCAAACTCAAGGAAAGGCTAAAACAGAATGAATAGGTTTGAGAAGATGGAAAATTTGAACTTACTGGAGATAGCTGTAAGTAAACAAGAAATTTAAATATCTGAATCCTGCCACAACCTGCATCCAACCCCAAAATTCAAAACCAAGTTTTTCCAATTTAGGGTTAATCAAAATATGAAAATTGAAAGACCAAATAGAACCAACCATCTAGCAACCTAGATTGAGGCGAAGGTGTGAACATTGAGACCAACAGAGTCGAAATCTAGGATTGGAAAACCTTGCAGGAGACAAGTGGAGCCTTGCTTTGCATTCTCTTTGAGCTTGAATGTATCAATTTGATTCCAATTTGGGTCGACCAAAAGATCAAAACTTTGAAATGGTGGAGTATTGGATGAAGTCATAAACAGATCTAGGGTTTTGTTTGATGGGGAACAGCTTACCCATGGAAGTCGCTGGGATTTAGGGTCTTGGTTGGATGAAGAAAGTTGCTGGGATCTTTTGCTTAGAGAGAAAGAGAAGAACCAGCGGATTGAAAAACCTTCTCTTTCAATACGTAGAACCCTTGAAATCCTCCTTCACAAATGGAACCTAATCTCAAGTCAAGAAAGTAAAGAGAGGAGAATCTCACACATCTTGGAAATTCAAAAATCAGAGATTGAAGAAAAGAGGGGTTAGGGTTTGTGACTCAGAGAATCGCAGAAAGAGGAGTGAAATGAGAGAGAGGGGAAGTGTGGAAGTTTTTTAGTCTGAAAATAGTGTTGAAACAGTCGAAGTGGGAGTGAGAGATGGAATAAAAGCCTGCTTAATTTGTCTGGTCTAAGGCCTATACTTTTTTTTTTCATGACTCAAACAACACATAAATGAAGTTATGTTGTCTGATTATCTACACATCAAGTTTGAGCTAAAGAAGTAAGGAGGGAAGCTTCCCGCCTGCAATTAAAGTACCAATTTTGGCTCTAGGAATATATATTTCTCATTCAGACAACACAAAATAAGTAACTACGTTGTAAGAGTACATATACGTAACCTACATTTCATCAAAATTTGTTCGTTCTTGGGAGAATGAATGACATTTTGGATGCATCGAAATCTTGGCAATATATATCTTCCCCACTTGGACAACACAAAGAAAAAAACTGTTGTATGACGATTTACAAGCTAACTCATACAACAAATATAACTACACTGTTGTGCTATGTAGTACAAAAGCAGTGCATGTTAGGTAGAATTTGGAGCCAAATTTGAGTGAAGGTAGGAAGGAGGGAAATGTGCCACCCTTTTTTTTTTCATTCACACAACGAAATGTTCTTCTAAGTGTTGTGCAATAAGACTCTAGCTAAAAATTTTTGAATTGTAACAGCCTTATACAACGCGAATTTCTTATACCTGTTGTATGATTCAGTTTCCACAATCACATAACGAAAAAAAAAATTTCGTTGTGTAAAAAGTGTTGTATGTTGAGGTTATTGGCCTAGTGTGCGTTCATCTTTGTTCTTGATTGATTTCTTTCTATGACATGTTTGATTCGAAAATTATGTTTGATAATCTGCTTAATGCGTTAATGGTTGTTAATTATATCTCTACTTCCTCCATTCATCTACTTCTACTTTGATTCAGATTTGTTTGATCACTTGTATATATTTAGTAGTTAGATTTAGATACAAACTTTCGAAATCCCCTATCTTGTAATTTTTGTAATTATATACTTTGTTTTACTTTTCTTTTATTCTTTGTGAATAATACTAATTTGTTTAACGTTTTTGACAGGAAGTATTCCTCAATCCCCGGCTTAGAACGATACCCTACTTATTCTATACTACTATTTGATGCAGGGTTTAAATTGACACTCATTTTGGGTGTATCAATTTTTGGCGAATCCTTTTTTAGCATTCCTTAATCTTCTTTTAACATGCTTCAATCCAATAAGGATACCCACCAAGTTTGATTCACAACAACGAATTAAAAACACCCAATAATCTCACCAAGTTCGATTCACTCTATTTTGATTCGTGATTTGATGTTTGAAACCTTGCCAATGTGTTAATAGTTAATTACATCTAAATTCGTTCCATCCATTTAATTATACTTGATTCTGGTTTTGATGTGTCACACATGTATATAATTACTTAGTTGTTAAATTAAATAAAATCCTAAATCCCCTTACTTGTATTTTTCGTAAATAATATGTGTATAATATATAGTTTTGTTTTGGTCTAACGTTTTATTTTTCAGGAATTAATTAGGCCATAATCCCCGGTTGAGAATGATCCCTACTTATTCTTAGTACATTGATAGGGTTTTAAATTGACCACTAATTCTGTGCAGGTCAACATCTTTAGTCAACCAGAAATTCAACTCCTCCGAAAAGCTTTCCAAAGTAATTAAGAACAATACCCTCCAAGTCCTCATCTCCACTACACTAGACACCGTCCTCGTTGTATAAACCTTTGATAACATTCTTCTTCTTCCGATTACTTGCATATTGATGAAAAAATCTAGTCTAATGCCCGTTTTTATGTTTTGAAATAAAGTTACGAATTCTATATGTTGATTTCTATGTTGCTTATGTGAGATTGCTTAATTGATTTTGGAATATAGAAAATTTTTGCATGTTTATGTTCTTTGGTGGCCAACTTAGGATATATGCATGTAATTGGAGCTACATTTAGGTAAACAATTCACATAATAGTTCTGTGAATCTATTTCATAAGTAGCAAAGGCTTTGGACAAAAGTCAAAATCAATTAAGGAGGATTGCAAATAGATATGCTTTGTTATACTAGGTTGTGCACTTTTGTTGATATCCTTTTTTTGTTCTTCATGCGTTGAATGTATTCTTTGTTCTTCATGCGTTGAATGTATTCTTGAGTAGCTAGCTTTCTAGACTATGAGTTCATGTTCAATAGGATTGATTTAGGTGCTTTCACTTAGATTAATTATTCAAGGAAAGTAAAATATGAGAAATCGTTTACTTACTAACGTTTCACATGGTCAACTTCTTTCTCATGACATAGATAATCAACTATAGGAATTGTAATTGGATTTCATTCATATGGTTGTGGTTTTGATCTTTGTTCCTTGCATTCCATCCCTTGTATATGTATTTTAGTTTTATTTTTGTTTCTTTTAATTTTAAACTTTCAAAACCCTAATAACCACTAATTTACGTTTTAGGATTCTTTGATTCTTTTATTTTTGATTTCATAAATAATACACTATATTTGTAAATTAATTTTTTGTTTGTTTATGTAATTACAGGTGTACCCTCAATCCCCGGCTTGAACGATCCCTACTTATTCTATACTGACAACTAAATTTTACAGGGTTAAATTGTGTGCTACTTTTAGCATATCAGTGGTCGCTATCCGTGCTGAATCAGATAAAAAAGTGGAGTCATCACACTGTAGTGTAGTGTAGTCTAGGATTAGGGTTGTGTTATCCCCTGATGGGTTGGGATTATCCTTGTCTTCCGACATGATGAGGAGCTATGTGAATGCTTGTCAGCAAAGGCCCTCATTCTAGCACAAAATATTTCTGTATGGGTTCCAAGAAGACTGAGAATCACCGAGAGAACTATTGACAGAGTAACGGTATGAAGAGAATAGCTTAATTAGCAAAATGTGAGTGTGTGTGTGTCTATATATATGTAATGCATGGATTAGGAGTTTCCTTCCAACTAACTTCTGATGATGGAATGAGTACCGCTTTCCAAAGCTGGAAACATGTGTTACAGAACTCCACTAGACCGATCCCACGAGGTGGTTCTAGCCAATTAATGTTCATATTAGTTTTTTGACCCGCCTTATGAGGCTGGGTCCCAGGCCAATGTATCTGACTCCTGCTTGGTCCAGCAGCCTACTGCTTGTGATGTTTCTAGTTAGCACATAGCTGATATGTATAGCAGACATGCATGTTTCATAAAAGGAATAAAAAATAGAAATAGAAAAAAGAGGAAGCTTAAGAGGAATAATCTTTCAAAGAAGCTTAAGAAGTACCCTAAAAAAATTGCAGTTGTTGACTGAATTAATTACACAAAATCAATCCAAAGTTTTGCAATAGACAATTTTGAAGTGTTATACCATTACACTTCCGTCGCGTGCTCTAATGTACAAAACCTAACGTAGGGATAGTGCACTAACAACATGAAACTTCTTGGGCAATATATACTACTAGTATTTTCAAAAAATTGAAAAAGTGTTTAAGGAAAACTGAATTGGGAGAGAATTGAGTCGTACTTTCATTGATAAAATGGGTCTCTTTATATAGAGGATTACAAGACATAGAATCAGAGTTGTACAAGGAAATATAATCGTACAATTAATCGGATATCTATGAATATCTCTAATTCAAAACCCTATTACAACTAGGTCAAGTAACCTAGAGTTTGGGTCAGACACATATTCTGGATTTACTTGAACACTCCCCCTTGTGTTGCCCAAACGTGGTGCTTCTCTCGTTGTCTCATTAAAAACCTTGACAAGTAAAAAAACCCAGTGAGACAAAAATAACATCGGTCGAAGGGGAAAAAAGGCCCAACACATCCTTCACGTTTCGAGACCATACATGTAGACATCTCCCCCTGATGACAACAGTCATGGGAGTTCGGATAACTTCCACAAATGATACTACCAATGACTTAGTGAGCAAGTCTGCCACACTGTCCTCAGATCGAACCTAGTTCACTTTGATCTTGAGGAGAGATTGTTATTGCTGATTATGCTTGGTGTTGTAGCTTTTGATGTAGCCTTGCTTCATTTGTTCAAAACAAGCAGCATTATCCTAAATTCTTGTAGGCTCATCTATGGTCGACTTCAAACCACAATTGTTTTAACATGCGTAATTGTGGATCCAATCCATATACATCACGAACCACTTCGTGAAGAGCAATAGTCTCTGCATTGTTCAAAGATATAGCGACTAGGGTTTGTTTTGTAGACCTCCAAGATATCACGGTCTTTACCCATGGTGAACACTTAACCAGTTTGGGAAGACTTTTGTGTGGGTCAGAGAGATACCCAACATCAGCAAAACCTTCCAAAACACATGTTGTTTTGGGATGGGGATAGAGGGCGCAAGCCAGTGTTGGCGGCATTCCTGGTGTGTGATGGGTCTGAATCCATCGTCTCTCTGTAGGGATAGAACAAGCCCATATCAATCGTACATCTCAAGTACCGAAATATATCTTTTACACCAATCCAATGGAGTCATATTGGCGTAAAGCTATATCTAGTTAACAAGTTCACTGCAAATGAGATGTTCGGTCTTGCGCATTGAGCTAAGTACAATAATGCGCTTTCCTTTAGCACGTCTTCATCATCATCCTTTGGACGAAGAGGATCCTTTTCAGGATCAAGACTACAGACGATCATGGGGTTGCTTGAAGGCTTGACCTTGTCAAAATGCTTAAGCATCTTTCAACACGATGCTCAAGTTCCAAACCGAGAAATAATTGTATTCTCCCAAAATCCTTCATCTCAAAATTTGATTTCAAGTGTTCAGCGGTTTCCCTTAACTCTTTAAGGGCTTCTAATGAAGATCATGTCCAACATGAACAGCGATCGATAGAATCCGAAACTTGCTATGGAAACACACGGGCATTTCCCTTCCCAATCAAGTAGTCACTTTAGTGAGCATTTCAACCTTATTGTAAACGCACTATGTGGTCTAGAGCCACTTGACTTGGGTAAATGAAGTTCACCATGAACCTTCATGTATATTCCATATCTAGATCCCCACAGAGATACGTAGTGACCACATTTGTAAGCTGCATTTTCAGTTATTCAGAAACTACCAAACTGACAGGGTAGTGGAGTGTAATGACATCTATTACAAGAGAATATGTCTCATCGTAGTCGATTCCAGGGCGTTTTGTGAGAAGCCTTGCGCCATAAGGTGAGATTACCATCTCATTTTCTCATCACGCTTTCTAACGAAGACCCATTAGTCAATAGGTTTTATGTTAGGAGGTGTTGGCATCACTGGCTAAAAAACCTTCCTCTTCGTTAAAGAATTCAACTTAATCTGGATCGCATCTTTCCATTTAGGCCAAATTTCTCTACGTTGGCATTCATTCCTCAATGGAGCGTGGTTCGATATCATCGGACTCAACAAACTCATGTGTAATGAAATGCGCAAATATATCATAAATCATGATGGAATTTCTATCCCACATCTCATGTACACTAGTGTAATTTTCAAAGAGCTCTATATTCTCAGGAATAAGTTCTGACGTTGAGGCGTCCCACAACAATAACCATAATCCGGAAGATTCTCATTAGACGGATTTCAAGTCTTGATGATCAAAGGATTGGAATGTGCCAAAGTATCCTTCGAACCCACAGGCCTCCCATGCATCCTAGCTGGGGCCATGGCTTATAATGCCAGAGTGCCACTCTTTTTGGCATTGGTGCCATGCCTACCTCCGTGTAAGGTGGCGCTATGTCCTCTCTTAGGGATGTCCTTCCTTGCAGGTATATTTGCAACAGATGTGTGATCTCATCACTTTAACAGGGATCGAGATGAGACATAGTGGGGACAGACCACGACAATTCTTGTCATTCCTGCTGAACATTCGTGTTATTATCTCCCCCTAACGACGGGAAGACTGTCTCATCAAAGTGACAACCTACAAATCTAGCAGTAAGGAGATTGCCTTGCAAGGCCATTCGTCTGTAAGGACCTATCATAGTGCGTTGTGGCGGCGCAGTTGGCACATAAATGGCTCACTCAAATGTGCATAAGTACGAAATACTTGTACTCTATCACTAACTATAACGCAGAGATAGATTGAGTGGCGGTGGGTCGTAGACGAATTAGCATAGCTGCATGCGATATTGCATCACCCCAAGTGAATATAAGGAGATTGGTGCGCATTATAAATATCCAGGCTACCATCGTAGTCGTTTCCGCAAGACCATTTGGGTGTGTTTACGAGAATATGATGTCAAACATCAGTCCCATTGCAATAACCATCAAAAGTATTCAATCTAAACTCTCTTGCATCGTCAAATCCAATTGGCTGAATATGATGATCCGGTGAGTGAGCCCGTTGTCATATGATATGTGCTAGGAGTGTAGCATAAGCAGCATTACAAGTGGACAATGGCACAACACATGACCAACGTGTTTGCTTGTCAGCTAACATCATGAGATATTTAAATGTCCGCAAGTTGGTTGAACTAGTCCACAGAATCCCCACGGACTCTATGTAAGAATAGAATGAGTATTTTCATATCCTTTGCATAGGACGGTCTAAGTCCTAACTTCCCTAAGGAACAGGCTTTGTAGAACGAGCGAGAGGCTGTAGAAGCAACTAATGAGGATTTTGGTTGGGCCTGAGCGTCTGAAACGCTATTTGAAGCAAAGTTGGTGATTGCAGCATCACCTGGGGTGCCATCACTAGGATGGACGCCATCCATGGAGTCATGGATAAGGACTGTGCCAGCCCTAGGCTGATGGTGGACGGCAGCGGCTCCGGAGGCGGTCACACTTAGTCCAGGAATCAACCTTTGATTCATGCTTCGCTTTGCTCAAAATAATGGATGTCTGTGTGAAGTCTTTAGTAGACGGATCATCATATCATAACTAGGATGATCTATCTTGTCGTGACAAAGCCAATATGTGTCTAAATCCAAGAGATCTTCTCTCATAACTTTATTAGATTTAATAGCTTGAATAGTGACATAGAGTCCACTAGAGAGACACATAACACTACACCAATTTCGGAATCAGACAACACATATCAGACGACAACAAACATTTTAACTGTAGTCTGAATTAATCAGACGACAGCAAGAAATATTCTGTCGTCTAAGTTTTCGAATCCAACAACAGTTTTTTTTTTTGCTCTTGTGCAATAGCATTTCAGACAATGGTTGATTTTTTTGATGTTGTCTGAATGAATTAATTCAGACAACAGTTATTATGTGATGTTGTCCAAGGTTGATTAACACAATGGTGGATAAAAGATGTTGTCTGATTGTTTTTAATCACACAACAGTTATTACTTCTCTATTGTGCAATTACTCTTAATACAATGGTTGAAAAATATGTCGTCTGATTGTTTTGATTCACACAACAGTTTTTTAGTTGTCTATTGTGTGACTTTGTTTCAGACAATGTACTGAAATTGATGTTGTGTGAGTTTTAGAGTTGAATAGTTTGCTCAGCCCGCCTAATTTTTTGGTCGAAAGTTAAACTTCCCCCTTTTTCTTTCCACACATATTCACACTGCAATTTTGCTCGGCCCACCTCTATTTTTTAGTTGACCTCACACTCTCTCTCTTTGTGCATCTCTTCCCACCGAGACCCTCTCATCCTCTCAGCAACGTCGTCGCCGTCGTCTCTCCCCAAACCCCAACCTAGCCTCTGTCCATAGATGTCTCCGACCTCCTTCATGAACAAGGTTCTAAAAATTGGCCTAGTCGGCCGCTTAGGCCCTAGGCGCCTCCACCCCGTTCCGATTTTCGCCTAATCGAGGGAGCTAGGCGCTGGGTAGAAAGTCGGGCCCCTAAGCTGTGCTGGGCAGTTCTGGACGTTGCTGGGCGGTCCAAGATTAGGCGGCTAGGCGGTCTCTTAAAACTTAAAAACCAAATCGATGAAGAATTGAAGATAGGGTTCTTGGGTTCAAAATTAAAACGACAATATTTCGTCTCTCCTCTCTCTCTCTCTCTCTCTCTCTCTCTCTCTCTCTCCGGTACGGATGCACGGTCCCTCTAATCTCAGCCTCTCTCTCAGTCGCCGGTGACATTGTTGATTTGCTACCTCGCTGGTAAGTCGAATTTCTGGGTTTTAGACTTTTAGTTGATTTGCAGCCTCTCTCATGAATCATGATTCTCACAATCTCATAATTTCTGGGTTTACACTTTTCAGTCGAAGGCTCAAACTGTTCACTCTTGGTTTGCTCTCTTCAACTCTTCCTCAAGCTGTGATTCTGTGAAGCTCGGTGACTCAAGCTTAGAGAAATTTGTGTTCGATTTCTGGGTTCAAGTTCGGTGATTCTTCAAGCTCAATTTCTAGGTTCAAATTTCTTGAATCTCTTGTTAAGTTGCTGGGTTCGATTAAGTTTCTCATTCTTAAGTTTTTGATTTTGGGCTGTGGTGTTTCTGGGTTCGATTAAGTTGCTAGGTTCCAGCTATTTTGGACGACTTTGCTTACTGTATCTGTTTTGAAATATCAATATTTGGCCTCTGTATCTATTTTGGATGGGAATTGAATCAATTGATTAATTAATAATTGAATTGCATTTGTTTTGGCCTCTGTGAATGAGAATTGAATCAATTGATTGATTGAATTGCATATTTGCATATGTTTTGGCCTCTGTTAATGGGAATTGAATCGATTGATTAATTGAATTGCATTTGCATCTGTTTTGGCCTCTGTGAATGGTTGTTGAATGTTGAATACTGTTTTTGTTTATATAATTACATGATTTCTTCTGGTCAGCTAGTCAATGAGTACATTGACACAGCTGTGAGACATGTTCTCCTTAGGCAGGGTGTTCATTAAGGTCAAGATCATGCTTGACTGGGATCCCAATGGCAAGCAAGGACCCTTGACTCCTCTGCCTGATCTTGTTACAATCCACCAACCAAAGGATGATGAATCGATGAGTTTGTCAGGCGGGCACCAGAAATTGAAGCAGCACTTATTTTGGTCCCAACTGATATTGAGGTCCCAGCCATCCCAGCTCTCCCAGTGGCTTAACTCTTGAGACATGTGCTGAGTTTCTCAAGTTTATAACTTTAGCTTTAGGCTCTTATACTTTTGATCAAAAGTTTAGCCTCAGACTTCGTTGTTCTAGTTTTATTGTTTCCTTTGGCAAATTTTGTACACTGAAAAGATGGGGCGGATTGTTTATCTTGAGTTGTTTCATACTTGATACATTATTTAATATTTATGCTGGAGGTGTATTCCTTGTCACCATTCATTCCCCTCCTGACTATCCTTTCAAACTACCTAAGGTAACTTGTCTAATCTGCAAGCTTTGATCCTTGTGTTTATGAGGGTATGCTTTATTTATAATTTTTTTTTTTTGGGTCGGAAAGATGACGATGTTTCAATTTTCAGGTTGCATTTAGGACTAAGGTCTTCCGTCTTCCACCCATATATCAACAGCAATGGAAGCATTTGTCTTGATATCCTCAAAGAGCAATGGAATCCAACGCTTACTATCTCTAAGGTTCGGCTTTGTTATCTTGCAGGAACAATAATTGGACCCCTGCTAATTTCTAAGTTGAGATAAATCAAATTTTGCATTGCAACTTTAGTTTCTCTTTGCCACTGTCCAATTTGCTGGCCGGTTTCTAGGTTCAATTTCAACGCTTTTGTGCAAGCAAATGCAAAATTTTAGTCTTTCTTATTTTTTGATAGATGGCATGGGATCGTGTGCTTGTATATAATTGACTTTTGTGATTGTTGTGTGGTTTGTTTGGCATTGGTGGTGGCAGAGGAGGAGGTTGGAAGGTGAAAGATGAGGGAGAGATATCAAGAGGTTGCAGCAGAGTAAGGGGCTGTCGTGGTGGTGGCGGCGGCTCTGGCAAAGCTAGAGTTGATGCACTCAGTATATTATTGTAAGCACTATGACATTCTCATGTTCCTTCCTTTGTTTTGTATTTTTTAATTATGAACATTGAAGTATTGGATGTGCGTGGAACAGTATGGAGTCTAATATTGATGCACCCAGTTTTGCATGTTTCTGTGAAGTGGTTTTCATTGTAACGTTTAGCTTCTTGTTTATGTATCTCTTCTAGCCACAACTTTGAATTGTAGCAGGTTCTGAAGGTATCGAATGCTTCAACAGGCTCAGAAGGTCATACTTGATAGACCCTCCACATAATTAAACTAGCCTAGATCTCAAGTAAGTTCCAGAAATATTGACTTCAAAATGCAGTGATGGCTTTCTTTCGCCTTCGAAGTTGGTGGAAGGGGATCATGGAAACATGGTGAGTTATGCTTGTATCTATTTCTTTTCGTCCAACAGTTTTGCTTATATTGTTGGGTACTTGAATCACTGTGGTTGATGATTTTGTTCATTTGAGTCATTATGTTTGATTGTTTGGTATCTGAGTTCTCAAAGTTTATGCATTTGATTGATCATAGGTAGGTTTGGCAAACGGCTTCTCTGTAGCATTTGGTTCACACAGCAGCTCTCTCTCTCCTCCTTATAAAACACACACAAACACACACACACACACACACACTCTCTCTCTCTCTCTCTCTCTCTGTAGCTTTTGGTAACAGTTTTTACTGCCTATGCTTTGTGTTTTCAAAAAAGGCTCAGTTTTAACACCACCCCATTTTTTCAAAAGCCATTTTGTACCACTCTAGCAAATGGGTGAGTTGTTTCATGAACATTGTATTACCATGAAGGTCTTTTAGGGAGATATTTGAGTTTAGATGGTAATTAGATCACAGAAGAGAGAGCCAGCTTAGATATCACTTATCATATTCTGCATTTGTATAGTTTTCAACGTGAGGGCTTTATGTTTCCCATTTTTTGTAACTGTTTGCTCTGTTTCATGATCTCTCTCCCTCCCTCTCTCTCTCTCTCCCCTTTGAAACCTTTAATTCCATTTCAGGCATGGGAGTTGATGATTCTGAAACTGACGCTATAATAAATTGTGAGATCAAACTAGAATTCTGATGTTCATATACCTGTTGTATCATTTCATGCCTTGTTAGGAGATTTGTATTAGTTTTCTGTTAGCTTGTTTTAAAATGAACTTTTAGTCACCAGGTGGCATTGGGTGAAAAAAGTGCTTATCTAACTTTCCATCATTCATACATACATAAAGGAGAGGCATCAAGGCATATGGGAGTGACAGTGAAAGTAAAGGTTGTTGTTGATGCAACTTCTGCTGGCATCTTCATTGTCATCACAAAGTTTGTTCTTCAAGACTTGGTTGGTTTCAACATTTTACTAAATTTTTTTAGAAAACTAGTTCTGTTGATGTAATGACTTTGTTGGATATATGGATGAATGTATCGGATTTTAACATAAATGAATGTATTTGGGATGTGATGTCATTTTTAATCTCTATCAGACCATTCAATCCAGCTAAAAACTATTGTCCAATAATTGATCATCACAAAATGCCTAACAAAAACTGTTGTATGAGCCATCTAACTATAATACTATAAGGACTCAAAGAACGAGAAAGTCATTGTCCAGCAAAACAACAAACAACAGTTTTTTGGAGAAATCTATAGTATCAGTAATGGATGGACAATGGGATTTGCAAATACATATTGTCTGACTAAGCCTTCAGACAACAGTAAGCATATAAGCCCCTGTTGTCTGGCACAGCCTTCAGACAACAGCAAGCGTATAAGCCCTTGTTGTCTGGCACAGCCTTCAGACAACAGCAAGCATATAAGCCCCTGTTGTCTGGCACAGCATTCAGACAACAGTAAGTATATAAGCCCCTGTTGTTTTTCTTGGTGTTCAGACAACAGACAACATAGTAGTCGCTGTTGTAGTAAACTTTATCAGACGACAGTTTTTTGGTATTGTCTGATCCATGTATCAGACGGCATTGAGATAGACAACAGCAAAGTATATAATCAGACGACAGTGAAAAACTGTCGTCTGATTGAAAAATTGGTGTAGTGTAAACTTCTCTAAGATGCGCCTTTGTTCACAATTGTTAGAGGTATTGCAAAGGAACTCATTTTAGTTCTCTACATGGGTTTTCGTGTGCAATCCATTGGCTCGAAAAACTCAATAGGGTGTGTTTGGCCCTAGGAGCGTAGAGAGCTTTTGCGCGACATTAATCAAGGTGCCATTTGGCAAGGGGAACTTGGGCTATTCCATGTCCTTGAATTAAAACTGATGGCCCAGCCATCGTAGTCACAAAATAATATGCTCAGAATCTGTCACGCCCCTGATTTTTAACACAAATAAAAATAGATATATAATCCCATAATTATACATGCGTGATGGTTCAGCCATCAATACAAAATACCTGAAAAATTTTTTCCCTTTTAAACCAAGTACATACTGATGCCCTGAACCTATTGTGTCAATACAGACTCGCTTCCCAGAGTCATATATTATATTAGTTTACAAATTAAATTGTCACCACAAAATAACACATAAATGCTCCTTGGAGCTTACTACACAACCTAAGTCTTTATCAACGGTAAAGTCATAAAAATGGCTTCCTACCTTAAAGCTGCAAAGACGCTACCTCAACTTCAGCCACGATTATCCTGACCTGCAGGATTAACCCCTACACCATTGAATAGTGCACCGGGTTGCCACACAACAAACCAGGTAAGCTTATCAAAGCTCGTATGAGTAACTCAAAACAACCACTAATCAACTCACACCAAAACCAAGGAAAACAACTCACGCCTTGATTTCCTTACTAACACATAATAAAGGAAAGCAACTCACTATTTGATTCCTTTCAAAACGTAAACAAAGAAAGCAACTCACTCCTTGGTTTCGATCAGTACGAAATAAAGAAATCAACTCACACCTTGATTTCTTCTAAATCGTAAATAAGGAAAACAACTCACTCCTTGATTCCTTAAACACAAACTAAAGAAAGCAACTCACGCCTTGATTTCTTTCAAATCATGAAATAAAGAAAGCAACTCACACCTTGATTTCTTTCAAATTGTATATAAGGAAAACAACTCACTCCTTGATTCCTTAAACACAAACTCATGAGTTAGATATAACATCGCTCCGTTACCCCATGAATTACACTGGCAGACAGACTAGAGCTCTAACTGAAATCGTAACCACTCGTCCGGCGAAAGATGTGATTACTCGATATACAGCCTAAGGTCACCATCTGACCTTAATTCCTCGGACCTCATAGTGCCTCATAAAGCATTAACGAAGTCACACAGGACTCAAAATGTTACACAAATCTCAATGCTTTTCAAAACAATAGAAATCATCATTTCACAATTATTTGTTTTCCAAAAGCCACAACACAAAACAATAAAAAGCACCATTCATGCATATTGTTTTCATCAATCAACAAAATCCATCAACACACACACACACACACACATATATATATATTTCACGTAAATATATATATACGTAGTCATTCACTCAAGAATGCCTACTAATACCAACTATAGTTTGCAGTTAAATAAATAACTCTCAAAACAATAAAGGTAACTCCGTTCGTACATGAACATTGTGAGATTACTCACCTCAAAATTCCCATTATATCTTCAATACAGAACAAAGCAGCACAACCACCAAAAACGTCCACGAAAACTTTGTCAAGTACCTTATCACATACGGTCTCAACTTAGTAACGAATCACTAGCAATTTAAGTTCGAAACCCCCGTTTTGAACTAAAATCCCCAAAAGTGATGCCAATCGAGGCGAAACCACATCCGAGACCACCCAATGTCTCTGGAATACTTCTACGATCCATATGTCAAAACCACAAGTCGATCAAATGCTCAAATCCTCACGGATCGAATAATCAAACAGTCCGAAATCGTAAAAATCACAACATAATCATACGATCTCCAAAAATTACGTATTATATATCGAAATGCTCGTATTGACGAGTAGATGATATATAAAACCAGAAACTGTCCTTTACATGGCCGGAAAGCCACCAAAACGTCGCCACAGGTGGTGTCACAACCACCACCGGCCAAAATTCAAAACTAGATTAATCCAACCATCCAAAATGTCAAGAACGCCAAATAGAACAACTTTAATACCTAGGGTTCAAGTCAACTCGGCCTAGATCGCCGCCTATCTCAATCACAAGTCGCCGTGCACTATTCACAGTGAGTTTATCCTATTCTAATGTGAATCGATCAAAACTACCACCATGGATCAATTGAAGACGCTCCTACGAACTCAAAACAGAAAGCTTGCAGCCACGATGTTGCCGGAGCTAGGATTTCTGATCAGGTCCGACTGCACCAAAAGTTGCTGCCTTCCAGCGCCACACACGGTGAGAATCGTCGATAGAGGACGTCACAGAGAGGAGCGCACGGTGGAGGCGAGTCGGTCTGGGCTTGCTTCACCGGTAGAGGTCGCCGGAGATTGGAGAGAAAGCCGAGTCGGGTTGCGCGGTTGAAGAGAGAGAACGAAGAGTTTGAAAATTTTCTGGAAATGGAAGTTTCCAAAATGAAAATAGTTAGCTTCTGAAAATGGAAACCCTTATTTATAGAATTTTCCCAAACTTCAATTGTTCATAACTTTCTCATACAAACTCCGATTTTTACGTTCCGCATGTCCACGAACTCGTATCGATGCTATACGACTTTTGTGAAGGAAGTTTTCAGAGAATCTCAACGTGCAAAAAGACAACCTTCATACCCCCCCTAAATCCACACTTTTCGAATAATTATTCGTCCACAACCAATTCCACTTCACATACGACATACAAATAAAGCATAATAACAATAATTCGTACAACTGGTACATTATTATTAATTACTAAAATTAAATAACGAAAATCCAGGTCATCACAGAATCAAAATTGAGTCATAATGAAAAGAACTCGAAGTTTTATTCATAAGCCAACGGAGTTACATCATTGTCTCTTTGACCAAAGAAAATCTAATCCAAAATGCTAGCTAATGCAAAACAATGGTAATCGTCTAACTTATTTCGGTAACTCCAAAATAAATGTAACCAGGTGAGTAGAGAGATGTCGGTGGAGCAAGGCTCGTGTAAGTACCACTAATCTCAGAACCTTCCTAGACATCACACTTACTTTAGGTGAGCCTACTTTGAAGAAATACTAAACCATTGGCATCTACTACAAAAATATATGGCAATTGCCTATTACATCTCTTGGAAAATAGAAAGACTTGATCAAAATCGCCAGTCTCTGGATCTTGGCCTTTGAAGTCTTTAACCCTTAGAGCGAGGTCATCATCTTGATCTTCTTGCTCCATGTAATTTGCTTCCCTTACTTCACAATACTTCTTGTACGCATTAGCAACATTCTGGGGTGCATTACATGCTTTGGTCCAATATCCGGACGCTCCACACCGAAGACAAGCATCATTATGGTCTAGCTCCCTTGATCGAGGCGCGTCTAGAGCGCGTTGGGAATGGCTATGATCCTTGGTGGCTCTACCACCATAGTCGGAGGATCTGCCTCTCTCTCTCTCTCTCTCTCTCTTAACACATTGACCTCTACGGTTCTCTGCACGCCTATCTTGGTGGTTTCCTTCCTCTTTGGGGTGAGAATATAAACCAGAACATCCAGAATAATCCATTTCCTTAGGGTTTCACTCCTGGCGCCCTCGCATAGGGGCGCGACTATAATTAGACTTCGGAATTAGCTTTGCTCCCATGGGTCTAGAGTTATAGTTCTGCACAAGTATGTTGTCGTGCTTTTCATCTACGTTCATGGCTCCAATAAGCTCATGAAATCTTGTGATGCGTCCGGCATTGACATCAATCCGATAGTTCTTGGCTATCATCAATGCAGAGACAGGGAAGGTAGAAGGAACCTTCTCGATCAACATCGTATCAGTGATTTTCTGCCCACAAAATTCCATCAAAGACTTGATATGAAGTGCTTCCGAATTGTAGTCAAGTACAGACTTGAAATCACAGAAGCGGAGGCTATGCCATCTCACTTCTAAATCAGGAAGCACGGAGTCACGAACGTTGCCAAAATGGTGCTCGAGTTCTACCCATAGTTTTCTTGGGTCATCCTCATTGAGGTACTCATTCTGGAGCTCGTCATTCATGTGCCTTGTCATGAGAATTATGGCTTTAGTTTCATTGACCTCTCTCGTAGCTCTATTCGCTTCAAAAGAGGAAACTTGTTGAGGAGTAAGCACATTCTGACTTGGCTCTCGGATCGTATCTAGGATCCCATCAACCTTAAGATGCTGGTGCACATCACGGACCCATTTGTGGTATCCTGCACCTGTTGTCTCTAGTGGAGCGAAGCTCAACTTGTTCAGGTTATTCATCCTGAAAAACAACAAAAGATTAGGGTTAGTTTCGGAGCAAAAAGGCTACCACGAAAATAATAAGAATTTCTGAGCATAGTCGCTTCCAAGAAATTAGAAATTTCTAAGTGTAGTAGCTTCCAAGAAATTCGATTCCAAGAGGGGTTGGATTAGATCGAAACAATGATGTTTGTGGTCGATCGTTTCTTCTCAACAAACTCTAAGTTTGGAGGACTCTACAAGCTCCAAGCTTGGAGTGATCACGAACCCCCACAGTTCTGCTTAATTAAGTCTCCCCTATGATGAAGAAAGGGGGGTAGAAGACGGGATTTTGCAAGTCCCCCAGAAAAAGAAGAGAAATTGAATAAAAACGAGAACTTTTAGAAAAAAATACCTTAAAATAAGTCGCCGGAAAATTTGGCAGGAAAAAGTGGCTGGAAATTGGCCGGAAAAGTCGCCAGAGTTGACGTGGCACCGAGCTGCTGAAGTGGCCAATCTGACGTGGCAGTGGGCTGCGTCAATGGGCTTGGGCTGCTTTGCTGTGTCAGTGGGCCTGGGCTGCTATCCCTTTCTTTTTCTTTTTTTTTCTTTTCTTCTCCTTCAGTGTGTCGCGTCCTCAGATTCTAGGCCGAGCTTTCTCCTTGGGCTCGTCGCTTGCTGGGCTGATGGTCTGTGCAAGTTCAAATTCTTGGATTGGTTGGCGGTTCACGGTGCAGCAGATTCTTGTGGGCGATTCAGATGATTTTAGGCCAGTTCAGGGAAGAATTTTTTCGGTTCTCGGAATCTGGAATCAAGACGCTGATGGTGATAAAATATGGTGGTCAGAGGTGGACTGGAAGGGTGTGAACCGGGCAAGGGAATTTTTGCTTCTTCAGGTGGCTGGTTCGGTATTTTTCCGGCCAGTTCAGGGGGTGGCGCCGCTGGTTCTGGGTTCCTGGGATTGAGGGGTTCAATATATGTGGCGGTGGTTGCTAGGGTTTGAAGGCTACGATTTTAGGGTTTCAGAGTTAGGGCTTCGTGCTAATAACTTGTTTAAGGAAAACTAAATTGGGAGATCGATAATTGAGTAGTACTTTCATTGATAATAGGGGCCTCTTTATATAAAGGATTACAAGACATGAAATCAGAGTTGTACAAGGAAAGATAATCGTACAATTAATCGGATATCTATGAATATCTCCGAGAATATCTCTAATTCAAAACCCTATTACAAGTAGGTCAAATAATCTAAAGTTTGGGCCAGACACATATTCTTGATTTACTTGAACAAAAAGAAAATTTTTGGGTAAATTTCTTTCTTGTTTTGTTAAAAGTATTATAATAATAATAATAACAATAATATTAAAGAATAATTAAATTTACACTCACTAATTTGTAATTCACATTTTTTTTAATTGAAATTCTTATATAAAAAAAATTTAAGACGTTGCTAAAAAAATATATATATAGTGTGAGTTGGTAAATATCATTTCTTTTTGTCAAATATCTCATTCATAAAGGGAAAGCAAATCACAGATGACAACTAGGCAGACTTTAGCGCTAGGAGACCAAATCGATGTTGAGGCAAAGTGATCAGTAAGCTTGAGCATTCGCTTAACAATCAGTTTATACAAGTAGATTATTACAAAAATGAAATGAATTGAATGTGTTAGGCTATAGGAGAATATAAATGTCTGTATATATATTTATGATACACAGTGACAGTGCCATGCAGAAACTGTAAGCAGATACCTATCTTGCCATCCTAGAGAAATTGTCCTTCCATCATCTCTTTCAAAAACCCTGAAGCCAGCTGCAGTACTGCTACCATTACTACTCTCTCCTTCGAATTGAAGCGGACAATAATGGGTCCTAATCTTCAAGAGAAGTCTAGCTTGGATCTTGGACTTGGAGCTTAGATTAATTCCTTCAAAACCATGACTCTCCATCCTCGCTTTCCATGTCTCCGTCGACTTTTCGGTTTTTCGATCCTCCTGAATATGGTCGTAGTTGAGCATGCTTTTGATCTCCTTTCCCAGATGGTTCTTCTCAATGCTCAGCCTTTCCACGCTCTCTAGTGGTAAGCAATCATCTAAAGAATCAAACATGGCTGCAAAATAATGCAAAGACTCCATGAATCTCGGCAAGAAACTTCGAGCGCTTCTGCTTCCTTCTTGTTCAACCAACATTACAATCGAAGGGTTAAGTAAATGTACAGACTTTAATGAGTCAGATATCTTCATATTATCGTTCAAGCTGTTCAAATGGAAAACCAAATTCACCGCAATCGTTTCGTTTCTCTTCTTCCTCAAGTTTATGAGATTTGAGCCTTGCAGCAATCCTTGGAATTCGAAAATGAGGTTGCGACATCCCTTTGAAAAACTGAGCAATCTGTTCTCCGTCTCCCGCAGTTCATCCAAGCTTCTTCCAAACCCCGTAATCCTGAGGGATATCCGACTGCTACTGCTTCCCTTTTCGGAAAGAGATTGTATTAGTGAAGGCCATTGAAAGCCATAGGAGACGTCGAAATCAATTATATGCAAGGAACGGTTGTTCTTGTCTTCTTCTTTCTCAAATGACTCAATTATGGCCTGGTTGGCTGTAAAATGAGCAAACTGGTAGTAGGGGGAAACTCGGTAAAGAGCAGTGAAGGCTACAAACTCTTCCTCATGTGTTGGCTCCTTGGAAATCACGTCGTAGAATGGTGATTTCCGGGTGAGAAGCCTCGCTGCCAAGCCATCTGCAAAGTAAGCCACAACTCGTTGCACTGAGTCGCCACACAAGGAAACACTTTTGTACAACTCTGTAAGATTCTCCAAGGCTGAGCTCACATTGTTTTCATTTACAGCAGTGGCTGTTATGAGCAACATGTGGACTAATTGGAGGCCTTTGCCATCTTCATCAACACTACCATAAATATTATTATCATTACAATAATTGTGATCTCCTCCTCCTCCTTTCTTCTTGTGGTCTAGTTTTAGCATTTGTTCCCTCATTTGAAGAAGCCTGAATATTTTCCCCTCACAACCTTCATATGATGATGCACTGAGATCGCCAGTATTCTCCCTTCTCTTTCTCTTTTTCATTCTTTCACCGCCTGAGTTTGTAACAATTGCTAGGCTGAGATTCAAAAGCTCATCCCCTTCCTCATCTATATCTTCCATATTACTATCTCTCTCTCTCTCTCTCTCTCTCTCTCTCTCAGACAAAAATTAGAAAACTCAATAATAAATAGTAGATGAAGAGAATGAGAGGAGCATGAGGGATGGATGACCATTTATCGAAGGAAGGAGATAGAGGGTGGGATGGAATATCTCATGATGAAAATTCCTTTGTGTCATTACATGGGAATGGAACAAAAGACAAAAGACAAGAGAGATATTGAAGAATATATATAAACTTTTTCTTTTTGTTAAACCTATCAGAAAGACAAGATGCATATATATTCTCAAAAAACAAAACAAAAAAAAGACAAGATGCATATATGGGTATCTTTTTATTCTCGAGAATCAGTGTCTTAATTAGGTCAAGAAAACGAACTGATCTTTTCTTTTCTTTTTTATGGTCATTTTATTATTCGCGAGAGGCTGTTTTGGAGGTTTAGGAAAGCGCTTGATTTCTGGTCCTTAATTTATAATGATCCTTTGGGTAGTTCGGAGGAGGAAGAAGATGCCGTACGCATTGGACAAAAACAGCAGCGAGAAAATTTGGGGTATCAAAACCTACCGTCCTTGAACAATAGATTTGTCCTCCCTTATTCCCTTATCAAAAAAAATTCAAAGAAATTGCACATTACTTCGCTTCTAGATACAATAATACTCTCTTTTACTTCCTTAGTTTCGTTTTCTTTATTCTGAAAATGACTGCCATTTGTATGCTATGAGAAAAAGGGGGGCATATATGAAGATTCCATTGATTTGCAAATGGAATCTGATCCTCTATTGGACACCAATCCTATGGAACACGCACATCGAGAGTAATGATGCTAAAACATGCAGCTGGAAGTGTTAGCTAGCTAAGTGCCAAGTTAGCTTCTATTTGAAAGGACCGCTAGACGATCTTATTGTTCGTTATTAATAACCAAGGATGCTTCAATTCTTGCGAAGTATCTAGTCTGACGTGTATAACAAGAAATCTTGATCATCAACTTTGGTCCGTCGTAGTTAATTATGCTCTTTCATGTTGCAAGAATCTAGACTCTTTGCAAGCTTTGGTGATCAAGGACGTACCGAAAGGTTTTTTTTTTTTTTTTTTCAACTCTGACAGTGTATGGTACAGTATATGAGATACAATGTTTTCATTTACGACTTAGTGCAAAATGTTATAAACTAAAGAACAATATATAGAGAGAGAGAATAAAGAGATACAATATATGAGAGAAATATGTGTTTCCTTATCATTAGATCTTTTTATATAGGAGTTAGGGTTTACATACAAGGACATAACTAATGATACAATATATGAGAGGAGGTAGAAATCTGTGTTTCTTTATCATTAGACCCTTTTATATAGGTGTCAGGGTTTACATCACAATGACATAATTAGTGAGCATTTACGTGAATACACACACACACAGATTCTATCCAGAGTGAGGCCTCACTCTGAAATTAACATGTGAGGTTGGAGTTTAGAGTCACTTTTCGGTCTCATATCCACATCTCGACCGTTCATTTTTTAGGTACTAATTTATAGCTCATCTCTGCAAAATTTCAGCCAAATTGATGGTCTTTAAGGTATCTAACTCACTTAAACCAATGGACGAACTGAATCTGTCCACCCTGAACCGTAATAACTTTAAGGCAGTTATCAATGCCTTAATGTATATATATATACATATAATATGTTTACAACAATATATATACTTTTACCAAAAACAATAATTTTTGGTTATCCAAAAACAACATAAGAAAACTAAAATACTAAATATTACTAACTGTGTGTAATACTTTTAATAATCAATAAAGTGAAACCCTAAGCCTAGGGTAACGTGCAAAGCGGTGGTCGTCAGATTTGATCACTTCTAGACTGGTCACGACTAGGTGAGACTGTACTGGTTCTCGGTTTGTGGAGGAAAGCCCTGCGCGCTGTTGGAGGGGTTCTGTGAGACGCGACAGGTAGTGATCATATTGAGAGGCTTCGATCGAATTTACTTTGGTTTGGGATTCTGAGTCATACCGGAATACAGCGGCTTGGCAGGGCAGACTTCCGGCCGGTTACATAGGAGAGCACTTTGCTGCAAAGGAGGCGTGGATTAAATCGTTAGGCTCTGGTGCAGTGTCAGGCTCGATCGGTGTCGCTGGTGGTGAGGAAGCGGTCGGTCAAGTTGAGGCAGGGCAGGGGGTCCAACAATTTGTTGCACTTCTAATGCTGTGGTCCAAATGTTTGCCACTGGAGGACATGACAGCGGCGACAACAAAGGAGCAGTGGCTCAGAGAGGCTCCTCCTCTGTTTGTTTGGGGTTGAGCCTGGGCTCAATCTTGGGCTGATGGGGCAGGGATGCTTTCCTGCTAGACATGACTTGTTTTGGGTTTGGGCCTAAGGGGTTGGGCTCAGGCCAAGGCAATCTGGGCCCTAATGTATTAGGGTATTGAGCCTCTGTGAGGTTGGTTGGATAAACTTGTATGAGTTTTCTATGACGTTTCTAGTATCTTGTTTGTACCACAATTGAGTGATTGGCAAGGGAGGGCTTGTTGAATGATTTCTTTTCCGTAGGAGGCAAGCTTTTTCCATTCTTGTATAGGCTGGCTTAAATGTGAACATCCCAGAGATTTTAATGATCTACTCTAGCTTAGGTAGGTAGTTCGGCTTTTCTTGTCGGATTTGTTATGTAAGTTCTTGTAGACTCTAGTGTTTGATAATTGATCTAATGCATTCAACTTCTACTTCAAAAAAAAAACATAAGAAAACTAAAATTATTTTCATAGAAAAGAACGACATATTGTATGGTAATTAAGGTATTCATAACTTTTATTCTTTTAAACCATGCCATTAATTATTGATTGGTATATATATCCTTGACTCTTTCAAAGGTTTAGCTGCATGTTTCACACAATATGCGCTTAAGTTTGAGCTGAATCTTCTTAAGTTTTGGTGTGACTATTTTGCTTTTATATATATATATATATATATATATATATTTTTGAATAAATTTTGCTTTTATATTTAGAACGTATAGATATTGTATAATAAGCATGTAAATTAATAAATACATAGGCCTCTGAACAAAGAGAGATCAAATAGCGTTGGAAAGAATAAATTAGCTGGAGAACCTTTATTTTTCTTGGAAATAGCTGTTTGAACAGGTCCAATGAGGTCTTCAATCCTGGAAAGTCACATAAAACATGGAGGCATCGAAGCTCTCTTGGTTGTCCTGGTTATGGAGGACATGTAAGTTAGTTTAATAAAAATAGCCCGCTAACTTATATTTGGAACTTAGGAAAATGCCAAAATATAATGCACTTAGATTATTGTTTATATACAAGTAAGAAGACTAGATTCTGTTTCATAGACAATCATGAGGTTGACATATGGCGAATTCTAGGATGCTGTCTTGGTGTGAAACACATTAATGCCTAGTTAAATTTGGTTTGTTTCTTCCATGTGTGTATATAGTTTAATATAGACAAGATCCGTTCAAGGACAGTCTCATGAAGAACGGCAACTTTTTTCGAAGTCTAGCTACGTTTGATCGTTGCAGTCTTCAACCATTTTACAGATATACCGGGTTTCTGGCTAAACAAGAAAACTTTATAAATAATAACAATACTACGTACTAAGCCAGGTAATGCTAGAAAACTGGAATTGTGTTGTTCTTTTTTTATTCTTTGTTTTCTTAATTTTTTTTTTTAAGAGAATGAACATTCATATATATATTCGCATGGCTTAACTGAGACATTGTTAGGAAAATACATACATCAAAACCTAAGCCCACAACAATAAATTGTGATGCTTACTAGGCTTAAACGGAGTACGGAGCCTTAACAAGTAATCTCTACTCTAGAAATCATTGCGCACTTAATCAAATAACCGTAACTGTTGAAGCACAATTGATCATCCTCATAATATTTTTGTTAAATTAAACTTTGATGGTTTTATTCGAAATGGTGATGCATCTATTTTTTTTTGTTATTTGAAATTTTGATGATAATCCTTTAATTGCTGGATGTAGATATATTGGTTCTACTAACAGTTTGGTTGCAGAAGCTACTGCCTTGAGGGAAGGTCTTCATACTGCTCTCCTTAGTCATTATTCCCATATTGTATTCAAAGGTGGTTCCAAAATTCTCATTGACAATATCAAAGGAAATATTGCTATACCTTGGAGAATGGAGAATTCAGGTTCTAATTCGAGACATCAAGCTTGTGGCGTCACAGTTTCAAGAGATAATTTTTAGACATATTTTTAGGGAAAACTACTTTTGTAGCTGATTGTTTAGCATTTTTAGCTTCAAATCAGCATAAACCTGTTTGCCCCTTTCTGTGTCTCCAACATTCCAATTAGATTAGTTGGGAAGGGGTGTTGTTCGTGGTTTTGTTATGTAACTTTTTTTTATCATAAAAAAAAAAAAATTAATCAACAATTACATCACTTCATAATTCACTCTACCTACGCGACTCACCAATGCACGCAATTGTGGTACGAGATAAACCAAGATATCTGAGGAAGTTTGCCACTGACATAATTGGAGAGCGCGCAATTATGCATCTGCAAAAAAAAAAAAAAAAAAACCAAGCCATCTCAAACCAAAGTCACTAGGTATGACGTTTTCTAGCCTTTGAGTTTTTTTATTTTCATTTTCAACACGTACTTATTTTTCGTTGGTTTTGGATCTTTTAGTTTTTGTTTTCTTTGTTTTGATTTTGCTAAGGGACTAGCAAATAGCAAAATCTCTAAGTGTGGGAGAATTTCATAGGAGCATATAATACGACGTTTATAATGTTTATATTCTCATAGTTTGCTAAGTTATTTCTTTTAACTTAATCATATTAACTTAGTTTTCGTTTTCTAGGTAATGTGTAGTGAAGGAGATACTTTAGGAGTAAAATGAAGCCTCAAAGACCAGAAATGATATAAGTGAGGCACAAGTGGCGCATAAATGAGCAACAATGGTGAAATGAAGTTCTCATAATCCTATTAGGAAAAGGAATCCCAGTCGGAGTAGGATTCAGAAGCTAACTTGGCATATTAGTGCATCTTTAATTGTTTTTTTAGCTATAAGGCCACCAATTAATTTTTTCCCTCATAAGGCCACTTGATTAAAAATGATGTTATATTTTGGATATAAAAATTAATATATTTACATAAATGCCACTAGAGTAAAAAGTCAACAACAATTCTCTCTCTTCTCTCCGGCGAGCTCTCCAGTCGAACTCCGGCCAACTTCCGGGGAACTCCGGCTAGTCTCATGCCAACTTCCGGCAAACTCCGGCGACCATAAAAGCTACTGTCACTAACACCAAAAACTACTGTGGCTAGCAACAAAAGCTACTCCGATGAAATTTCCGGCAACCTCTGGCAAGGTGACAAAAGATATTATCACTAGCAATAAAAGCTACTATCACTAGCAACAAAAGCTACGCTAGTGAGATTTCCGGCGAGGTCACAAAAGCTGTTGTCACAAACAAAAGCTAAGCTGGTGAGATTTCCAACGATGTGACAAAAGCTACTGTCACCAACAACAAAAACTATTGTTACAACAACAAAAGCTACTGTCATTACCAACAAAAGCTACTGCTACCAACAAAACCTACTGTCACTAGCAATAAAAGCTACTCTAGTGAGATTTTCGGCAACCTTTGGCGAGGTGACAAAAGCTACCGTCACCTGCAACAAAAGATACACTCCTCAAAACCAAAATCTACTATCCCCACCAATAAAAGCTACTGTTACAAATACCAAAAGCTATTGTTACAAATACCAAAAGCTACTGTCATCAACACCAGAAAACTACTCTCACCAGTAACAAAAGCTATTCTCACCATCACCAAAAGCTACTCTCATAAATGCCAAAAGCTATAACCAAGCAGAACAAAAACTACTCCTAGAGATTGAGAAAGCTATTCTCAGTAACTAACAAAGCTATGGAAATATAAAGAATACAACCAAAATAAAAATGCTACTACAATCGAAAAAAGAAAACATATTCAATGATATAAAGAGTATGCAACATTCAACAATGATATCACTATGTAAAAAGCAACTTCAGTAATTGTCAAAAGTCACTATCATAGTTGTGAAAATCTATTACAATAGTTGTATAAAGTTACTGTCAATGTTGTAATGCTACTGTCATTTTTCAATGGTGAAGCTCTAAACACACAGGCATAATTTTTCCATCTTCAGCACAAGACTTCATTTCAACATTTCTTGGTTGGCCGAATGATCTCTTGGTCAATGGAGGCTTCAATATCAAAATTCACATGATTTTCGAAATCTATTACTACAAATGCAAAGGAGAAGAATTTTGCAAGAACAAAAATACAACAAAATATTAGTATTTGAAATGAAAACTAAAAGTAGCAATTTACTGCTGCATCGCAAACATGCCACTCTTTATCAACTTGAGAATAAAAAATAAGCAATCTATAAAGCTACTATAACACAGCAAAGTTATTGGATTAATAATAAAAAGCTACTGACGTAGGTACATAAAAGCTACTATAAAACATGTACAAAGTTACTGGACCAATAATAAAAAGCTACTGACCTGGGTAAAAAAAAATTACAATAACACATACAAATCTACTAGACAAGTAATAAAAAGCTATTGTCATAGGTACAGAAATTACTTTAACATATTTACAAAGATACTGGACCAATAATAAAAAACTATTGACATGGGTAAAAAAAATTACAATAACACATACAAATCTACTAGACTAGTAATAAAAAGCTATTGTCATAGGTAAAAAGTTATTGACATAGATACTAATTACACAAAACCAGCTAATTATACATGTTAATAGTGTAACACAAATTCCAAACAAGAAATGGTGGAGATATTAAATCACAACAAGAAGAAAATTGAATTTCATTCTAGATCATGATTTTCCCAATTTGATAAGTTATTGACAAAAGATCACTTGAAATCAATCAAAAATGAAAACAAAAAAACTGCGGACATCAGATTAAGAAGATACTAACAATGGGATACAAAGCTACTCCCAAGCAGAACAAAAGCTATTCCCATAAATTAATAAAACTACTCCCAAACACTAACAAAGCTATTTCCAACAATCGAGAAAGCTACTACCAAACAGAACAGAAGCTGAGTTCCAAGAGACTTAAAAACTATTTCCAAAGACGAACAAAGCTACTCCCAGTGACTGAGAAAGCTATTATTAACCAATACAGAAGCTACTCCATCGAAACAACTATAAATTTACAATGTCAAATGCTTGAATCAAAACACTCCGATTTCAACCAAACACAACTCTAATTAGAAAAAAAATTCAACCAAACAAAGCTCTTATTAGGCAAAAATTCAATCAAATGGACCTCCTATTAAGCACAAGTTCAGCCAAACAGAAATCTACGAATGACTCAATCACGAAGCTCAAAACGTTGCTTAGAAGTGCATCATTGGCCTCACAATTTCAGTTTATAAAGCAAAATCTCTGCCTTGGTTCCATCAAAATGCATAGACTGTAAATGCCAAATGCAATTAGAAATGTAAGTTCCAGCAAATAATAATTGCAAAGCAGTATGATTCAATGATAGACTATTTGTAATATTTTTATCAATCTTAAAAGAAATCTGAAATAGACAATCCCATCTTTTTCCCAAAGTTTTATATAAATCCTTATCTCCATTATGTATTTTCTCAAAACTTTAATTTGGTTAGTTCTCTTTGGTGTTCAGTCTTGTCATGCAAGATGTCTTGGTTAACTTCTAATTCTCTAGCTCCCTGGTCATAGCATAAGCCATAATAGATTCTTGAATTGCTAACCATGCTAGTATTAGTTTTATGCAAAGCTTTCAGATCATGATTAATAGACACATATATTAGATTCCTAATGAATTTTGTTGAAAAAAAGGAGCTATAGTAAAATGATCGATAATGATGTTAGCAATTATGAAGACAGAAGGAAAAGAAGAGATAACGCTAAGATTGAATCATCCATGACCAATAGATCATAATTCGACAAGCTCTTCAAAAGTTTGGTAACGGGCACAAGAAGATTCCTTCAGTTGAATTCAAAATTGAAATCAAAGCAAAAGAATTAACTTATCCAAAATGAAAATACATGAGCAATTATGTTTTCAAGTATGAAGAGAAGTCAACAATCACTCGAACAAACCTGAGCTAGCCTCATAAAAGTGAGCTTGGCTTTAAGCTGAGTTGTTCTTCTACACTCTAGCTTACCTGAAAATCACACTCTATTAAAATCAAAATCACACTCAATTGATATCACATCCCTAAAAGAATCAAAGAATTTCAAGTCAAAATGAACACTCACCAGCAATCGGAATCATCATCGAAGACTCGCCATCAAATCTACCTTAATCTCGACTCCCGCCGGAGGCATATTCTGCAGCTAAAGAAAATGATTCGCTAAAGAGTTTCGGCTAAGAAATTGACCTTTTTTTGAGGTCCGGAAATCGGTATATGAAGAGATAGTTGGTTGACCTTTTTTTGAGGTCCGGAAATCGGTATATGAAGAGATTGTTCATGTTGATTTCGCTGGGGGGGGGGGAGAGAGAGAGAGAGAGAGAGAGAGAGAGAGAGAGCAATGAGATCTGGGGGGGGTATAATAGTCAAAGTAATCACATTTTTAGCCTCAAAGTGGCCTTATGTTGACAAAAAAAGATTTAGTGGCTCTATTGATAATTAAAGTTTCAAAATGACACTTATATATAATTTTCTATTCAAACTTTTAATGTCGCAGACTTAAAAATCCTACTTGAATAAGGAAACTCAATCTTAGTTGGATTAGGAAATCTAGTGTCATAAGGAGTCATTATTGAACAAGGAGTGCTTGAGAAAGTTTCAGAATACTCCAGAATATATCAGCTAAGAAGTCCCTGTTGGATAAGGAAACCTATTGACATGAGGAGTCCTAATGATGCCAGGAGACCTGATTGGATTAGGAGATGTCAAAGAAGATTCATGAAGTTTCTAAAAGATGTTCCAATGTCACCTGCAAAGGACACTATGCTGATAACCTCATTAGACGACAGACTTGGACTGTTATCTGATATGAAGAAAAACTGTCTTCTAGTAAGCTGATATCTGATTGACGTTCAAACGATGGGTAAAGCTCGATGTCAGAAGGTAACTTAGACAACAGACACCTAAAAAATTTATGTAGTCTGAATGAGCCCAAATATGCACAAATTGTAAGTATATGTGGTTATATATAATATAAAACGACAACCAAATATTGTTGTAGTTAAACTTTAGCAACAGACTTTACTAATTATCTATTGTTTGATTTAATGTGAAACGACAATAAAATATCGTCTGAATATCTAGAAATTCAAAATTTCTTTGGCAAATCTGTTGTGTAAACTTTATTCAAATAACATCTACGGTGAGTTATCTATGGATTCTAGTTGTTCAGGCAACATAATTTTTCTTGAATTCTATTGTTGGATGTTCAATTGTTATGCTTTTTATGTTGTGTGATTTGGTTTACAACCACATAATTTGGCTTCAGTATATTGTTCTTTTCTTAATGAAGGAACATACATTCAGAAACTTGGAAACCACAATAATGTACTATACATTCATCAGAACTTGGAAATATAAACCACAATATACCATTCATATAGAAACTGGAAATCGCTTTGTACCATACATTCATCAAAAACCTGGAAACCACTACCAACATATCCATTGATAAACATTGCAAAAATTGTACTACCCCTTTAATCAGCCACCAAGCGACTAAACTACATCAATTCTTCCAAATTTTCAACAAAGTAAAATCAATCCAGCCGAAAATTGACTAATCTACTAGGGTCAAAATGATCGATAATAGTAGCAAAAGCTGTTCATTTAGTTAGACAAAAAACCCTCCAAGCTCAAGGTCAAGTGTTTTCTTACCTCTCTAAGAGTGGGGCGAGGCAGCAGGCAAGGTGTTTGTTGCTCTGTAATTTGCATCATCCTTCCTCATGTAAACCCCTGTACTGCTATAACCCCACTTCTCAGATAGGGAAATGAAATCTGACGCTCCCACAGTGCTGAAGTCCTTTTCGTACTGATTACCATTAAATTCCATACCAACTCCCTTTATTTATTGAATAGACTTGCATGTAATCAAGAGCAACAAGATTTTCAAGGGTCGTTGGAACAATATTGCGAGAGAAAGAGCCAACACCAACAGCCTACAAGTAGTGCATAACTAAAAACTAAACCATATTTGCAAAAAAGTAAGTGATGACCTAAAGACAGTCTCTAACCTTTAGTAGACTTGAGGTGACTAAGTTTTGACAGATCCATGCAGTAACATTGGTAGGGAACTGTAACGACTTGTACAATAAATAATCATAAGAAACTGATCATGCAAGAGAAAAAAAAAAAGAAGTAAGTCAGAACTTACTACTTAGATAGTATTCTAAATCATAAATCGATCTCCGTCTACGCTTAGCCACGATAACTCGGTATTGGAGAAATGCGAGCTCTGAGATGTATTAGCTTTTGAACTAGGTTCCTCTGTAAATGTCTATACTTGTATGTCACGCCCTGAATTTTGAATAAAGAAATTCGAATCCGAAACGCGATAGCCTAACAAGCCCAAAAAGAACACTAAGAAATTTTTTCATTTAAACTATGCAAAAAAACTAACCGAGCTCACAAATGTCAATACCAACTCATTCTTTAGAGTCACATATTACATTATATAGAGTTTACAAATTAAACTGAACAACAATTCAATAATTAACACACCCACCACACTCACTGCACATTAGAAAACTAAAACCAAAAGTACTTCTACATCCAAGCTACAACAGCAACAAAGCCTCAGCTTCAACTATGATTACTCGTTACTCTAACCTGCACAATAACCCCTACACCATAGAATAGTGCACCAGGTTGAAACAACAAACCCAGTAAGCCTTTGCAATCTCGTGTGCGTAAACCCAAATAATCACAAAACATCTTTCCGACTCAAGACAACAAATCAACATGATGATTATTTCCAAATTAAAATCCTTTTCTTTTAAGAAAAACACACGTCACCATCGTGACAAATCAAATCATTTGAAATCTCAACAACAAATCAAAATCCTTTTCTTTTACTTAAGTTATAATATTCGTTATTATAAATAGATTAGATTAGCGAATCTGGTATTCATTAATCCACCAAATAGGAATTTGGATTGAGCTATCAACGATCCACCAGGTTATCGGATTAGGTCAGGTTGAAAATTTTAATTACTAAACGAATTCAAATTTATGTCGATGCGCTTCAAATCTGATCTATTTACAGGTCTATTTAATTTTTAAAGTACAAGAGCTTTAATAAATAAGCTTGTGAAATTGAACATGGGCGAACACATCTCAACCTTGCATATGAAGAGTAATTATTGGGGAGTGAAATTTGTACTCCCCTTTTTGAAAACCACACACCCTCTTAATATTTTATTAGTTTAGTTGGCTGATGCTTTTTTCTCTTCCTAAAATATCCCTGCTCAGTCACTTTATTTTCCCCTGCTCTCTAATCTCTCTCCAACAGTCCAACTCGATAGAAACGAGCAACAAGGCCAGAATTATGAATATAGTTGTTCAGAATCCTTCAATAGAGCCATCATGGTAGAAGAACTGGAAAAGCCCAATTCGATATGTTTGATCTCGGAATAGTTAGATCGATTTAGATATGTTCTTCTTAGATTGGGGGTGAGAGCAAGCGAGGAGACTCGTCGGGTTGTGATTTGCCGGCGACGGGTTCTGGTATCACCCCTGCAAAGGGAATTTGGGTAGTGGCTAAGATTTCGATCTCATGGCATAGACGAGCCCGAAGAGGGTCCGTTTACGTCTTGGGATACGGTCTTGAGGTACCACTTGTTTTATGGGTTCTTCCTCTTCAATCTTTTAGAGTTTCAATGTGCTGAGAATTTTTCGGAATCTAATTTATGGTTATTGGACGGTTTCGTGGCTCGGGATTGGAGTAGAAGTGTTTCGGACTAATATTTATTCGGAAAGTATGACTTTGGGGGGGGGGGGGCTCAAGGTTGACTTCTTATACGATCGGATTCTCTGAAAACTTCTTTCACAAAAGTCATAGAGCGTATTGATACGAGTTCGTGGACATGCGGAACACGGAAATCGGAGTTTGTATGAAGAAGTTTTGGTCATTGGAAAAAGTTTCCATTTTGGTATATATGGGATTTTTCCTGAAAAATATCAGAAAAATCACAAGTTTCCAAATCGGGAAACTTTTTCTCTTTCTTCAGCCCGAGCCCAGTTTCGCCTCTCCATTTCACCGACTGATTTCTTCCTCCTCCGGCCACCATTAGACTCGATTCCAAGTGGGCTTTCTTCGCCTCAACCTCCTCTACACGTCTGTGGAAGTGATTCTTTACGATTCGAGCTATAGTGGACGCTGCAAATGATTTGAAGAAACCTCGTCGGGGACTAAATTGCCTTCGTCGGAACTGGAGATTCCAGCCACCTTTGCCGGTGATTCTTGAGGGCTTTTGGAGCTCGGAGGACGTAGATGTTTTCCACAAGGTGGCTTGTATCAATTCAACTCGTGGAGGTCGAATTTTGGAATTGAAATTCTAGGGTTTCAATCAGGCCGATTTGTTCTAAGGTAAAATTTGATCGATTGATTTATCATTGGACTTTGGTGTAGTTATGAAAGTTGTAATTGGAGTTGAGATGAAGAACTTTGATGTTGGGAGTTTTGTCAAATTCTGACTTTGGGCCGGCGGCGGAGCTGCCACTGTGGTCTTGTTTTCCTACGGTTTCCGACCACGTCAGGGATAGTTTATGTTCCTGAGTTCAATCTACTCGTCGATACGAGCATTTGGATATACAATACGTAATTTTGGAAATCATATGAGCATGTTACGGTTTTTACAGTTTCGGACCGTTAGATGATTCGATCAGTGAGGATTCGAGCGTCTGATCGACTTGTGGTTATGGCATATCGATCGTGGAAGTATTCAGGAGACTTTGGGAGGTCTTGGATGTGGCTTTGTCTCCATTGGCGCCACTTTGGGGATTTTTGTTCGAAACGGGGGTTTCAGACTTAAATCAATTGTGAATTGTTACTAAGTTGAAACCGTATGTGATTAGGTACTTGGTGAAGTATTCTTGGACGGTTGTTTTGAGATTTGGCTGCTTTGTTCTGTATTGAAGACGCAGCGGGAGTTTTGAGGTAAGTAATCTCACAACGTTCATTTATGAACGGAGTTACCATTATTGTTTTGAGAGTTATTTAGTTAACTGCAAACTATAGTTGGTATTAGTGGCATTCCTGAGTGAATGACTATATATATATATATATATTTATGTTAAATATGTATATTCTTATGGATTGAGGGGTGAATTATGCAATAGGTAATGATGGGTTTCATTCTATTGTTTTGAGGCTTGACTTTTCAGGAAACGTTGTTTTAGGAATTGGGAATTCCTATTGTTTGAAAAGTGTCAAGATTTGATGTGAGTTGCTTAATGTTTTGATCTAACAACCGGGGGTTGGAAGATCTGAGAGTCACAAGTGGTGATTTCTCCTTTTGATTTGATTTAATGTTTTGATTTTATGACCAGGGAGGTCTGATGATCGGAGGTCACAGGGTGACATCTCATTTTGAGAGTTGAGTAACTTTTGGTCCTGAGTGACCGCTTTTAAATGTGTTGATCTGATGACTGGGGAGGTCGGAGGATTCGAGGTTACTGGGAGTGACCTCAGACATATATATCGGGACTCCACGCCTTTGGCCGGTTGAGTGGATACGATCAGTTAGAGCTCTAGTATGTTGCCATTCTACGTACATCATGGAGGGGTAGCGAGGAGCTATCTGATGCTCATGAGTAGGTCTTTTAAAAGGGAGTTTCGGGGATTCTTTCTTTTAAATGTCCTGGGAGGATTTGTGTATCATATTTAATTGTCAGAGTTTCAATTATTATAATTTTGTCACGGGGTGACTTGTGTTGATTTGAGAATTTGTTTTAAAAGGGAGTTTTGGGGATTCTTTCTTTTAAATGTCCTAGGAGGATTGTGTATCATATTTAATTGTCAGAGTTTCAATTATTATGATTTTGTCACGGGGTGAATTGTGTTGATTTGAGAATGTGTTTTAAAAGGGAATTTCGGAGATTTTTTTTTAAATGTCATGGGAGGATTTGTGTATCATATTTAATTGTCAGAGTTTCAATTATTATATTTTGTCACGGGGTGACTTGTGTTGATTTGAGAATGTGTTTTAAAAGGGAGTTTCGGGGATTCTTTCTTTTAAATGCCCTGGGAGGACTTGTGTATCATATTGAATTGTCAGAGTTACTCAAAATATGATTGTTGTCACAGGGTGATTTAAGTGGTTTCTTTTGGGAAAAGAATGTGTTGTTTGTGGGAAAACAGGGTGTGTGTTCCTTTTTACGAGTTGATGAGTTTTCTCGTTGGGCGAGTTGTGCATGTGTGGTTTGAGTTACTCATACCGGCTTGCAAAAGCTTACCGGGTTTGTTGTGTGTAACCCAGTGCACAATTCAAACGGTGTAGGGGTTAATCCTGCAGATCAGGGTAATCGTGGCTGAAGCTGAGGTAGCTTGTTGGCAGCAGAGCGGGTAGGAAGCAAATTTTGTTGGCTTGGCCATTGTATGACTTCCGCTATGTAGTAAACTCTGAGGAATACTTACGTTTTATTTTGTTGTTGATAATTTAATTCGTAAGTTGTGTAATATGTGACTCTGTGGAGCGGGTCAATATTAGAATTGTGGATTCAGGGAATCAGTATGTACTTGGTTTAATGGGAAAAAGTTTCCAGGTATTTTGTATTTATGGCTGAACGATCACGCGTGTATAATTATGGGGTTATATATCGATTTTTATTTATGTTTAAAAATCAGGGGCGTGACATTCAATCACAGTCAAAACAATACGAAATCCAATTTATTTGGCAAATCAAGATTGTGAAAGCAAAGGAGAGGAGATGTTTGGTTGTTTAATCACGAGACAAATCAAGATTAGGAGAGATTGACAATCAGAGGAAAATGATCGAATTAATGTAATTCCCAAATCAGGTAACAAAACCAAATGAAGGATATAATTGTGTGATCAAAGAAATGGGAAGATGATGAGAAGGAAGAGAGGTTCCACTGAGAGAAATATGTTATGGTCGAGTGTTGATGATTCTGGTGCTCTCAAACTCCAATGATGTTATGGTCAAGTGTCGAGCTCTTCGATCAGGAATTAAGAGCATGAGTACTGATAGCGGTGCTGTACAGAGTGGTACAATGATCATCAGAAAAGCTTCGATTTGGAGGTCTGCGAAGAAGATGAGGAACAAGGTTTTCGCAAGGTATCAGATGTCTACTATGGCTTCTAGACCTAGCAGGAAGGGCTCTAGCCACAAGAGGTTAAGATCATATTGTTTCGAAAATATTGCTTCTTCTTGTTGCTGGTAATTGTCAAATGATCAAAGAGTTATGGTTGTAAGGGCAATGTCGGCAAGAAATATAAGTTGAACAAAAGAAACTATTAAAATATTAAGAGGGTGTGTGGTTTTCAAAAAGGGGAGTGAAACCTAATTATTTTGTGGTCCTGTCCGACTACATGACATTGCCAAGTGGCGGTACCATGTGACATTGCCAATAGAAATATCTCAGCAAAGCAAATGAATGGAACCAAAATAATAATCTATACTATTATTAAGAGAAGAGGTTTTGTTAGCCAAAACTGAATAAATGTACTAAAATAATCCTGAAATATTAATAAACTTTAAAACTCATAAAATATATAGGAATAATTTATTATAAAAGAAACAGAAAAATAAGAAAAAAAAAAAAATAGGGAAACATATAAGTACGTGAGAAAAAGCTACCAACCCCATTAATAACTACCCAATTGTTTTAGGGAATCAGAAATTGAGAGAAATTCGCTGTGCATTCTCATTGATAATATGGGCCTCTTTATATAGAGGATTACAATGCATAGAATCTCAATCATACAAGGAAAGTAATCGTACATTGAATAGGAATCTAGATCATTCTAATTTAACCCTATTACCACTAGGTCAAGTACCCTAGAGTTTGAGCCAAACACAAATTAGGGTTTACTTGAACACTCCCCCCTGTGTTGCCCAAATGCGGTGCTTCTCTCGTTGCCTCGTTAAAAACCTTGCCGAGTAACAAAAACCCAGTGGGACAAAAATAACCTCGGTCGAAGGGGAAAAAGAGCACAACACACCCTTCACGATTCGAGACGAATATGTAGACATCTCCCCCTGATGTCTGCCCCTCCCCCTGATGACTACGATTATGGAAGTTCAGATAATTTTCGCAAGCCAATTCTTACCACATGTTTCTCAAACGTGGATTTGGGCAATGACTTAGTAAACAAGTCTGCCACATTGTCCTCAGATCGAACTTGGTTCACTTTGATCTTGAGGAGCTTCTTGTAGAAGAATTTAGGCGATATGTGCTTGGTGTTGTCGCCTTTGATGTAGCCTTGCTTCATTTGTTCAATGCAAGCAGCATTATCCTCATAAATGCTTGTTGGCTCATTTGTGGTAGACTTCAGACCACAATTTCTTCGAACATGCGTAACTATGGACCTAAGCCATATACATTCACGAAATGCTTCGTGAAGAGCAATAATCTCTATATGATTCGAAGAGGTAGCGACTAAGGTCTGCTTTGTAGACCTCCAAGATATCGCGGTCTTTCCCATGGTGAAAACATAACCAGTTTGGGAGCGACCTTTGTGTGGGTCAGAGAGGTACCAAGAATCAGCAAAACCTTCCAAAACACTTATATCATTTTGGGATGGGGAGAGGGAAGGCAGTCCACCATATGTGTTATCCCTGACACTAGATAGGTCAGAATCCATCTTCTCTCTGTAGGGGGATAGAACAAGCCCATATCAATCATACCACTTAGGTATCGAAAGATATCTTGAACACCAGTCCAATGGCGTTGTGTTGGCACAAAGCTATATCTAGCTAGCAAGTTCACAGCGAATGAGATATTCGGTCTTGTGCATTGTGCTAAGTACAATAATGCGCCTATTGCACTTAGGCAGGGCACTTCTGCCTCTAGCACTTCTTCGTCGTCATCTTTTGGACGGAATGGATCCTTCTTTGGATCAAGACTACGGACGACCATTGGGGTGCTTGAAGGCTTAATCTTGTCATTGTTGAAATGCCTAAGCATCTTTTGGGTATAAGCTGATTGATGAATCAGGATACCATCTCTACGGTGCTCAAGTTCTAAACCGAGACAAAACTGTGTTTTCCCAAGATCTTTCATCTCAAACTCGGATTTTAAGTGTTCAGCGGTTTCCCTTAACTCTTTAAGGGTGCCAATTATGTTCATGTCATCAACATAAACCGCTACTATTGCAAATCCGGAACTTGTCCTTTTTATGAACACACATGGGCATAGTTCATTATTGACATATCCCTTTCCAATCAAGTAGTCACTTAGACGGTTATACCACATCCGTCCGAATTGTTTCAATCCATATAGTGAGCGTTTCAATCTAATCACAAACGCGCTCCGTGATTTAGAGCCACTTGATTTGGGTAACTGAAGTCCATCTGGGACCTTCATGTATATTTTTGTATCTAGATCCCCATATAGATACACAGTAACTACATCCATAAGCTGCATGTTCAGTTTTTCGGAAACTACCAAACTGACAAGGTAGCGGAACATTATTAAGTCCATTACAGGAGAATAGGTCTCCTCGTAGTCGATTCCAGGACGTTGTGAGAAGCCTTGCGCCACAAGGGGAGCTTTGTACCTTAAATTCTCATTTTTCTCATTACGCTTTCTAACGAATACCCATTTGTGACCAACTGGTTTGGTGTTGGGCGGTATTGGCACAACTGGCCCGAATACCTTTCTTTTCGCTAGAAAATCAAGTTATGCCTGGATCGCATCTTTCCATTTTGGCCAGTCATCTCTACGTTGGCATTCATCAACGGAGCGTGGTTCGATCTCATCGGTCTCAATAATCTCACGCGCCACTGAATACTCGAATACATCATCAATGATGATGGAGTTTCTTTCCCACGTCCCATGTACACTAGTGTAATTAACAGAGATCTCTACGTTCTCAGGGATAGGTTCTGACATTGAGGCATCCCCCAATGATGTCTCTTGGACATAACCATAATCCGAAACATTCTCATGGGACGGATTTTGAGTATCGATGATCAAAGGATTTGTTTGTGCCTCATTCGCTTTCTTTCTAGGGCGAGTATCTTTCGAACCAATCAGTCTACCGCACTTCCTTGTGGGACATGTGACCATATACACCACATCATTGTCATTCTGGGCAATGGCGCCATCTCCTGGTGTCACAGGAGTAGCGTTATGTCCATTATTTGGGACATCAATCCTTGGAGGCCCCTTTGCAGCAAGTATGTGTGATCTCGTCACTTTGGCAACATCAAAAAACGCATCAGGCAGAGTGTCTGCTTCGTTCTGGAGCACGATTATTCTTCGCACTTCAAGTTCAGACTGTGAGGTACGGGGATCGAGATGAGACATAGTGGGGACAGACCACGACAATTCCTGTCGTTCTTATTGAACATATGTGTTCTTATCTCCCCCTAACGATGGTAAAACTGTCTCATCAAAGTGACAATCCGCAAATCTAGCGGTAAAGAGATAGCCTGTCAAGGGTTCAAGATAGCGGACGATGGTTGGAGATTCATATCCAACGTAAATGCCCATTTGTCATTGTAGACCCATCTTAGTATGCTGTGGCGGCGTAATAGGCACATAAATGGCACACCCAAAAATGCGTAAGTGCGAGATATCAGGCTCATACCTAGTCACTAGCTGTAACGTAGAGTAAGATTGGGTTGCAGTGGGTCGTAGACGAATTAGAGTCGCTACATGCAATATTGCATATCCCCAAGCAGAAACAGGAATACTGGTGCGCATAACCAATGTCTGGGCTATCATTTATAGTCGTTTGATATCAGCTTCTGCGAGACCATTTTGGGTATGAATATGGGGAACTGGATGCTCAACATCAATCCCCAGTGACATGCAATAGTCATCGAATGTTTTCGATGTAAACTCCCCAGCATTATCAAGTCGAATGGACTTAATTGGATGGTCAAGGTAGTGAGCCCGTAGAAGGATAATCTAGGCAAGGAGTTTAGCATAAGCAGCATTGCGAGTGGAAAACAGCGCAAAATGTGACCAGCATGTCGACGCATCAACCAATACCATAAAGTATTTAAAAGGTCTGCATGATGGTTGAATTGGTCCACAGATATCCCCTTGGATTCTCTGTAAGAACGGAATGAGTATTTTGGGATCCTTTGCGTAGGAAGGTCTCGATCCTAATTTCCCGAATGAACAGGCTTTGCAAAATGAGCAAGGGGCCTTAGAAGCAACCAATGAGGATTTTGGTTGGGCCGAAGCGTCTGAACCACTATTAGAAGCAAAATGTGTGACTACATCTCCCATTATGGCGTTAGAGCCATGGAAATTGGTGTGTGTGGCATCATGGCCACTAGGAGGGGCAACCATGGCGTCATGCTCATGGTTGGTACCATTGATGGCGTCGTCACATGGGACTTGGGCAGCCCTATGGTGCCCCAAGACTGCTGCAGCGCCAGATGCTGCAATTGTTATGGTCTTGATAAGTCCAGGAATCAATTTTCGATTCTTGCTTCTTCTCACTCTGAAGAATGGATGTTCGTGTGAAGACTTTAGTATTCGGAGCATCATATCATGACCAGGGTGTCCTAGTCGGTCATGCCAAAGCCAATATGTGTCAGAATCCAAGAGATCTTCTCTTATGACGTTATTGGATTGAATTTGTCGAATTGTAGTGATATAAAGTCCACTAGATTGACACATAAGCTTCTCTAAGATGCGCTTTCGTCCGCAATCATTAGAGGTAATGCAAAGGAACTCTTTTCCATTCTCATTATGCGTTTCCGCATGGAATCTGTTGGCTCTTATATCTTTAAAGCTCAATAAGGTTCGATTTGCCTTAGGAGCGTAGAAAGCTTTAGTGACTTTAATCAAGGTGCCATTTGGCAATAGGAATTGGGCTATTCCATGTCCTTGAACTAAACCCGATGGCCCAGCCATCGTAGTCACAGAGGAATATGTAGGCAACATCTCTAAGAATAATTGCCTATGTTGTAGAATAGTGTGCGCAGTCGCACTATCCGCAAGACATTGTAGTTCATCCATTTCTAAAAGAAAAGCTCATAATTGAAAAGGAGTCATAAAGAAAAGCACTCAACTTTTATTAATAAGCCAAACGGAATTATATCAACGTTTCTTAAACCAAAAAGAATCTAATCCAATAAACTAGCTAATGCAAAACAATGGTAGTCGTCTAACTCCTTTTGGTAATTTCAATGCAAATGTGACCAGGTGAGTAGAGAGATGTCGGTGAAGCAAAGCTCACTTAAGTACCACTTATCTCAAAACCTTCATAGACATCACACTTACATTGAGTACGCCTCTTTGAAGAAAGACTAATACCATTGGCATCTACTATAATAATATGGCAATTGCCTATATCTCTTGGAAAATAAAAAGACTTAATCAAAATCGCCAGTTTCTGGGTCTTGATCCTTGTAGTCTTCCACCCTTAGATCGAGATCGCCATCTTGATCTTCTTGTTCCATGTAATTTGCCTCCATTGCTTCACGATACATCTTGTATGCATTTGCAACATTCTGGGATGCTTTACAAGCCCTTGCCCAATGTCCTGGTAGTCCACACCTGAGACAAGCATCATTATGGTCAGGTTCCCTTGATCGAGGCTCTCTAGGAGCGCTTTGAGAACGGTTATTGCCTTTGGTGGCGTTACCACCATAACCGGAGGCTTGGTCTCTCTCTCTCTCTTCACACGTTTCCCTCCACGGTTTCGTGTACGCCTATCTTGGCGATTTCCTTCCTCTTTGGGCGAGAATATGGACCAGAACGTCCAGAGTTATCCCTATTATTAGGGTTTCGCTCCTTGCATCCTCCCTTGGAGGCGCGACTATAATTAGACTCCGGAATTGACTTGGTTCCCACGGGTCTAGAGTTAGAGTTCTTCACAAGTAAGTTGTCGTGCTTTTCAGCTATGTTCATGGCACCAATTAGCTCATGAAATCTTGTGATGCGTTTAGCATTGACATCAATCTGATAGTTTTTGGCTATCATCAATGCAGAGACGGGGAAGGTGGAGAAAGTCTTCTCAATCAACATCGTATCAGTGATTTTCTGTCCACAGAATTCCATCATAGACTTGATACGAAGTGCTTCTGAATTGTAGTCAAGTACAGACTTGAAATCACAGAAGCGGAGGCTATGTCATCTCACTTCTAAGTCTGGAAGCAGGGAATCACGGACGTTGCCAAAACGCTGCTCGAGTTCTACCCATAGTTTTCTTGGGTCTTCCTCATTGAGGTACTCATTCTAGAGCGCATCATTCATGTGCCTTGTCATGAGAATGATGGCTTTAGCTTCATTTGCCTCTCTCTTAGCTCTATTTGCTTCAAAATCAGCAGCTTGTTGAGGAGTAAGCACGTCCTGACTTGGCTCTTGGATCATATTCAGGATCCCATTAGCCTTAAGATGCTGGCGCACATCACGGACCCACTTGTGGTATCCTGCGCCTGTTGTCTCTAGTGGAGTGAAGCTCAACTTATTCAGGTTACTCATCCTTGAAAAGTGGTTTGAAATTCTTGACCGGAAAGTTACTGTAGATGGCCGTAAAAGTCGTCGGAAAGGGTTGACCGGTGGGGTTGACCGGAGTTGACCGATTTGCTGACGTGGCATATCAGTTGCTTACGTGGTGCTGACTGGAAGGCTGACGTGGCTTGGGTTCTGGGTTGACGTCAATGGGCTTTGGGCCTGGTTCTTTGCTTTTGGGCCGAGTTCTGGTTCTTCTGGGCTGTGGGCTGCAATGTTGACCGAAGCAAGCTTGATTGAATCAGGATTGATGATGCAGGCGGCGGTTCAAGGCTAGGGATTTTCAGGTCACCGGTTCAGGTATCTTAAGGCCGGTTCCGGTGATGATTTTTCAGCTCCGATGATCTGGGATCAGGCTGCAGCTTCTGGTGGAGTATGGTAGTAGGAGGCAGGGAGGAAGGCTTCAAACCGGGCAGAAAAGCTTTTGGTATTTCCAGGGGCCGGTTTGGGGTTGTTCCGGCCTGTTCTAAAGGTGGCGCCGCCGGTTCCAGACTCCTGGAGTTGAGAGCTTCAAGGTGGGCGGCAATGGTTTCTGGGATTTGAAGGCTACGAATATTAGGTTTCAGGGTTAGGGCTTCGTGCTGATAACGTGTTTTAGGGAATAAGAAATTGAGAGAAATTCGCTGTATATTCTCATTGATAATAGGGGCCTCTTTATATAAAGGATTACAATGCATAGAATCTCAATCATACAAGGAAAGTAATCGTACATTGAATAGAAATCTAGATCCTTCTAATTTGACCCTATTACCACTAGGTCAAGTAACCTAGAATTTGGGCCAAACACAAATTAGGGTTTACTTGAACACCACTATAGTTATCTGCATATAACTTCTTCTTCTTTTTTTAACAACAAAAAGTTTTCTTATGCAGACTAGTAATAATAATAATAACAATAAAAAATAAAAATGTAAAGGGACCCATCAACAGCAAGTATTTGTTAGGTTCACCCATTGAGTGAATGAGCATATTCACCTCTATTGTCGATTAACATACTTCTACTTAAGAAATTTATCATCCAATGGTTCATATTTTAAATGAGCCTTTAGAGATCCTCCCTGCAAAAAATCAATCAAAACAGAATTCGTTTAATTATCTAATTGAATCAAACAAATATACAGTTCTAACAACACTTACTACTATTATGATAAATCGTCCATGTATTTCATTGAAATGAATAACTAAAAAGTCTTCAATTTGATTGATTTTTTACGGAGCTAATATTTGTATGATGTTATACAACATGAATAATTGGATAAATTATAAAGTTAAAATGCATTAATTGCAATAGAGGTGAATAACATTCACCCTAAGGGTGAACCTAATAATTGTCCTTTTAACATTCACTAATCACACCAGTCCGAAGTCCGAACCACCAATAATTTTCTCCGAATGAAAAAAAATTACAAGAAATAAAAAATTGAGGTCCATATTGCAGATTCACTCTGAATAAGATTGCATTGTTCGGACATTTTTCACAGAATAGCGAGAGAGCTCCGAGAAGTACGGAGGGCCCTCGAGAGCGTGAAACCTGGTTTCGTGTGGCGGCTGTGACCGTGCGGTGTCCAGACCAGAGCGACGGCGTGTAGACGGAACGACAGTTCCTTGGCCGGCGACGTCGGTTTCTGGGTGTGTCGAAGACCCAAGTTGAGGTGGTATGGCTCCGAGGCGTTCGAGTCGTCCGATCCTGTCGAGGTTTGTGTGGTATTGGCACTGGTCTTGGTCAGTGTTTCATACGGACAAGGCGCGAGTCGTCGAGAACGAGGTGGTCGGGTTTCATTGTCTGGATATTTGATAGTGCTGCTGAAGCTTTAAATCAGTGGTGGAGTTTGAATAGCATCAAGGTTTGTAGACCGCTGTGATTGCAGATCTGATGCAGTGGTGGATTGGCTGGCCGCCGGACCAAGCGGAGGTGGAGGCAGTCTGGCAGCAACGGCTTGGGGTTTCTACCCTATTGACTCGAGTTTGGATCTGGGCCATTGGGCCTGGGTTCAAGCTTGGGTTGATGGGCTCGAATCTGTGGCAGCTTTCTGGGCTTGGGCTAATGAGGCAGGCAAGCTTTCCTAGGAAGCAAGGATTGATTTGGGCTTGGGCCTATGGGCTTGGGCTCAAGTTGAGACAAGCTGGGCCCTAAGAAATTAGGGTATTGAGCCTGTGTGAGGTTGGATGAACTTCTATGAGTCTTCTATGACGTTTCTAGTTTTTTGCTTGTACCACAATTGCGTGATTGGCAAGTGAGGGCTAGTTGAATGATTTCTTTCCGTAAGAGGCTAGGTTTTTTTCATTCTTGTACAGGCTCGCTTAAATGTAAGCATCCCAATGATCTTTAATGGTTTGCTTTAACTTAGATAGGTTATACCGGATTTTCTTGCCGGATTTCTTATGTAAGTTTTGGTAGACTACAACCTATTTGTTGTTGATGTAATGAAATTAACTTCTATTCAAAAATAAATAAATAAATTGGTTCGGTTCCATAAACCCAAATATACTGCTTCTCCCTATTTTCATCGATACAGATTACATTGGGTTTTGTAACTTAATTATAAGTTATACATAATACACAGGTGTTGCTAGTCATGTATATAGCTGTATTGTTCATTTATATAGTTGGGATCGAGAACCTAGACTTAGCATACAATAGAAATGTAGATAGCCTGTGCTCATCTTTTGAAGAAAGCACCAGGTAAGACATTTCTGAGCTTCTTTTGCAATGCAATCTGGAGGACAGAACCTACCACTGGCCAACTTGTCACAATAGCAATATAAACAAGCAACCACAATGACCACCTACCCTGTCGAGATAGCAGATGTAAGCGTCTTCTAACAGGAGCAATTACATCAAGAGGCGTAATAGCTTGTTCAGAAGATTCTACAACACCAGCCAAAGAATCTGACTCTGGCTGTGGCCTCTGTTGATCTCGCTCTGCTGAAATTTTACCTTCTCCTGATTCAAGTACATCTTCTACCCTATTCTCTTCTACCTGTTCATTGCCCACTGCAGCCACCATTCCATCTTCTGCAATGTTTACATAGGGACCCTGATCTATTGAAGAGTCCAGTATTAATGGTGGGTAAGAACTTGCCACCTGAAAACACATGAAATTCAACAATTAATACTTGCAGAATTTAGCCAGTATGCTGCAGCATGCCAACAAAATAGAGCACGAAGTTATAAGAACATTAGTTCCAATAACTTTTCAGCAACAACCGACTCTTCAACAGTATCACAAAATAAAATGCACAAATGATACACCAACTATTACTTCATTAAGCATTTGAAATGTAATGAAAGCAAATTTATACCTTCTTTACATGCATATACTGGCTACCATGTAAAACTTTTAAAAATTCATCCACAGCCCTTACCCACCTGCAAGGAAAGAAAATAGACCACCAAAGGTCAGAAGGGAATTTCTGATGCAGTTTCCTCTATAAATGCTCAAGTAGAGACGCCATACAAATTCCAACTTCATAAAAATGCCTATAATTACCTTTTACATGATCAATAGCATTTCAGATGTAAAATGGGAATGAACTACATAGATGTGATTAACAAATTTGGAAATAGGGTGCTAAAGTAGAAAATGATCCAAACTACCAGGACAAAATGTGATTTAAAGAAGGATTTCATACAGATGCAATATGGGCAGATAAATCGCAAAATTTGAGGTACAAAGATACTCTGGAATAGTAAAGGCTTGCAAATAACTGTGTTACAAATGAAAATGAAAAAATTGAGCTTCATATCTCTAAAACAGAAGTCTGGTTGCAGATGTAATGAATAGTTTCACAATAAGAAAATAGTGAAAATCTAATTATGAGCGTGTTCTTTGCCAGAACTGAAGAGAGAGAAACAACTTTGAATCTCATTTAATCCTTTAAATGTTCTTTGCCAGATGGCACCAATTTGGCATCCTTATCAAGAGAAATTATATACCATATATGTCAAGTCATCAGATAAAGCGAGTTAACGGACTCAAATGGAGTATGGCATCCAAGTTGAGGTAATCTGCAACTTTTCATAGATGAGGTACTAAACTAAAACGTAGTGTAAGCTTCAGCCCTAACTTTCCATTATGCACTGTTTGAAAGTTATTTTCTTAATATGGAACCAAAGCCTTTCTCTTAGTTTGGTTTCGGAAAATGAGAAACCATTTTGTAAAACAATACCAAAAACCATATCAAGTGCCAGATGAAGACAGAGGAAAGCTAGGATTGGAATGATACAAGTTCATCATAATAATATGGGAACATTAAATACCAGATGCCAGCTGCAGTTAATCCTTCAAAGAAAGCCAAGTGTCCTCCGCGCTTTGTGGTAGCCAATACAATATTTAAGTTTGCCCTATTGAAGACAAATATCGAACATGTGCTTAAATTATGCGGAAGAAAAAAGTGATGAATGAAAGAAAGAAATCGATGGAATATTAAAAGCAACTCCACCTGCATTCATCCCAAGGAATGGCTTCCCTAGTACAAAGTGGATCATCTAATGCACTGATACAGAGTAGTGGGACTGACACATTTCCTACATAACTAGTACTGCTACAACGCCTGTAATATGTGTCCACAGTCTGACACAACAGCACACTCAACTTAATCAGAAAAAATAAAAATTGAAATAGTTTTTTTTTTTTTTAAAAGCTGCTGAGCAAGAAAAACTAGTAAATCACATGCATTAATACCTCAAATTTCCCAACAAGGCGGGTAGCATGATGATCAAAATCACGAATAGAACGCGACTTTCAAAGCCCAAGATAACAACAGAGCAAACATTAGTAAAAGGCAGGACATATATATACTATAGCATCAATGTTTCAGCACTAAAATATGTTAAACACAGCTAAAATGTTATCTTGGTCCAAGCTCATCCCAGGAGACATGAATGGTTTAAATCAAGGTTTTCAAAAGGGGGCACGCCTCAGGCATGAATCTGGACGCTGGGGCAGAGTTTTCCCCTGGGGAAATGGAGAAAGGCAAAAGGCATAAAATTTTTATGCCCAAGTGCTGCGCTTCAACAAGACGCTGCCTTTTTATTCATTAAGCTGGTCACATTGTTGAAGTCGATAGAATTTTGAATGTCATTTTTTTTTTAATCTGTGTTGTATTACACTATTACTCAAATGATGTCTGTCTTCCTTGCAACTGAAACTCACCTTTCTATCAAGTCAAGGACTCCCGAAACAAAAAATCAAAAAACAAAAAAAACAAAGCAAACAAACAAAAAAACACACAAAAACTATAACAAATGAAAGGAAAGCAAGAGAAGAATGATCAAAATGTCGCCGTTTTAGCAATCACATTCCCCTAAATTCATCTATTTGAACCATATTGACGATTAACACTCTCCTATTTCTTCATATTACTGATACATTATATGATTGTAAAAAACATTTTGCCTCAAAAGGCACATGCATCGCACGGATTCAAGATACATCAGACCCTTACCTAACTGTACAACAACATATAACAAGAACTGTAGACCATTCATTACCTTTCTTTTCTCCTTTGAGGAGACGCAAGATTTTTTAATTATAAATAAATAAAAAATAATAACTGTAGACCTTTCATTACCAAATATTGTAAAGTAATTACAAAATGAATAAAGAAAAGAAAATGGAAATTGGGTTTTTCCTAACTACTATACATTAAAATACATACACCTCATTGTTGAAAAAGTGTCAAAATGTTTTCATCAATCATGATACCAGTATGACACGTCAATCGGTCGTTCTCTCTGGAAGGGAACTGCACGCGCGCGCGCACACAGGGACACACACACACACACATATAGATGTGTGCTTTCATCTTTTAGTAAACTATATCTGCATCTCATGCATCTACTTTTACCAAGGACAAGCATAAAATTGGACAATTCTGACAATATTTTTTTATAACAAATGAAAATTTAGCGGAAGAGTTCATGGCAATAAAAAACAAAACAAAACCCAAAGAAGACTACAACGAAAGGACTACCCTAAAAATGAGATAAACCAAGGCCAAAAACATAACAATCTCATATTACTGCAGCCCTTCTAGAGTGATTGAGGAGAAAGTAAAGTGTTTGAATTCAACATAAACTCAAGCCCACAAGGCTGACAAGAACCTAACTTTCTCCCAAAGGTCCTCCGCCCCCTTTCCATAGTCTTCAAAGATCCTTCTAATATCAAAAACTGACAACTAAATGTTTCAGTGACAAAGATGAAAGGGAAGATGCAAGGGGAGAGTAGTTGAATCATCTGTGGGATAGGAGTGGATTCTTTGCTTCTTTATGGGCTTTAGTAGTGTTTAAGCATAATTTCTTTGATGCCATTTGTTTTAAAATTGGAATGCACCTGTTATCTAAATAAAGCCTTAAAGTCTGGGGTTTGGGTGTTGTTTCTGGTTTTTGTTGGGTTGTTTATTTGTAGCTTTCTAATCAAGTGGATTTCTAATGCACTATTTCCATAATAATTCTGGTCTCCTGCCAAGAAAAATAAATAGATGAAAGAATCATGCAAAAATTTTATTGTTGGTCAAACCATCATTTCTAGAAGTGTCAAATTATCAAGTCCCAAACTATTAAATGCTCCTCTTCAAATAATGCTGGGGATTGAAAATCTTAAGCATGTGACAACACCTACCTGTTTTATACCTTCCCAATTAGCGAGGCGAGAATAAATAGGCTGGTGTCTGCAATAAACAATTAAACATTTCTTCACACAAACATCATTTAGATTAAGAAATTCAAAACTTTAAGATATCAAGAAATTACATATGAGGGTGTAACATATATATAAGTAGGCATAAAGCATATAAAGTAGAAAATTACATAATCTTTTAGGAGCTATTTACTACCCAATTCAAAAGGGAAGCACATACATACAATTGTGCATAGCCTTGAAGGCCAATTGCAAGAGCTCTGTCATAAAGTTTTTGCAACAGCCTACGGCTTATAAATCTATCACCAATCTGCAGGGCAAATCAAAATAGGATAAGTTTACAGTTACAAGGGACTACTGCCTATACAGAAGGACTAAAATCCATCATAATTGTCAATCAGCATATTCCTTGCAGCTGTTGGTTTGAAATCCCAACAAACCAACATTATTTTACAATATCATAAATTTCACAGTAAACTGTTTAGCTAGCTAAAACATATAACTTTTCTTCATTTATTTATTTATTATTTATTTTATCTTTTTTTTTACGAGATGAAGCATATAACTTTAAAACAGGTACCAGTGGTGAATGCAACAGTTAGATATTTTTCTACCTAAACAGGTGAAAGGATATTGAGAATCATATTTAAGGATGTATTGACAAAATGATGCATAACTTCAGGGATACTTTCAATATCCGGGTACTTGCCCCAATGTGCATACGAAGTCCATACATTATTTAAATATAATAAAAAGGAGCTAATTATGAGGCTCAAAAGAATGTCTATCCACATGCATGCTTTGAGGTTCCCCATAAAACAAAGCATGCAGCAGAGCCAGTACGATAATTCCCTTAAATCCTTATCGTTTAAGAATCCTTTTCACACTGCAATAAGAATTATCTTCTTCCTATGTCATGGTAATTTCCAACAATTACCAAGAATAAACATTTTCATTCACAACAAAAGTAAAGCACTAACCAGAAGGTCCCAAGGAGAACATATTGCTACAGCTCCAGCAACTGGAACACTATCTCCATCCTCCCCAAGATATTTTACCTGGAATAAATCAAATTAGAGTTAAGTACTAGATGGAACTTACAATGAGATTTGGTCTAAGAACAGCGAACATTATGAGAAATGAAGGTCAAGTGAGCATTTTTCTTTTTTCCAAGTGTAACAACTTTCATAGATAAAAGGACAGACTACAACAGTGGACAAGGTATATGCCGAGGAAAAGCAAATATAAAAACAATAGCAAACTACAGAAAAGTTCCCAATAATTTAAAAGATAGAAGAATCACCAAACAATAAACCATGAATGCCCCGATGGATGCCCATAAACTAGCCCTCTCCCTTTACATAATCAAAAACCTTCCTAATTTTTCCACTGCTATCCAACTCCAGTAACTGCATTACACCACATCTCCCCAAAAATCGTACCCTTCTTTCCTATAAAAACTTAAGCTTCTCCTAAGAAAAATTTAAAGCAAAAATAAAAGACAAATAGTGGCTTCTTTCAAAACACTTAGAAGAATTATATAACATGACCACATAACATACCAAAATGTTGGCTCCAATACTCGTTCCAACAACAAATAAAGGAGCGTTGGGGTATTCATGATGGAGATGATTAATGACTGCCCGCAGATCCTCTGTCCAACCAGCATTATAAAAGCAATCGGACTGAAACACGTAATAATAAAACACATATATCAATAAACCTAATGAGAAGTTAATAATTAATAAGAAATTGGCAATAGCCGGAAAACTTAACCAGGGATAAGTACTACAAAATTTCTGCCATAGATCTTAGAACAGTAAACTACAAAACATCATGCCAACACAACTCGAATACTACATTTTAGACCACTTCCATTAGTGGGAAATTAAAATAGCGACTTCTAAATTTTGGAGCTCGAGATGAAAATCAACCATGAAAATAAGCCAACAAATTGGTGGAGGTGCAAAAAAGGCGTCCTGAAATAGTTCAGCAATATCACACAATGATTCTCTAGAATTTGATAATAATTGTCGATATCTATCACTGTATTCCTATAGAAAGCCTTTCAAAGAGTACAAAGTATCAATAAGTACAGCAGTACAAAAGTCAAATTCCAAACAACCTATTTAGATACAATAAAATGCTTGTTTGGATCTGATTTTTGATATTTGTAGAAGCTATATGGTGATAGATGATGTTGTTTGTACTACAGTGGACAGCTTGTCCGGTTTTGCTTGCAAAATAGGATATGTGTACTCCTCATCTAGGGAATCAGTGCTCAGCTAGGACATTCCATTTACTTTATCAAACAGGGCAGAGTTACGAAATATTCCGACGTGGTTATTGAACTTTCTGCTTTGTACAGATCTACTCCATATCCATCATTCGTAGTACTTTATTTTCAATTTGAAATAAAACCTAATGTTCCTTAAAAAGCATTAAAGAAAGTAATAGCTTATACTCCTTTCCCAAAACTAGCATGGTGCTAGTTATGGTGTCATCTGATAATAGGTCTTACAAGTTCTATCTCTTGCTCTAAAAATGCCGGTAATTGTGTAGAATTATTTCATCAGTGGCCCCACCACTGATGGTGATGCAGGACAAGTAGCAAAAGAACTGTAGAACTAGGGTTTATTTGCAGCAGTCTCGATTGTTAGAAAGAAAAGGAATTTAGAATACGAAACTTAAGAAGAAAAGGGATAGAACTACTAGCATCACACCAGTAGGGTTTCTAGGCATCACACCCAGAGAACTTAGGCATCACCCCTAAGGTTAGGTTGCATCACACAAACCTGGAGAGAAGCAAAAGCTTTCAATTTTTATTAACTCAATTCTGCCAATAAAAGACTACAAAGGCCTCTATATATAGGGAGGCTAAGATAACTCTAGAATAACTAGGGATATCCTTGAAGAATCCTAAAGAAATAATCCTAATAATTATAAGAATCCTAATAATAAAAACCTAGATATATTTGAACTACTTTCCAAATCTTGACTTAAAATATTCTGCTTGTATTCTTCATCAGATGGTTTAGTAGGAACAGTTAGGCTCATGGTTTTCTCCCATGTGGTATAGAATTAGAAAAAAAAGATTTAAATGAAACAGACCAGGCTGTAAGTGTTAACAATATGGATATAGACTCGAAAAAGAAGTACAGAAGGAAATTTGTAAAGAGCTTCTTACAGTAATTGAAACACCACCCAAACCTCTGTGGTTGGTAACAACAACGTTCCATCCCTTTTGCGCCGTGTTAAAAGCAAGATGCTTTATATACTGCAGTAACAATATCAGACTACATCAGTCACTCATCATGTATGCAAAAAACAGCCCAAGTAGATAGCTGATTTTGTCAAGAGGTTGAAAATGTAGAGTAAACCCAGTGTGGCAACAATTAACGTTTTACATGAAACATGCAATTTCATATCTTTTAAATCAAAGAATTAATTTAGTAGCGATACCAGAGAGAGAGGGAGACAGACAGAGAGCAATTGTATTTTAAACATCTTGCAAGATCAACACGTACCCCAAATTATTGATTCAGTGCTATTTTTACACAGTATATCGCTCTAAAACCAACATCCTCTAATCCACCTGAGACTCCAAGCTTCGACATTTCCTTTCGAGTTTCTAGCAGCATTTTTTCATCCTTTCTAACTAACTAGTTACTCAATTTGAATCCAAAATTAATTATGTTTCCTAAGAGGAACCACTTTTATTGATCACACAGAATGGTACAATAAATGTGGACAAGAAATCTACAACAAAGAAAAAAATAAATCAATAAACCAGAAAACTAGATCAAATGCATACAAAACAGTATTACAAAACATAACCTACAGCTGCCTTTCAATCCAGCGGAATAGAAGGAAACCTGTACAACAAGATTTTATTGCTAGAGACGCCAGAATTACAACAGAAAGCATTTTCAGACCCAGTAAAAGAATGAAAGTAAACAATTATGAAGCTTACAGGAGATTCGGAGTCGCTTGTCAATCCAGGAATGGCTAGCACAATCGGTTTTATATCATCTTTCGGAATAGCACTGGTTGTGTCATAGTTACTTCCCAGAACTGAAGCAAAGAAAAATGATATACAGTAACCATTATCATAAAGCTCCAAGTATTCTGATACAAGAAATGTGTGTTTGTGTGTGTGTGTACATATATATTTATGTGACTGAGGAAAGAGGAAATGATTAAAATCGCAAGTATCAAGACTTCAGGCAAGATCCACAACATAAATAAATAAAGCAAATAATTATATAAACAACCAGTTATAATACCATATCCAGTTATAGATAAAATAACCCAAGTATAACCAGGACAGCAGAAAAAAATTGGGTTGGATGTTCTAACTTCTAACAAGAAAGATTAGAAAAATAAATAAATAAAGGAAAAAAAAAACATACTGAGCACAATAAAAGGACCAGCCGTTTGCCAATTGAACTAAAACCAAGAAAGTCTAACATAGCTCAAACCCTTACAAAATCAAACAAAAGACCAGAATCTAATCATTTCCCATCTCCCCACACTGTCCCTTCCAATCCCTCTCAAGCCGTTCTGCTTCTCTGCCACTACAGCCAAGAAGAAACCAACCTAAATTTTTGACCAACCCCAGCCTCATTAACAAGGCTGCACAATCCTCCAGAATTACCAGCTACTACTTCCGAGCAATAAGCTTAAAGCCAGAGGAATAGAAAAAATAGGTGATCAACAATCTCACTACTCACCTTGCACAACTCACAACATTTATCAAACATATTTTGATCTTCTTTGAATTTTGTTAGAGTAACTAACCTTACCAAGTGATACCAACCAAGCCAAAATCTATAACTTTAATACATTCTAAATAGCCTAACAGGGGTCCAAAGCTATAATATGATTAATATCTGCATTATCATATAACCATCGGTAAAAGGAGGTACAAGAGAAAATTCCTCATGAAGCGTTGCAGCCTTTAAAATCCTCGTGAGCAATGTGTACACTAAAACCTTCCCGTTGTCAGCATCAGAAGCAATAATTCCCTGTCACATATATTTCTTCTTCTGAACCACAAATCACAGATAATAGAAAAGGACTAATTATCTGTCATACAGCAATCGCAACACTGTAATTATCAAAACTTACAGCCATAAAAAAGAACTGCCCAAACATGATTTCCCTGCCCGCACATCTTCTGAGAACCTTTCCTCACCACATTCCCTGCAACCAATTATCATAGCCTCCACTATCTTTCTAAACTTGACCCCCTCTAGTGGTTTAGAGTGCCATATTTGCTTCCCATTATCTTGTGCATAGCACTTTCCTTTCTATGGGGAAGCAAAGCCTTGTTTTTAACCGCCTCTCAACAATTTCTGCCCGCTCTCCACATTCAACTTCAATCAAATTCCTTTTTCTTCTCAACTCACCATTCTAGGAAACATCCTAGCGATACTATCTCCCTCCCCACCCCATCCATACTTGTCCGTTTTTCTTCCATGTTTTTCTCTTCTTCTTTTTTGGCCACATTTTCAAAGAGCAAAAACCAAAAGATTATGAAGACTGAACAATGACATAATGAATACCGTGTAGTACAAAACCAGGGAACATTGAATACCGCGTCAGTACAAACTAACATTGGTCCGATGTCAAGTAGAAATCAGCACAGAATATAAGAACCAAAGGAAAAATAGCATACAACGAACGAAACTTAGACTTGAAATACTACGAAAACAATGGAAAGAAGAGAACAGCTACCAAATGTAGTGAGCATGCACATTAATTAGTGTCAAGGGATGAATGAATGGTTACCATCGGAGTCCAGTAACCAATCCAAGGCGATCGTTCCACCATCAGAGAGATGAAAAAGTTCTCTGTTAGACAAAAAAAGCATGAATCAAAAATTCAAAATCCAATTCGGAATCGGAAGGGGATGATGATCGGTTGATGATGGAGTACCTGCGGTAGTTGAAAACCGGAGGGCGGCCAAAGAGACTGAGGAAGACGGTCTGCAAATGAGGACTTGAGAGCCAGGGGGTGACCAGATACCTGGAATGGAGAATCCGGCACTTGGAAACGACGTCGTGGTAGATACGGGAGGAGGAGTGGTAGGTCAAGGCGACGGAGCAGCCTCTGAATCCGGTGAAGAGGTCATGGAGGAAATGGAATTCGAGGAAATGGTAGAGGAATGCGAAGCAGATTGCGATCAAGGCCACGAGGTAGTGCCAAACGGGAATGAGGAGGAGATCGTTCAGCAAAACAAGGTAGGGGCTGCTCGCTGAAGCTGAAGCTGAAGCTGAAGGGTGGCCGCCCCACCGATGCACCATCCTATGCATCTCGTCTCCTTTTTTTCTACCCACTTCTTTTTCTCACGTCAGGTTAGCAGTTTCAGTTCGTTCAGCTCGATGCAGGGATAAATGGGGACACGTCAGGTTACTCCAGATTTACCAGCTTTTTTTTTTTTTTTTACCCAAGGTTACTAATTTATTATTGGCTAATCAATTAATTATGGGTCAGGTCAATTTTACTCTGGATGGCTAATTTTACTCGTGTTTGCCGTTTGGGTAAGGTTAATAAATCTACCAAGATGGCTCATTTGGGAATGATGCAGTCATGACCAACTTGATTGAAGGTTTGAGGAAAAAGAGTTTCATATAGCTAGAACATAATCTATAAATTAATTATAGCTGAGTCCATCATAGGCTTTGGAAAGAAAGATCTACCTTCCAAGCAAAGAAACCTTTTGGCCAGTGGATTTTCTGAATTCGTAAAGGATCTCCTAAGCAATCGTGATATTGTCTGATATATGTCTTCTGGAAACATCACTGACTTGATTGGGACTAATAAGCTTCTGCATCAAATATCTTATTCTTACAACAATGATTGATATTGGAAATAACTTTGTAAATTGTTATGCATAAATTGATAGGCCTAAACTAGACCATATTTTGAGGACCAGTAACTTTAAGAATTAAGGAAATAATAGTATGATTCAGGACAGTAGGGATGATTCCATAATTGAAAGCATTTTGCATACTAGAAAAGACATCGGCTGAATATACACTCCAAATTTTTTTATACAATAATGCTGGAAATCCATCACAACCCGAAACTTTCAGACCACGAATAAAGAACATGGCTTTTTTAACTTCATTCATGTCAACAGGAAGATGCAAATTACTCATATCAACATCATCAATGTGAGGGAAAAGTGGAAATTATTGCTCTGAATAATCTCTCAGGGAAAAGTCATAGGAAGATGTATGATGAAAGCCTCAAAGAAATATGTTCTCCAATCGCAGTTGCATAAAGCTCTATCCAATCTCTCTTTAATTCGATTATTAAACCAATTGCAGCAAGAACCAAGAAAACTCATATCAATAAGACAGTTACTATCAACCCAATGCCTAAGACCTCCAATTCTACCAAATATAGAACCAAAGCTCTTATCAGCACAAGAATAGAGCTCATTAAAGTCTCTCCATAAAAATCCAAGGAACATGATGAGTTAAGGCTAGACTTTTCAAATACTTCCACAGATTACTTCTTACTGAATTGGTAGGGCTAGCATAAAGAACAGTAAGCATCCAAGCAATACCATTTGGTTGAGAGATTTTAGCAGTGATTGACTGACAATTCATATCAACAATGTCAAGTTTACTGATTAGAACTCCAAAATAGTCAAGTGTCACCAGAAAAACCATTAGCTTCGATCAACATCTTTATAATCAGTAAAGCTAAGAGATAGAAAAGTATCCTTAGCATTAGAAAACTGAACTGGAGGCTCACAAAGAGCTAAAATGTAAATAGACCGTAGTTTAACAAGATCTATAATATCATACCTAAACTTCTCACTTCCAACACCTCTAGAATTCCAAAAAAGAATTTTAAGCATTGAGCAAAATAGGGAAAGCGAGGGTGGAAACCCAAATAATTGATCAACCACAATGGAGGATAGGTTAGTTTTTTCAACAAGAGTCTCTGAAATATCAGTTTGAGCATGCTCATTAGCAAGGGCAGAACTAACCTGATCATTGCTAGAAGTACCTTCTCCAGATGAGTCCACAGCAGTACTGTGGGAGGAGTCAATTATTTTAAACATGTAATTATGACAAAAAAAAAAACATGCTATGAATGCGGCAATGAATACGGCTATAAATGCGGTCATGATTACGGCTATGAATACGACAATCATTGCAGCTATAATAATTACAACTATAAATATGAAAATAATGGTAGTTATAAGTGTAAAATTGATGACAGTCGTGAATGCAGTATTGATTGCAGCCATTAGTACAGTAATGATGATCGCCGTAAATGAGATAATGATTTCATCCTTAATTTTGATGATAATTATAACAGTCAATACGATAACGGTTACTCAGTGATGCTCACCTATAAATAGAGGGCTCAACAGCCAGGTAAACCATCTCATTCCAACTCATTTGACTATACTCAACTAAGAAACGTACTGACTTAGGCATCAGAGGGTTTTCTGCAGGTACCCCCCTCCTCCTTGAGCTGACAGTCAAACTTTGAATCAACACTCCGGGGAAGTTGGGCGACTGTTCCTGGTAAGCTCTAGATCCAGTTCGCATTTATTGGTGAGTCAAAATCATCTTCAGAATTTTTCGTCACCAACAAGTACAAGAAGCATTAATAAAATTGTTCTCAAGATGACAATGCCCAAAAGATGCAACAATATTAATCTGAGGATGAGCACCTTGTACTGATGAACAAAAAGCATTTAAATTAGATTTACCTGTATTATTGTGGTGATTTGAGACTTTGGTCTTTCTAACTTGATATGTGATGGTCCCTTTGCTCGAAACATGACTGGAGTCACTCCGTATATTGACCTTAGCAGAATTTGTTTAACAAGTACTCAAGCTGAAGAAACTTATTCAATGATCACCGCTGACCGCTTTTGGTCTCAAATCTTTTGGGTTGCTTTTTTCAATAAACGTTGGTTACATTTATTTATGTTATTTGTACCTCCAGGATGGTCATAATTCCTATTGAACTTTGGTTATGAATGCTTAACCAAAGGTGAGCCTTACCATTAGTAATGTCATTCAAATTTTTTTTTTTGGTCAATAATGTTCTTGTTCTGGGGAATGGTCTTGGGAGGAATCACATATTTCCTAGAATCAGTAGAAGTCTTTATCATCTTTTGTTAGACTTGTTTCCATTTGCCAACCATTGCAGGCTCAAGAATTTTATCATCTGCTACTAAAGTTTCAACAACAGTAGGCTATTCTTCTCTCAAAGCATCATTATCCCCTTCAGTATAAGTCTCGAGAAGAGCATATCTGTGACTTCCCAAACCCGAATTCATCGGTTTACTAGTCACTTGGACGGTGAACGATCTTTACTTTCACTTTTACTATCGTTTTAGTGCTTTTAGTGGCCCTAAAAGTTGGCTTTTTGTTCGGGTCAAAATTTGAGAAAATGTTCTTCATGAAAGTTGTATAGGACATTAAACCGAGTCCGTAGACATATGGTACGTAAAAATCGGAGTTCGTATGCGAAAGTTATAAACGAAAAGGTGAAGTTACTGTTCATTTGTAGAAATTTGTATAAGTAATGAAAATTTACTGTGGTAGGTTTCCAAATATGGAAACCCACCTTTCTCTCTCCTCTCCCCTTTCCTCTTCGGGCGATTCCTTCTCCCCTTCGATTCGCCGCCGTCCGGCCATTAACCGGTGGGCAACCGGCCACCACGTGATCGCCTCTTCCTCCTCTTGACGCTAGTGGCCTTGAGTTTCGGCGATTTGGCAGGAAAACTCCGAATCGAAGCAAGGAACCTCACAGGGGCAGTTTGAGCTTTTCCGGTGATTCAGCCATTTCCAGCTATCCCTGGCCACCAAACCGGCGTCGAATGTGCGGTTTTTGCCAAGGATCATTTTCCCCCTAGCCTTGAGCCACGATTTACAGTGTAGAGGGAGAATCGATCAAAACCCGAACCCAGGGTTCTTGGATTTTCTGGATTTTCTTCACCGGCCAATTTCAAGCACTTAAAGGTAAAATTGGAATGTGCTATAGTTGAGAAACTTGTTGGGTCTGTTGTGATGTTGCTGCTGCCAAAATTTGGTGGCCATCGAAGGTGGTGGGCCCCACGCCCCTCCACTGTAGGTGGCGCGTGGAGGCACGTAGGGCAGTTTTCTAACTTCGATTTTTAGCCTATTAAATCCTATAATTGATGTAGAGCTCGTAAATGTGAATTTGGTTGGAATTGAAGAAAAGTTGTGTCGATAATGAAATTTCCGGAATTTAGAATTCCATTACTGATTTACGAGAATCCGACCGTCGGATATCTCTCAGTTCTACCTTGGAACCTTTAAATTAAAGAATTGGTATTAGTGGTATAATTTGGGTTGAATCCGAGAAGAAGTGAAGATATGATTATGAGGATTTGATTTTAGGAATCGTATTTAATTGCCGAATCGATATTCACAAATTATAATTGTGTACAGGGCGATATACCGAGCTATTACTCGATGAAGGAACTCATATGCATGATCGCCTAATTTGTACTGTGAGTGGACATTTATTTTAAATTAAATGTGCATGCAGTATATTATTATTTTCCGATTGAGGTTTAGTTTATTATTTGAATTATTGAGTGTTATGATCTTATGAGCTTGATTTCTTGAGATTTATTATGCTCTATGAGTTACCGGATTTTTAGTGGATTTCCTTCCCAAGGGCTTTCAATAGATTTTTCAAGCTATTTATTTATTAGTTATTGAGTTAGGAAATGATTTTCGGGAAGTGACTAATTAAGAAAATATTATGAGAATTATTGATTTCGAATATCGGTTTTTATGAGGATTCACAAGTACGAATGTTTCATCGAATATTTGAGCATGATTGAATTATCGAGGATTTATTGAGATATTGAGGTTTGAGTTATGCTTTCGGTGAATTATTAATGATTTATTGTAGTAATATCGAGTTTCTTTCCCAAAGCAAGTAATTGAAAGAGGTTGTTTCCAGTTTATTGAGGAGGCTATCAGTCAGCGCATGCATGCATTACCTAGTTGGCAGTCCCTTCTAGGTAATAGTTTGGTTGGCAGTCCCTTCCAAACTACATCCCGGTTGGTAGTCCCTTCCGATGCGTCACCTGGTTGGCAGTCCCTTCCAGATGACATGAGGTAGTTAGTTGGCAGTCCCTTCTAACTACCTGTGGTTAGTTGGCAGTCCCTTCTATCCACTGCCTCCTATTCCGATTGGCAATCCCTTCCGATGCGTCATCTAGGTGGCAGTCCCTCCTAGATGGCATGAGATGACTAGACAGCAGTCCTTTCTAGTCATCAAACGAACCTCTTGAAAAATGATGTTTTAAAAAGGATTGAGGATGAGATTTTAAGAGATTGCAGTAAAGGTGATGATTCAAAGTATTTCCAAGATTGTTACTGCATGCGAGGTTTTAGAGAATAACTTGGGAAAGCATTAAGTTTTACTTATTCATTTGAAATTACTTATTTTTTTGTCCACTCACTCTAACGATTTTTAAATGTTTTCCCCTGAGCCCTTCGGTTTTAAATGCCCAGTTTGCATGCCAGTTTAGCTTAAGGTCGAGCGTACTTGGGGTTGAGGCTTAGCTGTCATAGCTTCTGCATTATAAAAGTATCGGTCCTTTATCTTGTATTCTATTCTCTTGTATGCCTGTACATTAGACTGCTCTGATAATCTATGAGATTAATATTCTTAAGTTCAGAATTGTTTTTGAAATGGGAGATGTTGTGATATAAAGAGCAGGGTGGCTCTAGTGAGAAGAATAAGGGTGGATTATTTTAGAAGTGTAAATGTCTTTCTACAGGTTTTTGTGTAGTCCACTTTTAGAGGGAGTTCCGCCAAATTTTTGGTAGAATTTCTTCTGAGGTGGGCCCCGCAGGGTCACTTTAGATTTTCAAGGTGAAATCTGGGGCGGGTCCTGTCAATATCAGAACTAGATTGAGTTGGCATTCTCTTAGTAGGAACTTTATTGGAATTGATCTTTTTGTATGTTCTTGTAAGACATCAATATCCATGGGCCATGACCTGCAACTTTAGCTCTCACTTGAGTTTCACCCCCTGTTTCCAAATCAAAAAAGTGACTAGAAGCATTAGTTGTAGTATTATGACTATTATAAGGTTCAGTAGTAGTAGCAGTAGGAATACTATTTGTTGAATCAGGGTTTACAGTTCCAACATTCCCATCAGGATTGGTAGCATCAACAGTTGGATTAGGAACAAAATTAGGGCAACTAAGCTTAGCATGCCCATAGCAGCCACAATTAAAGCAGATCAAGGATATACCTTCATAAACAACACCATGTGCAATTCCTTCAACTTCAACAAATGGAAGTAAGGGCTTCTCTAAATCAATTTCAATGCAAAACCTCACAAATTTACCTTTAGATTGGGATAGAATCATTCTATCAATCTTCACCATATCCCCAAGAATTTTGCTAATTAATACTAGAAAGTGCAAATTGCTTGAAGTGTATAACATGAAGCCCTTAAACTCTAACTCACATAGCCATTTTAGTATTATGATTGAATCAGGTCTCCATTGTTGCACTACTAGAGTTTGCCTAGCAAGAATCCAAGGATCACCTGTCACACCTCGATTTTCAAGCACAAATAAATAAACAAGTTAAACAAATACAAATACATCAGGCGTGATGGTTCAAACATCAGCACAAAATACCAGTAAATTTTTTTTTCCTTTAAAACAAGTACACAATGATGCCCTGAACCCACAATGTCAGTACATACTCGTTCTTTAGAGTCACATATTACATTACATCAAGTTTACAAATCAAATTGAAACAATAATTCAATAAGTAAATACACTCATCACGTTCACTATACAGCGGAAGACTAACAAGTGCAAAGCAACAAAATAAGTTCCTAAACCTATGGTTGCAACAGCAACTGACCTCAGCTTCAACCACATTCACTCTAACCTGCAGGATTAAATCATACACCATTAAACACTAATTTTCAACAACAAACCCGGTAAGCTTTTGAAGCTCATGTGACTAAACTCAAAACAACATAACATGAACACATGCTTAAGTCATCTCAATTTAACAAAATTGATATGCATTTATCACAAACATCATCAACAAGTTCACATCTTTCAATATCATGCTTAAGTAAATAAACTCTTGACTAAAACTCACATGCTACAGACTCTCAACTCAGTATTCAATTACACAAAACCACAACCAAAATAATTCCACCTTAAGTAACGTTAAAGGAGAAATCCACAATCAACATCACTTAACTCTCAACTCCCTTCTCAGAAAACAATACATTTGTTACCTTTGTGACATTTTAAATCACTTTAAAATGCAACAACAATTTTATGAAACAATGTAAATCTAAAACCATAAAAACACGCACAATTAAACAAAGTATAACCGGTAATCCCTACATATAAATTAGTTCAGGAGATCACATAAAATCACACAATTCAGAATTATAGTAACTCCTGCATAAAGTTTAGAATTAATTTTAGTTTACCCCCTTGAGATTTGGGGGTGTCATCATTTCACCCCCCCCCCCCAACTATCAATTTCACTTTTTTTTACCCCCTAAGCTTTCCAATTTTTGTCTTCCGTGCCCAATCTCTGATGCTCCGTCCAAATTGGACTTTAAATCCAATAATGGGGCACACTTTAAGGGCTAAACTGGTCATTTTATGACCATAAAAAGGAAAAAAAAAAAAAAAACTCTTTTTTGCTTCCTCTCTTTTTCACTTTCGGACGCTTCCTTCTCACTCCCCCTTTCTTCACTTTTCTTCTCTCCCTCTCTTCCCATCTCTCTCTCTCACTCTGCAACTTTCGCCATATACAGTACTATATCCCAACCTCTTGTCTCTTCCTCCTTTCTTCTTCTTCTTCTTCTTCACTCTCACTCCTTCACACTTTGAGCTCAGAGTTCGAGACAAGCAACACCAACATGGGCTACGTTTCTTCTAATCTATTCAACCATGACAGCAACTTCTCCCAGCTCGACAGCTCCGCCTTGAGCTACCACATTGTCTCCCTCACCTCCTCCACCTACGGCCTCCTCACCTTGACCCCCCCACCCCCACCCCCCCACCCCCACAATCAACCTCCTTGAAATCGAACCCGACCTCCAGCCCCCCTTTTTTTTCCTTCCCTTTGGACCCGGACCCAATTTCCGGTGAATTTACCACCGCCGGGCTCATCACCGGCCATTAAAGGATCCTATCTTCCTCCTCTTGCATCTAAGGTAAGAATTTCGAATTGGGTAGCTTTGTTTTGAGATAATTGAAGTGGAATTTCCAGAAAAGGGGAAATCGGAGATTTCTTCGATCTCCGGTTTCCCGCAGTTTTCGGCCGGATTTCTTTGGGGTTTTGGTTGCTGGGGCGATGCTAACCTTCATCCCTAACCTCTTGTAGCTTCTCAGGGCCAGTGGAGGAAGAATTGAAGGTGTTTGAGAATGTGAATAGTACTGTCGGATTTCTTGACTTTTGAGTTGAATTTCCGACCACTTTTACTTGAATTTGGTTGTTATTGCAGGTATAGAAATTGTTGGGTTTTGTTGTGGAGATGATTTTGAGCTAGATAGGTTGACCGGAATTGGGGGTTGGTGTGGTGGCGCGTGAAGCTACGCACCGCTGTTGCTGGTGGTGGTGAGGAGGCTCAGTCAACCCCTTAAAACCCATTATTTTAATTTTGGAGTAATGCTTTAAGCTTCAATTCATTGGCCTTTGTTATGTGTAATGTGAGTTATTGAATACTAGATTAGTATAGCCCAATCTCCAGCAAATCCGGCCATAGCAGCTTCACTATCAATTCCTCTCTCTCTCTCTCTCTCGGGAAAGAAAAGAGAAGAACTCGGGAAGCTGCGGCGGCATTGGGATTGGCACGGCGGCGAGTGGAGTCGGGCCGGGAAAGAGGTAGGTGAATTGGGTTTGGTTGATTTTGATAGTGCATGTGGGATTTGGGATTGGAATTTTGGGGGATGTTTGATGGGTTTATGCACGTGCTCTGTTTTGGGTTTATTTAGGAGATGAAAATGGTTTGCAGGAGAGAGAGAGAGAGAGAGAGAGAGAGATGGAGTTTTTGTTTCTTTTTTTTTTTGTCTTGAAATGACCATTTTAGCCTTCAACGTTTGGACGGAACATCAGATATTGGGCATGGAAGACAAAAATTGGAAAGCTTAGGGGGTAAAAAATTGAAATTGAGAGTCAGGGGGGGTGAAATGATGACACCCCCAAACCTCAGAAGGGTAAACTGAAATTAATCTTAAAGTTTAATTCAAGAGATTACATTAAAATCAGTCAATCAGTGTTACGTCCTGAACCTAGAATTAACGATTTACTCACTATTTGGACGGTAATTGTCGAATACTTTCAATTTTTACTTTTTATCGATACTTTAGTGGCCCTAAAAGGTTGACTTTTGTTCGGGGCCGTTTATGAGAAAATTTCCCTCATGAAAGTTGTAGAGGATTTTAAATCGAGCACGTGCATATGTGGTGCGTAAAAATTGGACTTAGTATGTGAGAGTTATGGCCAAAAATGTAGAAGTTACTGTTCATGGTAATATATATATATATATGGAAATTACTGTTGGTAGATTTCCATTTTCGGAAATTCTACCCAGTAACTCTCTCTCCTTCCTCGACCCTTCCTCCCCTTCGGCCCCGATTTTCTTCCTTTGATTTCTTCCTCCTCCGGCCGACCCACGACGAAATCCGGACATCCCCAAGCTCGTCTCCTCCCCCTTGTTGCATCTGTGGTGGTATTTTGTGGAGATTTGGCCGGAGGAGCTCGATTTTGAGCTGGGAAGGTTACTATAGCAACTTGTGGTTTTTGCCGATTTCCGGCCATTCCGGCCATCTCCGGTCACCAAACCGGCGTCAAAGGTCGGGTTTTTGCTGGAGATCATTTCCCCTAAGGTCTTGCCTTCCAATTTGGTGTGTAGAGGCCGAATCGACAACCTAGGGTTCTTGAGTTTTCTGGGCTATCTTCACCGGCCGGATTCGACCATTTTCAGGTAAAATTTGGATGTATTGTAGTTGAGAAAATTAATCAGTGGGTTGAGTTGTTGCTGTACATGGAATTTGGCAGTCGGTTGTGGAGGTTGGTACCGGCGCATGGCACCCACGCGCCGCCACTATTGGTGGCGCGTGATATGGTGTTTGGCCTGTCTTTAACTCCTGTTGTTGAGATAATTAGTCAATTATACATTTAGTCTCATAATTGCAGCTTTGGGATAGAATTGGAGAGGAGTAAGTATGGATTTTGATGTTTGTTCAAGGGTGGAAATTGTTAATTGAATTACGAGGAATCCATCCATCGGATTTCCTTGATTCTGCCCTAAAGCCCATACATTAAGGGAATGACATTAGTGAAGAAGATTGGGAGGTTTTGGGCATATAAAGGCAATGTTAGGGTTTGGTTTATATTTATCGTAGTTTAGTTTTCCATCCAGTAATTATGGGTTTACGAACGTTATATTGTACAGGACGTGAGGAGGATTCTCTCGAGGAGGGTTCGGATCGACGGCAGGCTTAGGCGCTTAGCCGTACACTGTGAGTGGACTTTTGTTTTCAAATAAATGATGCATGCATTTATTTATTAAAGTATGCTCTATTTAATTGTCATATTACATTTCGAGCATATGAGTTATTTTCGGAGATTGATTTCGCTTTATTCCATATAATTGCTTCTGATAGTGATTTGTTTCCGAAGTCGGTTATGATTTATAATTCTATTCGACGAATTATTATTTCCGATGTGATTTTCGGATTTATACTATTTATATTATATTTATATTCGTCGATTTGAGATTTCTAAGAGATTTTCAGGATGAGTTTTCGATGGAGCAAGTCTTTATATTTATTTATCGACTTTCGGTTTTGGCATTGGGAATGCCTTATTGTTAATCTAATTATTTTCTTAGCGTGTGGGACACGCTGTTGATTTATACTACGTTTTACTAGAATTTCTGGGTACGGTTGGGAATTGTACCCATGTTTTCTTTATTCGTGGGACATGGGGAAGCCTTATAGATTTACTGGATTTGAATGGTTTTTACCCACCATACCTGGGTCGCTATATTTTATTGCTAGCTAGCCTATTAGTACTCCTCCCTGCTTACTATGTGTTCGTGGGTGAGTAAGAGCAGAGCATGAGTTGCTCCAGAGTGTAGGACACACTCCGACCCGAGCCTGGGAGGCTCCCTTCTTTAGTATGGTGAAATTTCTTCCCCATATTTTATCGTTGCTTGACTAGCGGGGCTAGTCTGATTTTCATTATAGCCAGCGGGGCTGGTCTTATCTTATTGAGAAACGATATTTCGATTTTACAATATATTTGTTTTTCGAATCTTGTGACTAGCGGGGCTAGTCGGTTTACCGTTTTGAGATATTTAGATTTAAAGCTAAATGTGTTTGCTAATTGTTGCATGCATCAGTATTTAAGTGAATAAATGCGGGAAAGTATAAACTCTTCTTCCGTTATGCTTGTTTATGTTGTCCACTCACGCTAATGTTTTTATGTACTTTCCCCTGGGCCCTTTGGTTTCAATTGCCCATATCGCAGCGTTGCTAACCGGCTTAGGAGTTGAGGCTAGCACCAACTTTGCCATCTATCCTCAGTAGGTTATTTATTAACCTACCTTATGTATCATATGTAAATTGTGCTCTATAGATTGCTCTGGTTACCTTGGAAGGATGGATTTATACATTTGTATAATTATGAGTGTATGGGAGTTGTATAATATTGGAGGAAGTTGAAAGATTCGATTTGCTGGGTTGTAATATATTTGAGTGGTTATGTTTGTGTAGTACGGTGTATATACTTGGAAATTTGCGGATTATTGCTAGGAAGCAGTGACAGGACCCGCCCCGGATTTCACCCTGAAATCCGAAGAGGTCCTGCGGGGCTCACTTTAGAAGAAATTCTACCAAAAATTTGACAGAACTTTCCCTAAAAATGGACAACCCAAAACCTGTAGAAAAACATCCACACTTCTAAATCATCCATCCTTATTCTCCTTGAGCCACCCTGCTCCCTATATCACAACATCTCACATCTCTCATTTCATAAACAATTATGAATTTAAGAATATTAATCTCATAGGTTATCAGAGCAATCTAATGTACAGGCGTACAAGAGAATAGAAAACAAGATAAATGACCGATGCTTTTATAATCCGAAAGCTATGACAGCTATGCCTCAACCCCAAGTACGCTCGACCTCAAGCTAAACTGGCCTGCAAACTGGGCATTTAAAACCGAAGGGCCCAGGGGAAAACATTTCAAATCCGTTAGAGTGAGTGGACGAAAAATAAGTATTTTCAAATGTATAAGTAAAACTTAATGCTTTCCCAAGTTATTCTCTAAAATCTCGCATGTAGTAAAAATCTTGAAAACACTCTTAATCATCCTCTTTACCGAAATCTCAATCACGTAAAAATAGAATATCTTGAAATCTCTTGAAATCTCATCCTCAATCCTTATAAAAACATCCTTTTCATGAGGCTCGTTTGATGACTAGAAAGGACTGCTGTCTAGTCATCTCATGCCATCTAGGAGGGACTGCCACCCAGATGACGCATCGGAAGGGACTGCCAACCGGAATAGGAGGCGGTGGATAGAAGGGACTGCCAACTAGCCACAAGTAGTAGACGGGACTGCCGACTAACCACAGGTAGTAGACGAGACTGCCGACTAACTACCTCATGTCATCTGGAATGGACTGCCAACCAGGTGACTCATCGGATGGGACTGCCAACCGGGCTGTAGTCTGGAAGAGACTGCCAACCAGACTATTACCTAGAAGGGACTGCCAACTAGGTAAGATACGCATGCGCCAAAACTGGCCTCCTTAATAAACTGAATAGCCTCCTTAATAAACTGGAACCTGGAAACAACCTCTTTCAATTACTTGCTTTCGGAAAGAAACTCGCTGTTACTTCAATAAAACATTAAAAATTTACCGAAAGCATAACTCAGGATTATCTCGCTAAATCAAACCTCAATATCTCAATAAATCCTCGAAAGCATCCTCGAAAGCATAAAATCAAATACTCTGTAAATCAATAAATGCTTTCGGAAAGAAAACTCAATCTAACTTCAAGGCTGATAAGTGCGGAGCTCAAAGCTCAATAAATCTCGATAATTCAATCATGCTCAAAAATTCGATGAAACATTCGTATTCGTGAATCCTCATAAAAACCGATATTCGAAATCCATAATTCTCATAATATTTGCTGAATCAGTCACTTCCCGAAAATCATTCCTCAACTCAATAACTCATGAATGACTATCTCAAAAATCTACTAAAAGCCCTCGGGAAGGAATTTCAATACTAATCTCGTAATTCATAAATAAATCTCGATAAATCAACGCTTAAATATTCAAAACATAATTAAATCTCAATTGGAAGAAAATAATAATACTGCATGCGGAATTAATTTAAAAATAAATGTCCACTCACAGTACTGTTTAGGCGACCATGCATACGAGTTCCTTCGTCGAGCAATAGCTCGGTACGTCGCCCTGTACACAATTATTTTCCGTGAATAACTATTCAACAATCAAATACGATTCTCAAAATCAAATCCTCATAAATCATCTCTCCACTTTTTCTCTGATTCAACCCAAATTTTACATCTAATACCAACTCGTTATCTTAAAGGTTCCAAGTCAGAACCAAGAGATATCCGACGGTCGGATTCTCGTAAATCGATAATCGAAATCCTAAATTCCCAGAAATTCATAATCAATTAAAAACTTCTCCAATTCCAACCAAATTCACATATTCAACCTCTACCAAAATTATAGGATTTAACTAGCTAATAAAAAACATAATATAAATCACTGTTCATACACCGCACTATTCACCATCGCACTATTCATGCGGTGACACTGTTCATGCGGCTGCCAACTCCTCCTCCGGCCACCAAATTTCAACCACAGAATCATCTCAACATTCTAAGCACTTTTCATAACTGTGACCAAGTGAGAAAATACCTTGAAATGCTCCAATTTTGCCGATGAACACAAACCCGGAAATCTACAAACCCACCAATTTGGAAATCCTTCAAATTCACCTTCCAAACGTGGAAATTCCAACTAGAAGTCTTGAGGGGAGATGATCAGTAACTCGAGGCGCTCCTAATAGAGCCAATTTCACGGCCGAAGATAGCCGGAAATTGGGGAATTTCACCGGGAAAGCAAACTGCTACAGTAACAATGCTTGCATAAATTCGGGGTTTTCCAGCCAAATTGCCGATACCCACTGGTACCATCATATAGAGGAGGAAGAGACGGTCCAAGGACAACTGGAATCAAGTCAATCGGAGGCTGGACAGTGAAGAAATCGGAAAAAGAAGGAGAGAGGGCGACGCGGGGGAAGAGGGGGAGAAAATCGGGGAGAGAGAAAATGACGAGTTACCACAGTAACTCGTCCTATTTATAGAAAGTTACCATGAACAGTAACTTTACCATTTCGCTTATAACTTTTGCATACGAACTCTGATTTTTACGTACCACATATGCACGCGCTCGGTTTAACGTCCTCAACAACTTTCATGAAGGAAATTTTCTCAAATTTTGATCCGAACAAAAAGTCAACTTTTAGGGCCCCCTAAAATATCGAAACGGAGCAAAAAAGTAAATGTAAATGTCGTTTATCCATCGAAAGACTTGTAAACTGGTAAATTCGGGTTCGGGACGTCACAAGCAGGGTGGCTTCAAGCATTGAAATTTATTATACTTAGAAGTGTTTTCAGCAGGTTTAGGGTTGTCCACTTTTAGGGGAAGTTCTGTCGAATTTTCCCGAAAAGTGGGCTCCGCAGGTCCATCTTGGAGTTAGGAGGGTAATTCCGGGGTGGGTCCGTATTAGACATAGATTAATGTTGACTGAATTTCAAGAATATATCTGGATAATGACATCTCAATTAAATTCTAAATGCATCTAGACATGATTATGGCCAAAGGGAGACTTCTACGGATAATGAAGGAGAATTTCAAGGGGTTACAACATGCAGAAAAGTTGCAAACAAGTCCACATGAATTCCTTGAAGTCCACATTCATTCTTGGGCGAAATTGAAGAGATAAATAAGAAATTGTTTATTTAAATTCGGCAAAAATATAATCTCCCTTAAATCAAGGCGTTAAATTGGAGGCTTCTCATTGGTTGGATGACATAGCAAACCTGACGTGGAATTAATTGATTGGTTGGAGCTATGTGGCGCAAGCAGATAATTCCTAGAAAATAAAAAGAAGGATCCAGAACCTTGGAGACTAAGAAGTCGTTCCCTATATATAGCATCATCCTTTGGACGTCATTGACACCAATTCTCCCATAATTCTAAACATAAAAAATTCTCTCCATTCTCTAGTCTTCAGAAGCTCTGCATCTCAACCAATGAGGAGAAGAAGTCATACAATACATCAAGATCCTAGCCGCATTCCACCCTTGTGTCGTCCCTAGAAGATTGCTTGCTTTCAAGGATCTTCAAGTTGTTCGTCTTAAGGCTTTGTCATTCATCTTTCACGGTGTATTTCATACTTTCTTTTCTTTTCATTTGTTTGATTCATAGAGTTATGAATTCTAGTTAACATGACGTTAAGGGAAAAGTTTAAAGCCCGTTTATATGTTTTGAAATAAAGTTGTGATTTCTACGTTACTTATGTGAGATTGATTAATTGATTTTGAATTATAGAAAACTTTTATATGTATGTTTTGTTTGGTGGCCAACTTAGGATATATGCATGTAATTGGAGCTAGATTTAGGTTAACAATTCACCTAATAGTTTTGTAACCCTAAATCATAAGTAGTAAAAACTTTGGACAAAAGTCTAAATCTAAATCAATTAAGGAGAATTGCAAATAGATGAACTTTTTCATACTAGGTTGTGCACTTTGGTTGACATCCTTTCTTTTCATGCATTGAATGTGTTCTTGAGTAGCTAGCTTTCTAGACTATGATTGCATATTCAACAGGATTAATTTAGGTGCTTTCACTTAGATTAATTATTCAAGGAAAGTAAAAAATGGGAATTCGTTTGTTTTTTAATGTTTCACATGGTCAACTTCTTTCTCATGACATTGAAAATCAACTATAGGAATTGTAATCGGATTTCTTGCATATAAATGTGATTTTGATCTTTGTTACTTGCGTTCCGCCCATGTATATGTGTTTTTATGATTTTTTTTTTTTTTGTTTACATTAAAAATCCTAAAATCCCCCATTTTTACGTTAGCTTGTATATTTTCATTATTTGTTTTATTTTTGTAAATAATAATTTATACTTTTATTAATTATTTATTAGTTTATGCAATTATAGGTATACCCTCAATCCCCGGCTTGAACGATCCCTACTTATTCTATACTGACAACTACATTTTGCAGTGTTAAATTGTGTGCTAGTTTTAGCATGTTAGATCTCAATCACACAATTCCACAATCACAACTCTACGTAATCTCAAAACAATATTGAAATAATTTACAAAATATTATTTTCACACATCAAAACACTTGCAAAAATTGTATAAACGCCTTTCAAAACAAAAAGCCAACACCGTCCTTTCTTTTCCAAATTCATTTATTTTCCCTAAAATCACATCAGAAAACACATAAAACATATTACTTTTCACTTCACCACACAATTCCATATATATATATATATATATATATATATATAAACACATACACGTAGTCATCCACTCAGGGATGCCACTACTACAAATAATAGTTCACAAATTACATAACTCAAAAATCATTTCATAAGAAATCTTCATTTTCACTTACCCATGAACTATTGACGATCAAGTTATATATTTCAAAACAAATATTTATGTCACGCCCCGAATTTCGAATAAAGAAATTTAAATCCAAAACGCTATAACTTAACAAGCAAAAGAACACTCTGAGAATTTTTTCAATTAAACTAAGTAACAAAACAAACCGAGCACATCAATGTCAATACCGACTCATTCTTTAGAGTCACATATTACATTATACTAAGTTTACAAATAAACTAAAACAGCAATTCAATAAGTAAACTCATGCACTACGCTCATTACACAGTGGAAGATGAAGAAGTTCATAACAAAATTAGGTTACTAAACCTACCACTGCAACAGCAAGGAAGCTCTCTGCCTCAACCACGTTCACCCTAACATGTTGGATAAACCCCTACACCGTTGAATAGTGCTCTGGGTTGCAACAACAAACCCGGTAACCTTTTTAAGCTTGTATGAGTAAACTCAAATATCATAACAGCAAGCACATACTTTAGATACCTCTATTTAACATCAAATCAGAAATAAAACACTCATCAACAATTTTACATCAACTTCATACTCAATAATCCACTTCGTGATTTAGACCACCAACATATGATATCACAACTTACGATCCCAAACCACCAAACCCCAAGTCAACCTAGTATTTACACTTAAAATCATAACCCTTTCCTCTTGGAAACAAATATCTATTCTCACAGTGACATTGTGAAATCACAGAGAATTCTCACAACACAATCACTCATATCCCCTTCCTGTTCTCGTAGAAGATGTCAATGTCACCTCAAAGACATGTTAACTCATCTAAAAAAACTCAAATAACCATTCTACTTTAATTTCAAAATCAAAACTAAATCCATAACTCCTGCATATAATATAGTTCAGGAATTCACGAACGAAATCAAGTAATATAAACATAAAGTAATCCCTGCACATAATTTAGTTCAGGAGATTACATTAAATCACAATTCAATATCATAGTAATCGCTGCACATAATTTAGTTCAGGAGATTACAGTGAAAACAAATAACTCCATCACCCCTGACACATTTTACAACCACAATCACCACACATGTTACCTACATCATAGTCCCTCTGGGACAACAAAGCCTTCTTGGACGATTAATGAAGAATACTCTGAGACTCCTTTTAATTTTCCGCACATGTCACTAATTTACTCTCAACGGTCACAGTAGACCCAAACGGTTTCACAAAACCATCAAACGATTTCTCGTCCTCGATCACTACTATGATCCTCAGTACTCAGACTCTTGGTACATACAAAGACCAAATCATTTTAAAGAGTCACTCAATACCCAAAAATGTCACTCACACTTCATAGATGATAATATCATGTACTCATTTCAACTATGGTTTCCACACTCCAAGCACTGCCAAAACAAAAATCATCATTATCAAGATATATTGCTCCCCATAAAGAATAAAGTCTCAAAACAATATCATGAATAGAATCACAATTATTGTACACAAAACAATACCACACCATCAAGATATATATTTCACGTAAATATATATTAGATTCACACACACACACACACGTAGTCATTCATTCATGAATGTCACTAATACTAACTATAGTTCACAAAACACAAAACTCGAGAAAAATATTTTATTTTTTATATTTTTTATTTTTTTATTTTTATAACAAAACTTCATTTTAACTTACCCATGAACCGTAGACAATCAAGTTCATATAATTTGAAATAAAAATATTTAAAACGATTTCACAATTTATCAAGTAATTCTAAATAATAAAGTAACTCCGTTCATAAATGAACCTCGCGAGATTTACTCACCTCTAAATCCCGCTGCGTCTTCTCTTACAGTCGACATAAAGTACAAAACACTCTCCGTCAATCACCTAAGTAAAATAGGTCCCAACTTAGTACACGAATCACAAAACGATTAAAGTTCGAACCCCCGTTTGAACTGAAACCCTGAAAGTAATGCCAATCGATGCGAAACTTCATCCGAGACCATCCAAAGTCTCCGGAATACTTCTACGATCGATATGACAAAACTACAAGTCGATTGAACAGTTGGATCCTCACGGATCGAAAACTGAGCGAACCAAAAACGCTAAAAACCCTAACATGCTCATACGATCTCCAAATGCTACAAACCATATATCAAAGTGCTCATATCAACCATTACATGATATTTGGAGAAAGAAACTGCCCCACACATGGCCAAATGCGCCACCACGCTCCACCACAAGCTGCTGCAAGTGCACCGCAAGCACCGCCGTGCCAAACTCAAAATTAGCTCAGTCCAACCATCCAACTTGGAGAGCTAACCACAAGGATCAACTTTAATACTTGAGATTTTGGCCAGTTCAGCCTAGATTGCCACCATAAGCTAGAAACCACTGTTCACTGTGAGTTGAAGCTTCTCCAGTACAAATCGATCAAAATCACCACTATGGATCGAAAGAGGATGCTTCCACGAGAAAAACAAGACTGGTTTCGTGCTCAGCCATCACTGGAGGAGAGAGTTTCGGTCGGGTCCCGACGCTGCCAATCTTTTCCGCTTTGATCCGCCGCAGTGGACGAGAACCGGAGCAAGTCACCACCAAAGGGAGGACCGCATGGAGGAGGCAAACTGAACTGGGCAAGAGCCGTCGCCGGAGGATGCCAGAATTAGCTGGAAAAGTCGGGTCTTGAAATTGGGTCCGAGTCTAGTCAACCGGAAAGTAGAGAGAGTTTGGGATTTCTAGAATTTTCTGGAATTCTTGCTAAAAATGGAAAGTGAATTCTAATTCCTGAAATTTCCCCATTTATACAAAAATTTCTGAAAATGGAAATAACTTTCGCTGACCATAACTTTCTCATACGAACTCTGATTTATGCGTGCCGCATGTCCGTGAACTTGTATCGACGCGCTCTACAACTTTTGTGAAGGAAGTTTTCGGAGAAACTCAACGAATAAAAAGTCAACCCTTTGATCCCTCGAAAATAAAACGTTTTGAGTAATTATTCATCCGAAACACTTTCGCTCCACCCTCAAACCACAAAATCGTACTAATGAACACTTAATTAATTCCCGAAAATTTCAAGAAATTAATAACAAATTTTTGGGGTATTATAATTTATTTTCGATAAATATGATTTCACAACTAACAATTATTTCGAATAAACCATGACATAATTAATTCATCAACTAAGACACCATGAGATTTATTCACCTCTAAATCTCGTTACGTCTTCACACACAAAACGAGATAAGCACAATCCATAACAATCCGCTCAAAATAACTTTGTCAAGCACCTAATCAAATCAAGGTCACAACTCATTACGACACAACGTACAAGAGCGTTTAAAGTTTCAAACACGTGAACTAAAAACCGAAGTTTATTCCAATCGAGACGAAACTTCACCTGAGACATCGCAAAGTCTCCGAAACACTTCTAGGATCAAATCGCCCAAACAAAAAGATGATCCAATAGTCGGATCTTTACGAAATGAAAATCGAATGAACCGAAACTTAAAATAACCTAACTAGTCCAAAAAGTTGAGCAATCACAAAATTAAACACACCTACACATTCGTATTGAATAAGGGAGGTAAATGGAGTAAAGAACTAATCCAGTGGTGGCCGGATGCGCTGCCATAAGCGGCTGCGCGTGAGCCCTACACATCGTTGAACGAACTTTAAAATATGGAGAATCCGCTCCGACCAACTTATAGAGCACAACAAGGGGAGAAACTTTCACACCTGGCACTAAGGCCAATTAGGCCTAGATCAAGCTAGATCAAGCTCGAAAGTTTGTGTGGCTAAACGATCAAATCCCGATTTAGAGCTCTACACTTCAAATCACTCTTTATGGCTTGTAAGGATTGAACCAAGAGGAAAAGGATTTCAAAACCCAACCAGTTTCATGCGTTGCCATGGTCAGAGGAGGGAGTTCGATCAGTATAGTTGCTGACGTGTTTACGTGGCTCAATCAGCCATGTAAGGTGCTTGCAGAGGAAGACGATGCCTGGGGGAGGGAGAGGATGGTCGGGCGAGTCAATTTGGGCTGGTTTTGCCACTGGAAAATGCTGGAAGATAGCACCGAGGTCGGCTCAAGGGTTCTTGGTCGGGTCGAGGATTTCTGGAAGAGAAAGGTTTCCAGAAAAACGAGGGAACTTTCCGTTTTCAAAAACTGATATTTTTTTCTAAAACTTTTTATTTATACTTAAATTTCCAAAAATGGAAATAACTTCCGCTGATTTTAATTTCTTCATACAATCTTGAGAAATTGCATGCTCCATGTCCACGAACTCGTATCGACACGCTCTACGACTTTTATAAAGAAAGTTGTTAGAGAAACCTAATGAATAAAAGGTCAACTCTTAACTCCTCGAAAATAAGACGTTTCAAATAATTATTCGTTCGAAACACTTTCACTTCATGCACAAAACAAATAATCGTGCAATCAAATCATTTATTAATTTCTGAAAATCATATGAAAATTAATATGGAAAATTTACGGTATTACACCACCAAACAAAGACACATTCATATCCTCTTGCAAATTGAATTTCACAAGGTAAAAATCATTAGGAAGATTAATTAAATGTTAGGTGTACATACCAGCATATACTTGACTGCCACAAAGTTTCATGCTGTCACTAAACCCCGCAAGGCCACCCAAGTGCCATATCATAGGCCAGGTCCGGCACCCAACATGATGGTGCTCATAATGGGCGCCACACCTTCAGTGACAGAGGTCTTAGGCCAACCCGGTAAATCTCACCAAAGTACACATCAGAACCTGCTATTACTAGAAAGGGGTGAACTGCATCCCAGATCGAAGAAATGGGAAACACATTTCCCATGCCCAAGTATATAAGCCAAACTCAACCATCTTCATAAGGGTAATAACTTCTTCTCCTTTACTGTTACTCTGTCAAATTACCTAAGTAGCCTTACTTTAACATAGGAGAGGCATAAACCGTCCAGTACGGTTTATACCTCTGACACTGTTTATTTTCTTTGACAGGGTCCTAGAGTTATCTTGGTACCCACCAGTGGGTATAGCATTCTGCCTGACCAATCCTGAAGAAGTCACCAGAAACATTAGGGACCTTGGGGATTCCATTTTCTGTTCAGAGCATTATACATATAGGTAAACACATTAGTCACATTGGGTTTTCCCATAAGTTTGATTATAATAGCACACCCCAATTTTAAATTCAGCTTATCATTCACACCTGTGAAAAACTAATGTTGGGAGCAATGGTACCTAGAGTGAGTTGGTAGTCATATCCTCAATCATCTCGAAGTCTTCATTTGTAGCATTACCATATTGGATAACATGATTAACCAATTGTGAAAGATAGCTATCCGAATTCTATAGGGAGCGTAGAAGCAACTTCAGATTCAGTAACCTTCACTGCCTGTAACTTGTCGCAAATTATATCATCAGATCAGAATGACTTACTTAGGCTTGGAGGAGAAAAATTTCTTCGCCACTCCCCAGTGGGAGGGCGGAGAAGGTGAAGACTAGTACTGATGCCATCATCAGGGCGGAGGATATTGAAGGAGAGCCAGCGATTGGAGATCGGAAAAGAGTTAGCAGTCACTAGCTCAGCCAATCGGATAAGGAAAAATAGTAGGCCCGTGGAGTGCGTTCTCTTAGCACAGTTAATCTATGATAGGAGCATTTTAATGCGACGTTTTACTTGCTTTTTCCTACATTTCTTGCGTTATTTCCTTATTAAAACCCTGTTTAGGAAAGTTTCCATTCTTCGATTGGGAAAGTTCCTATTTGTAGAAAGTTTCCATTTTTGGTAGTTTCTATTTCTCTTTTTTAGAAAGTTGTCCTTTTTCATTTTAGGAAAGTTTCTATTTTTCACTAACAGTTTCTATTTTCAGGTCCTTGTCACAAATGAGCTGAAATGAGCTCACAAATGGAGAGAGAAGCTAGCCAACGTTGGAGGGAGACAAGATGAAGTACAAAGGGAAGCACAAATGAGCAGAAATGAAGAAATGAAGCTTTCCTGGTCCAACCAGGAAACCCTGTCCAGAAAAGGAAAGTTCACCAAAACAAGACTCTTGAGCCAACCAAGAATGGAGATCGAATTAATGAAGTGACATGGCATGAGAGAAGCTTCTTGAAGACTCTAGATGATGACATGGCATAAAGGTGGCGCATGGAGGCCCAAGAACTCTCAAGAATGAAGTGGATTTTAGGCAAATGGATCAAAGGCCCACAAGAGCCCATGGAATTAGGGTTGTGACGCAAGAGTAAACCCTAGAGATGTTGTTGCCGTGAAATCCTAAGAGAGAAACAAGGAAGTGGCGTGAAAATCAGAAATTATCAAAGAGAATTTCGGTTGAGATTTTCTAGGGTAATTGTTATGGAAGGAAAATACACTTGGAGATTATCTTGGGGATTTGCCGTCCAAAACCAAGAGGAAAAGAAGGATTTCCCGTGTGAATCAAAAGAAAACCCTAGAGATTTCGGCAAAAGAGATATTCAAGGGAGAAATAAAAGGAAAGAGAAAAAGGTGGAGACCAAGAAAATCTCAAAAGAAGTCTAGATACATTCCTATATTCCCTAAAGGAATTTTGGCCGAATTTAATGTATAAAATCATAATATTATCAAGGGAATTTCGCCAAGATTATTAGGGAATTAAATGGAATTTTGTGATTGGTTGGACCACCTCATAGGGCTTATTTGGCAAGCTATTATTGGAGGAAATTATGTGGAATTTTCAGATTAATTCCATGAGGTTTACACGGCTTGGAGAACAAAGGAGGTCGTCCCCTATATATTCTCCACTTTTCTCAACGTCAAGGGTTCCTCTCCTTTACAATTTACACTATAGAAAAAAATCAGAAAATCTTCTTAGCATAGCCGTGAGTTTCTCCATCCTCTAGTCATCTCCACGAGTTCAAGCAAGGCCAAGGGAGAAGAAGCATAGCCGTGAGCATCCATCATCCATCTCCAACCTTGAAGCTTGCTTTCGAGATTCAAGAGACCACCACATCAATCGTTCATCTCCATCTCACGGTGTAATCCGATTCTCCTTTGTAACCTTTGCTTTGAATTTCGTTGGTTATGAACTAGTTGACATATGTGTTTGAATGAATATTAATTTCTGGAATTTTTATGATTAATTGAGAATTTTCAGATTCATATTATTGTTCTTCGAGAGTTGCTTATGTGGGTTTGTTTAATTAAATTTGCGTTATAGATAACTTTTGTATTTTAATCTTATGTGGTTGCAAACACTTAGGGTTTTGATATAATTGGTGCTCGGTTTAAGAACATGAAATCGACTTTTCGTTTTGTGTAAACTTGAATCAAAGTAGTAAAGGTCTTGTACAAAGATCGAATTTAATTAAAGAGGATTGCAATTAGGTGGACTTTTCCATACTAAGTTGCACACTTGAGTTGATAGCCTTTCTTTATGTGTAATGCGTTAAACATGACATGATTGACTAGCTTTCTAGGGTTTGATTGCATGTTTGATAGGATTAATCTAGGTGCTTTCGCTTAGGTTAATTAGCATTGAAAAGTAAAAAATGGGAATTCATTTGCTTTCGAATGTTTCACATGATCAACTCCTCTCTCATGACTTAGATGAACAATATTAGGGTTTGAATCAATTTTAATCATAAGTTTCGGTTTTGATCTTTGTTCTCTCATTCCATTCGTATTTTTATGTTTTTGCATTTTAATTGTTTTGTTAACTTAGTTTATTTTTCGAAAATCAAAATAAAAAATCCCCCCCTTTTCGTAAATATGTATATATTTTGTTATATCTTTGTAAATATTATACTTTGTTTTAATTTTAATTGTTTAATTGTTTGACAATGACAGGTGTACCCTCAATCCCCTGAATAGAACGATCCCTACTTGCTTATACTACTATGATATTTTTAGGGTTAAATTATGCGCTTGCTTTCAGGTGCATCAATCTAGATTACCATTTTTTTTTTCTTGTAGTTCCCAAGGTTACTAAATTACTATTGGCTAATCAATTATTTGGGTAGGTTAATTTTACTTGTGTTTCCTGTATTGGTAAGGTTAATAAACCTACCAAGATGGCTCATTTACGACTAATTGTACTGTGTAATATTGTTTATAAAAACTGGGCAAAGGATTCTATATAAACCAGTAGATCGTAGAACTATTACATGAACTTTTCAGTACCACCAAACTATACAGAGACATCCAGACCACACACCGACACCTGGAATCAGAGCTTGGCACCATAACACCCGTAGCAGGTAACATTGGAGGCCATTGGATAGCAGTACGGTCCTTTTGATGGAGGCCTGAACTGATTAGCTAGCTCCTATTTGGGAAGGTATCAATCCCACATCAAAGAAAAGGGAAACCCCCTACCATTCGAGAAGTATTTGATAGGCCCAACCACCTTCATTAATGGTAATGACTCCTAATTAAGTATTGTTATTGTTATGCCCCAAATTGGCGAGACTACAGCCACTTGCCACATAACAAATAAAGGATGGAGGCAAGCCAGGCCTAAATAATAATTCACACATAATAATTCATAAAGCAACACAAATAATAATCTCCTAGTTAATCAATCCTTGGAAGAAAAACATTGTTACAAAACTTTAAATAGAAGAAATATTCCAAAACCACATTATCCACTCCGCAAGTTGGAAATAAGGTAAATAGTTACTCTTAGCAAAGTGTTATTCTAATTCTTTTGGCCGACTGGCCTCTCTATGCCAGTATATTGTGTCGCCTGTTATGTCCTCTTCCTCAAGGTTTGAGAATAATAAGAGAAAAAAACATCAATGAACTTGGGCGCTCAATAAGCAATCTTTATCTTAACTAGCTAGATCAAGGAGGACTGAAATAAAACATAAATAAAACTACAACAAAAAAACAAACTGCGAGGTTGTTAGACTATGACCACCTTTAACCCTGGTGGTTAGGTCCAATACTGATAGGAGCATTTTATGCAACGTTTTAAGTGTTATTCTCTCTACATTTTTCTAAGCTATTCTCTTAACATTATTATTTCTAAATTAGTTTATTGTTTTTCAGCACATTTGAGCTCCAAACGCAGGAAATGAGCTGTAGAGAGCCATAATTGATAGAAATGAGGGCAAGAAGTAAATGAGACGCATAAATGGAAAGAAATGGAGAAATTATACATTCCCAATCGTATTAGGAAAATGGATCCTAGTTGAAGTAGGAATCCTGAGTCAACTAGGAGTCAAGCCCAGAAAAATAATGGAAATGACAAATGATAAAATCCCAGTTGGACTAGGAAACCTAATCTTGCTAGGAAAAGGAAATCTAATATGACTAGGAGTCCCTGTTGAACAAGAAGAGCTTTAGATGGTTATAGAACATCTCGAAAATGAAGAATCCTTATTGGATTAGAAAACCTGTTGGCATAAGGAGTCCTGATGACACTAGGACACTGAGTGGATTAGGAGAGCCGAAGAACATTCAAGAATCATCTATAAGAAGTCCAAAGCTTCTATAGAAAGGACTTCACCTCAAAACAATTTAAGAGTTTCCGTTGTGCATTTTACGAAAAAAATATTTTAAAACAAATTGCCTAGCGGATTTCTAGAATGTCAATCAAATTTTAGGCTTATGTTTTAGAGACCTGCAGCACTGTATCATATTTAACCTGGTGAGGTGCAGTTTGGGGCGTTACAATATTTCCTTAACATGGAAATATGATGGAAAATATTATGCACTCTGGCCAACGTAGGAGGCAAGCCAACTCTATAGGTCACTTCTCCAACCCTTTCTAATAATTCAAAGGGTCCCACAAACTGAGGACTCAACTTCCCTTGAAACCTGAATCTCCTTACTCCCTAAATGGGGGATATCTTTAAGAACACACGATCACCCACTTGAAATTCCACTTTACTCCTTCTGACATCTGCATAACTCTCTTGCCTATTTTGGGCAGTGCGTAGGTGTTCTCGAATCATTTTATCTTTTCCACAATTTATTTTACTAACTCAGGCTCTAATAACTTCCTTTCACCCAAATCATTCCAAAAATAGGAAACCTACATTTCCTACCATATAACGCTTCAAATGGTGCCATCTCAACACTTGCCTGGTAAATATTATTAGGGCTAACTACTGTTTAGTTCCTGAAGTATGGGCTTGTCATTGTTTCAGTCCCTGTCTTTCTAATTTAATCCCAAAAGTCCCTGAACTCACAATTTTCAGTCCAATCGGTCCATCTCTTCCATTTCCTCCGGTTGCTCGATGACATGTCAGTTACTCCTTGCCAGCTTAGCGCCACGTAAGACAAGGATTGTGTAAAGTGACGACAATGCCCCTACTTCAGTTTTTTTTCCAAAATTTCCAAATGCTCCCATGACTCCAAGCAAGAGTCTCAGATCAGACCTCCAGTTGTTCTGCGCCACCGAACTCACCGAAGGAATCTGGGAGAGCTGTCCGCACATCCACTGACCCAGACCGGACTGAACCGCTTCGACTCCCCGATTTCCCCGCCGTCTCAATCATCCGGATCCGGATCCTCCATGACCAGCCTGAGACTCCTTGATCTCCAGACGTTGGAACTGAACCTAGAAACCGAAGAACTGCCGCCATGGACGGTGGTTCCAACAATACCCGAAATAACCCAGATGCATGTGTTTCTTTGATACAAGATTCCGTAGGTTTGGCCGCCGAGGATTGAGGAAACAAAGTTTTGATCAGCTGCCGAGGCTGCTCTATGCATCGGTGATGGTGAGGAAGGTTGATATGAATAAAGAGGTATGATTTTTGTTGGGCGTTTGGTTTGTATTGTGGTGAATTGAAGTGGGTATTGCTTGAAATGGGAGAAGCTTTGTTAACAGAGAAGACGTTGAAATCTGGGGTGTTAAAAGAATGGATTTCTTTGCTTAATTTTCATTTCTAGAATCTGGGTTTTCAAATTCGGTGCTTTCAAGGCTTGGGTTTTTTATTTTTCTTTTTGGGTAGTTAGATTTTGTTGATATTTTGGGGTTTTTGGGATTGAATTGAAGGTGATCGAGGAAGAAGAATACGATGGAGCTCTCATTGTTTAGCTCCATCTCATGGGTACAGGGACTACTCTGAAGTTGATGGAGCTTCGTTTTTCTTCGTTTTTCTAAAGGAGGCGATCGTGGTCTAAACGGGCCTATCTCCGGCGACATTCTTCACTCTCCTGGCTTTGCTCTTCGCCGCTTACCAAGTCCTTACTGGGCTTTTTGGTCCATTTGAGACCCACAACCACCCCAGGAGCTTGGTGGATATGCAGCCTCTTCCGCCGCCGGTCCAGCTCGGTGAGATCACCGCTAGCCACTGCTCATGACCATTAAGTCTCAGATCTATGACGTGTCTCAGAGTAGGTGTTGAATTGAAAATTTCAATTTAGGGTTTAACTTCTGGGATTGTGATTGTTGTGCTTATCTGATTTCTGAAGTAGTCAACTGGGTTTCTATTTTGATGTTACTTTGTTATCTGGTAATTTTAAAGTTGGAGACTTGATCATCTGATAGTTTCTGGGTTCTGTTAATTGTTGAATTTGGAAGATGATAAAGACTTGGGTACAAACTAGAGTTGCAAATTGTTTCAATTTGGGGATTGTGAATTTGCGATTTTTTTATGTGGGTTAGTGATTACTATCTGTGTGTTTTAACTTTTAACCAGTGGGTGTTGTTTGTTGAGTCTCCGGTGTGCCGCCGTGTCTTCGCCGGAAGAGGGGTCTTGTAGTGATGCTCAGTGAAGGAGGCAAAGATCGTGGTCTTACTTGGAGTCATTGGAGCTTTTGGAAATTTTGGAAAAAACTGAACCAGGGGCATTGTCGTCACTTTACACAATCCTTGTCTTACGTGGAGCTGAGCTGGCAAGGAGTAACTGACACGTCATCGAGCAACCAGAGGAAATGGAGGAGATGGACCAGTTAGACTGAAAATTGTGAGTTCAGGGACTTTTGGGATTAAATTAGAAAGACAAGAACTGAAACGATGACGAGGCCATACAATTCAGGGACTAAATAGTAGTTAGCCCATATTATTATAAGCAAACTCCGCCAAGGTAGATGATCCTCCCATGAACCTTTCAAATCAATAGCGAATGCCCTCAACATATCCTCTAAAATTAATTTGATAGTTATTTTTGACTGGTCGTCTGTCTGAGGGTTGAACGCGGCGCTAAAGTTCAATTTTGTTCCCAAAGCCTCATACAAACTTCTCAAAAATCCTGACATAAACCTTCAATCTCAATTTGACACATCGTCACAGGAACCCCATGTAGCTTCACTATTTCCTTGACATATAACTTTGGCAATTTCTCCAAGGTATAACCGGTTTTGGTGGCTAGAAAATGGGCCGATTTTGTTAACCAATGAACTGTAGACACTAGCAACAATATGCAAGTATAGCACGTAAGCTAACCAACACAAGGCCTGCATGGCTCGGCACTAGTTCACATGGCCCAATACACCAAGGTGGGGGTGTTAGGACCATGACTTAGTCATTAGTATAGAGTAGCCAAAGCAATTATTTCCTACTCCTATATTCATGAAGGAGTGCTTGGTATTAGGTGACAAGTCTTGAGGAAATGAGCATCCATCGCACATCGAAAACAAGGAAAAACTCCTCTACCTGGAAAGGTATTTAAAGGGTCGAACCACCCTCATTACAGGGAGGACCCCTAATTAAGTATTGTTACTCTATCAGATTATATATATAGCCCTGGTTTTGGCATCAGAGTGGCCTTATCGGGTCATCTACTCAGCATTGCTCTTTCTATATGCCTTTACCCGATTATAGATAAAAACAATTGGCTCTGCCTATAGGAAACAAGGTGTCAGCCCATGACTGGTCATTACCATGGTTGAGCAGACCGATGATGCAGACAACCAACTAAAGGATACCGCGCATACTCTCATATTTACCACCGATGCCTCTGTCAGTCAGGTGATAATTCGACCATGGGAAATGAAGGGTTAGGAGCTCTAGACCTCACGGAGCCAACAACTAGGACATCTGTACCCGCTAGCAAGAAACCGTAATAATGTTGGAACTCATGAAGGCCAACATATTCGCTCTCCAGGAACAGAGTCGCCTAGACAGGGAGCAAAGCAGTCTCAATTATGAAAGCAGCTCGTTCGCTCAAGAAAGACTCCAAGAACTAGAGGACAAGAAAGTGACTTTGGCATGTTCACTGGATTGTAAGATACAACAAAATGAGGTCCTGATGCGAGCGTTGGCCACACCATTACCTACCTTACAAGGAGTGTCCGGGCAACTCCCTAAACCGTAGCAGCTGGGGTAAACCAGTGGGTGGTCCATAAATCTGCCACTTTAACCTCGGCGTGTATGCGAGATCTACCACCCCCACCACTACCCACGAGAGTAGTCCGGAGATGGAACCCCAACAACATATTCCTGATGAAAACATTACTCCCTTAGTTCAATTGAGCTAGTCTGTCGCTGGACTTCAATCTACAATAAAGCTAAGCGAGAAGCGAGCTACATGGCGCCCAAATAAATGCTGGATTCGAGGATCGTTCCAAACCTTTTACCCAACAAGCGTGCATCTTGGTGCGTGCCCTGTCATAAGTCACTGAAAATAGATTACACAGGGACTACCGATCCATATCAACACCTAAACGCGTTCAAATAGTGGACGAGCGCAAAAGGTTACTGAGATGAGATTTGTTGCAATATGTTCTAGAAAAATCTCTCCGGGGAGGAAAAGTTGGTTCTATGAATTAGCAGTCTGTTCAATAAAATCATTCAAGCAACTCGCTGACAAATTTGCACCCCATTTCATCCTACGAACTTATGGATACCACACCTCGACCTAACTCTTCAAGATCCAATAAGGCAAGAAGGAGAGCCCGAAGGCATTTGTCAACTGTTGGCATATGGCAACAACAAAGGACCGAGATCTCGATAAGGGGTTAGCAGAAATAGCCTTTCGCCAAAGGCTTAGACAGAAGAACTTCTCTTACGTGATCAACACTAATTCGCCCGTAGACTACGATGAGCTCATCACAACTACCATAAGGCATACGTATGCGGAGTTTGAGACCTATGGTATTGGATCCTTGTTGAGAACTAAGCAGGCAACCGAGAACAAGCCAACACAAAACCGCTGAATCTAAGACGAAAACAAGAAGCGAGAGTGGAATCAGGAGCCTAATTGGTCGAGGTATACCTTGAATTAGAGAAGTAAAGACTAGGGAAGCAAGAACGGTGATCGGTAGGCCAAACCATATCAACGGGAAGACTAGAATAAGTCTGATAGCTATGCTAAGCCCTCATCTCCCAAGCTACGAGGTTTTCATAGTCCTTACTGTGTCATGCGAGATGATCGGGGATTAAAATAGAGATGAAATACTTGAGACACCTCCAAGGAAGTTCCCAAAGTGAAAACTCACATAACGGGACACTGGTAGGTAAAGTAAGTATCATGATGATGCAGGACATAACACCTGACATCACACAGAAGAAAATGATTGAGTCATTAGTACAAAGGGGTAAGCTACAATGGTGGAGGAACCCATCGACGTCTATGGCAAGTTTCTCACAATCTATAGTAGAGAGCAGAGAAGTTAACTCTCTTATCAGGTTAAAAAATGATGTACTCGGGCAAGAAGCGCCATTGAGTTGTTCAATTTCAACAAAGGCGGATCAACTATCGCTAAGAGCAGCTGAAAATCAATCACCTTCCATGAAGAGGAGAAGGCAAGTGTTTGGATGCCTCCTCACAACGACCCATTTCTCATTACCATCCAGATTGATCATTATCTCACCCAGTGGGTACTTGTCAACACTAGGACGTCTGTTAATGCACTATTTAGAGACGCTTACAAAGCATTGCAACGAGGAAGGTCCAAGTTGTCTTAGGACAATGAACTGTTGATAACTGTATGTGAAAGCCCAAATTGTGCATCGGTGGAGACAAAATTTATCGTGGTGGACTGCTTGTCATCTTACAACACTGTCCTCAGGCTGCCCACTTTGTGGCGCCCGAAAACCTTCATGGCAAGTCACATGCTTATGATGAAAGTACCTACATCAGTGGGTGTAGTGGCTACACGAAGAGATTAGAGTGTAGCCCAACAATGTTATTCCCTCACGGTTTTCTTGAGAACGGGGAAAAACTAAGGTCCTGTCAATGGAAAATGAACCTTCACCTTCAAACATATATGAGGAGCGACCTGGTGCCACTGAAGAGGCCGAGCCTAAGGTCTTGTCTGATGCATATTCAGATCGGAAGGTGTACATCAGGAGTAATCTCCCAGCATCGACCCGAGACGACCTGAACAAGAGTTTACAAACCAAAATTTTTAATATTTTGTAAGCTATAAAGAATTTAAAAATAATAGAAATTAAATAAAAAATGCTTGATATTATTTTTCTTTTCAAAAAATAGAAAACCGAAATTTCGAGATCTCACAGTTAATAAATATGTTTTTGAATATTATATACTATTTCTTTTATGTATTTAATCAATCATTAATATCTTTTGCGATATTTATTTCATCAATTATTACTTTATACATTTTCTAGGTCCTTAAGGATATCTAGAAAAATTATTATCTTATGCATGGGGCTATCACTCGGTCGGTTCGAATCGGTTATAGGTATTACCAACTTCAAAACCAAAGCTTTCGGTTTCAAAACTGAGCTACCAATTGCCAACCAAAATGTTCAGTTTTTAATTATATCTACAAAATTTGGTATTTCGGTTTTCGATATTACAAACTTTAGAACAACTAATTCTTTATAATATAAATTAGAATGAACAAAATTAGGTTTTTGAATTTTATAGTCATAAACTTTGTATTCATCTACTAATTATAGCTTTTTTTTGTATATATGACATCAAGTTTTAACAATTTTCAATAAAACTAGGTTATTTAACCATCTTTAACTAGGTTACTTAAAATACATGTACTATTAATTAATATAGTATATGTAGTAATGTTCATACTATTATAAAAGTTTTTATGTTTATTTCTTAATATACATGTATGTGTATTGAAAACTGTAGTATATAAATCTAATATTTAGATAATCGATAGATTTGATATTTACCAAAACTAAACCAACTTTTTCGGTAATTTTCGATTTCGGTTTTATCCGTCTCGGTTACCAAAAACTCGGTTTGGTAATTATCAAACAAAGTGGCAGCCCTACTTATGCATTTCGCAAGATTTTTAGTAATATACACCGGTCCCAAGTCAGAACTGAAGAAATTTATTATTTAATCAACGATATTAATTTATCGAGGTTTTATTGTACATTGGATTTTGCAACTTAATTATAAGTTTTACATAATCGACAGGTGATGATGCTAGTCATGTATTAAACTGTATTGTTTATTTATATAGTTGGGATCGAGAACCTAGACTTGGCATACAATAGTAATGTAAATAGTGTTGGAACTTGTGGGACTTAAGTCCCACATGGAAGAAGTTTTAAAGGCTAATGGCCTTTATAGGGAGTTTCCCATGAATAGAATTAAATGGGCAACAAGTCAAAGTGTGGGCTTCGGTGGGCTTTCCTATTGGGTTTCCATAGGAATATGGAGAAATATATATATATATATATATATTAAGTCAAAGATGGGCCTTGGGCCTTGGGGCTCTTGGGCTCGGTTTGACTAAATCTGATTTTATTTTTGCTTAACTGTTCAATTTTTCGGATAAAATCCAACAGTTGCAATAGATGGAATCAAACAACGTCAAACAACTGCCGACGCAACTGTTCATCTTGGCTTTTATATAAGGACGACCTTCGGTCGTCATTATCAATCGATCGATCTTCTTCTTCCTCCCCCCAAAAAGTTATTCTGAGAAACATAAAGTAGAATTCGTCAGGGTCAAGTTCTTGTGCAAGAACTTGTACCAGATAGTTGTATCCTCTAGATAGACGTCCGAAACTACAGCACAAGTAGGGGCGAATTTCTGTCTTAGGTCACTGCATCGCAGGCCTCTATCTGATCAAGTTAGTGATTCAATTTCGAATTAAAGATTATTTGATTTCAATCATTATTATTATATATTCAATTTTTGATTTAGATTATATATATATATATATATATATATACGGTTACTGTTCGTAAATACTGATTGGTTCTATCAATCTAAGACAGAAATTAATGGATCAATCGGTATCTACTATGAAGAATCATGTGGAGAAACCTGAGAAATTCAAGGGTTCAGATTTCAAACGTTGGCAACAGAAGATGTTGTTCTATTTGACAACTCTTCATGTGGCAGATGTTCTCACAACCGAGGCTCCAAAGGATCTTCCCGAAGGAGATGGAGAGAATGTTCCAACTGATGCTCAAAAGGCCGAAAATCAGAAGGCCATTGTTGCCTGGGCGAGCAATGTGTTTCTGTGCAAGAATTATATCCTCAATGCCTTAGACGATTCCTTGTATGATATTTACTCATCATTCAAAACAGCAAAGGAATTATGGGAGTCGTTGGACAACAAATATAAGACTGAAGTTGCTTGTTCAAAGAAATTTGTCATTGGCAAGTTTCTGAATTACAAGATGGTCGATGCCAAGTCTGTTGTCAAGCAAGTGGAGGAACTTCAAGTCATTGTTCATGAGTTAGATGAAGAAGGTATGGGATTGAACTCGAATTTTCTTGTTGGTTCTGTTATTGAAAAGTTACCTCCTTCATGGAAAGATTTCAAAGTATATCTGAAACATCTAACTGAGGATATGAATTTTGAGCAATTGGTTCTAAAACTTCGTGTTGAAGAGGATCACCGGAAGAATGAAAGGGCTGATGCTACTTCTATGGAGCCAAACGCAAACATGATTGGAGGAAGTCCATCAAAGGCCAAGTTTCAGAAAAACAAAGGCAAGAATGTTGCTGCCAAACCAAGTCTTGCTGCTGTCAAGAAGTCACTCGCCCCACAAAAGACCAAAGTTTTCAAAAAACCACAAACTGGTGGATGTTGGGTTTGTGGCAAACCAGGGCATAGAGCAAAAGAGTGTCACTTCAAGAAAGATCAAGGAGGTGGTGGTTATGGAAATTCCAACAAGCAAGCAAACCTTGCTGAAACTGAAAATCAATTCATTGGAGTGGTTTCTGCAGCAAATCTGGTAACTAATTCAACTGATTGGTGGATTGATACCGGTGCTTCAATGCACGTATGCTCTGCAAGGGAGATATTCACTTCATACCAGCCAATCAAGGAAGGCGAACCTTTGTTCATGGGGAACGCCACAACTGCCAAAGTTGAAGGAAAAGGGAAGGTGATTCTGAAATTCACTTCTGGAAAAGAACTTGTACTTACTAATGTACTTCATGTGCCTGAAATATGTAAGAACCTAGTGTCTGGTCCTGTTCTAAGCAACAAGGGATTCAAACTAGTGTTCGAATCTAACAAATTTGTACTCACCAAGGGTGGGGTGTATGTAGGAAAGGGTTACCTTAGTGAAGGGCTCTTTAAACTAAATGATGTACCTACTATGGTTGCTGCTATTAATAATAATAATGCAGGCACTAGCGCTGCTTCTATGTACATGGTTGAGTCCTCTTCCTTATGGCATTCTAGATTAGGCCATGTTAATTTTCGTTCTTTACAAAGAATGTTAAATTTAGGCATGCTGCCAAAGTGTTCAATGAATAAAATGACTAAGTGTGAAATCTGCATTGAATCAAAATATGCAGGTCACTCTCACAAATCTGTAGAAAAATCCAATGAAGTACTTGGTTTAATCCATAGTGATTTGTGTGATTTTAAATCAACTCCAACTCGTGGGGGAAAGAATTATTATATATCATTCATAGATGATTGCAGTAAATATTGTTATGTATATTTGATACATAGCAAAGATGAAGCTTTAAATATGTTCAAAACATATAAAGCTGAAGTTGAAAATCAACTTGGGAAAAGAATAAAAATTCTAAGATCTGATAGAGGTGGAGAATATGAATCCAAAGACTTTGCAGAATTTTGTTCCTCTCATGGCATTGTGCATCAAACTACAGCTCCATATACTCCACAACAAAATGGAGTAGCCGAACGAAAGAATAGAACCTTGAAGAATATGATAAATTCAATGTTAATTAGTTCGGGAGCACCACATAATCTGTGGGGAGAAGCTTTGCTTACTGCAAATATGATATTAAATAGGATTCCTCATAAACTAAGTGATCAATCTCCTTATGAATTATGGAAAGGAAGATTGCCTACTTATAAAACTATGAAAGTGTGGGGTTGTCTTGCTAAAGTTCAAGTTCCCTTTCCAAAGAGAACTAAACTTGGACCAAAAACAATAGATTGCATATATATTGGCCATGCCAATAATAGTGCTGCCTATAGATTTTTGGTTTACAAATCCGATATTGCTGATATAAGCATAAACACAATCATAGAATCTGCTGAAGCAGAATTTTTTGAAGACAATTTTCCTTACAAGGATAGAACAAATCCAAGGAAAAGAACGTATGAAGATAATACACTGCCTCAAAGTGAGTTAAACAAAAGTACTGAAATTGGGGAAAATAATACTTCTAATGTTCAAGAAGAAATTCTAGAACCAAGGAGAAGTAAACGTGGAAAGATTGCTAAAGAGTTTGGACCCGAATTTATGACCTTTAATCTTGAAGGAGAACCTCAAACATATAAGGCTGCCATGGAATCCTCGGAAGCACCTTATTGGAAAGAGGCTATTCAAAATGAAGTAGAATCCATTATACAAAATAATACTTGGACATTGGTTGATTTGCCTCCTGGACATAAACCAATAGGCCATAAATGGATTTTTAAAAGAAAGATGAGACCTGATGGTACCATAGAAAATATAAAGCTCGTATAGTAGTTAAAGGGTATCGTCAAAAAGAAGGTGTAGATTTTTTCGACACTTATTCGCCGGTGACAAGAATAACGTCAATACGAACTTTACTTGCTATAGCGGCTGTACACAATTTGGAAATACACCAAATGGATGTGAAAACCGCATTTCTAAATGGCGAACTAGATGAAGAAATCTACATGGAACAACCCGAAGGGTTTATCATTAAAGGTCAAGAAAATAAAGTTTGTAAATTAGTTAAGTCACTTTACGGACTTAAATAAGCTCCCAAGCAATGGCATGAGAAATTTGATAATACACTATTATCAAATGGATTCAAAATTAATGAATGTGACAAATGTGTCTATGTCAAAGAATGTAGAAACGCATTTGTCATTATATGCTTATATGTGGACGACATGCTCATTATGGGAACAAGTAAGGATGTAATTAATCAAACAAAGAAAATGTTACATTCCTCCTTTGATATGAAAGATATGGGAATAGCGGATGTGATTCTTGGTATTCGAATTAAAAGGCATTCGGATGGTTACATACTTACTCAATCTCATTATATAGAAAAAGTCCTTAGAAAATTTGGACACTATGATGATAAGCCGGTTGTTACTCCATTTGATCCCTCTAGTCATCTTAAGAAAAATCAAGATGATAGTGTGTCTCAATTGGAGTATACACAAGTTCTTGGAAGTTTAATGTACATAATGAATTGTACAAGACCGGATTTGGCATATAGTGTAAGTCGACTTAGTAGGTACTCAAGCAATCCGGGAAAAGATCATTGGATTGCCTTAGTAAGAGTCTTACGATATCTAAAGCATACAATAGACTATGGGTTACACTATACCAAATATCCTCCCGTAATAGAAGGGTATTGTGATGCAAATTGGATTTCCAATAATTCGGAAAGTAAGTCCACAAGTGGATACGTATTTACACTTGGAGGTGCAGCCGTATCTTGGAAATCATCAAAACAAACTGTGAATACACGCTCAACTATGGAAGCAGAATTTGTAGCCTTAGACAAAGCCGCCGAAGAAGCGGAATGGTCAAAAATTTCCTAGAAGGTATTCCATTGTGGCCAAAGCCTGTTACGGCCATTTGCATACATTGTGATAGCATGGCTGCTCTTACAAGAGCTAAGAACCAAATCTACAATGGCAAATCGAGGCATATAAGGCGACGTCACAAAACAATTAGAGACTTACTCAAGAATGGAATTATTTCCATTGACTATGTAAAATCAAAGGAGAATATAGCGGATCCTTTAACTAAAGGCCTTAATAGAGAGCAAGTCCTATTTACATCGAGGGGAATGGGCTTAAAGCCAACATAATGAGTCAATACTTGGCGGAAACCTAACCTAGCAACATTGGAGATCCCATGGTCTAGGTTCAATAGGCAAACTAGTTGGGGAAGACTCAAGATATTTAACACACACATATATGCTCATTCCTAAGATAAAACAAAGTGTGTTTTCCGTTGACGATTGAGGGATGAATATTATTATATATTCTTAATAATGCTAATAGCTTTTTAAGTGGGATAGTACGGACTATTCTTAATTGGCATTACCTATATGAGATTGATGTGGGGTCGCATCTATGAGAACCAACATGGCTAAGTTCTCTAAAACTCTCACGAAGAAAGGAGTTGTTCAGGACCAAAATGAACACAACCGTAAGAATTTGAACTATGTCTAGATATGATATGTGTGATACTTGTTGTCTCGGTTTACTACAAAATGTGAATAGTTCAAGACTTGAGTTCACTACTTCACAAAGTAAATCCGATAAGTATTCACTACGAAAGGTTCAAGTCCACAAGACACCTCACTACAAAAAATAATTGCAATGGCCACCCCAATTAGCGTCGGCGCAAAAATGCCGTAGCTAATGGTCCTAGATTTGCTACGGCAAACAAGGCGTCGCAAAAAAAAAAAAAATTTGCGACGGCAAAGGGAAGCCGTAGCATAAAAATTAAAAATTTTGCGACGGCAAAGGAGAGGCGTAGCATGAAAATGCTTAAATGGCAACGGCATTCAAAATGCCGTAGCAAAATTTTTCCTAATACTTGCTTCGCTGCAATTGCCGTAGCCTTTATTTACAAACTTAACCTAGCTCCAAGGCGCGAAGAGACGAAAATTAGGCGCGTCTAGATTTTAGTTCCCTTTGAACTAAACACAAACTCCCCTCAGATCTGAAACCTAAACACAAACTCTCTTCTTTTCTTTCTGGCTAGGCGGATTTAGGCCTTTTTTTTTAAGCTCTTTTCTTTTGATCGCAAAACATGTGAATGCATTCATCGACAAAACCAGCAAAACAGACCCAAGCTCCATTGCAACTCTTCGCTCTTCGCCCTCCCCCAAGCCACCGCAGAACAGATCGATTCATTCGATCCCCAAAACCAGCAAAACAGACCCAAGCGACCGCAGCTCTTCGCTCTTCACCATCCCCCAAGCCATCGCAGCTCCACCGCAGCTCTTCGCTCGTCGCCCTCCCCCAAGCCACCGCAGAACAGATCGATTCATTCGATCCCCAAAACCAGCAAAACAGACCCAGCCACCGCAGCTCTTCGCTCTTCGCCGTCCCCCAAGCCACCGCAGCTCTTCGCTCTTCGTACTCCCCCAAGCCACCGCAGCTCCACCGCAGCTCTTCGGCCTTCGCCTTCCCTCAAGCCACCACAGCTCCACCGCAGGTCTTCGCTCTCCGCCCTCCCCCAAGCCACCGCGTCTCTGCCTCAGACTCCCTCTGCTCCGTGCCTCTGCCTCGAAACGGTAAGTTCTAATTTCTAAACTTCAACCGCAATGAATCTTCAGCGCCACCTTCCCTCAGGTTCGACCCTTTTGCTCAAAGCTTTGATCTTTATGTCCAATTTGAAGTTTGGTTGACCCAATAGATTAGCCCCCTTTTTTCTGGAACCATCAAGGCCGTCGGGAAACATGTGTCGAGATGGAAAGTGGGCGATCAGGTAATCTGAAGAAAAAAGTTGATCTTATGCTTTGTGTGTTTTGTTTCTCAGAGGAATTGGTCATTTTTGGTTGTAAAGTTTAGAGGGAGAAAAAATGTAATGATATTTGCTAACAAGGAATTGGAATTAGGAATATTCGATGACCCTGTTGTTACGTTCAGTTAGAGAAATGAGATTTGACGGATTTTTATGTAGGTGTGTGCTTTACTTAGTGGAAATACTCTTTCTCTCTCTGGAAATACTCTTCCAAAGCCTATTACCTCTTTGACTTGTTGATATCTGGAGTCCAATTGGATTTTTTTGTTTTTCTCATGAATTCAGAAATTATATATATGAAATTGCGCAAATTCCAGAGGCTATTAATCCTTTGGATGGAGGCAGATCTTTGTTCTTGATTGTGTCTCTTTCATACTATATGGTGTTGGAAAACATATAATTAATTTAGTACCAGCCATTGGGTAGATACTAGATACAATTAACAGATAATGAAGATGTTGCATGTATTGTTTCTGAACTAGCTTTGCTCTTTTTGCTGATTGATTTTTGTTTCCTTCAGAAATTTTCAACATTAATGGTTATGCAGCTTGCATTTCAAAGCCTCGGTGTGGTCTATGGTGATTTAGGCACATCTCCTCTCTATGTGTTCTACAATACATTTCCTAATGGAATTAGTGACCCGGAGGATTTAGTTGGAGCTTTATCTGTCATCATATATTCCCTCACTCTAATTCCCCTCCTGAAGTATGTATTTATTGTCTGTAGAGCAAATGACAACGGTCAAGGTAACATTCAACCAATATATTACTCTACTAGTTCTCTGCGCTCCTAGAATCCATACATAAGCTTGACTTTTCCCTCTATACCTTTCTAATCTTAGGAATTACCACTGAATTAATGCTGTGCTCAAATAATAATTCTAGTTGATCTTTATTTGGTTGTTCAATAACGGAGACATTACATTGAAATAATGTCATGGCTTTGTTATCATGTTGCGAGTAATGCAGTTTGTTATCAATGAACTTTTGTTGTAAACAATACCAACATATGGTTAACACTATTATATAAACCCTAGCACAGTCGACATGTATGAACTTTTGAAATCTAATTATATGTATACTTCTATTATGCAGATGTAGTTGTGTTTGTTGCTGTTGTTATACTGGTACTACTGTTTACAGTGCAACACCATGGTACAGACAAAGTTGTTTGGTTGTTTGCACCAATAGTGCTCCTTTGGTTTCTCTTAATAGGAGGGATTGGCTTGTTCAACATTTGGAAATATGATAGTACCGTTCTAAAAGCTTTTTCACCTATGTATGTATATCGATTTTTTAAGGGGAGGAAAAGACGGTTGGACATCTCTAGGAGGTATTATGCTTACCATAACAGGTAAATTTCTTCTATGGCATTATGACAGTAACCAATTTTCCATTTTCTGATCTGTACCTTATTATTATTTTTTTCCAAGAAATTCAAGCAATTTTTGAACCCTTGCAGGAACAGAAGTACTCTTTGCTGACCTCTCCCATTTCCCAGTCCTGTCAATACAGATAGCTTTCACATCAGTTGTATTTCCTTGCCTTCTTTTAGCATATTCTGGTCAGGCTGCTTACGTTATAAATATTTGATATTTCAGGTAAAGTGACTCGGTCACCAGCTCGATTATCCTCTATGTATTCTGTGAAGTGCAGTTGTTGGTTTGATATCCACATGGTGATGTCCTTTAGCTGATGAGTATTATCAAATTACTTTATGTAGATAATATTGAAGCCTGTGTATGTGTCCCTAACCTGATTTTTATTTAATGTGCAGAACATTGATAAATTCCCTCTACTGTGATTTGTTAAATTAAAGACTATGCATTGATTTTCTATTAACAATTGTTTATGGGTTGTAACAATTAGTGTCTGGGTAGCTTGATTTGCTAAGAATTGATCAATTTCAAGATTGGGTTTTTTTTTTTTCTTTTAACAATGTCTATGTTTTTATCTTCTTCTTTGGTTGGTTGTTTTCATTGATTTTGAATGTTGATCAATTCTGGGTTTTTTCTTTCTTTTAACAACGTCTGTGTTTTTATCTTCTTATTTGGTTGTTTGTTTTCATTGATTTTGAATGTTGATCAATTCTGGGTCAAGTAACTGTAACTATTCATGTAACTGGTCATGTAACTGACCATGTAATTGACCATGTCACTGACCAAGTAACTGTAACTGGTCATGTAACTGGTCACGTAACTGACCATGTCACTGACTAAGTAACTGACCATGTCACTGACCAAGTAACTATAACTAGTCATGTAACTGGTCACGTAACTGACCATGTCACTGACCAAGTATCTGTAACTGGTCAAGTAACTGACCATGTCACTGACCAAGTAACTGTAACTGGTCAAGTAACTGACCATGTCACTGGTCAAGTAACTGACCATGTCACTGGTCAAGTAACTGACCATGTCACTGACCAAGTAACTGTAACTGGTCAAGTAACTGACCATGTCACTGTAACTGGTCACGTAAGCGATACAATTTCTGGATTTGTCTTCAGCTTTCTCATTCCAATTTTCTTTTCTTCTCACAAACTCATAAAATCGTTCATGTCTCTACAAATTACCAACTTTTAGTCCAATACACAAACAAACATGGGATAAGACTATTTTAACTATTCTGCTCTTTAGTCCTAAGCAGTACCAAACATGGGTCAGATATTAACATAGCATATCCCAGGTTAGAAGAGTCCTAGACTATTATAGGAAATAAGGTGGGGGATAATAGTCCCACGTAACAAACACCACCTAATTGTAATACTTTGGTTCAGGTTTAGTGGTTGATTCTATTATAAACAATTCTGGTTCCTGAACAGGGTAGTGGTAAACAATTTTGGTGTGGAAGAAAACAAGGAAAAGACAATGGTTATCTAAAGCTTGACTTGTACGAGAATTCTGTTATCTAAAGTTGGGTTACTGCATATTTACCTTGCTAGCAATCTAATTTCATGGTATAATTTCTTCATTTTGTTTCTGTTTTTACTAGCCTTTCTATTTATACTTTTGAAGTATGTCATTAGTTATAATATCAGTTGTTACGGATTCTGCTTAGTGCTTATTTACTTGGGGTAGATGCCATGGATAATTGATTTAGTGCTGGAGGTGTTGGATGAGGAATTTATATATGTTTGAGGTCTTGAATATATAAATTACTGATTATATAAAGTACTGAAATCAGTAATATCAACTAAATAGAAAACTATGCTCAGGATTCTGCCGCGAATGCTGGTCTACCCGTTCGGAGATTCAAGTTTATATAAGCAGTATGTGAAATCTCCCTTTTGCCATAAGTCAATCATTGCAACCTGCGATGTTCATTATTGAAATTGGGTTATGGTGTGACATTGAAAAAGGGTGATATGCAAAGCCATACATGATATATCAATTTTCTTTTTTTGATGTCTTAGGTTCCGGATGCAACTAGTGACCATGAAATTCGGAGGGAATCTGTAGGAGAAGAAGGGAATCCAGATTCAAGCTGTGATAGAGCAATGGACTGAGTTTCAATATGTTCATATTCTGATAGTGCAATATTGGAATTTTTGTTAAGTGTTACTCTTGGTTGTCTTCATTAGGTGCTTGGTTTTGGGCATAACTTTGTATTTCTTCTAATTACGTAGTTGGATGAATGCAGCAACTTAATTACATTGCTATGAAATAGATGAGTTAATCAACAATATGTGTTGTGTATTGATATTTTTATCTCATTTTTGGATGTTGCAAAAATACAGGTTTTGTTAAAAAAAAAAAATTGTTGGTTGGCTACTAGCATCGGTGAATTGCCGTAGCCAAGAATATATTTTTATATAACACGAAGCTACGGCAACGGGACCGTAGCAAAATTTGCTATTGAAAAATTAGCGGGAAGCAAATTTGGCAGGAAAAATTTTAGGCGGGAAACAAATTTGGCAGGAAAATTTTTTGGCGGCAAGTAATATATTTATCGCAATATTAATTATGCTGCGACGGGAATTTGCCGTAGTAAATTTTGTAATGGCAACGGCATTAGGGGTAGCATGAAACCGTAGCAGAGTAAGTGTCGCAAATCACTTTGCCGTCGCAAAAGTGGTTTGCGACGGCATTTTGCCGTGGCTAAAGGTTTTGGCGACGCCACCAACGGCGTCAGAAGCTTTGCCGTCGCAGAGCCGTCGCAAATGCTTTTTTGCCACGGCAAAACAGCTTTTAGCTACGGCAGAGCGCCGTGGCTATTGCAATTTTTTTTTGTAGTGCCTTTTCCGATGCATATCCTATCAAAGTTCTCCAAAATAACTATGAGTTCCTAATTCGATCTCTTATTTTCTATTCAAATGTGGGGTATTGTTAGGGTTTGAATCGAAAATGTGGGGTATTGTTGGAACTTGTGGGACTTAAGCCCCACATGGAAGAAGTTTTAAAGGCTAATGGCCTTTATAGGGAGTTTCCCATGAATAGAATTAAATGGGCAACAAGTCAAAGTGTGGGCTTCGGTGGGCTTTCCTATTGGGTTTCCATAGGAATATGGAGAAATATATATATATATATATATATATATATATATATTAAGTCAAAGATGGGCCTTGGGCCTTGGGGCTCTTGGGCTTGGTTTGACTAAATCTGATTTTATTTTTGCTTAACTGTTCAATTTTTCGGATAAAATCCAACAGTTGCAATAGATGGAATCAAACAACGTCAAACAACTGCCGACGCAACTGTTCATCTTGGCTTTTATATAAGGACGACCTTCGGTCGTCATTATCAATCGATCGATCTTCTTCTTCCTCCCCCCAAAAAAGTTATTCTGAGAAACATAAAGTAGAATTCGTCAGGGTCAAGTTCTTGTGCAAGAACTTGTACCAGATAGTTATATCCTCTAGATAGACGTCCGAAACTACAGCACAAGTAGGGGCGAATTTCTGTCTTAGGTCACTGCATCGCAGGCCTCTATCTGATCAAGTTAGTGATTCAATTTCGAATTAAAGATTATTTGATTTCAATCATTATTATTATATATTCAATTTTTGATTTAGATTATATATATATATATATATATATACACACACGGTTACTGTTCGTAAATACTGATTGGTTCTATCAAATAGCATGTGCTCATCTTTTGAGGAAGGCGCCAGGTAAGACATTTTTGATCTTCTTTGCAATCTGGAGAACATAACCTACCACCGGCCAACTTGTCATAATAACAATATAAACAAGTAACCACAATGGCCACCTACTCTGTCGAGATAGCAGATCTAAGCATCTTCTAGCAGGAGCAATTACATCAAGAGGCGTAGTAGCTTGTTCAGAAGATTGTACGACATTAGCCAAAGAATCTGACTCTGGCTGTGGCCTCTGTTGATCTCTCTCTGCTGAAATTTTACCTTCTATTGGTTCAATTATTAATGGTGGGTAAGAACTTGCCACCTGAAAACACATGAAATTCAACACTTAATACTTGCATAATTTAACCAGTATGCTGTAGCATGCCAACAAAATAGAGCACGAAGTTATAAGAACATTAGTTCCAATACTTTTCAGTAACAATCAACTATTCAACAGTATCGCAAAATAAAATGATCAAATCACATACACCAACTATTACTTCATTAAGCATTTGAAATGTAATGAAAGCAAATTTATACCTTCTTTACATGCATATGTTGGCTACAATGTAAAACTCTTAAAAATTCGTCCACAGCCCTTACCCACCTGCAAGGAAAGAAAATAGACAACCAAATATCAGAAGGGAAATTCTGATGCAGTTTCCTCAATAAATGCACAAGTAAAGACGCCGTACAAATTTCAACTTCATTAAAATGGCTATAATAACCTTTTACATGATCAATAGCATTTCATATGTAAAATGGGAATGAACTACATAGATGTGATTAACAAATTTGGAAATAAGGTGCTAACGTAGAAACATTAATTAAATACCAAATGCCAGTAGCAGTTAATCCTTCAAAGAAAGCTAAGTGTCCTCCACGCTTTGTGGTAGCCAATACAATATTTGAGTTTGCCCTATTGATGACGAATATCAAACATGTGCTTAAATTATGCGGAAGAAAAAAGTGATGATTGAAAGAAAGTAATCGATGGAATATTAAGAGCAACTCCACCTGCATTCATCCCAAGGAATGGCTTCCCTGGTACAAAGTGGATCATCTAATGCACTGATACAGAGTAGTGGCACTGACACATTTCCTACATAACTAGCACTGCTACAATGCCTGTAATATGTGTCCACAGTCTGACACAAAAGCACAATCTAGTTAATCAGAAAAAATAAAAAACAAAAAAGTTAAGAAAAAAATTCAGCTGAGCAAGAAAAACTAGTAAATCACGTCCATTGATACCTCAAATTTCCCAACAAGGCGAGTAGCATGATGATCAAAATCACGAATACAACGAGACTTTTAAAGCCCAAGATAACAACAAAGCAAATATTAGTAAAGGCAAGACACACACACACATATATATATTATAGCATCAATGTTAAACACAGCTAAAATGTTATCGGTCCAAGCTCATCCTAGGAGATGTGAATGGTATAAAACTATAAATCAAGGTTTTCAAAAGGGTGCATGCCTCAAGGATGAATCTGGATGCTGGGGGCAACATACACTGAAGCCCACAAGGTTGACAAGAACCTAACTTTCTCCCAAAGGTCCTCCACCCACTTTCCCTAGCCTTCAAAGAACCTTCTAATATCAAAAACTAACAACTGATCGAAGGTTAAAAGTGATAGAGATGAAAGAGAAGATGCAAGGGGGCGAGTAGCTGAATCATATGTGGGGTATGAGAGGATATTTCACTTCTTTCTGGGCTTTAGTAGAGTGTAGGAACAATTACTTTGATGCCATTTATTTTAAAATTGCAATGCACTGATATCTAAAGCCCTAAAAGTTTGGAGTTTGGTTGTTTTTTCTGGCTTTTGTTGGGTTGTTTAGCTTGTAGCCTCCAAATCTAGTGGATTTCTAATACACTATTTCCTTAACAAATTCTCATCTCCTGCCAAGAAAAATAAATAAATGAAAGAATCATGCAAGAATTTTATTTTTGGTCAAACCATTGTTTCCAAAAGTTTTAAATTATCGAGTCTCAAACTATTAAAAGCTCTTCTTAAAATAATGCTGGGGATTGCAAATCTTAAGCATGTGACAACACCTACCTTTTCTATACCTTCCCAATTAGCCAGCCGAGAAAACATAGGCCTGTGCCTACAGTCAACAATTAAAAATTTCTTCACATAAATATCATTTTGATAAAGAAGTTCAAAATTGACTTAGGACAGCTACACCACCGCTTTATTCAAAGAAAAAAAGAAATTCAAAACATTAAGATATTCAAGTAATTAGATATGAATGTGTAACACATATATGTATGAATAAAGCATATAAAGTAGAAAATTACACAAACATTTAGAAGCTATTTACTACCCAATTCAAAAGGGAAGCACGTACATACAATTGTACATAGCCTTGAAGGCCAATTGCAAGAACTCTGTCATAAATTTTTTGCAACAGCCTACGGCGTAAAAATCTATCACTAATCTGCAGAGCAAATCAAAATAGGATAAGTAAGTTCACAATTATAAGGGACTACTGCCTATAGATAAAGGACTAGGATCCATTAGAATTGTAAATGAGCATATTTGTTAGATCTCTTGGTTTGAAATCCCAAAAACCCAACATTATTTTTACAATATCACAAATTTCACAATAAACTGTTTAGCTAGCTGAAACATATAACTTTCATTTATTTATTATTTGTTATTTATTTATTTTTGATGAGATAAAGCATATAACATTAAAACATGTACCAGTGGTGAATGCAACAGTTAGATATTTTTCTACCTAAATAAGTGAAAGGATATATAGAAGAGTAATTCTACATACACATGCCTATTTACTTAATACACACCTTACAAATTTTTTTTTTGTCAATCTTTTCTCTTGAATTTCCTCTTATGCCCCTTATTATAAAATATGAAAAAAGAAAAGAAAAAAGTAACGAGTTTGCTTGATGGTGATGGAGGTTGCAAAGTTGATAAAGGTTGGCTAGTGTTTTTCGATGAAGGCTGGGGTCCTAGAGGAATTAGAGGTTCATGGCCATGACAATTAGACTGAATGATGAGTTCTTGTAGTATAGACTGCATATTTATGTTTTTGATCCAATTGGATTGTAATTATATTTGATTAATTTGGACACTCTGGCATATGATTCTCATTAATCTTCTCTTCTCTACTGCCCTAATTTAAGTTTATTAATTTATGTTTTGATTATATATTTTTATTTATAATCTGAATCTTATAAGTTGGTAATACGATAGCATGGATTATGTCTATGAGAGTAGTGCTACAAGCATGAACATTGATCCCCGAGAATTCTCTGCAATATTGATTTGGGGAAGATGCATGCAGTTAGTTGATTTTATTTTAACCTATCAAATTTTCAACAATCATCGAACTCATTCTTTTCGTATTGTCCATCTTTATTTACATTTTTGTTTCTAACTTATTCATTTGATTGTACAATAGAGAATAGCAATAGATTGAAATATGATAATTTTTGCACCTCTCAACCATGGTGGTTCGGATCTAAGTTGTCCTTTTTTGTTTTTGTTTTTTTTGCCCCTTCTTCCCATGTATTCTTAGTTACGAGGGTAAAGATGTATTAAAGAAAAATTTTAAAAAATAAGAGTGTGTATTAAGAAAATTGGTAGGTGTACTTAAAATTTCTCTATATAGAATCATTTTTGAGGATGTATTAACAAATATCCTAAGATAAATCCACATATATTTAGATAATAAAAAATGATGCATAACTTCTGGGATACTTTCAATATCCGGGTACTTGCCCTAATTTGCTTACGAAGTCCATCTACATTATTTAAATAAAAAAAAAAGAATGAGCTAACTATGAGGCGCAAAAGAATGTCTATCCACATGCATGGTTTGAGATTCCCGATGAAACAAAGCATGCAACATAGCAGTATTATAATTTGCTTAAGAGCATCTTTAGCAATACTAGCTATTTTTGAGTCAAATTTGAGCTAAAGTATCTAAAAAGTCATTTTGGCTAGCCACTTTAGAAATTCGTCTGTATCAGTGCTCTCTATTTTAACTAATTTTGAATTTATATTATTTTTTAAAGAAATATTAAATAATTTAAATGTATTTATAAATTACATAAAGTAACTCAAAATGAATATTTTAAATTATAGAGAGCCTCATCTCGCTCTCTATATTTAGGAGCGAGATAGCTAAAAGTTATAATAGAGAGTCACTTAGAAGTCTGGTGCAGCTGCTAAAATAGATAAAAAGCTAAATATGCTCTCTAAAATAGCTAAGGAGCAAAAATAGAGTCTACAAAAGATGCTCTAAGTCCTCATTGTTTTAGAATCCTTTTCCCATTGGGATAAGAATTATCTTCTTCCTATGTCGTGGTATTTTTCCAAAAATTACTATGAAGAAACATTTTCATTCACAACAAAATTAAAGCACTTACTAACCAGAAGGTCCCAAGGAGAACATATTGCTACAGCTCCGGCAACTGGAATACTATCTCCATCCTCCCCAAGATATTTCACCTGGAATAAATTAAATTAGAGTTGAGTACTAGAATAGAACTTACAATGAGATTTGCTCTAAGAACCGCGAACATTACTAGAAATGCAAGGTTAAGTGAGATATATATTTTTTCTTAAGTGTAACAATCTTCGTGGATAAAAGGACAGACTACAATAGTGGACAAGGTATATACCGAGCAAAAGCCAATATAAAATAGCAAACTATATAAAAATTCTCAATAATTTAAAAGATTAAAGAATCACCAAACAATAAACTATGAATGCCCCGATGGATGCCCATAAACTAGCCCTCTCCCTTACATCATCAAAAACCATCCTAGTTTATCCAGTGCCACCAAACTCACATAACAACATTGCACCACATCTCCCTAAAATCATAACCTTCTTCTTTCCTATAAAAACTTAAGCTTCTCCTAAGAAAATATTTAAGCAAAAGTAAAAGACAAATAGTAGCTTCTTTCAAAATGCTTAGAATAATTATATAACATGACCACATTACATACCAAAATGTTGGCTCCCATACTCATTCCAACAACAAATAAAGGAGCGTTGGGGTATTCATGATGGAGATGATTAATGACTGCCCGCAGATCCTCTGTCCAACCAGCATGATAAAAGCAATCGGACTGAAACACGTAATGATAAAACACAGTGGGATTAACTATATATCAATAAACTTAATGAGAAGTTAATAACTAATAAGAAATTTGCAACAGCTAGAAAACTTAACAAGAGATAAATACAGCACAACCCACAAAATTGATGCCCTAGATGTTAGAAACTTAGAACAATAAACTACAAAACATCATGCCTACACAACTCACATACAGCATTTAAGACCACTTCCATTAGTAGGGTGATTCAAATAAGGTTTTAACATTCAAGGGTTATTTTTGGTATTTGAAATTAGACTTATCAAGGGTTATTTTTGGCATTGACTTTAAAAAAAATATCAAGAATCGAATTTATGGTGATTTTTCAAGTTTGACACAGGAAACAGACTTTCTGCTGACAGAAATTAGGAACATGTTGCAGTCATTGTTTGAAGGGTCGAATGATTTGTTTTATTCTCTAATTTTTTTTTTTGAATATTTTTTGCTGGGTCTATTTTCTGGGTGAAAATTTTTGTGAATTTATATTTTGTAGTTATTATTTGTATAAAATTCGTTAACTATTTGAACCTAGGTGTTTAGGTGGAGAGGCTTATTTTGGGTACTGTTTTGAAGACAGCTTTTGGGGCTGGGGAAAACATGGTTTTGCTCTCAAATATTTATTGTCACGCCCCTGATTTTATACACAATAAATTGATATATAACCCCATAATTATATATGCGTGAATGTCCAGTCATCAATACAAAGCACCTGAAATCTTTTTCCCTTAAACTTACACATATATTGATGCCCTGAACCCTCAAAGTTAATATACACTCGCTCCAAAGAGTTATATATTACACAAGCTTACGAATTAAATTGTCAACAACAAGATAAACGTAAATGCTCCTCAGAGCTCACTACAACGGAAGTCCAAATAACGGTAAAGTCACAAAATTGGCTTCCTACCGTAAAGCTGCTCGCTCGCTGCCTCAACCTCGATTATCCTAACCTGCAGGATTAACCCCTACACCGTTGGAATGGTGCACCGGATTGCCACACAACAAACCCGGTAAGCTTTTGCAAGCCCGTATGAGTAACTCAAAACACACATGCACAACTCACGTCAAAACGAGGAAAACCTTTCAACTCGCGGATAAAGAAAACATACCATGTTTCCAAAAACAATACTCTTTTCCCAAAAGAAACGACGAAAGTCACACCGTGACAAAATCATATAAATCGTTAACCTAACAATTCAAATATGATAAATCGATCCAACCTAGATAAAACAATAATTAGGTCCAACCTGGACAAAACATCAACACAAATCAATCATACCTATCGTTAACCTAACAAATAGAATATGATAACTCGATCCAACCTGGATAAAACAATAATTTGGTCCAACCTGGACAAAACATGTACCCAGGAGTCTTAAGTAACCTACTTAGATCCCTGAAGTACGATGGCAGACAGACTAGAGCTCTAACTGAATCGTAACCTGTCACCTGGCCAAGGTTCAATCTTACGATATAATATTGCCATGAGGATGCAACCTGCAACCCCGGATCCTTAGGCCAACCTGACCCTCAGATCAAAACGTCAAATCAACCCAAAAGGAGAAATCACAACCTGTGACTCTCAAATCCTCAGACCACCGGTCGTCGGATCAAAACATTAAATCAAACCAAAAGGAGATATCACAACCTGTGACTCTCAATCATCAAACACTTTTCAAAACAATAGAAATACCATTTCCCACAATTTGTTTTTCGAAAAGCCACACCCCAAAACAATAAAAAGCATCATTTCATGCATATTGTTCAAAATCCACAAACCACCAAAACATATATATTTCACGTAAATATATACATACGTAGTCATCCGCTCAGGAATGCCTCCTAATACCAACTATAGTTTGCAATTAACTAAATAACTCTCAAAACAGTATGGTGAACTCGTTCGTGATATGAACTTGGTGAGATTACTCACCTCAGAATCCCGCTGCGTCTTCTATACAGAACCGAACTAACACTATCAGCAACAACTCGTCCAATTCACCTTTAGAAGCACCTAATCACCAATGATCTTAAATCAGTAACGATTCACATTTGATTAAAATTCGAAACCCCTGTTTTGAACTAAAATCCCCAAAGTGGCGCCAATCGAGGTAAAACCACATCCGAGACCTCCCAAAGTCTTCGGAATACGTCCACGATCGATGTGACCAAACCATAAGTCGATCGGATGCTCGAATCCTCAGGGATCAAATAAATCGATCGGTATGAAACTGCAAAAATCATAACAAATCCATTCGAACTCCAAAATTTGCATATTATATATCGAAACGCTCGTATCGACGAGTAGAAGACATATAATACTAGAAACAGTCCCATACATGGCCGGAACACAGCCGGAACGCAGCCACAGGTGGTGGTGCACCGCCGCCGGCCAAAACTCATTATTTCACAAAACTCCCAACATCAAAAACCTTCATCTAAGCATGCTTGTGAACTTTCATAACTAGATCGAAGTCAGAAAACAAGCTTAAGGGATCGAAAACTACCTTACAAGCCGTGAACAGTAATCCAATCCGAGTTGATCGAAGTTTCACGTGAATCGATCCAAACAACCACCAAGGATCAATCAAGGAGGCTGCTTTGAGCTTCCCAAGCTCAACTTGAAGCCCGGCCGACGTCGGAACAAGGATTTCCTACCGGGTCCGAAAACTCCAATCTGCACCGCCTTCTATCGCCGCCACCACCGAGAATCGGCGCTAGAGAACACCACAGGGAGGAGCGCACGGAGGAGACGAACTTATCTGGAAGGTCTCGTCGCCAGAGATGGTCGGAGCTCTCCGGAAAAGTCGGGTCGGATCGACCGGGTCAGCGTCGGGTCAGCCGGATATCTTCGATTCTGAAGGTAGCAGTCGAGAGAAAAGAGAGAGAAAGGAATTGGTTTTTCCGGAAAAGGAAACTTATGAAAATAGTAAGTTTCTCCTTCGGGAAACTTCTATTTATACCAAAATAGAAATTCCTTCCAATGGCCATAACTTTCTCATACGAACTCCGATTTCTACGTTCCACATATCCACGAACTCGTATCGACGCGCTCTACAACTTTCGCGAAGGAAGTTTTTGGAGAATCCCAACGCATCAAAAGTCAACCTTGAACCCCCCCCTAAAGTCATACTTTTCAATAATTAATTCGTCTGAAACACTTCCGCTCCGTCCACAAGCCACGAAACCGTCCAACAACCATAAATTAGATTCCGGAAATTCCTCGGAAAATAATTACGAATTTCCGGGGCATCACATTTATTGTATTCTAAGTGTTTAGTACTAAATAGGTGTGTCAAAATTTCAATATTCTTGAGACGGTATTGAAAGCTGTGGAACTTTTGGATGTGTTATTGACAATGATGATTTTGTTTCCTGACAGCAACCATGGTCGGTTTTGAAAACTTATTTGGACAAGTTTTTAGCCTTCTTTTGACTTAAGATTTTTATATTAGGTACTTGAGAATGTCTACTTTACTCCCGTAATCAGAGCTGAAACTATAATACGGTCTGAAGGGGTCGGAAGCTTCCCAAAGTTTTTCACAGATCTCGTTCACTATTATGGTGCAGTGAAGGAAGTTAGAGAAAATTACTTTATTTAATACATGGACCGCTCCCCACCCAATTACACACAACCACGTGCCACTTGAGAGGAATAAAGAAAAAAAAAACAGAAAGCCATTGTCCACGTGACTATTTTTTATACAAGATTTTATTGAATTAAGGGAAAATCGTCCGTACAGTACTTGACCTTTGCTCCATTCTAAACTTCAATACCTCACGTTTAGAAAATATCAGAACGGTACCTAACGTTCTAACTCTGACCGAATTAGTACCTGTAGCCGTTAGCTCCGTTACAAAAATTGACAGCTGTCATATTTTGATCATTAAATGACCAATTTGCCCTTTTTTCCCTTTTTTCTCATTTAATAAAATAAAGCAAAAATTTTTTTTTTTACAAAAATGCCAAAATGAAAGGGTGAGGACTGAGGAGGGCCGTAGGTGGGAAGGGGTCAGGCGGCGACAACTGGAAAGCTCAAGTCATGATCTGCCCCCAGCAATTTCAAGGCAGCAGCGTAGCACAACAGCACTCCAACAAAGTCGGTGAGCAATCATCCATCAGCAACAACCACCATCACCATTACCACAACAGCACTCCAACAGAGTCGCTCGAGAGGCGAGAGTGGCTGGCTTCGTTAGAAGGTAGCAGAGAAATTGGAAAGTCATCATCCATCAGCCACCATCACCACCACCACAGCCAAAACCACAACCACACGGCCCCGTCCCCAAACTTTTTGATTCAAACAACACCCGTAGCAAATTTCAACCCAAAACACCACCAAAGTGGTTAAAGGAAAACAACTTGAGAAGATTTCCATCTTGATCACTTTGATTTCCCGAAACCCAAACAAAGCCAAGTCCTTGAGCAAGTCATTGGGTTTACTTCTTGGCCAGGTTTAAAGTTGGGTCCGACTCTGATTCAACGCAAAGCAAGAAGAAAGTGGAGCTACTAGAGAAGATAGTGGAGGAGAATGAGAGGATGGTGGGTCTGGTGATTAAACTGGTTCACCGGAAAAAAAAAAAAAAAAAACCAGGCTACTAGGGTCGCTGTTGCAAAGGGTAAATCAGCTGGAGAGGGTTCTCATCAATGAGAGATTTAGGAGAAGAGGAGACATGCTATAGAATGCAGAGAAGGGTTCTTCTAGATTCTGAAAAATTGTTTCTGGGTTTGGTGGGTTTGACCCAAAGACCCCAAAATCTCCATCAGCTCCGTCCAGCTCCCCTCCTTCTCCATCCTCAACTCCACCATCAACTTCACCCTCTCCCAATATGTGACGTCCCGAACCCGAATTCACCGGTTTACTAGTCATTTGGACGGTAAACAACTTTTACTTTCACTTTTACTGTCGTTTCAATGCTTTTAGGGGGCCCTAAAAGTTGACTTTTTCTTCGGGTCAATATTTGAGAAAATTTCCTTCATGAAAGTTGTAGAGGACGTTAAACCGAGCGCGTGCATATGTGGTACGTAAAAATCGGAGTTCGTATGCAAAAGTTATAAGCGAAATGGTAAAGTTACTGTTCATGATAAGTTTCTATAAATAGGACGAGTTACTGTGGTAAGTTTCCATTTTCGGAAACTTACCGAGCCCTCTCCTTTCTCTCTCCCCGATTCTCTCTTCCTCTCCGACCTCATCACCTTCTTCCGGCCATATCTCCTCCATCCGGCGACGGATTTTGACGTGCAAGGTGTCGTTGGAAAGCTCTCTTCATTCTCTTGATTTCTGGGTTCGTTTGGTAGCCTAATATGAACTGTGGAAGGTGCAGCAATGAGAAGAAGAGGACGGTCACTGTAGCCGAACGGAGGTTTCATCGATTTCCGGCGATTCCGGCCACCTCCGGTCCCCATTTCGCCATCGAAGGTTCGGTTTTCATCACTGATCATTTCCCCTATGGCCTTGTATCACGATTTAGTGTGTAGATGCCGAATCGACGAATTGAAATTCTAGGGTTCTTGAGGATTTCTGGGTTTTTGTTTATTGATCGATTTCGGCCGTTTTTAATTGTTATTTGGGAATGTTGTAGTTGAGAAGTTGAATCAGTGTGTTGAGAAGGTGCTACTACCAAATTTTGGTAGCCATCGGAGATGGTGGCGGCGGCGCCGCCACTGTGGGCGGCGGTAGCGGCGGCTAGGGTAGTTTATAAATTTCAATTTTTAGCTAGTTAAATTCTATAATTATCATAGAGCTTGTATATGAAATTTGGTGAATTTTGGAGAAGCTTGGATTTAATTATGAATTTTTGAAGTTTAGGGTTTCGATTATCGAATTACGAGAATCCGACCGTCGGATATCTCTCGGTTCTGCCTTGGAACCTTTAAATTAACGAAATGGTATTAGTGGTATAATTTGGGTTGCATCCAAGGAGAAGTGGAGATGTAATTATGAGGAATTGATTTTAGGAATCGTATTAATTTGTCGAATAACTATTCACGGAATATAATTGTGTACAGGGCGATGTACCGAGCTATTGCTCGACGAAGGAACTCGTATGCATGGTCGCCTAAATAGTACTGTGAGTGGACATTTGTTTTTAAATTAATTCCGCATGCAGTATTATTATTATTTTCTTCCAATTGAGATTTAATTATGTTTTGAATATTTGAGATTTAGTTTATCGAGATTTATTTATGGATTACGAGATTAGTATTGAAATTCCTTCCCGAGGGCTTTTAGTAGATTTTTGAGATAGTCATTCATGAGTTATTGAGTTGGGAAATGATTTTCGGGAAGTGACTGATTCGGAAAAATATTATGAGAATTATTGTTTTCGAATATCAGTTTTTATGAAGATATACGAGTGCGAGGGATTTAGCAAATATTTGAGCATGATTGATTTATCGAGATTTATTGGGTTTTGAATTCCGCACTTATGAGACTTGGGTTAGATGGAACTTTCTTTCCGAAAGCAATTATTGAATTATAGAGTATGTGATTATGCTTTCGAGGATTTATTGAGATATCAAGGATTGAGTTAGTGAGTTATTACTGAGTTATGCTTTCGGTGAATTATTATTGATTTATTGAGGTAATATCGAGTTTCTTTCCGAAAGCAAGTGATTGAAAGAGGTTATGTTCAGTTCTTGAGGAGGCTATTCAGTTTATTAAGGAGGCCAGTTTTGGCGCATGCGTATCTTACCTAGTTGGCAGTCCCTTCTAGGTAATAGTCTGGTTGGCAGTCCCTTCCAGACTACAGCTCGGTTGGCAGTCCCATCCGATGCGTCATCTGGTTGGCAGTCCCTTCCAGATGACATGAGGTAGCTAGTCGGCAGTCCCGTCTACTACCTGTGGTTAGTCGGCAGTCCCGTCTACTACATGTGGCTAGTTGGCAGTCCCATCTATCCACCGCCTCCTATCCCGGTTGGCAGTCCCTTCCGATGCGTCATCTGGGTGGCAGTCCCTCCTAGATGGCATGAGATGACTAGACAGCAGTCCTTTCTAGTCATCAAACGAGCCTCATGAAAAGGATGTTTTTATAAGGATTGAGGATGAGATTTTAAGAGGTTTCAAGATATTCTCGTTACGTGATTGGGATTTCAGTAAAGAGGATGATTAAGAGTGTTTTCAAGATTGTTACTGCATGCGAGGTTTTAAAGAATAACTTGGGAAAGCATTAAGTTTTACTTATTCATTTGAAATTACTTATTTTTCGTCCACTCACTCTAACGGATTTTAAATGTTTTCCCCTGGGCCCTTCGGTTTTAAATGCCCAGTTTGCAGGCCAGTTTAGCTTGAGGTCGAGCGTACTTGGGGTTGAGACATAGCTGTCATAGCTTCCGCATTATAAAAGTATTGGTCGTTTATCTTGTATTCTACCTTCTTGTACGCCTGAGAAATAGATTGCTCTGATAACTCTTGAGATTAATATTCTTAAGTTTCAGAATTGTTTTGTGATATGAGAGATGTTGTGATATAGGGAGCATGGTGGCTCCAGGAGAATAAGGATGGATGATTTAGAAGTGTAATTGTTTTTCTACAGGTTTTGGGTTGTCCATTTTTAGGGGAAGTTCTGTCAAATTTTTGGTAGAATTTCTTCTAAGGTGGGCCCCGCAGGGCCTCTTCGGATTTTCAGGGTGAAATCCGGGGCGGGTCCTGTAACAATACATCGTCGTCCACAACCCCAGCAGCTCGCCGCCTTCTGCCACTACCATAGCACCAAATTGGCTTCATGTTCATCCCTCCCAGCAAAATCGAGCCTGGTCAGACCCAGTACATAGCCGCCACTTTTGCCGTCAACTTCTTCCCCGTTTCGGATCCCAATCTTTCCAGGGCGGTCCATGGCCCGATGGTCCCTCCCGAGTTCAGCGACGGTCTGAGCGGATTTAATTACGGCGGAGGAGGTGGGTCCATGATGGAGATAGAGTCGAGGCTGCAGACTAGAGAGAGAGAGAATGAATTAGATAAAACAAAAATGGATTAAAATATGAAAGGACGAAAATATCCTTTAACTCTTAGTTTTTGTAACGGAGCTAACGGCTCCAGGTACTAATCTTCGGTCGGGGTTAGACCGTCAGGTACTGTTCTGATATTTTCTAAACGTGAGGTATTGAAATTTAGAATGGGGCAAAGGTCAGGTACTGTATGGACGATTTTCCCTTGAATTAATTGGTTAACTACAATTAACAATTGTTCAGAAAAATAAAAAGAAATAGTAAGCCATAAATTTTAGGGTTTTTAATGGTTATGGACGTGAGAAATGTTGTCAATTTTTGTACCTCTATTTTTCTATTGCGAGTCTGTGACTATAATGGCATGAAACTAAATTTTTATTCTCAATTCAAAAAGGTACGATTTTACAAGATTTTGCAGACTTAACCCTTTAAGTAATTAATATCATCACATTTTTACTCAATTCTTTGTTCATATGACTATTTTTGTTTGAGTATTGTTTCAATGTTCTTTTGGATATTGCATAAAATTTTAATAAATTTGTAGATGAAAAGTGATATATATCGGCTACATTTAACATATAGTTAACCAAAAGAAATAAATGAAAATCCTAAATCTAGTAATCTCATACCACACTCGACCTCTCAAAGTAAAAATCCTAGTTCCACCCCTGCTTGTAATATTTCAAGGGCTTTGGTCAATGATTGTGGCAAGTGATATTTTTCTTTTGGACGTAGGTTTTGTTAGATTGCTTTTACTACAGGTTTTAAAGTTCTAGTTCGTGCTCATTTTGAGTGTTTGTTTGCTTTAGGCTGAGAAACCGCAACTTAGGATGATGTACCAGTTGCTTGTCTAACTTGGTTAGTTGAGATAAGTAACTTTTGTTTGCTCCGGAACCATGATAATATATTATTGATCATACATTACTTATATTATTATACGCTTATGATTTTGAGTGCACGATTTTTGTTTATGTTGTGATTGCTTCGGTTTATACTAGTACCTGTGCTTTATGCCAAATTTGATAAGTCTTAAAAGATATTTCTGCTTGGTACTCTCTTGGCATATTAATACCAGTAGGCTGTCTGGGGAGAAATCTATTCTGTAAGTGCAAATTATGCATTGTTCTGTCTTTGCAGGTTCTGCATTGTCTGTTATATGGTCCACATAGTGGGTTCGTCACTGATGGGTGATGTCCATCTCACACCACTGATAACTTTGGGTCTCACTGGTAAGTTATGTCTAGAGGGACATAGAAAGTTTATTTTGATTTGCTTTGAGTGCACTCCACGTACTATGCATTTTTGCTATATTGTATAAAAAATATGGAATGCTTCTCTATTTGTTGCATGTGGTGTGTTATAGTTATTTATTGAGTTTATATCTCATTAGTAAATTTGTTGTGGTTCCAGGTACTAAAGATGAGTTGAATGCTTAGAAGATTGGATAGCAGCTAGTGGTTGTGTTGGCGTCCCTTATAATAAAAGTTCAAGTTTCTTATTTGAGATTGTTCTAATTTTAGAATGGAGCTTCCATTATGTATTTTTTTTTTTTCAAGTTTCTGTCTTCAAATGAACTTAAGTGTATTTTGAAGCTTTTCTTTATATCAATTCGACTTAATAAAAGTATAGTTTTCATCTCCAAATTTTTTCAGGAAGTGTTTCGGACGAATAATTACTTGATACGTTTAATTTTTGAAGGGTCAAGGAGTTGACTTTTTATTTGTTGGGTTTCTTTGAAAACTTCCTTCATGAAAGTCGTAGAGCACCTCGATACGAGTTCGTGGACATGCAACATGCGTAAATCGGAGATCGAATGAAGAGGTTATGATCAACGGAAAAATCTGATATTTTTGGAAGTTACTATAAATAGAAGTTCCAGATCAGGAAAATCATTATTTGATATTTTCTGAAAGTTTCTGAAATTGGAAACCCCTTCTTTTCATTCTCTCTCTTCTAAAAATCAAACCCAATTTGAAACCTGTCCCACCGGCTTGACTTTTCCGGTGCCATTAGACATTTTTTGTCTACACCACCAACACAAATCATTTTGCTGTCACCTCACCATCCTCCCTATCGACTTCGATCTCTTCCATTGATTCGAACCATGCACAACTGATTAAGGCTTGAAACATAATATTAGCGGTCCGATGGTGCTCCGGCCGATTCTGGCAACTATAGGGCTCGAAATTACCCAGGTTTTCAAGCTCTCCTCTTACTGATTCCAACCATACCAGCCTTGAAGTCTGATTTAAAGTGTGGTGCACTGGATCCCGATTTGAAGGTTTGACCTTTCGACAGCGATTTGGGCCTATCTAGGCTGAATTTGTCCAAGCTCCAGGTACTAAAATTGATCGTCGTGTTGTACTCTCCATTATGACTGTTGAATTAGCCTGAAACGGAGGTAAAAGTGGCAGCGCGTGGGTCCCACGCTCATCCTCCATTGACTGTGAGTTCGGACTCTATTAGAGTAGATCCTTGCTCCGTTATCATCTACTCGTCAATATCAGATTTTTGATATATGGGTTGTAGCATTTGGCAATCGTTTGAGCAAGTTAGGGTTTTAGTGGTTTTGATTCCTTGGTATTCGATCTGTGAGAATTCGGCCATTGGATCGTTCTTTTGTTTGGGTGATCTAATCTTTAAAGTGTTTCGGAGACTTTGGGCATTCTTGGATGAAGCTTCATCTCAATTGACGTTGGATTCGGACTTTAGTTCGCGTGTTTTGAACTTAGATGCTTATGTACCTCAAGTGGTATTAAGATGTGACTTTGATGTGATAAGGTACTTGATGAAGTTGTGGTGGACGTATTGTGTTATCTCGGTTCTTGTAAGAAGACGCAGGGATTCAGAGGTGAGTAAATTTCACAATGTTCATTTATGCTTCGGTTTTGAGAGACGTTTATTTAACTGCTACTATAGTTGGTATTAATGATATTCCTGAGTGAATGACTACGTGCGCGCGTTCGCGTGTCTACACACACACACACATAGTCATTCACTCAGGAACCTTATGGATTGATTTACGTAAGGGAACAATATTAGTGAATGTATTAATTTTATTTTTTGTGATGTGACTTTTTGGGAAAAAACATACTGGGGAAATTATGATTTATATTGTTTTGAAAAATATTGAAATTTGGGTCATGCGCGACTTGCTTAATATTTTGGTCCTTGTCACAAATGGTGATCAAGATTGGGAAATCTTTTATTAGATTTGGGTAACATTTTGGGTCAAGTGCGACTCGCCTAATGTTTCAGTCTTTGTACCTGGGGTCACAGATGGTGATCGAGATTGGTGTAATATTTTGAGTCCAGCGTGACTTCTTTAAATGTTTTGGTCTTTGTACTGGGGGTTTGAAGACCAGAAGGGTCAGAAGATTCGGGATCACATATGGTGACGAAGGTATCTTTATCGGGAACCAACCCTTGACTGGGTGATTGGTTATGATTAGTTAGAACTCTAGTCTGTCTGCCGTTGTATCTTATGGGGGTAACGATTGAGGTTACTTGGTACTCAGGAGTACAGTTTTCTTAAAAGAGAGTCTCGAGAGTATTCTTTCTTTTATTGTCTATAAAAGGACTTTGGGTTTCATATTTTAATTGTTGAGATTTCAATTAATATGATTTTATCACGAAGTGACACATGGTTTCCTTCTAAGTAAAGGATGGGAAGTTTTGAAAGAAATCAAGGTGTGCGTTGCTTGCATGAGTTTGATAGGAGCATTTTAATGCGACGTTTTAACAGTTATTTCCTCGTATTTACTTAGTTATTTCCTTAAATGAATCCTTTTAGTTTAGGAAAGTTTCTTTTTTCGGTTTTTAGCAAGTTTCCATTTTAGTTTAGGAAATGTTCCATTTCTCACTTTTAGAAAGTTTCTAATTTTTCATTTTTGGAAAGTTTCTATTTTTCGTTTTAGGAAAGTTTCTATTTTTAGTAATAGTTTCTATTTTCAGGTCCTTGGAGCGAATAAGTGGAAATGAACTCACGAAAGGAAAGAGGAGCTAGCCAACGTTGAGAGGAGTTAAGACAAGAGGTAAAGGGCTACGCCAATGAGCAGAAATGAAGCTTTCCTGTTCCAACCAGGAAACCCGGTTCAAAAGAGAAAAGTGCACCAAGCAAGATTCTGAAGCCAACCAAGAAACTTGATCGAAATAATGATGGAAATGACGTTGGAGATCATCAAGGCTTGAAGATGACGCAACAAGGCCCAAGAACCTTCTAGGTTAATTTGGATTTTCGGCAAAATGGATAAAAGCCCATACGATTTAGGGTTTGTGACGCACAAAGAAATATTTTTGGAGGATATATGCATTTTGCCGTTAATCCTCAAGGGAGAATTATAAGAAGATCACGTTGGAGATATTATTGGGAGAATAAATCAGATTTTTTCCATGAAAATCAAGAGAAAATCAGGGGGGGGACGTTAAAGGTAGTCCATGGAGAGATTTAAGGAAGAAAGGGTTAAAAAACAAGTCCAGATTCGTTCCTACAATTCCTAAAGAAATTTTGGCCGAAAATAAAGAAGAAAATCAGAATTAATTAATGGATATTCGGCAATAATATATTTGGGACTTATTTTGAAGGCTTTTGATTGGTTGGATGACACACCAGGGCTTACATGGGGCTACGTGATTGGTCGAAGCTATGCATAATTATTAAATAATTCTTTGGGAAAATAATAGAAGATTCATGAAGACTTGGAGACCAAGGCCAACGTCCCCTATAGATACTCCCTCATTCTTGACGTTTTACAAACCACATAATTCAGAAATTCTCTCCAAAACGTCAAGCTCTCTCTCCATCCTCTAGTGCAATCCACAGTTTTCAAGCAAGGAAGAAGAAGAAGAAGAAGGAGCCATGAGCATCATCATGCATCCTCCACCTTGAAGACTTGCTTCCAAGATTCAAGAACCCAACGTCAACACCTCCATCCCTATCTCCATCTCACGGTGTAGTTCAACCTCTTTCTTTGTAACCTTGTTTGATTTTTGTGGAATTGTTTCTAGTTGACAATAATATTTGAACAAAGTTTAAATCTGAATTCTTATGATTGAATTATATTTTCGATTCCTATGTTTGTGATTCTAAGTTGCTTTTGTGAGATTGTTCAATTAGATTTTCTTGATTAATATCTTTTGTATGTTTATTCTATGTGGTTCAAAACATCTAGGGTTTATGTATAATTGATGCTAGATTTAAGTTTATGATTCACCTAATAGTTTTGTGAACTTAAATCAAAAGTAGTAAAGGCTTTGGACAAAAGTTGAATTTAATTGAAAAAGATTGCAATTAGATGAACTTATTCATACTAAGTTGTTCACTTGAGTTGATAGCCTTTCTCTATGTGTATTGCGTTGAACATGTTATGATTAGCTAGCTTTCTAGACTTTGATTGCATGTTTGATAAGATTGATCTAGGTGCTTTCACTTAGGTTAATTAGCAAGGAAAGTAAAATATGGGAAATCGTTTGCTTTGAATGTTTCACATGATCAACTTCTTTCTCATGACTTAGATGAACACTTGTAGGAATTGAATCGAATTTGATTATGGAATTGGTTTTGATCTTTATTTCTTATGTTTCATTCTTGTATAAGTGTTTGTATATTTTCTTTCTTTTTATTTTAATTTTCGGAAACCAACTATTAAAACCCCCCTTTTTCGTTACTTGTATATATTTTTGTAAATATTATACTTTGTTTTTATTTTAATTCTTTATTTGTTTGACAATGACAGGTGTATCCTCAATCCCCGGAATAGAACGATCCCTATTTACTATATACTATCGATGACATTTTATAGGGTTAAATTATATGCTTGCTTTGAGCATATCAGAGTTTTTTCCTTGAGTGAATTGGTGGATTTCTCGCGATTTGTGTGAGTTGCTTCCTTAAGTGAATGGGTGGATTTCTCGTGATTTGTGTGAGTTGTTTCGATTGATATATTTGAGTTTACTCATACAAGCATTCATAAGCTTACTGGGTTTGTTGTTGCAACCCAGTACATTATTGATGATGCAGGAGTTAATCCTGCAGGTCAGGGTAATCGTGGATGAAGTTATGATCTAGTTGTTGCAGCTGTACAGGTAGGAAGCTAATTTTGTGATTTAGCTGTTGTTAAGACTTCTGCTATGTATAAGCTCTGAGGAGCATTTACTTATTGTTTTGTCGTGCAACTTAATTCGTAAACTTATGTAATGTAATATATGACTCTATGGACCAAGTCAGTATTAACATTGTGTGTTCAGGGCATCAGTATGTACTTAGTTTAAAAGGAAAAGTTTTCCAGATATTTTGTATTGATAACTGAACCATCACGCCTGGTATAAATATGAGATTATTGATTTTTAATTATGTTTAAAAATCAGAGCGTGACATAGAATGTATCCATAAGTACGGAACTTAACAGAGTACAAAAGGGCTAATTCCAAACAACTCATTTAGATACAACAAAATGCTAATTTGGATCTGATTTTTGATATTTGTAGAAGCTGTTTGGTGATAGATGATGTTGTTTGTACTACAGTGGACAGCTTGTCTTGTTTTGCTTACAAAATAGGATAGGTGTATTCCTCATCTAGGAAATCGGTGCTTAACTAGGATATTCCATTTAGTTTATCAAACAGGGCAAGAGTTATGAAATATTTCCGAAGTGTTTATTGAACTTTTTGCTTTGTACAGATGTACTCCATATCCATCATTCGTAGTACTTTATTTTCAATTTAAAATAAAACCCAATGTGTCTTAAAAAGCAATAAAGAAAGTGATACCTGATACTCCTTTCCCAAAACTAACACGGTGCTAGTTATGGTGTCATCTGATAATAGCTCCAACAAGTTCCAGCACTTGCTCTACAAATTTCAGTAATTGTGTAGAATAATCTCATCAGTGGCCCATACCACTAACGGGTTAGGAGGAATAGCTAGGCTCATGGTCTGCTCCCATGTGGTATGGGGTTCAAACCATCTCATATACCTTCCTATTGACTACAGTTTCCTGTCTCCAAAAGATTGTAGGCTAGGAAAGGAAGAGTGTATGTTGGTTTGACGGAAGCCCCAAAAACATCTCAAAAAGAAAAAATTAACAGACAAATTTATAAATGGCCTAACTAATTCGTACAGCGAACTTAGTTAAATACACTATGGAGCCATTACGCAATACAGCGTTTTGGAAAATCAAATGTTATTTTCAGGGGAAAAGGCAGCAAAATCCCAATACACTATTTGGTAATGTTAAGAAATAGAAATTTGGTCAGTTTCCAATGCTACCCTTATTTCTATTCATGTTTCCAAGTTAACAGGGCCAATTTTATCCTGACATTTCATAACAAATGTATTCCCACGTGAAAGACAAATCAAGTCCTAAGCGATCTCATGGGTTTCACTCCCTCCCTGGCTTCTGTTCATTTTTCCAAACCTGTATTTACTAAGCATGGGACTGAAAGTATTCTCCATTCCCTGCAACCATCAGTTGCTTTATAGCTATTCATTGTATACATGAACTAATTTTTTCACCAATAAAACTTGACGCTTTCATCTCAAAAAAAGAAAAGAAAAGAAAAAAGAAGATTTAAATTCAAAAGCAAACCAGGCTTTAAGTATTAGTAGATATATATATATGGATATAGACTTAAGTGCAGGAGAAAATTGGTAAAGAGCTGCTTACAGTAATTGGAACACCTCCCAAACCTCTGTGGTTGGTAACAACAACGTTCCATCCCTTTTGCGCCGTGTTAAAAGCAAGATGCTTTATACTCTGCAGTATCAATATCAAACTACATAAGTCACTCATCATATATGCAAAAACCAGCCCAAGAAGATAACTGATTATATCAAGAAGTTGAATAATGTTGAGTAAACCCAATATGGCGATAATCAGACAGATCCAAAACTAATTATATTAATTTCCTAGAGAAACCACTTTTATTAGAAATGTGGACAAGAAGTCTAGAGCATAGAAAAAATAAATCAATAAACAGAAAACTAGATTAAATGCAAGACATAACCTACAGCTGCCTTTCAATCCAGCGGAATAGAAGGAAACCTGTACAACAAGATTTTATTGCTAGAGACGCCAGAATTACACCAGAAAGCATTTTCAGACCCAATAAAAGAACGAAAGTAAACAATTATGAAGCTTACAGGAGATTCGGAGTCGCTTGTCAATCCAGGAATGGCTAGCACAATCGGGTTTATATCATCTTTCGGAATAGCAGTTGTTATGTCAAAGTTATTTCCCAGAACTGAAGCAAAGAAAAATGATATACAGTAACCATTATCATAAAGCTTTAAGTATTCAAATACAAGAAATATATGTGTGTGTATACATATATTTATGTGACTGAGGGCTAAAATCACAAGTATCAAGACATGTAAGATCTACAATTGTTTTATTACCAGTTGGAATACTATCTATATCTAATTATAGAAAAAATAATCCAAGTATAACCATGACAGCAGAGATTTGGGTTGGGTGTTCTAACTTCTGAGAACAAAGATAAATAAAATAAAATAAAATAAAAAACATACTAAAGCACGATAAAAGGACCGCGGCAGTTTTCCAATTGAAATAAAAGTATAAATTAAACTAAGAAAGTCTAACATAGATCGAACTATCGAACACTTACAAAATCAAATAAAAAACCAAAATCTAATCTTTTTCCATCTCCCCACACTGTCCCTTCCAATCCACGAAAGCCCTTCTATTTCTCTGCCACTACAGCACCCATAGAACAACAATGAAGAAACCACCCAAATTTTTTGACCAACCCCAACCAATTCTAGCCTCATTAACAAGGTTGCCCAATCCTCTAGAATTACCGGCTACTACTTCTGTGCAATAAGCTTAGGCCTCATTTGGTTCGCTGAAAGGAAATCAATTCCTTTGTATTTCTTATGGGAAAGGAAAGCCAGTGGGAAGTTAGTTCTCATTTCTGCTGTTTGGAAACGTTAGGAAAGTAACGAGAAAATATATGTGTATTTCCATTTTAGTGTTTTGTTTGTGCAAGGAAAGGAGACTAGATTATATTAAAATTTCATTTATATCCTCATGTATTATAATATAGAATTACACAAATCTCATAAACTTTATGAATAAAATTGTCAATAATAATTTTTAACAAGGATAGAAATGTATTTATAATATGTAATTGATGCTGGGAAAGTAGAAGGGAAAATGAATCCTTTGGAGGATGGGAGGATCTACTTTCCCCCATATTTTCCCTTCTTAAAGGAAAGTCGTTCCTTTCCTTATGCACAGCAAACATAGGAAATGAATACATTTCCTTTCCCAAGTCCTTAAATCTGCGAACCAAACGAGGTCTTAGAGTGCCATATTTGCTTCCCATCATCTTGTGCATAGCGCTTCTCTTTCTATGTGGAAACTCATATCCATTTGTGAGCAAAGCCTTGTTTTTAATTGTTACGCCCCGTATCTAGATTTATCCGTTTACTGGTCATTTGGACGGTAAACAATTAAATCTTTACTTTTTTGCTTTATTTCAAACATTTAGGGGACCTAAAAGTTGACTTTTTCTTCAACTTAGTATTGGAGGAAACTTCCTTCTGGAAAGTTGTAGAGCACATTAAACCGAGTTCGTGGACATCGACACCCAAAAATCGGAATTCGTAAGAAAAAGTTATAATATAAAAATGAGAAGTTACTATTTCAGAAACCTGCTATAAATAGCAATTGCAACTTGCCATCATCTTCGAAGTATTTTTCCCTTCCAATATTTTTCTATTGGAGCTTCCCTGATTCCTTTTATTGAGCATAATGATGCGAATCGAGCTTTAATGAGTTCTAATATGCAACGTCAAGCAGTTCCGCTCTCTCGGTCTGAAAAGTGCATTGTTGGAACTGGGTTGGAACGCCAAGTGGCTTTAGATTCCGGGGTTCCCGCTATAGCCGAACATGAGGGAAAGATCATTTATACGGATACTGACAAGATAATTTTATCGGGCAATGGGGATACTCTAAACATTCCATTAGTTATATACCAACGTTCCAACAAAAATACGTGTATGCACCAAAAACCCCAGGTTCAGCAAGGTATTGTATTAAAAAGGGATAAATTTCTGAGAAACTTTCCATTTCGGTCAGAAACACTATTCCCCCAATTCTCTCGACAGTCCTGGACACCAACCTGACCCAAAACAAAAATTAGACAATTTCTTCGCCGTCCAGCTTTGGGTGGCCATGCCGCTGGTTCTATTCGAACCGCTTCCTCCCCTACAAACCCATGGACGTGGTTTGAGCTTCCTTGCCATGAGGAGAGAATCGAAGCAAATTTCACCTCCGTGTCGCGCCGTACCAACCAAGTTTGATTGCTGTTTTCCAACCACTTGGGTTTTGAAGCCCTTGATGCATCATCCCAGTATCCACCTTGTTGCCCAATTCAATTGGAGGTGGATGAATAGACTCCTTGAAGATTTCGGGTTTAAAAACTTTAATGTTTGTAGATTAGTTAAGGTCGAGCGTGCGTAGGTATTGAGGCATAACGTTCACCACCTTCATCTTCGTTGTAGGTTACTATTTAACCTCCTTATATAATATATCGGTTTAATTCTTAGATTGCTCTAATTACTAACATTTGTATGAATTTGTATTTTAAGCAGATTCAAACTTATTGAAATTGTTGGGGAGTTGGTACTAATTGTGGGGAGCATATAGACTCCAGGAGATGAGGATGGTTATGATTATTGAGAAGTGTTAGAATGTCTTTATAGGTTTTGGGTAGTCTTTTTTTAGGAGAAATTCTACCGAATTTTCGGTAGACTTATTCCTAAAGTAAGCCCTATAGGGCCACCTAGGATTTTAGAGTGAAATCCGGGGCAGGTCCTATCAACTTGGTATCAGAGCATTAGGTTGTTAGATTCTGTAGACCTTGTTCATTTTTGTTACCTCATGTACTTGGTGATGCTCAGTATCTCTTAAGTGATGGCCTGACTACAGTTGTTCCCCATCATATACTCTTCGGTGCTGAGGTAATCATCAAGTGTGTGAGGTATGCGTCATTGTGTTATTTCATTCAATTACTTGACCTTAATGTTTTCTCAAGTACTATGCCTGATGGACGCCGACCTGGTACTACTACGAATCCTTTGTCCGCTGAGGGGAATGATGATTATCGTGTACCTCAGGGTTTGTTAGGTACCATTAAGTGTGTGTTTGAGTGATTTGTAGCCATGCTTCCAAACCCAAATACAGACTTCAGTGTAGAGCATGTCAGACTCCATAGAGCCTATTTTGTTACCAGTGCCCCATAGGCATCTGCTATAGAGGATTGGTTTACTAGGATGGAGAGAGTGTTTGATTATTTAAGTTGTCTCGCTGCCAAGAAAGTGCCGTTAGCAGTTGATTTTCTGGATGGTGATGCATATTTGTGGTGGCACACTATGAGGGCGAGAGGTTTTGACCCGCACAAGATAAGTTGTGCTCTGGGTCTTATGGTAACAGTAGACCTAACAGTTTTAGTTCTATAGCTAGACCGAGTTTTGGTGGACGTGACATGAGATATTATTAGACGGATGAGTGACACTTCAAGGACAACATTGGTGACTTTAGTGATGCTTACGATACTTATGTGAGTTAGAGCTACTTTCCATAGTGTTAGACTTGTGGCAGATACCATAAGGGTCAGTGGCGAGCAATTAGTAGAGAGTGTTATCAGTGTGGCCAGTAGGGTCACTATATGACAGAGTACCCGTAGTTGATTTAGAGGGAAATATCAGGACTTGGTCAAAACTCCAGTCAGGCATCAGGTGATGCTTCTTCTAGTGCATTTGGTAGTCCCTCCAGTAGTGGTACTCGTGCTTGTGCAGCAGGCGTATTCAACTAGGCAAGGTAGGGGTCAACGTGGACTTCCAACATCTCAAACCAGACTTCAGGCTATGCTTCACATGGAGAGTCATCCTTCATCAGAGGTTAGTATGAGTATATTATTCAATTTCGATCAAACTGTTTTACCTTGCTTAAGCCTAGTGATACTTCAATTATATCTTTAATAGACACGCACTTCTCATCATTACCCCATTGTCATCTCTTTCATAACATCAACATGTTTTCTCTTCTTCGATAAATATACTTAGCAGAATGTATATTCCCATCTCTCCAGTTGACAAGTATGAAATTTCAAGGGTGAAATTTTTATAAGATGGGGAGGTTGATACGCCCCTTATCTATATTTACTTGTTTACTAGTCATTTGGACCGTAAACGATTAAAAATTTAACTTTTTTACTTTATTTCCAACATTTAGGGGGGGACCTAAAAGTTGACTTTTTCTTCGGCTTAGTATTCGAGTAAACTTTCTTTTGGAAAGTTGTAGAGCACTTTAAAACGAGTTTGTAGACACTTGGTACGCAAAAACCAGAGTTTGTATAAAGAAATTATCATCTAAAAATGAGAATTTACTATTTTGGGAAACCTTATATAAATAGCAGTTGCAACTTGCCGTTTCGGAAAACTTTTCATTTCCCCATTTCTCTCGACATACCCGAATATCGACTTGACCAGAAACAAAAATCTGGCATTTCTTCGCCTTCCGGCCATCCCAGACCACGCTGTTGGTGCCATTCAAACCCCTTCCTCCTCCTCTGCAAACCCATGGACGTGATTCAAGTTATCCCGCCATGATGAGAGAGAATTAAAGCAAATTCCACCTCGGTGTCGCTTCGTCGTAACCCAATTCGTTTGCCTTTTTTAGGCCACCTCCACTACACCACCAACTGGGTTTTGAAGCCCTTGATGCACTGATCATTCCAGTATCCACCTTGTTGCCCAATTCAATCAGAGGTAGGAGAATCGACTCCTTGCAGATAAAATTCCACATTTTTGCCCGCTCTCCAGGTTCAACTTCAATCAAATTCCTTTTTCTTCTCAACTCACCATTATAAGAAACATCCTAGCAATACTATATCTCCCTCTCCACCCTATCCATACTTTTTCTTCCATGATTTTTTTATAAAATATTTTTGAAGAGCAAAACCAAAAGATTGTGAAAACTAGACAATGACATAATAAATATTGTGTAGTACAAAAAGAGGGAATATTTAATACCGTGTCAGTATATATAAACTAACATGGGTCCGATGTTAAGTAAAAATTAGACTAGAATATAAGAACCAAAGGACAAATAGCATAAAACGATATATATTTAGACTTCAAATAGTATGAAAACAATGAAAAGAAGAGAACAACAACCAAATATAATCAAGACGATTCACTGTGTACTCCTTAATGCCTATGCATATATGGATATATATGTAGATGCACATTAATCAATGTGAAGGGATGAATGGTTACCATCAGAGTTCAGTAACCAATCCAAGGCAATAGTTCCACCATCAGATAAATGAAAAAGTTGTCTGAGAGATAAAAGCATGAATCAAAAATTCAAGAGGGAAACAAATTCAATTTGGAATTGAAAGAGGATGATTGGTTGATAATGGAGTACCTCCGGTAGTTGAAAAGTGGAGGTCGACCAAAGATACTGAGGAAGGCGGTCTGTACATGAGGGCTTGAGAGCCAGGGCGTGACCAAATACCTGGAATGGAGAATCCGACACTTGGAAACGACGTCATGGTAGATATGGGAGGAGGAGTGGTAGGTCAAGGTGACAGGGCAGCCTCTGAATCCGGTGAAAAGGTCATGGAGGAAATGGAATTCAAGGAAATAGTAGAGGAATGCGAAGGAGATTGTGAGGAAGGCCAAGATGTAGTGCCAAATAGGAATGAGAAGGAGATCGTTCAGCAAAACAAGGTAAGGGCTGCTGCTCGCTAAAGTTGCACATAGACCCCACCAATCCACCTTCCAATGCATCTTTTTTTTCTTATCACGAAGAGAGGAAGATGAAGAGGAAGAGGAGGTGTAGCGTTGAGCACGATAGAGAGACAAATAGGCAGTGGCGGATTCAAAAAAGTTTCTTAGGTAAGGCAAGATTCAAGGCAAACAAGAAAAATCCAGCCTAGGTAAGGCAACATTCATCTGGTTTTGCCCTTTTCTGCTATGTTTTAGGTAGCTTCCTTCAGCCAACATATATAAATCAAGGTAAACAAGAAAAACTCAGTCTAGGCAAGTGCCCAAGCTGACCTATATGTGGCTCCGCCCCTGCAAATAGGGACATGTCAGGTTACTCAAGATTACCCTTTTTTTTATAGTACCTAAGGTTACTAATTTACTATTGGTTAATCATTTATTGGGTGAGGTTAGTTTTACTCGTGTTTTGCCGTATTGGCAAGGTTAACAAACCTACCAAGGTGGCCCATTTGAGACCAATTGCGCTCTATTCTATTGGTTATAAAACTTGGGCAAATGTGTCCATATGCACTAGTAGGAATATGCTGAACTATTAAATGAACTTTCTACTACCACCATACTACATCGGGACATCCAGACCACACACCGACACCGGGAATCAGAGCCCGACACCATGACACCAGTAGCAGGCAACACCAGAGGCCAGTGGATAGTAGTACAATCTCTTGGATTGAGGCTTGAACTGAGGAGCTACTTCCTATTTGGGAAGGCATCAATCCCACATCAAAGAAAAGGGAAACCTCCTGCCAATTGAGGAGTATTTAATAGCCCAACCACCTTCATTAATGGTAATGACTCCTAATTAATTATTGTTATTGTTATGCCCCAAACTAGCTAGATAATGGTTGCTTGCAACCTAATAAATAAAGAACGGAGGCAAGCCGCCTAACTAATAATTCGCACATAATAATTAGGGAAAATTTTTGTTTAGTCCCTGAAGTATGGTTTCGTCATCGTTTCAGTTCCTGACTTTGTAATTTAACTCCAAATGTCCATGAACTCAAAATTTTCAGTCTAACTGATCCATTTCTTCCAGTCACCCGATGACGTGTCTATTATGTACTTGCCAGCTCAGCGCCACGTAAGACACGGATTGTGTAAAGTGACAAGAATGCCCATGAAGCTTTTGAGATATTTTTTGAAAGCTGAGAATACAAAGACATAAGTAGCCAATGTGTTGTTCTCCTTATTTATGTGAATTCTATTTGCTTATCCCCCAGACCCACTAACTTCACTATGGCCTTGCTTTGGAGATCCTCCACTTCAATCAATATTGATATGTTAGATTCTCATCTAGAACGTGGAGATTCCATGATAATATTAGTATTTTTAATGTTTGAGCTATATGTTCTTAGCTTTTTTTCAGCATTTTCTTATACCATCTTATAGTTCTGAGTCTAGTGAACTTGTAATTCCCAACTAATTTTATGGTTAAAACAATTTAATATAGCTCTTAAGATTTTTCTCTGTTTCATTAAAACGACATTCCTTTTCACGTTTTGAAATTCAATCACATTATAGTTATGGCACTTGACAACTTCCTTGCGGCTGGGTTGAATGTTTTGTTATTAGTTGACTTCCAACTATTGTTGGGTTTTGCCATTTTATGTTGTCGCATTGGTATCCTCTAGTTTGTCTATGGTCAATGTACGACTTTCCTTATATGGATTCAATTGATAATATTCAGTTTCTTGCCTTAGAACTAAAATGATGTATGACTTGTGTGATTGTTAAAATTTCTGACCAAGTAGGGGTTCTGATTTGAATCTTATCTTTTTAGAGTTGATACTCACAATAGGAAGAATACTTTAGGAGTGAGTTTGCTAGTGACGTGAAAACTTAGGCAAAGTGAAAACTAAAAGTTTGGACATTTCGTTCAGGGCACTCATGCATGTAGAAGGCTCATTTGGATAATTGCAAGGCTTAATGATTGTTAATTATTATAAACTGTGGTGTTTTACTATGTACATGGTGTTGATGAATTTAATTGGGTATTGCTTGGGTATAATATTTGCAGAAGTCTCCTTTGGTATAATATAAGCTGATCGGAGGTTCAAGTTTGTCTTGTAAGGGAAGGAAAGGGCTACAAAGTTCCGAGTCAGTGACTCAATTGTGCTAAAAGCTAGCTTTAAATATTACTTTGACTGAAAAGGTTTTTTTTTTTTTTTGACTTTGTCAAGGGGAACCCAAAGGCTTCCTAGGCCCAAGATAAACCCCTTCGGCGCATGTGAAATGCTCCAACTGTGCATTGCAGCACAGTGCCTGGCCATTTTGACAGCTTCAGGGTTCAAACCTAGGTTGGGGAGCACACCCAACTAGACAAGAACCACTAGGCCACTTGCAGTGGTTACTTTGACTGAAAAGGTTAGCAAGTTTTATCTCTTATATATAAATACATATATTTAAATACACATACATACGTAGATATTTACTAGAGCATGGAATGTATTGTGCTATCAATGTATCTTGCTTATGCTATTTCTGGTTTGTATTTGCTACCTTTTAGAGTTTTATATTTGGTTTTGCATGTTATTAATAGTCTCTAAGATCCAGCTACTTATATTTGCATTATTGTCTTCACATGCGGACATGCCTTACTTTACCATTATTGATATTTGCATCTTGTATGTAAATATTCTAACATTTAGTATTAATATTAGGATTAAATTATGTTTAGTCCTTGAACTCTGTCTCCAATATCGTTTCAGTCACTGACATTTTAATTTCATCCGAAAAGTCCCTGAGGTCACAATTTCCGTCCAATAGGTCCTCACCGTTAAGATTATGTCAAATTACGCCGTTAAGTTGCTGACGTGGAAATCCAAGCCACGCCAAGTCAGCTCGATAATGGTGATATGTCCAATATAATCCTATAATCTTTCTCCCTTCCTTTTTTCTTTTTAATTTATTTTATTTCTTTTTTTTTTCTTTTCTTCCTACTTCTTCTTCACACCCAAATCACCACAACCACCACCACCGAGCTCTCTCTCGAGCTCAACCACCAATTCCGTTGCCATCATATATCAGCAAATTCCAAGAACCAGACCTGCACAATCAACAAGCACCTAAACACATAGGGTTTCAATTCAGTGTAGGAATCAGAAAGTGATTAAAGTTCGAAACTCCTAATCGAACAACAACCCTGAAAGTAATGCCAATTGAGGAAAATCCTCATCCAAGACAAGCCATAGTCTCCGAAATGCTTCTACGATCGATATGACAAAATCATAAGTCGATCGGATAGTCAGATCCACACGGATCGAAACCCGAACGGTTTGAAATCACAAAAAACTTAACATGCTCATACGATCTCCAAAAATTAAGTGTTGTATATCAAAATGATTGTATTGACGAGTAGATCAAAATTAGGGACATAAACTATCCCTAAGATGGCTGGAAACCGCCGGAAAACTCCACCAAAGTGGCGGCGGCACTGCCGGTCCAAAGTCAGAATTTGACAAAACTTCCAACACAAAAGTTCTTCATCTCAACTCCAATTACAACTTTCATAACTAGCACAAAGTCTGAATCAAAGCCATTTGACCAGAATTTACTTCGATAGCTTTGAATTCCGATGAACCCTAGAATTTCAATTCTAAAATTCAACCTCCACGCTTTGAATCGATGCAAGCCACCTTGTGGAAAAGCATGTATGTCCTCTGAGCTCTAAAAGCCCTCAAGAATTACAGGCTATGGTGGCCAGAATTGGTGACTTCGATCAAGGTGATTTCAGCTCCGCTGCGGCTTCTTCTAGACCTTGCTGCTCCTCCTACGGCTCTAATCATGCAGAACCACTTCCACAAACTTATAGAGGAGGTTGAGGTGAAGAAAGCCCACTTGGTTTCACGTCCTATGGTGGTCGGACAGTGGAGAACGAAGCCAGTGAAGTAGAGAGGCGACTCGGGCTAGGGAGAGAAGAGAGAGAAAAATATTTCCAAAAACGGAAATTTGATATTTTTGGGGAAATTTCCCTATTTAACCAAAATGGAAAATTTTTCCAATTGCCATAACTTCTTCATACGAATTCCGATTTCCGCATTACATATGTCCACGAACTCGTATTGACGCGCTCTACGACTTTCGTGAAGGCAGTTTTTGAACAAACTCAACGAATAAAAAGTCAACCTTTGCGACCCCCCCTAAAATGACGCTTCCTGAATAATTATTCGCTCGAAACACTTCCGCTCAGTCCACGAGCCATGAAACCTTCCAATAACCACAAAATTAATTCTCTAAAATCCTCGGAAAATAATAACGAATTTCCGGGGTACTACAACAGCAAACTCGGATTAGTGCCTTCGCTGATGAATGTATTCAACTGCGTGCTGCTGCCGAAATGCACTTTGACAATCTCAAGAAGGCCAAGCGAGATGGTGCGGCAAAGGCGATGGATTAGTACCTTCTGTCGTCTAGCTTTCAGGAGAAGATAAATAAGGCCTTCTCGGATGGGGCTCTGCACTCGATCCGTGATGGTATCACCACTGGCTGGATTAATAAGGAGAAAATTGATCGGACTAATATTTACTATGTTTTTAGTGCATTTCTCTCTACATTTTGTTTAGTTATTCTCTTAACATTATCATTTCTAAATTAGTTTTTTATTTTAGGTAGTTTTGAGTCGAAAATGAAGGCAAGGAGGAAGTGAGGCATAGAAATGGAAAAAGATGGAGAAATGAAGCTTTCCTAATCCTATCAGGAAAAGGAATCTCAGTTGAAGTAGGAATCCTAATGCAACTAGCAGTGCGCTTAGAAAAATGTGCGTGGAAATGAAGAAATGACAAAGTCCTAGTTGGACTAGGAAACCTAATCACACTAGGAGTCCTGATGATGCTAGGAGACTTGGTGAGGCTAGGAGATGCTGTGGCTTTAAGATGACTCAAGATAACTCAAGAATGTTCTAGAATGCACAAGGAATTTCGGCAATTGAAGCAATGGGCTTTGAAATTGTCCAATTGAGAAGCCTGGCCCAAAGATTGAAGTATGTGACTTGCACATGAATTTCTAGACCCTTCTTGACGTCTTGAAAGAATCCTAAAACAATTCTAGTTGGTTTTTCCGTGCAATATGGAGAATATTCAAGAAGATTTCGGAAATCCCAAAAATGGAGAGTTTGTAGGAATCTGTTGTGCAGATCAGTCAACTTCGACAGAGCCCTGAGGACAGCTCATAACTCATAAAATTACGATCTATTATGGTTGGAAAGCTACAGATGTCTAGTTTCCAGATATTTTTACGGTTCATCAATATCAATTTTCTAGGAGACGTTATGGCTGATTTAGTGCACTAAGGTCAATCTGCCCTGGAAATCGGTTTTGTGCGAATAAGGAGAGTTTGGATGTGAATATCTTTTGGGAAGAGTTTGGAAAGGTCTCTACTCCATATTTGATCTGATTTTGAGGATATATTGCAGCCATGATGATGTGGACCAATGAGAAAATTCAAGAAGAAATCTACATCAACACGAAGAAGGAAGAGAATCAGAATTGAAGACGAAGAGCTAGGGTTTGACGTCTAGAGCTTCTCTATACATACACACATATGTTGGACATTTTTAAAATATTCCTTCACTCCATTCAGACATCTCTCCCCCTCCATACACGTCGATCTCTTCCATAACTCAAAAATAATCAAACCCTGAATCAAATACGCAATCCTCCCATTTTCTCTCTCAAAATTTCATCATCCTCTCTTCAAGTCAAGAAGCCGTGATCAAGCTCCATCAACATCTCCTTGCCGTGGTCCTCATCTTGCCTCCACCACCTTTGAAACTTTCTTGGTTTCTTGAGATCTTCAAAAGTGTAACCATGTCCTATTCTAGTTTAATTTCGGTTTTCTTTTCTTGTAATTCAAAACAGATTTTTGTTTTGTTATTTTGGATGTTTCAAACTCTTGTTAGATTAAAGTTTCGATGTTAAAGATTGATTTCCAATAGCCATGAAGCATGTTTTGTTTTAGTTCTTCATATTTTAATTTTCGATTTCAATTATGTCATGATTGTTTGTTGATTTTGTGCTTCAATCCCACCCTTTATGTGTTTATGTTCTTTGGTGCGCAACTTAGAATTATAACCATGTAATTGCATCCAAATTAAGATATGCTAGCGTTCTAGGTCTTAATTGCTTAAGTGGAAAACCTATAATTCCTTAGATAAATCAACAATGAGCTTTGCATGATAAGATTAACGTTTTGGCTTGTTGTCTTTGCTTAAATCAATCAAACTTCCTAATGTTCTTAATGCGTCAATTGTGTTTTGTTGGGGAATTGATCACTCACTAGCTTTGCATGATTAATAGGGTTCATTATGGTGCGTTCATCTATTTAATCTAATTAAGGGAAGTAATAAGAACTTATGCATGCGTTCATGGTTTGTTCTTGATTGATTTCTTTCTATGACATGTTTGATTCGAAAATTATGTTTGATAATCTGCTTAATGTGTTAATGGTTGTTAATTATATCTCTACTTCCTCCATTCATCTACTTCTACTTTGATTCAGATTTGTTTGATCACTTGTATCATATTTAGTAGTTAGATTTAGATACAAAGTTTTGAAATCCCCTATCTTGTAAGTTTGTAAATATATACTTTGTTTTATTTTTCTTTTATACTTTGTAAATAATACTAATTTGTTTAACGTTTTTGACAGGAAGTATACACCATTCCCCGGCTTAGAACGATACCCTACTTATTCTATACTACAATTCGATGCAGGTTTAAATTGACACTCACTTTGAGTGTATAAAAAATGCTCCGAGATATGCAGGGGAAGAAGGTAGCGAGATCGAAAACCAGTGTCGCGAGTGGTGGTCGTGGCGGAGGGATTGTGATCCGCGAACCGGCTACTGCAACAGAACTCGTCTCGAGCCAGGCTGGCCATCACGAGGCTGCCCCAGAAATTCGTATTTATTTTTTGAGGATTTTCCAGAATCTAAATTGTGATTATTGGACGTTTTCGTGGCTCGTGGATGGAACGGAAGTGTTTCGGGCGAATAATTATTCGAAGAATATGGTTTTAGGGGGGTTGTAAAGATTGAATTTTTATTCGTTGGGATTCTCCTAAACCTTCTTCACAAAGTTGTAGAACGTGTCGATACGAGTTCGTGGATATGTGGAACGCGGAAATCAGAGCTCGTATGACAAAGTTATGAGTGTTTGAAAACTTGGAAAGTTACTATAAGGATTTTCCATTTTCGGAAACTTACCATTTCCATTTTCCTTTTCCGGAAACCAGAAACTTTTCGTTCTCTCTCCTCACCCGCGTCTGACCTGACCGGAACCTGGAAACCCAACCCGACTTTTCCGGCGATCTCCGGCGACGAAACTTTCCAAATCAGTTCATCTCCTCCGTCCGGTCGTCTCTGTGGCATGCTCTAGTGGCGATATCCACCGTGTGCAGTTCAGCAAGGCGGAGCAGTTTGGTGTTTTCTGACTCGGTCAGAAAACGTAGCTCCGGCGACTTCGTGGCTTCATGCTTCCTTGGTTGAGTTCAGAGAAGGCTCCCTGATCGATCTGTGGTGGTTGTTTGGATCGATTTACGTGGAAATTAGTTCAACTCGGATTGAGCAAAAATCCAAAGCTTGTGAAGTAGTTTTTGACCCTTATGCTTGTTTTCTGACTTCGAGCTAGTTATGAAAATTGACAAGCATGCTTAGATGAACAGCTTTGATGTTGGGAGTTTTGTGAAATATTGAGTTTTGACCGGTTGTGCGCCACCGCCTGTGAAGGCGTTCTGGTGGCTTTTCAGCGATGTAGGGAACTGTTTTTGGTGTTATGTACGTTCTACTCGTTGATACGAGCATTTCGATATATAATATGCAAATTTTGGAGTTCGTATGGATTTGTTATGATTTTTAGGGTTTCATACCGGTCGATTTATTCGATCCGTGAGGATTCGAGCTTTAGGGCGACTTGTGGTTTTGGCATATCGATCGTAGAAGTATTCTGGAGACATTGGGTGGTCTCAGATGTGGTTTCGCCTCGATTGGCGTCACTTTGGGGATTTTAGTTCAAAACAGGGGTTTCGGACTTAAATCGTTTGTGGATTGTTGCTAAGTTGAAACCGTATGTGATTAGGTACTTGACGAGGTATCCTTGAACGGTTGTTTTGTGGTGTGGCTGCCTTGTTCTGTATTGAAGACGCAGCGGGAGTTTCGAGGTGAGTAATCTCACGAGGTTCATTTATGAATGAAGTTACCTTTATTGTTTTGAGAGTTATTTAGTTAACTGCAAGCTATTGTTGGTAATAATGGCATTCCTGAGTGAATGACCACGTGTGTGTGTGTATATATATATATATTTACGGAAATATGTATATTCTTGTGGGTTGATGGGTGATTTATGCAATAGGGATTGATGGGTTTCATTCTATTGCTTGAGGCTTGACTTTTCGGGAGACAATGTGTTTGGAATTGGGAATTCCTATTGTTTGGGAAGTGTCAAGATTTGTGTGGATTGTTTAATGTTTTGATCTGACGACCTGGGGAGGTTTGAAGATTCGGGGTTGCTGGGAGTGATCCGTGTGGTGATCTGTCTGACGATTGGGACTTCACGCCTTTGGCCGGGTGAGTGGATACGATCAGTTAGAGCTCTAGTCCGTTGTTGGTACATCATGGGGGTAGCGGGGAGCTATTTGATCCTCATGAGTACGTGTTTTTAAAGAGAGTTTCGGGATTCTTTCTTTTAAATGTCCTAGGAGGACTTGTGAATCATATTCTATTTGTTAGGTTAACGATAGATATGATTGAGGTGTGTGTTGATGTGTTGTGTGTCTAGGTTGGATTTATGTGTTGTTGTCTAGGTTGGACTGATGTGTTGTTTGTCCAAGTTGGACTGATGTGTTGTTTGTCCAAGTTGGACCGATGTGTTGTTTTGTCCAGGTTGGACTGATTTGTTGTTGGTACATCATGGGGGGTAGCGGGGAGCTATCTGATGCTCATGAGTACGTGTTCTTAAAGAGAATTTCAGGGATTCTTTCTTTTAAATGTCCTGGGAGGACTTGCAATCATATTCTATTTGTTAGGTTAACGATAGATATGATTGAGGTGTGTGTTGATGTGTTGTTGGTACATCATGGGGTTAGCGGGGAGCTATCTGATTCTCATGAGTATGTGTTTTTAAAGAGAGTTTCGGGGATTCTTTCTTTTAAATGTCCGGGGAGGACTTGTGTATCATATTTAAATTGTCAAAGTTTCAATTAATATGATTTTTGTCACAGGGTGATTATGTTGTGTTCTTATGGGAAAACAATATGCTGTGTTAGGAAAACAAGGTGTGTGGTTCTTTTTCATGAGTTGATGGGTTTCCTCGTTGGACGAGTTGTGCGTGTGTGTTTTGAGTTACTCATACGGGCTTGCAAAAGCTTATCGGGTTTGTTGTGTGGCAACCCGGTGCACCATTCAAACGGTGTAGGGGTTATTTACGCAGGTCAGGATAATCGTGGCTGATGCTGAGATAGCGTGCTTGCAGCTTCACGGTAGGAAGCCATTTATGTGATTTTACCGTTATTAAGACTTCCGCTTGTAGTGAGCTATGAGGAGCATTTACATTTTATTTTATTGTGGCAATTTAATTCGTAAGTTGTTGTATTACATAACTCTGTGGAGGGTGAGTATATGTTATTATTGTGGGTTCAGGGCATCAATGTGTATTTGGGTTAAAAGTGAAAAGTTTCCAGGTATTTTGTATTGATAGTTGAACGATCGCGCATATATAAGTATGGGATTATATATCGATTTTTAATTTTGTTAAAAATCAGGGGCGTGACAGTGCTGATGTGGGCGAACAGGGGGAAGTATGCGTGGATGTCGAGGTCTAGCTGCAGGGTAAGAATGTTGGGGAGCGAGACTGAGTAGGGGAGCAGGCGCGCAGTGCCGAGGGCGAGACATAACCTCTTTCTATTTTTGCTTTACTAGTGATAGGCTTGTTGATGTGTACATGGTTTAAATTTGTCGCCTCATTGAACGATTGGTCTTCCTTTTGGAATGTCCATTTTGTGTTGGAAATATGAAAAAGTTTATTGGGAACAAACATTTTTGAGCGATAGTCCCCCGTGCGTTGAATATATTTACTGCTTTACCGATTTTGTGCCTTGTCATTATTGCAGGTCATTAAAGCAGCGTGACCATTGGTCATCTGGGGGCAGTTTATGGCGGCGTTTTCCCCTATAAATAGGCAGAGTGAGGGAGGTAGAGCTGATCACATTTTAAACATGGCATTCTCCTGGTTTTTCATTGTGCTTCTGCTCCTGAAATCCTTTCTCCCATTTGTCGGTTTACGTTTCCAGAATTCTGGGCTTTATAGCTTAATCTCATGCCTGGGTAATAGGCTTTATAGCCTAATCTCAGGCTGGCTCGGCGTCATTGTCCCTTGGCAGGTTGAGCGATCGGTGCTTGTGCGGGACTGAGCCTCGTCCATGTGAGGAACCCAAGGACACCGATTGCTGTGGTGCGGCAGGGCTACAACGGTGGAGATTAGGTGGTGATAGGGTAGAGAATGGCACTGCCCTCCAGTCTTTCCTACCAGAGTTTGACCAACCCGTCAATCCCCAAGGTCAGTGATCTTCTTCTGGAGCTCCTCATATTCCAAAGAATCAGACTTGATCAGAGGGGCGACAAGGAAAGTCATGTGTATCGCGTTTGTATGCTAGTGTGTGTATGGCATTTGTATGGAGTAAAAATTGGTGTATCGCTATTGGGGCAAAGCCGTTGTAATAAACTTCCTTTGTATACTATTCTAGAGTAAGGAATATATCGCCTTTCATTGTGATTTTCCTTTCATTATATATTGCCCTTCATGGCGTTGGAGTATAAGCGTTGGGCATTGGCTTTGGTAGTCTGCGTGTATCGTTATGCATTCCTTGTGGTAACAGTGTTTAGTGTTGCATCAGGACTTAGGGCGAGAGCGTGTTGTGGACCTTTGGCATTCGTTCGTGTTGCTTTCTTTGGGCATTACTTTACTGGCATCGCGCTTATGCATCGTCGCGTATCATTGACATTCATTATCGTTGAAGCATTCATTTGCTTAGTTAAATTAGGATATAAATAAAAACAATTTTGAATCCCCTTAATTTATCCTGTAGTTTTCGAAAATATTGTAAACTTGTGATTAACATTCTTTTCTTTGATGTTTAAATGACAGGAGCGCCCTCAATCCCCAGGTAGAACGATCCCTACTTGCTATATATTAACAATTGTCAACAGGGTTAATATTGAGAACTCACTTTGAGCTCGTCAATGATAATAGAAAGCGATGTTACCTCTTTGGGTCGTTGGAGATATCCTTAATGTAGCAGATTTGTCGGAGCTTGGTCCCATTTCTTTATGTGTGGGACGTTTGGGGTTCTCGATATCACCCCGAGAGGTATCGGGACCCTCACCTGGGAGCTTTCTTTACTTCTACATTGGCGATACGAGTCTTGTGCTTCCGATACTTGTGCCTGGGAGGTATATGCATACCAACATAGAAACTAATGGAAGATGCCGAGAAACCTATATATCCTGATTGTGTGAAGTTTACTAAGTTATCCACTCTAGTAAGATTGTACAACTTGAAAGCACAAGGTGGGTGGCCTAATCAAAGCTTTTCAGCGTTACTGAAATTATTACAAGAACTACTTCCAATAATGAATGAGATGCCTTCAACCTTGTATGAAGCAAAGAAGACATTGGGATCCTTAGGGATGGAGTATGAGAAAATACACGCATGCCCTAATGATTGCATGCTATATAGGAAAGAGTATTCAAATGCATCTATATGTCCTACTTGTGGTGTATCTAGATGGAAGGTTAGTAAGAATTCGAGTAAGATTAAGAAAAAAACTGTTGGAGAGATTTTCAAATTATAATTATTTATTAATAAATGAAAAGGTGTCAATTTATGTTTGCACCTTTTGGATTTATCTGAGTGAAGTGATATGACCAAAAATCAAATAATACAAATGAAAAGGTACCTTACCTTTTGAAGGGGTACATATACTTCTATATAAAGGATTCATTCTATTCATTCTCTACAGAAAAGGGAAATCCTACACAATCTCAAGACAATCCTAGAGAATCCTAAGAAGACCTAAGCCTCCAAATATTCACCATTTTCTGTTTTATTACATATAAAACTACTAGAAATTAATAGTGCACAATTAGTTTCTAGTAACCTTGAGCCATCTTGTAAACCTTCTTTTGAGTGTTTAGGTTGATCTTCGTAAGTGCAAGACATCGATCAACAACAGCATTATGCTGGGCTTCATTGTATCCTAAAGGCATATTATCCCTTTTGCACACTTGATAGTGGGGCAAATAATGTCTTAAGGAAAGCGTTGCTACAACGTGCCTTAGAAGCATAAACTCTCTCATAACCCATACCCACAAATTTGTTCGAACAATCTTAAGACATTATTGTAGCCAATGGAAAATTTTGTTCTAGAGAGTTTATGCCCAATTTTGAAAACTGGTGGAGGCTAATTCAAGAGAGGAGAAAAGAAAGTATCGATATGAACATGATGTAAGAATCTTTCATTTATTGTTAAATCTCTAAAAGCTACAGGCATGATAAGGAAGAGGCTGAATATAGTGGAGAGTTTCTGCCATAACTTGAAAGTTCGAGAAGGCCGAGTGTCGAATTTGGAAAGAAAACGCAGGTAAACGTTTATCAAACAAGGAAATCTTGCGCAGATTTGATATTTCAACGTGAGCATATATCATGATTACCGTATGTGCATATGATCTAATAATCTCTTAGTTTAATTGTTAAGCTGAATGGTCCTTCATTGCCATTCTGAATTATAGAACTGGGTGCACGGTATCTGTACCTTCCTATACAGTGAATATATAAAACGAAGTAAACAAAAGTTTATTTTGAAATGTGCATCTCATGATAAACAAAACAATGAGGCAATTGCGTTTGTAGCACCAGTAAGATCTGGATGCAAGGGTGCTCAAGCAAATTTTACGATAAAAAAAAAAAAAAATTGCTTCTGTGTGCTAGTTGGATCCTATTTGGAAAGCAACTAGTTGATTATATATGTATATCGAAAATGCAAGCTTATTAAAAGCCTCTGTGAATTAAGTTACATTGCATGATATCCATAAAAAACTATTAAGCTAGCATTAAGCTTGCAGCGTCTATGGCTTGATTATGGACTGTGAATACTCAAGTATTGAATATGAGTATATCATCTAATATAAAGATGAGTTTGGCATAATACTAGTTGAAATGTCAATAGAAAATCCAAATCAAAACTTTAGACGGATCTTAAGTTTGTGAATAAGAAATTCACTGATGGTCTTCACTATCAAAGGGCATTTGCCAAGTAAATAATAACAATGATGATTGCCGGCTCATTATTGAGACATAGCTATGCAACATAAATTCTAAATGACGGTGAGAACCGTTAATTCTAAGGTCATGATTAAGATTGATTGACCAATTAACAAAGTACTTGTAAATCTTTAAATTTACAAGGATTTGATGGGTGCTACATCAAATGGGATGAGGAAGTCAAAATTTTGATCACCAATGATGGAAACTCAACTCAACATTTGAAACATCAAGCCTTGAGTTCAATGAGCAAAGTACATCATATGTAGTGATTGCAAGCACTAAAATAAATAAATGAATATTTGTCTCTACATATATATCATATCCATCCAAAGGTGAAATAGTGCTTGGTACCTGTAATGTATGGTGGAGGTTGAGTTAATCCTCTTAATAAGTAAGATTGAAAGTACTATAGTTACTGGGGTACTACATGCTTACCTATATGAGTGTGAAGGTGGTGCCGCCTTCTATGCGACTTGGACTAGTTTCTAGAGCACTCATGAAATAGGATATAGACACAAGGCCAATCCACGTGTCGGCTTGTAAAAACACTTTAAAGGGAGTTGAAAGATAGTGTGTGAAATGTGTCCGGTTAAGTCACATAGAATCGCAAGTTCAAAGCTAAGGCCACTTCGCCATTCTGACTTAACTTTGATGTGTTCTCACTAAGCTAAGGTTCAAGTCCACAAGACACCATAGTTTATGCACTAAGCTTTCCAAGATTATGCTCAAGAATTTTCAAAATGTTTTTTTATTTTTATTATATCTTATATTTTGAAAATGGTGGAGGATTGTTGGAGAGATTTTCAAATTATAATTATTTATTAAGAAATGAAAAGGTGTCAATTTATGTTTGCACCTTTTGGATTTATCTGAGTGAAGTGATATGACCGAAAATCAAATAATACAAATAAAAAGGTACCTTACCTTTTGGAGGGGCGTACATATACTTCTATATAAAGGATTCATTCTATTCATTCTCTACAGAAAAGGGAAATCCTACACAATCTCAAGACAATCCTAGAGAATCCTATGAAGATCTAAGCCTCCAAATATTCACCATTTTCTGTTTTATTACATATAAAACTACTAGAAATTAATAGTGCACAATTAGTTTCTAGTAACCTTGAGCCATCTTGTAAACCTTCTTTTGATTGTTTAGGTTGATCTTCGTAAGTGCAAGACATCGATCAACAACAGCATTATGCTGGGCTTCATTGTATCCTAAAGGCATATTTGATTATCCCCTTTGCACACTTGATAGTGGGGCAAATAATGTCTTAAGGAAAGCGTTGCTACAACGTGCCTTAGAAGCATAAACTCTCTCATAACCCATACCTACAAATTTGTTCGAACAAAAACAAGTACCAACAAAGATTTGTGGTATTTTCCCCCAATCCCTAGATTTAGAAGGATGTTTCGTAGTAGAGATACTACAAAAACAACTTAATATGGCTTGCCACAAAAAGAGAACAAGATGGTAAACTTTTCCATCCAACGGACTCTCCTTCATGGAAGCTTGTAGATCACATGTGGCCAGATTTTGAGGATGACCCTAGAAATCTTCTAGTGGCAATTTCAACAGATGGAATCAATCCTCATGGTTCTCTTAGTAGTATGTATAGTTGTTGGCCGGTGCTTATGGTCACATATAACCTACCACTATGGTTGTGTATGAAAAGAAAATTTATTATGCTAACAATGTTAATATCTGGTCATAAACAGCCAGGTAATGACATTGATGTCTATTTGGCACTATTGATAGACGATTTGAAAACTCTGTGGGAGGTTGGTGTCAAAGCATATGATGCATACACACAAGAGACATTTATGTTAAAGGCTGTTGGGCTTTGGACAATAAATGACTTCCTTGCATATGGGAATTTGTGTGATTGTAGTGTCAAAAAATATAAAGCGTGTCCAATTTGCAGTGATAACACACATTCTAAATGGCTAAAGTTTGGTAATAAAGTTTCATTTGCTGGCCATAGAAAATATCTACCAAGTGATCATGTTTTTAGAAAACAAAAGAGTCCGTTTAATGGTCAGCAAGAGTTTGGAACAACTCCACATCCTTTATGCGGGGAGGAAATTCTGGAAAGTGCTAAAGGGATTAAATCATCATGGGGAAGAAGCTGTTTATTTCTAAAAAACCAAAGTTGAAAGTTTAGCTTGGGAAAAGGAAGGTAAGAGATGAAGTTAATATTAAAAACAAAAAGGTGGTCACTAATCAGCTTAGTACATGCTAGAAAAAAAAAATCAATATTCTTTGAATTACCGTATTGGAGTTCATTGCATGTTAGATATTGTTTAGATGTGCACATTGAGAAAAACGTGTGCGAGAGTCTAATTGGAACTTTGTTGAACATCCCTGAAAAAACTAAAGTTAGTGTTGCAGTAAGAAAGATCTTGTGAAAAAAGGTTTACGGAAAGGTTTGGCACCTAAGAAAGGCAAAAAAAAAAAAAATGACATATCTCCCAGCTGCGCCTTAGACATTGTCAAAGAATGAAAAACAATCAGTTTGTGGTTCTTTGTATGGATTTAAGGGACCAAAAAACTTCTCATCCAATTTCAAAAATATGGTTTCTATGCAAGAGTTGAAACTTTTTGGTCTTAAGTCTCGATTGTCATATACTTATGCAGCACCTCATTCCAGTGGCAATTTGTGCAGTGTTACCTAAGCATGTGAGATATGCAATTATAAGATTTTGTGTTTTCTTCAATGCTTTATGCAGCAAGGCCATTGATGTTTTACAACTAGATGAAATTCAAAGTGGTCTTGTTGAGACTTTGTATTTACTTGAGAAGATATTTCCACCTTTTTTGACATAATGGTGCATGTCGCAGTTCACCTTATTCAAGAAATTAGGTTATGTGGTCATGTATATTTGCATTGGATGTATCTATTTGAACGGTATATGAGTGTCCTAAAAGACTATGTGAGAAATCGCAATTGCCCTGAAGGTTGTATGGCTGAAGCTTATATTGTTGAGGAAGAGGTAGATTTCTGTGTAGATTACTTGTCTGGAGTACATGTTGTTCGTCTCCCTATGAAAGGTCATTTAGATCTTAAAGATTATAATGATCCATTAGGAGGTGGACGTGTTATGGCTGCTTGTCCTAAGCTAAGGTATCAAGCACATCTTTCTGTTTTGGACAACACAGCTGAAGTTCAGCCATATACAGAGTATGTTTCGAAGTCACTTACTGTTTACTTTACTTACAATTGATTATAAAAATAATTTTCTACATTATGGATGACTTATAATTTGTTGTATGTTATGAACCTTAATTTTTGCAGTGAGCATTTAGAGGATTGAAATTAGAGCACCCTCAAATGTCTAGCAGAAAGTAGCTTAGAGATGAACACAATCGAAGATTTAGCAATTGGCTACAACAAAGATCGTAAGTAGAACATAGTATATTTGAGTATTCATTCCAGCAGTATGGTTTATCTTGTAATAATGTTCAAGCTTTAAGTCTGATTTTTTTGTTTATATTTGTCATTGCTAATGCTTCAAATACTTTCTAAACAACCATTTCATATTTGTCTAGGTAGTGCTTGAGCTTAATAGACCTGAAAATGACATATAAAAAAGCTTGAGGTGGCTGGCTGATGGTCCTCAATGTGAAGTGAAAAGGTTTTATGGTTATATAGTAAATAGATGTGATTATCACACGAAGGCTTGGGATAGTGACCATGTCCAACAAAACAGTGGGGTGACCTTAAAAGCAGATGCATTGCTAGTTACTAGTGCCAAAGATAGAATCATATAGATGATGAGATGACTTTCTATGAGATAATTCAAGAGATATGGGAGCTCAACTACAATAGCTTCACGCGAGTTATATTTAAATGTGATAGGCTTAATCTTAGAAGAATTAGGCACAAGTCTGATTCCTTTGTTCTAGCTGATCTTTTGCAAAAGGTATTTTACATTGAAGACCCAGCAGACTCAAGATGGTCAGTTGTATTGCAAGCACCTCAAGTGACTGGTTAAATGAAGATGAGCTAAGGGATACGACACTTGATCATCAATCTTTTCCACATGCATTGCCATATGTTAATACATTCGATATAATGACTGAGAATGAGGCAGTTTTTATGTGAGAAGTGATTGTGAAGGCACATAGGTTGAAGAGCATAATTGACTAACTTCTGCTTTAGATAATTAACAGAACTTGTTGCTGTTTGGCATGATGTTAGTTCTGAACTTATTTGCTTGAGATTCTGTATTGATGTGGTTTTGTTTTTTATCTGGTATATTTATTCTGTGTATATTGACTTGCTGTAAAGGTTTTATATTGATTGATGTGGTTTTGTTTTGATATGCTTTATATTTATTCTGTACATATTGATTGTTGTTCTGTTTTTTTTTTAGGTGTTAAGATATGGATCCAGAAGAAGAAAATTATGCTACTGATGGCTTGCCATGATGAGAAGAAGGGAAGAGGTCCAACTCTGATGACCGACATTATTCATGGTAGGAGTAAGGGGGTTCGAATGAAAGTGACGTATAACAAAAAGGGTCAACCAATTGGGCTTGGAGGGAAGAGGCTATCTAGATTTATTGGGGTAATGGCTTGAACTACTATCCCAATCACATATGATATTTGGCCAAAGATTAAGGATTCACTTAAACAAATGATATGGAGTATGGTTCAAGTATGACTTTATATTAGTAAAACTTTTTCCTTATAATTTTTTTTTTGTACTTTGAATAAATTTCAATAATGAGTCAATATTTGTTTTATTGCATATTTCTAGAAATCATTCATTATGGATCCAAGAAGCAAGAAAGATGTCTTGAGTAGTGCAGGAAGGAAATGGAAATCATTCAAAAGCACTTTAAGAACAAAATATATATTAAAGTACAAAATTTAAGGGGAAATGATCATTTACCCAATTTCAGCTTAAAAATTGCCCACTTGCTCCACCAACTGTTTTATAACCCCATTTACCAAAAACACTCGAAGGGATTATTTCCCTAATACCCAATTAATTTTTTTTTCATTCTTTTTATTTATTTTTGAGACTTTTTTGCCCTCTCCTTCTTTCTCACTTAGAGAGAAAAGTTATCCTCCACCTTACTGTGCTTCGGTGACTAATGGTCCGGCCGCGGTCTCCGGCGACCGGTGACCGGAATCCTGCGACCGGTCACCAGAATCCGGCAACCGATGATGGGAATCCGGAAGGAAATGAAAAAACCTGAAGAATATGAGTTCATTACTCAACCTCAGTGGGAAGCTTTTGTGAAAGCTCAATTAACTCTTGATTTTTTGGTAGGCCACGTCTTTTGTTTAACATTAGCTTTACAAAAACTTCTGTTACTTAATGTTTTGTATTGATGAGTCATTGTTAAGAAAAGTGACTGAATCTCAAAATTTTGGTTTATGGTAATAGGAAAAATGAGGATCACTCAAGGAGACTGACGTACACAAATTAGTGTATCAATTTAAAACCCTATCAATGTAGTAAGAATAAGTAGGGATCATTCTCAACCGGAGATTAGGGCCTAATTAATTCTTGAAAAATGAAACGTTAGCAAAACAAATTAAAGAATATATATACACAATATTTACGAAAATAAGAAGCGGATTTAAGATTTTATTTTCTAATCTAACAACTAAGTAATTATATACATATGTGACACATCAAAACGAAGAATCAAGTAGAAATATATGAATGAAATGAATTTAGATAGAATTAACCTATAACGTCCCGAACCTGAATTCACCGGTTTACTAGTCATTTGGACGGTAAACGACCTTTACTTTCACTTTCACTATCGTTTCAGTACTTTTAGTAGCCCTAAAAGTTGACTTTTTGTTTGGGTCAAAATTTGAGAAAATTTCCTTCATGAAAGTTGTAGAGGACGTTAAACCGAGCGCTTGCATATGTGGTACGTAAAAATTTGAGTTCGTATGCTAAAGTTATGAGCGAAATACGAAAGTTACTGTTCATAGTTAGTTTCTATAAAAGGTGGAAACTTACTGAGTTTTCTCTCTCCTCTCCCCCGATCCTTTCCTCCTCTTCGGCCCGATTTTTCCTCCACTGATCCTTTCCTCCTCCGGCGACCCCACGACGGAATCCGGGCACTGGCAAGCTTGCCTCCTCCTCCTTGTCACACCTGCGGTGGTGTTTTTCGATGACTCGGCTGGAGGAGCTCGGATTTGAGCCGTGAAGCTCACTGTAGCAATTTGGAAGTTTCGTCGATTTCCGGCTATTCCGACCTTCTCCGGCCACCAAACAGGCGTTGAAAGTGCGGTTTTCGCCAAGGATCATTTTCCCCCTAGCCTTGAGCCACGATTTGCAGTGTAGAGGGAGAATCGATCAAAACCCGATCCTAGGGTTCTTGGATTTTTTGGGTTTTCTTCACCGACCAATTTTGAGCACTTAAAGGTAAAATTGGAATGTGCTGTAGTTGAGAAACTTGTTGGTTATGTTGTGATGTTGCTGCTGCCAAAATTTGGTGGCCATCGGAGGTGCTGGCCGCTGGCGCGTGGAGGCGAGTAGGGTAGGTTTTTAATTTCTGTTTTAGCCCAATTAAATCCTATAAATGTTGTGGAGCTTGTACGTGAAGTTTGGTGGAAATTGAAGAAGTTTTGTATCAATCGTGTAATTCTGAAGTTTGGGATGTCGATCATTGAATTACGAGAATCCGACCATCGGATTTCTCTCGGTTCTGCCCTAAAACCTTTAAACTAATGAGTTGGTATTAGGGGTGAAGTTGGATTAAATTGGAAAAGAAATATGAAGTTTGATTTAGGGGGATAAGATATTAGAATCGTATTTAATTGCCGAATCGTTATTCACGAATTATATTTATGTACAGGGTGACGTACTGAGCTATTGCTCGACGAAGGAACTCATAGGCGTGATCGCCTAAATAGTATTGTGAGTGGACTTTTGTTTTAAATAATGATGCATGCATTTATTTTGAAATTATTGATTTATTTAATTATCGTTTTATTTATCGAGCATAATATTTTGCTTTGGATTATAATTCTGACATTGTTTTTCCATATGAATTTCGGTTACGAATCTATTATGCTCGGATTTGGATTTATGATTTTTTATTTTCAATTATGATTCGGAAATGGAATTTTGAGCCTTCGATAAGTATCTTCGATATATGGCTTTTATTTGAAATCATGATTTAAGTGATTTTTTTTGACGAATTATTTTCCGAGGTGATTTCCAGAAATTTATAATACATTTCTATTAGTCGATATTGAGATTTCTGGAATATTTTTTGAAAATGGGATTTTCGATGGAATTACATTTATCGATCATTTCTCGCCTATTGGTTTATGAATTCGAGATTAGTTTGGGGTGCAGGGCCACGTTGTTGGAATATGTCTTTTCTCGTGAGTTTTTGGGGAAGCCTTATTGATTTTCAATTTTCATATGATTTTAACCCACCATACCTGAGTCGTCATATTTATTGCTAGCTAGTCTATTAGTACTCATCCCTGCTTACTATGTGTTCGTGGGTGAGTAGAACAGAGCATGGGATGCTCCAGATTGTGGGACACTCCGACCCGAGCCTGGGAGGCTCCCTTATTTATATGGTGAGAACTTCTTCCCCATATTTGATTGTGGGGCTAGCTCGATTTCTTTTGACCAGCAAATCTGGAATGTTTTCAAGAATTTTCATGTTGCGAGAAACATGTTTTATCCACGTTGCATGCATCAAGGTTTTTATTAAAAAAATGAACATGTGGGAAAGTATTAAAGCTTTACTTTCATTTGAATTATCTTACTTATTTATTTTTGTCCACTCACTCTAACATGTTTTAAATTACTTTCCCCTGGGCCATTCGGTTTCAAATGCCCAGTTTGCAGGCGAATTAGTGGAGGTCGGGCATACATGGCATTTGAGGCATAGTTGTCACTACTTCCGCATTGTAGGATCTCCTGATCCTTTCCTCTTCTTTTAGATATTCTTGTGTATTAGTATTGTTAAGTTGGGTTTTGTGTTTTGTGAAATTGAAGTTGATGGTAAATTGGGAGTAGGGTGGCTCTAGGAGTATAATGTTGGTTTGCTTAAAGTGGTTTGTGCGTTTTACAGGTTGTGGGTAGTCCACTTGCGGGGGAAGTTCTGCCAAATTCTTGGTAAAATTCCTTCTAAGGTGGGGCCCGCAGGGCCTCTTCGGGTTTCAGGGTAAAACTCGGGGCGGGTCCTGTCATAACCACTATTAACATGTTGGCAAGGTTTCAAACATCAAATCACGAATCAAAATATATCCAAGCATAGAATCAATCAAGAACAAGGATGAACGCATACAAAGTTCTTTTTACTTCCCTTAATTAAATTAACTAGATGAATGCACCATAGTTAACCCTATAATAATGCAATCACTAGTGGTAGCTAAGAACTAACAAAAACACTTCCAACGCATTAAGAATCCTAGAAGTTTGATCAATTCAAGTCAAGAACACATGTCAGAACACTAATCAAGCATGCAAGACTCATTGTTAATTTACCTAAGTAATTTTAGGTTTTCCACCGAATTTATCAAAGCCTAGAACACTAGCACCTTAATATGGATTCAATTACATGTTCATCAACCTATGTATGCATCCAAAGATCAATTAACACATAACCATTGGGATTGAAGTTCGAAATTAACAATTATGCAAGAATATAATGGAATCACAATTTTTAATTTGAAAACCTAAAACATGCTTCATAATATTCAAAAACTACATATCGAAAATCAATTTTTCATCATCACAAGAAATAGCAAATCAAAGAACCAAAACAGAAAATCAAAATTGAAATTCATAGAAACCCGAAATAACTTTCTTATACAAAACCGAAAACATAAAGTTGTGTTCATGGTTACACTTTTTGATCTTCAAGAACACAAGATGCTTCAAAAGGTGGTGGAATGGATGAGAGCTACGGCAAGGATGCTTGAATGGATGAATGGATGCTTCACAGCCTTGAACTTTGGACTTCTTGAAATTGCCGAAACCTTGGAAGAGAAAGGGAAGTGTTTGTGACTTTTAATTCTAAATTTTGTGGTGTGTAGAAGAGCTTCACAAACCTCCTTTATATAGTGAACGGCAAGGGCTAGGGTTCCCTTGAATTTCTCTTGAATTGCAGCACTTCGACCAATAGAAAAATAGCATATGAATTGGAGAGCAAGTAATCTCTATTTTGCCGAATTCTTCCATGTGCTCAGACCTAATTTCGGCCTCCTTGTATGTAGAGTCATAAATCAATACTTATTCCTCTATTTTCTCTCATAAAATTCCCAAGAAAATCCAAAAATATCCCAATATATAATTGCCGAAAATCCTTGTATTATTCCTTTTAATTCTCACGGCAAAATGCAAGTAGAATGAGCCAATGACTCTTCAAAAACATCAAGAAGGATCTAGAGACTCATGTGCAAGTCACATGCTTCAAAATTCAGGCCAAACTCTCCCAAAATGGGCCAATTCGAAATCCATTATCTACATGCCAAAATTCCTTTAATATTCTAGAACAATCTTGAACTATCTTGAGTCATCTTCAAGACACAGCATCTCCTAGTCTCACCAGGTCTTCTAGCAGTATCAGAACTCCTAGTGTCATCAGGTTTCCTAGTCCAACTGGGACTCTGTCATTTCTTCATTTTCGAACATCATTTTTCCGAGCTCACTGCTAGTTGCATTAGGATTCCTACTTCAACTGGGATTCCATTTCCTAGTAGAACTGGGAAAACTTCATTTCTCCATTTCTGATCATTTCTGCGCAAATAACTCCTTGCCTTGCATTTCCAGACTCAAAACTACCTAAAAACACAAAACTAGTTAGAAATGACATTATTAAGAGAATAACTAAGCAAAATGTAGAGAGAAATGTATTAAAAATGTAGTAGAATTTAGTCTCAACAGAGACGAGCTTTGTATGAGTATGACCATCGAATGTCCAGGAAAGGTTATGCTAATTTGGAAGAGGAACTAGTAAGCACATGTTTTGGTGGAGTCATTTGTTAATATATATTTATGTGCATATGATATAATTACATGTTTCTATAAACAGAAACAGGAGTTAGGGTCTGAAGAAGATATTGATAGAGCCATCTTATGGAAGAAAGGGCGTGTTGATAAAGAGGGTAACTATTTGAGTGAGACAACCAAACAACTTGCTGAGAAAATTGTGAGTTGAGATTTATCAAACCTTAACCACCTTTAGTATTAGATGTACATGGTTACTTCATTTGTCATATTTCAATATTCATTGGTGTTTGTAATCTGTCGCAGGAGGTTTTAACGAAAGAAGTTCAAGAGGGAATTGTGTCAGTTGTTGGTAGAAACGACATTTTGACGCAAGCTTTGGAGACACCTGAGAAATCAGGCAGTGTAAGAGGTGTTGGAGCATTTGTTACACACAAGGTATACTTCAATACATCTAGGTATTAGCCTACAACAAAGACAGAAATGTGGGAATACCAGTTGAAATTGATGCAAAACCAAATCAACATGTTTGCTTCATTATTGGATCCTGACAAGTTGGATGCAGCTAAACTAAGTATAATGTGAGAGATGTTTAGATCTAATAATGCATCTGAAAAAGCTAGTTTCTCAGTCGACAAGGAGAAAAATGAGTCTTCTAAGGAGGAGGTATCTAAGGTGGCATCCAAGAAAGAATTTGAGAAAAAAGCTGATGCAAAAAAGGTTTGAAAAGTGGATGATATTTCATCTCCACTTGACAGTTGTAGAGAGAGCAAGAAGGTACATAAATTCTTATAATTTATTTAGCTTTTACTAAACTAATCTTTTTGACATTTTATATATTTCTATGGAAGGCAAAACAACAATACAATGGGGGAATAATTAACTTGAATGCTGCATTGGAAGATGACAATCTGATAACTTCAGTAGAGAAAGCATACATTCCTATTGAAAAGAATACAGAGACAGCAAAAGTTGCAAAAAAGGTACGTATCTTTTGTAACCTGTGCATTCTTATACTTGTATTATTAATTTTAAGTATCTTAGGTCTAGTATGTTACATGTGGCATCATATGATAATACATAAAACTTATGATTTGAATTCATTTATTTTAAGGAAACAAAATGCAAGCTAGTAGTAGACACCAAAGAGAATATTGTTGCAATGGGAACTGTCATAATGTTGGATGGGCCAATACATTGAGTGCCCCTAAGAGCAGGAAATGTACGTATCTCAATTGAAGTGCCTATCAAGGAAGATGCTTATCTCCGAATCCCAAATGTGTTAGGTGACATATTTACAGTAAAGCAAGCTATTGGTACTCATATTACTTGGCCTCAAAATCTTGTTTTAATGTCACATGAAGAGGTATATAGTAAGCCTTTGCTATTATTTCCATCACTAGAAATTAAATATGGTATTTACATGTTATACTAATTCACATTTAGAACTCAAGGAGCACTTTGAAGTCTTTGAGTAAAAAACCAATCACACAAACAACATACAAGATGCCTGTGTCTGTGCATCTTTTACTGCGTTTGGTAAGAACAATGCACGAATCTACAGCAGTGACAGTCCCAATGGAAGATTGTGTGTTTGGCAATGACCACAATACATTCATAAACATTAACAACATCATCCAATTTTGTTTGATGCAGCCAATATCCACTATTTGCATTTCTATCTACATGAGGTTAGAAGTTTTTACATGTTTAATGAATAATTCGCATGCTTGCTTTTGATTTGAGAAAACTTTACTGGTTTTTATTTTATTTTATGTAGACACCTAAGGTCATTGTTGAAACTGAAGGATGAGGATCACTTGTATGCATTTGTTGATCCTGGACGCTTCTCTAATGAAGCTGGAAAGATTGAGGCTAGATCATGTGCACTATCACTTAGATTAGAGTCTACCCAAGTAGATCAATCAATTCTTGCTCCTTATAATATAAGGTACGTTTATTGTTGTATGACATTTCATGGTTATTTTTCTTAGGAGATGCATGCACCATAAAGAGGAGATTTATTTTATTTTTTTGATGCAGGAATCATTGGTTATTGGCTGCCATTAACCCTTTTACTGCGTTGGTGTATTACTTTGACCCATTGAGTAACATTAACATCAATACAGGGATGAAGAAAATCGTAGAGCTGTAATGATTCTATCCTCTAGTTTTGATTTCGAGCATTGAATAAAATGACATGTAGTGTTTTCTAATTTATAGTTTGCTAAGCTATTTATTGTTACTTCCCAAACCTAAATTTACTAGTTTACTAGTCATTTGGACGGTAAACGAGAAAATTATTTTCACCTTTTACCTTGTTCAATACTTTTAGTGGCCCTAAAAGTTAACTTTTTTGTTCGGATTTCAGTTGTTAATTGTAGAGTTGTTGTGATTTGGGCAGTAGGGTGACTCCAAAAGAATAAGGATGTTTATTAGAAATGTGAATGTGTTTCTACAGGTTTTGAGTAGTCCATTTTTAGGGGTGACTCTATCAAATTTTTGGTAGAGTTATTCCTAAGGAGGGCCCTACAAGACCACCTCGGATTTCAGGGTGAAATTTGGGGCAGGTCCTGTCAACTTGGTATCAGAGCATTAGGTTGTTAGGTTCTATAAACTCCTTTCTTTCCTACTACTTTATATGATTAATGTTGCCTAGTACCATTTCGAGTGATGGCCCGACCACGGCGGATCCCCATCATATGCTCTTCGGTGCTAGTGTGTTCATTATGTATGTAAAGTAGATATGTTAATGTCCTAATCCTTGAACTTTGTTATCCTTCTCTTCTTCAGGTGCTATGCCTCTTAGACACCGAAACCGCGGGGAGACTCCTCCCACTCCAAGAGATGGGAATGCTATTGAAAGATTGGCGAACACCCTAGGATGTATTTTCCAACAACAGGCCGCAGTACTTCTTGGCTCCAGAACTCATTTTACCATGGAGTGAGCGAGGAGACATGGAGCGTATAGTTTCTCCTATGCTTCTGAAGCTATGGATGCCCAGAATTGGTTGAACCGAATGGAGAGAGTGTTTACTCAGATTAATTGTCTGGAAGACTGGAAAGTGGAATTGGCAGTAGACTTTCTTGATGGTGTTGCTTTTGATTGGTGGGATTGGACCTACCAAGAACCAGGAAATGCTGGCCCAATGACTTGGATCAGTTCAAAGTACACTTCAGTAGGCGGTATTTTGGCACTACCATTCGTGACAGGATGAAGCATTAGTTCTTGCATCTAGAGAAAGAAGAAAAGACAGTGTAAGAATTTGAGCAACGATTCACCCAGCTATCCCTGTTTCTACCAAACTTGGTAAACACTGAGGAGGAACGGAATTCCAGGTTTATTGAGGGACTAGGGCATGATTATCTCCTACAGTTGACTGTTGTACCATTCTACACTTATCATGAGGTGGTTAATGCTGCTTTAAGACTCGAGACTATGTTTTTGTCTCGTATTCGACCTCGAGATGCGGGTGGCCCTAGCCAGGGTCCATCCAAGAGAGTGGCTTCCAATTCTAGTTCAAGATCTTCTTGAGGTAATAGACGTGTCAGTTCGAATTCGACCACCCTATCGGATTTTAAAGGCTTCATAGGGGAGGTGGTCAGTCTGAGTGGCAGTTCAGTGACAACACTAGTCAGCATAGTGGTACCTCATAGAGATTTCATACATGGAGAGATCGTCCCCAGCGTCAGACGAGGGATGTGACTTGCTATCAGTGTGGACAGCAGAGTCATTATAGGAGGGATTGCCCTATGTTGACTCAGGGTAGTACTCCAGATGTCGGTCAGGGTTCTAGTCACGCATCAAGAGGTTCATCCAACGGCATTCGCCCAAGTTTTGCCAGGGGCGGCACTCAAAGAGGTAGTGGTCACCATGGTCGTCCAGCGACTCAAACGAGACTTCATACCATGCTTCAGCTATAGGATCACGTCCTCTAGATACTCCCGACGGTAAGATATTTTTTTTTCCCTTAAGTTATTTTGTACTTCGTTTCACTAGGGGACGCGTATCCAATGAAGTTGGATTAGTTAAGCATTTAGTCGTTCGTTGAATTTCGAGGACGAAATTTTTATAAGGAGGGGAGATTTACCGGTTTACTAGTCATTTGGATGGTAAATGACAATTATTTTCACCTTTTTACCTTGTTTGATACTTTTAGTGGCCCTAAAAATTGACTTTTTTGTTCGGATTTTAGTTGTTAATTGTAGAGTTGTTGTGATTTGGGGAGCATGGTGGCTCTAGAAGAATAAGGATGTTTATTATAAGTGTGAATGTGTTTCTACATGTTTTGCGTAGTCCATTTTTAGGGGTGAGTCTATTAAATTTTTGGTAGAGTTATTCCTAAGGTGGGCCCCACAGGGCCACCTCAGATTTCAGGGTGAAATTCGGGGCGGGTCTTGTCATTTATGGTATGAAATTGGATTGATGTTGTTTCTTTAGTGGTTATATCATTAGCATACTATTTTCTTACTGAGCTCTTCATGATGCAGTGCCATTAAGATGTCTAATGCTCAAAAGAGAAGAAAGAATCGTAAAACAGTTAATTGGGAGGTGGTTAAGATACATTTCTACTTTTGAGTTTTCCATACATGCACTGCAATATTGATATTGAATTATTATGTAGTGTCCCAGACAACTAGGATCGGTGGAGTGTGGATATTATATCATGAAATACATAAAAGAAAGGGTAAATTTCACAAACAGTACACCAAGTAAAGGCCACTAAAAATTCTTATACACAAAGTTTCAAACCAAACATTTCGGTACACGAAATCTGAAACTCGACCCACTATCAGTACACGACGTCAATTTTTGACACCAAAATGTCCATTATGCCCTCAGTTCTTTTTTTTTTTTTCTGTTATTTTTTTTTCCTTCGTTTCTTCTTCCTTCTTCCGGGCTCACTCCCTCACGTCCAACACCGCCTTCCTCACCTCGCATAACAGAAAAAAATGACTCGAGTCATTTATAAACGAAGGAAAAAAAATAACAGAAAAAAAAATTATTAAAAAAAAAAAGAACTGAGGGCATAATGAATATTTTGGTGTCAAAAATTGACGTCGTGTACTGATAGTAAGTCGAGTTTCAGATTTCGTGTACCGAAATGTTTGGTTTGAAACTTTGTGTATAAGAATTATTAGTGGTCTTTACTTGGTGTACTGTTTGCGAAATTTTCCCTAAAAGAAATTAAAGAAACTCCAAGCAGCTCAATTTTAAATATGGTTAGTTATACTATTTCAGTGGTTAGAAATATAAGGTTAATTATCTTAGTTATATATGTGTACCGGTGGTTTTATTAATTAGTTGTGATTGCTTATATATACTAGCTAGGTTGCTTCTTAATTTGGTCCTAAAAATTTAGATGTACATGTCCACTATAACATTGTAATAAATTTCATTAATCATTTCAGTTTGAGAAGAGAAACACTTATAATCAAGAAGAGATCGATGTACTTCGAGTAGAGTGGGCAAAGCAGGTTGATGGATATATCCAAGATGCATAAAGTAAAATACTTAGCATTCTGGTATGAAGTTATATATGTACGCAGCATGCAACTTTGAATTAAATTGGTCAAAACATTGGTAGTACTACATCATTCTAGATCTTGGACATGTATTAATGGATGGTCTCTAAATACATAAGGACTGCTTGTTGGCAATTTTGATAATGTGCGAATGTATCCCTTATGATTTAATGAATCCATTTCCAGAACTTTGAGGACATGATTTATATGTCTTAGTATGAAAAACAGGACACATGGAAATGTATATTTGTGTCCTCTTATGAATTCAAGGGCTCTGTTTCCAGATATTTGAGGACACAATTTTTGTGTCATTGTATAAAGAAGATGACACATTTGAGAGTGTATTTTTTGTGTGCTCTAATAGATTTAAGGACTCTATTTCTAGAGCTTTTAGGACACAATCTATGTGTTTTTGATTGAAATAGAAGACACATTTTAGAATGTTTTTTGTGTCCTCTCATAGATTTTAAGGACTCCATTTTTAGAGCTTTAAGGACACAATTTATGTATATCCTTATATAGAAAAGAGGACACATATTAGATAATATAATGCAATTTAGGTGTCCTCTTATATATATAAAGACACCACTTTCAAAGCTATTAGGACACATAAACTGTGTCCTCGTATAGATAAGAGGACACATTTTCAGTGTCCTTGTTTGGGACTAAGTCTATGATGACTTCCGGATAGAGGACTCTTTTTTAAAGAGTCCTTGTATGTATTAGAGGACATGGTTTCAATGTCCTTAAATCATGTTTTTCTAGTAGTAAACTTTTGCTGATATGATTGAAATTTTGAGTTACTAAGCTTGAAATGATGTTGTTTGGTTGAATTCAAAACAAGTAGCAATGGATTTCTTGTTGTGCTGTGGTTTTTGGCAGATTCTAAGGTCTGACTTTGTGGTGTTCCTTGACATGCTGTAAGCAGCATACAATTTAACCTTGTAAAATGTGGTTGTCAGTATAGAATAAGTAGGGATCGTTCAGGCCGGGGATTGAGGGTACACCTGTAATGGCATAAACAAAGAAAGAATTATGGATAAGGTATTATTTACAAAAATAAAACAAAGAATAAAAGAATATAAACAAAATCATAAATGGGGTGTTTTGTAGGTTTTGTAATCAAAAACAAAAATTAACAAAAATAAAAATGTAAAATACATATACAAGGGGTGGAACGCAAGGAACAAAGATCAAAACCACAATCATATGAATGAAATCTAATTACAATTCCTATAATTGAGAAGGAGAATAGATCAAAAATCCAATTCCGGGTTTTTCCGAATTCTTGAAGTGTCGATGTAAATTCCGGCTAAATGGCTTACAATCTGACTTTGTGTTAGTTGTGAAAGTTGTTGTACATGTCGAGATGAACATTTTGGCATAGGTTTCATGACCTAATTTGGGGGTTTCCGGCAGCATGTGGAGCCCATGCTCAGCCATTGTCGGTAGCGTATGGCGGAGCGTCCGGCCAGGTTGTTGGGTTCTGTTTTCATGGTTGTCACCTGCTCGTCGATACAAGCTTGTTGATATATCATGGGATCATGTTGTGATTATTCAAAGCATGCTAGATTTACGTAATTTCGGTTTTCTTGGTTTGCGATTCATGAGGATCCAATTGTTGGATTGTCTTATAGTTTTGACAAATTGATCCTAGAAGTGTTTCAAAGACCTTGGGAGGTATTGGAAGAAGTTTTTTCTCGATTGACGAAATCTTCAGTTTTTGGTTCAAGTGCTGGGTTCGAACTGCAACCGCTTTTGTTTTAATCGTGTACTAAGTTGAGACCTTATTTTACTTAGGTGCTTGACGAAGAGGGTTCAGTACTTTATATTGGCTGTGAGAAAAGACGCAACTGGATTTTGATGTGAATTTATCTCACAAGGTTCATTTATGAACGGAGTTACTTTACTGTTCTGAATTATATGTTTAATTTTGAAATTGTTTTATGAAAACAAATATTTGTTTTAAATTATATGAACTTGATCGCCTACGGTTCATAGGTAAGTTAAAATGAGATTTTTATTATAAAAATGATTTTCTCGGGTTTTGTGATTGTGAACTATAGTTGGTATTAGTAGTATTCCTGAGTGAATGTCTGTGTGTGTATTTACGTGAAATATATATGTATTGGTGGAATTGTTGTAATGCAAGCAATATTTGTGAGTGAGTTTATATTATTGTTTTGGGGTATGACTTTTTCGGAAACAATATTTTGGGAAATGGTATTTTCTATTGTTTTGAAAAGTGTTTGAAGATTTGAGAGTCACAAGTTGTGATTTCTCATTTTTGAGATTTCGGTAACATTGTGGGTCCAACGCGACTCGTTTAAATGTTTTGATCTAAGGGTCAGGTTGGCCTAAGGATCCGGGGTTGTAGGTTGTAACCTCGGTGCAGAAATGTCGAGACACCAAGCTTTTGGCCAGATGATTGGTTACGATTCAGTTAGACCTCTAGTCTGTCTGCCGTTGTACTATCATGAGGCATAACTTTGTGTTATGGCACTTGTGGGTATATGTTTTTAAAAGAGAGTTTTGGGGTGTACTTTCTTTTTTTGTCCAGATTGGACAGGATTTTCATATTGATTTGTTAAGTTAAAATTTCATATAATTTTGTCACGGTGTGACTTGTGTTGTTTCTATTGGGAAAAGAATATTAGGTTTTTAAGGAATCATAGTGTGTGTTTCTTTACCTTGAGTTGAAAGGTTTTCTTCGGGATTTGTGTGTTGATTTCTTAAATTGATTATTGGTGGATTCCTCATGATTTTGGTGTGAGTTATTTTCTTCAAGTTGAAAGGTTTGCCTCGTTATTTGTGTGAGTGTACGGTTTTTGTATTTGAGTTTACTCATACAAGCTTTCAAAAGCTTACCGGGTTTGTTGTGTGGCAACCTAATGCACTATTCGATGGTGTAGGGGTTAATCCTACAGATCAAAGTAATCGCTGGTGAAGCTGAGTTCTAGTAGCAGCTGTATCGGTAGGAAACTATTTTGTGGCTTTACTATTGTTAAAACTTCCGCTATGTAGTGAGCTTTGAGGAGCAATTACTTATTATTTTGTTATGCAACTTAATTCACAAACTTGTGCGGTGTAATATATGACTCTAGTGATTGAGTCTGTATTGACATGTGTGGGCTCAGTTTATTTGTTGCTTAGTTTAAATGTAAAAAAATTTCTAAGCATTTGGGCAATATTGTTGAGTTATTGCGCATCGGATTCGAATTAATTTTATTCGAAATTCAGGGCATGACAGAATTTGATCGAGATTATCGTGTGGGAGTTGAATTATTGAAGAAAGCGTGTAGGTTCTTGGAGTTTGAGTTATCATTGTGGCTATTAGAAGTGTTAGAATTGTTTTTACAGGATTTGGGTAGTCCATTGTTAGGAGTGATTATTCCAAATTTTCAGTAAAATTTCTTCTAAAGTGGGTCTCATATGGCCACATAGTATTTCAAGGTGAAATTCGAGACGGGTCCTATGATTCTACCTATCTCTGCTAAACCTATATGTTCTCAACTAGTCACTTAACACTGTTGTTCCAAGCCTTGGAATCCAAGGCTTTCAACTGTTGTTGTTGTTTACTCGAAAGAGACTCGTATCTTTGTTTCGAGATTGGCTTCCTCTTATAAAGCCCTTTACTCAAGACATTACGCCTTGTTGCCAAAATTTTTGGCAAACGTGATGCTCCTCGGAAGGTTTAGAAAGTGTTAGAAAAACTAGATAAGTTTGTAAGGAAAAGTGTAAGGAACGGCAAAGCTGGTACTGCCTTGAGTTCACAAGAGATGAGGTTGTTCACTATTTTCTAAATAGTAGACCTTGGTTTGTCAAAGGAAGTATCTTTCACATCGGGAGATGGTCTCTTTTTTTCAATGTTGTGATAGATAGGATCAATACTCTCCTTATTTGGATTAGGCTTCCAAATCTACCACTCCACTCAGGTCATTGGGCGATTTGTTAAGACTGATGATAACCAAGAATGTGGAGAATTGCAGTTTTGCGCATGTCTACATGGAAATAGATCTTCGCACCCTTCTTAAAAGAGTCTTGGTGGTCCATGATGAGGAATATGATGCCCTTGAAGAGAATGCCAGAGTTGATCCTATAAGAATGCTCGTTTCTTATGAAGGAATCCTCGAGGTGTGTTTTCAATCTGCAAGAAGTTAGATCTTGTCCGTTCGGTTACAAAGACAAATATTTTGTCCTAGCTTGTAGATAGGAATGAGGAGGGTGAAGATGTTGAGCCAGCTTGAATGGAACTGGAGCTTGAGATCCAACTCTTATTTTGGACAAAGTGATGAATTACTTTCCTAAACTTGTTAGGAATGAGGAACAAGACCCACATGCTGACTACGTACTTTGTGGAGCCTAATCATGACAATGTGGACTTGAAACCACCTTCCCCAAACTAGACTCTCGTGCAAAAGAAGCACAACGCTGGTTTAACAAAATGGTTTTATGGAGAAAAACCAAATGACCACCATGTTACTGGAGCCACATCTATTCCCAAAATCGCTTACTCAGGGCTTGCCAAGGATGGTAGATCTTTTAAAGGTGCGGTTTGTGGCCATGGTGGCATCATTATTAGTAGTCCTACGACTATGCATGATCCTGTTGGTGAGAATGAGGATGGCTCCATAGTTTGCTAGCACATCACCTGACACATTTCCTTCTCTAAAGACATGTGCATGTGACCTTTTATTCAAAAAAAAAAAAAAAAACATGTGTAACCTTTACCTGCAGTCTGCTAGCAGCGCTGATGCCATTAAGCCACGAATTTTTCACCTCCAACGAATGAGGTTAGGAATGAGAAATAGCGCACAACCAGCATGGAATCCAACTCAATCCAAAGATGATACCAATCCTTCAACAACGCAAGCTTAATGACTTCTAAAAACGCTAAAATCTCAGCGTCAAGAGCACAAGCTGCGCGCACTCTAGAAGCGAAAGCAAAAACAAAACTCCTTGCAATGCCACCAAACCCCTCAAAATCTGAGTCTCTAAAAGACCCGTCAGTATCGACTATTATCCAAGGAGGAGGGGCATCTTTTCCTATTCTAATCAATGGTACAGGCGTACAGCTGAAGATTGGTTTTAATGTTCAAGGGAAATTAGACATAAGATCTTCTTGTCTTTTAATATTCTTATTTTAGCAATAATTTTAGACAACTAAATGCTTTATCTGATAAGAGCAATTCCCATATAGGACTTCTTCTCCTCTTTGTTTTAGAATTTCAAACCTAATATTTGCTGATAATTGTCCCATATTTGGAAAAACTAATCCTAAAGCTGCATGACCTTAAACCTTTAAACATGTTTGCTATTGTTTCTAGCTAGAAGTGTACCTCACATTTTTTTCCCAAAAGTCTCTGCTCATGCTAGATCTGACATTGTTAATATATTAGGAATTCAACATAGAGCTACTATAGGAAAATATCTGGGTATACACTATGTAATTTTTTGGAAGGATCCCTCAAATACAAAAGAAATCATGCTGAGGATTGCCGGCATGGAAAAAAGGAACTATTTCCGGTGCTGAAAGTCTCAACTCTTATCAAGTCCAATCTTGCTGGAAAAACCTCGTCAATCGCGGGCACATGAAGTCAACCTCACCAATTGCAAGTTCCAACGCAGAGGCTGAGAATACTTGTGCAAGTAGTAAAGCATGAGATAGGTCAAATGGACGTAGAGATGGGTCATTTGAGGTCTCAAATATTCAGAGGCTTAGGAGAGATCAAACTCAATTACTTGCGATCAAATCACACAATCCTCCAAAAAGTACTGAAGTGTCTTCAATGGTCTAAATGGTTTTCATAGTAATTTAACAAAAGAAACAACATTTTGGGTGAGAATCACGCATCACACAAGCAATATACCCAAATTGCAACACATACAGCCCAAATTGCTGTCTACACAAGTACCTGATTGATTACAAAACTTGCAAGTCCGGCGCAACCGACAATGGAAATCTCATCAAACCTAATTTTTGGCATCCCCCGTTTGTATGAGGAATACGCATCTAACATAACATGTAAACTAAATCATGTAACTTTCATTTATAACAGTTTTTTCTTTTTTCTTTTTTCTCTCTTCATAAAATTACTGTCAACAGCAAGTCAAGTACCAGTCTACAATTTGGAAGCATTTCTACATGGTGGAAAATTTCCGTGAATGGCATCATTGAGAAAGATTGCCTCCTCTTTGCTCTGACCCACTCTCCAAACCTTGTATCTTAATTCATTGCCACTCGAGACGCTCCATAGCTTTAGCAATGACAATTTATAGGGGCCCCTCATTTCACCAAGTGGACTCATACAATACCATAAATCAGAACCTGGGACTTCAAGTGCAGGTGTTTTAACTGAAACCATTACATCTTCATCGTCATCGCTCAACTCAATTACCTTAACTTCAGATGTGCTTTCACAGTTCATCCTTTCTAGTCGAGCTACTTTAGGTTCCACTAGTTCTGCTGCCTCACCAGATGGAATGCAAGGAGACTGCTTGCAGTCATGAATCGTAGGAACTTTCTTTCTCCTAGATCTATCCTTTGCATCTTCCAGGTCTCTCTCATGGTCACCATTTGAACCTGTAGGAAAGTCAAGAAAATACACATACACATCAAGCTACACAAGAAGAAAACCAAATGCAGAAACACTGCCCCTATATGTGAATGCAGCATATCAGGAGTTTTGCAGAAACATTGTTGGATTGGGCAGAAGCAGGGGAGGCATAAGAATACTTATGAGCAGTTCTACATTTTTTCACCCTAGAACAGTTGACATGTATTTATTAGAGAAGAGCAAATGTCAATGCCTCCTCTGTGATACTAGGCAGCAAACGACAAAATTCGTACTTGTCACCTATAGCCTAATAGCAAATAACTTGAGAGATTCACTTGTTGTCCACTTGTCACCAACAACATAGGAAATACCTCTAGACTATTCTTTTGCAAACTGTTAAATAGTAATTTATAAAATTTGCAACCAACATGATCAAAGTTTGAATTATTCGCCAACCAATTCATTCCATTTAATACATTTTTTTTTTCTGTTTCACTCATACAAGCATACCAGTTCTATTTGGGTATTTGTTTGAAAAGGTAGTTGCAGATCTTGTTTTATTGCCCCTAATAAAAGGATTTGAATTTATGTAATCTCCTCTTCTCATTTTTCAATCAAAAATTTATTTCTCTAATTTTAGAGAAATTAGTCATATTTCTCCTAATCAACTTTTATTACCCCTCAATAAAACCCAATAAACATTTATTTTAGTAAGGAGCAATAAAATTTTATTGAATTTTATTAGGGAGCAATAAAAGTTTATTGGGTTTTATTAGGGGCAATAAAAGTTTATTGAGGGTAATAAAAGTTCATACCCAAAACTATTATTTACAAACTTAAAACCATTGGATATTATGGACCTCTCATATGCCATTTAAAGAAAAATCAAGGACATGATCCAACCGAACAAAAAAAATAAACCATACCATCTAAACTAGAGCTCTGTTCAAAGTTCGATGAAGCCTGCTTTCTCTTACGTTTAGCTGCTGCACCCTCCAGGTCTCTCTCCTGGTCTAGCTGTGAACCTGCAGAATATTCAGCAAAATAAATGCCAAAAATCCAAACAATTCACATGCTCATCAAAGGAAAAAGCAGTGAATCTTGAAAAAGAAATTATACAACAAGAAGACCACTTACAACAAATCAGATTGAATCTAATATTAAATCAAATTCTAGGTTCATCACCAAACTAATTTATAAGAAGAGTAGCATTTTATAACCATTAGAATTGTCAACATACTACAGTTTTACAGTTTGTGAATGAAAACCTTGTCACTCAGAATAAAATTGTCAAAGTTGTCATGATCCAGAAACGTAGTTTCTAAATGCAAGCATGTCCATGTTCTCATTGGTAAATGGAAACAATGATGAACAAACTGTAGGAAACAATATCGTACAATTTACATAGATTTGGAACAAACCTGCAGGATCTGTTCTGCCATTTGCACGCCATGAGGTTTCATTGGCTAGAGCAGTGCCGGGAGTTTGAGGAGATTCTCTGGGGGCAGATTCGGAAGAGCCATCATTTCCTTGTTTATCCTGGCTTCTGGAGTACTCAAGAACAGGATCACATTTTTCTATGGCTGCAATTACTTCCGGAACCTCATTTAACAGCCGTGATTGTTCTGATGGTGTTTCAAGTAGCAGCTTCTTATTCATGTACGCATCAAGCGTATACAGAAAATATAGGTCAAGGTTCACTTTATTCTATCTTTTTTCATTTAATTTCAAACAAAACTTTTTATCAGAAACAACAAGGGAACAACAGAAAACACCAGTCCACTAAACTAATAAAATCATCGAAACCATAAGAGCATGCAGTACACTAGCAAGAACACAACAAATCACATCATAAGGAAACCTGAAGGCAATACAAACAAACAGGTACCCCTGTAATCCTGAACAAATAGAAACATCAAAACCATGAGGTAACACAGAACAGAACCTTTTCCTATAAATGGTCCACTTCTCCCTTCACATCATCAAACTACACCCAACAAAGTACATCTCCCAATATTTACACCTCCAACAATTCCTCTGAAGAACTTAAAAGTTCTCATATGGTAATGCATTGCACAGAGCTGAGTCATCCCAACTCAAACTAGCCTCCTAAAAAGCTTTGACAATAGAGATGCAGGGCAATCAAGCAGCAGGTGATCGAGTTAGTTTGAATGTTCAGGCCAAAAGTTAGTCAAGTTTCTTGTATCTGGGGTTTGAGATCCCTGGATACATTACCTAGCTGTTTGTTAGTTCCTGTCTCCTGAAGATTGTCTGCCGAGTTTTGAGCCCAGGTCCATGAATCACGCTTTATGGGATTTCTAGCTACCAAAAGAAAATTACAGAGGAGGTCCCACCAATGGGTTAGTAGGAATAGTGAGGTCATGCTTTGCTCCCATGTGGTCCGGGGTTGAACCCCTGCAAGGTTACTCACATTGCTATTTGTTATAGTTTTCTGTCTCCTAGAGATTGTACAGTACAGGAGGAAGCCGCAGCGCTGCAGGTCCATAATGTGGGTAGCGGGGATTTCTGGGTATCAATAAAAAAAATAGCAAAGTTTCTTATCTGGAGGAGGTAGTCAACCTCACATTCTTTCTCTTATCCATATAAAACCTAAAGATATATGAGCGCCCCCTCCCCCCCCACCCCAAAGATAAAAATAAAATAAAAATGATATGGGAAAGGTCATATTTATGTTCATGTTGCAAACATATGAAAATAGGTTTCATATACAATTTGAACTTCCGTAGATCTACAGGATTCCACAAACTATGTATTATAACAATGTCAATAAATTAGAATTTCCCAAATGTGTCATTGCTCTACCTTTGTTGCTATATTAATTAACTTAATAGAAGGATATTCTCTCCTCCATCCTTTTTCATTTGCCAGGTCAATGCGCTTCTGCAACAGAGTCAGTTCTCTTGCAAGCCACTGAAATTTTCAGCCAGATAATGCAACAAGATAACAATATCAACAAGTAAGAACATTAAAATTTACATATACCAATAAAGATACAAATATATACTGGACATTACAAATGTCTTGGGTAGGATTTGAGCTTTAAAAAGCTGTTGGATAATTCATTGGCATTGCTAAAAATCATGGTGACAATCAAATGGAATTATTCCAAATACTAAACATTATATATTAAGAGAGTTCTGATCAAATTGGGAAACACCAATAGTAATATTTACTTGAAATACCAGCACATACATATGTAATTCAAACCATAGAAAGGCCTACCGAGTAGATAGTCTAATTCATTCCATAGTAACCTAGTGCAGACTATAAATAGAAGCATTTACATAATGCAAAAGTTACATCTTTGATATTTTCAAAGGCTCACTATATAGTCTGATTCACTCCATAGTTACATAAGTAGATATTATAAACAGCATTGGAATGTCTTGATGGCAGTTGGCAGGACATGATCAAAGAGGGAACATGAATTCTCAAAGCCTATTTGGCTGAATTATGAAAACTATTAGTCAAAAAAGTTTCCAGGACAGTAATGGAAATGTTTTTTTTCTGTACTTCTTCAATTTCTGAATGGAAAATTTGACTTTGACGTTTTCTTCAAGCAGATTTTCTGAAAAACATCCCGACGATGGTTGTTTATTTTTTACTCTTTCAGTTCACATCAGGTAAATAACTGTTTCTAACCTTAGAAAAAAAAAAAAAATCCTTCAGATATTTGTAATTGAAGCATAAAGTTTCAGTTTACCACTAATAGATTCAAATCATAATTAATGTCCACAAACAATGTAAGATGAAAATTTCATAAGGATGCCTGCTGTCCATTTGCTAGACACCTGAAACTATTGCAAAATTTTGAATGAACTATGACTAAATAGAAATTCTATTTTCAGGTTGAAGCCAGAAAACATACGTGCTTTGTTATATTCTCATGTAGACTTCTAGCCTTCTGTTCAAGCTCCACCTATTAAACAAGAAAACCCAGGTTAACTGGTTGCAATACATACAATTACCGGCTAAAACCCCAGATATTATACAAGCTTTATACAATTTAAATCTTAAACTAAAACGTAAAGACCACTGATACAATTATTAATGGAAACCAAATGCTTACAAAAAAAGAAACAAGTAGTAAGAGCATATATGGGTCTCTGCAGATGGCAACTGTCCATATGTAGGCAATCTAACTGACTAGATTTAAATGTATTCTTGCCACAACTACTTTCAATACAAAATCTAATTAACTAGATTCTAACATATTCTTGTCTCAATTACTTTCCATACACAACCAGATTCTAATGTATTTTGGCCTCCGTTACTTATGTAAATCATAAAGTGACTGGATGGTTTGTATAATTTATGGTTCAATTTTGGATATCTGAAAATGTTAAGTGTAGAAGAGATTTAAATTAACCCATCTAATGATCAGATTAGAATATCTATGCAATTGTGTTTATAAAACTCAGAAATGGAGCACTTGACCGGGCAAAAAATTTAAAATTAAAAAAAAAATCCCTTTAAACTATGCTTGAAATAACTTAACTTACAATAGTTCAACAGTCTGCAACATCATTATAGGAAACACGATAAATTAATTACCACCTACGCATAAAATAACTCAACTTACAATAGTTGGCTTTTTAAGGAGGCCATCTTTCACTCTGTGATGCAAATCTTCACATTCTTCCTGCATGGAATACTCAACTAAGGTTTATTCCCTAAAGCAAAACTGCAAACTACAAACTTATAGTAAATTGATTCATAACATTGGGGACTATTTGGCTTTAAATTAAAGAAGAATCTTTATGAGAATTAATAAGGAATGACAAGCGGAAAAATCAAAGTAGTAACTCCCAGTAATAACAATGAACTTTTACAAGTCATATCTGACAAAACTTAGGTTCTCACTTCTTACATTGCTCAACTCTGGAATCTGGACAATCTCAGTTCCAACACAGAAACTTTACCTAATTCTCTCTTGTAAATTCTGTAGTATATATTTATAATTAGGTGGGGGGGGGGGGGGGGGGAATAAAACCTTAAATAACTTTGACCATCTTATTGAAAATTATTGGCATTCTATATCCCTAATTAGAAAAGGAAAATCAAACAGTCACAATGATATTACCTTACAGAAGTCATCATCTGACAGCTTGGAAACAGGTAAATCTTTAAAATTACCGAAAAATTGCAAAAGTATTTCTGTATCCTCTCTGCCATTCCTCAAAATTTCCTTTATACCTGTCAGGATAAGAATAACACAAAACAGAACATTAATCATATAACGATGATACAATAAGGAAATTTGGCAGGATCACAGTTTGAGCATTCAAGAATCAGCAGCCTCTTCTTTGGGGCGTGTTGAGCACATAAAAATTCCATATTGCATGCGTATCCTAATCCTTGGCTCCTTGCATGAGAATAATTAAGATCATAGTGACTTAAATGAAAATCAAAAGCTAAATGCATTCTGAAACAAGGAGCGTGCATACACACATATTGATTTTCTTTTGACAAAACCAGTTTCCATCACTTTACTTTCCATTGACAATTCGAGCCATATATGTTGAAAAATGAACTTGATAGCCTTCATAATTATAAAGGAAGCTCAAGCTATATGCATGGTAATCTAAAAGGTCACTCTATCCAGTCAAGATTGTGTTAACACAAATAGACATGCTTCAGTCTTAATAACATTAAATTAAACTAACCTGTTGCTGATAAGGTAAGTTTTCTCTACATTTATAACTTTATCTTTATGAATTTTAATATGGGAAGACAGCCTTTATGACAGACAAAATATAAATCTCAGAAGTTTAAGCTGTTAGGAAATGAGACAATAAGGTATGTTTAGTTTAGACCGCTTCTCATGTCCATCCTGTGGAGACACTAACAAATGCAGACAGTGGGAAATGAGGATTGATTGTTTCAAACCTAGGGCCTCCTACAACCCAAAAATCTGATACCATGTTAGGCAAACTCTAGAACCCAAAAGTTTAATTTTTCAGGGAAGTTGTCAATAATATATTTCAAGATAACATTTAAGATCTTTTGTGTTGTCATGATAAGTTGTAACAGAAATGGTAATCTCTGCATAACAAGACCGATGGTACTCCCCCAAGCTAACACAAAGACAAAATCCCTACTAAAATATCATGGGATTTTTACTCTCATGCATTTCTGAAGACATTTGCAACAAGCAGAGTTGAACTTCTTAACATTCAAAAGCATACACCACTATGATAATTACCTTTAATTTGCAAGAGCTGGTGAGAATTTTTCTGTGAATAATCATTTGGGTCAGATTTGACTCTCACAAAACATCCTGTTACTTTCTCACCAAAAGTCTCAGGTTGCTTTAACAATTCCTCCACTAAGCTCCTCTTCAGGTACACAAGCTTGATGTTTTCAGGAACTATAGAAGCAAAACAGCTTTTCTGCACATCTGGTACTTTAGGGCTCAACTTGATCTGCCTTTTACAGGTACCCATAAAACTCTCATCTTTGTCTTCGGAACTACTTCCACTCTCATCCCCCTCCGTTGACTCTTCCAGATTGTCAGCAAAATGGGAAGTCAGAAGGTTATATATGCTATTTTTATTCAATGTTTTCCTCCCTAAAAGAGACTGCAAGGTTGCATCGCAAATTACTTTCTTCTTCTTTTCTGGGTCAAAAAGCTTGTTTTCTTTACAATAGTCTGTAACCACAGAGGTGACTTCATACTGTGACAACTCCTTGGATGTATCTTTACCCATAGAAGCAAGAAATTCTAGGAGAGACTTTGATCCCCATCCCATAAATTCTCGTTTCTCTGCTTCTACTTTTCTTTTCACTGAACACTGTTTTCCCTTGGATCTCTTCTTTTTGGCAACTGGCATGTATTCTTCTCCACTTTCCACTCCATCATAATCAGACACCTGAAGGTCACTTTCTTCATCGGATTCTGAAAATTTTTCATCTTTCTTACAAATTATACTCGAATCAAAGTCACGCACGTAGTTCTTTCCCTTCTTTAATAACTTTTTCGCAGAGTAGACATGTTCTGCAGACAAGCGTTCTTTCTTTTTCATTACCTGCCAGTACTCCTTAAATAAGTACTCGAATGTGTTTATATCTTTGAAGTCAACTCTGCCCTGAAAAGGAAAAGAACATACTGTGAGGTGAAAAAGAACACGAAAGTTATATTATATCATTGAACAAAAGAACTGACATGCTCCACTTCTGCACAAACAAAGAAACCGAAAAACAAAAATAGAAGAAGAAAAAAAAACGAGGAAAAAGGGGAAAAACATTTTGAGAAATAAATTATAACCAAAGTATGTCAAACCATGTAAATTTGTGCTCTTCCCATTTAGTTTTGTCTTATTGTTGAGAGTATATCCCACATCAGGAGGTTTTGTTTTAATAGAATTCCACAGGTATGAGGGAAATTTATTAATAAAAATTAACGTTATTACAACTAAGCCAAGGAGAACATGCACCAAAATCCCTCAAAGAGATAGTTAACAACAAAAACAAGGGAAACTCGCCATGAAAACTAGCGAAATCTGTTGCAAGGATGCTGACAAATCCTGGTGTTCCATACCCTAATTAGTAAACAGGTCCACATGGTGACTGGAAGCCTTGGCTTACAACTTACAATGTCTACGGCCTCCAAGAAAAACTCTAATGCATAGGCTCTATGAGGTACAGGAAATGTAGATCTGGAGGCGAAAATGAGAAAATTATGTAGCAAGCTGAGATGTGTCAAAAAATAAAAATTACATTTACAACACTTGTTCAACAACAACACTTCAAAAAGGAAAGAAAATTTTCTTAGTTGCCAACTTGCCATTGCCACCAAGCACAAAGGGTTAATTGACAAGGTTTTAACTACTTCCAAGTTTTTGTCTAGAATGACTCTGATGGATTTATGTGACAGAATGTTGAATAGAGATATAAATATTAATGGTCACATAGTATCCACCAAAGCTAGAGAATCAAAAAACTCAGAGAAGGAAAAATTTGCAGTATCACTAATATTTAATGTGGCATTTGATTTTCATTCTTCAAAAAGGGCATGGCAGCAAATAACAAATTTAAACATGTCGGTATTTCAGTATTTATGCATGCCTAAGCTGTAAATGAAACTAAAGAGTCACCTTTCCTTATAATTAATCAGAAGAAATCATACCCCGTCAGAATCAGCATCCAAGTTTTCTTCTATGAGTACAGCAAGCTTCAAGCAATGATTGCAAAATCCTCTATCCACTTTAATAACCGCAAACTCAGAGTCACAGAGGCAGCGTCCGCATACAGCTTGTGGGCAGCAAAAGCATTGAAACTTTGCAGCCTTCTGGCACATGAAGCAAGAATGCCATTCTGAAATGTAGCACTCTTCTTAGTACGCATCAAAGGGATACATTTCATTGACAAGAACAACATGTCCAGTCAGGTTTCATGCATAACATAACAGATTACACGCACCAAACTCTCACAATTCATCAACGGGACATATAACATTGACGATGACAAATCTGAATGATCAAGATAGAAAAGAAAAAAGATTAGCAGCTTACTGCAGTTCCAGCGCCGTGCAGTCTCCACAAAAGAGTCATCTTTTCCCGCACATTCAGGATGATAAGCTTTAAGACAACCCCTGAAAGATGTAAACACTATCTTTGAACCAAAAGACCCAAACAGGAATCGGACCACTAAAAATTAACACTGTTCAAAAATAAGCCTTTGTTATATTTAGCTAACTAGTGCTAAAAGCCTAAAACTCGGTGAAGTACTCAACTTTATCTATCACAAAAACATACCCATTTCATTTTTCATTTGATTATTCAAGTGAGAACGAGACATATGCTACATTTTTCATTTGCGTACATATTTGAAATCAATAGACAACTGACATGAAGAAATTGGAGTTAAGAAGAACAAGGTGATGGCTTTGTTAAACCAAATGCATTGCAAGGAATCAAGAATGGTCATGTTTTGCAGAGACTAGAGTAGCAAATGAAAACGATGTAGAGGATTTTGAAAAGCAAAAGACGAACAAGTATCAAACTTTTTTTTTTCAAGTGTGGAATTAGAGTAGCGAAGGTGGAGACTGACTTGTAGTCGCAGACCAAGAGGAGTCCTCCATCTTTGCAATAGAAGCAAACCTCCTCGCAAATCTCTTCCTTCTTTGCTTTACTCTTCCTCGGCATCGCAGGGCAGCACCGATTTTTTTGGCGTTTAGAGTGAGTGAGCTCTTCGAACCCACGACGATGCCTCTCAGTGAATAATAATACCACAACAGTTTCTTTTTTTTTCTTTTTTTTTTTTTTGTGGGTTAAAACAATTCCGAGCGATGTAGACCAAAACGGATGACACTGACAGTGTCAGATGAGTCGGTGAATGATGCTTTCTGTAATGGTCTTACTACAAATAACTGAGTTTTTCAAGACGCGTGTTGAATTATCATTGGGGCGTTAAATCACATGGCAGTTTAAGATGGTTTGACGACAGCACTTAAATATTTTTCTAAGTTGAAACGAAACAAAACAGGGTGGTGCTTGGTTTTTAGTCTCCAAGGACTTAAAAATCGATATTTTCGCAGAAATATCGGCGAAATTTTCGTTTTTTTGAGTTGGCGATATTATCTTCATATACCACCATTATTTTCGAGATATCGCGATATTTATGGAAATTTCGGATATTTGGGCGAAACTCGCGAAATTTCCTCCTTTTTCTCGTGGCCCAACTTGAATTTCCTTAATTTTCTCGTGGCCCAACAGCCCAATTGGCCAAGTCAGACTGAAAATTCTGAAAAAGAGAGGGCTGACAAGCTTGGGATTCGAACCTTGGTTGTGTAGGGTGAATACAAACAACTCAACCAATGCTGCTGGAAGAAGACTTCATCATTTACTAGTATCATTTAATATATCCTTCTTCATTAATCTCCTCTGTTTTTAATCCTTTTTTCAATAGTTTGTTTTTTTGTTACTAATCAGAATTATTATTTTAGATACTTTGTATCCTAACAAACTATAATGATATGTATTATATTTTGTATTAAGATTATAAATATTCATTATAGTTAAATTTCAATAAATGTATGTGACTCAATATATATATTCACTTTAAATTATACTAATTTATTATGTAATAATATTTGCCTAATATATATATATATATATATATATATCTTTGAAATAGAGTAGATTATTGATCAACTAGACAAATCCTAAAGTTTAATTTAATTTTTTTATGTTTTTCTCCAAGTTTCCATAGGTTTTGTCGAAATTTTATCGATATCGATATTTTCTCGAAATTTCCTTCGAAATTTCCATTTTTTGAATGGTCGATATTTCCTCGATCATCGATATTTTAGTCATTGGTTTTTACAACTGTTGACTCATAATGAAAGTCAAAGAAAAAAAATGACTCTAGGGTCTTTTAGGTCTTTATGTAACCCAAAAAGAAATTAAAGAATATTCAACTAAAGAAAATAATATAAGTGATATAAGATAAATAATTTATTAATCACATTCACTTATTTCTAAAGAAAAAGAATTAACATGAATCAAAATAGATCAGTGGTGAAAAACTCCTCTAAGCGAAACCCTGCCTCTTCTAGGGTTTCGAGTTCACAGTGGCGGTGCCATCCTCCCGGATCCCGACCTGCGTAGCGACGCTTGCTGTCGAGTACCTTCCCCTCACCGTTTCTTCAAGGGTTGCGGTGTTGGCTGGCCGAATTTGGTTGAAGTGCGACAGGTGTAGCAAATCGAGGTCGAGGTTAGATCGAGACTTTGGTGTAGTAGATCGGCGCTGGGACGTGTCAGTGTTCCATCTCTGTTTGGGTTGGTGTGAAGATCCGACCGCTGGGTTTGGATCGAAGTTGATCATCAGTTGGTGGTGATCGGAAGCTTCTTGGTTTTCCGGTCTCAGTTTTGGTGGATCGTGCCGTGGAAAGGGAGGCCGTCGACGATGGTGGCGGTATCATCGACTGCAATTTGGCAGCGGAGGCGTCAAGGTGCTCCTGCTAGCTTCATTTCCTGGGATTGGGCCTTAGGGTCTGGGCCTGGGCAATGTGGGTTCAGTCTCTGGGCCTGTTTGGTTGGTTCTGAGTATATTCAGAATTGGGCCACGATGGAAGGTGTCTTGACATCCTCATCCATTACTTAGTGTTTTATGCTGGCTTGACTCGAGAGTTTGACCTCCTTGGGTGCTGTTGGGCTTTATGCTCTTTAAAGTGCTAGTCGTAATTCAGATCATGGTTCTACAAAATTGGTAATTATCTCGAGTTGGACTAGAAAGAGCGGCTTATGGATGAGGAATTGACTCCTATTTGTTTGTTGGGAAGTAACTTTCTATTTCGTACCACAATTGAGTGATTGGCGGATGGTTGGCTAGAAGATGATTTTGCCTCAGAAGACAAGAATTTGTTCTTAGTTTATGAGTCTGCTTTAAAAGTGGACTCCATTTGACTTGTAATGAGTTTGCAGTACTTAGATAGGAGTTTGGTTGTTACCCAGCCATTTTTCTGTCTTTTAAGGGTATGTAGACTCTGGCTTTTTAGCTGGTCATCTATCAAATGAACCTTCTATTTAAAAAAAAATCAAAATAGATCCTTCAAAATAGAGAGAGCGAGAGCTCTTTTCTCCTAAAACGTATTAATATTGAATTTTTTATTGGAACCTCTAAATTTATTCACTTGACCTTTATGCTTTTTACACCTCTTATTAAATTTTCAAATACTAAATTTACTCACTAAACTTCCTCAAATAACCTCACTCATATAATTTATAAACAAATTATTATCTTTAAAATAAAAAATTTAGTCATTTTAATGATTTAATCACTCTATAAATCTTAACTAAATATACATTTCTTAATCAAACTTGAGTTTCAAAAATTAATGTCTAATCAATAAGAAAATGCCATGATTAGACTTGAGTGCCTATTTCTCAGATAGAGTAACTCTCGTGGCCGATCTCTTCATATCTCCAGGAGTGTGGAACTCTACATTATTATCAGAATTATTTCCTGCTAATATTGTGCAGAAGATTATTTATATTCCCCTTAGTCCTGGGAACCATGACGATAGGTGGATTTGGGGTGGCGACAAGAGAGATCACTTCATGGTTAAATCAGCCTACCATGTAGCTTGGAGTCGGATTCTCACTGATGATGCTTCCCCACATAACCCTAGTGCTTCTCTTTGGCGTCGGTTGTGGAACGCTCCAGTTTCAGGTAGCGTCAAGATATGTGCATGGAAAGCAGTCTCTAATGTTCTTCCTACTCGGAGTAGGCTTAGTGAACGTGGTATTGACTTGGATACCCAATGCCCATTCTGCGTTGAAGAAGTTGAGACTTGTATTCATGCGGTCCGCGATTGTCCCCATGCTACTAGCTTGATTCAAGGGGCCAATCTTCCTTTAGTTTCGAACCCCACAAATGTTGCAGATTGGCTTTCGTCTGTCCCTCTAACAACCCCTCAGACCTTTGCCTCTACTCTGATGATTCTCTAGGCCACTTGGAGAAATAGGAATGCAAAAGTATGGTAGGGAGACTTCAAGCAAGCTTCACAGATTGTCCCAATGGCTTTGGGTTGGCTAGAAGAGTATAAAGCAGCTCACATTACTTCCAAGTCAGGTTCGGCTGCCAGGGCGACTCCAAAGTGGAAGAAACCTCCAGCTGGCTTTGTAAAATTGAATGTTGACGCAGCCTTTGATCAAATTTCGTGTCGGGCGGGTTTAGATGGAGTGTTCAAAGACCATAATTGGGCCTTTCTTCATGGGTTTCGACATACTATCACAGCTGCTCACTAGACATGCGGAGCTTTTAGCATTGGTCTTAGGAGTGCAATTGGCTATTGATAATCATCTTACACCTTTGCTAGTGGAGACTGATTGCTTGGATTTGGTGTCTGCACTATCCTCCTCTTCTTTGGATTTTTCGGAACTGCGTTTTCTGTTGGCAGACTTGCGGGTTTTGTTGCAAGAAGCACAAGACGCTTGAGTCCTCAAGGTTGGAAGACAGGCTAATGGTGTGGCTCACATCTTGGCTCAAGAGGCCAAGCATGCTAACTATCAAATAGATTTCTTTTCATGTATTCCTCTGTCTGTGGAGACTAGTCTAATATCTTATTGTAATGATCTTCCATCAATGAATTAGTCTTTCATTCCCCTCAAAACAAAAACAAAAATAAGAAAATGCCATGAACTATTCTTCTTCTTTTTTTATACTTTTTTTTTTCTATTTTAGCTGTGCAAAAAAAAATGAAGAAATCATTTGTTTTTTAATGTTTTTTTTTTCTATATTTTTTGTACCACATGATTTTTTTTTTTTTTTGCAAATATAATGGATCGACTTAGATATAGGTCATAAATTATAAGAGGATTTATTTTATTTTCCCTCACCAATATGCGTTCAACATATATATCATATATTTTTATGTCACATGATATTAATCATATTTTTATTTCTTATTAAATATATATGAATGCTTTTATGAGTATGTAGTGAAATTGAAAAATGAAAATAGATAAGGAAAATAACAAGAAATACAATCTAATGTTATTGAATTCGAAAGTCTACATAAAATAAATATTGTTCAAGTAAATCCATATTTGTGTGTTTGGCCCAAACTCTAGGTTATTTGACATAGTGGTAATAGAGTTTTAATTAGAGAGTATCTCGGAGAATATCTTAGAGATATCCATTCATTGTATGATTACCTTTCCTTGTACAATTCAAATTCTATGCATTGCAATCATCTATATAAAGAGGCCCCCTATTATCAATGAGAACACAAAACAATTCTCTCTCAAATATCATTTCCCTAAAACACGTTATCAGCACGAGACCCTAACCCTGAAACAAATAGCCAAACCCTGATTCAAGAAGCTAAAACCTTAAATCCGAATACAAAACCTTGAACCCTTTTCTGCCTCCGCCACACAACATGAAGAGCTCTACCCTAAGAACCCAAAACCGACGGCGGAACCACCAGAACCGGTTGGAAACCTACTGAACCCACCACCGGAAGCTCCATACAACCCACAGTAAATATTCCACCGGTTCACCATCTTCCGGACCTCAAATTTCCACCAAAATTTGGTAGCAGAAGCCCCTTGATCTGAAGATTCATGAACCGGAAGAAAAAGTCCAAAAACAGGCCTAAATCTTGCTGAACCGGCAGCCTGATAATCCAACAGAAAAACCTGCAGAAGAAAGAGAAAAAAAAAAACAAAAGGGGAAAGGAAAGGAAGCCCAAGCCCAAGGCAGAGGCCCACTGACATAGGCCCACAGCCACATCAGCACCAGACCCACAGCCACGTCAGCATCTAGGGACCCACTGCCACGTCGGTATCAGCCACGACAGCATCCCGGGGGACCCACAGTCAGGTCAGCTCGGTCAGCTCCTGGTCAACACCGGTCAACAGACAACGCCGGTCAACAGTCAACACTAGTCAACGACCGTGGCCACCTTTCCAACCATTTTTCAGGCCACTTTTCCTGTGATTTTTTCCGGCCAAATTTTCCAACGACCTATTTCAAGGCAATTTTTACTAAAAGTTCCCGTTTTTGAGTTTTTATTCAATTTCTCTTCTTTTTCTCGGGGACTTGCAACATCCCTTCTTCTACCCCCCTTACTTTATCATAGGGGAGACCTAATTAAGCCAAACTGTGGGGGTTCGTGCTCACTCCAAGCTTGAAGCTTGTTGAGATCTCTAAACTTAGAGTTTGTAGAGAATTTATGATCGACCACTTACGTCATTGTTACGATCTAATCTAATACTTCTTGGAAGCAATTACACTCAGAAATTCCTAATTTCTTAGGAGCAACTACGCTCGGAAATTTTATACCTTTTTGTGGTAGCCTTTTACGCTCCGAAACTAACCCTAATTTATTGTTCTCTTTTAGGATGAGTAACCTGAACAAATTGGACTTTGCTCCATTTGGAACAACTGGCTCTGGATATCACAGGTGGGTTCGTGATGTCTGCCAGCATCTCAAGGCCGATGGAATCCTAGATACGATTCTCGAGCCTAGCCAAGACGTGCTAACTGTTGAGCAAGCTCAAGCTTTGGAAGCAAATAGAGCAGCCTTAGAGGCAAATAAGGTGAAAGTCATCATCCTAATGACTTGTCATATGGATGATTCGCTCCAGTACGAGTGTATGAATGAACAAGACCCCAAAAGGCTGTGGGTCTCACTCGAAGAAAGATTTGGCAACGTCCGTGACTCCATGCTTCCTGACCTAGAAGTGAGATGGCATAGCCTCCGCTTCTGTGATTTCAAGTCAGATCTTGACTACAACACGGAAGCACTTCACATTAATTCCTTAATGGAATTCTGTGGTAAAGAAATCACAAATGCGATGTTGATTGAGAAGACTCTCTCTACCTTCCCCGTCTCTACATTGATGGTTGCTAAGAACTATCGAATCGATGTTATTGCAAGATGGATCACAGGGTTTCATGAGCTCATTGGAGCTATGAGTGTCGCTGAAAAGCATCACAACATCCTTGTGAAGAACTACAATTCGAGATCCGTGGGAACAGAGCATATTCCGGAATCCAATTATAGTCGCACCCCAAAGAGAGGGCGCCAAGAGCGAAACCCTAATCTTAGGGATACATTTGGACGTTCTGGTCCATATAATCGCTCTACTTGGGAATGTAACCGCCAAAATAGGCGAACACGGAACCTAAGAGGTCAACGTGGAAAGAGAGAGGGAGGCAACACCTCTGGCCATGTTGGTGGCGCCACCAACACTAAGAGTCATCTAAATGATGCTTTTAAAGCGCTTCAATCAATGGAGTTTGAGCAAAGAGATGATGTTTGTGTCGATGTGGAGTGTCTGATCATTGGGCACACATTTGTAGAGCTCGTGAAAAAATTGTCACCGCCTACAAAGCATATTGTGAAGCAAGAGAAGCTCACTATGTGGAACAAGAAGATCAAGAAGATAATCTAGAGTGAAGGGTTGAAGACTACAAATCTGGCTGGGATCAATAGATCGCCAATTCTGTTTAAGTCTTTATTTTTCCAAGGATGTAAAGGCAATTACCATATATTTTTAGTAAATGCCAATGGTTAGTTTTCTTCAAAGTAGGCTCACCCAAAGTAAGTGTGATGTCTGGGAAGGTTATGAGATTAGTAGTACTTAAGCGAGCCTTGCTCCACCGACATCTCTCTACTCACCTAGTCACATTTATTTTGGAATTACCGAAAGAAGTTAGACGACTACCATTGTTTTGCATTGGCTAGCATTTTGGATTAGATTTTCTTTAGTCAAAGAGACAATGATGTAACTTTGTTGGCTTATGAATAAAATTTTGAGTTCTTCTCATGATGACTCAATTTTGATTCTGAGCATATTACTTTTGTCACTACGATAGCTGGGTCATCAATATTAATTCAAGGACATGGAATATCCCAAGTTCCCCCTGCCAAATGACACCTTGATTACTGTCACAAAAACTCTCTACACTCCTAGGGCAAATCGCACCTATCAATTGCCAACGGATTCCATGCTAAAACGTATGTAGAGAACGAAAGTGAGTTCCTTTGCAATACCTCTAATGATTGCGAACAAAGGCGCATCTAAGAGAAGTTTATGTGTCTCTCTACTGGACTTTATGTCACTATTTGAGCTATTAAATACAATAAAGTTATGAGAGAAGATCTCTTGGATTTAGATACATATTGGCTTTGTCACTACAAGATAGGTCATCCTGGTCATGATATGATGATCCATCTACTAAAGACTTCACATGGACATCTTTTCTATCGAGCGAAATGAAGCATGAATCAAAAGTTGATCTCTGGACTAAGTGTGACCGATACTGCTGCCTAGGGTACCGCCTCCGTCCACCACCAGCCTAGGGTTGGCATAGTCCCTATCTAGGACACCATGGATAGCGTCCATCATGGTGATGGCGCCCCAGGTGATGCTACAATCACCAGCTCGCTTCAAATAGAGTTTCAGACGCTCAAGCCTAACCAAAATTCTCATTGGTTGCTTCTAAAGTCTCTCACTCGTTTTACAAATGTCGTTCCTTAGAAACATTAGGACTGAGACCGTCCTATGCAAAGGATATGAAAATACTCATTTTGTTCTTACATAGAATCCGTGGGGATTCTGTGGACTGGTTCAACCCACTTGCGGACGTTTAAATATCTCATGATGTTGGTTGACACGCAAACATGCTGGCCACGTGTTGTGCCATTGTCCACTTGTAATGCTGCTTATGCTACACTCCTAGCACATACCATATGACAACGGGATCACTCCCTGGATCATCCTATTCAGTCAATTGGATTTGACATTGCTAGAGAGTTTACATCGAAGACTTTCGATGGTTATTGCATTGGGATTGGTGTTGGACATCATATTCCCATGAACACACCCAAATGGTCTTGCGGAAAGGACTACGATGGTAGCACGGACATCGGTAATGCGCACCAATCTCCTTATATTCTCTTCGGATGATGCAATATCGCATGCAACTATGCTAATTCGTCTAGGACCTACTGCCACTCAATGTATATCTGCGTTACAGCTAGTGACTGGGTACAAGTATTTTGCACTTACACACATTTAAGTGAGCCCTTTATGTGCCTATTGCGCCTCCACAACGCTCTATAATGGGTCCTTACAGAAGAATGGGAAACTACGTTGGATTTAAGACTCCAACAATCGTCCGCCACTTAATGCTCTTGATAGGCGATCTCATTGCCACTAGATTTGGGGGTTGTCACTTTGATGAGACAGTCTTCCCGTCGTTAGAGGGAGATAAGAACAAGGATATTCAGCAGAAACGACAGGAATTGTCATTTCGTGTCCCCAATATGTCTCATCTCGACCCCTATTAAAGTGACGAGATCACACAAATATACTGCAAACAAGCCTGCAAGGAAGGACGTCCCTACGAGAGGACATAGTGTCACCCTACACGGAGATAGGCATGGCACCAATGCCAAACAAAGTAGCACTCTGGCGTTACAGACCATGATCCCAGCTAGGATGCGTGGGAGGCCCGTGGGTTCGAAGGACACTTTGGCACATTCCAATCCTTTGATCATCAAGACTCAAAATCCGTCTCATGAGAATCTTCCAGGTTAGCGTTATCGTTAGGGAACTCCTCAACGTTAGAACATATTCCTGAGAATATAGAGCTCTATGAAAATTACACTAGTGTACAAGAGACGTGGGATAGAAACTTCATCATAATTGTTGATGTAGTTGCGCATTTTGTTGCGCATGAGTTTGTTGAGTCCGATGATATCGAACCACGCTTCGTTAATGAATGAATGCCAACGTAGAGAGATTTGGCATAAATGGAAAGATGTGATCCAGGTTAAGATGGATTCTCTAACGAACAGGAAGGTTTTTGAGCTAGTGATGCCAACACCTCCTAACATAAAACCTGTTGACTAATGGGTCTTCGTTAGAAAGCGTAGTGAGAAAAAGATATGGTAATCTCACCTTATGGCGCAAGGCTTCTCATAAAACCCCTTGGAATCGACTATGATGAGACATATTCTCTCGTAATGGATGTCATTGTACTCCACTACCCTGTCAGTTTGGTAGTTTCAGAATAACTGAATATGCAGCTTACAAATGTGGTCACTACATATCTCTATAGGGATCTAGATATGGAATATACCTGAAGGTTCATGGTGAACTTCATTTACCCAAGTCAAGTGGCTCTAGACCATGGAGCGCGTTTACAAAGAGGTTGAAACGCTCGCTAAAATGACTACTTGATTGGGAAGGCATATGCCCACGCGTTTCCATAACAAGTTTTGGATTCCATAGCGGTTCATGTTAGACATGATCTTCATTAAAAGCCTTTAAAGTGTTAAGGGAAACCGCTGAACACTTCAAATCTGAGTTTGAGATGAAAGATTTTGGGAGAACACAATTATGCCTCAGTTTAGAACTTGAGCATCGTGTTGATAGATGCTTAGGCATTTTGACAAGGTCAAACCTTCAAGCACCCCCATGATCGTCCTTAGTCTTGATCCTGAAAATGATCATCTTCGTCTGAAGGATGATGATGAAGATGTGCTAGAGGCAGAAGTGCCTTACTTGAGTACAATAGGCGCATTATTGTACTTAGCTCAATGCACAAGACCAGACATCTCATTTGCAGTGAACTTGTTAGCTAAGGTATAGCTCTGTGCCAACGCAACGCCATTTGATTGGTGTAAAAGATATCTTTCGGTACTTGAGATGTACGATTGATATGGCCTTGTTCTATCCCTACATAGAGATGATGGATTCAGACCCATCACACACCAGGAACGCCACCAACACTGGCCTGCGTCCACTATCCCCATCCCAAAATGACATAAGTGTTTTGGAAGGTTTTGATGATGTTGGGTATCTCTCTGAACCATACAAAGGTCATTCCCAAACTGGTTAAGTGTTCACCATGGGGAAAAACCGTGATATCTTGGAGGTCCATAGAACAGACCTTAGTTGCTATATCTTCGAATAATGCAGAGATTCTTGCTATTTACAAAGTGGTTTGTGAATGTATATGGATTGGATCCATAATTACGCATGTTCGAACAATGGTGGTTTGCAGTCTACCATAGATGAGCCTACGAGCATTTAGGATAATGTTGCTTGCTTTGAACAAATGAAGAAAACGCTACATCAAAAGTGACAACACCAAGTATAATCAGCAATAACAAACTCTCCTTAAGATCAAAGTGAACTAGGTTTGATTTGAGGACAATATGGCAGACTTGCTCACTAAGTCATTGCCTAAATTCCACTTTTGAGAAACTTGTTGGTAGCATCGTTTGCGGAAGTTATCCAAACTTTAATGATCGTAGTCGTCAGGGGGAGATGCAGACATCAGGGGGAGGTGTCTACATGTATGGTCTCGAAACTTGAATGGTGTGTTGTGCTCTTTTTGCCCTTCGACCGAGGTTATTTTTGTCCCACTGAGTTTTTGTTACTCGGCAAGGTTTTTAATGAGGCAACGAGAGGAGCACCACGTTTGGGCGACACAAGGTGGAGTGTGCAAGTAAATCCCTATTTGTGTGTCTGACCCAAACTCTAGGTTACTTGACCTAGTGGTAATAAGGTTTTAATTAGAGAGAATCTCGGAGAATATCTTAGAGATATCCATTCATTGTATGATTACATTTCCTTGTACAATTCAAATTATATGCATTGTAATCCTTTATATAAAGAGGGCCCCTATTATCAATGAGAACACACAACAATTCTCTCTCAAATATCGTTTCCCTAAAACAAATATAATATTTTTTTTGTATAATTATTGTCCTTAATAGTCATTTTATAGTAGGTTATATATGTCATTTAATAATTCATAATAGAGTGAGGTAAGTAAGCAGATTTGGAGGTCCCAATAGAAACACTCATTAATATTTTGCAAATTTGCTTTTTATAAAGACAATAACTTTATATTTTCTTCCTTCCTAAAGTTATTACAAACTAAACAGCTATAAAGTAGATATGCATCAATATATATATATATATATATGGCTAAATACTGTTTAGTACCCTGTGGTTTGGGTCGAACATCAATTCAGTCCCTCGACTTTCAATTTCATCAAAAACACCCCCACACTAACCATTTCTCGTCCAATTGATCCTTCCATCGTGATTTCGTTATATTCAACCGTTAAGTGCCATGTCAGCATTTCTAACTCAGTAAAAGTGGGTCCCACATGGAAGGAAAATTCCAAAAATAACCCTGACTCCATTCCAACCCATAACACAACCTCAAATTCCATTACAGCTCCCCATTATGCGATCAACACCCCTAACACAGTTCCAAATCAGACCAGTGTGGAGAAAGCAAAGAATCGTGAGAAAATTTAAGGAATCAAATACTCAAAGAAGGAGAAGGCTGATATAATTGAAAGCGACACCCAAAAGATTGATAAGGAGAAGACCGATTGAAAGCTGGAGAAGATCTAGACATGCCCGACAACATGCTCGATGTTTGGATACCCAGAAAAATGAAGGATGAAGATGAAATCCCTCATTATGGTGATTTTGTGTCTTGGGTTTTGCAGGTTGGATCCCAATTGTGCAACACAAGCTGGTTCATCCTTTGGGTGGCTGTCCAGTAGATCCCTTTGTGGATCTGTTTACTCTTCGTCTTGCTTCGGCTCTTATGGTTTCTACTTTGGTGATGGAAGATGTTCTCCTTTCCGGAGATGATCTGAGATTTGTGACTCCTTGTGTGTTTGGAATTGGGATGTTTCGGTGCTCTCGTTCGAGTTTGTTGTTAGCTCTTTCCAAGCTTTTCAACTTTGGCCCGATGATGTTCTTTAAAATTGGTGCGAATTCTGTTCGTGGTGGCGCTATCGTTGTGGCAGCGTCCGTTGCTTGGCTAGACTGGGGTTTGGATGGATTGGGCTCACCTGGTTTGAGTCCTTGTTGTTGTTGTTGTTGTTGTTGTCTTTGTCTCTGTTTCTGTGTTTGTGTTGTAGTCTGGGTTTGCTTTATGTTGCTTTGTTCTTTCTTGTTCCTGTTTGTTTGTTGTTCCAACCCAGTTTCTGGGTTCTGTAACCTTTCTTCACTAATTCACTTTAATGTTAGTAGATTGCTCTTTGCCAAAAAAAAAAAAGGTGCTTTATGCACCGTTGCCTTTATTTTGTCTTCTCTTGAAGACTAATCTAGATAGCAATACTTTGAATAATTAAAGCACATCTTTAGAACTATTTTTTGTTATATTTGTGCAATTAATTATAGTAGATTATAAGCATGATTCTTATGCTTTTAGGACACAGAATGATTCATTGATTCTTATCCTTTCTCTTAGTATAATATCTTTTGACAGATAGTACATGTAATTAAAAAATAAATAGTGCATGTGCATTAGAAAACATGTGCAGAAACTTTAAAGTTTATGTTGTTACTTTGGAACATTTACAGGTCAATGTTATTACTTTGAGGCAAATGTGCAATTCTGCAAATTGATTACTTTAGGCGGGAAGATATAGCTATTTAGGTTTTCTTTGGAGGGAAAAATTAAGCTCAATGGGATTTGGGGTTGTGTTACGGTTAGGAATGCAGGCAGGGTTATTTTTGGAATTTTCCTTCCATGTGGGACCCACTTTTACTGAGTTAGAAATGCTGACATGGCACTTAACGGTTGAATATAACAGAATCACGACTGAAGAATCAATTGGACGAGAAATGATTAGTGTGGGGGTGTTTTTGATGAAATTGAAAGTTGATAAGAGCACAAAGTGTGACGTTTTTAATATATATTTTCCCTCATTTCACTAAGTTATTCTCTTAAAATTAATAGTTATAACACAGTTTATGTTTTTTGGTACTTCAAGGACTGAAATGGAGAAAACAGGTGAAAAAGAGCAGAAATGAGCATAAATTAAGGACAAGAGTTCATTATGTGCACAATTGGAAGAAGATATTAGTGCAATTCAAAGGAGAGGAATAAGGAATGTATCTGGTCACTATTCAAGGAATATACAATGAGTCATTAAGGGGCGAAGAGATCAGAAAAATCAAGACTTTGTCATGCCATGTGTTCTCTTGACGTTCTCCAAGCTTCCTTGAAGATCAAAAAGTGTAATTCATGGCCCTTATTTCTGTTTTCATACTCTTTAGTATTGAATTTCAGATTTTGAATATGAACTTTGTTATTGAAATTGGATTTTTGTTGAGAATGAGTTTATGTTAGTAATTTTCAGATTTGTTTCTTTATGTTCTTGATTTGTTTATGATATCTTTATAATATGATTTTGTGCCATCCTTTTATATCTTTAAGCATATGATTTTGGTTGAATAATTATGTTAATCTGCAGGTTAATAAAGCCAAATTTGTGTTCTGATTCACCTAATCGTTTTAGAGCATAAATTGAAGTGGTAAAGGCTATGTACAATGGTCGAAATTATATGCTACATGTTTGTGCGTTTGTAACTTCTTATGGATGCATACATGTTTGAATTCAGAATTCTAACTGCACTTAATGATTCATATTTAATGTTAACGGATGCTCTTCAGTATTAACGTGATGTTTTATATGAAATATTTTAAGTTATGGACTTTTCCTAACTTAGGAGATTAAAGAAGAATTAAAGTGGTACTCGATCTCTTCAGACTTGTACTTCGACTTCATTTATGATATTTAGTGTTGGCACGATTTTGGTTGTTTAGATTGAAATAATTCAATGCATGTTGATATGGTTTGGAAATTTTGATTTGAGTGTGAAGAAGTCGATCACAAGTATATATTTATCTTTTTGTTTTATTTCGTAGGAACTTAGAAACCAAAAGTTGAATCCCCCCTTTTTATGGTTGTTTCTTGTGTAAATTTGTAGATAAATACTTGTTAATACTTGTTTTATTAATTACTAATTTAAATTGACATTTTTGTTTAGGTGTACCCTACAATCTCCGGACTGAACGATCCCTGCTTATCCTATACTAACAACTACATTTTGCAGGGTTAAATTGTGAGGCTATTTTAGCCGCATCAATTTTGGGCACTGTTGTCGGGGATTGTTAAAATCCCTTGCAATTAAAGTGTCATTAGTTTTGTTGTTTATATAGAATGCATGCTAAATTTTTGCACTACACTTGTGGAATGGTGACAAATTGCGATTTTTGCTAGGCCAAGCTATAATTGTGATTTAGTTTAAGTTTTATGAGTGTTACCAAATTAAGCATGTCTTTTATAATTGTTGTGCAATTTGTAGAAGTTTTTTTTAGGCATGTTGTAAATTGTATGTGTTTCACTTAGATTAATATAGTTAGGTTGTTAGGAATTTCGTTAAATACTTATTTGTTGTAAGTATGTAAAATCGTACGAGTAAAAGTAAAAAATAAAGAAAATTAACTCAAAAAAAAAAAAAATTTGTTGTGACACAAGGAGAAGAGTCCAGGCTGAAGGACTATAAATATTAAGCGCTGCTTGGGAGGCAATCCATTTCAACCCAATCTGTGGAGGAGCCATCAACAAGAGTTTGACATTTCTATCCCTTCACTTGTTTAGGTTGAATTGTACTTGTGTCTTTTATTTTTGTTTTTGCTCCTTTGTTTTCGTATTTATTTTCATAAATTCTATTCCTATATGCTTAATTGTTCCATTGCATGCTTCTGATTGATTACATTGAGGACAATGCAATATTTAAGTGTGGGGGAAGGGATTTATACTTTTGTCTTGAGTCATATATATTGAAAATACAAAAAAAATCGAAAAATGTCAAAAATAAAAAAATTAAAACATTTTCGTTGCTTTTATTTATTGAGTCAAAATGATTTTTGGGTGAAATAATTTCTTCAAAGTAGGCGCATCTGATAGGATGTGATGTCTAAGGTCTAGTTTGGATCCGAGAAGTGCTGACAAAGGGTCTCGTCCCCTGTCAATCAAGTGAGCTGAGCTCCATCAAAATCGGTCCCTTCTTCACCTGGTCATGTTCCAAAGGAGTTACCAAAAGGAGAAAGCTGGAAATAACCCTAGTCCAAAACCTTTTTGGTGTTAGTCTTAGTCTTTTGTTTTAACTTTGAGTCTTAGGATGCCCTTAACTGTCTAGGATCATTCAATATCTCTGAAATTATGGCTAAAAGAGGATCACAATATTGGGATGATTTTAAATGATAATCTTTGGTTAAGTGAGATATATGAAAAGCATATGCATGAGTAGTGGATATGGATTTCGTAACCTTGGTACAGAATATGAGCTTGTTAGGATGAGTTTGATTCATAAAAGCCATGTGAGATATTTGAGTCATGTCCCTTTTTCTTGGAGTGATAAATAAAACATACTCTTATTTTCTTGGCGATGTTTTGATGATCTCATTATTCTTTCATTTGATTGATTGCTTGCCATAGATTAAGTTTGATGGACTAGAGAATGCTAGAATTCGCTTTTGTGCTTGTTGAGACTTTTATCGATACATGTTCCTGATTCTAGAAAGGATAGAGGCACTCTAGGAATTACCACATAGCCAAATTAACCTGTGTCCATATTCGTGCCCGTCGTGGGACCCCCTTAAATAAACCATTTGAGCCTACATTAAGCCTTTTCTTTCATCACCCTTTAAAATCCTTAACCCTGAACCCTAGTATAGTTACAACCTTACCCTTTGTTCTAAAAATTTAGTAGAGCTATCTTTGGAGACTTACTGCATGGGTTTGGCGTTAAAGAATGAAGATTTAGAAGAGGTGAAAGTTCAAGTGTGGGGGTAGACTTGTCCATAAGAAAAAAAATGTGAAAGCCGTGAAGAAGAAAATGAAAATGAAAGAAAAAAAATTGTGTACAGCTAGAAAAGAAAAAGAAAAACATTTCTATGGATTTTAGCCCCCCATACTTGGTGAATTTGGAGTTTGCTTTGAATTGAAGGCCCATTACAGAAAAATTTGGTCTTTGTCCAGTTCACGAGGGTTCAAAGGAAGTTTAGAATGAAGTTTGGGCCCAAAATGAAGACATTAGGTCCTTTTATTTTGCCTCTATGGGGTTATGACGATCTGTATGCCTTGGTGGATTTCTAGAAGTCTCTCTAATCAACATGAGCTCTACTAGGTTTTTAGGATACTTTGTTAAATTCCTTACCTTTTATTTCTTAAAACCTTGAGCCTTCGCCCCATTAATTACAACCCTTATACGACCTTTTTTATCCTTAAGATGGGACAGCCTTTGATCTGTGGAGATGAGTTATAAGAGTTGAACTTATGGCTTAGGTCCATTCGTGCAAGTAGTTAATATCTTTCATGAGATTTGAAAAATTATATTCACAAAGTGCTTTTCATTTCTTATATATGTGAGCTATTTGATTGCCTCAAAATATTCTCTCACATATAATTTGAGTGATTATGAGCTTTTAAGCATTGCCCTGATCTGAGTGAAGAAAGAGTGGATATACCTTATGAGAATATGAATCATACTTGTCTGAAACATGCTGAGCTCCACCCATCACCATTGTTACACCCAAATCCTACTTATTTATATGTGGATTATAAGCTTCAATTAACTCTCGAATATCTAAATATTGATTCTTGATTAAGTGCTAATTTCGATGCCATGAGAGTCAGGATTTCTGAGACAAATGTTAAGGGCAGTATAGTCTTTGTGTGTCACTTGTGTAGAGTCTAGTAGTGACTTGTTTGAGTCTTTCGTTTTGATTTTGCTAAGGGACTAGCAAAAGCTAAGTGTGGGGGAATTTGATAAGAGCACAAAGTGTGACGTTTTTAATATATATTTTCCCTCATTTGGCTAAGCTATTCTCTTAAAATTAATAATTATAACACAGTTTATGTTTTTAGGTACTTCAAGGACTGAAATGGAGAAAACAGGCGAAAAAGAGCAGAAATGAGCATAAATTAAGGACAAGAGTTCATTATGTGCACAATTGGAAGAAGATATTAGTACAATTCAAAGGAAAGGAATAAGAAATGTATCTGGTCACTATTCAAGGAATATACAATGAGTCATTAAAGGGCGAAGAGATCAGAAAAATCAAGACTTTGTCATGAGAAAATCAAGCAAATTTGGAGGAGAAATCACCTCAAGATGATTGGCCATGATTGCATCACAAGAGATGAGAATTCCACTATAAATAGCAGCCATTCTCTACTCCAAAATCATCACTTCTTCATACAAAATTTAGTTCATTAGCTTAGCTTTCTTCTCTCCAAAACCCTCTCTAAATATTCAGAAAAAGCCTCTTGTCGTGAAGAGCTTTAGGAATTCTCCAAGGCTGTTCGTGTTCTTGAAGGCCAAGCCTTGTGTTCTCTTGATGTTCTCCAAGCTTCCTTGAAGATCAAAAAATGTAATTCATGGCCCTTATTTCTGTTTTCGTACTCTTTAGTATTGAATTTCAGATTTTGAATCTGAACTTTGTTATTAGAATTGGATTTTTGTTGAGAATGAGTTTATGTTAGTAATTTTCAGATTTGTTTCTTTATGTTCTTGATTTGTTTTATGATATCTTTATAATATGATTTTGTGCCATCCTTTTATATCTTTAAGCATATGATTTTGGTTGAATAATTTATGTTAATCTGCAGGTTAATAAAGCCAAATTGTGTTCTGATTCACCTAATCGTTTTAGAGCATAATTGAAGTGGTAAAGGCTATGTACAATGGTCGAAATTATATGCTACAGTTTTGTGCGTTTGTAACTTCTTATGGATGCATACATGTTTGATTTGAATTCAGAATTCTAACTGCACTTAATGATTCATATTTAATGTTAACGGATGCTCTTCAGTATTAACGTGATGTTTTATATGATCTTTTAAGTTATGGACTTTTCCTAACTTAGGAGATTAAAGAAGAATTAAAGTGGTACTCGATCTCTTCAGACTTGTACTTCGACTTCATTTATGATATTTAGTGTTGGCACGATTTTGGTGTGTTTAGATTGAAATAATTCAATGCATGTTGATATGGTTTGGAAATTTTGATTTGAGTGTGAAGAAGTCGATCACAAGTATATAAGTAATATTTATCTTTTGTTTTATGAGTTTCGTAGACTTAGAAACCAAAAGTTGAATCCCCCCTTTTATGGTTGTTTCTTGTGTAAATTTGTAGATAAATACTTGTTAATACTTGTTTTATTAATTACTAATTTAAATTGACATTTTTGTTTAGGTGTACCCTACAATCCCCGGACTGAACGATCCCTGCTTATCCTATACTAACAACTACATTTTGCAGGGTTAAATTGTGAGGCTATTTTAGTTGCATCAAAAGTCGAGGGACTGAATTGATGTTAGACCCAAATCACAGGGTACTAAATAGTATTTAGCCCACATATATATGTATATATATGGGCTAAATACTAGTTAGTACCCTGTGGTTTAGGTCCACAATCAATTCAGTCCTTGGACTTCTAATTTCATCAAAAACACCCCTGCACTTTCAATTTTGATCTAATAGGTCCAATTCATTAATATTCTGTTATGGGTTCAAGTTATAGTTGGATTATTTGTTGAAAAACTATTTATTTTTAATAGTAGGACTCACTCCTAAATTGACTATGCAGACCACCTCGACAACACATCATAAAACATAGGCCATATAAGAGCCACATTAACAAGTTAAACAACTCAATTGTCGGAAAACTAACAAATTAGACCTATTAGATCAAAATTGTAAGTGCAGGGGTGTTTTTGATGAAATTAGAAGTTCAGGGACTGAATTGATTTTGGACCTAAACCACATGGTAGTAATTTGTATTTAGCCCTATATATATATATATATATATTGATGCATATCTATATATATGTATGTATGTATATTACATGCGCCCAGATAGGGGCGGAGCTAGAAAATTTGTTCGGGGAATGGCCAACAAATAAAATTTAAATACAGAAATTCATTTATACCATTATTCAACTAACAAGAGTAGCTTTTATGGTAGAGTAACTAAGACAATTTGTTAACAAGACAGCTTCCGAAAATTCGGAGCTCCATATATCGAACCCTAGGGTTTTGTGTAGCAGAGCGGCGACGTAGGTTTAATCCTGCCTGCCAGAGGACGTCTTACGGCATCGTTCTCGTCTGGTACTTGGACAGCAGCAAGGATTTTGATCCTGTGCTGGGTTTGAAGGCAAGGGCGACGTTAGGTCTGGTTTTGCGATGTTGATTGTTGTATTTGGAGGGCAATGAGTTGCAGAACGATGGTGTGTGAGGCAGCGTCGACCTGGTTTTTTGTGGCGGCATGAAGCTCCCATCGTTGGAGGCTTCGTGTTAGGACCTCCTCTTCCTTTGCTTGCAGGTGATCCCAAGTTAGATCCAAGGTGGTATCTTTCAGGCTATCTTGATGAGGGAAGGCCGTGGACGGCCACCGGAGCGGTGATGGGTGGAGTCCGCATCTTCTGAAAGGTCAGAACAGGTCAATCTGAGGGGTGGGAGGTGAAGGGTTTGGGTAGTGGGCTTTTGGTCCTCTACCAATCTGGGCTGCAAATGCAGGCTGGTGAACTGGGCCTAGTTGGTTCAGTTCCCTTCTCCTCCAACACTTGGGTTGGGCTTGGTTTTGGGATTTCTGGGAGGCGGCCTATCCTACTCTTTACCTTATACTATTCCTCGAATGTTGTGGTTGTCTTGAGTGTTACGATGTACACCATGAAGGTCTTAGGCATCAAGATGTTCAATCCAGATGTTTCATTTTAGGGCCGTGTAGGGTTAGGGAGTTTTTAAATTCTGCATTTTGTTTCTGCAGTTCCTTAAGATTTTTGCTTTTTTGGAGTTTCAACTTTCGATTTTATTCGTTTTTTTTAAGGGGATTTTAGTCGTTTTATTTGAGCATTAATTTGTAATATGAGGGGTCTTTGGACCTCTCAAGTTTGACAGAGTGAGGTCGTATGATTTTAATATCAATGGCTCAGTCTTCCGTTGCCCTAAAAAAAAAAAGAGTAGCTTTTATGGTGCAAAAATGGGTTAAGAAAAAAAATTAGCTTTTTTATTTGGTCGTGGGGGGAATTAATTAAATTTATAGTATTTTCTTTTAAAACCTTTACATTGCAAAAAAGTTGATTGGTTAGTTGAGAAATGTTGAGGGAGGCCATGGCCACCTTGCAATCATATTCTATTGCTCAGGCTTGAAAAATATGAATAAACTCTCACCTGGAGATGACAATGGCCATAAAGGAGTCACCTAGGGAGAAAACCCAATTTATATGACAATATTTTTTTTGTCTATCTTCACTTTTGCATCTGAATTATGAAAGGAATTACATGCATATGCATGATTTTGGGTAACTAGCATTCTGGGAATTACTGTTTATTTGGTTAAGCATAAAATTAATTAGCTACCTAAAGTACTCTTCGACTTTACACTATATGTGTGTGTGTGTGTGTGTGTGTTTGAAGTATGCACGGTTTGAAGGTTCAACGGAGCTTCCTAGTTGCATGACAGAGCTCGAAGAATTGTTGTCACTTAGGGAAATTAAGTTCTCATTCAACCATGTATAGCATGGGACAAATCTTTTCTTAGGACTGTGTTTTGCACACCTCGACTGAATAAGTTTTTCCTATATAAAACCTAAATATTATATTATACTTCTTATTTTAATTTTATTTCTGATCACTATTTTCATTCTTATTTTATAAAATATTATGTTTGTTCAAGTATATCAAGAATATGTGTCTGACCCAAACTCTAGGTTACTTGACCTAGTTGTAATAGGATTTTGAATTAGAGATATTCTCGGAGATATTCATAGATATCCGATTAATGGTACTATGTTTCCTTGTACAACTCTGATTCTATGTCTTGTAATCCTCTATATAAAAAGACCCCTATTATCAATGAAAGCACAACTCAATTCTCTCCCAATTTCGGTTTTCCTTAAACAATGTTATTATTTGTTCTCTAATTTTAAGGAAATCTATCACATTTTTTACACAAATCTCTTAATTAAGAATACATTAATGATAGAAGGTCCATTAGTTAGATTATTTACCTAAGAATGATATAGTAAGATTCTTAAGGATGAAGTTAGGGATTACTGAACTTGTTTTATGGGAGGAGTCCAAACCTTAGGCTTAGTTTGGGATTGATGTGCTATGAGAGGAATCACTTTTGACTCTGCTGTAGGAGCAAGCACTTTTGACTTTGCTGTAACAAGAAGCAGCTGAGTGTTTGGTAAACTGTTTTTGGAAGTGCTGTGAGAACAAAAAGCAATTTAAGAGTGTTTGGTGAACTGAGAGTAAAAAGTATTGTAACTGTTTATAATTACTAAAAGGGACATAAATGCTGAAAATGTCACTATATAAATACAAAATTCTGTTCATCTAAATTTTTTTTTTTCCAAATTTTGTTTTTCCTTTAACAGTTCATATATCAGACCAAAAGAAAAAGAAAGAAAGAGCAAGAGCTCTTCTTTTATTCATATCTATGCGTTTCTTTCTGTGAGCCTCCTAAATTGTGAAATCCTTGTCAAAATCCTTTTGTTTCTTCTTTGATGGGGTGCTCCTAAATTGGGGATCTTGTGTCGGGTATATGGGGTTTCTTTACTTCATGTTCTGGGTGGAGCACGCACAATTTGTCATTGTCTTTTGAAAGCTGAATTTTGCAAGATTTCATCAATTTTTGAGATGGGTAGTTTTGTTTTTGAGATTCAAATGATGGGCCTTCGATGATTTGAAAAACCTAATGTTATCTCAGAGTGTTCGAAGTGATGTTCAGCTACAAGCCTCCATCTTCAGAGCAAAACAGTGAGTATGTGTTTGTGGAATTGGGTTTGTTATTTGTGCTCTTACACTAATTGTTTTTTTTTGAGAATTCTGAGGCAACTTTTCTGGGTTTCAAATTTGATGTGATGAGCTCTTGAGGTATGGGGGTTGGGTCTGAGTCTGCTTTGCTGAATGATTTTGAGAGTTCATGATGATGAACTGACCATAGAGAAGGAAGGAGGAGAAAATAATCATTCAATAGCTCCGTGTTTTTTTAAGTTGCCTTCTGCAAAAACCATTTTCAAAAGCTACTGAAAGTAGCTTCTGATTTCTTGCTGCGGCCAGAAGCACTTCTGCCTAAAAGCTAAAATTTTTGAGTTTACGAAACAGCATAAGTTTGCACCAGAAGCGCTTTTGGACCAAAAGCAAGCTCCAAAAGTAATGCCAAACTAAGCCTTAATCTAGTTGACTGCAACAAAGTTAGTGCACAATTTAAAACTCTATCAATGCAGTAAAAGCAAATAGGGTATCGTTCTCAACCAGGGGTTAGGGTTCATTTATTCCTACAAAATAAAATGTTAGCAAAAATAAAACAAAGTATAAAATATATATTATTTACGATTTTACAATAAAAGGGAATTTTGGGATTTAATTTATATTCTAACAACTAAACAATATACAAGTGACTCACCAAGACACAGAATCAAGTAAATAAGATGGATGGAATGAAAATTAGATGAAGTCAACCACTACTAACACATTGGCAAGGTTTCAAAACTCAAATCACAAATCAAAACATGTTATAGCAAGTAATTGATCAAGAATAGAGATGAGCGCATACAAAGTCCTTATTATTTTCCTAAATTAGATTAACTAGATGAACACACCATAGTTAACCCTATTAAGCATGCAATTACTAATGGTAGCTAATCACTAACAAAAACACTTCCAAAACATTAAGCACACATGGAAGTTTGATCAATTCAAACAAAGATAACAAGTTAGAAATGCTAATCTCATCATGCAAAGCTCATTTTTGATTTACCTAAGGCATTATAGGTTTTCTACTTTAATTATTAAGACCTAGAACGCTAGCATATCTTAATATGGATTCAATTACATGCTCATCAATTAAAGTATGCATCCAAAATTAATAAACACATAAACGATGGGTTATTCGCACAAAACCAACAAACATGCATAACAATCTTAAAATTGCAATTTATAATTTTGAAAACCTAAAACATGCTTCATGGTATTCAAAAATAAATATCTAAAATCAAAACTTCATCCTCACATGAAATCGCAACAACCATTGTATTAAAACAAAAACTAAATCCGAAATTGTTTTTACAAAGAATAAAAAGGTGTTCATGGTTATATATTTAAAGTCTTCAAGTACACAAGAAGCTTCAAAGGTGGTGGACTTGATGGTAGCTACAACAAGGATGATGAATGGAGAGAGAGGATGCTCACGGCCTTGAACTTTGGAACTTGGAAGATTGACGAAAACTTGAGAGAAGGGAAGTGTTTGTGAATTTGATTCTAATTTTGTGGTGGTGAAAAGTTGACACCTAGACCTCCCATATATAGTGCACAGCTAGCCAAGGTATCAAGGTTGATTTCTATTCAATGACATCATTCAATCAATAGAAATATTTTGTGAGAAGTAGAGAACAATCTTGATTCTTCTTGTATTCTTCTTTGCCGAAATTATCATGTATCTTCCCTCAATTTGGTCTTCATTCAACTCGTATGCAATCAAGCTAGAAATCTTCATTGATAAATATTTTCTTTTATTTTCTTTTTTATAATTCACACGAAGTAGATATTCTTCCAAACTCTCTCAATTCTATATTGCACGGCATAAAGCAATTATTATGGAATTAGGATTTCGTAAATATATGAAGAGTCTTCTAGAAGGTCACATGGAAGTCACATGCTTCAATCTTTGGGCTAGGCTTCTTCACTTGGACGTTTCAAAGCTCGTATTTCTAATTGTGATGCCATCTTGTCATTCTGGAACATTCTTGCACATTCTTGAGTCATTTTGAAGCCATAGCATCTCCTAACCATTCCAGGTATCCTAGTATCATCAGGACTCTTCATGCCAACATGTTTTCTAGTATATTTAGGACCCTTCATTTCCAAGATGTTCTGGAACCCTCTTGAGCTCTCCTTATGTAACAGAGATTCCTAGTTATGTTAGGTTTCCTTTTCCTAGCGGGATTAGGTTTCCTAGTCCAACTGGGATTCTGTCATTTATTATTTCTATCATCATTTCCACGAGCTCACTCGTAGTTGATTTAAGATTCCTACTTCAACTGGGATTCCTTCTCCTAGTACGATTAAGAAAACTTCATTTCTCAATTTCTTTCCATTTCTGGACTATTTACTCCTTGCCTGCCTTTTTAGACTCAAAGTACCTAAAAACATAAAACTAAGTTAGAAATGATAATGTTAATAAAATAACTGAGTAAAATGTAGAGAGAATAACATTAAAAATATAGTCGATATTACTTTTATCACCAGTCTAGATAATAGGATATTATGGTCTCTACTCTCTCTACAACAATAAGTATAAGTCTGCTCCATTCTACAAGCTAGAGTTTAGTGAAGAGCAGAAGAGCATCCTTACTTGTTGTTGTGTTACTGATGCTATCATCTTCGGTTGCACCATCATCAATGGTATGTTTTCTATTCATGTCCTTCATATTGTATTCATGTTCATAATAAATAATATCGTGTGTGTGTTCTTATATATGTATTCAATTTAAGAAATTGAGTCGTCAAGCAGCTGACATTGCTGTCCAAGCTGAATAGCAATCGTCACCCACTAATGTCACTGCTAGTGGGTTGGCCATATATCAAGCAGTGACCTATAGTATACCTTTCACAATATCATCCATATTTTCCAACACTTCTAGTGTATGTTAATGTGGGAGTCTTGAATATTTTTATTACGATATCACAAATAGTGATAATGTCATATATATATATATATAGTGGGTAGACCATTAGATACTTAATTTGGAGGTGGTAACATACCAACATTTATATTGGGAGCCCCAAAATGCATGTACGTACACTTGATCTTAACCTCCCACACGTACCAATACTAGCTATTCAACGCCTATATAAATCCATTCTTCTTCTTCCACAAGCCTAGCACTACACTAGAGAAAATTAGACATTGATACAATTCATCCCTAGAAAACCAGACATTGATACAATGCCTACCTACTATACCCATTATCATCATCAATCACCAAAGAGAATCAGACATTGATACTGTGCCTACCTACTATAGCATTGTCATCATCACCACTCTCCTTGGAGCAACTGCTACTCCAGGAGATGGAGATGGTTTCTCCTTCAAAAGATCGCCCAACCCCATATTCAACCCCAATGTCAGCCAGCTTCTCACCCTTTCCAAAAATGTTTTTCCAAAACCTCGAACACATATAAGGGGAGTGCTATATACACACTCACTTGAGTGTGTGTGAGACAAGTGTTAGTTTCTCATTACTTTCTACTATTTAATTACACAATAACAATTAATGCTACTTTGAATTTATTGTTTTCCATCTCTACCCCTAACCATATTTCTCTCTCCATTTTTTACTTTCCCTCCACTATCTATTTCTAGATAGAACGCTGAATAGCTAGAACCCATTTAATCATAACCCATGTGATTGTGAATATGCTTATAAAAAAAATGGGTATTATAAAACACGATATAATCAAACAAATTAGCCTCTCCATTCTTGACTTATTCGGCTACAATAGTGTTGCATTTATTAGTCATAGCAGTTAGGTAGTTTTTTATTTATTTAATTTTTTTTTATGACAGCTAGGTAGTTTATCAAGAACTAACATTTAGCAAACTTGGTTGGTAAGGTACTATAAGATCCTTTTTTTTTTCTTCAACCATTAAGATCAACAAAAAATAAGAACAGCAAAATAAGATCATTATTTCCATTAACGATTTGCAAAATTACATCAGAAAAAAAAAAAACAAAAAAAAAACTACTATTCAACTGATTTTCACTACCTGAGAAATGAAACAAGGCTAATTGGACAATATAAATAATAGCAGGTCAATTAACTGATTTCCTACAATCATGTCAATTAAAAGAGGAAATCAGGTATATAAGAATAAGAACTATCTCACAATAGAGTACCGATCTAATTAGGGACCATCATGAGTATATATCAGTACCAACTATCAACACAAAAATCGCATAAATTGATTAAGAATCTTACCTCAATGTAAAAGGCAACCCACGAAAGTAACTAATATAGCTGGAAATTGCATCTTAGAAGCTTGTTTTTTTTTTCTTTTTCTTTCTAAATCAGGGATCTCAAAAGTTTACATTGAGGTAATTAAGCCCTCAAGCGAGAAAATTGAAGCTTTAATTGGCTTGTGCTGGGGAAGGAAAGTAGAAGGAAAAGGGTCTCTAATCTCTATGTTTTCCTAAACAGGGGTAGAGATGGAAAAAAATAAATTCAAAGTTGCATTAATTATTATTGTGTAATTAAATAGTGGAAAGTTATGAGAAGTTGACACTTGTCTGAGTGTGGCTCACACACACTCAAGTGAGTGTGTATATAGCACTCCCCCACATATAATTGGAACCCCATCAAGCCTGTTCTATGTGCAAGTCAACGTCGGAAATCCTCCCTACCCAATAACCCTTGTGCTGGACACAATCATTCCCCTCACATCGCTGCATTCGGCTGAGTGAGAGGTTTTCTTCCTACTTTTTGTTTTCTATCGGATAATTAATCAATTATGCATATTTTATTATTAAATTTTTTTTTTCATTGGAAGGAATTTGAACCAATAATCTAGCTCAGTCATAATCCAAAATTTCCAAATCCTAACCCCCTTCACAACTTCAATTAACCCCAAAGGCATTATAAAATTTCATGTTGGCTCAAAAGCAAAAATCCAAATTCCGTAATGGTCTTATAACAAATAACAAAGTTAATTAGTTTTTTTATTTTATAATTTTTTATAATTCACATATTGAATTATCATTGGGGTGTCAAACCACTTAGCAGTATAAGATGGTCTGGCAAGAGCACCTAAGTATTTTTCTAAGCTGAAACGAAACAGGGTGCTTGATTTTGCAAATGTTGACTTCTAATGAAAGTCTTGTCAACGAAAAAATAAATAATTCAAGCCTTTATGTAGCCCAAAAAGTAATTAAAGAATATTCAACTAAAGAAAACAACAGTAGTGATATAAAGTAAACAATTTATTAATCGCATTCATTTATTCTCTAAAGGAAAAGAATAAACATGAATCAGAACAGATCCTCTAAAATGGAGAGAGCGGGAGCTCCTTTCTCCTAAAACTTATTAATATCTTGCAATTTGCTCTTTACAAGCACAATACTTTTATATTTTATTCCTTCCTAAAGTTATTACAAACTAAACAGCTATAAAGTAGATATGTATTTGCATCAATACCGACTATATATATGTGTGTATATATACTATATATATCATGTGGCCATGTAGGGGTGGATCAGTTGAGAACTATTTGCATTGAATGTATATCAGATGCTACATTAACTGGAGAGTAATTGCATCATGAATTTTGGATGGAATTGGTTCATCAATTTTGGTACAAATAAAGAGGTTGGTAATCTATTCTAACTTAGAATGGTATGATATAGTGTAGGTAGGACGAAGGCACCAACTCAGCACTTTCGAGCTTGACCGACACAAATTAGTGTACCAATTTAAAACCCTATCAATGTAGTAAGAATAAGTAGGGATCGTTCTCAACCGGGGATTAGGGCCTAATTAATTCCTAAAAAACAAAACATTAGAAAACAAATTAAAGAATATATATACACATTATTTAGATAAATACAAGAAAGGGGATTTAAGATTTATTTAATTTAACAACTAAGTAAATATATACATATGTGACACATCAAAACCAAGAATCAAGTAGAAATATATGAATGGAACGAAATTAGATAGAATTAACTACTACTAACACGTTGACAAGGTTTCAAACATCAAATCACAAATCAAAATATATCCAAGCATAGAATCAATCAAGAACAAAGATGAACGCATACAAAGTTCTGTTTACTTCCCTTCCCTTCCCTTAATTAAATTAACTAGATGAACGCAACATAGTTAACCCTATTAATCATGCAATCACTAGTGGTAGCTACGCACTAACAAAAACACTTTCAACGCATTAAGAATCATACAAGTTTGATCAATTCAAGTCAAGAACACAAGTTAGAACGCTAATCAAGCATGCAAGACTCATTGTTAATTTACCTAAGTAATTTTAGGTTTTCCACCGAATTTATTAAAGCCTAGAACGCTAGCACCTTAATTTGGATTCAATTACATGTTCATCAACCTAAGTATGCATCCAAAGATCAACTAACACATAGCCATTGGGATTGAAGCTCGAAATTAATAATCATGCAAGAACATCTAGAAATCGCAATTTTTCAATTTAAAAACCTAAAACCTAAAACCTAAAACATGCTTCATAGTATTCGAAAACTACATATCTACATCAATCTTTCATCCCCACAAGAAATCGCAAAACATTAAACCAAAATAGAAAACAAAATCGCAAATCACATAGAATTCGAAATTGTTTACAATCCAAAAACTGAAAACAAATTATGGTGTTCATGGTTACACTTTTTGATCTTCAAGAACGCAAGAAGCTTCAAAAGGTGGTGGAATGGATGAGAGCTACAGCAAGGATGCTTGAATGGATGAATGGATGCTTCACGGCCTTGAACTTTGGATTTCTTGAAATTGCCGAAACTTGGAAGAGAAAGGGAAGTGTTTGTAGCTTTTGATTCTAAATTTTGTGGTGTGTAGAAAAGCTTCACAAACCTCCTTTCAACCAATGAAAATAATCACCATGTATGTAGACCTAAATTCGGCCTCCATGTATGTAGAGTCATAAATCAATACTTATTCCTCTATTTTCTCTTCAAAAATTTCAAAGAAAATCGAAAATAATCCCATAATATAATTGCCGAAATCTTCTAGTATAATTCCTTGTAATTCTCACAGCAAAAAGCAATTAGAATGGGCCAATGACTCCTCCAAGACGTCAAGAAGGATCTAGAGACTCATGTGCAAGTCACATGCTTCAAACTTTGGGCCAAATTCTCCCAAATTGGGCCAATTCTTAATGGGCTAAATACTGGTTACTACCTTGTGGTTTAGGTCCAAAATCAATTCAGTCCCTGAACTACTAATTTCATCAAAAACACCCCTGCACTTTCAATTTTGATCTAATAGATCCAATTAGTTAATATTCTGTTATGGCTTCAAGTTATAGTTGGATTATTTGTTGAAAAACTATTTATTTTTAATAGTAGGACTCACTCCTAAATTGACTATGCAGGCCACCTAGACGCCACATCATAAAACATAGGCCATATATGAGTCACGTTAACAAGTTAAATAACTCAATTGTCAGAAAACTAACAAATTGGACCTATTAGATCAAAATTGAAAGTGTAGGGGTGTTTTTGATGAAATTAGAAGTTCAGGGGCTGAATTGATTTTGGACCCAAACTACAGGGTAGTTATCTGTATTTAGCCCATTCGTAATTATTCTCAACATTGCCAAAATTCTTCAATAATCTAGAATATTCTTGAACTATTTTGAGTTATCTTCAAGACACAGCATCTCCTAGTCTCACAAGGTCTCCTAGCATCATCAGGACTCCTAGTGTCTTCAGGTTTCCTAGTCCAATTGGGACTCTGTCATTTCTTCATTTCCGAACATCATTTTTCCGAACTCTTTCCTAGTTGACTCAGGATTCCTACTTCAACTGGGATTCTTTTTCCTGGTAGAACTGGGAAAACTTCATTTCTCCATTTCTTCTCATTTCTACGCAAATAACTCCTTGCCTTCCATTTCCAAACTCAAAGCTACCTAAAAACATAAAACAAATTAGAAATGACATTGTTAAGGAAATAACTAAGCAAAATGTAGAGAGAAATGTACTAAAAATGTAGTAGAAATTAGTCTCAACAAAGCTTTCCAATGTAACCAAAAATAGATTGTTGATACAGTATGAACACAAAGCATTGTCTAATATTGAGGGAGGCCATGACCACCTTTTGCAATGAAGTAGCTCCAGCCTTAGCAATCATATTCTATTATTCAGGCATGAAAAATATGAAGAAACTCTCACCTGGAGATGACGATGACCATAAAGGAGTCACCTAGGGAGAAAACCAATTTCTATGACAATATTTCTTTTGTCTACCTCTTCCCCCCCCCCCCCCCCCCCCTTTTGTCTAACTTCATTTTTCCATCTAAAATAAATAAATAAAGAGACCTAACTCTCTAAAACTAGGAACGCGCCCCACGCGCAGCGAAAAAGAGAACAGGTTTCATCTTGACAGTGAACTCTCTCCCGGCCGAACGCTGCCGGCGATCCCTGAGCTGCGCTCCCATCCGGGAGGGGATGGTAGCTCAGGCTAGTGGCGTGGCTCTAAGGAAGGGATGCGGCCCAGGGTTGGTGGATCCGTGCTCGATCTTAGACCGGGCAGAATGATCTCGATCTGCTCTTCTGGGATCGGGGGCCAGAGAAGGGGGGAGGCTGCGTGGTCATATCCCGTGGCGGGTTCTGGCTTCTCCACTGCTTCTGGGATCGGGAGGTGGATGGGAGCTAGCTCTCATGGCAAGGTCGATCCGGGAGAGGCTCTGTTCCTTTCTTCCGGGTTCCAGGGTGGTCGGCGAAGTGGCGCGGTGGTGGTACAGCGCTGGGCTACGGCGGTGCGATGTGGGGCTATGACTCAGTGGCGTGGTGTCGGCGGCGTGCGCTGCCAACCGGTTTGGTGTGCCACAGCGCCTTGGGAAGAGTGGTGGTTAGGCCGAGCATCTGTTTTTAGGCCTTGCCGGTGGTTTGTTGTTCCTAGTTGCTTAGTATTTAGTAGTTTCTTTGTGCTCGTTGTTTTATTGTTAACAAGACTATATCATCTTGGATGGAATTGGTCACTATGGATTCCAGATTTGCTTATTTAAACACCACCCCTAAATGATCTAACGCCCGTTGGCGGTTTATTCGTTCCTCAAAAGCCTGTGGCTCGATTGCTCCGGTAAACACACTGCTAAGTTACTCGGTGTTTCTTGGGCGTTCTTGAGCCCTATGTATGTCCCAACCGGTGTTGAAGGAGGCAAGATGGTGCTATGGCGGCTATTTCTCTTCCAGCAAGGATATGGAATCGGCAGCAGTAGGGTTCTGAGAAGGGAGATGTCTTCCTCTTGGGGCCTAATAGCTATTTCTGTAGGGTTTTCTTATTTCAATGTTTGCTGGGCCTATGTGCCTCATTTTCTGGGCCTATATGCCTCTTTATCTGGGCCTATGTGCCTCTTTATCTGGGATCTTATGTATCTCTTGTATTTTGCTTGATCCTTTGGATCTTCTAATATAATCATTGACCAAAAAAAATTATGAAAGGAGTCACATGCATATGCATGATTTCGTGTACTGTTTACTTTCGTTAAGCATAAAATTGTGTGAATATATATATATATATATATATATATATATATATATATATACTGGCAGACCTAGGATTTTAATTTTGTGGGGGCATGGTTTTAGTTAATATGTCTTGCACCCGGGGATTATATATATATATATAATTAATGTATAAAAGCTATAAATATATGTTAAATTTCATTTTAAATGGGGGCTGTCCTTGATTTTTTTGAAACTTTCTTATAGCATATATGGGAAGTATGTTAATTATACATAAGGATGCAAAGTTGAGTGATGGCAGTAGCCCACACTAGGCATGAGCTGGGTCCGCCAGTGTGTGTGTGTATTAAGTATACATGGTTTTAAGTGTCACGCCCCTAATTTCGAATGAAGAAATTCGAATCCGAAACGTGATAACTTAACAAGCACAAGAAAATACTTAGAAAAGTTTTCATTTAAATTAAGCAACTAAACAAACTGAGCTCACAATGTCAATACCGACTCGTTCTTTAGAGTCACATATTACATTACCTAGAGTTTACAAATTAAACTGAATAACAATTCAATAAATAAACTCACCCACCACACTATTACACAGCGGAAGACTAAAACCAAAGTACCCTAGCTACTACGTCCAAGCTACGATAGCAACAAAACCTCAGCTTCAACGACTGTTACTCAGACCTTCACAATAACCCCTACACCATGAAATAGTACACTGGGTTGAAACAACAAACCCGGTAAGCTCATGAAATCTCGTGTGAGTAAACTCCGAAAAACTAACATAACACATCCTTAAACCATCTCAACCTAACAAAATCGATATGCAATTATCATAACAAAAACAACAAGTTCATATGCTACAATATCATGCTCACATAACTTAACTCGAACTAAACCCTCATGCTTTGTCTCTCGATTCATGAATCTAATTTCCCACAACTTCAATTATACAATAAAACTCCAACAACATTTTAATTAATCTTAATCACCACAATCTATCAGACCATCGTCCATTTTCCTCAACGACACAACTACGAAATCTCACACATTGCCTCCCAACATAATGCATTTGGCAAATTATGACATCACAATCCATTTCACACTCACTACAAATCCCAAAGCACAACTGAACTCACAATAAGAATGAAGTAAAATCAGTAACCCCTACATAGAAACTTAGTTCAGGAGATCACATTAAAACAATCAATAAAAATCATAGTAATCCCTGCATAAAATTTAGTTAAGGGAATTACATTAAAACAATCAATTCAAAAACAGTAATCCCTACATAGCGTTTAGTTCAGGAGATTACCAAGAAAACAAAACAATTCAATAATAGAAATAAACAAGAAAACAATGCAAAATCATCCATTAATAACACCAATCACCGCAACATCAACCACTCACAACAACCTACATCATTTACACAAAATCATCACGCAAATCATCACACAGATCACCACACAGGTCGCACACAGGTTGTCACGCCCCTGATTTTAAAACAAAAATAAAAATCGATATACAATCCCATAATTATATATGCGTGATCGTTCAGCCATAAATACAAAACACCTGAAACTTTTTCCCTTTTAAACTAAGTACAAATTGATGCCCTGAACCTACTATGTCAATATTGATCAGCTCTACAGAGTCATATATTACAAATGCTTACGAATTAAATTGTCAACAACAAAATAAAACATAAATGCTCCTCAGAGCTTACTATACAACGGAAGTCTCAACAATGGTAAAGTCACAAAATTGGCTTCCTACCGTAATGCTGCTAGCACGCAACCTCAGCTTCAGCCACGATTACCCTGACCTGTAGGATTAACACCTACACCATTGAATAGTGCACCAGGTTGCCACACAATAAACCCGGTAAGCTTATGAAAGCCCGTATAAGTAAACTCAAAACCACAAAGCAGAAATACATTCTTAAATCACCTCAACCTAAACACAATATGCACATATCTCACACCTATAGTCATCAATTCCATATCCTTCCATATCGTGCCTACATAAGTCAACTGGTGACTAAAGCCTCATGCTCAGATTCTTAACTCAGCATCCATTACACAAATTTCAATTAAACAAGACTTCCTCAAGCAATGTTTGATGTCATTCTAACGTACTAGGCAAATTCCAAATCACATTCATTCCCTCCCCACTAGAAGCTTTTGTCATTAATATGGCATCAAAGGTGAAAATCAATAAATCACCTTCCTATCCTCACCACAGAGTACAATTCGTCACCACTATGACTCTTAAGATAAATCAAACCATCAATCAATACAATCAAGAAGCAACAAGGCAATCACATTTCAAAACAAGCAAAACAATTCATGGTAACCCCTGCATATAGTTTAGTTCAGGAAGTCAAGCAATTCAAATCATAGTTGACAGGACCCGCCCCAGATTTTACCCTGAAATCTGAGGTGGCCCTGCGGGGCCCACCTTAGAGATAACTCTACCGAGAATTGGGTGAGTCACCCCTAAAGTGGATTACCCAAAACATTAACTCACAATATATCAGAGCCAAACGAAGAAGTGCGGAAGCTATTCATCAACGATGCCTCGAACCATGTACGCCCGACCTCAACTAATAACGCCTGCAAACTGGGCATTAGAAACCGAAAGGCCCAGGGGAAAGTAGACGAAAAACGTTAGCGTGAGTGGACAAAAATAAATAAATTTTTTTTTTGATGTAAACGGTTTGGAACCTAGCCTAGCTGGGAGGCTCAGCCCCAACAAAATAAATAATTTAAAAGAAAAAGGATTTCATACTTTCCCACATTTATTCTCTTTAAAAACCGATGCATGCAACAATTAGAAAACACATTTAGCTTTAAATCCAAGAATTTCAAAACGATAAACCGACTAGCCTCGCTAGTCACAACATTCGAAAAATATATTGTAAAAACTGAAATCTCATTTCTCAAGAAGATAAGACCAGCCCTGCTGGCTACAGTGAAAATTAGACTAGCCCCGCTAGTCAAGCAACGATAAGATATGGGGAAGAAGTATCACCATACGAAAGAAGGGAGCCTCCCAGGCTCGGGTCGGAGTGTCCCACACTCTGGAGCATCCCATGCTCTGCTCTACTCACCCATGAACACATAGTAAGCAGGGAGGAGTACTAATACGCTAGCTAGCAATAAAATATGGCGACCCAGGTATGGTGGGTAAAAACCATTCAAAATCCAGTAAATCTATAAGGCTTCCCTAGTCGCTATATCTTCGAACAATGTAGAGACTATTACTCTTCACGAAGTGGTTCGTGAATGTATATGGATTGGATCCATAATATTCGCATGTTCGAACAATTGTGGTTTGAAGTCTACCACAAATGAGCCTACGAGCATTTAGGATAATGCTGCTTGTTTTGAACAAATGAAGCAAGGCTACATCAAAAGTGACAACACCAAGTATAATCAGCAACAACAGACTCTCCTCAAGTTCAAAGTGAACTAGGTTCGATATGAGGATAGTGTGGCATACTTGCTCACTAAATCATTGCCTAAATTCCACTTTCGAGAAACATGTTGGTAGCATCGTTTGCGGAAGTTATCCGAACTCCCATGACCGTAGTCATCAGGGGGAGATGTCTACATGTATGGTCTTGAAATGTGAAGGGTGTGTTGTGTTCTTTCCCCTTCTACCGAGGTTATTTTTGTCCCACAGGGTTTTTGTTACTTGGCAAGGTTTTTAATGAGGCAACTAGAGGAGCACCACGTTTGGGCGACACAAGGGGGAGTATTCAAGTAAATCTAGAATATGTGTCTGGCCCAAACTCTAGGTTACTTGACTTAGTTGTAATTGGGTTTGAATTAGAGATATTCCCGGAGATATTCATAGATATCCGATTAATTGTAAGATTATCTTTTCTTGTACAATTCTGATTCTATGTCTTGTTATCCTCTATATAAAGAGACCCTTATTATCAATGAAAGCATGACTCAATTCTCTCCCAATTCAGTTTTCCTTAAACAAAGACTCTTTTATTGGTGTTCTCCTCAAAAGAGTAACTCTGCATTACAATCACAAATCAGTGTTCAAGCTTGCCAATAAAATAAATTAGGGATGAACAATCAGCCATAGTGCAATACATACATATCAGCCAATGCCTCGACCAAGAATGTGACAGTGCCAAAGAAGAAGAGCTAGAAACTGGTAATGCCGTAAATAAGACCTATGCTGGTTTGTGAAAGAGTTCAGGTGTCATATTATGATTGAAAAGTGCTTCCCCTCCGCCACATTTATTGAATTGGGACCTAATTAGGTTTTGTACAAGAGCAGGAGCAGGATACAATAATGTGTTGAAAAATGCTGTAGCCCTTGTCTAACAGCATGCATTTGCATTAGCTTTTCATGATTCTTTCTCTTCATCCCTACAGGCATTTAAACGCTTTGCTTGTAGTGTATTGTGATTGTTTAAGTTCTGAATGCAATCGTAGTAGTGGCAGATTTTGCAAAGAACAGAGTATTTCTATCTTCATTTATAATCATCTAAGTAGATATGAAACTAAGAAACAATAGACCCTCTGATGATTCAGGTAGGAAATCTTACTAGTATCATGTTGGGGTAAAATCAACTAATACTGTTTTTTAACTCCTTTTAGCGCAAATAGGAAGATGGTTACTGCTTCAGGACCCTCTCAGTGGCAGCAACATAGAACTCCTTTGGCATGGTACCAACCACAATGTCACATTTCTTCTCAGTCTTAAATAGCAAAACCACAGGACAGCCTAAATATCATAGTCATCGGCAATCCGCATATCAACTACATTTGCCTTGATAATATCATAATCCTCAACAGAATGAAGTCATCATTCTTTCAATATAAGCCCGTAGATATTGACAAACACGTTATATTTTTTTATTTGTTTTCCACCCAAGCTCTATATAACCAACAATGGCTTCCATAATCTTTGATTACACTTGATTCTGTGATCCAATTGGGACTTAATAACGCAAGTATGTGATTGGGTTGAGATTCAGATTGAGGCTTGCCAAATTCATATTTATATAAATGGAAAGAACTACACTTGGAGAAAAGCATGATATTAAATTGGGTCTAGTTGTAACAAATTTTTTTTCTTCTTAACTTAACGGTTCACTGAAGAGATTACCTCATATTTTTTTTTTTGTTCAGTCCAGTTTTCCAGTTAACGTTCAATTAAGATGCTATGCTCATGCGGTTGGATTCTCAATCAAAATAAAGATAAAAGCAAAATATTAATGCTCATCCTTATTATATACTCACACACGAAATCCATAAACTACTAGATGAAGATGAAGCAATATACAAAGACAAGGATTTTGGGGTCAACCTTTCCTGGTTGTATCAACTGTATCATGCTTACGCATGGATACAGAGTAACTTCTATGCCATTTACAGATGGCAATGCAGCATTTTTTTTTAAGTTTGAAGAAAGATACCTTCTAGTACTCTAGTACAAAACCCATTAAGCTGAAAGAAATTAAATGGAAAATAACATAAAAATATCAGAAAGAAAGCTAGAGTTAAAACTCTCTCGATATCTCTCGGCTGGAGCTGGGTGATTGCGATCGAAATCAATGGAATGCAGCAGCTGAAGCTCTTGCATTCTTAGTTGTAGGAAGATCAGGTGGTGGAGATGGTAACATGAAGAGTGCTAATATTCCACTGAATACAGCAGCAATGGCTCCAACCACAAATGCTGGTAGATTAACCACCAAATAGAGCATCCCATGGTCCACTTGCTACGGACACTATCATCTGATGTTTTATGCATATAATTTCATATGAGCAAAAATCCAAATCCAAATCCAAATCCAAATCAAAACCGAAACCTCTTCTGTTACAGGCAGCCAGCCAAGTTAATTGATTGTGATGAAATTAATTAAGGTGACTTATTGATTACCTGTGGCACAACAATTGCAATTCAAGACTCCTAAAGAAGCCCTGCAAAACCCAAAGATCCGATCGAAGTAGGTGAATGGCAGCATTTTTCTTCATATATATGTAACCCCCATATATGCCCAGTTAATTTAGTACTGATTGAAACTTTACCTTGGCCTGCACCAGAATTGCTGCAAAATATGGATGCCAGAGCAAAGGGAACACTGTAGGTTATCTGTAGGTGTAAAATTAATGAAGCGATTAACAGGAAGCAGAAAGAAACAGCAAAAAAAAAAAAAATAGTTTGCTGCAAAAAAAAGCAACAGAACCAAACTGGCAATAAACTTCCCCCAAAAAATGACAATAAAGACTGCAAAAGTTGGCCCAGTGCCAATTAATTACAGAGTTGACCAAATTTGTCAAGAAGTTTCGACACGAAACCGCTAGTTGAAATAATTAAAATAGTATCATGGTTTTTCTAATATTTGTTACTTGCTTCATATGTAACTTTCGGTCCCAGCTAGGTCAGATTTAACTATCACTTTGTAAAGGTCTGGTAAAACGTGAAAGTGTGTCAACTTTATCTGCGTGCACTTGAATAAAAAGCAGAAAATGACGGGAAATTCTAGTATAGTGGTGGGTATCTCATACCCACATTTACAAAAGTGAGAATAAATTTTGTTGTTAAAGTTGTAATTTGAGTCCTACTTTGTGTAATATTAGTTCTAATAATAGTAATTACACCTCTTATGACATTTTACAAATTTTTGAACAAATTCGTTGTCAATGTTGTAATCTTAATTCTAATAATGGTAATTACACATCTTCTGATATTTTTACAAGCTTTTGAATAAATTCGTTGTCAATGTTGTAATTTTTGTTTAACTATATGTAAATAGTGTAAATGAATATGGTAATTTTTGTTCTCAATATTGTAATTTTAGTTTAAATACTTGTAAATTTTTGTTCAATTTTTGTTCAAATAGTTATAAATTATGGTATACCATACCCACCAGCACACTAGGTTATCTCGAAAATGACGCATGTTTATAGAGAAATCTGAAGGGCGTTAGATATGAATAGTTAACTTACCGCCTGAGGTATACCCAAGACAGCAAAGATAGCCAGCGCCCCGCCTTGATACCGGCGGGTGGCGGGCGGGTGGCGGCGGTGGCTCAGCTCCGGTTGAAACGACGGCGTGGTGTCGAGTGGACTGAGCTAGTTTGGTGATCAAAACGGTCATGGCCAAACAGATGGCGAGGAGAAAATTGACAAGGCCCCACAAGCGCTTGACCCCACCAAGGGCACGCGCCAGAATCTCAATTCCGAGAGAGACGCAGCCCAAAACGACAGAGTTGAGCATGAGGCCGAGGGCACCGGCTCTGACCCCCAAGGCATACAACCTGCCTTTCCCGACCTCCCCTCCGTACACCTCCCTTCCCATCCAGTCAGTGTCGAACAGTAGGAAAGGGAACCACGCGACCCAGTTGAGGCATGTCACCACCAACAAGATCCACATCGGTCTCTGTAGCTCTTTGAAAGCACCAAGGATCTCGCTGAAGAAAGGCACCGGTGCTGCCTTCTCCTCCTCCTCAATCTCCTCCACAGCTTCTACCATTTCCGGAGTTGGTGTTGGTTCCGTGACGGATACGAGAGCGAGAATGGTGAGGGCTATGAGGAGGGCGATGGAGAGGAAGAAGCAGGTTTTGAGATTGGCGCAGTAGACGTCGCAGGCTTTGGACATGGTGAAGGGGAACATCTTGTGGAGGTGGGTGTAGGACCCGGCGGAGAACCCCAGGACGTTGCCGATGGCCATGAAGAAAGAGTAGAACCCATTCGCGGTTCGCATTTTCTTGGTGTCGGAGCCGGAGATGTCGGCCAGGAGAGCACGGCAGGGGCCCTGTAACATGTTGTTGGCCACGTCGAGGATCCAGAAGCCGACCACGAAGATGGCGATGGCGCGTGGTTTGGTGGGTTTGTCGAGGGAGTCACCGAAAAGATGGCCGAGGTCGGCGGCGTAGCCGATGAGGAAGACGGCGATGGCGACGAGAGAGGAGCCGGCAGCGATGAAGGGACGGCGTCGGCCGAAGCGGGAGGTGCAGCGGTCACTGTGGTAGCCGACGATGGGCTGGACAAGCATGCCGGAGATGGGGCCGCAGAGCCAGATGAAGGGTGCCCAGGTGTGGGAGATGCCGAGGAGCTGGACGTAGGGGGTTAGCAGGGAGAGCTGTATGGCCCATCCAAATTGGATTCCGGCGGCAATTGAGGCCACCAGAATGATCTTTCTCAGTGGGCTTGATTGGGGTGGTGTTGGCTTCTTCTTCTGGGCGGTTTCGACCTCCATTGCTGGCTGTGGGTACAGTGGTCTCTGTCACTGGTCTCTGAGAGTCTCAGACTGGGTTTCTCGAAAAAGCAAACCGACTTTTTTTCTCGGATAAGGCTCTGGAAATTGGAGTGAGAGTGAGGAGATTGTGAGGGAGTGCATGGAAATTTAAGGAGGCAAAGGTGGTGTTGCATCGAGGCAACTGGCGGCCTTATCCGTTTGGAGTTAAGCCTCACAAGTCAGTGTCATTGATGCCAAGTGTGGAAAACGCCATTAATATGCTGTTTCCTTTTCTCGGAAATCCAGACATGATACCTTAATTGTGGTCAAATAATATTTTTATCTTTTTAGAAGAGCGGTCAAATAATCTGTGTACTGTTTCACCTGTAATTTCAAACTAATAAATCTACAATTCAAATGGTAGGTAATCTAGTTACAACTTAATATCTGATTTGTGATTTGGTGTCAGCATAAAGTTTTAGTCTTTTTTTTTTATATATTGTATAATACTTCTTTATTATCTAACTAATGTTCAATTGATGCCGTGTATCATTTTTTTTTTTTCTGATTTGGTGTGAACATTAAGTTTTAGTCTCGTCCTTTATTACTTTTCTTCTCCTTTTTTTTGGACAAAGGCACTTTCCATTACTTTCTCTTTGATTTGGGGTAAATATGCTCAAATTGGTATTATGGAAGTTTACAAAAAAGTATTATCTAACTATGGAAATTGTTGCAGACATCATATCTTCTATCTGATTCGGTGTCAGCAAAAAGTTTTAGTCTTTCTTTTATTATATAAACTTTTTTGATTCTTTTTTTTTTTTTTTGACAAAGGTGTTTTCCTTTACTTTCTATTTGATTTGCTGTAAATATGTTCACATTGGTATTGTGGAAGTTTAAATTGGTATATTATGGAAATTAGTAAAGAAGTATTATCTTTTTTTTTTTTTAAGAAGTATTACCTAACTAATGTTAAATTGTTGCTCATATATCTACTGTCTGATTGGTGTCAACGTAAACGGTTAGTCTTTTTCTTTATTATATAAATTTTTTTCCTTTAGTTTTTTTTTTGGACAAAGGAAATTTTTATTACTGTCCTTTACCTTCTGTTTGATTTGGGGTAAACATGTTCAAATTGGTATTATGGAAGTTTATTTATATAAATATCTCATGAAGTACTGAGTTTTACTTTCTCTTTAATTTTGGGGTAAATATGTTAAAATTGTATTATGGAATTTTATTTATTGTTTTTAAAAAGATAAAATAATAGCATCGGCACAGCTATCCTTCTTTGTATTTGTAATAGGAACAATTCTTAAGTTCACCCCTAGGGTGAATGAGCATATTCACCCCATTGTCGATTAACACATAATAACTTTATAATTTTCTAATCTAACCATTCATGTTGTATAACGTAATACAAAGATTAGCTTTGTAAAAAATCAATCAAATTGAAGACCTTTCAGTTATTCATTTCTATGAAATACATGGACGGTTCATCATAATAGTAGTAAGTGTTGTTAGAACCATCCATTTGTTTGATTCAATTAGATAATTAAACGATTTCTGATTCGCTTAATTTTTTACAGAGATGATCTTTAAATGCTAATTTTAGATATGGACCGTTGGATTATAAATTTATTAAATAAAAGTATGTTAATCGACATTAGGGGTGAATACGCTCATTCACCCTAGGGGTGAACCTAAGAATTGTTCTTGTAATAGGTAGAAGAAAAACAGCAAATACAAACTCTCTATAAGAGTCGAACCTTTTGAAATAAAGTTTGTGAATCATGTGATATTATTCCACTAAAAAGGAAAAAGAAAAAAAAGAGATAATGATAAATAAAGTCATATGTGTTAGTACATGCTATGTTAGATTAGGTCATACTATATGTTTCATGTTAAATCACTCAATCTATTAACAACATGACATTAAAAAGAATAAAAATTAGGATTAAATTCAGTTTACTCCCCTAAACTTTGAGCCTAAAATCAGATTGGTCCCTCTTTCTAAAAATCGATATACTCTCAAATTACATCACCCGAGTCCAAAATTTGAATTTGGCTCGAAAGATGATATCATATGCTGAGTTGGAACCAACATAGGGGCCCACTTTTCAGACTTTAAACCCCCCAAGGAGGGCAAAATAGACATTTCTAATTTAATCTAATTTCTTTTTCTTTTTTTCTCTATTGACCACCGGCAAGTTGACCGCGCCACCTGCGATCCATCAATGTCGTCGCTCTCCAGCTTTCCAACCTCCACGCCACCTCCGAGCTCCTCCACCACACTCCCCGCCCTCCGCCTCTCCAAGAAGCTCCCCGATCTAGCCGTCAACCTTGGAAAGATTGACAGCAACCAAATTAATAATCACAATCAGCCATTCAATTCATAGTTCAAGATTCATAGTATAACTTGAATTCACAAGCCCAACCAGGTGGTTATCACGCTCCAAAACTCTAGATACAAGCCCAGAACCTCCTGAACAGCTGCCAGAAAAATCCCAGAAAACCATCGTGAGCAGTGAGGTCCGTCGGCACCGAAAGCAACCAAAAACCAATTCGTTCATAACTCAAGCAATTGAAAACCATTTATACAATCGTGCAGAATGTGAAAAAGGGATCGATTTTTGTACCTCATGCATTGCTGATGATCACCGGAGCCGCCAAAAATACTGGTTCCTTTTTAATTTTCGATTTCTTTCTCCGACTAGGCTCTGAATTTTGATCATCTCCTCCCCACCCAGTGATCCAACTCTCTCTTTCACACCTCACAAACTCCCACCATCCACTACACTGAAATTCTCAACCAAATTCCACACCCTCTCAAATTTCTAATTAGCACCAATCAATGCGAGCACACCGCCGTTTCAACACAATTCTGCAAATAAGATGCAACACAACTTCTCAATCCAATTGGCCAAATTCCCAAGCTGAAATAAAAATCATTCAGAGCAATCAAATCAAAATTACCTGCCCTCTATGTGCTTTCTCAGCCTCGTAGAAAGCCTTGATAACAAATTCTTCATAGATAATCTTGTGCTGCAACTCTACACCTATAAGCAATTCTCATCGGAGGACTTCTTACAGAGGTCGAAACCCCACTGCTGCTACTCGAAACCGGACCCTGAAACACCGAAATCGGGCTCTGAAATTGAATCACAGACCCAGATCGAGAAAAAGCTTTCACTGAAATTGAAGGATCCGAAATTGAATTTCGTCATGACAAAACTTTGGATCTGCTCCCGTAAAGCGCGAACTCACTCCGAGCCCAGCACCTCAACGCTCCCGGATAATAGCCTCGATGACCAGAGAAGTTACAGAAGCTTGTGCCTACGCCGCTGATTCTGATTAAGGAGGAGGACGAGGAATGAGATGGCATGGTTCAGATCGATGGGAGGTGGAGGTGGAAGTGTGGTCGTCGATATAGAGAAGAGGAGAGAGAGGGAGAGAGGAAAAGAGAGAAGAAGAAAAAATTAAGAAAAGAAAGAGAAAAAAATTGGAAAATTGGAAATGTCCATTTTGCCCTCCTTGTAGGGTTTAAAATCTGAAAAGTGGGCCCCTATGTCTGTTCCAACTCAGCATATGACGTCATCTTTCGAGCCAAATTCAAATTTTGGACTCGGGTGATGTCATTTGAGAGTATAGGGACCATCGTAATCGATTTTCAGAAAGAGGGACCAATATGATTTTAGGCCCAAAGTTCAGGGAGTGTACTGAATTTAATCCTAAAAATTACAACTTATGTCATCCTCTCTCGCTCTAAATTATTCTAAAAAAACCAGAGCAAATATTCTTTAAAAAAAAAGAAAAAAAAAAGAAGAAAAGCAAATCCCACAAACTACGATGGTTTCATCTGCAATGACGAGTTCAATGCGTTCTAGGTGGTCAGCTCAGTGTCGAGGATAAGCTTTTGGTGCACGAATTTCTCGTTCTCACTTTCGCACTTGTCACTGATTTTGAGGTATGCCCTCCTAAATCCTCTCAATTTTGTTGTTTTCATTGTTTATTATTCTTTTGTTGCAGTCAAAAATTGAATTTCAAGGATTAAATTCTTCAAATTTAATGTTTTTTTATGTTAATTTTGTGGATCTGATTGGTAATGCTTGTGGATTGGTTTGCAATACTATTCTTTCAAGTACTCCAATATCGAAGAAATGAGTGAGGGAGAGGGCGAGTGTTCTTAGACACTCCAAGTACACCATATATATGTGCATCAGTGAGGGCTTGGGTTTGCCGGAGAGCTTGTTCTGGCCACAACAGAAAGCCACTTCTAGGAGGTCATCAAGTTTTGAGGGGGCACAGCTAGCCCATGATACATTGATTACTATTTTGTATTTGGACACTTGAAATTGCAAAATGGAGAATTGGGGGTTGACTCACATGAGACGGTTAGTGATATGGTTAGAGACATGATTGAGTTTGATTGATGTGATGTCGTCTCAGATCCATGGTTAGTGACATTATTAGCGACATGAGACATGTTTAGTGACATGATTGAGTTCCACTGCTGTGATATCATCTCAGATCCATGGTTAGTGATATAGTTAGTGACATGATTAGCGACATGAGACATGGTTAGTAACATGATTAGCGACTTGAGATAAGGTTAGTGACATAATTAGTGACATGAGACATGATTAGCAACATGATTAGTGACATAAAATTGATGAAAAGTCATATGCGATAAAAAATTTGAAGGTAATTTTATAAGTCATTCTCTTATATCAAGAAATTTGTCCAATTTGTTTCTCAAAAAATAAAAGACAAAATTTTACAAACAGTATCCTTAAAAAAGACCATTCATCATTTTAGTACATTATATTAAAAATGATTTTTATTATGGGTGGGGGTCTGAACTTTTCGTGATGGAACAAGATGATACCCAAACTTTAAAAATAATCAATTAGGTACTTGAATTCTCAAAATCACATCAACAACATACTTCCGTCCACACTCAGTCTATTCTCTGTTTCCTTTTTTTTCTTTTCTTTTTTCAAAATCACATTAGGTACTTGAATTCTCAAAATCACATGAACAAGATACTTCTGTCCACACTCTGTCTATTCTCTGTTAGTATTAGTCACGTGTCAATTAATTGATCCAATACATAGGGACATAATTGACTTTTTACCTCAAACAAAACTTATGAGGATTTATACACCAAATCTCCATCCTTTGAACTCGTTCGTTCCAGTTGAAAAAAAAAATCTTCATCACTTCCAGCCAAAGTTCTCTATCAATCCACAGAGAACTAAGAGATTCTCCTAACTTTTCTAAAAACATATTGTTGCTGCAAGCATAGATATATCTAAGCTATTCAAGATGATGGACATGAGGTGTCCAAGATCCGCCAGCAGATGCAAGATTCAAGGATTATTGATTAATTCAAGTATTGTTTAATTGAAGAATGAAGATGAAATATCTTATTGAATGAGTCTGATTTGGAGTTGGAATCCTTGATCGAAGAAGAATGTCTACATTTTAATTCTTATTGATTGATTAAATCAAATATTGTTTGATAAAGGAAAAGCCCAAAAGAGTTGCACAAATCAAGAACAAAAACCCAAAAACCAAGAACAAAGAAACCCAGAAATTTAACGCCAAACAACACCAAGCTGGTAGAGAAACCACTCTTCAGTGACTAAACCCACCACAGATCGAGAGAACCGTAGCCATTTTGTCTTCTCTGTTTCAATTGATAATAAGTTTATGCACAAGTTCAAAAATCGAGCCTGAAACATGTATGGATATACCCAAAAATTCATTCTTCCAGATAAAGAAGATGAGTCGCAATGTGCTTCCAATGAAAGAGGACAATTATTATTGGGTTTATTCTATTTTTGTCTCTACTGTTTCAAATGTTTTGCTCTTGTGCCTTTGGTTTATTGTTTGTAATGGGTACACTTATTAATCGGAGGGGAAGTTAGTATTTGGAGAAAGATTGCTACAACAGATGTGGATATAACAGACATTTCATTAGGCAACCTGAGTAAAATGCCTTACTTGCCCTTAAAGTTAACAGAGAAATGATGGATGGTCGATGGAAGCACCATTACCTAATTGACTGCTTTTAAAGTCTGGGTACCAGCTTGTCCAGTCACGAAAAGTTCAGACCCCATCCATGATAAAAATCCTATTAAAAAACTATTACATTGATACTTCAACATTTAAATCCGACACAATTTTCATATTCTGCAGTTATAATAGCATCAACTCATTTGCCATGTAACTTATTTAATGGGCAATTTGTCTCTCTCAAGAGTTAATTTTTTTTTTCCTTGTTGGTCTTACCCTACTAATCACCCCCCCCCCCCCCCCCCACACACACACACACACCTCTCTCTCTCTCTCTCACACACACACATACGGACACACAATCCATGCCATACCATGATACCAAAAACCCAGAAAACAAAATTCACCAGCTTTGCTAGTATCCTTCTATTTAGGCTTTGTTGCTTCAGCTGTAGCTCAATAGGTTGGTTCAGTCTTCATCTTTCTTATTCAATCTTTCTAAAGTTAGAATCTTTAGGAGGGTTTTGATTTTGTTTATGGGTTTTTGCCTAAATGTGTTCGTTTTGGAGAATTAGGTTTGTTGAGGGTGTAGTTGCGAGGTTTGGTAAGGTTTGGGGGAATGAGTCTGACTAATGATGAAATAGGTTTTCTATGACTATGAAAAATTTTCAATCTTTCAAAGTCCCTTGATTTTCTCTGGTATTGAGATTAAGGCACAGTTTGTCTGTGCGTTTCCACAAATAAAATCACTTATTATTACTGTTTTGATCAGTTAAGGTAAGGAAATAGAAGGGCTTATTAAGGATGCAATGACCTTTTAAACATGGTTTTTTAAAAGCAACCTCTTGGCTGCTTTTGAGAAACTGATTAATTATACAACACGCGGAACTGAAAGGAAGTTAATGAAACTTTCTCAAGATCGATAATTCCCTCACAATTTCTTCAAAATGACACTTTTATTCTTCAATATATCTTGTACATCCTTTCATCTTTTTCAACTTGTTTCATCCCTCTTTTGTGCTCAATGATCTCTTGTCGAGTGAATCTGGCATTCTCATAATCCAATTCTTATTCTTCCTTCTTGAATTTTTCCTATGAAGCAGTACCCTTACTAGCCATTCTTGAAGTCTTGTTTTTCGAAATTCCTTCAAAAGGGTCATAATTTCTTCATTTTTATTCTTGAAGTCTTGTTTTTCGATGAACATAATTTCTTAGTCTTCCAGTTTTTCTTCCTCAGGGTTATGGAGTTGGTTTAATGATAGGAGCATTTTAATGCTATGTTTTAATAGTTATTTCCTCATATTTTACTTAGTTTTTACCTTAAATAAGTCAATTTTAATAAAGTTTCTATTTTTATGTACCTTAGAGCAAATGGAGAAGAAATGAGCTTAATGGCACATGAGAAGCAAGGGAACGTTGGAAATGATAGCGGCAAGGCACGAGGGCTGCAGAAATGAGTTGAAATGAAGAAATTGAGTATTCTTGGTCCGACTAAGAAACCCAGTCAAAGTAGGAATCCTGGGTCAACTATGAAACATGTTCGGAGAAATGAAGAAAAATGGTCCTAGTAGTCCTGATGGGGCTAGGAAACCTAAGAGAACTAGGAGACCATGTGGCTTCAAGATAGGTTAAGAAAGCTCCAGAATGATCTAGAAAACTTGGGATATTGCGGCAAATAAAAAGACCTAAGTATACTAGGCTTTCTTGGATGCAAAAGGAAGGAATTCTAAGTGAAATAAGTATTTTTGCCGTGAGATATTCAAGGGATTCTGGAAAGTGACGTTTTTGAAGTTATCATGGAGAGTTTTAAGGGATTTACAATATTCAGGAAGGTTGAAAACAGGTCCAGATACATTCCTTGAGCTCTACACTCCATCCTTGGCCGAAATTGAGGAGATAAATCAGAAAATAATCACGTAATTAATTCAAAAATAATCTCCCTAGAATCAAGGTGATAATTTGAAGACTTCTTATTAGTTGGATGACACAGGAAGGATGCTGTGGAATTATCTGATTGGCTACTGCTGTGTGGATTAATCAGATAAATCCTAGAAAATAAAAAGAAGAATTTTGAAGGCTTGGAGACCAAGTTGCCATCCTCCTATAAATAGGAGCATCATTTTGATCACTTCACACACCACTTCTCCCATAATTCTAAACACAAAAAATTATCTCCATTCTCTAGTCTTCAAAAGCTCTGCGTCTCAACCAAAGAGGAGAAGAAGTCATGTATGCAATACATCAAGATCCTAGCCGCCATCCACCCTTGTGTCATCCCTAGAAGATTGCTTGCTTTCAAGGATCTTCAAGTTCTTCATCTCAAAGCTTTGTCATTCATCTTTCACGGTATATTTCATACTTTAATTCTTTTGTTTGATTCGTAGAGTTATGAATTCTAGTTAACATGACATTAAAGGCAAAGTTTAAAGCCCGTTTATATGTTTTGAAATAAAGTTGTGATTTCTAAGTTGCTTATGTGAGATTGCTTAATTGATTTTGGATTATAGAAAACTTTTATGTGTATGTGTTTTTGGTGGCCAACTTAGGATATATGCATGTAATTGGAGCTCGATTTAGGTTAACAATTCACCCAATAGTTTTGTGACCCTAAATCATAAGTAGTAAAGGCTTTGGACAAAAGTCGAAATCAATTAAGGAGGATTGCAAATAGATGAACTTTTTCATACTAGGTTGTGCACTTTGGTTGACATCCTTTCTTTGTTCTTCATGCGTTGAATGTGTTCTTGATTAGCTAGCTTTCTAGACTATGATTTCATGTTCAATACGTTTAATTTAGGTGCTTTCACTTAGATTAAATATTAAAAGAAAGTAAAATATGGGAAATCGTTTGCTTGTTAACATTTCACATGGTCAACTTTTTTCTCATGACATAGATAATCAACTATAGGATTTGTAATCGGATTTCATTCATATGATTGTGGTTTTGATATTTATTCCTTGCGTTCCACCCCTTGTATATGTAATTTACATTTTTTTTTTTGTTTCTTTTAATTTTTAATTACAAAATCCTAAAATCCCCCCTCTTTACATTAACTTGTATATATCTTCATTCTTTATTTTATTTTTTGTAAATATAATACTTTATATTTTTATTAATTTTTTATTTGTTTATGCAATTACAGGTGTACCCTCAATCCCTAGCTTGAACGATCCCTACTTATTCTATATTGACAACTACATTTTGCAGAGTTAAATTGCGCGGTTACATTTAGTGTATCATTTAATTGATATATGTCGTTGTTAAGCATCTCCAACAGAATACTTATTTCAAAAAAAATTTGAAATTTAACTAGTTTTAGGCTAAGTTTGATCTCCAACAGCCTAGCTAAACAAAAGCTAAATTTAGCTTTAGCTAAAAGACCTAGCTATATTTAGCTAGAGAGGAGAGAGAATTTAACTAAAAGTTAAATTTAACTTGAGTTTTAGGTATTTGATGGAGCATAACTCAATATTCAACTAGCTATATTCTAATTTTAGCTACTTTTACCTATCAAGATAGCTATCACTAGAGCATCTCCAACAGTAGAATTTATTTTTTAGTTAAATTTAGCTAAACTTATGAAATATAGCTATTGATTTAACAATATTGCTCCATCAATGATAGCTATTTGTAAGTGATATATTATGTTTCATCGAATCGTACACTGACATGTGGACAGTGGCGGACCCAGCTTTTGTTTTCTATGGGGGCGTAGGGTTTCACTCCATCACCACTTATAGATATATTATATATATAATTGTTAAAGTAATTAAGTGGGGGCATTCTCTATACTTCTACTTCTGTTGATTCTCTATACTTGTTGATTCTGACAACAAGTATCAATTATATACATTCTCTACAAAATTTGAGTGGGCGCGTCAGCCCCCTCTTGCCCCTATCTGGGTCCGCCAGTGCATGTGGACAAAATAGGAGAGAGAAATATAACTTTTGCTTTAGCTATGTAGGATTCTCTAGCTAAATATAGCTAGCCAATTTAGCTAAAGTTAAATATAGCTAAGCTATAGCTAGTCTATTGGAGTTGAATGTTGCTTCAAAAGTAGTTAAATATAGCTAAAAATTAAATTTAGCTACTCTGTTGGAGATGCTCGTCCCAAGTTTTATGCTCGTAATCTAATTGATTTGGTAGTTTTTTATTTACTCATTGATTTGAATTTGCTTGGCAGGGATTTTTTTTGTTCTCATTTATTTCCATGGCCATGGATATGAAGACAAAGACACCAACATACACAAGTCATTTGGTCTCAAATTTGTCATCCATTTACTAATTTATTTGATTTTAGATTTCTGGTTGACTCAACCAACTGTTCATAGAGTGATTACTTATGGAACATCTGTGATATATATTGTTCAATTTTAGTCCATAATTGGAAAGAAAGATAAAAAAAATAGAATGTTGCTTTGGATTTCAGAACATAATTTCTGAAGCATTGTTTTAAAAATTCGATTTGGCTTTTCTAGAGTTTATCTATAGTGGTGTGAAGAAGTTAAAATATTATCAAAGCTAACTGGGAAATGCAAAAATGTATATCTGTTAATGTCTAGTTTTGTCATCATAAACAGCCATGAAACTTGATATAACAATTTGCTAAACATCGTCATGAAGCATATGCTTTTTATTTACACAGCATTTTTAAAAGTAATGTTACCAAACATCAAACTGATTTTTTTTATCTTTTTTTTTTTTTTAATCAAGAAATAGTATATTCATCACAAGCTAGAATAGGCTGTTACATACCCTTCCGCTGTCATTTAAGGACATAGACAGACAAGAAGTTAGTGGTAGTACCCACACACTAGTACAAAATCAAAAATAGACAACGTTACCTAGATAACGGTTTAATAAAAAGCGTTGTGATTTTTTTTTTTACAACGGTATAGTCGAAACCGTTATCTATAGATACTAACTGAGTGTTGGTCCCTTGGGACTTCAACTTCTACAACGGTGTGATCGAAACTGTTATCTATAGATGCCAACAGAGTGTTGGTCCTTTGGTTAGAAGTTTTCTCATTTAACTTCTACAACGGTGTGATCGAAACCGTTAGATGCTAACAGAGTGTTGGTCCCTTAGTTAGAAGTTTTCTCATTTAACTTCTACAACGGTGCGATCGAAATTGTTATCTATAGATGGTAACAAAGTGTTGGTCCCTTGGTTAAAAACACTACTAGAAGACCAAGTTAAAAAATTTCGGAAATGCGGGGAGGAAAACTTTTTATTCCCGCGCACTTGGTTCTTTTTCCTACTTTACCAAATTTGATAACTGCGCGACCCATTCTCTCTCGCTCACTCCCGCTACTGTCTCTCTCTCATTAACTGCCTCCGCCCTCTCGCTTCCACCGGCAAGCTTTCTCTCTTCTCTCTCTCTCTCTCCAAATGAGACACAGTTTCAGCAAAGCAAACTCAAACAAGTGTCCTTTTCTTCAAGATTTAGGGTTTCAAAACCCCAAATTAATCGAACCGAACGCAGGCGCTGATGTATGAGCCCCTCATGGTGGTGCGACGCAGGTGAGACAAAGCCATGTATTGCGATCGGACTCATTTCCATTTTCCACACCCGCCTAAATTTGACTAAATCCCTCTCACCCTATTCCTCTTCCTCTCAGTTCTAATCCTCCAATTAGATTCAGATCTCTTGGCCAAAGGCCTAGATCGCTACATTTCACTCTACAGTTTCATGTACGGAGAATTGATGTTCCGCTGTATATATATTAAAAATTTATTGGGTATTATTGGGGGTAATAAAAAGTTTATTTGGGGGCAAAAACCAGACACCGGTCGCCGGTGATAGGATTCTGGCAGTCGATGACAGGAGTTTGCTCGACTGGTGACTGGATTCTGTCGACTAGTGACCGGAGTTCGGCGACCGGCAACAAGAGTCCGGTGAAGTTTCTCTCTCTCTCTCTCTCTCTCTAAGTGACAAAGGGAGAGAGGGAAAAATTGTCCCAAAAATAAACAAAAATTAATAAATAAATAAAAACTTAATTGGATATTAGGGCAAAAAATATGTAATTTGTTAGGTAAGTGGGCAATTTTATAAGATGTTTGGGTAAATGGGGTTAGTGTAGCTCAAATTTGGGTAAATGGACATTTTCCCTAAAAACTGTCTCACAAACCACCTTCACCGTGACACACCATTCACTGTCGCCGTGACACAAGGATCACTACCCCACTGCCATGATGCCGCCACACAAGAGCTAGAAGTTGCACACCGGTCCCAAACCCAAAATGGATTTGCAACTCCCTGCATATTAGACCACCGGAAGCTCCACGTTGTCATCATCGCCGTCGCTGCTGCTTGGAAAGATTTGGATCAAAACCAAACCCAGCCCACGCCTCAAGTCGCTATCACTTGCACCAATGCTCACGAAAAGCACTTGCCTTCGAGAAAATTCGAACTGTAAATCAAATTCAAACCAAGCCCACCGATCCTAGAAGCCAAGGCAATGAAACAAATCTCGTCCGACAGCAACACAACAACAATGAAGCAAGTGCCACCACTGATATCGGTCACCGCTGGACGAAATCACAAGTTCTCGTGGCTTCGCTCTCTGCTGCTAGGGTTTCACCACGTTAATAATGAAAAATAAAAGTACTACCAAAAACATCACAAGGAGTTATTAAAATCTAAAGAAATGCTGATAAATAAATTCATTAGAATCAATCAGAGTTCATATGAAATTTAAGCAGTGTATGGATTAAGTAAATACATGAAATATAAAAATTCAAACACAATCTTTTAAAATCTAAATTAAATACACCTCTCCTTATTATTGCAAAATGAGTTTAGTGAAGGATATCGACATAATGTGTGCCTCTACAAACTAGGGTTTAGAGTTGTAATAGGAATGTGTTCTAGGTATTCAATTGTAATCAGATTCTATTACCTTTTTGAGAACCTTGTAACTCCCTATTTAAAGGGCTCCTATTATCAATGATAACACACAATTTCATTCTCCTACAACACGTTATCAGCACGAGTTTTAACCCTAGCCCAAAAGAAAAAGAAAAAAAAAAAACCTAAAACTATCTCTCACAAAACCTGCCGCAGTCCTCTCCTCCCTAAACCCTAGCTCGGCTAGCAGCCTAGCCGCAGCCCACTGCAGCCCCTGCTGCCTGCACTGCCCCCTGCAGCAAGTCCACCTCCTGCAGCCTACAACCCTCCTGCTGCCAGCCCGCCTGCAACCCTCCAGCAGCCTCCCTACAGCCCGCGCTGCACACCAGCCCGCAGCCCAGCCCCTACTGCTAGCCCTGCAGTTCCGCGAACCAGCCTCCTACCGCAGCCCCTGCTGCCCCAACCATCTGCCCTCCTGCTCCGCAGTTGCTGCATCCTTCCAGCGCCCACACCTGCCTGCGTCCCTGCCTAGTTTGCCCGCTTGCTACCTGCATCCGCGCACGCTCCAGCCACCCACCTGCAGATTAGGAGGAGGAAGCACAGAGGAAAGAAAGAAGGAGAAGAACCAGAAGGAAGAAAGAAGACGCGAAAAGAAGAAGGAAAAAAAAGGAAGGGAGAAGGGCTGGGCCCGGAAAGAAAAAAGAAGGAGGAAGAAGAAAAAAAAGGAGAAGGGCTGGGCCCGGAAAGAAAAAAAAAAGAAAGAAAAAAAGGAGGAAGAAAAAAAAAGGGAAGGGAGAAGGGCAGCCCACCAACTGCCAATTTCCGACCAGATTCTAGCAATCCTAATTTAGCTACACGCCTGCATCAACACGCGCGTGTCTTCAAGCCAAGAACAATCACGTAAGTTTTTATAATTAAGGTTGCTGCTTTCTTGTATTTAAATTCCTTTTATTTCCTGCAAATATTGGAATATATGTTGCCAAATGATTTTGATATTTAACAAAGCAGAATTGTGGGGATTCACGCTTAACGAACTAAGAGTGTTCGTATGAACTAAGAGTGTTCATAATTAAACGAACTAAGAGTGTTCGTGTGAACTAAGAGCGTTCACAATGCTTGGACTAACAGCGTCCGTAAGAATCAAATTGTGACCATATTAAAACATCATTGTTTGGTCTAATCCAAAAGAGATTCTTGGAAATTGATTTCTTGGTAGCATAGCTCGGAAATCTTATCGTTTTAGTTTTCGTGGAAATTTAACTCCGAAACTAATATATCTTCTCTTCTTATTTTCAAGATGTCGAATGAACCTAGACTCGACTTTCCCATGCTTGACTCAACAGGCTCGGATTACCATAGTTGGGTAACCGATGTTGAGAACCATCTCACTTCAAATGGAATATTACCCATAATCCAGGCACCTAACCCGGATCTTGTGTTCGTGCGAATACCTACAAAGCATGCTCAAGCAGTTATCTTGATGCGAAGCCATATGGACAAGGCACTCAGATTGGAGTATATGTCTTGATGCGAAGCCATATGGACAAGGCACTCAGATTGGAGTATATGTCGATCAAGAATGCAAGAGAGCTATGGGTAGCGCTAGAAGAGCGCTTTGGCAATGTCCAAGATTCCCTCCTCCCTGACTTGAAGGTTCAATGGAACAACCTGCGCTTTGCTGATTTCAAGTCTGTTGCTGAATATAATTCAGAAGCTCTTCGCATACAGTCCATGTTGAGGTTTTGTGGACAACCTATCACAGAGCAAGAGCTAATTGAGAAAACTCTCTCCACCTTCCCCGTTTCAGCCATTGTGGTATCAAAGCAATACCGTACTGAAGTCAATGTTGGACGGATCACGAGGTTTCATCAGCTTATCAATGTTATATCTGTAGCTGAGAAACATGATAACATACTCGTGAGGAATTATAATTCAAGGCCGATTGGAACTAAGAGCGTTCATGAGGCGAATTATAATGCACCCAAAGGAGGGCGCAAGGAGCGGTACCCTGAGAATGGGGGACATGAGGGACGTATGGGCCCATATAACCGCCCTAACCAGGAAGGAAACCGCAAGTTTGGTGTGGATACACGTGGTGGTAATGCCACACATGGGAGAAGGGGTCGTGGTATCCCTAGCCGTAATGGTGGCTCAATGGGTCGTGGTGGTGGCACCAACCCTCCCAGGGAACGCCCGCAACGTGCACAACGTGCACCTCAATTAAAAGGAGGCAACCACAATGATGAGTGTCATTGATGTGGATCAATTGAGCATTGGTTCAAGCAATGCAAGGCAACCGATGAACTAGCTGAAAGATACAGGGCATATAGGGACCTGAGAGAGAAAGAAGTGTACCTTGCAGAAGAAGAAGAAGATGGTGGAGATGTTAATCTCACCATAGAGGACTTCAAAGCTGAAGATGAAGTGCACAAAGATGCAGCAGACTTTGATTAGATTAGTCCTTTTATTTTTCCAAGAACTTTTGTAATGGCAATTTGCCTTAGTCAATAAGTGACAATTGTATTAACTCTTTCTTATGTGGCGAACCCAATAAAATGTGATGTCTAGGAAAGTCATTGAGATTATTGGTACTTACGAGAGCCTCGCTCCACCAACGTCTCTCTCTACTTTCCTGGTCATATTTGATTGGAGTTGCCAAACGGATAGAGTGACTACAATGTGTCTTACTTTGATTTTATTTTGGATTAGATTTTGGAAACTTTGATGTAATCATTGGCTATTAATAAAGTGTCAATTCTTTTACTTAATGTCTTGGAAATACCTTAATTCGAACTTTATTATATAAGAGCCAATGGTTTTCATGTGGAAACACATTATGAGAATGGACATAGTTCCTTTGCATCACCTCTAATGACTACGGACATAAACGAGTATTAGAGAAACTTATGTGTTGTTCTAGTGGGTTGTATGCAACCACTATTTAAGTTATTGAATCCAACCATGTCATGAGAGACGACTTATGGGATTTTGACACATATAGACTTTGACATGATGATCCGTGTATTAAAGACTTTACACGGACATCCATTTTCAGAACAAAGAAAAGTAAGAACCAAGAATTGGTTCGAGGAGCTGCACATGCGCCTCATGGCTCCATCATTGTGCAAAGACAGGCCATACATGGCCGGCGCCGCCTACCCCCTACGGCAAATACATGTCATTGACGCCATAAACTCCTCTCTCTACTTCTCAAGTCTATTGTGACATTATGGCTTAACCAAAACCTTCATTGGTTGATTATAAAGCCCATGTTTCGTTCTGTAAAGCCTGTTATTTAGGATTGAGACCATCCTATGGAAAGGAGATTGAGGAAATAATTCCATTCTTACAAAGAATCTAAGGGAATTCTATGGATTTGATCAACCAACTTGCGGACCATATAGATGTTTTATGGTGTTGGTTGATACGCAAACACGCTGGTCACATATTGTTCCATTATCCACTCGTAATGCTGCTTATACTACACTCCTAGCACATAACATATGGCTACGAGCTCACTACCCAGATCATCCCATTCAGTCAATTTGACTTGATAATGCTAGAGAGTTTACATCAACAATTTTCGATGACTATTGAATATCATTGGGTATTGATATCAAGTATCATATTCCCATGTCCACACCCAATTGGTCTCGCGGAAAAGCCACCATTAAACTACTACGATGGTAGCCCGGACATTGGTAATGCGCACCAATATTTCCGCTTGGGTTATGCAATATCGCATGCAGCTATGCTATGCTAATTCGTCTACGACTCATAGCAGCCACTCAAATTTTATTTGCTTTACAGCTAGTGACTGGGTTCGAGTCTAATATCTCGTATTTATGCATATTTGAGTGTGCGGTTCATGTGCCAATTGCGCCGCCACAGCTCATCAACATGAGTCATTGCAACGAATGCATATATATATTTGTTGGACATGAGTCTCCAACTATAAGTCTGCTATGTAGAACCCTTGACAGGCGATCTCTATTTCGATGGATTTGCGAATTGTCACTTTGATGAGACAGTCTTCTCGTCGTTAGAGGGAGATTAGAACGTCAATGTTCAACAGGAACGACAGGAATTGTCGTGGTCTGTCCCCACTATGTCTCATCTTGATCCCCTAAAAGTGACGAGATTACATATACCTGCTGCAAACATGCCTGTAAGGATTGATATCCCCACAAGAGGACATGGTGCCACCCAGAGAAGATGGGTACTGCACCACTACCATGGATGGTGGTATGGTGACGCCACAAAGGTGGCATAATGGCGTCATAGGCCATGGGTTCCGCTAGAGAGAGTAGGAGACCCATAGGTTCGATGGATTCTCGCCCTAAGAAGAGAGTGAGTTTGGAACAACTTGATCCATTGATCATTGATACTCAAAATTCGTCTCATGAGAATATTTTGGATTGTGGTTATGTCCAAGAGACATCGTTGGGGGACGCCTCAATGTTAGAACCAATTCCTGAAAATATAGAAATCTCTACGAACTACACTAGTGTACATGAGGACGTGGAATTATTGAGACCAATGACATCGAACCTTACTTCGTTGAAGAATGCCAACGTAGAGAAAATTGGCTTAAATGGAAAGATGCGATCCAGGTTGAATTGGATTCACTAACGAAGAGGAAGGATTTCGGGCTTGAGATGCCAACACCTCCTAACATAAAACCTATTGACATTAATAGGTCTTCGTTAGATAGAGTGATGAGAAAAAGATATGGTAATCTCACCTTATGGCGCAAGGTTTCTCACAACGCCCTGGAATCGACTACGAGAAGACATATTCTCTCGTAATGGATGTCATTGCACTCCACTACCTTGTCAGTTTGGTAGTTTCCAAATAACTGAACATGCAGCTTACGAATGTGGTCACTACGCATCTCTATGGGGATCTAGATACGGAATATAATGAAGGTTCTTGTGGACTTTATTTACCCAAGTCAAGTGGCTCTAGACCACGGAGCACATTTGCAATGAGGTTGAAATGCTCACTAAAATGACCACTTGATTGGGAAGGGATATGATGAACTATGCCCACGCGTTTCCATGACAAGTTCCGGATTTGCAATTTTCGCAGTTTATGTTGATAAACATAATTGGAACCCTTGAGAGTTAAGGGAAACCGCTGAACACCTGAAATCCGAGTTTGAGAGGAATGACCTTGGGAGAACACGGTTTTGTCTAAATTCAGAACTTGTATACCGTGTCAAGAGACATTTTTGATAAAGTCAAAGATGCACCATGGTCGTCCGTAGTCTTGGCCCTAAAAGGGATCCGTTTCGTCCCAGGGATGATGATGAAGACGTGTTAATAGCAGAAGTGCTTACTTATGTACAATAGGCACATTATTGTACTTAGCACAATACAAGACCGGACACCTCAATTATTATGAACTTGTTGGCTAGATATAGCCCCGCGCCAACGCAACTCCATTAGATTGGTATAAAGACAATCTTTTGATATTTGAGAGGTACGATTGATATGAGCTTCTTCTATCCCTACAAAGAAAAGAGATGACGGAAGTGTGGGATCGGACCCCACAAGGCAAAATGCCACCTTCCGTGCTCCCCCTCCCCTCCATCAAAATGACAACAAGCATTTCTAAATATTGAAGTTAACCAAATCCGATCAGAGGATAATGTAGCAGACTTATTTACTAAGTCGTTACCAAAAGCCACCTTCGAGAAACATGTGAAGAGCATCAGATTGAGAAAGTTATCCGAACTCCCATGATTGTAGCAATCAGGGGGAGATATTGACATCAGGGGGAGGCATGATGTCTACGTGTTCGATCTCGAAGAGTGAAGGACGTGTTGTGCTCTTTTTGTCCTTCGACCAGGGTTATTTTTGTCCCATAAGGTTTTTGTTACCTAGCAAGCAAGGGCGGATCCAGAAATTTTTTTCAGGTAAGGCAAGTCAATGGCAGGAGGGGAAGGGAGGAAAATTAGAGAGTAGCTGCAGATTTTGGAGGCAATTGTGAAGATTTTGCCTTGTTTTGCCCCGTTTTTGCCTTGATTTTGCCTAAAATCTGCCATTTTCTTCCCCAATTCACCTTGTTTTGCCCTATTTTTGCCATTTTCACATCCCTTGCCTACACCAAATCAATGAAAAATCAGAAATCCAGTCTAGGCAAGTGCCGAAGCTGGGCTCTATGTGGATCCGCCCCTGCTAGCAAGGTTTTTAACGAGGCAACAATTAAAGCGTTATCACCAAGTTTGAGCGGCACAAGGGGGAGTGTTGAAGGATATCGACATAACGTGTGTCTCTAAAAACTAGGGTTTAGAGTTGTAATAGGAATGTGTTCTAGGTATTCAATTGTAATCAGATTCTATTACCTTTTTGGGTACCTTGTAACTCCCTATTTAAAGGGCTCCTATTATCAATGATAACACACAATTCCATTCTCCTACAACAACAAGGAGTTATTAAAATCTAAAGAATTGCTGATAAATAAATTCGTTAGAATCAATCAGAGTTCATATGAAATTTAAGCAGTGTATGGCTTAAGTAAATACATGGAATTAAAAATTCCATGTATTATCAATGATAACACACAATTCCATTCTCCTACAACAACAAGGAGTTATTAAAATCTAAAGAAATGCTGATAAATAAATTCATTAGAATCAATCAGAGTTCATATGAAATTTAAGCAGTGTATGGCTTAAGTAAATACATGGAATATAAAAATTCAAACACAATTTTTTTAAATCTAAATTAAATACACCTCTCCTTATTATTGCAAAATGAGTTTAGTGAAGTATGGATTGTGGAATGATATCAGTCTTAAATTACGATCGTAATATGAGTAGGTTCTTAATTAATTCAATCAACGTATATCTTGGTGATTAATTGTGACTTGGTTCTTTCAATAGCTAAGAGGAGAAGCATAAGGTGGAAACCTCTTCCGGTAAGTTGGGTGAATCTTGATAGTGCATTTCATCCTCACTCTCAAGCTGGTGGAGTGGGACTGATCATTAGAGATGCTCCTTGTCACTGTTTAGGTGATCATCGTCCAATTTCACGTGTCGAGGCAATAGCAGGGAGGGCACCGTCTTACTTGTCTCTGAGCATGTCCTTCCTCCGATGATTTTTGAGACCGACTGAATCACTCGACTGAATGCAAAAAATCATAGTCATTCTCTGTACTTCTACCATCGGTTGTATGTATGATTACATTACATTTTGTCTCTATGAGATGTCAGATTCTTATTTTACTTATATTTATTACATGTCAAGATAATATTGCGACTTACAAAGTAGCTCGTTTTGCTTTTTCTAATGTTTCGTCCTGCTTTTATTATGATGTAATCACACATGATAGTTCGTTCTCCTTGATCTTAAGAGTTATCCTTCACACCGACCACCCGGTTATAGTCAATACGGAAATCAGTAGAGTTTTTTCGAGAGTTTTAATGCATAAAATGTTAAAAACGTGAGTCAAAGTTGCTGACATGGAAAGACCGAATGTTTATCAGTTATCAATTGTGTCTCACAAAGAAGAGTCGTGCTCGTTGAAAGTCGTCGATCGGGAACGTGCAGCATCATCTTTTGTCACATACTCAGTTTGAGAGGAAACGCAATTATACATGCTGACGACGGTTAGGTTTGGTGGACTTGTTGTTTCGAACCCCAAAATCTGCAACAATGAAAGGGGTGACCACTTGGTGTTGCCCTTATTAAATCATCATTCATGCAGATTTCCAAGTTGCAGTTGTTGGATAAATAGCACACAAAATAATTTCTTAGTTATCATGTTTGTAACAAGACTCTTTCGAACACATAACGGTCTAGTCATTTAAGTATGCAAACAAATGTTTGTAACAAGACTCGGTCTAACATATAACGGCTTAGTCATTTAAGTATGCAAACTAATGTTTATGACTATTTGGTCATTGAGTTTGACTCGAGTACAACCAAGTATGCAGTCAGTCAAATAAAATTTGAATGAAGTTGATTTTAATAGACCTTAATCCGTGATTTAACGATTTCTAATTTGACCGATTTTTTTTAGGGACTCAATCCTGCATAGGGAACTAAAGATAAGAGAATTTGCTATGTGTATTATATAAAGAGTTTGACAATAATGTTCATCTTGTTAGTAAATACTCAATCACCCTTAGATGAAAATCAAAAGTTGGAAACAATTATTTTTAAGTTGAGCTGTTTTGTTCTCTACCGTTAATTTTGTTCAAGAGTGATTGAGCATGATTTTCTGGGTGACTAGGTGAACACAACTAGTTTGTAGTGTAGTATTTTGTCAATAAGTTCATAAATAACTTTCCCTACAACTATAAGTTTCAAATTTACAAAATGCTACTTGTCTTGCTCACCAGTTTCCATCAAATTCAAACTCATGTAAAACCTCCCTCGGTGCAAATTAAGAGCGCATAGCAGGGAAGATGCTGCTGAAGAATATCTTTTACACACTCGAAGATTAAAAAGATGGAGTAACGCATACTAGTATTCATGTGTGCAACTTAGAACCTGCGCATTGTGTCAACTCCATCAATGACATCCAAGAACTTGGTCCAGGTTATATCTGAGTCTATGGGCCTAGACAACAGATTCTCAATGGGAAGTTTATCTTTTGCTAGGAAGTCTCTGCTACTCATACTCAGCCTATGGTGTCTGCTCAACCTGCTGGCCTTTCCTGCGTCAAAATTATGACTTTTACTCATTCCTAGTCTGATGCTGTTTATACCCACATCCTTAAGCATCTCTTGATCTTCAGCTGTTAACTCATTCATCCTCTGGCTGCGGGTTTCAACAGGTGACGATGGCATTCCACCATGGCCAACCCCCGCCTGGCTGATCAGATAATGTAGCAAGACTACTAGTTCACATATATAAGCTTCAGTTTTTTTCTCATCGGCATGGTGTAGAGTCCCAATCCTCGGAATGCTAGTCAAGCCAGTATGCCAGCTTGCCTCAAACCTAAGAAGTTGAATTAGAAAAGTTCAAAGAATATATATGAAAATTATATACAGACAAACACACATGGGGGCAGCCTGAAAATCTCACCCTGTATTTGCCCACTCTCCAACCCATCCAAAGCCATGAAGAGCTCTACAATGGACAAAATTACACTCGTAATCAGTGAAGTTGAAGTAACAGAATATGTGTAAACAATGAAGTGGTCAAACAGATATAAGCAGGAAGAAAAAGTCCCTCGTCAACCACTTAAGAACTGATCATGGTTCCCAGAGAAAGTCATCCATAACCCAGGAAGGGTATGTTCCACTGTCAGTAATTTCATGTTAGAAAGGAAAGCTAAGTGACAACATTTTTCTTCCCTTCCACATTATGGACTCATACATTGGTAAGAATTTCCCGGCTGTAGACGGGATTAAAGATTTATTGTTAAGCATTAATTGCAATTTACTATCTGTGTTTTCAGTTTCGACAAAACCCCCCATTAACTTACCAGTCTCATGCAATTCAATTTTGACAAACAGCCCCCATGATCATCACCAGTTCTATCAGCTGCTAAAGTGGACTGCATGGGCTCTTAAATTCCCAGACATGCCACGCAAATTAAGGGTTTCTTATCTGCGTGGGAACAGAGAATTGCATTGGGAAGTATACCCTTCAAGCAAAAGAGTCATTTACCATTTCAAGGGGCAGGGAAAGTGAGGATTTATTCTTTTATGACCCTACACGGAGAAAAACCTTTGTTCGTGTGCCACAGCTAATACAATTACTGACACTTTCTCCAATATGGATTTGGATTGCATGAGATCAGTAATAGTATGAGGGATTATGTCAAAACTGCAAAACTGAAAACACAAGGTAGTAACTCGTAAAATAAAAATAAATAAATAAATAAATAACGGTTGCTAGATGTTTTCATGCCCAACTAAAGATTTGATAAAAGGTAGCAGTTTTACTTGGTTGTGTTAATGGCGATGGGAACAAGCCAATCCAAAGTTTGCTTCATTTCAGCTTTGGTTTGAGGAATGGTGAGCTGTAAGAACATCATATCTAGAGGTAAATCATCCATAAAATGCTTTCATTGTGGAACATCATTGCTACAGAGAATACACCAAGGCAGATAATAACAATTCCAATTGGCAATCATAATACAGAAAAGCATATAACTCAACCTCAACTAACTGAAATTTTGAGCGCAGAGTTGACTTTACACTGCATGGCAGTCCCCCATACAGAGTATCTATCACACTTTGAGGCACTGACCTTGATCGAGACACCTGGTTATAATCAGATATCACTCAGCATAAGGTTATGAACAACAATATTTCTCATTTAATTTACACATCAGTTCTTATTGAAAAACACAATAGAGTTTTCAACAAAAATATTAAAATTGTCCTCATACCCAGAATAATACCATAATGAGCAATCTGCACCTTGCATTCTCATAATACTTGAAAGAGTTATGTTTACAGCATATACACAATTACTGTTTGTCATAGATTTATGACCCAATGGGGCAGGACAGTTCAAGCACATCCAGGTGACAGACTAATAAAAGGAGGCAATATAATAGATGTTCTAACTGAAAGTGGTAAACCCCTCCATCATATCCTAATTGCTGGCCAGTTGGCATACGTGATATCTATGTGCCGACTTGAAGAGGGTTGTTAGGTTATGGTCCTTTTTTTTAGTTATTTTATTGTTCTCTAGAACAGGAGAGAATATACTATGAAAATATTATCAAACCCTTTGTTGCTTCCTCTCTATCAAAAATTTAGACATAGTTTTATGTATTTAAACTTTGTCCTTTAAGGTCATAGGTCCTCAAACAAAACATTTTCAGCAAGCTATGCTGATTTTCTTTAAGGTCATAGTGAACGAAATTGTGGAGATGATGTAAATTAATAGAACTTGAGAAATAAAAAAGGTAAAGGAAACAATAGGGGATGAATCTAAACTTACAAGTGTGTTAATTTGTGTAATAATATGCGCATAGTGTAATGAAGTACCAGCAGGCCCCAACCTTTTACAGTTCCTCTCAGAACGTTCCACTGGTTCGTCATCATCTGCAAGGGGGAGGGGAAAGACATCAAGAAACTTTCTACAAATCATGATCACCTTCTTCTACGTAGAACACTTAAATCTATTTTCTTCTGTTTGAGGAAACAGCAGTATAATAAATGAATATTTGATTTGATGGTAATAGATTCTATGAATGACTTTCTTTTGGTTAAAAAAGAGCACTATCCTATCAAAGCCTGCTAGAAAGTAATAGATTATATTGTCATTATAACAACAGTGGCCTTAAAATGAAGATATAAAGTTTTATTAATGATAAATCAAGGGGTCATTCGAGACTTCCTGGGTCCATAATTAGAGACTCAGACTAATTTTTGAATGCATACCAGTACTTCCAAAAGCTTCATGAATTTTGAAGTGTAATAATTGCACTATGTCTACAAGCTTCGGCATAACCTGTAAACATAAGATATTAGATAGAATTAGTAAATAAGCTTGATTTATCTGGTGAAAGATTAAAGGACCGACTTTAACCCCATTACTTCACGAGAACATGCATAATTACTAATATTGTCAGGAAACACAGAAAATCAACCTCTATTATCCTATATTAAATTCTAGAGCTTTTTACACTTGAAATCACTTAACTCTTTTTTTCCTGGGGACACAAAGACAGAAGACATTTCCCTTGACCGCCAATAAAGAAGAGGTGCAAGGGAAGAGTCGCTGACTATATTATTTTCTGTTTTTTTGTAGGGGAAGCTATTGACTGGCAGATTTGTTACTGATGGTTTTTAACAGTTGCAAACTATCTAATCCTTCTCTTCAAGCTGGTGCAAACATTTTAACATGGGTTTTATTAGGTATGTTTGCGCTCTATGGTCTTTCTGTAATTAAGAAAATGGGCTATATTGCAGTCAATAAGTAAATGATACTGAGGGTCAGTAACATTTTTCACAATTGTTACTTCGAAAAAAAAATGGATAAGAAATTAGGTGGTCTTTTTAGGTATAGCTGCTGCCAAATTGACCATAAGTGAAATTTTCTATATATTCTGTGCATACTGTGCTCATAAAGAGAGCTACATGAAGGATCACATTTCTACCTCTTCAAAAGTCTTTGACCACAGTGATTTTTTCTTTAAGCTGCTTACAAGCTTCATTTGATTCTTTATATCTGCGTTTAAAATTGCAAGGTTGTCTCCTGCATGTCAAGAATTTATGTGAACCATCAAACAAAAGTATAAACAAGAAGACAATCTTCTGGACAGAAGCAACAGCAATATGAGGTAAATTGGTGCATTCCTTCCCAAGCCAAGCCAAAGAAAGATATAAACAGAACTAATTCCAAAAACTCATTGAGTGCATTTACCAATATCAATGGACCTTCACAGAGTACCACACATCCTAGGCTGGTGAAGAGTACCACACCCCCTTACAAAGTTGATGAAACTTTAGAACTTACAACTGAAGGTGGACAGTATTTTTGTTGCTACTGAAGTAACTCAAAAACTATGTAGGGCTAGTTTGAAGATCTGTCATGAAGAACTAACTAACTTAGCCAAGGAGGCTCCCCGCTGTTCACTACTGCATAATATTGTTGGAACGTGATGCATAATATTCCTATGGGAGATCAAGATGCAGGAGGACAAGATTGAAGAACAATATGTGAGAAGAAGAGAAGGATCCTAGACCTAGGCTGATACCATGTAGAAAGTGATTTTCATTACCTTTGTTTATTCAACAATACAGCTTATATAGCACCAGATATGCTGCCGTTACATAGAGAGAATAAAGTGCATTTACAACAAATATAAAACAGATCCTAAACTGATGCTATCACAGTAATTACACAGCAAAGCAGAAACGGTAGTCTAAGTTATGGCTTGATTGTAGCCAATGATTTAGGCTCTCTAACAAGCATTACTCCTATAGTTTGTAGGTGTAAGAAATTTAATTTCCAATGAACTCGACTACTAGACTGCATGACATTTCCAGCTTATTACATTATCAGTGCTTTTGAAGTTTTCAAAACCTACCGTCAGCTGTAAAAAAGTACTTTATGTGACACCAATAAGAGACAACTTTTCTTTTGCTTACAAGACCACAATATGCAACTCTAATGAAACTTACCAAAGACAAGGTTACCTCTTTTAACAGTAACTGAACTATCTTCTTCAAGCTTATGCCGATATTCTCGTTCCAATCTATCCAACGAATGCAACTCATGACATAGTTCCTGAAACCAAAAAACAAATATGACTTTCCTTCATTAGTGTTCCAAGGTAAAATGCTTCCCCAGCTCAGCTTATGCAGTGAAGTATTCACTCATCAATGCCTTTTCTCTACTTCATCATCTCAAAGCTTTAATTATGTCCACTGACTCCCATAATCCTTGGTTCTTACTATTATGAAAAATAAAAATTATCCCCTACACTTTACATCAGTGCATAAGAACACATCCTGATCTACATCGCAAGGAAAGCTATTCTAGCTACAAAATCAACATGAAAAGAGCAATATATTTTGGTTATGATGAGATTCATCCGAATATTTTTTAAAGAAGCTTTGGAAACATTAGGAATCATTTGTTTTCCTAGCCCAATACCAGACACACTTTATTCAAGCTAGTCTAACAATGCGAGCAATAATAACACACAAGAACTTATCAGCATTAAATAGCAAATTGTCTGTGTAACTGAGTATAATGAAACAAGATGCATCACTGCTCTTCTAAAAGCTCAATCAAAAAATCAGAGTACATGTCCAATATATATATAAAAAAAATAAAAAAAAGGTGTATATTTCTATTAATTCAAGGAGAGGTCCTAGTGTTAGAATGAGAAAATGAATATGTTCTCCCATCCAGTCCTTTGCAATTGAATTAAAATGTTAGGTACCAAATACAAAAGATAAAATGTACTGTGCACAAACATCTTCCCAAAAGGTGAGATAAAAGATTTGTGTTATTATATTGTTTTTTATTATTTTAAACTTGTCTTGAACTGGATAAACATATGTCAGATATTCAACACTAAACCATTAACAGATGCAACTGTAACTAATAGTGTAGTATTTCCTGTAGAAGATCAGTGTGCAAATACTCACTGCTGTTGACTGAACTAGAGTTATCAAATGTTCCATCCCTCTCTCTGCTTGCTTCTTTAAATGAGTTTGTTCAGTAACTTTCAAGCCAGTCCTATTATAATAAAAATAAGCAGATTAAACATATTAGAAGTCTCACTTAAAATGTTATAATTAAGCAAGAACGTGAGTTAAAATATTGCAGTAGTATTACTTCCTAAAATAGAGATCCAAGTTGTGCCATGTCGGATCCTTAGTACGATTTCCAAAACGTACAACATCTCTCGAAAAAGTACTCAACTCTTCTCTGCAATAATTGTGAAGCAGAAAGTCATTATTTTTCTAAGATGATAATCAAATAATAAGAGATACACTTATTCTAAATACAACTAAAAAGTGACGCTGATTACGAGTCACCTCTTGTCAGCAGCGGCAATTCTGAGGAGCTCATCCATAGATGTAGATATTAAACTTTGCACCCCTTTGGATGGTAGCAGCACGTCTTTTAAATATCTGATCTCATCTTCTGAAAGGGACTGCATTAGCTTCGCACCCTTGACAACTGAGTTTGCAACTTCAAAAGCCAAAATTGAAATTGTATTCCCTTTTATTTGCACCTCAGAATTTAAAGTGGGGTCCCAATTTGTGATGCCACTGCCAAAACTGTCCAAAATTTCCATTGCCTTCCCAAATCCAATCGAGCTAGCTTTACCCAAAAGAGAGCTTACTGCTGAAACCTGTAGTATGATGACATTACTTATATGTTCAACAACCGGTAGAATTTTCAATATTCCTATCAAAACTGAAGACTGTAATCGGTATTTATAATGTACACCCAAAACGGCACATAAATGCAAAATTTACAATCAGAAATGCAGAAATACAAGTTTCAGTTTGGTCTATGTTTTAAATAGCACTGCAATTTGTTACTCTATTTTATTTTAGTTTCCTTTTTTTGGGAAAGAAGAGAAGTTTTATTGATTGTTTGAATGATATAAGAAAAGTGGATAGGAGGTCCACAACAGAGGGAAACAGCAGCAAAACCCACATGGCTCACCAGATGAAATTATTAGGTGCAGACAAAACAGCGACCCAAACCTTAGAATACTGCTTTCTTTCAGTCGATCAAAATATAAAAAATGCTGAAGTCTCTTAATTCTAACAAAACAGAAAACCATAGAGCTAACAAAAGAGTATAGGACAAGTAACATCTTCAGATTACATGTACAAAGTTTTATCTTCTCCTATAGTAATTTCTGCCCTCATATTGAAATTTCAAGTATGGTTCTTGTAGCAAGGTGGTAAAGCACTTGTGAACCAATGTGTAGCTACTTTAGTTTCCTTTGTCCAAATTTGAATATTCAAGTAAACCATTGACAAATGATAAGAACTTAATCTCTAATTGGATGAGTATGCAGATAACAGAGCTCTCTCCATGGGAAAGGAACTGAACAAGGAGGATGACTCCATTCATGAAGTTCATTAGCCCTAGCTTCTATGGTATTAAACTAAAAGACAAATACAACACAGAAATAAATTCAAATTCAGGTGAGACTAAGAAAATTTATGTAATAAAATCATGGCTCCATATTTTGGACAAATAGGATAGTATGAGGAGTCAAGAAATATGTATTACAAATTAACATTGACTATACTGTATTGTTAGTATGTCTACTTTTCACATATTTGTAGTGAAGAAAGACTACCACGTACAATAAATGGAGGCTACGTCTTAACACATTATCTGATTAAAAAAGATATGATCAGTCTGAAAACACCATAAGTAACAGGAATTTCAGAATGAATCAAATTTGCAAATATTACCTTAGCAACAGCTGCCTGCTTAGAGAAGCAATTGGATGGAGTTGTAATACCATTTGCTCTTGGGGGCAGTTCATCACACCCATTACTAGCAGGATGAGGATTTATAGCTACAGTGATATCTTCTACTTTGGGCGTCCGTTTGACCTTGTTGACAAGCCCACCCATTATGTGAATCACCCAAAAACTGAATTTGACTCGTTATGGACAAGTTTCGTAGCAGAAATGTTTCCAACAACAACTGAAACTGAAAACAGTTGCAAGGTTAGAATCTCAGTCTTTCCCATAATATATAATATCATGTCCCCAAAGCTATTAATTCATCCATTCAAATAATATTAAACCCATAACATAGGACGTCTAAATGGTAGTTAAACTGTTCACGTAGCTGCAAATTTGGAAGCCGCATTTAAGGAAGCTATAGTGCAAAATAACTGTATTTGATTCAACTGTGTGAATTATGAAAGCAACCGAAACCATAAATGAATCACTCAAATCAAAAGTAAAGTGAAATAACATAAACTCAACAAACCCAAATGCCCCAACTCAGGAAAACAAGGCTGAAGACAGCAATACAAGACATAGATAAACAGCTCTGCTTGTTGCAGGAAACCCAAAAAGTAGCCAAAAGGGAGATTAGCAGAAAGGAAAGGGAAGGTTAAGACTTGAGAGAGAAGGTTACCCCGATTGATGAGAGGGATGAAGAAACAGCAGACAAGGTTACCCCGAGACGGCATTTTCAAGTTTCGCGCGTTTACTTTTCTTTCTAGCAGCTTCTCCGCAGTTGCCCATTTGTTCCCAACAAAATATATATGAAATATAACAATTCTTTTATTTATTTCAGAATGTTCCAGTCTCCGTCAGGCGTTACGTTACATTATTATTATTAATTTAAGAGCAGCAAACCAAAATTAATATTACACTTAACGTGTCGTGTTACCGTGGAAGTGCTTCTTAGTCGTTAAGCAAGCTCCAACGGGACAGTTCACTCCTCTGACCTCTCCACATTAAAGAGGGTTTGTTTCCAAGTTTTTCTGTTGCAGAAAATAAGAGGAGTTGGGTTTTCCAACACATTCATTTCTCAAGTTTTTCCCAAGTTCCAACTCCCACTAGTTTATGGCCTGCAAGTTTAAAACGCATTCGGGATTATGTGCCTGCGATGAGGGATTAGTCTGACTTTGCCGGTATACCCTCGTAGACTTTGGTGCGAATACTAACTGGGCAGCTGTACTACTAAGTTGCTAACATAACCGAAGTGGTTTGCTACCTCAATCCCGATCAAAGACAAAAAACAGGTTCAGAGTTGATAATGACCTGTTTTTGGCTAGCATATCTCAACCGAGATGAGCCAAGTCTCTAAACCCTACACCACCCTCTTTCACTTACACAGCAGTTGACATTTGCACCATTTGCACAACTTGATCTACTCTTTTGCACAAACACAAACCCATAAACGAAATTGATTCCATGGAACGCAAGGGATCGATTGTAAAACGAACCATCAACTTCACTGGATTAAAAACTAGAAAAGGGAGACCTTAAACTTTTACTTATTATTTGAAAGTTCTGTACATACAGAAAACTAAGGAAACTATAACTCAACATCCTTTTCCATTTCCACATCTACAGAGTTTGACTTACATTGAATACATTTACCACCCTAGATTTTAACATCCAAAAAGCCAGTGACTTATCACTCAGCATTTGCTTACTAACACAACATCACCCTCGCCACAACCTAAGAGCGCACCCAAGGAAAAACTGTAGCAGTTGGACCTATTAGACATACTCATGAACACTTCACATCTGCATTTTTAACTGCTGCCAATTCTCAGATACTTCGAATTGTGTCCACTCGATCAATGAGATCCAATGCTTTGCTCCTGTCGATATCAAAGTCAATGACAGGCACGGAGGATAGCCTCCTTATGGGAAAAGGATCCTTCCTACGCTCACTTGTTGGAGACTGGCTACTACTCTTACTTAACCTATGGTACTCGCTGAACCTGGTCTTTGCAGTGTCAAATTCCTGACTTTTACTAATCCCCGGTGTCAGTTTTCTCTTACTTACATATCTAAGCATTTCTTGATCTTCAACCGTTAATATGGGGGATGGACAGCTGGGCTTGTTTGTAGATAAATGAATTGTCCTCTGGTTTGGGGAGCAAATAGGGGACTTAACAGGAGATCTGATTCCATTATTTCCAACTCTCACTTGGTTGACCAGATGATGAAGCCACACTACCAGCTCAAGAATGTAAGACTCAGTTTTATTTTTATCAGCATGGTGTAGTGTCTCAATCCTCAGCAAGTCGGTCTGACCAGCAGGTTTTCGGTTCATCTCAGACCTAAAGAATTAAAATCTGTTAAAACTACCAAAATATGATAAGAGCAATAAGTAAATGAATAGGCATCTGCAAGTCAGAACTCACCCAGTGTTTGCCCATTCTCCGACCCAACCGAAGCCATGATGAGCTCTAAATGAAACACAGCAAAAAGCACCACTCAATATATAGAACTAAAAACTTTGAACAGATTTGAATCATAAATGACATAGAGGGCACAGTAAAAATTTTGATCAATGTCAATACGCCACTTGGAAAAAATTTGAGAGAAACTGATTGTACAATTCCTCTTTAGTTCAACCGCAGAGTTTGCAAAGTACTAGAGGTGAAAAGCTAACCCAGAAAACAAAAAACAAAATAAAATGAAGAAAAATATAGTAGATGAGTAAATCGAATGGAGCTTTACTTTGTTGTGTTAGCAGCAATGGGAACAAGCCACTGCAAAGTTTTCTCCATTTCAGCTTTGATTTGAGGGACTGTATGCTGTGAAAATAGCATTTGAAGAGATAGTTATTAACCGGTACATGGATGAGGAAACAAATGACAGTCAACCGTGAAGTGGAGAAATAAAATCATAAGAAAAATATAACTTTGGTTTGTTAATATTTCCGTGAATCACAGACTACAGATACCTCTTCCTTAACCTGAAATGACTGTAGTTTTGAGCGCAGAGCAGACTTTATACCAGGTGGCAGCCCTTGATATAATGTATCTCGTGTGTTTGGAGGCACAGAACTTGACCGAGACACCTGGTTACATTCAAATGTTAAATCATAAGACCCTGACCGATATAAAGCCTATGTTTCCAATATCTTAATCAACAGGAACAGTTGAATTGCAGAGGAATGGTTATTGAATTTGTGAAAGAAAAAAAAAATAGAAATTTTTGTCATAATCCAGAAAATTACTATAACCATGCTTTTAAACTGTTGTTTCGAAAAATGAAGTGGATGCAATGTACTCTCTCATAGTTAAGTTGGCTGTACCACTCTTAAGTAGCCTATTGATCATAATAATAGTCTGAAACGGTAAACTTGCTAGCTTGTAGTTAAAAAAAAAGATATTATCAACTTTTCCCACTAGCAGACTACAAGATTAAGTTTAGTGTAATGATATTTGCATAAACAAGAAGGTAAGAAGGAAATAACAAGTTTAGGAATACACCTTTTTGCAAAATCCCACATACAAAAAAAGTTTACGTATGAGGAAAGAAAACTCACAAGAGTATCAATCTGTGTGATAATATTTGCATAATGCAAGGCAAGACCAGCAGACCCCAACTTTTTGTGATGGTTCTGAGATCCTTTCACAGGTTTATCAGTATCTGCAAGACCAAAGAAAGAGATGTATCAGATAATAGTCACTCAATAATTGACAAAAATGAATAACTTTTGCAATAAGTGCATGCAAGATTCAAGTATTGCAAGACATAAATAATATTATAGGCAGTAGCTGGACATATATATGAAAGAGATGTTAGCATTTCTTTACTTTGGAGTATTGAAGGAGTAACAGCATTATCCTATAAAATTCCAGTGGATTTTAATGTAGCATTGGTTTAGGTCCTTTAGAAACCACACAAAGTCAAAAGAACAAAGTTGTCTCCCGTATCTTAATTACATACTGCCGACATAGAGATAATTCTCACTTTTTATAATTGAACAAGGTCATGATTGTTTGCAATCCAAGTTATATGCAAATTTATTTGGAAGGTAAAAACTAAGAGGGAATGCCAAATCCACATCATATTTTTATCTACCCCTTTCCTACTCCCAAGGAGAAGTAGAAGGCATCCTAGAAGACCATTATCAGAAAATTTTTGAAGCATACCAGCAATGCCAAATGCTTCATAGATCTCCAAATGTAAGTAATGCACAATGTCCACCAGCTTCTCCATGACCTGAAAATAGGAGATATACGATTGGTTGCAAGAACTTGAAGAAAAATCTTTAGACATTGATTTTTACTCAACATACCCACCCAAATTTAAACAACCCTTTTACTCAACAATTCTTAGGATACTCCTGAAAGACCACAACACCCTGTAATCAACTATTATTTAAAATTGCAAAACTGAAAGAACAATTATTTAAAAAGCCCAGCTGGTGGAAACAATATTTTCTATTGAGTTTCAGCATCACTTTATCTTTCTTCATCAGTCCTTTTTAGTAATTTTCAAGAGGGTATCTTCTTTTTTCTAATTAATTTTCATTAAAGAATGGGTACACGAAGCAAGTTTCTGACTGTAAAGAAAAGCTTCCACAGTTTTATCACATGACTATAGTTCAATTGGATTGGAATTGATAGCTGCTCCGTGAGGCCAACCATGGTAAATATCCAATATGAAACAAAATATTTACCTTCCAATAGTAAGCACTAGAGTCAATTAAAAAGAAAATGCATCTTAACCTATTTTCTGCAAGATGGACAAAAAAGGAATATTAGCTTACTACCTCTTCCAGAATCCTAGACCAGAGTGATTTTTTCTTCAAATTTCGCACATGCTTCCTTTGACTTTTCAACTCAGCTCTTAAAATTGCAAGGCTGTCACCTGCGTCAAAATACAGACAACCAGACAAAGTTACTTGATAGTTATAGTTTTGTAGCGTGCAAAAAAACAAATGTAGGATATCAAAATTTCAACAAACAAAAATCAGGCCAATCATCGGAATTAAAGATGTATTGACTTGGAGTCTTGGACTACCCACAGGAGCATTTTTGAGTGCCCAGCCAAAAAAAAAATTTGCAGAAAATAGTCAAATCACTAACTGCTTTTATCAGGAGAAAAGATAATATATTATTTTTTATACTGAACAATTTCAGAACTCAGTAAAGAAGCACCATTATTTGACTTGGCACAGCCAAATTTGGGTCATCTTAGGGGATAGTGATACCCAGGCACACCAATGCCTACCCTACACAAACACACATACACACCAGATGGAATGCATCTGTACCCAAAAAAAAATGGCAGAAAGAACCAAAAACAATGTTAATACAAGTTACCTTTTTGGGTGGTATTGGAGTTGTCCTCCTCTTGAAGTTTACGCCGATAATCTTGTTCAAATCTGTCCAATGCGTGCAACTCATGATATAATTCCTGTAACAAGAAATAGGTGCCTTTCCTTCAGTAAAGCTCCAAGGAATAATATCTGTAAGTAGTTTTGCGGTTGGAACATTTTTTAGCAATACGAGACTTGTTTATCTATTTAAAAACAGAAAAGAAAAGAAAAAAAACAAAACAGGCATAGATTGGCATAGATCACACACACAGAGAGCAATCAATCGAGGGTTAAAATCTGTGGTCCAGAAAGTGTACTGCTACTAAAGTATCCACTCATCTTTGTGCTCCCTTTCCTGTTATATAGCCTTCCAACTACAAGCTGTTTCCAGCACACTCAGGCACTAAACCTAGGTACAGATCATGAAATCAAGTACAATAGACTGCCTTGTTTGGAGACATGAAAAATTCAAATCCACCTATGCTGTTTTAGAATTGCTTGCCCTAAAATTTGATCAAATAACCTACTCTTATGATGTCTTGCCTTTAGGTCAAGAAGGCAAGATTGTCAAGCAACAGCACAAAGGATTTTGGTTCAGAAGTTACTTTATTGCTGAAATGAGTACATCAGTTTTATTCTCACCATAATGTCCATCAACGAGCTGAAAATTCATAAAACATTGGAAATCGAAGGTTCCATTGAATTACCTGGAGAATACAATCTATAAGATTGCAACAGGTAAAACTTTTAATTATTATTTTCTTTTTCTCTTTATCTTTGGTGCATCTTACCCTTTGCAAAGAGGCTCACTCTATTGCTTAAGAGTACAGGGTGACGAAGAAAATTTAAGTATATTAGGATATCCTAGAGTGTGGAAACCAAAAGAAATGCCCACACTCTCTCTATTCAACATCCACAAGTATTGACTATTTGAGTTTGCATTTGATTTGATACTGAGTCAATGAGGAATGTCTACTAAAATGATACTCAATGCATCTGCAAGAATGCAGAGCAGTATATCCTTTGTAAAAAATATCTAAATTTAATTATGCAGCATTATGATGCAGTTAACAACAAGCTTCATACCAACCTTTTAAGGCAGATTTACTGAATATTTGATAACAGACGTGAAACAAAAATCAATTTGACATCGATTTTATAATTGCTTATCTAGGGGAAACTAGTCAATTTTTATTCAGACCAACTTACAAAGATTCATCTGTATCTATGAATTACCAATGAATTTCATTCAGCTTCATCCCCTTGTTATATATTCAGACAAATCAGATTTCAGAAAGAAATAACATACGAATGATGAATGATAATTATAAAACTAGAGGTAAAATCAATCCAATGACAATCGTATACCAATTCATTTTTCCCAGCAGAAAGAATATACTAAGACAAATAAATAAAATAAAAAAATCTCTAGAATAACATGGTGCATGTTGTTACATGAACTCTAAGATAAGTCACTAATGGACGCAAATAAGACTGAGACACAGCATTCTTTATACATGCATTAACTTACAGCTGTATACTGGACTAAGGCCATCAATTGTTGCATCACTATTTCTGCATCCTCCTTCAATTGCCTTTGAGGTGTAAGTTCTGAACCCAATCTAAATATAGCACAGGTGACCATCAGAATCTGACATGGATTAAATTGAGTATACACTACGAAAACAAACAAGATTTGTTAGGATTACTTCTCAAAGAAGCGATCCAAATTGTGCCACTGAGGATCTTTACAACGATTTCCGAAACGCACAACTTCTCCCGAAAAGACACTAAGTTCTTCTCTGCCAGGATTTGACAATAAAACCATAAATTATTCTCCAACCTTCATATACTATTATTTAAAGACTGATGGTAATAACAAATACAGCTTTTCTAAACATCCAGAAAAGTATAGATGGAAAAGTTTCACTACCAACCTCTTGTCAGCTGCAGCAGTTCTTAGGAGTTCATCCATATCTCTCGATATTAAATTCTGTACCCCTTCAGATGGAAGCACAACCTCTTTCAAATGTTTGATGTTATCCTTTGAAAGGGATTGCATTAAATTTGAACCCTTAACAATTGTGTTTGCAACTTCAAAAGCTAAAATTGAAATTTTGTTCCCTTTTGTTGTCACCCCAGAGGTAAAACCACTACTAGGGTTTAAATTTGTCATGCTACTACCAAGGGTGTCCAAAACTTCCACAGCCTTCCCAAGTCCCGCAGTACCAGCCCTGCCCAGAAGGGAGCTCACTTCTGATACCTGTAATCAAGTATAATAAAACAATCAAATAACCATAAGAGTAAAAACAAAATAAACAAAAACATGTTTTATTATATGTATTTACACACAAAAGCAATACCATTTACTTCACTACTGATTCAATATCTACTTCAACCACCGACCAACAAATTTTATACTTATACCAGATCCCCAAGTACACAAACTAATGTTACCATATTACAGGAGAAATTTAAAACACCTAACCAATAACTTGAGGACTTACATATCATGATTAGATCGAATGTGAATTGGTGTCGGCATTCTAACAAGAGCCTAACTTGAGGACTTACATATCATGATTAGATCGGATGTGAATTGGTGTCGGCATTCTAATAAGAGCCTAACTTGAGGACTTACATATCATGATTAGATCAAATGTGAATTGGTGATACTCACAACTAGATAGATGCATCTTAGTCCCCTCTTATATGGTTTTCTCAACTGAAGTTCTCTGTAGGTTGTCTCATATGTACAGACAGAATTCCTTTTTTGGCAGGCCAATTATTAACTATTGCTATTGACCGGTTGCTCTTTAGGGTGCAGAATTCACTTAGAACTTAGATTTTATGTTGAACTCAGGTTGTGCGCGATTAAAAACCAGATGAAGTGCTATGCTCATTCTAACCTTTCACAATAGAAAGTGTACTAGAAGTGCTATGCTCATTCTAATGACTCCACTATTAAGAGTACCAGTTCCATCAGCTCGTTATCAGCCGCTTTGTGGTTCCAAATGCTATAGAAAGAGCCATTACAAAACAACATAAGCAAGAAGAAGTGGAATTACCTTTGCAACAGCCTGCTGAGACTTGGTAGCTCTATTTTTTTGCGATAAGGCTCTAGACAAATGAGGAATGCCGTCATTGACATCATCGGTGATGAGCCCATAAGGTACCATAGTATTGGTCTCTGGCACCATACAAGGGTCTCGTATATGTTTATCCATCCCATCACTAACTGGCGACGCTTTGACGGGCACTCCAGCAGAGGCATTATCAGCATGTCCATTAAGATTAGGAAGGATTACAGTGGAAGCAACATTTGCAGCGACATCCTCAACAGTGGATCTCCTCAACTTGGAGCAAATCCCACCCATTGTGATGAAAAGCCACCAAGTATATTTCATGCAAAAATTAAAACCCACCCAAGATTGAAGTGATGAGGTTCCTCAGGAAGCCGTAAAGCAAGAATGATCCACTCCAAAGTCATTAACATAGAAAGCAGCCATGTTCAGACCCAAGTAGCCACTCCAGTCCATCGGCTCAGGTCCAAGTAGCTGCGAATCAAGAAAACAGTCAAGACCCATTAATCACAAACACAAGAAAGCAACGTTAAAAGTAGAAGGAGGATGAAATCGGCAAAACCCACTTGGAAAAAAAATTTCAGATTCTACAAATGGGAGAAACAAACCCAACACCAGTATTTCAAAAAGAACAGAGAGGGAGGAGACTTACGGTTGGATCGGTGGGAAGATGGAAGTATTAGATTGAGGAAGATAGAGGGATGAGGGGTGATGGGCTTTGCTATTTGGAGTATAATAATAAGAGCTGAGGAAAGAAAGATGAAAAGCAACGCCTGCAGTTGCAAACAAGAATACTGTTTGTGACTTGTGAGAGAGAGAGCAAGTTTTTTTGTTTGCTTCTTTCACTTTCAACTTTCAACCTCTCTTCATTCGTTAACACTGTAGAAGGTGCGGTGAGTAGTAGCTCTGGAACAGAAGAGAGTGTCTCTTGGTGTGTGTTGAGGGCGAAAAGGAAGACGAGATGGTAGTCAAAGCCCCAAGTCACCCACTCGGCGCTGCTCTGGCCTATTTAATAAACTATTATAAACATTGCATCGGGTACTCAGATTTTAAAACAAAACTAGGATCCGAGTTTGTACCGTTTTTCGTCCAAAAGCCAGAAAATGAAAAGACCGTGACCTTAAGTCCTTGGCCATTAATACACGTTGTTTCACCCTAAAGCAAGAGTCTCAAGTCTCAACCCTACGGGATGAAATTAGGATGAAATTAGGGGGAGATGCAGTTATTGGTCTATGAAGAATAAAAAATGGAACAAAATATTAAGAATAAGACTTAATCTTTGTAGACCAATAAATGCATGGGGACAAAATAAGGATAGTGTATTGGGGACAGCTGATTTCATCCCCAACCGTACCGATAAACATTAACCGAATCAAATGTTTGTGATGTCGATTTTTTTTTTTTTTTTACATTTTATAAATTAGTAAGGATTATGTGATATTAGTTGAACTGCACAAATTAGTGCTCAATTTAAAACTCTATCAATGTACTAAGAATAAGTAGGGATCGTTCTCAACTGAGGATTAGGGACTAATTGATTCCTGAAAAATAAAACGTTAGCAAAACAAGAGAAGTTTTAAATACACACCCCTAATTACTTAATACACACTCCATACTTAATACACAACCCATTTAATTTCTCATTCTAATAATTTACTAAATACACAAACCAAAGTACCTAAAATACCCTTAATCTCAAAAATCATGAAATATCCTACTTTTTTACTATTGAGGTTACTATTTAGTATATTCTAGTATATTGACATTTATTACTTGTGTTAGTTATTGAGAAATCCATAAAGATTTATTATTGTTTCCTTTAAATAGATGCATATAAATAGGTTTTGTGCTATTTGAGCTTTCATCCACCAAACACCATGTTAATCAAGTATAAAATTATGAGTCGAACATTCAACCAAAACTATACTAGTAGTTTCTCCATAGTGGCGGAACTAAATAGTTGTCATTAGAGGGGCCAAACAAATTAACAATTTCAAAATTTTTTCACTACCTGTGATGTTTTATATTAGAAAATAAATTGATTAATCATAACTCTTAGAACAAAAAAGGAAATTAACTAAAAAATGGGAGTAAAGCGATATGTTTAAAAAATATTTAATGTCATTGATTTTGAAATTCTAAATATTATGGTCTCTAACCTCATCTAATTACAATTTATTTAAGGAAAAATTAAATTAGATAGTTTCTAACTTTATTCTTGTATTAAATTGGGAGGCCATGTATAGAAATTTATTGTGTTTATCTAACTATTTATGCATAAATAGAATAATATAAGGAAAATATGACTATTTTTCTTCTCCTTCTAATGCATAGATGTCTGTTTTGGTCATTTAACTTACCTACAAAATCTAATTTGAAATATAAAATAATAGGGATGTGTATTAAGTGATTAGGGGTGTGTATTTAAAATTTCTCGCAAAACAAATTAAAGAATAAAATTACATATTATTTACAAAAAATACAAGAAGGGCATTTAGGATTTTTATTTAATTTAACAACTAAGTAAATATATACATGTGTGACACATCAAAACCATAATCAAGTAGAAATAAATGAATGGAACGAAATTAGATAGAATTAACCACTATTAACACGTTGGCAAGGTTTCAAACATCAAATCACGAATCAAAATATGTCTAAGCATAGAATCAATCAAGAACAAAGATGAACGCATACAAAGTTCTTTTTACGCCCCTTAATTAAATTAACTAGATGAACACACCGTAGTTAACCCTATTAATCATGCAATCACTAGTGGTAGCTAATCATTAACAAAAACACTTTTAACGCATTAAGAATCGTGGAAGTTTGATCAATTCAAGTCAAGAACACAAGTTAGAATGCTAATCAAGCATACAAGACTCATTGTTAATTTACCTAAATAATTTTAGGTTTTCCACCGAAATTATTAAAGCTAGAACGCTAGCACCTTAATATGGATTCAATTACATGTTCATCAACCTAAGTATGCATCGAAAGATCAATTAACACATAAAATATGGGATTGAAACTCGAAATTAACAATCATGCTTAACATATATGAAATCGCAACTTTTAACTTGAAAACCTAAAACATGCTTCATAGTATTCGAAAATCACATATCTAAAATCAATATTTCATCCACCATAGAAATCGCAAATTATCAATCCAAGAAAGAAAACCAAAATCAAAATTCATATAAAACCCGAAATAGTTTACATAGCAAAACCGAAAACATAGAGTTATATTCATGGTTACACTTTTAATCTTCAATGATGCAAGAAGCTTCAAAAGGTGGTGGAGTGGATGATAGCTACAGCAAGAATGCTTGAATAGGGAGGATGATGCTTACGGCCTTGAACTTTGGAATTTCTTTGGATTGTTGCCAAAACTTGGAAGAGAGATCGAAAAAATAAGTTACGAGTGAGTGGTTATGAGCATATTAGCTTTATGTGGTATTTAAGGTTTAGGGTTGACCTAATCGATCGAGACCCAAACGACAACGAAAATAGTTGAAATTTTGACCATAACCATTTCTTCTTATCATGATATGTGATGCCCCAGAAATTCGTATTTATTTTCTGAGGAATTTTCGGAATCTAATTTATGATTGTTGAACGGTTTCGTGGCTGCGGAAGTGTTTCGGACGAATTAATTATTTAAAAAGTATGGTTTTAGGGGGGTTGCCAAAGGTTGACTTTCTATTTGTTGGGATTCTCCGAAAACTTCCTTCACGAAAGTTGTAGAGCGCGTCTATACGAGTTCGTGGATATGTGGAACGCGGAAATCGGAGTTCGTATGAGAAAGTTATGGCCATTGGAAGGAATTTCCATTTTAGTATAAATAGAAGTTTCCCGAAGGAGAAATTTACTATTTTCATTTGTTTCCTTTTCCGGAAACCAATTCCTTTCTCTCTCTCTTTTCTCTCGGCTGCTACCTTCAGAGCCGAAGATATCCGGCTGACCCGACCCGGACCCGGTCGATCCGACCCGACTTTTCCGGCGAGCTCCGACCATCTCCGGCGACGAAACTTTCCAGACGGGATCGTCTCCGCCGTCTGGTGGTCCCTGTGGTGTTCTCTAGCGCCGATTCTCGGTGGTAGCGGCGGTAGAAGGCGGTGCAGGTTGGTGTTTTCGGACCCGGCCGGAAAACACAACTCCGGCGACTTCGTGGCTTCGTGATTCCTTGGTTGAGTTCAGAATAGCCTCGCCGATCGATCCTTGGTGGTTGTTTGGATCGATTTACGTGAAACTTCGATCAACTCAGTTGGGATTACTGTTCACGGCTTGTGAGGTAGTTTTCGATCCCTTAGGCTTGTTTTCTGACTTCGATCCAGTTATGAAAGTTCACAAGCATGCTTAGATGAAGCTTTTTGATGTTGGAAGTTTTGTGAAATAATGAGTTTTTGGCCGGCAGCGGTGCACCACCGTCTGTGGTGGCGTTCCGGCGGTGTTCCGGCCACTTAAGGAACTGTTTTTGGTATTATATATGTTCTACTCGTTGATACGAGCGTTTCGATATATAATATGCAAATTTTGGAGTTCGTATGGAATTGTTATGATTTTTGCAGTTTCATACCGATCGATTTATTCGATCCGTGAGGATTCGAGCGTCCGATCGACTTGTGGTTTGGTCAGATCGATCGTGGACGAATTCCGGGGACTTAGGGAGGTCTCGGATGTGGTTTCGCCTCATTTGGCGTCACCTTGGGAATTTTGGTTCGATTTAGGGTTTCGAACGTTATCCCTTGTGATTTGTTGACTGAATGAGAGCTGTAATTCCTTAGGTACGTGACGTAGTACCCCTTGGACGGCTATTTTGTGGATCGGTTGCCTTGTTTTGAATTGAAGACGCAGCGGGAATTTCGAGGTGAGTAATCTCACGAAGTTCATTTCACGAACGGGAAATACCCTTATTGTTTTTAGAGTTATTTATTAACTGCAAACTATAGATGGTATTAGTGGCACTTCTGAGTAGATGACCACGTGTGTGTATATATATATTATGGGATGTATATATATACATACGTATTCATGTATTAGTAGGCATTTCTGCGCGGATAACTACATATAGATATATGTTTACGTGAAATATATATGTTTTGGTGGTTTGTGGATTTATGAAAACAATATGCATGAAATGATGCTTTTTATTGTTTTGGGGTGTGGCTTTTGGAAAACAAATTATTTGTGGAAATGATTGATTTCGATTTGTTTTGAAAAGCGTTGAGGTTTGAGAAAAACGTTGAGATTTGTGTATGAAAACAATAGGCATGAATTGATGCTTTTTATTGTTTTGTGTTATGGCTTTTTCGGAAAACAATGATTATGGAAATGATGATTTCGATTGTTTTCAAAAGCGTTGCGATTTGTGTAACATTTTGGGTCCAGTGTGACTCTTTTAATGTTTTGCTCCAAGGGACAGTGCGGCCCGAGGATCGAAGGTCTGAGACCTTGGGCAGAATATCAGGTGACCACGTCTTTGGCCGGACGAGTGGTTACGTTTTTCAGTTAGAGCTCTAATCTGTCTGCCATATAGGTAATTCATGGGGTAACGGGAATTGGTTATTGACAACTCATGACATTATGTATTTTTAGGGAACAAGGTGTGAGTTGCTTCCTTATTAATGGTTTTTAAGGGGACAAGGTGCAAGTTGTTTTCCTTATTAACGATTTGATAGAAATCAAGGTGTGAGTTGCTTTCTATGGTACGCTTATGGTACAACTGATAGAATTCAAGGTGTGAGTTGTTTTCTATGTTTTATTGATAGAAATCAAGGTGTGAGTTGCTTTCTATGGTACGCTTATGGTACAACTGATAGAATTCAAGGTGTGAGTTGTTTTCTATGTTTTTTTGATAGAAATCAAGGTGTGAGTTGCTTTCTATGGTACGTTTATGGTACAACTGATAGAATTCAAGGTGTGAGTTGTTTTCTATGTTTTATTGATAGAAATCAAGGTGTGAGTTGCTTTCTATGGTACGTTTATGGTACAACTGATAGAATTCAAGGTGTGAGTTGTTTTCTATGTTTTTTGATAGAAATCAAGGTGTGAGTTGCTTTCTATGGTACGCTTATGGTACAACTGATAGAATTCAAGGTGTGAGTTTGTTTTCTCGTCTCGTTTTTGGAAATTAAAGTGTGAGTTATTCTCCTTTATTTCGTGTTTTTAAGGAATCAAAGCGTGAGTTGTTTTCCTTATCTTTCAGTGAGTTGTGTGTGGTTTGAGTTACTCATACGGGCTTGCAAAAGCTTACCGGGTTTGTTGTGTGGCAACCCGGTGCACCATTCCAACGGTGTAGGGGTTAATCCTGCAGGTTAGGATAATCGCGTTGAAGCTGAGGTAGCGCCTTTGCAGCTTTACGGTAGGAAGCCAATTTTGTGACTTTACCGTTATTTGGACTTCCGTTGTAGTGAGCTCTGAGGAGCATTTACGTTTATCTTGTTGTTGAAAATTTAATTCGTAAGCTTGTGTAATATATAACTCTTTGGAGCGAGTGTATATTAACTTTGAGGGTTCAGGGCATCAATATATGTGTAAGTTTAAGGGAAAAAGATTTCAGGTACTTTGTATTGATGACTGGACGTTCACGCATATATAATTATGGGGTTATATATCGATTTATTGTGTATAAAATCAGGGGCGTGACATGATAACATCCTACGGTCGATTTTGATAAAGTCTATTTCTTACACATTGTTGCTCATGGAATATATACTTTTCATTACAACTAACAAGCTAGTTATACCACATTAGTTGAGATACAAGGATTTTGTGCGTTCCAAAAAATCGAAATTAAAAATCGATAAATTTGACATTACTCATCTATTTATAGTGTATTAATAGGTATTGTGCAAATAAATTAACCTAGTCCGTCGTCATTTCGACATCAAACAAAGCGGTCAACTTTTTTTACACTTATACTTTCCGAAGGGAAATTGAACCATGAGGAGATAAACTTCCCGAAATTTTTACAGTGGTTGATATAGCTTATACCCACGAGAGTGTGAGAGCTGACAGATAAAAAAATAAGTTGCGAATGAGCGGTTATGAGCATATTAATTTTATGTGGTATTTAGGGTTTAGGGTTGACCAAATAGATCGAGACCCAAATGACGATGAAAATAGCTGAAATTTAGACCATAACTATTTCTTCTAATCATGACAACATCCAACGGTCGATTTTGATAAAGTCTATTTCCTCGACGTTGTTGCTCATAGAAGGTATACTTTTCTATACAACTAATAAATTAGTTAGTCTACATTAGTAGACATATAAGGATTTTGTGCAGTACAAATAATCGAAATTGAAAATCGATAAATTTGACATTACCCATCTATTTATAGCTTATTAATATGTATTGTGTGAAAAAATTAACCCGATCCACCGTCATTTCTATATCAAATAAAGCGGTCAACCTTATATACACCTATACTTCCCTAAAGGGAGCTAAACCACGAGGAAATAAAATTTTCAAAATTTTTACATTATTTGATATACCTCATACCTATGAGAGGTATATCAAATAATGTAATTTTCACATCCAAGGGTTGTTTTTTCATGCATTGTATCCATTGACGGTCTTATCCCAAAAATTGTACATTAGTTGATACAGCTCATAGCCATGAGAGTGTAAGAGCTGACAGATCGAAAATATAAGTTGCGAATGAGCGGTTATGAGCATATTAGTTTTATATGGTACTTAGGGTTTAGGGTTGACCTAGTAGATCGAGACCCAAACAATGACAAAAGTAGCTAAATTTTTGACCATATTCATATATTCTTATCGTGATAACATCCAACGGTCGATTTTGATAAAATATATTTTCTCCACATTGTTCCTCATGGAACGTACACTTTGATATAGCTAATAAACAAGACCGACACATAATAGTAGACATATAAAGATTTTGTGTGATCCAAATAATTGAAATTGAAAATCGTTGAATTTGACACTACCCATATATTTATAGAGTATCAATAGGTAGTGTGTAAAAAAATTAACCCGATCCGCCGTCATTTCAACATTAAATAAAGCAGTCAACTCTTTATATGCTTCTACTTCCCTAAGGGGAGCTAAACCATGAAGAGACAAACTTCCCAAAATTTTTACATTAGTTGATATAGCTCATACCCACAAAAGTGTAAGAGCTTACGGATCGAAAAAATAATTTGTGAATGAGCGGTTATGAGCATATTAGTTTTATCTGGTACTTAGGGTTTATGGTTGACCTAGTAAATTGAGACCCAAATAACGACGAAATTAGCTGAAATTTTGACCATATTCATATATTCTTATCATGATAAAATCCAATGGTCGATTCTCTCACGTCCCTGATTTTTAACATAAATAAAAATCGATACATTATCTCATAATTATACATGCGTGATCGTTCAGCCATCAATACAAAATACCTAGAAACTTTTTCCCTTTAAACCAAGTACATATTGATGCCCTGAACCCTCAAAATCAATATACACTCGCTCAACAGAGTTATATATTACACAAGCTTACGAATTAAATTGTAAACAACACGATAAAACGTAAATGCTCCTCAGAGCTTACTGCAACGGAAGTCTTAATAACAGTAAAGTCACAAAATTGGGTTCCTATCGTAAAGCTGCAAGCACGCTACCTCAGCTTCAGCCACGATTACCCTGACCTGCAGGATTAACCCCTACACCATTTGAATGGTGTACCGGGTTGCCACACAACAAACCCGGTAAGCTTTTGCAAGCTCGTATGAGTAACTCAAAACCACACATGCATAACTGGCCCAACGAGAAAACCCATCAACTCGTAAAAAAGGACACACACCCTGTTTTCCCAAAACAACACATTCTTTTCCCAAAAGAAACAAATACAAGTCACCCCGTGACGAAGTCATATTAATTGAAACTCTGACAATTCAATATGCATTTCTCAAAAATCACAATAAAGGTCACACCGTGACCAAATGATATAAATTGAAACTCTGACAATTAAATATGATACTCAAGTCCTCCAAGGACATTTAAAAGAAAGAATCCCCGAAACTCCATTTTAAAACACATTCTCAAATCAACACAAGTCACCCAGTGACAAAATCATAATAATTGAAACTCTGACAATTAAATATGATACACAAGTCCTCGCAGGACATTTAAAAGAAAGAATCCCCGAAACTCCCTTTTAAAAACACATTCTCAAATCAATACAAGTCACCCCGTGACAAAATCATTATAATTGAAACTCTGACAATTAAATATGATACTCAAGTCCTCCAAGGATGTGGTGACCCGAGAGAGGGGTCCCACAGCGCCGCGACCCCGAGCCAATGAGAAACCGATATGTCACAAATAACATCCCGATAACTCATCAACCCGAAATCGCAAGGCCTTTTGGATACAAACTGTTGGTTTACAAAACACTTTCTTGGACAAGTCGTTCTAGCAACCAAGCAACACATTTTCAAAAAAGGAATTTGAAATGGGCTAAGAGTTTTGGGCTTGCAACCGGAGCCCAATTTGGAAAATAAAACAAATCACTAAGTAACTACAAGCATGGGAGACGCGCCCCAGGGTTACGGGTCTCCCAGAATTTTTGTAAGCGAGTAGGAAATAAATAAATAAATAAATAAATTAGTAAGAAAGTAAATAAATAAGTTACTTCGAAATCCGATAATGGACCCAAAACCGTACTTTAGTAAAGACAAAGAGGAATACGTCAAGCCGGGCCATGTGCCTCTCCTATACGCTTCCCGACCACATGCTCAAAACCTGCACAATATTGTAGGGGTGAGCTTTCGTCCTCGCATGCCCAGTAGGGGCCAACCAAACCATGCTAGGTTTGAAAGATAATATACTTGAAAATATTTACTACATAATATTGTGCAAGTTTATCGAAAATACTTTAAAAAGAGGCAACCACAAACATTTATTTCTTTTATAAAGCATATGCAGTATGCTTCACACAATTTGGAGCTCCGAGATACTTATCTGCCGGCTAAAATAAAACAAATCGGTGACCGACCTAGTTCGTCATCCTTCGAGAACCGGCTAACTACTCTGTAGTCCCCGTGACTACAAGTAGCGAAAGTACCCATTTCCTGGCCCTGAGTCTCCTATGACTGGTTCACTGTCTGTACTCACTCTTCCTCGACAAACATAGGAGCACGGCCCCTCCGGAGGTTCACGGTTATCGACACCGTGGGATCCCTAGGAATCTACGCATCTAGGTCCCATTCACTTTCAAGTCACAAGTACAAACATACAATGGGTACAGTATCTCAACATGCAAGTCTAGCCTCGGTTTTCGCAATCAGCAATTATCAGTTATGGAAACACGGATATCACGAGGCATCGACTAATGAACAACCAAAAACATACTTGCAAGCAGCTTAATATATGTATAAGCATATACACGCACAAGAAAACCACTAACAAGATAGGGACGGCTCACCCTACCTGGAAATGGAGTGCTTGCCCAAACTTAGGTTCGTTTCCGACTTCCGATCATTTGTTCTAATCCAAGTGCACACGCTCGAGTCCTTTATAATAAAATTAAACCAATAAGTAACTTGACTCATAACTCACTTTAAAATATATTCACCAAATAACCCATGATAGATAATTATTAGAAACCATTCCCGAACAATTCACTTAGAATGGTAAGTTCATTCGGGATATGATGATCATAATTTCTTTCGATAATTTAGTTCGGGTTATATAGTTGACGCCATTGTCTAGTATTCCTTTCTTAAGAAACAAACACCCTTACCATTCCCAAATTATCCAAATGAAATGGCTTTTGGACCATTTGAGATATGGTGATTATACTTAGCACCTTGACCTTCATTTCTTTACCCTTTTTACTTTAAGAAAACAATGGCAATTTCCATTCCCGGACATTCTACTAAATAAATTTCTCTAAATTTTCGGGACATGGAGAAAATAGGAAAGCTATGATCCGAAATTAAATTTTAGGTCAACTCGTTAGACCGTTCTATTTTCTTGGTATACCTTAGCTTCCTGAACTATCCTCTTATCAAAGTAATGCTATGTTAAATTTGGTCAAATAAGTTTAAATCAAAGTAACTTCATTTCAGATACCAATTTCTCAATCATCATAACATTAACAATCATTCTCTTTCAAAATTTAACTTAACCAAAGCAATAGTAACAGCCCACTTCATTCCATTCTGCAGTAACTACAACAATAAGCTCAGTATACCAGACCCTTACCATTTCCTTTTCTTTTTCTGCTGAAAGTCACGATTCAACGTATTGTACTCCATCACCATCAACTTCTCGAATTCCCTAGCAGGCACATCGCAATTAATATCAACCTTCAACCAATCCTTACTCAAAAGAGAATTTGTACCTAATCCTTACCTTGATTAATGTTATTCAAAACTGACCCATCAACACAAACTCTCCTCCGAAGCTTTAGGATTCCAGATTTCCACAAACCTCACAGAAACAAATTTCAACGATAGGATTAGGGCTTTCAATCTATACCAAACCAGAAGCTCCAACTAAAGAGAAATCACGGAATTACCTAGTCGAGAAGTCCTGACGGTTTCCGGCGACCGTGAGGGACGGAGCTACGGTGGTCCACACGACAGTAGCGGCGTGTGAGGTGCGTGTGGGGGTTTTGGCCGGAATCGGAGGCTGAGGGTCTATGGCTTTGATGCATCGTGAAGCCTTGATTCCATCTACAGAGGTTGTTTAGCTCGATTTGAGCTGGAGAGTAAAGAACGAGGGCATGCAGGGCCGAGGCCTCCAACGATGCTGGTACGGCGGTCTCCCGGCATCGACGAGTGATGATGCTCATGGGTTTCGCTCTTCCTTGTCTACTGAGTCGGACGGTGGTGTCAGTGTCGCGAGGTGAGGATTGGAGATCGACGAAAGAGGAGGGCAGTGGCGTTGTAGCTTTCCAGGCATGCATGTGGTGGTTAGGAACTTTCGATCTGTGGTGGAATGGCTGGGCTCTGATCGGATTTGAGTGCTGGTTCGAAGGGTGGAGGCGGTGTTAATGGGTGGTGGCCAGAACCGGTGTTTTCTGGTGGTTGCAGAGGGAGGAAGAAGAGAGAGAGAGAGCGAGAGGTTGTGGTTGATGCATGGCCTCGATTCCTCTTGGGTTTGGTTCGGATTTACATATTGAGTTGATTGGTGGTGGTGGTTTTGTGAGATGGTGGCCGCACGCTGTGTTTCCGGCGATGGCAAAGAGGGAGGACGAGAAAGTGAGAAGGAGAGAGAGAAAAGAAGTGCGGCAGAGAAGGGAAGAGAGAGTTTTGAGATTTTGGGGTTTCCAACCCCATTTAATCATAGTTCGTGTGAAAAATCTAGCTTGCCCTTCGTACAAATTACGAATTTCTCCTAACGATTTATTTTTGGGTTTGGGCTGCAACTTGATTCGTTTTTCGTCGAAAACTTCTTAAATTAATTCTCGACTTCGTCCTAGGCCCAAAACTCTATTTCGTAAAAATTAAAAATCCAAAACTTCATTACAACTCGATTTATCATCTTTGAAACTTCAAAGAATGGTCGCCTCACTTAACCTTTGTAACCTTCTAGGCCCAAAACAAAAGGGCTCTGGCCCACATTTAAATTATAAGGCCCAACTCGTGATCTCAATACCAAAATAATTTCCAAAATCGATTTCTTCGCTTAAATCACCGAGAGAAAATCTTATTGGCGAAAAATTACTTTCAGAAATTAACTAAAATTTTCAGGGGCTCACAAAGGACATTTAAAAAAAAGAATCCCCAAAACTCCTTTTTAAAACACATTCTCAAATCAACACAAGTCACCCTGTGACAAAGTCATAATAATTGAAACTCCGACAATTAAATAGGATACACAAGTCCTCCCAGGACATTTAAAAGAAAGAATCCCCGAAACTCCCTTTTAAAACACGTTCTCAAATCAACACAAGTCACCCCGTGACAAAATCATAATAATTGAAACTCTGACAATTAAATATGATACACAAGTCCTCCCAGGACATTTAAAAGAAAGAATCCCCGAAATTCCCTTTTAAAACACGTTCTCAAATCAACACAAGTCACCCAGTGACAAAATCATAATAATTCAAACTCTGACAATTAAATATGATACACAAGTCCTCCCAGGACATTTAAAAGAAAGAATCCCCGAAACTCCCTTTTAAAACAAGTTCTCAAATCAACACAAGTCACCCCGTGACAAAATCATAATAATTGAAACTCTGACAATTAAATATGATACACAAGTCCTCCCAGGACATTTAAAAGAGAGAATCCCCGAAACTCCCTTTTAAAACACATTCTCAAATCAACACAAGTCACCCCGTGACAAAATCATAATAATTGAAACTCTGACAATTAAATATGATACACAAGTCCTCCCAGGACATTTAAAAGAAAGAATCCCCGAAACTCCCTTTTAAAACACATTCTCAAATCAACACAAGTCACCCCGTGACAAAATCATAATAATTGAAATTCTGACAATTAAATATGATACACAAGTCCTCCCAGGACATTTAAAAGAAACAATCCCCGAAACTCCCTTTTTAAAACACGTACTCATGAGCATCAGATAGCTCCCCGCTACTCCCCATGATGTACCATGGCAACAAACTAGAGCTCTAACTGATCGTATCCACTCACCCGGCCAAAGGTGTGGAGTCCCGATATATATGCCTGAGGTCACTCCCAACAACCCCAAATCCTTGGACCTCCCCGGTCGTCAGATCAAAACATTTCAAAACGGTCACTCAGGACCCAAAAGTTACTCAACTCACACAAAAGGGGATGTCACCCCGTGACCTCCAATCATCAGACCTCCCCAGTTGTTAGATCAAAACCTTTCAAAACGGTCACTAAGGACCCAAAAGTTACTCAACTCACACAAAAGGAGATGTCACCCCGTGACCTCCAATCATCAGACCTCCCCGGTCGTCAAATCAAAACATTAACTCAAACCAAAAGGAGAAATCACAACCTGTGACTCTCACATCCTCAGACCACCGGTCGTCGGATCAAAACGTTAAATCAAACCAAAAGGAGAAATCACAACCTGTGACTCTCAGATTTTCTGACCTTCTGCCGTTAGATCAAAACATTCAAATCACATCAAAGCAACTCACACCAAATCTTGACACTTTTCAAATAATAGAAATTCTCAATTCCTACACAATGTTTCCCGAAAAGTCAAGCCCCAAAACAATAGAATGAAACTCATCAATACCTATTGCTTCAATTGACTCATCAACCCACAAGAATATACATATTCCACGTAAATATATATATGTGGTCATTCACTCAGGAACCACGGAACCATCCGATAATTACTAATTAAATTCCGGAAAATCCTCGAAAAATAATTACGAATTTCCGGGGGATCACAGATTTTGATATAGTATATTTTCTCCACATTCTTCCTCATGGAATGTGTACTATTTGATACATCTAATAAACAAATTAGACAACATTAGTAGACATATAAGGATTTTGTGTGATCCAAATAATCAAAATTGAAAATTGATCAATTAAAGTTGCTATTTATTTGTTTACCAGACAAGATAGAATCTAAAATTTTATACAAAAGTTATTAAAAAAAAAAAAGCGAAGCAAATCCCATATTTTTAATCTAAATTTTACAAATATAATAAATGGCTCAGAGAAGTAAGATCAAGAGAAATAAAGTGGAGAGAATAAAAAACATTCAAAGCATCCCCTCCCATTTCAACCATTGCCAAATTCAACCCTCTGCAATTGATAGTAACTTAATTGAAACTTATAATTCATTCCAACAAAATAATAGAAAACGAGAAAAAGTTTGCTTTAAATTGAAATTAATATGCACACTTAAGTTTCTTATTTCATCAATTTTTTTCTTACACATTTTAGTGTTTATTGTAAAAAAAAATTAAATACGAAGTTGAACATTGCTTTTCCTTTTCTGAAACTCTATTATGATTAAAGTGCAGTCCAACAAAAATAAAATAAAAAAAGCTTTCGGCAGAAAATAAAAACAAAAACACAATAAACTTCTACTTGGGCTCGAACCCGCATTCCACCACAACTAGTACGTGGCTTCACCACCATGATCCAGCATTGGTGATGCATTTTTCTTCATTTGGTATATAACAGCAGAAGAGATTGACCTTCTGGTCTTCTCTCCTCCATCTGCTTCAGGAACCAAAAATTCTTTCTTCCTCTGCAACTGCAAGTAACTTAGGCCTCATCAAAAAGCCCGCGGATCAAGTAGGCCGATGGAGGCCCGCTGGCCCTGAGGGCTAAAAACCCGGCCCTGCCTATTAAAAAACCCGCAAAAGCCCGCCTTGGTGGGTAGTGGGCCGGCCCGCCAAAAACCCGGCCCGGCCCATAAAAGCCTGTAAAATATTATATATATGTGTGTGTGTGTTTATATATATATATATATATATATATGTGTGTGTGTGTGTGTGTGGAAGTTCTTATACTTCTATATAGAATATGTGCATTAGTGCTTATATATATTATACATATCGGTTGACCAATTCGATCGGATTCTAAAATATGGTGAAATTGGCTAAATTTTTTACCACACGTCCACACTCATAATTTATTGTAATAAACTCATCCAACGGTCAGTTTTTTCATTTTCTTTGAATTGATAGGGGTTGCTCTTTGGAGTGTATGATATATAAATATAAGTTTATAAGAGTAACTAAGTTTGACTTAGTGGATCGAATTCGAAACGAGAACCAAATTGGCTGAATTTTCTACAACCACCATAAAACATTACAATCTCTCCATCGAGCAGTTGGTTTCTCCGAATTCATTTTCCACTTCATGGTTGCTTTAGAATGAACCTCAACAATTTAAATGTAATGTATAAGTCATACAACTTTAGGAGGAAAATTGGTATAGGCCAATGTGTTTGTAATCAAAATTAATTTTTTTTTTATCTCATGTCCACACACATCCATCGATGGAATATTTACAAACGTGATGTGAAAAAATAAGCACGTTTCGTGGTCGTCATGTCATCGGTCAACCAAGAAAACATACAAGTGACGACGGCTGACCAATTCGATCGGATTCGAAAATATGGTCAAATTGGCTAAATTTTTTACCACACTGATAATTTATTGTAATAATGTCATCCAACGGTCCATTTTTTCAATTTTTTTTTAATTGATAGGGGTTGCTCTTTGGAGTGTATGATATATAGATATAGGTTTATAAGAGTAACTAAATTTGACCTAGTTGATCGAATTCGAAACGAGAATCAAATTAGCTGAATTTTTTACAATCACCATAAAAGATTACAATCTCTCAATCGAGCGGTTGATTTCTCTAAATTCATTTTCCACTTCATGGTTGCTTTAGAATGAACCTCAACAATTTAAATGCAATATACAAGTCATACAACTTTATGAGACAAATTAATATAGGCCAACATCTTTGTAATTAAAATTGAAATTTTTATCTTATATCCATACACATCCATCGATGAAATATTTATAGACGTGATGTGAAAATAAGCACGTTTCTCTGTCGTTATGCCATCGGTCAACCAAGAAAACATACAAGTGACAACGGTTGACCAATTCGATCGGATTTGAAAATATGGTGAAATTGGCTAAATTTTTTACCACACTCATAATTTATTGTAATAATCTCATCCAACGGTCCATTTTTCCATTTTCTTTGAATTGATAAGGGTTTCTCTTTGGAGTGTATGATATATAAATATAGGTTTATAAGAGTAACTAAATTTGACCTAATTGATCAAATTCTAAACGAGAATCAAATTAGCTGAATTTTTTACAATCACCATAAAACATTACAATCTCTCAATCGAGCGGTTGATTGCTCTAAATTCATTTTCCACTTCATGGTTGCTTTAGAAAGAATATCAACAATTTAAATGCAATATGCAAGTCATACGACTTTAGGAGGCAAATTGATAGAGGCCAACATCTTTGCAATTAAAATTGAAATTTTTATTTTATGTCCACGCACATCCATCGATGGAATATTTACATACATGATGTGAAAAAATAAGCACGTTTCGCGGTCGTCATGCCATCGGTCAACCAAGAAAACATACAAGTAACGACGGTTGACCAATTAGATCAGATTCGAAAATATGGTGAAATTAGCTAAATTTTTTACCACACTCATAATTTATTATAATAATCTCATCCAACGGTTGGTTTTTCCATTTTATTTAAGTTGATAGAGGTTTCTATTTGGAGTGTATGATATATAAATATAAGTTTATAAAAAATATTATCTTTAAAGATTTATTTGTAAATAAAGCCAGCAAGGCCAGGCCCGAAAAAACCCGTGAGGCCCGCATTAAATGGATGGGCTTGGATCCTTCAATTTACAATAAAGCCCGGCCTGGCCCGTTACTATTTAAAAATAGAGTAAGGCCCGGCCCGGCCCAAGCCAGCTACCAATCAGCCCGGCCCGGCCCGTTGATGAGGCCTAAAGTAACTCTTCTTGCTGCAAAGTATAAAATAGCCCAATCTTTTTTCCGACTTGAATAGGTAAACAAACATAGCTACTCTCAAAGGCGTAATTACAGACGGGCTCTGTTGGGCTACAGCCCACCCTAAATTTTGAAAAAAAAACATAAATTTATAGCTTAATTATGGTTTAAACTTTAAAATATTAAATATTAAAAATTAGTCCACCTCAAATTTCTAAATTTAGCCTGATATGTTATTAAACTTAGCCCATATGTTATTTCTTTTCTTATTTTAGTCATATATATGTTATTTATTTGCTCGAAGTATTTGATTTTATTTTAGGGTGGTTCTTGTTGGACCTCCAAATTTGATATTTGGACCTCAATTTTTTATTTTTCAATTATCAATAAACTTTGTCAACTCATATGAAAAGACAAATAGAGACAAAGATCAAAAGGAAAAGAAAAAAAAAAGGATACTCTTCTTACCAACATTCAACAAAATAAATTATTTTTTCTCCTTCAGAATTTCCTTATATTACCTATATAATTTTATAATTCTATACATGGCCTTATCATTTAATACAAAAGTATATTAAAAACAATTTGATTTGAAATTTCCTTAGAATTTAGAATATTTTGGTGTAGATAGTACTAACTAAGATTCAAGATCAACTCATTTTAATTAGATTTAATCGACATATGTTATTTATTTGAGAACCAAAGTCTTTCTAGAACCATCATATTGCCAAAACAAACAAAAATTTATGATCTAGAATAGCAAGAAATCTTTGTAATTGTCTACTTCTTCAGCATCTCCAAGAATCACTTTCTAGTTCCACTAATGAAAGTACATCAAAGATGTAGGCAGCTTCCTCATAAAATTCTTCATGGATGAATTGATAGAGATAAAAAAAAAAAAAAATGTTGAAAATATAATTTTAATTGTTCAAGGATATTTTGGTAAAATTAAAGAGGTGTACTTAGTTTTTTTAAGTAATAAAAAAAGTGAATTTGAGGTTTAATAAGGGGCCAATGATAAAAGAGGTCATTTTGAAGTGCCTTATTATAATTCAGGTGACACAAAATACCCCATGATAATTAAGGTCACTCCTTAGCAATCTAACACTACAAATAACAAAAATTATAACTCATGCCATCGCCTCCCTCTCTCAACTGACCTCACCGTCGTGGTCCAAACCCGATCGCTCACCGACATGCCCCCACCTAACGACGGAGCTCTGCGTGCCGTAACCAAAATCCCCGACGATGGAATCGGACCGCTAGTCACGAACGCTGTCGAGAAGGTGATGGAGGCGATGCAAGCGCCGGTCTACTTCGAGAAGCACGATGTCACCGGCAACATGCCGAGGGTGCCGGAGGAGGTGATTGAGTCGATCAGGAAGAACAAGATGTGTCTGAAAGGCGGGATGGCGACGCCGATGGGTGGCGGCGTTAGCTCGCTGAACATGCAGCTCCAGCGAGATCTCGATTTCTATGCTTCGTTGGTCAACTGCTTCAATCTGCGTGGCTTACAGACCAAGCATGGCAACGTCGACATTTTGGTGATCAGGCAGAACACCGAGGGTGAGTACTCGGGACTCGAGCACGAGATCATTCCTGGAGTTGTTGAAAAGCCTTAAAGGTATAAACAATGCAATTCCGAAATGTAAAATTCGTTATTAACTGTAAAATTTATAATGTTCAGTCAGTTTTGGAGGAGCAGGAACAATATATCTTTTTCGTTTGTGATTATTATGAACTTAATTAGTTTAATTTTTTTATTGTAGAATCTATTAGAGGAGGTATTGGTATCAGTTGTTGTGTTTGATTGTCTCTATAATTTTATCCAAATTCAAAATGATGGTTTTATCTTGTGATTTTCATGCTAGATGTAGAGGTTTTGTTGTAATTGCTTTGTCCAAAATAAGGATTTTCATATAGATAAATCTTGTGTGTTCGGAGAAGTTTAACAACAAGCAATCTTTTTACTTTGATGAATTGTGTATACTTATGTAATTGGTTTGCTTTGATCTTGGCATGCTTTGATCTTATTTTTCTGAAGAGCTCTTTTGTTATTCCGGTTTTGTGGTTTTATGGCTTTACAAAGGTCTAGTCATGATATTATGTACTTCACAGTATGTTTCTATATCTTGGATAGTTCAGTTAACACTTAAGTATGCTTACTGAAGTTAGATGGCTTTACATATCTGACTAGGTATGGGATAGGATCGCTCTAGGTCTAGCCTCTCAGTATGTAGTATGCTTACTACATATTCAAATCTTGAGAACCGTACCATCCAATGAAAATCGGAGCTCCAGAACTAAGTCGAAAGAAGAAGCAGCTTTCAGAAACTTTTTAGAGGCTTTGATGCCTCCAATAATTTGATAAAGCTTAGAGGAAAGCAGATGCTGCCTGTGGACTTCTTGCCTCGTAATAGAAGATCTGCTGCTACAGAGAAGGTGGAAGATATAGGTAACTTGGAAAATGAGCGGCATAAAAGGAAGCAACATGGATAGGAGTCAAAGGTGGAGAAGAAAGAGCGGAAGGTATGGGCCTGCTATTTGTTTTAGCTCATCTTGGACATGATATTTTATTCATCTTGCCTTACCATTAAAGATTAATATGCCAGCTTATGATAATGAAAATCTAGAAACTGTCATTGTAAGAGTAAACTGTGAGCATATAACTTGCATTCAAATATCTGATAGCTACTGATTTTGGCATTTGATAATTCCAGGAATTGTACCTTCTGTTTTGTAGTTGTGTTGGTAAATTTATGTTGGTTATTTGATGATAACTTGAATATATCTGAGTGTAAACAGCTGTCAAAGGAGGAAAGACGTGAGGCATGGCACTCTAAAAAGAAATTGAAGAAGGGACTTTACAAGGGTGAAGTGCAGCATTCTCAGAGAGTAGCTGCTATATCTGGCTCTTCGTCCAAACGTCTGATGTGATTGTGCTGATCATCAAATGGTAATGGGAATAGAATCACCTAGTTGAATCCACAGAGGACTTATCAAGTTGTTGTGGCTGCAACTCGAGAAATGGGTATTGGAAAGGATGGGAAACTGCCTTGGAGGCTTCCCTCTGATCTCAAGTTGTTTAAGGATGTCACTGTAACTACATCAGATCCTGGAAAGAAAAATGCAATTATAATGGGCTACATCAGATTCTGCTTATACGCTCAAAGCAAGCGTATACTTTAACCCTATAAATTGTCATTAGTAGTATAAGCAAGTAGGGATCATTCTATTCCGGGGATTGAGGGTACACCTGTCATTGTAAAAACAAATTAATAAAAGTAAAAAGTATTATTTACAAAAATAAAACAAAGAAAGAAATATATACAAGTAAACACAATTAGGGGGTTTTAGAATTATAAATTAAAAATTAAATAAAGAAAATGTAAAAACATATATACACGGGTGGAACGCAAGGAATAAAGATCAAAACCACAATCATATGCAAGAAATCCAATCACAATTCATATAGTTGATTTTCTATGCATGAGAAAGAAGTTGACCATGTGAAACGTTAGAAAGCAAACGATTTCCCATATTTTACTTCCCTTGAATAATTAATCTAAGTGAAAGCACCTAAATCAATCCTATTGAACATGCAATCATAGTCTAGAAAGCTAGCTAATCTAGAACACATTCAATGCATTAAGAATAAAGAAAGGATGTCAACCAAAGTGCACAACCTAGTTATGAATAAGTTCACCTATTTGCAATTCTCCTTAATTGATTTTGACTTTTTTCCAAAGCCTTCACTACTTAAATTAGCTCCAATTACATGCATATATCCTAAGTTGGCCACCAAAGAACATAAACATACAAAAGTTTTCTATAATCCAAAATCAATCAAGCAATCTTACATAAGCAACATATAAATCAACATATAAAAATCACAATTTTATTTCAAAACATATAAACGGGCTTTGAACTTTGCCCTTAACGTTTATGTCAACTAGAAATCAAGTTCATACGAAATCAAATCAAAGAAAACCAAAAAGGTTACAAGGAATAAGATAGAATTACACCATGAAGGATGAATGGTGGAAAGCTTGAGACGTTGGTCTTGGATCTTTGACATGGCAGCGCTGACGTGACATTAATTCATTGGTTGGAGCTGTGCGGTGCAACCAGAAAATTCCTTAGAAATTAAATTCATGAAGCCTTGCCTTCCCCTATATAAACCCCCCTATGCTACACCAACACACACACCTCTTCATTCAGAAAATCATAACATCAAGCTTTCTCTCCATCCTTTAGTCTTCAAGTCTCTGCGTCTCAAGCAAGGAGGAGAAGAAGAGAAGAAAGCCATGAAGCCTCCTAGCCGCCATCATCCACCTTGTGTCGTGAAGCTTTGGAGTCTTGCTTTCNAAAACAAAAACCAAAACAAAAAAACCATTTAAGCACCATAACGGCCCCAAGTGTTATTTTTACACAGGGTTTTGCTACTTCAGGTCTTTTAACCGAAAATTTCAGCCAAATTGATGATCTTTCAGGTATAACTTGCTTAAACTAATGGACGAACTAAATCTGTCTAATTTGAACCGTACTAGCTTTAAGGCAGTTATCAATGCCTTAACGACCATTAATTTGGCTGAAATTTTGCAAAGATGATCTATACCTTAGTACCTAATGACAGGAGCACAATGCGCGACGATATTAATGAGTATATGCCCCATTTTAGCCTTGTTTCTCCCTTAAGTTTCGTGTTTTGAGTCATCAAGTCATTTTAAGAGTTTTGTAGAGTGTTTAGCGTGAAATAGGCAGAAAACGCAAAATTCATGAAGAATCCTAGCTGGATCAGGATTCCTCACCGTCATGCTAATCTGTGGGCCTTAAGAGAGAATTTATGGGAGTATTTTTCTGAAATTAAATTGTTTTAATTCTTTTTATTTTCTCTAAAAGAATTTAATTTTGTGCCCTTTATTAAATCAGGTTGACCAAGCAATGAAGAACGGAAATAAAGAGAAAAAATTTTTCAATTGGGGAATAAATAAGAGAAAGACGTTTCAGCTAGGAAATTAAAGGAATTGCCCCATTATGAGAGGAGTTAAGGCCATAAAGGAGACATTTCAGCTGGGAAATTAAAGGAATTATGATGCAATCTCATCCGTCCAAATGATGAAGGGTATGATCGACAAAAGCCAACCAATGCTCCCCGATAAATAGGCAACGTCTAGACCAGAATTATCATCACTTCCCAGCCAAGATCGCTTCCTGGCAGATCACTTACTTGCCTATCACTTCCTGGCCAAAAACTATTCTAAGACTCTGCCCAATTCACTCCTCAAACCTCCATCACCTACAAGACCGTAACCACCATCCATCCATCAATCCATGAAGCTCTTAGGCGCTGAGTCAAGGACGCTCCACCACCATAGCAAAGACGAGTTCATCACCGTGTTGCTAAGCCGCTAAGGAAAGCGTCAAAGTGTAACTATGACTCTACTTACAATTTTTATTTCGGTTTTGTGTTTTTGGATTTGTGAGTTATGTAATTGGAGACATGAAATTTTCATAATATTTTTATTATATTTTTTATATTTCAGTTTATTATTGAGTTAATTTCAAGAATTCTTGATGATGCATGTTACAATCTTGTACCCTTTTACGTGTTTAGGTAATTTTCAGAGTTAGGTTAATAAGTTTGCATGCTAGAATAAAGGTGAGAGTTCTTGTGTGTTTGCTTAATTTGCCAAGAGTAATTGTTATTTGTTAAGGCGCTAAGTTAAACAAGTAGCAATTAGTTCTAAAAAGTGGTAAAAATCATGTTTCAATGGTTAAATGATTCTGGAAATTACGTGTTAAATTCTATGTGTAATGGTTAATTTGCACGTGTGAGTTGATTCGAAAAACGGATCAGATAAATGGATTGGACAGTGACAGCTTTTCATTTGGGCTCTTATCTAGGCATTTAAAATGGGCATATTTTTGTAGCATGTTGAAATGGATTTTCTATTTTTACACTTAGTAATTTCTGAGTGGTTAATGTCTAGGTTAGGGAAGTTGATCATTGTATATAGATTTATTTGTTTCTTTTTTATTTTAAGTAGATTAGGAACCAAATTTGAAAACCCCCATTTTATTATTTTATTTGTTAATTGACATTTTTGTGTACGTGTACCCTACAATCCTCGGACTGAACGATCTCTGCTTATCCTATACTGACAACTACATTTTGCAGGGTTAAATTGTGAGGCTATTTCAGTCGCATCACCTAAAAACTAAACGATCGAGATGTGGATATGCGACCGAAAAATAACTCTAAACTCTAAAAACGCACTTTAATTTCAGAGTAAGGCCTCGCTCTGGATATATATATCTAACAGTACTTTAGGTAGCTAATTAATTTTATGCTTAACCAAATAAACAGTAATTCCCAGAATGCTAGTTACCCAAAATCATGCATATGAATGTAACTCCTTTCATAATTCAGATGCAAAAGTGAAGTTAGACAAAAAAAATATTGTCATATAATTCCCTAGGTAACTCCTTTATGGCCATTGTCATCTCCAGGTGAGAGTTTATTAATATTTTTCATGCCTGAACAATAGAATATGATTGCTAAGGGTGAAGCTGCTTCATTGCAAAAGGTGGCCATGGCCTCCCTGTTGGGGACATCATTGAGTATAAAATAAGTGCAAATTTGTGTATGATGTCTCATACTCCCAATATAGGAGATTAAGTTTTAGTAAAGGAAAAAGTAAAGAGTATCGTACCCAAGAGATTGAGTAACTCTACCCTAAGCTAGATTACTGCGAAAATAAAACCTAGAAAGCACATGTGAGTCTATCTTTTTACAAATGAATAGTCTCGGCCCTTTGGAAGCCAAAACTATAAATAATGATATTTACAATGGTAAGGTGGTGAATCGGCTTTGTAGATTTTAATTATTAAGAAGTAAATTAAGTTGCACAAAAATAAAGTAAGCAAATAAAAATAGAGACTTTGATGTAAGAGAGAAATAGAGACTTAGACATCACACCTAACCTTACTCACGCACATAATATAACCCCAATTAATGTAACAACATGATTTGAAAAATTTCCCCTTAGTGCTTTGGTGAAGCTACCAAGAAACCAATTAGTCATGCAATTTAACAATCTCTTTTAAAGCAAAGCTAAATTACACAACCTTTATACCATTCAAATCTTCCGGATCCTAAATGGCCTATGGTGCCGTAAGCCTAAATTATTCCAGAACCTAAACTCACAACATCATGCTTTAATTTCAAGGAAGAAATTCAAGCAACTTAGTTCTTCCCGTAGGAATAAGCTAAGCCACCACTTATTAGCTACACATGCTCACGGAATCAAGAGTTTATCAAGTTCATGTTTCCGATTCATTAATTTCCTAAAGCATGCTTCTAGGTGATAAATCTATAAATATACTTAGGTTACATGAAAGTATAGTAGCAAAAGATTCAAAACATGCATAAACATCAAAAGACATAAAGATTACATTGTTTTGTGCACAAGTTTGGCCCTAGCCCCAAATTCAACTACTCACACTCATATTTACACAACTACAAGCCATAAACATCATAAATAACAAATAAAAGAGAGCAAAGAGTAGAGAACAAGTGATATACCCATGGGTTTGGCTCTTTTTGGAGCCAAACCAAAAGCACAAGATGTCTCCCTTGCCTCCTAGATGCTATATGAGAAGAGAAATGCTTCAAAGTATAGGGATTTCGGTTTTTAGAACCCAAATCACTATACAAATCCAAAAAAATCTCAAGAAAAGTAAGAACAAGGCTTGAATATGTGAGAAACAAGAGAAGTGATTGATCAAAGAGTGTAGAAAATTCGGTTTTGGTGAAACCCAAGTGGCTACACACCTTTCTCTACACAAAACTCAAAGAACTATGTACAAGTTATGAAAACCAACCTAAAACTAAAGAAAAGAGAGATTTTGATGCTCCAAAATGAGAGAGCCAAGGGGATGCACGGTTTTGGGAGAGAGAATGAGCTATTTAAAGGCCAAGACAATTCAAATCAAGGGTGGTGACGCGGCTTAAAAAGCCTCACAATTTAACCCTGAAAATGTCATTAGTAGTATAATAAGCAGGGATCGTTCTATCCGGGGATTGAGGGTACACCTACAAAGTAAAACAAATAAAAGAATAAAATTGGGGATTTGAAATTTGGTTCCTAATCTACTTAAAAAAAACAAAACAAATAAACCTATATACAATGATAGACTTCCCTAACCTAGACCAATACCACTCGGAAATTACTAAGTGTAATTGTTTTTTCAAAGATGATCTATACATTAATACCTAAAAACTGAATGGTCAAGATGTGGATATGAGATCGAAAAATGACCATAAACTCTAACCTCGCACTTTAATTTCAAAGCGAGGCCTCACTCTGGATAAATATTATATATGTGTGTGTGTGTGTGTGTGTGTGTGTGTTTGAAGTATACATGGTTTTAATGTTACGTCCCGAACCTAGAATTTACGATTTACTTTCGTGTTGGACGGTAATTGTTAAATATTTTCAATTTTGAACCTTTTGATGTTTTAGTGGCCCTAAAAGTTGACTTTTTATTCGGGTCAAAATTTGAGAAAATGTTCTTCACGAAAGTTGTAGGGGACGTTAAACCGAGCGCGTGCATATGGTTCGTAAAAATCGGACTTCGTATGCAAGAGTTATGGCCGAAATTGTAAAGTTACTGTTCATGGTAACTTTTTGATATAAAAAGGAAATTTACCCGGGTAGGTTTCCATTTCCAGAAACCCACCCAGCCCTTTCTCTCTCCTCTCCCCCGATCTCTCTTCCTCCGGTTCGGCCCTTTTCCCTCTTCCTTCAAATTCCGGCGATTCCGGCCACCACAGGGCGTGCCACCGGTCACCAGAGGAGCGCCTCCTCCCTCCGAGCACCCCAGCAGCCTTGGTTTCCCACGATTTGGCCGGAAAACCACGGATCGAAGCCAAAACCACTCCGGCTGCAGTTTGGGACTTTTGCCTATTCCCGGCGATTCCGGCCACCTCCGGTCCCCATTTCTTCGTCGAAGGTTTGGTTTTTACCACTGATTATTTCCCCTATGGTCTTGTAACACGATTTGAAGTGTAGAGGCCGGATCGAATTAGGGTTCTTGAATTTTCTGGGTTTGTGTTCTTGGATTGATTTCGACTGTTTTAGTTGTTATTTGAATGTTGTAGTTATGAAGTGGAATCAGTGTGTTGAGTAGGTGTTGTACCTGAAATTTGGTGGCCGGAGGTGGAGGTTGGCCACCGGCGCGTGAAACCCACGCACCGCCACTGTAGGTGGCGCGTGAAATAGGGTTTTGGCCGGAAATTTGACTGTTGAACATGTATTCGATCCATTTTACATCTAGTTAATTAATCGAAGCTTGGAAATCGATTTGGAAGTGATTTGAATATAAATTTTGATGGTTGATCAAGAAAATTGGTGAAATTATTAAACGAATTATGAGGAATCCATCCATCGGATTTCCTCGGTTTGGCCTTTGAGCCTATATTTAAGGGATAATATTATTGAAGAAGATTGAGGAATTGGACAATAAATGATGTTAGGGTTGTTTTAATTAATCCCAATTTAATTTCCATCCGTAATTAAGTTACGAACGTTCTATTGTACAGGACGTGAGGAGGATTCCCTCGAGGAGAGTTTGGAGCGACTGCAAGCTTAGCCGTACTTTGTGAGTGGACGTTTGTTTTAAATAAGTGATGCATGCATATATTTATTAAAGCTTATTCTATTTAGTTAACATGTTTTTCCGAGCATATAAAGTTGATTGCAATTATCTCATGGATTTGCTTTTAAATAATGATTCTCATGAATAATTATGTTTTATACCGGTTGTGAGTTTTGGTTATGAAGTTGTTATGCTCGGATTCGAATCTATAATTGAGGTTGATTTTCAACGAATGGTTTTCGTTGTGGTTTTCGGATTTATACAATTTATATTATATTCCTATTCGTGGATTTGAGATTTGTTTTTGGAAAGATTTTCGAAATGGAATTATTTTTCTGTTTATTTATTTGATCATTGGTTTTGGCATTGGGAATGCCTCATTGACAACCTATTTATTCCTTTAGCGTGTGGGACACGCTGATAATTTATATGACTTTACGAGAATTTTCGGGTACGGTTGGGAATCGTATCCGTGTTGTCTTTATACGTGGGACATGGGGAAGCTTTATTGATTTATCGGTTTTTAACCACCATACCCAGGGTCGTATATATATATATTATATTACTGGCTAGCCTATTAGTACTCCTCCCTACTTACTATGTGTTCGTAGGTGAGTAGAGGAGAGCATGGGATGCTCAAGAGTGTGGGACACTCCGACCCGAGCCAATAAGGCTCCCTTCTTTCGTATGGTGAACGTCTTTCCCCATCCTTTATTATGATTTGACTAGCGGGGCTAGTCCGGTTTATTTTATCCAGCGGGGCTGGAATGTTTTGCACGAGTTGTGAATTTAAAGAAATACGTTTTGTAAACGTTGCATGCATCGAGACTTTATATTATAAATTGTGGGAAAGTATAAATTTTTATTCACTTATACTTATTTATTTTGTCCACTCACTCTAACGTTTTTATGTACTTTCCCCTGGGCCCTTTGGTTTAAATTGCCCAGATCACAGTGTTGCGGACCGGCATAGGAGCGGAGGCTAGTACCACCTTTGTCATCCATTCTCAGTAGGTTATTGATTGACCTACTTATTGTATTATATTCCGAGTCTTCCTTAGATTGCTCTGAATACTTGTTGAGAGTGGATTTATACTTATGTATAATTATGTGTGTAAGAGAGTGGTTTTTTTGGGAGGTTGTTGAACTTTGAGTTGCCGGGTTGTATTTGTTTAAGTTTTGGTTGTGAGGTTGATGTTTTTATTTGGAATATTTTGGATTGTTGCTAGGAAGCAGGGTGGCTTCAAGCATAGAACTTAAATTATATTGAGGAGTGTTTTCAGCAGGTTTAGGGTTGCCCATTTTTAGGGAAGGTTCTGTCGAATTTTCTCGAAAAGTGGGTCCCGCAGGTCCACCTAGGACTTTAGGAGGGTAATTCCGGGGTGGGTCCTGACAGTTGGTATCAGAGCATTAGGTTTCCCGTTTCCTGTCATTTATACTACTTTATACAATTGAGGACATCTAGTATCTTCCGAGTGATGGCCCGACCGCGGCGGATCCCCATCGTGTGCTCTTCGATACTAGTGTGTTCTTCAAGTGTATAAGGTAGTTGTCCTAGTATCTTCGTTGTGAGTCATCTAATTCTCTCTTAATCTCAGGTACTATGCCTCCTAGACGCCGGACTCGTGGGGAGACCCCTCCCATTCCAGGAGATGAGCATACTCCTGCAGGAATAGCGGAAGCGTTGGGACGTATTGTGCAGCAGTTGACTGCAGCGCTTCCAGGCTCCAGAACTGACTTTACCATGGAGCGAGCGAAGAGGCATGGAGCTTATAGCTTCTCTCATGCTCCTGAGGCTATGGATGCCCAGAATTGGTTGAATAAAATGGAGAGAGTCTTCACTCAAATCCATTGCCCTGAGGATCGAAAAGTGGGCTTAGCGGTGGATTTTCTGGATGGTGTGGCTTTTGATTGGTGGTTTTATGAGCAGGGATTTGGAGATCGATGGCCCAATCACTTGGGAACAGTTCAAAGAGCACTTTAGTGAGAGATATTATGGCACAGCTATCCGGGATAGGATGAAATATGAGTTCATGCATCTACAGAAAGGGGACATGACCGTAACAGAGTTTGAGCAGCGGTTCACCCAGCTAGCCCAGTTTGTGCCTGATATGGTTAGCACTGAGAGGGAGCGGATTTATAGGTTTGTTGATGCTTTGGGGGGTAAGTATTCTGACCAGCTGACAGGAGTGCCATTTAGTGATTATACTGAGGTCGTTAATGCTGCTTTACGACTTGAGACTAGTATATGTCTGGTACCCGACCTCGGGATTCGGGTGGCCCCAGTCAGGGCCCACCCAAGAAGGCTGCTTCTACTTCTGGGTCAGGATCTTCAGCAGGCAGCGGACAGAGCAGTGGGTCTGGTGCTGGATCTCGTTATAGACGCGGGGGGCGTGACAGGAGATTTCCTCGGGGGCAGTTTAGTGGACGCCCGTTTGGGCAGAGCAGAGTTGGTTTGGGTGGTCAGCACAGGGCTCCAGCTAGGCAGCCAGCCCCGTTTGGGCAATATCAGTCGTCGGATGCTTTGAGTGTGGACAGCAGGGCCACTTTAGGAGGGATTCCCTCTATTGACTCAGAGAGCTGCATTTACTCCTTATCAGGCCGCGGGTCAGTCTTCTGCCGGTACGTCTACTAGTGGTACCGTGGCTTCTACTGGCGGTACCCATCATAGTTCAGCAGCTCGTGGCAGCCCGCAGCGGGGTAGGGGTCAGAGAGGACGTCCTACCACTCAGGCTCGGTTGCATGCCATGACACAGCAGGAGGGCCACGACTCACCAGATGTTATCATTGGTACGTTGTCTGTTTTTGGTCAGCCTGCTTATACTTTAATTGATCCTGGTGCTTCGCATTCTTTTATGTCGAGTAGATTTGCATGTTTTGCGAATGTGCCATCATCACTCCTTATTGGTGAATGGAATGTATTATTACCTGCTGGAGCATCACTTAAGATAGAATGGGTTTTTAGAGGTTGTGATGTTTTGATTGAGGGTGTTAATTTGGAGGTTGATTTAATTCCATTAGACTTGTTGAATTTGATGTGATTTTGGGGATGGAGTTCTTGGCGACTCATCGGGCCAATATTGATTGCTTTCGTAAGATTGTGGTCTTTCAAAGTCCAGGGAAGCCAATGATTACCTTTCAGGGAGAACGTAATGTTCTAGCTTCCTGTATGATTTCCGCTTTGACCGCTGAGAAGCTGTTGAATAAGGGAAGTCAGGCTTATTTGGCACATGTGGTGGACACTAACAGGGAAGAGTTGAGTATTAGAGAGATACCAGTGGTTAGGAAATTTCCGGATGTATTTCCTGACGAATTACCTGGTTTACCTCCTGCTAGGGAGATAGATTTCACTATTGATTTACTCCCTGGCACCACACCCATATCTTTGGCACCATACAGAATGGCCCCAGCTGAATTAAGAGAGTTGAAGATTCAGTTGCAAGAACTAGTGGATAAGGGGTTCATCCAATCTAGTGTGTCTCCTTGGGGTGCCCCGGTTTTATTTGTCAAGAAGAAGGATGGTTCTTTACGGTTGTGCATTGATTATCGAAAGTTGAATAGGGTTACTGTGAAGAATAAATACCCTTTGCCTCGTATTGACGACCTCTTTGACCAGTTGAGGGGAGCCAAGGTCTTTTCCAAGATCGATTTGAGGTCTGGTTACCATCAGTTGAGGATAAGAGAGTCTGATGTACCCAAGACTGCATTTCGATCACGTTATGGGCACTATGAATTTAGAGTGATGCCGTTTGGATTGACTAATGCCCCTGCAGCTTTTATGGACCTCATGAATAGAGTGTTCCGTCCGTACCTTGATCGATTTGTGATTGTGTTCATTGATGATATCTTGGTGTATTCAAAGGACAATAGTCAACATGCCAAACATCTAAGGATTGTATTGCGGACTTTGAGGGAGGCCCAGTTATTTGCAAAGTTCAATAAATGTGAGTTTTGGCTGAATAGTATTGGATTCTTGGGTCATGTAGTATCTGCAGAAGGAATTAGTGTAGACCCTCAGAAAGTAGTGGCGGTGCTAAATTGGGAAAGACCTACCACAGTGACAGAGATACGTAGTTTCTTGGGATTGGCAGGTTATTACCGGCGATTTGTGCAAGATTTCTCAAAGATTGCAACTCCTCTTACTAAGTTGACTAGAAAGGGTGTGAAGTTTGTTTGGTCAGAAGAGTGTGAGCAAAGTTTTCAAGAACTCAAGAGGCGTTTAACTAGTGCTCCGGTCCTAGTTTTGCCAGATGATAGTGGGGAGTATGTGGTATACAGTGACGCCTCGAGGCAAGGCTTGGGTTGCGTTCTAATGCAACATGGAAATGTGATTGCCTACGCCTCTAGACAATTGAAGCCACATGAGTTGAATTACCCGACACATGACCTTGAATTAGCTGCGGTAGTACTTGCACTTAAACTTTGGAGGCATTATTTATATGGAGCTCGGTGTCAAATCTTTACGGATCATAAGAGTCTTCAATATTTGCTCACACAAAAAGAGATTAATTTGAGGCAAAGAAGATGGTTGGAGTTGATTAAGGATTATGATTGCACGATTGAGTATCATCCAGGAAGGGCCAATGTGGTAGCTGACGCTCTTAGTAGGAAGACATATCCTTCCCTGTTGCCCTCCCCTTCCTTGTCGCATATGAGAACAGTCCGGGTTCCACTTCTTTATGAATTGCGAGCTACAGGAGTTAGTTTGGAAGGGACTGATGAATTTGCAGCCTTAATAGCCAGCTTCCATGTGAGGCCAATCCTTATTGACAAAGTACGAGAGGCACAGCTACATGATGAAGCTCTACAAGAAGTAAGAGAGGCAGTAGAGAATGGAGCTAGAGAAGATTTCATTGTTAGAGGGGATGGAGCTTTGATGTTTGGGAATAGAATTTGTGTACCCAAACAGGATGATCTTAAACAGGAGATACTAGAGGAGGCTCATAGTTCTCCTTATGCCATGCATCCTGGTGGAACCAAAATGTACCGGACTCTTAAAGAATACTACTGGTGGTCCAACATGAAGAGGGAAATTGCAGATTATGTACGAAGATGTCTAGTGTGTCAACAAGTGAAGGCAGAAAGACAAAAGCCCTCAGGTTTATTACAGCCATTGCCGATACCAGAGTGGAAGTGGGAACACATTACTATGGACTTTGTATCAGGACTACCACGTAGTCAGAATGGTCATGATAGCATTTGGGTGATTGTGGACCGACTTACTAAGTCCGCACATTTCCTACCTGTCAGCAAGACTTATAAAATGGGTAAATATGCAGAGCTGTACATGAATGAGATAGTGAGACTTCATGGCACACCCGTTTCTATTACTTCTGATCGTGATCCTCGCTTCACTTCAAAGTTTTGGAGTGAGCTGATGGAGGCTTTGGGCACTCAGTCTCAGTTTAGTACTGCATTTCATCCGCAAACAGATGGACAGACGGAAAGGACCATTCAAACACTGGAAGACATGTTGAGAGCTTGTGTTTTACAATTCAAGGGGAATTGGGATAATCATGTTGCATTGATAGAGTTTGCTTATAATAACAGTTATCACTCCAGCATTGGTATGGCTCCTTATGAAGCCCTTTATGGCAAACAGTGTCGTACCCCTTTGTGTTGGAATGAGGCAGGAGAGAGGAAGCTCATTGGTCCAGAATTGGTACGAGTTACGACTGAAAAGGTCAACCTGATCAAGGAGAAACTAAGAACGGCTCAAAGTAGACAGAAAAGTTATGCTGATAACAGAAGAAAGGATTTGGAGTTTCAAGTGGGTGACTGGGTATTCTTGAAGCTGTCTCCTTGGAAGGGTGTTATAAGATTTGGGAAACGAGGGAAACTTAGCCCTCGATATATCGGGCCATATGAGATCACGGAGCGGATTGGTGCAGTTGCTTATCGTTTGGCACTACCTCCGAGACTATCTAGAGTACATGATGTCTTTCATGTCTCCATGCTTCGCAAGTACATTGCTGATTCCTCTCATGTTCTCCAAGAACAACCTATCCGATTGAGAGAAAATTTGACATATGAAGAACAACCGGTTCAGATACTTGATAGGAGGGAGCAGATACTCAGAAACAAAACAATACCCTTGGTCAAGGTGCTTTGGAGTAATCACATGGTGGAGGAAGCTACTTGGGAACCAGAGGAGCAAATGAGAAAGCAGTATCCTCACCTTTTTGACTAGCAGGTATGTAATTTCGAGGTCGAAATTCTTTTAAGGGGGGGAGATTGTTACGTCCCGAACCTAGAATTTACGATTTACTTTCGTGTTGGACGGTAATTGTTAAATATTTTCAATTTTGAACCTTTTTGAGTGTTTTAGTGGCCCTAAAAGTTGACTTTTTATTCGGGTCAAAATTTGAGAAAATGTTCTTCACGAAAGTTGTAGGGGACGTTAAACCGAGCGCGTGCATATGTGGTTCGTAAAAATCGGACTTCGTATGCAAGAGTTATGGCTGAAATAGTAAAGTTACTGTTCATGGTAACTTTTTGATATAAAAAGGAAATTTACCCAGGGTAGGTTTCCATTTCCGGAAAACCCACCCCAGCTCTTTCTCTCTCCTTCCCCCCGAGCTCTCTCTTCTCCGGTTCGGCCGTTTTTCTTCCCCCTCCGATTTCCGGCGATTCCGGCCACCACAGGGCGTGCCACCGGTCACCAGAGGAGCGCCTCCTCCCTCCGAGCACCCCAGCAACCTTGGTTTTCCACGATTTGGCCGGAAAACCACGGATCGAAGCCAAAACCACTCCGGCTGCAGTTTGGGACTTTTGCCTATTCCCGGCGATTCCGGCCACCTCCGGTCCCCATTTCTTCGTCGAAGGTTTGGTTTTTACCACTGATTATTTCCCCTATGGTCTTGTAACACGATTTGAAGTGTAGAGGCCGGATCGAATTAGGGTTCTTGAATTTTCTGGGTTTGTGTTCTTGGATTGATTTCGACTGTTTCTAGTTGTTATTTGGAATTGTTGTAGTTATGAAGTTGAATCAGTGTGTTGAGTAGGTGTTGTATCTGAAATTTGGTGGCCGGAGGTGGAGGTTGGCCACCGGCGCGTGAAACCCACGCACCGCCACTGTAGGTGGCGCGTGAGACAGGGTTTTGGCCGAGAATTTTGACTGTTGAACATGTATTGGATCAATTTTACGCATAGTTAATTAATCGAAGCTTGGAAATCGATTTGGAAGTGATTTGAATATAAATTTTGATGGTTGATCAAGAAAATTGGTGAAATTATTAAACGAATTACGAGGAATCCATCCATCGGATTTCCTCGGTTTGGCCTTTGAGCCTATATTTTAAGGGGATAATATTATTGAAGAAGATTGAGAGTTATTGGACAATAAAAATGATGTTAGGGTTGGTTTTAATTATCCCAATTTAGTTTTCCATCCGGTAATTAAAGTTACGAACGTTCTATTGTACAGGACGTGAGGAGGATTCCCTCGAGGAGAGTTTGGAGCGACTGCAAGCTTAGCCGTACTTTGTGAGTGGACGTTTGTTTTAAATAAGTGATGCATGCATATATTTATTAAAACTTATTCTATTTAGTTAACATGTTTTTCCGAGCATATAAAGTTGATTGCAATTATCTCATGGATTTGCTTTTAAATAATGATTCTCATGAATAATTATGTTTTATACCGGTTGTGAGTTTTGGTTATGAAGTTGTTATGCTCGGATTCGAATCTATAATTGAGGTTGATTTTCAACGAATGGTTTTCGTTGTGGTTTTCGGATTTATACAATTTATATTATATTCCTATTCGTGGATTTGAGATTTGTTTTTGGAAAGATTTTCGAAATGGAATTATTTTTTCTGTTTATTTATTTGATCATTGGTTTTGGCATTGGGAATGCCTCATTGACAACCTATTCATTCCTTTAGCGTGTGGGACACGCTGATAATTTATATGACTTTACGAGAATTTCGGGTACGGTTGGGAATCGTATCCGTGTTGTCTTTATACGTGGGACATGGGGAAGCTTTATTGATTTATCGGTTTTTAACCACCATACCCAGGGTCGTTATATATATATATATTATATTACTGGCTAGCCTATTAGTACTCCTCCCTACTTACTATGTGTTCGTAGGTGAGTAGAGGAGAGCATGGGATGCTCAAGAGTGTGGGACACTCCGACCCGAGCCAATAGGGCTCCCTTCTTTCGTATGGTGAACGTCTTTCCCCATCCTTTTTATGATTTGACTAGCGGGGCTAGTCCGGTTTATTTTATCCAGCGGGGCTGGAATGTTTTGCACGAGTTGTGATTTTAAAGAAATACGTTTTGTAAACGTTGCATGCATCGAGACTTTATATTATAAATTGTGGGAAAGTATAAATTTTTATTCATTTATACTTATTTATTTTGTCCACTCACTCTAACGTTTTTATGTACTTTCCCCTGGGCCCTTTGGTTTAAATTGCCCAGATCACAGTGTTGCGGACCGGCATAGGAGCGGAGGCTAGTACCACCTTTGTCATCCATTCTCAGTAGGTTATTGATTGACCTACTTATTGTATTATATTCCGAGTCTGTTCCTTAGATTGCTCTGAATACTTGTTGAGAGTGGATTTATACTTATGTATAATTATGTGTGTAAGGGAGTGGTTTTTTTTCGGGAGGTTGTTGAACGTTTGAGTTGCCGGGTTGTATTTGTTTAAGATCTTTTGGTTGTGATGGTTGATGTTTTTATTTGGAATATTTTGGATTGTTGCTAGGAAGCAGGGTGGCTTCAAGCATAGAACTTAAATTATATTGAGGAGTGTTTTCAGCTTTAGGGTTGCCCATTTTTAGGGAAGGTTCTGTCGAATTTTCTCGAAAAGTGGGTCCCGCAGGTCCACCTAGGACTTTAGGAGGGTAATTCCGGGGTGGGTCCTGACATTTAAGGTTCAACGAAGCTTCCTAGTTGCATGACAGAGATTGAAGAATTGTTGTCACTTAGGGAAAGTTTATCATTCAACCGTGTGTAGCATGGAACAAATCTTTTCTTAGGACTGTACTTTACACACCTCGATTGAATAAGTTTTTCCTATATAAAACCTAAATATTATGTTATACTTCTTATTTTTATTTTATTATGTTATACTTGGAAAATTCTAGTGTACTTGTGGGTATCTCATACCCACATTTACAGAAGTGACAACAATTTTGTTGTCAGAGTGGTAATTTTGAGTCTTATTTTGTGTAATCTTAGTTCTAATAATGGTAATTACACCTCTTACGATATTGTTACAAGTTTTTGAACAAATTCGTTGTCAATGTTGTAATTTTTGTTTAACTATATGTAAATAGTGTAAATGAATATGGTAACTTTTGTTCTCAATGTTGTAATTTTAGTTCAAATAATTGTAATTTTTTGTTCAAATAGTTGTAAATGAGTGTATGAGATACCCACAAATATCATAGCTTGTCTCGTTATACTTCTTACTTTTATTTTATTTTCTTATCACTATTTTCATTCTTATTTTATAAAATATTATGTTATTATTTGTTCTCTAAATTTAAGGAAATCTATCACATTTTTTACACTAGCTCTTCATGAATAATACATTAATGATAGAAATCCATTTGTTAGATTATTTATCTAAGAATGATATATTAAGATTCTTAAGGATGAAGTTAAGGGTTACTAAACTTCTTTCATGGGAGGAGTCCAAACCTTAATCTAGTTGACTGCAACAAAGTTACTGCACAATTTAAAACGCTATCAATGTAGTAAGAGCAAGTAGGGTATCGTTCTCAACCGAAGATTAGGGTTAATTTATTCATGCAAATTAAAACGTTAGCAAAAATAAAACAAAGTATAAAATATATATTATTTATGATTTTACAATAAAAGGAGATTTTGGCATTTAATTTATATTCTAACGACTAAATAATATACATGTAACTCACCAAAACACATAATCAAGTAAATAAGATGGATGGAACGAAAATTAGATGAAGTCAACCACTACTAACACATTGGCAAGGTTTCAAAACTCAAATCGCCAATCAAAACATGTTATAGCAAGTAATCGATCAAGAACAGAGATGAACGCATACAAAGTCTTTATTACTTCCTTAAATTAAATTAACTAGATGAACTCATCATAGTTAACCCTATTAAGCATGCAATTACTAATGGTAGCTAATCACTAACAAAAACACTTTCAACTCATTAAACACATATGGAAGTTTGATAAATTCAAACAAAGATAACAAGTTAGAACGCTAATCTCATCATGTAAAGCTCATTGTTGATTTACCTAAGGAACTATAGGTTTTTCACTTTAATTATTAAGACCTAGAACACTAGCATATCTTAATATGGATTCAATTACATGCTCATCAATCAAATTATGCATCCAAAGATTAATAAGTGCATAAACGATGGGTTATTCACACAAAACCAACAAACATGCATAACAATCTTGAAATCGCAATTTATAATTTCGAAAACCTAAAACATGCTTCATGGTATTCGAAAACTAATATCTAAAATCAAAATTTCATCCTCACATCAAATCGCAACAACCATTGTATTAAAACAAAAACCAAATCCGAAATTGTTTTACAAAGAATCAAAACCGAAAACAATAAAAAGGTTTTCATGGTTACACTTTTAAAGTCTTCATTTTAAAAAGGTTTTCATTTTTGGATTGATGATTTGCGATTTCTATGGTGGATGAAAAATTGATTTTAGATATGTGATTTTCGAATACTATGAAGCATGTTTTAGGTTTCATGTTTTTGAATTGATAAATTACGATTTCTATATGTTCTTGTATGATTGTTAATTTCGAGCTTCAATCCCATCTTTTATGTGTTAATTGATCTTTGGATGCATACTTAGGTTGATGAACATGTAATTGAATCCATATTAAGGTGCTAGCGTTCTAGGCTTTAATAATTTCGGTGGAAAACCTCATAAATACTTGGGTAAATTAACAATGAGTCTTGCATGCTTGATTAGCGTTCTAACTTGTGTTCTTGACTTGAATTTATCAAACTTCCATGATTCTTAATGCGTTGAAAGTTTTTTTGTTAGTGATTAGCTACTACTAGTAATTGCATGATTAATAGGGTTAACTATGATGCATTCATCTAGTTAATTTAATTAAGGGAAGTAATAAGAACTTTGTATGCTTTCATCATTGTTCTTGATTGATTATGTGCCTTGACATATTTTGATTCGTGATTTGATGTTTGAAACCTTGCCAAAGTGTTAGTAGTAGTTAATTCTATCTAATTTCGTTCCATTCATATATTTCTACTTGATTCTGGTTTTGATGTGTTACATATGTATATAATTACTTAGTTGTTAAATTAAATAAATATCATAAATCCCCTTCTTGTATTTTTCGTGAAAAATATGTATATACATTCTTTAATTTGTTTTACTAACGTTTTATTTTTCAGGAATTAATTAGGCCATAATCCCCGGTTGAGAACGATCCCTACTTATTCTTACTACATTGATAAGGTTTTAAATTGAGCACTAATTTTGTGTAGGTCATATATATATATATATATATATATATTGAGTAGACCATTAGATGGTTTATTTGGAGGTGGTAACATACCAACATTTGTATTGGGAGCCCCAAAATGCATGTACGTACACTTGATCTTAACCTCCCACACGTACCAATACTAGCTATTCAACGCCTATATAAATCCATTATTCTTCTTCGACAAGCCTTATACCATAGAAAATCAGACATTGATACAATTCATCCCTAGAAAACCAGATAGATATAATGCCTACCTACTATACCATTATCATCATCGATCACCAAAGACAATCAGACATTGATACTGTGCCTACTTACTATACCATTGTCATCATCACCACATTCCTTGCAGCAATTGCTGCTCAAGGAGATGGAGATGGTTTCTCCTTCAAAGATCGCCCAATCCTAATGTCAGCTAGCTTCTCACCCTTTTTCCAAAATCTGTTTTTACAAAATCTTGGACACATATAATTGGAAGCCTATCCAGCCTGTTCTATGTGCAAGTCAACGTCGGAAATCCTCCCTTCCCAATAACCCTTGCGCTGGACACAATCATTCCCCTCACATCGCTGCATTCGGCTGAGTGCGAGGTTTTCTTCCCACTTTTTGTTTTCTACCGGATAATTAATCAATTATACACATTTTATTATTAAATTTCTTTTTTTTTTTCATTGGAAGAAATTTGAACCAATAATCTAGCCCAGTCATAATCCAAAATTTCCAAATCCTAATCCCCTTCACAACTTCAGTTAGCCCCAAGGGCATTATAAAATCTCATGTTGGCTTAAAAGCAAAAGTCCAAACTCCGTAATGGTCTTATTACAAATAACTGAGTTAATTAGTTATATTTTTTTTAAGTCACATGTTGAATTATCATTGGGGTGTCAAACCACTTAGCAGTATAAGATGGTCTGACAGAAGCATCTAAGTATTTTTCTAAGTTGAAACAAAATGGGGTGCTTGATTTTGCAAATGTTGACTTATAATGAAAGTCTTGTCAAAGAAAAAAATAAATGATTCAGGTCTTTCAGGCCTTTATGTAACCCAAAAAGAAATTAAAGAATATTCAACTAAAGAAAACAACAGAAGTGATATAAAGTAAACAATTTATTAATCACATTCATTTATTCTTTAAAGAAAAAGAATAAACATGAATTAAAACAGATCCTCCAAAATGGAGAGACCGGGAGCTCCTTTCTCCTAAAACTTATTAATATCTTGCAATTTGCTCTTTATAAGCACAATACTTTTATATTTTCTTCCTTCCTAATGTTATTACAAACTAAATAGCTATAAAATAGATATGTATTTGCATCAATACCGACTATATATGTGTGTGTATATATACTATATATATCATGTGGCCATGTAGTGGCGGACCTAGGAAATTTATTAGGGGAATGGCCAATAAATAAAATTTAAATATAAAAATTCATTTATATCATGATAAGAATTATATGTAACATTATTCAACCAACAAGAGTAGCTTTTATGGTGCAAAAATAGTATTTTCTTTCAAAACCGTTACATTGTAAAAAAGTTGATTGGTCAGTTGATGAGAACTATTTGCATCTAATGTATACCCGATGCTACATTAATTAACTAGAGAGTAATTGCATCATGAATTTTGGATGGAATTGGTTCATCAGCTTTGGTACAAATAAAGAGGTTGGCAGTCTACTCTAACTAGAATGATATGATATAGTGTAGATAGGACAAAGGAACCAATTCAGCACTTATGAGCTTTCCAGTGTAACCAAAAATAGCTTGTTATTATTCTTAAAGATTGTTGATACAGTATGAACACAAAGCATTGTCTAATGTTGAGGGAGGCCATGGCCACCTTTTGCAATGAAGTAGCTCCACCCTTAGTAATCATATTCTATTGTTTAGGCATGAAAAATATGAAGAAACTCTCACCTGGAGATGACAATGACCATAAAGTAGTCACCTAAGGAGAAAACCAATTTCTATGACAATATTTCTTTTGTCTAACTTTTTTTTTTTTTGCCTTTTGTCTAACTTCACTTTTGCATCTAAATTATGAAAGAAGTTACATGCATATGCATGATTTCGTGTACTGTTTATTTTCGTTAAGCATAAAATTAATTAGCTACCTAAAGTACTCTTACACTTTATATGTTATATATATATATATATGTATATATGTATGTGTGTGTGTATATATAGTGGCGGACCTAGGATTTTAATTTTGTGGGGGCGAGATTTTAGGTTACTATGTCTTGCACCCGACGAGTACAATGAAATCCAGAAAGATTATATATATATATATATAATTAATGTATAAAAGCTATAAATATTTGTTGAATTTCATTTTAAATGGGGATTGCCCATGATTTTTTAAAAACTTTCTCATAGCATATATGGGAAGTATGTTAATTATACATAAGAATGCAAAGTTGAGTGATGGCAATAGCCCACACTAGGCATGAGTTGGGTTCGCCAGTGTGTGTGTGTGTGTGTGTGTACAGATCATATCCAGAGCGGAGCTCCGCTTTGAAATTAACATGTGAAGTTCGAGTTTTAGGTCACTTTTCAGTCACATATCCATATCTCGACAGTTCAGTTTTTAGGTACTACTGTATAGATCCTCTCTGCAAATTTTCAGCCAAATTGATGATCGTTAAGGTATCTAACTAGCTTAAACCAATGGACGGACTGAATCTGTCAATCTGAACCGTACTAGCTTTAAGGCAGTTATTAATGCCTTAACGATCATCATTTTGGCTGAAAATTTGTATAGACGATCTATACACTAGTACCTAAAAACTGAACGATCAAGATGTGGATATACGACCGAAAAGTGACCCAAAACTTGAACTTCACAAGTTAATTTTCAAAACGGAGCTCCTCTCTGGATAGGATAGTGTGTGTGTGTGTGTGTTAAGTATACATGGTTTTAAGGGTCAACAAAGATTCTTTGTTTCATGACAGAGCTCGAAGAATTGTTATCATTTGGGGAAGTTCATCATTCAACCGTATGTAGTATGGGACACATATTTTCTTAGGACGTTGTTTTGCCCATCTCGACTCAATAAGTTTTTCCTATATAAAGCCTAAATGTTATATTATGCTTCTTACTTTTATTTTTTCATTCTTATTTTATAAAATATTATGTTATTATTTTGTTCTTATTGTAGAGAAACTAAATTTGAGAGGAATTGCTGTGTATTCTCATTGATAATAGGGATCTCTTTATATAGAGGATTACAATGCATAGAATCTCAATCATACAAGGAAAGTAATTGTACATTGAATAGGAATCTAGATCCTTCTAATCTAACTCTATTACCACTAGAGCAAGTAACCTAGAGTTTGGGCCAAATACAAATTAGGGTTTACTTGAACACTCCCCCTTGTGTTGCCCAAACGTGGTACTTCTCTCGTTGCCTCGTTAAAAACCTTGCCGAGTAACAAAAATCCAGTGGGACAAAAATAACCTCGGTCGAAGGGGAAAAAGAGCACAACACACCCTTCACGATTCGAGACAAACATGTAGACATCTCCCCCTGATGTCTGCGCCTCCCCCTGATGACTACGATCATGGGAGTTCAGATAATTTCCGTAAGCCAATTCTTTCCACATATTTCTCGAACGTGGATTTGGGCAATGACTTAGTAAACAAATCTGCCACATTGTCCTCAGATCGAACCTGGTTCACTTTGATCTTGAGGAGCTTCTGTTGTTGCTGATTGTAGAAGAATTTAGGTGATATGTACTTGATGTTGTTGCCTTTGATGTAGCCTTGCTTCATTTGTTCAATGCAAGCAGCATCTCATCATCAATGCTTCTTGGCTCATCTGTGGTAGACTTCAGACCACAATTGCTTCGAACATGCATAACTATGGACCTAAGCCATATACATTCACGAACTGCTTCGTGAAGAGCAAATCTCTACATGATTCGAAGAGGTAGCGACTAAGGTCTGCTTTGTAGACCTCCAAGATATCGCGGTCTTTCCCATGGTGAAAACATAACCAGTTTGGGAGCGACCTTTGTGTGGGTCAGAGAGGTACTCAGCATCAGCAAAACCTTCCAAAACACTTATATCATTTTGGGATAGGGAGAGGGAACGCGGTCTACCATATGTGGCGTCCCTGACACTAGATGGGTCTGAATCCATCTTCTCTCTGTAGGAATAGAACAAGCCCATATCGATCGTACCACTTAGGTACCGAAAAATATCTTTAACACCAGTCCAATGGAGTCGTGTTGGCGCAGAGCTATATCTAGCTAGCAAGTTCACAGCGAATGAGATATCCGGTCTTGTGCATTGTGCTAAGTACAATAATGCGCCTATTGCACTTAGATAGGGCACTTCTGCAAATCTGGAACTTGTCCTTTTTATGAACACACATGGGCATAGTTCATTGTTGACATATCTGATACGCTCAAAGCAAGCATATAATTTAACGCTATAAGATGTCATCGTTAGTATATAGTAAATAGGGAGCGTTCTATTCCGGGGATTAAGGGTACACTTGTCATTGTAAGAAAAATAAAGAATTAAAATAAAACAAAGTATATTATTTACAAAAATAAAATAAAGTATATACAAATTTACTAAATAAGGGGGGTTTTTAAGATTTGGTTTCCGAAAATTAAAAGAATTAAAACAAATAAAACTATACAAACACAAGTACAAGAATGAAACATAAGAAACAAAGATCAAAACCAATTCCATAATCAAATTCAATTCAACCCTACAATTGTTCTTCCAAGTCATGAGAAAGAAGTTGATCATGTAAAACATTTGAAGCAAATGATTTTCCATTTTTTACTTTCCTTGCTAATTAATCTAAGTGATCGAAATCACCTAGATCAAACCTATCAAACATGCAATCAAAGTCTAGAAAGTTAGCTAATCATAACATGTTCAACGCAATACACATAGAGAAAGGTTATCAACTTAAGCGAACAACTTAGTATGAAAAAGTTCATCTAATTGCAATCCTTTTCAATTAAACTCGATTCTTGTCCAAAACCTTTACTACTTTTGATTCAAGTTTACAAAACTATTAGGTGAATCACGTTCTTAAATCTAGCAACAATCATGTACAAACCATATATGTTTCGAACCACATAAGATAAATACATAAAAGATTTCAATCAAACAAATTTAATTAAACAATCTCACAAAAGCAACCAAGAATCACAATATAGGAATCTAGAAATCTCATTCAATCATATAAAATTTGAAATTAAGAACTTTGTTCTAACATCAATGTCAACTAGAGCATAACCAACGAAAATCAAAACAAGGTTACAAAGTAGAGGTCGAATTACACCGTGGATGGATGATGGAGATGGAGATGCAGACGTTTGGATCCTTGAAGCTTGAAAGAAAGTCTTCAATGGTGGTTGATGGATGGATTGCTTACGACTCCTTCTTCTCTTCTTTGGCTTTGCTTGAAATTCGTGGGATGCATTAGAGGATGGAGAGAGGAGGAGAGGCTAGATGTTTATGAGAGAGTAATTTTCTGAAAAAAAAATAAAGTGTGGAACCCCCCCCAACGTCAAGAATAAGGAGTATATATAGGAGACGGCAAGGTGTTGCCCTAGCTTCTTGATTCTTCTATGATTTTCCAAGAAATTATAATAAAATTCCACATAGCTTCCACCAATGAGAATTCGCCAAGTAAGCTTTAGTGTGTCTTCCAACCAATCACAAAATTCCAAAATAAGTCTAAATTCCTTTAATATATATCCTTGCCGAAATTATATAAGGATTTTATGATTTTCTTCATGAATTTCGGCCAAAATTCCTTTAGGGAATTTAGGGATGCACCTAGACTTGTTTTGGACTTCTTTCTTCTTGCACACACTTCTTCTTTCCTTAAACTTCTCCCTATTTCTTCTCCCAACGTCTTCCTCTAGATATTTTCTGATTTTCACGTTGGCTTCCTCCTTTCTCTCTCCTTTTTCATGGCAATCACACAAAATTAAGTCCTCCAAGAATATTTCCTTCCATAAAAATCTCCCTAGAAAATCTCTTGGTGTAATCTTTTATTCTTTTCTTTATTTTCACGCCAACTCTCTCTCTTCCTCATAGGATTTCACGGCAAACAACTCAACACATACTCCTTTGCGTCACAAAACCCTAATTTCATGGGCTTTTGTCCAATTTCCGAAAATCCAATTTAATCTAGAGAGTTCTTGGGCCATCTTACGTCACCTCCTTGCCATGTCATCTTCTAAGGTCTTCAAGAAGCTTCTCTCACACCATAACTGATTTCGATTTCCATTCTTGGTTAACTCAAGAGTCTCGTTTTGGCAGAGTTTCCTCTTCTGGACAAGATTTCCTGGTTGAAACAGGAAAGCTTCTTTTCTTCATTTCTGCTCATTTATGCAACCTTTTGTGTCTTGTCTTTACTCCCTCCAATGTTGGCTAGCTTCTCTTTCCATTTATGTGCTCATTTCAGCTCATTTATTCCAAGGACCTGAAAATAGAAACTGTTACCAAAAATAGAAACTTTCTTAAAACAAGAAATGGCAACTTTCCTAAACTAAAATGGGAAACTTTCTAAAAATGAAAAATAGAAACTACAAAACGGAAAATTTCTACAATTAGGAACTTTCTCAATAGAAGAATGGAAACTTTCCTAAACAGGGTTTCTTTAAGGAAAGAACGCAGGAAATGTAGGGAGATAGCAGTTAAAACGTAGCATTAAAATGCTCCTATCAATATCCCTTTCCAATCAAGTAATCACATAGACGGTTATACCACATCCGTCCGGATTGTTTCAATCCATATAGTGAGCGTTTCAATTTAATTGCAAACGCTCTCCGTGGTTTAGAGCCATTTGATTTGGGTAGTTGAATTCCATCTGGAACTTTCATGTATATTTCCGTATCTAGATCCCCGTATAGATACGTTGTAACCACATCCATAAGCTGCATGTTCAGTTTTTCAGAAACTACCAAACTGACAAGGTAGCGGAATGTTATGACGTCCATTACGAGAGAATAGGTCTCCTTGTAGTCGATTCCAGGGCGTTGTGAGAAGCCTTGCGCCACAAGGCGAGCTTTGTACCTTACAATCTCTTTTTTCTCATTACGCTTTCTAACGAATACCCATTTGTGACCAACCGGTTTGGTGTTGGGCGGTATTGGTACAACATTGCCAAATACCTTTCTTTTCGCTAGAGAATCAAGTTCTGCCTGGATCGCATCTTTCTGGCTAGTCAGCTCTACGTTGGCATTCATCAACGGAGCGTGGTTCGATGTCATCGGTCTCAATAATCTCACGCGCCACTGAATACGCGAATACATCATCAATGATGATGGAGTTTCTTTCCCACTTCCCATGTACACTAGTGTAATTAACAGAGATCTCTACGTTCTCGGGGATAGGTTCTGACATTGAGGCATCCCCTAATGATGTCTCTTGGACATAACCATAATCCGGAACATTCTCATGGGACGAATTTTGAGTATCGATGATCAAAGGATTTGTTTGTGCCTCATTCGCTCTCTTTTTAGGGCAAGTATCCTTCGAACCAATCAGTCTACCGCGCTTCCATGCGGGACCTACGGCCATAGACGCCACATCATTGCCACTTTGGGCAATGGCGCCATCTCCTGGTGTCACAGGAGTGGCGTTATGTCCATTATTTGGGACATCAATCCTTGCAGGCACGTTTGCAGCAGGTATGTGTGATCTTGTCACTTTGGCAACATCAGAAAACGCATCAGGCAGAGTGTCTGCTACGTTCTGGAGCTAAATTATTCTTCATACTTCAAGTTCGGACTGTGCGGTATGGGGATCGAGATGAGACATAGTGGGGACAGACCACGACAATTCCTGTCGTTCTTGTTGAACATATGTGTTGTTATCTCCCCCTAACGATGACAGGACCCGACCCAGGAATCACCCCAATTACCTGGATAAGAGCCTGCGGGGCCCACGTTAAGCGAAATCCTACCGAAAATTCCCCAGAACCTCCCCTAAATATGGGCTACCCAAAAATTTCACAAACCTAGATATGATTACAACATTAACTTCTACTCAACCTACAATATCATATTTACAACCCAAGCACATATATTACATCCGGAAAGTTCAAATCCCAACATAACCTCCGTAAACAACAACAAACCGAACAACAACATCCATCAAATTTAAAAGAAAAGGTTTATCAGAGCGACACTAAAACTAAGCCGATATCATACAAGGTAGGTTGAGTAATAACCTACGGACAAAAACGGAAGCGCTGATTTCCAAGGTCCTTGAGCCTGGACGCAATCTCGGCTAATCTGAAATCTGGGCATTTGAAAACGAAGGGCCCAGGGGAAAACATATAAAATCCATTAGAGTGACTGGACAAAACCGAAACGAGAATCAAAACAATTTATGGTATGCTTCCCCATTTCTCTTTTTAACAAAACCATCATGCAACGAGTTCATAAAAATTTCCAACTCAATCTTTTTCCAAGAAACTCATTTGATGACTAGGAAGGACTGCTTCCTAGGCATCTCATGCCATCGGGGAGGGACTGCCACCCGATGACGCATCGGAAGTGACTGCCAACCGGAGTAGGAGGCGGTGGTTAGATGGGACTGCCAACTAGCCACAAGTAGTAGACGAGACTGCCGACTAACTACCTCATGTCATCTGGAAGGGACTGCCAACCAGATGACGCATCGGATGGGACTGCCAACAGAGCTGTAGTCTGGACGGGACTGCCGACCAGACTATTACCTAGAAGGGACTGCCAACTAGGTAAGATACGCATGCGCCAAAACTGGCCTCCTTGTCAACTGTTTCCTTTTAAAACCCTTTTCTTTCCACAAAATCACATGTACTCAAATAACAATCCATTTCAAAACTTAATACCATGCTGCATGCATTATTTAAATAAAATAAAGGTCCACTCACAAGTGAGTCCCGCAGCTAACCCTGCTGCCTGCCTGTGTCCTCCTCGCTCGAGGGCTCAGTACGGACTGTCACAATTGCATAGGATATAATTAACCATAATAAGGAAATACTCTCAAAAACAACTCATTTCCCTCGGAATAGGCATCCGTTGTTCATAAATGGTTATAAAACTCCCACACTTCAATTCAGAATTAAGTTCTATAATTCCGTACAATCTCAATGCCCTCCACTCATACTACTCAACCGATTTTTAATCCGATTTCTCAATCGTTCAAAGACTTCACTTAATCTAAATCTTCACAAGGACCGTTCGATAACTTAATCAATTTTTATTTCACCTCCTTCAACACAATTTACCACCAATTTATCATATAAATCCTTTCCAAAAATTTCCACATTCTTTCTTAATTTTTCTCCTTTTCAAGTTCACAATTTCAACTCCAACAATCTCAAATCCTCTCTAAATTTTCTTTTCTAAACCACAATCTCAACACCAAATTCCTCAACAAAATAGACCAATCCCACAATAACATTGATAGTAAATTATCAAGAGATTAAGTCAAAAGATTCATCAACTAAAACATTTAAAACATCCAAAAATTCCAAATTTCTCTTTGACATTCAAAACCCAATATACTTCTCCAACCTCTCAACACTCTCAACTCAACACTAAAAACATGACAACAAGTTCTCAACCCAAGATAATAATCTTAACCACCTTAGAACCACAACCAACATCAAACTCCAAGGAAACTCATTAACCAACAACCTTAAATCTAACACAACAATTCATAGACTACAACTAACAGTTCCTATACCTGCAACAACAACCAAATTCAAGTAGAAATATCCAGAAAAATCAAACAAGAACCCAAGAATTCGAGAGTTACTGTTCATGGTACTGTTCACAGTCTCAAACACCTTCAAATCTTCCTCCACCGATCAAAACGAGCTGCAACAAGGTTAGGAACACGTTCAGCACTTCCCCAACAACCAAAACCCCCAAAGAATCCAGCCGGAAATCGCCGGAAACCGGACATCAAAGCAAAAATCCATTTTTTCCCATTTCTGCAATTCTCTTCAAATCTCTAAAACCGAAGCTACCCAAGGTGAAAGACTTACATGGCTAGAAGGAGAAGGAAGAGAGGATCACGCCGTGCCCAACCTTTCGTCCTGGGGTGGCCGGACGGCGACGGAATCGCCGGAGAGAGAGAGAGCAGCGGCGAAAAAGAAAGGGGGGGGGAGACTCGGGTTCGTCCCGTGCTCTCTCTTCCTTCTTTTTTTTTTTTTTTTTTTTGATTCTTTTTACTTTCTCTCTCTTCCCATCTGATTTTAACCCCTTTTTACCACAAATAGTAGCTCACAAAAAAGAAAATCATGCCAAAAATAGAAAATAGAAAATTCTATTTTTGGTCATAACTTTTCCGATATAAATCCAATTTAAACAAACTACGTGTCCACGAACTCGATTTTTCGTATTCTACGACAATCTCAAAGAAATTTCCTAATTTACAGGACTAAAGAAAAAGTCACTCCTCGGTCAACCACGGTAAAAAGTAACTAGTAGGTACGGGGCATTACAAACGATGGGAAGACTGTCTCATCAAAGGGACAATCAGCAAATCTAGCGGTAAAGAGATCGCCTGTCAAGGGTTCAAGGTAGTGGATGATGGTTGGAGATTCATAACCAACGTATATGCCCATTCGTGACAGGACCCGCCCCGGATTTCACCCTGAAATCCGAAGAGGCCCTGCGGGGCCCACCTTAGAAGAAATTCTACCAAAAATTTGACAGAACTTCTCCTAAAAATGGACAACCCAAAACCTGTATAAAAACATTTACACTTCTAAATCATCCATCCTTATTCTCCTGGAGCCACCCTGCTCCCTATATCACAACATCTCCCATATCACAAAACAATTATGAAACTTAAGAATATTAATCTCAAGAGTTATCAGAGCAATCTATTTCTTAGGCGTACAAGAAGGTAGAATACAAGATAAACGACCAATACTTTTATAATGAGGAAGCTATGACAGCTATGCCTCAACCCCAAGTACGCTCGACCTCAAGCTAAACTGGCCTGCAAACTGGGCATTTAAAACCGAAGGGCCCAGGGGAAAGCATTTAAAATCCGTTAGAGTGAGTGGACGAAAAATAAGTACTTTCAAATGTATAAGTAAAACTTAATGCTTTCCCAAGTTATTCTCTAAAATATCGCATGCAATAACAATCTTGAAAACACTCTTAATCATCCTCTTTACTGAAATCTCAATCACGTAACAAGAACATCTTGAAATCTCTTAAAATCTCATTCTCAATCCTTATAAAAACATCCTTTTCATGAGGCTCGTTTGATGACTAGAAAGGACTGCTGTCTAGTCATCTCATGCCATCTAGGAGGGACTGCCACCCAGATGACGCATCGGAAGGGACTGCCAACCGGAATAGGAGGCGGTGGATAGATGGGACTGCCAACTAGCCACATGTAGTAGACGGGACTGCCGACTAACCACAGGTAGTAGACGGGACTGCCGACTAACTACCTCATGTCATCTGGAAGGGACTGCCAACCAGGTGACTCATCGGATGGGACTGCCAACCGGGCTGTAGTCTGGAAGGGACTGCCAACCAGACTATTACCTAGAAGGGACTGCCAACTAGGTAAGATACGCATGCGCCAAAACTGGCCTCCTTAATAAAATGAATAGCCTCCTCAAGAAACTGAAAATAACCTCTTTCAATTACTTGCTTTCGGAAAGAAACTCGGTATTACTTCAATAAATCAATAATAATTCACCGAAAGCATAACTCAGGATTAACTCACTAAATCAAACCTCAATATCTCAATAAATCCTCGAAAGCATCCTCGAAAGCATAAAATCAAATACTCTGTAAATCAATAAATGCTTTCGGAAAGAAAACTCAATCTAACTTCAAGGCTGATAAGTACGGAGCTTAAAGCTCAATAAATCTTGATAATTCAATCATGCTCAAAAATTCGATGAAACATTCGTACTCGTGAATCCTCATAAAACCGATATTCGAAATCCATAATTCTCATAATATTTGCTGAATCAGTCACTTCTCGAAAATTATTCCTCAACTCAATAACTCATGAATGACTATCTCAAAAATCTATTAAAAGCCATCGGGAAGGAATTTCAATACTAATCTCGTAATTCATAAATAAATCTCGAAAAATTAACGCTCAAATATTCAAAACATAATTAAATCTCAATTGGAAGAAAATAAAAATACTGCATGCGGAATTAATTTAAAAACAAATGTCCACTCACTGTACTATTTAGACGACCACACAAACGGTTTCCTTCGTCGAGCAGTAGCTCGGTACGTCGTCCTATACACAAGTATACTTCGTGAATAACAATCCGGAAATTAAATACCATTCCCACATCATATCCTCATAAATCACCTATCCACTTCTTCTTGGATTCAATCCAAACTTTACCACTATTACCAATTCATCGATTAAGTATTCCAAAGCGGAAACAAGGGAAAATACGAAGGTCGGATTCCCATAATCGACACCCGTCTCACTAAAGTTCAGAAATTCCTAATCCATATCAAATCACTCCAAAATCCACCAAAAATCACATTTACAAACTCTACAACAAATATAGGATTTAACTAGCTAAAAAAAACAGAATATAAATCACTGTTCATACACCGCACTATTCACCGGCGAACTATTCATGCGGCTACACTGTTCATGCGGCGGCCAACTCCTCCTGCGGCCACCAAATTTCAACCACAGAATCATCTCAACATTCTAAGCACTTTTTATAACTGTGACCAAGTGAGAAAATACCTTGAAATGCTCCAATTTAACTATTCATGCGGTTAGATAGAGCTTTTGCAAATGGGGTGGCTTTCGGCTTCTACAACAGATTACAAGTTTTTCATGTGGACTTTGGCCCTTCAGATCATTTGCCTATATTTATTACAACCAAAGGGGAAGATTTGAATCAGCGATGTGGGAAAAGAAGAAAGTTATTTGAGAGCTTTTGGGTAAAACAAGAGGGTTGTAAACAAGTAGTGGAGGAAATGTGGGGTAGAAATGATGTGGGGAGAATGGGGGTGGGTGCAAAGTTGCTCCAATGTATGGATTCATTAGTTAGATGGAATAGGCAGCAGGTGGGTAATATACCTAGAAGAATCAAAGAGTTAAAGGAGCAAATTGGGGTGATGCCGTTTGATTGCATTGATGGGGCAGTCCAAAAAAGAAGGAAAGAGGTGATGATGGAGCTTGACAAACTGGAGAGACATGAAGAGGAGATTTGGAGGCAGAGATCGCGGGCTACCTGGTTAAAAGAAGGAGATAATAATACGAAGTTTTTTCATAATTTCGCCAAGAATAGAGGGAGTAGAAATCGGGTGAGGGGTTTGTTCAATTCTGAGGGCGAGTGGATTGATGATAGTAGTGGTGTTAAGGGGCTGTTTGTTGATTATTTTGATCAGTTATTCACTTCGAGAGGAAGTCATCACTTGGAGGTAATCTTGGAGAAGGTCCAAAGAAGGGTGAGTGATGCTATGAATCAGAAATTACTTGTGCCTTTTGGGAGAGCGGAGATAGAATGGGCTCTTAAACAAATGACAGCGCTGAAATCACTAGGATTTGATGGTCTCCCTGCCTTATTTTTTAAGCAATACTGGGATGTTGTGGGTGATGAGGTATGTGACTTTTGTTTGGGAGTGTTGAACGAAGGAAGAGACTTGGGGGATACGAATCATACCTTAATCACGCTTATTCCGAAAATTCCTGAGCCGCATCGAACATCGGATTTTCGCCTGATTAGCTTGTGTACTGTCTTATACAAGTTAATATCCAAAGCTATAGTTAACAGGATGAAAGGTTTGCTTGATACGGTAATCTCTCCTACACAGAGTGCCTTCGTTCCGGGTAGACATATTCATGATAATGTAATTGCGGCTTTTGAAACTGTTCATTCTATCAGGAAAAGTGGTGGTAGTGGTGTATCCAATCTTGTCTTAAAATTGGACATTAGTAAGGCATATGACAGAGTGGAATGGCACTTTCTTGAACAAATGATGTTGAAGCTTGGATTTGCAGAAAGATGGCTGCAGGACAGAAAATTAATTTTGAAAAATCAGCTGTTGCTTTTGGACCTGGAGTGAGAGCGGAAGTAAAAGTAGAGCTGCAACAGATCCTAGGTGTCCAAACTGTACCGTTTCATGAAAGGCATTTGGGACTACCAACTTTAGCGGGAAGGAATAAAAAGGAAATGTACAAGCGTCTTAATGAGAGGTTGGATCATCATCTTGTTGGTTGGCAGAGTAAATTTCTCTCGAAGGCAGGTAAGATGACCCTCATCAAAGCTGTGGCTCAAGCTATCCCTACGTACACGATGAGCGTCTTCAGACTACCGAAAGGAGTTCATAAGGCCTTTCAATCAAAAATTACAAGCTTTTGGTGGGGAAAGGGTGGGGGGAAAAAAGGAATGCATTGGTGTACTTGGGAGAAGTTGTGCCGCAGCAAATGGGAGGGTGGTTTGGGTTTCAGAGATTTGGAGTTGTTTAATCAATCTTTACTAGCGAAAACTTATTGGCGGATTATGCATGCTCCCCATTCTTTAGTTGGTAGATTATTAAGAGAGAAATATTTTCCGGGGACCGAGTGGCTCAGTGCTAGTGTGGGCAGGGGTGCTTCTCTGATTTGGAGGAGCCTGATTTGGGGGAAAGAAATTTTGGAGCTGGGTATGAGGTGGCGAGTGGGTAACGGGACACAAATATCGTTGAGGAATGATAGATGGATTCCCCAACCTTATAGTTTCAAGGTAATCTCCCCCATTTGCTTGCCGTGGAATTCTAGGGTGGCTGATCTAATCACTCCTAATGGTGAATGGAACGTGAATTTAATAAATACCCAGTTCCTGGATTTTGAAGCCCAGAAGATTCTCTCTATTCCTCTTCCCAGGAATGCAGGTTTGGATAAGCAGATTTGGCATTATAATAAGAATGGAAGATTCTCGGTCAAATCCGGGTATTGGGTGGCTGCTCAGGAGAGGCAACGGAAGGAAGGAACGATGGGGTCTGAGAGTTTTGTGGGAGGAAGTTCTGGTACCCAAAATGGCTGGAGAAGATTGTGGAGCTTAAGGCTCCCAAACAAAATCAAGGTGTTTCTTTGGAGAGCATGTAGTGAATTTTTACCTTGTGCTGCAGCGTTGAAAAGAAGGAGAGTGTGTGATTATGGGCGGTGTGGGAGGTGTGGCTCTGGTGAGGAAACAGTGATTCATGCTTTATGGGACTGTTCCTTTGCCCGTAAAGTGTGGAATTACACTTTCTTAGCTGATGTGAGTAAGGTGTGGAGAGAGAGGGATTTTTTTGCACTCTTTTTGCATGTGGCCTCGGTTGCTAGAGAGAATGACTTAGAGTGGTTTGGTGTAGTGGCCTGGGAGTTGTGGCATGAAAGGAATAATAAAGTACATGGTAATTATGCTTTGGGTCCAGAGAAGGTGTTTGAGAAAGCACTTTGTTGGTGGGAGAATTATATAAAGGTGAGTATGGAGGATGGTGCAGAAAGGGAGGGTGGCCATGTGATGACAGTGGGGTCCTCCAATTTGCGAACTAGGCAGTGGGTAAAACCTAGGCATGGTGTCATCAAAATGAATATTGATGGTGCCCTACAGTTGGATCAAGGAGTGTATGGAACTGGGGCAGTGTGTCGAAATGATATAGGAGAGTGTGTGGGGGTACTGGCCGTGCCGGGTGTTGGCTATGTGAGCCCCCAGACGTGTGAATTCCTTGCTCTTGTCAATGGGCTACACTTTTGTATTCAAGCAGGGTTTTCACTTGTGGAAATCGAAGGGGATGCCCGCAACGTCTTTTTGGCTTTGGACTCCACTCAGGAAGATCTTAGCATGGATGGAGCGTTAGTAGATGAAGCAAAGGTACTCTTAAGTCAATTTCAGTCTGTTAGTTGGGGCTTTGTCCCTAGAGAGTGTAATAAGGCTGCTCATTGTGTGGCCCGAGCAGCGTTGACACTATCCTACCCTACTTATTGGTGGATGATGGTGCCGGACTGGCTTGCTCAAATTTTAGTCAATGAGTCTGGTAATTGAACGTTTGTCAAATGGAGTGTGGCACTCTTCCCAACCATTTGTGGTGGGTTTAATGAGGCCACTATATACTCCTTGATGTAGTTTTGCTTATCAATGAATCTTTTTTCGATCAAAAAAAAAAAAAAAACACAAACCCGGAAATCTCCAAACCCACCAATTTGGAAATCCTTCAAATTCACCTTCCAAACGTGGAAATTCCAACTAGAAGTCTTGAGGGGAGATGATCAGTGACTCGAGGCGCTCCTAATAGAGCCAATTTCACCGCCGAAGATAGCCGGAAACTGGGGAATTTCGCCGGGGAAGCAAACTGCTACAGTAACAATGCTTGCATAAATTCGGGGTTTTCCGGCCAAATCGCCGATACCCACTGGTACCATCGTGTAGAGGAGGAAGAGACGATCCAAGGACAACTGGAATCAAGTCAATCGGACACCGAACGGTGAAGAAATCGGAAAAAGAAGGAGAGAGGGCGACGCGGGGGAAGAGGGGGAGAAAATCGGGGAGAGAGAAAATGACGAGTTACCACAGTAACTCGTCCTATTTATAGAAAGTTACTATGAACAGTAACTTTACCATTTCGCTTATAACTTTTGCATACGAACTCCGATTTTTACGTACCACATATGCACGCGCTCGGTTTAACGTCCTCTACAACTTTCATGAAGGAAATTTTCTCAAATTTTGACCCGAACAAAAAGTCAACTTTTAGGGCCCCCTAAAATGTCGAAACGGAGCCAAAAAGTAAATGTAAATGTCGTTTACCCATCGAAAGACTTGTAAACTTGTAAATTCGGATTCGAGACGTCACAATTCGTCGTTGTGGACCCATCTTAGTAAGCTGTGGCAGTGTAATAGGCACATAAATGGCACACCCAAAAATGTGTAAGTGTGAGACATTAGGCTAGTATCCAGTCACTAGCTGTAACGCATAGTAAGATTGGGTTGCAATGGGTCGTAGATGAATTAGCATCGCTGCATGCAATATTGCATATCCCTAAGTAGAAATAGGGAGATTGGTGCGCATAACCAATGTCCGTGCTATCATCTGTAGTCATTTGATAACAGCTTTTGCGAGACCATTTTCAGTATGAACATGGGAAACTAGATGCTCTACATCAATCCCCAGTGACATGCAATAGTCATCGAACGTTTTCGATGTAAACTCCCCAGCATTATCAAGTCGAATCGACTTAATAGGATGATCTGGGTAGTGAGCCCGTAGACGGATAATCTGGCCGAGGAGTTTAGCATAAGCAGCATTTCGAGTGGACAACAGCACGACATGTGACCAACGTGTCGACGTATCAACCAATACCATAACGTATTTAAAAGGTCCGCATGATGGTTGAATTGGTCCACAGATATCCCCTTGGATTCTCTGTAAGAACGGAATGAGTATTTTAGGATCCTTTGCGTAGGACGGTCTCGGTCCTAATTTCCCGAAGGAATAGGCTTTGCAAAATGAGCGAGGGGCCTTAGAAGCAACCAATGAGGATTTTGGTTGGGCCTGAGCGTCCGTAGCGCTATTAGAAGCAAAATGTGTGACTACATCTCCCATCATGGCATTAGAGCCATGGAAATTGGTGTGTGTGGCGTCATGGCCACGAGGAGAGGCAACCATGGCATCATGCTCATGGTTGGCGCCATTGATGGTGTCATCACATGGGACTTGGGCAGCCCTATGGCTCCCCAAGACGACTGCAGCGCTAGAAGCTGCAATTGTTGCGGTCTTGCTAAGTCCAGGAATCAAATTTCAATTCTTGCTTCTTCTTACTCTGAAGAATGGATGTCCGCGTGAAGTCTTTAGTATACGGAGCATCATGTCATGACTAGGGTGTCCTAGTCGGTCATGCCAAGGCCCATATGTGTCTGAATCCAAGAGATTTTCTCTTATGACATTATTGGATTCAATTGGTCGAACTGTAGTAACATAAAGTCTACTAGATTGACATATAAGCTTCTCTAAGATGCGCTTTCATCCGCAATCATTAGAGGTAATGCAAAGAAACTCCTTTCCATTCTCATTATGCGTTTCCACATGGAATCCGTTGGCTCTAAAATCTTTAAAGCTCAATAAGGTTCGATTTTCCTTAGGATCGTAGAGAGCTTCAGTGACTTTAATCAAGGTGCCATTTGGCAATAGGAATTGGGTCATTCCATGTCCTTGAACTAAACCTGACGGCCCAGCCATCGTAGTCACAGAGGAATATGTAGGCAACATCTCTAAGAATAATTGCCTATGTCGTAGAATTGTGTGCGTAGTCGCACTATCTGCAAGACATTGTAGTTCATCCATTCCTAAAAGAAAAGCTCATAATTAAAAAAGGAGTCATAAAGAATAGCACTCAACTTTTATTAATAAGCCAAACGGAATTACATCATCATTTCTTTAACCAAAAAAGAATCTAATCCAATAAACTAGCTAATGCAAAACAATGAGAGATGTCGGTAATTTCAATGCAAATGTGACCAGGTGAGTAGAGAGATGTCGGTGGAGCAAAGCTCGCTTAAGTACCACTTATCTCAAAACCTTCCTAGACATCACATTTACATTGAGTACGCCTCTTTGAAGAAAGACTAATACCATTGGCATCTACTATAATAATATGGCAATTGCCATATCTCTTGGAAATAAAAAGTCTTAATCAAAATCGCCAGTTTCTGGGTCTTGATCCTTATAGTCTTCCACCCTTAGATCAAGATCGCCATCTTGATCTTCTTGTTCCATGTAATTTGCCTCCCTTGCTTCACGATACATCTTGTATGCGTTTGCAACGTTCTGGGATGCTTTACACGCCCTTGCCCAATATCCAGGTAGTCCACATCTGAGACAAGCATCATTATGGTCAGATTCCCTTTATCGAGGCACTTTGGGAGTGCTATGAAGACGGTTATTGCCTTTGGTGGCGTCACCACCATAACCGGAGGCTTGGCCTCTCTCTCTCTTCACACGTTTACCTCCATGGTTCCGTGCACGCCTATCTTGGAGGTTTCCTTCCTCTTTAGGGTGAGAATATGGACCAGAAAGTCCAGGATTATCCCTACTCTTAAGGTTTCGCTCTTTGCGTCCTCCCTTGGAGGCGCGACTATAATTAGACTTCGGATTTGACTTAGTTCCCACGGGTCTAGAGTTATAGTTCTTCACAAGTATGTTTTCGTGCTTTTCAGCTACGTTCATGGCACCAATTAGCTCATGAAATCTTATGATGCATCTAGCATTGACATCAATCCGGTAGTTCTTGGCTATCATCAATGCAGAGACAGGGAAGGTGGAGAGAGTCTTCTCGATCAACATCGTATCAGTAATTTTCTGTCCACAGAATTCCATCATAGACTTGATACGCAGTGCTTCAGAATTGTAGTCAAGTACAAACTTGAAATCACAGAAGCGGAGGCTATGCCATCTCACTTCTAAGTCTGGAAGCAGGGAATCACGAACGTTGCCGAAACGCTGCTCGAGTTCTACCCATAGTTTTCTTGGGTCTTCCTCATTGAGGTACTCATTTTGGAGCGCGTCATTCATGTGCCTTGTCATGAGAATGATGGTTTTAGCTTCATTCGCCTCTCTTTTAGGTCTATTTGCTTCAAAAGCAGCATCTTGTTGAGGAGTAAGCACGTCCTGACTTGGCTCTTGGATCGTACTCAGGATCCCATCAGCCTTAAGATGTTGGTGCACATCACGGACCCGCTTGTGGTATCCTCCTCCTGTTGTCTCTAGTGGAGCGAAGCTCAACTTGTTCAGGTTACTCATCCTGAAAGACAACAAGAAAATAGGGTTAGTTTAGGAGAAAAAAAGGGCTACCACGAAAAACTATAATATTTCTTAGCATAGTCGCTTCCAAGAAATTAGGGATTTTCTGAGCGTAGTCGCTTCCAAGAAAATCCGATTCCAAGAGGGGTTTTGGATTAGATCGAAACAACGATGTATGTGGTCGATCGTTTTCTTCTCAACAAACTCTAAGTTTGGAGGACTCTACAAGCTTCATGCTTGGAGTGAGCACGAACCCCCACAGTTCTGCTTTTTGGTCTCCCCTATGAAGAAGAAAAGGGCGGTAGAAGAAGGGATGTTAGAAGTCCCTGATAAAAAGAAGAGAAAAGTAATAAAAACTTCAAAAACGGGAACTTTTAGAAAAGTTTACCTTGAAAAATTGCAGGAAAAGTTGGCCAGAAAAATGTCCTCTGAAAAGGGTTGACCGGCGTTGACCGCAGGTGCTGACGTGGCTGGAGGGTACTGACATGGCGCTCTGATGCTGACGTGGCAGGCTAACGTGGCTGATGACGCAGGGCTGACGTCAGTGGGCTTAAGGGTTTCTGTCTTTGGGCCGAGATCAGCTGAGCTTCTGGGCCTAGGGTTATTTTCCTTTTGGGCCAAAGCTTTGGGCTGGGTTAACTGAGGTAGGCAGCGGTTCAGCGGTGCAGTCTCTTCAGGCAGCCGGTTCGGCAGTTTCCAAGCCGGTTCAGGTGATGGTTTTTTCGGTTCCCGGAATCTGGGGACAAGGTGCAGCTACTGACAAAAGATGGTAGTGGAAGGTGGACTGGAAGATGGCAAACCGGGCAGGAGATCTCAAATTCTTCTTGGGAGGCCTGTTTGGTCTCTTCCAGTGGCCGGTTCAGGTCGATTCCGGCCGGTTCAGGGCTCTTGGAGGTGAAAACTTCAAGGTGGGCAGCGGTGGTTCCTAGGATTTGAAGGCTACGAATATATGGTTTCAGGGTTAGGACTTCGTGCTGATAACGTATTGTAGAGAAACTGAATTTGTGTGAAATTTGCTGTGTATTCTCATTGATAATAGAGGCCTCTTTATATAGAGGATTACAATGCATAGAATCTCAATCATACAAGGAAAGTAATCATACATTGAATAGGAATTTAGATCCTTCTAGTTTAAGCCTATTACTACTAGAGCAAGTAATCTAGAGTTTGGGCCAAACACAAATTAGGGTTTACTTGAACAGTTCTCTAATTTTAAGAAATTTTGTCATAGTTTTTACACCAATCTCTTCATTAAAGATACATTAAGGATAGAAATCCATTTGTTAGATTATTTACCTAAAAATTATATATTAAGATTCTTAAGGATGAAGTTAAGGATTATTGAACTTCTTTCATGGGAGGAGTCCAAACCTTAATCTAGTCTATATAATAGAATATTATGGTCTCTGCTCTCAATACAACAATAAGCATTAGTTATGCTCCATTCCAGAAGCTAGAGTTTAGTGAAGAGCAGATGGAAGAGCATCCTTACTTTTTTGTGTGTTATTGATGCTATCATTTTCTGCCACAATTATCAAGGGTATGTTTTCTATTCATATCCTTCATGTTGTATTCATACTCATAGTACATGATATCATATATATATATATATATGATTTTGAAATGATCTTTAAGTATACTTATATTTATATTCAATTTAACAAATTGAGTCGTCAAGTAGTTGACATTGCTGTTAGAGCTAAACCGCAATCGTCATCCGCTAATGTCAAGGCTAGTGCGTTGGTTATCAAGCAGTGACCTGCAATATACTTTTCGCAATGTCATCCATATTCTCCAACACTTCTACTGCATGATAAGGTGGGATTCTTGAATATTTCTATTATGATATCACAAATGGTGATATATATTTGTAGTGAGTAGAGCATTGGATGCTTTAGTTGGATGTGGTGATATACGGACATTTGTATTAGGAGCCCTTACTGTTGTGATAAGTGGAATCTCGGCCATCACAATATGTTACCATCTCCCTTGGCTAATCATAAAAATGTAAGCGTTGAAGCCGATTTATTTAACTTACTTTAAGGACTAATATTACTATTTTGAGGACTCATTTTATCACTTTTATGGCAATTGTAAGCATGTCATCCATTAAAACATTGTAGAATTTTCCAAAATTTTTACTGTGTGCGTTAGTTTAAAGTAATATTCGTAATAGTGAGGAAAATTAAGAAAATTTAGACATCAGCTTTGATTATGATGTTGTCACACATTTGGTAGAGACAATAGTTGTTTTTATGGGGTTGTTTCATTGCACTCTACAATTGTTTAATCCTACTTCACACTCGAGCCTTGTTATTGCTATTGTCCCATTTTTTTCATCATCTTATTTATTATTCTCTCTCTTGTTTTCTATATGACTTTTGTTTCCCAGACTTGGCAAAATTTGTATTTTTGTGTTATTTCTATATTTCATCCAAAGCTCCCTACTAAAGTTGGATTGGGGATTATTATGGTGCTAAATTGAATTTGATTTGGGGAATAACACAAATAAAAATCGATATATAATCCCATAGTTATACATGCGTGATCATTCAGTCATCAATACAATTACCTGGAAACTTTTTCCCCTTTAAGCCAAGTACATACTGATGCCCTGAACCCACAAGGTTAATATACACTCGCTCCACAGAGTTATATATTACACAAGCTTACGAATTAAATTGTCAACAATGAAATAAAACGTAAATGCTCCTCAGAGCTCACTACAAGCGAAAGTCTTAATAATGGTAAAGTCACAAAATTTGCTTCCTACCGTAAAGCTGCTAGCTCGCTACCTCAGTTTTCAGCCACGATTACACTGACCTACATGATTAACCCCTACACTGTTTGAATGGTGCACCGGGTTGCCACACAACAAACTCGGTAAGCTTTTGCAAGCCCGTATGAGTAACTCAAATAACTCATGCAAAACACAGAATAAACCCACATGAATCACGAGATAAACTCACAAGTTTCAATCATGAAACAACTCACACAAATCACTCGATAAACCCAGACGAATCACGAGATAAACTCACACGTTTCAATAAAGAAACAACTCACACAAATCACAGGATAAACCCATATGAATCACGAGATAAACTCACACGTTTCAATCAAGAAACTAAGCACGGCGGACAGACTAGAGCTCTAACTGATCGTATTCACTAACCCGGCCAAAGGCTTGAATTCCTAATTTTCCCACCCATGATCACATTTCGTGATCCTCGCGATTCAAATACTATCTCCATGCGAGTAATCCAATCTCCTGCTACGGACTCCGTAGGAGCACTGGAAAAAGTATACGCCCCCTGGCGTCTGGCACGCTCCACAGTATAATCAGTACTAGGATTGGGGAGGGCCGCTGCAAAACGCTCAAACAACCGCTCCACGGTCCGTAATAACCCTCGAGGTACCTGCTCATCATCACCCTCACCAGTGGGTGAATGGTTCCTACCAGCACGAGATCTGCGTCCGCGTCTCATTCCACCTGAAATTCCCATAATTTAGTTACACCAAGGTATTTACACCAACAACAGCTATCTTACATACTTGATTTGTACTTCAGCATCGAAGAGCAGATGATGGGGAACCGCTGCAGTCGGGCCATCACTCGGGAGGTACTGAATACTATCAAGCATGTAAGACAACTATAATAAGATATCGGCCACATAATCTAATAACCTAGTGCTCTGATACCAACTGACAAGACCCGACCCAAGAATCACCCCGAAACCTGGATACGAGCCTGCGGGGCCCACGTTTAGTGAAATCCTACCAAAAAATCGGCAGAACCTCCCCTAAAAATGGGCTACCCAAAAAGTTCACAAACCTGGACATGATTAAAACTTTAACTTCTACTCGAACACACAAAACCATATTGACATTCCAAGCGTATATATTACATTCGGAAAGTTCAAATCCCATCACAACCTCCGTAATAAGCATCAATTCGAACAAAAACATTCACCAAATTAAAAAGGGTTATCAGAGCAACACTAATAACTAACCCGATATCATACAAGGTAGGTTAAGTAATAACCTATGGACAAAACATAAGCGCTGATTCCAAAGTCTCTAGTGCCTGGACGAGATTTCGACAAATCTGAAATCTGGGCATTTGAAAACGAAGGGCCCAGGGTAAAACATATAAAATCCATTAAAGTGAGTGGACAAAACCGAAACAAAATCTAAACAATTAAAGGAATGCTTCCCCATTTCTCTTTTCAACAAAACCAACATGCAGCGAGACTCCACAACAATTCCAACTCAATCCTTTTCCAAGAAAACTCATTTGATGACTAGGAAGGACTGCTTCCTAGGCATCTCATGCCATCTGGGAGGGACTGCCACCCAGATGACTCATCAGAAGGGACTGCCAACCGAAATAGGAGGCGGTGGTTAGATGGGACTGCCAACTAGCCACAGGTAGTTAGAAGGGACTGCCAACTAACTACCTCATGTCATCTGGAAAGGACTGCCAACCAAATGACCCATCGGATGGGACTGCCAACCAGATGACCCATCGGATGGGACTGCCAACCGGGCTGTAGTCTGGAAGGGACTGCCAACCAGACTATTACCTAGAAGGGACTGCCAACTAGGTAAGATACGCATGCGCCAAACTAGCCTCCTTGTCAACTGCTTTCTTTTTAAATCCTTTACTTTCCACAAAATCACATTTACTCAAAATAGTAATCCAACTGAAAACTTAATTCTATGCTGCATGCATTATTTAAACAAAATAAAAGTCCACTCACAAGTGAGTCCCGCAGCTAATCCTGCTGCCTGCCCGTGTCCTCGCTCGAGGGCTCAGTACGTCCTGTAATAATTGGGCATGATAAAATTAACCTCACCAAGGAAATCATTAAAGCAATATAACTCATTTCCTTGAAAAAGAAAAATAAATAGTGCTTGTGGATAATTCCTATAAACTTCCCCCTCTTCAATTTATGATTCAGACTCTCAAAATCAGAGTTCAACAACTAATCAACATCCTCACTAGCTCTCTAATCTTCACCTTCACAAGGATCGTCTCGATAACTCACTTAATTAAATTTCAAATCCGTAATCACAATTATCCACCAAAATAATATAAATTCCTTTTCTAAAAATCTCCATATCAACTTCAAATTCTCAACCAAGTAGATTAAATCTGTACTAGGCCTAATAGCAATTTATCAAGGGATTAACCCAGAAGATTGTGAACCATAACATCAAAACAACCAACCAAACAATTAATCACAAGTCTAAAACAATGCCAATCGAAGGTTTCCAACAACAACAACACCTCACAATGCAGTTAACTAGCCTGATAACAACTCAACACGCCACCACCAGTGGCGGCGTGTGGTTTCACGCGCCATCACACCAAACCCCATCTCCGGCCAACCTAACTAGCCTAAACACATCACCACAGCAAACCCAACAATCTTTAAACCTGCAATAACAGCTAAAACTAAGCAGAAGTGGTCGGAAATTCAACCCAAAATTGGAAAAACCCGATAGCTACTGTTCAACACCACTGTTCATCATCACTACCACTTCCTCCGGCCAAATCAAGCTACAAAGAGGTTGGAAAAGTGTTCAATTCTTCACAGAGAACCAAAATCACAAGGATTTGCTGCCGGAGACCGCCGGAAATCGAAAACCCAACCGAAGGTTCTCAAACCCGATCGGCAATCCTCCCCCAAAATCGTTCAAAACAAAGCTACCCAACTAAAATCACGTACCTGAGATGAAAGAGAATGAAGAGAGGAAGCTTCGGTGGCTGGGGGCGAGTCCAACGAGGTCCGGCTGAGGTGAATTGCCGGAAAGGGGATGGGTTTGGGGAGGTCGGGCTCTGTCCCGATTCTCTTTCTCTCTCCTTTTAATTAACTATTTCCCCTTTTTAACAAAAAAAAACCAATATTTTAATAAGGAACAGTACCCAATTGGTCCTTGCCTTCAATTTTCCGTCAAAATCTATGTTAAATTGCTGACGTGACATTTCTTACACGTTGAAATGTCTATTATACCCTTACTTTTTTTTTTTTTTACCTCTTCTTCCAGCGCTCTCTCTCACACTCTCTCTCTCTTCCTCTCTCTTCCCTTAACCATTGTCAACGACCACCCCACCACCACCATCACAACCCTCATTCCTCATGCCGGCACTTCTGCCCCGCCACCTCCTCCACAACCCCTCCACAATTTTCCAGTACCATCACTTCAGAGAAGCTTTCTAAGGTTCTTGGAGTTGCCAAATTCGATTCAAAGATCTCAAATTTTTAGCTCAATTTGTTTTTTAATCCACCTTCAACTGCACCATGGTCTACCTCCTCTAAAAAGAGAACCCCAGGAACTCCATCATCGGGGGCGGCAGCTTCCTCCAGATGCGGCAGAGAAATCCAATTAGATATAAATCTGAGCAGCTTAGTTTCTGGCCAAGTTCACACTCAATCAAATCTTCAACATTCAATAAACCAAAAGCAACATTCTTGTTACTCAGACTCAATCGAATTGCATTCCGATCAATCCAGCCGATCCTAACTATCACCACAATAAAAAAAATAAAAAAATCTAAGTACTGAGTCGAAGCGCAAAATCGAACACTGAGAAATCTACCACGGGTGAATCTGATCTAGTAGAATTGGTCCTCCCAGACAGAATCGCACGTTTAGCACCGGGACTGTTGGCTTTCGTGGCCAAAGAGAATGGAGGAGGAGCACTATACCGGAATTCGAGTCCTCATCATCATCGTCATCTCCTGTGTTCTGCGAGGCCATTACTTGAGCAAGGAGCTGAGCTGCGGCCTTGGCGGTGAAGTTTTGAGTGAGTTTGATATTGGAGATTCCGGTGCTGTTGGGTCTGAAGAAAGCTCCTCCGATGGGGTCCTGGTTGGAAGGGTGGTTTGGGAAAGGCAAAGAGCCTGAGCCGGCGAGCAGCGGAAGCGAGACAAAGGTTCTGGAGAGTTTTAATGCACCTCCGATGCTCAGTTTTGATTCTAACCCTGAAATCGCTGAGATATGTGGGCGGATCCGAGGAGGTATTGAAAATTGTGGAGGTGGTGGGGCAGTAGCACCGGCGAGAGGAATGAGGGTTGTGATGGTGGTGGTGGGTGGTCGTTGACAATGGTTAAGGGAACAGAGAGAGAGCTAGAAGAAGAGGTAAAAAATAAAATAAATATAAAAGAAAAAAAGTGAGAGTATAATAGACATTTTAATGTGTAAGAAACGCCACGTCAGCAATTTAACGGAGATTTTGATGGAAAATTGACGGCAAGGACAAATTGGGTGAAATTGGAAAATTTAGGGACTTTTTAGGTGAAATTGAAATGTCTGGGACTGAAACGTCGACTCCCAATAAGTATAGGGAGTAAATGTACAATATTTTGTCCTTATTTTTTTTTTTTTTTACCTTTTTAAGGCTAATTTGAAAATGAAAATGATTAGATTTACTGGAAATTATTCAATCGACGGTGATAACTTGGCATATGCCACATCATTTGGTATAAGTTTTTTGTATAATTTTTTGGTGTATGTAGCACTACTCATATCTGAGTAAGGTCTATTAATTTCTATTCTTTTTTTTTTTCTAGAAATGAAAATGATAAGGGTGGTTCTATTCAAACCTCCCAATTTACTATTTAGATCTCTTCTAATTTTTGTAAAAATTTATTTCCTATTTTACCCCTTCTACAAATAAAAAAAAACGAAGAAAAAAAAACTGACTCTTTAATTGGTGTTCTCCTCAACAGAGTAATTCTGCATTACAATCACAAATTATTGTTCAAGCTAGCCAATAAAATAAATTAGGGATGAACAATCAGCCATAGTGCAATACGTACATTTCAGCCAATGCCTCAAGCAAGAATGCGACAGTGCCAAAGAAGAAGAGCTAGAAACTGGTTTTGCCTTAGCTAAGACCTATGCTGCTTTGTGAAAGAGTTCAGGTGTCATATTATGATTGAAATGCGTGTTTTGATGTTTATGCATGTTTTGAATCTATGGACTTCTAAACTTTAATGCTTACTAAATGTGTTTGCCAGCTTAGTCACCTAAAAAGTATGTTTAGGAAACTAATGAATCGGAAACATGAACTTGACCACTTCTTGAATCCGTGAGCATGAGTAGCCTTTAGGTGGTGGCTTAATAATTCCTAAGGGAATTGTTAAGTTGCTTGAATTTCTTACTTTAAACTTAATGCATAAACCGTGAGTTTAATTGCTCTAAGGAGGTGTTAGGCTTGCGGTTTATAGTCCACTTGTGTTTTAATGAAATATAAATGGGACTAAGGTTGTGTAATTTAACTTAGCTTTACCAAAGTTTGTTAAGTTGCATGATTAGTTGGTTTCTTGGTAGCTTCACCAAGGCACTAAGGGGAAATTTATCAAACCATGATATTACATCAAGTATTGGTTACATTTTGTGCATGAGTAAGGTTAGGTGTGATGCCTAAGTCTCTACTCCTCTCATTGATTTAGGCTTAGTTTGGGATTGTTGTGCTGTGAGCGGAAGCACTTTTAAATTTGCTGTGAGAGGAAACACTTCTGATTTTGCTGTGACAAGAAGCAGCTGAGTGTTTGGTAAACTGTTTTTGAAAGTGCTGTGAGAACGAAAAGCAATTTCGGAGTGTTTGGTAAATTGTAAGTAAAATGTGCTGTGACGGTTTATAATTACTAAAAAGGACATAAATGTTGAAAATACCAAATAAATACCACTAAATAAAAAACATTATGTTCATCTAATTCTTCTTATATTTTCTATTGATTTTTCCTTTTGTTTTTTTTGGAGTGCATTTCTCATTAAGGGACCATTCCAAATAAACAATGAATGAGTTACCAAAAAAAACAATAAATAACCTTAGAAACAAGACTCGGGCAGTAAACAAAAAAAAGAAGAAGAAGACCCATTATCCCTCCTAGTGCACAACGATCAAGGCGGAAGAAAAACCAAATAGCCAATTTCATCTTCATCTTGTTGATTTTTTATCCTGATCTACCTTTTTCTTCACATTTCCACTTCTTTTCTTTACTCAATTTCATTTACCCATATTTGTTTCCCCTCTTTTTTTCTCTTTCTCTCTCTTCATTCTTATGAATTCTTGATCTATGCTTTGTTTTGGGTTCTGAAATTTAACCATGGTGAGATGCTGTGATGATTGTGTTGAGTTTGTTCCCAGATGGGAAGGGAATTTTGAGTCGGCTTTCAATATTGCAGGTGCCATTATGAGTTTCGTTTCTTGGAATTTTGTGATGATTTTTCTGGGTTTCAATTCGATGTTGATGAGCTCTTGAGATATGGAGATAGGTCTGAGTCTACTTTGCTGATTGATTTTGAGAGTTTGGGATTATGGGTAAGTGTTTTAGCTCTTCAAAATTGTGGGATGTTGCTCTCTTGAAGAAGAATGATTCATCTTGCTTTTAATTTTGCACCTGGATCTGGAGGATGAAAGACGTACCTTTGACGATATGGGCTAGCTTCTTGCCAGTTAGAGAGAAGAAGCAGTGAGAGAGCGAAGGATGTGGACGTGAAAGAAGAAACAACAAACCAGAAGGACAATTTCACCAATATTGGAAATTTCATTAACTCTTCCGCGTCTTCAACTTGATTCCTGCATAAGCAAATTTCCAAAGCTACGAAATTGAGCTTCTTGATTTTCGCAGTTTAAGGAAGCACTTCCGGTTGGAAGTTGATTGTAGAGGTTTTACCAAACAACTCAACTAAATTGTAAAAGCACTTTTGGTCCCAAAATCAATCCCAAACTGGGCCTTAGTCTCCATACTTTTATTAGCTTAGTTTATTTTATGCAACTTAGTTTATCTTAAAACTAAAATCAACCAAGCCGCTTACTATCATAACTGTTAATACCATCCTTGCAATCTTTAGCTTCCAAAGGGCTAAGGTTGTGAACTTGTACAAAGTTAGATTGCATGTTTTTCTAGACTTTCTTGCGGAAATCTAGCTAGGTTTGAGTTACTTCCAATCCTTTGGGCACGACACTCTTCACTTCTCTATATTAAAACTTGACCTCCTACACTTGGGAGTAGGTAACATCACACATACATTTGCATATACTTTCATACTTAATGATGTCTCTAACAAGTTTTTGGCGCCGTTGTCGGGGATTGAGGTAAAACTCAATCCCTAGCTAATTGGTTGTCGTGGGACTAGAGAATCCGTGTAGTTTATCTTTACTTTATTTTGTTAGGTTTTGTGGTAGTTTTCTTATTTTTGGATTTGTGTAAGTACTTTGGGTAAGTAGATAGTAAAATATGGTAAGAAATACTAAATTGAGCTTGTCAAATTAATAAAAGAATATATATATATATATATAAATATATATATATATATATATAGTCTTGCTTATTTACTATTTGCTTATTACTTATTGCAAGTTCACCTTTTAGTATGTTTCAATTGGTTGTTGAAAGTAAAAAGTTGTAATTGCGGTAAAATTGGACTAATTGGAGCATATTGTACTTGTGAAAGTTAGTCTTAATTACTCATTCTTTTTACTTAAAACTTGTACCAATTTCGCTTTTAGCTTGTAAGTTTAAAATTTCTTTGAATTTATCAAGGTATTTTAATTTCACTTCTTTAAGATTTGAATTTAATTAGAACTTGTGGAGTAGGATTTTATCTTTGTACCGTCGAGTTTATTCACTCTTCACAAGTGGGCTCATCTGATTGAATTAATTCATGAGGAGTTACCAAAAATTTGAGTGTTAGACAACACCCAAAGATGGATTCCTATTCCCCTTTTAAGTAAATTGGATCGAAATTTCACTATAGTAATGGATTGGTTCATCACTTTTCACCACTCGGCTCACCTTAAGAAGCGATGTCTAGGTAAGAGGCTAGGGATTTATCTCGGGTGTTATGCCGTGTACTAAGTGAGCCTCGCTCTACCAAAGCCGACACCTACTCTTACCTGGTCGTACTTCGATAAGTGTTACCGAAGGTTGAAGTGTCAAACTTTGCACTTAAGTTTGGAACTATGCCAAGCGTTGCACTTAGCTTGGAACTACGCCAAGCTCGTTACACCTAATTTGGAACTACACCAAATTTGAAATCCTTCTTCCATTTGCTTTTCTACTTACAAGTTCTTGCTAAATTCTTATCCTCTTAGAAGTGCTAATAAAGTTCTATTGATAAAGGAAGGGAGGTTAAAAAAAAACAAGTCTTTGAGCATATTGCACATATTTGGGTAAAAAGCGTAAATAGTTAAGTAAGCTCTAACAATTGCAATTTGCAAAATTTAGAAAGATTTGTGCGATTACTCTTTTTAAGTGTGTTAATTTGTATAGATTCTTGTATTCTTATTTACTAACACTTTCGACTTGTGTGATTCATAGATGTATATGACTTTGTCCCCTCAATTTAGAAGTGGTTTACACACCGTTCTAGAGCCTAACGATCAAGAGACACCGCAAGGGCAATCACTTAAGCTCACGGCCCCTTCTTCATCTACTATCTATTCTAATCCATCGGTTCAATCATCCGAGGAAGTTTCAATTAGTTTAAGTGATAATCCGGAAAAAGGAAGTCCGGTTCTAGTTGTTAATAATCTAGCCACCTTGGATAGATTATTCAAGCTAGACCAAGAAGCAAGAATTGCAAATCCAAGCCTTGGACCGAGAGAGTACCATATTATGATGGCCGGCGAAGAGGAAAGAGAGGAAATGGGAGAGCAAAGGCCAATAAGGGATTGTGCCTTACTATCATTGTCTACACATTCAAGATGCATTGTCTTACCACCATGTGCCTCTTCATTTGAGATAAAGCCAAGTTTCTTGCAAACACTTCCAACCTTTTATGGATTGCCAAATAATGATCCATATCACCATCTACTAGAGTTTGAGGAGGTATGTGCAAACATTAAGCTCAATGGAATGACGGAGGATGGTTTGAAGCTTCGGTTGTTTCCATGTTCCTTGAAAGAGAAAGCAAAGATGTGGCTCAACAAGTTGTCTTCTAATAATATCCACTATTGGGAAGAAATCAAGCCTATCCAAATTTCTCTCCAACTAGCCGATAGAAGTGCGGTGTATCTGAGAGGAGTCGTGGAGGATGTCTTAGTGCAAGACGATGAATTGGTTATACCGGTCGATTTCGTTATTCTTGACATAGAAGAAGTCTACCAAGATGATCTCCCTATCATCTTTGGTAGAGCTTTTAGGGCCACGGCGGGGATAAAAATTGATGTGAAGTTGGGCTTGCTTACCATGACGGTGTATGATACAACAATTGGCTTTAAGATATTCGATGAATTGAGGAAGCCCATGAGACTCCAAAAAGTCTATTCTATTGAAGTAGAGGACAAGATTGATGACTTAGTGGAACACACTTTTCATGAGACTTCATCAAGTGATGCCTTAGAAGCGGTATTAGCACACTTTGGGATATATTTTTATGAAGAAAGTACTATAGAGGAGGTGGAGCAACTTGATTCTTATCTTCCTATGGGTAAACCGACACTTGAGGATGGTTAGTACACAAGGCATGAGGGTGCTTTTGGGTGGAAGATTAGTAAAATAAAAAGGTTGAGTCCTACCATTTGTATGCATCGTATCTACATGGAAGATGAAGCTAGACCTAGAAGGGAGCTACAAAGAAGACTTAATCCCAATGTGGGAGAGGTTGACAAGAAAGAAATCCTTAAGCTCTTAGATTGTGGCGTCATTTACCCAATCTTAGACTCAAAGTGGGTATCTCCTATTCAACTTGTTCCTAAGAAAGGTGGTATGACCATGGTTGAGAATGAAAGGGGTGAATTGGTTCAGCAAAGAGTGGTTGATACATGGAGGGTATGTGTTGATTATAGAAAGTTGAATGCCGCCACTGGCAAAGATCATTTGCCATTACTTTTCATGGACCAAATGCTTGAGAGACTTGTGGGGCATTCATATTATTGCTTCTTGGACGGTTATAGTGGTTATAATCAAGTCCCGATGACCAAGAGAAGACCACTTTTACATGTACATATGGCACTTATGCATACCGGCAGATGCCATTTGGCCTTTGTAATGCACCAATAACTTTCCAACGGTGTATGATGGCAATTTTTTCCGATATGGTAGAAAACTTTTTGGAAGTATTCATGGATGACTTCTCCGTGTTTGGTGATAGTTTTCAAGAGTGCCTTGACCATCTTTCTAGTGTCTTGATGAGGTGTGAAGAGAGTAACCTTGTGCTTAATTGGGAAAAGTGTCATCTAATGGTGCAAAAGGGGATTGTTCTTGGCCACATGATCTCATCCGAGGGCATTGAAGTTGACAAGACCAAGATTGAAGTAATTGAGAAGTTACCGCCTCCTACTAATGTCAAGGGGGTAAGAATCTTTCTAGGGCATGTAGGGTTTCACTGAAGATTCATAAAAGACTTCTCTAAGATCGCCAAACCCCTTTGCGACTTACTAGCGAAAGATGCTCCGTTCCTTTTTTATGATACTTGCCTTATGGCCTTTGAGAAGTTTAAAGATCTACTTACTAATGCTCCTATTATTTGCTCACTGGATTGGTCGCTTCCTTTTGAAATCATGTGTGATGCGAGCGACTATGCATTGGGGGCTGTGTTGGGCCAATGGAAGGAGAAGCTCTTATGCCATTTATTATGCAACCAAGACCATGAATGATGCTCAAGTGAATTATACAACTACCGAAAAAAGAGTTTTTAGCGGTGGTGTTTGCATTAGAGAAGTTTCGGAGCTATTTATTGGGGTCAAAGGTGATAGTTCACACGGACCATAGTGCTCTCAAGTACTTGTTGTCTAAAAGCGATGCCAACCCAAGACTTTTAAGGTGGATCTTGCTCCTTCAAGAATTTGACTTAGAGATTGTTGATAAACCGAGGAAGATTAATTTAGTAGCTGATCACCTATCTCGGCTTACTTGTGAGAGTGAAGATAATAAGGTGCCTTTGCATGACTCTTTCCCCGTATGCGATTGCTCTCTTTGCTTAAATGGTCACTTCCTTGGTTCGCACACATAGTTAGCTACTTGGCAAGTGGGGGAAGGATTTTTCCGAAGTCCTTTGATTTCCATGCTAGAAGAAGATTAATGAAGGAGGCCCGACACTACTTTTGGGAGGATCCATATTTGTTCAAACAATGCAAAGATCAACTTGTTAGAAGGTGCATACCGGAGGAAGAAATACTAAGTGTCTTATCATTTTGCCATGATCATGCATGTGGTGGCCTTCAGGGAGGAAAAAGGACAGCTAAAAAAGTTCTTACTTGTAGGTTTTGGTGGCCTAGTCTCTTTAAGGATGCTCACTCTTTTGTGTCTTCTTGTGACCAGTGTCAAAGAGTAGGCAACATTTCTTCAAAAGATCAAATGCCTTTGAATACTATCTTTGAGGTGGAGCTTTTTGATGTTTGGGAGATCGACTTTATGGGCCATTCCCAAGCTCATATGGTTATCTATACATCCTTGTGGCGGTTGACTACGTGAGTAAATGGGTGGAAGCCGTAGCCACCAAGACAAATGACCGTAAGTTGTGCTCAAGTTTCTCAAGGAGCACATTTTCACAAGGTTTGGCACCTCAAGGAGCATTATTAGTGATGGTGGCTCAAACTTCATCAATAAACCTTTTGCGGCCTTACTAGAGAAATATAAGGTTAAACACAAAGTATCCACCAAGCGGCCAAGTTCAGATCTCCTACCGAAAGATAAAAAGCATCTTGGAGAAAGTAATGTCTACTACAAGAAAAGATTGGGAAATGAAGCTTGATGATGCTTTATGGGCTTATAGGACTGCCTTCAAGACACCCATTGGTATGTCTCCTTACCGCCTTGTCTATGGAAAAGCATGTCATCTACCGGATGAGTTGGAACATATAGCTTATTAGGCTATGAAGACCCTAAATTTTGATATGGAGAAGTGCGGGGAAAAGAGGAAGTTAGAGCTTTGTGAATTAGAAGAGCTTAGGATGAATGCATATGAGAATGCCAAAATCTACAAAGAGAAAACCAAAGCCTTCCATGACCAAAGACTTAAGATGAAGCACTTGGAGGTTGGGCAAGTTGTACTACTCTTCAACTTTAGGTTAAAATGGTTTCCCAGAAAGTTAAGATCAAGGTGCATTGGGCCTTTTGAACTTGTGGAAGTATTAACAAAAATGTTAATTTGCGAGGAATAAATTTGTCGCTGAAAACTTAGATTTCCTCGCCATATTGTTTTTGCGAGGAAAATATTTTGGTCGCCAGTTCCTCGCGGTAGGGTGGTCAAGAAAAGTTTCAGCGAGAAAAATAATACTTCCTCGCCAATCCCTTTTCGCGATGAAAATATTTTTTTCTCGCCGTTATTCTTTAGCTACAATTTTTTTCCTCACCTAAACTCATACTTTTTTCTCACTGAAAATTTTTGAAGGCTAGAAAATAGTCGTTAAATATATTTCCAGATAAAATAAATTTCATCGCTAGAGTATTATTTCCTCGCTAATGATATGTAAATAATTTAGAAATTATAAATAATAAAAAAATTGAAAAAACATTTTCGTCGTTGTAGGTATCTTTTGGCAAGGAAGTGTTTCCTCACTATAAGCAATCTTTAACGAGGAAATTTATTTTCTTCCTTATATGACGAGGAACTTTACATTTGTCGATATAGGTTATGTGGTTTATAGCGAGAAAATTTACTTTTGTCGTTGTATGTTGTATAGTCTATAGTGAGGAAATTAACATTTTGTCGTCGTAAGTTGTATAACCTATAGCGATGAAATTTACTTTCATCGTCGTACATATTATAATCTATAACGAGGAAATTTATTTTTGTCTTCATAAGCTGTGTATTCTATAGTGCTGAAATTAAATTTCGTCGTTAAACATTCTATAACCTATAGCGAGGAAATTCTTTTTCGTTACAATTGATTGCTTGTTATGAGGAAAATGTTGACAATACAGATGGTTTTGTCACTGATTGTTCTCTACCATATTACATCAAAATATTTAAAACTAATTGAAATAGTCAAACCAATAATAAATCTCATAATAATAAAACCAAAATAACAATCAAAGTGTTCTCTAACATAAGGAGTAACAAAAATAGTCTAAAACCAATAACAAAATCAAGATAATCTAAAAATCATTTCTCCATGTTTAAGTTCTCTAATAAAGAGATACTAACTTGATGGATGTTGCATGGAAAAGTTAGCCATAAACTCCTCAAACTTTTTGGCTTGCTCCTCCAATCTTTGGATCACCTCATTTTGTGAATCAATCTTTTGTTGTTGAGTCCCTACAAGGTGTTGGGTCTTCTGAAGCTGTTCTTGCAACTCTCTGTTCTTTTCAGACATTTCATTTATCGACAAATGATAAACCCTTAATGGTGGAGGTCTGGGGCCAAAACCACAGCCCTTGATGTAGCCTGATTTGACTCCGAGGACTTTTGCACAAATTTCATCATCTGTCATTGTCCGAGTTCCATCAGGTTGAGTTGTCTCAGTTCGCATCTTAATCATTTCATCCTACAAATAAAAAATATATACAATTTGATAATTTTACCTATAGTCATGGTCAACATATATACATTATAGAGTTTTTGTCCATATGTATGCATCGTTAACAAGCTACTTACCCACTTTGCTTTTGCTCTCAAGTCCCAACTTTTTTAGTGCTTTTGTACTCTATTTCAAAGCGATCAATTGCACCTTGCATGTCCCCAGTCTGTGCTGCCTATTACGTTCAAACACATTCTTTTAACATCTACAAATACATATTGAAGCTATAAATTTATAAATAAAATTTATAAGTATCTTACAATTTGCTCTTGGTGAGACATAAATGACTTTGACCCAGCTTTGTGGTGATGTGTCAACTTTGACCTATTTATAGCATTCTTCTCTGAACGAATCAGAAAATTATTATGAAATATCAAACAGTTAGTTGGAATCTGAATGAAAAAGAAAACTAATATAACAAAAAAGTAAAATGTGTTGAAAAATAGTAAAAAAAAAAAAAAACAATATTGTACCTGAAACTTTTCAAAGAAAACTCACAAAAAAGTAAACTGTGTTGAAAAATAGTAAAAAAAAAAAAACAATGTTGTACCTGAAACTTTTCACTAGAAAAACGAGCACAGAGAAACTCTCATTCTTCCTAAGTCTTGACATCATCGTGTTTGTTTTCAATTGCTTCCTCAATTGTTGAAAATTTCTCAAAATGTTTTTTCAACTTATAACGAAAATTACAAAATACAGTCTAACATGTTGTAATTACATATCTCTCGACCCAAGCAAGAGACATGTCAATGTCAAACTTGTTCTACATATAAATAATTTCATGTCAAACAAAATATTAGTTAAAGCAATCAATGTAAACTTACATTCTAGAAAAACAAACCATCACTCACCGTTATTCTTTTAATCAACTTATCCACTTCAATTTTTGGAATCTTCTTCCATTTTTCCACATTTAGTGGGGCATGGTTTCGAACTGTGAAACCAATTTCGTTGGCCAACATTTCAGCATATGGGCCTATAGGTCTGCCATTTTGTTCAGTCAGAGTGACAAGTATTTTAGCATTCAATTGAGAAAACAACTTATCTGCATTCACTCCTCTTGTCTTTCCCCGCACCTTTTTTGTTGGACCTTTAACATAATTTTTAATTAAGGAAGTACACACATATATTTAGTTTTCAAAATATAACAATATATATAATATTGTATATACATGTAGGAGGCTCTTGATTACTAGCTGACATCACATTATCATTTTGCTCTTCAGTTGTAACATTTATCAATAGCTGATCATTAGCAGTTTGATGCTGAAGACGTGAACTAATTCTGATTCCTGTCATTATACATATAATTTAGGTATACCCTTCTAATTTGCAATTCATGAAAACAAAATTACATTCCGCTCTCTTTTCTCTACACTTCTTAGTACATAAATAATTAAAGTGATAAAAATTGAATTCAAGAAGATTGCAATACTAACTTACCCGTAGTAGTTCGTTCTGTAGTGGTACCAATAGCAGAATTAAGTACATCTTCTAAAAAATTTTGGCATGGCTGATCAGTAGTTTGCATACGAGAGCGTTTACTCATTACACTACCTATTATTACACACACATGTTAAATTAATCAATATGAATCAAATCAATAAGTTAAATCTAACTTTCTATAAATATTGTTGTAGCAAAACAAAAATTGAAAAATTACCTAAAGTAGAACGAGATCCATTTGGGCATGGCAAATCAGTAGCTGCTACACGAAAGCGTTTACTCGGTGCATTACCTGTTGTTATACATACATTTAAATTAAATTATTAATTATTCAACCATATAAATGAATTATAAACTTATAAAAAAAAAATACAATACATACCAATAGTTGGCTTTTGAATGTTATACACATTGGAATGGCGCATCTTGTGACTACTATTATAAAAAATACAAAATCAACAAATAACAAACTTCTTTGTTAAAAAAAAAAAAATCTATAACAATAGATAAGAAAGCACTTGCAATAGCCCCTGTTGGTACCAGAAGTAAATGTACTTACAAGACACATAAAGATGTGATCAATTAAATGAATATTTATTTAATCCATTGAACATACATTTTCAATATACAGTCTAGTCCTACATGAGTCTTACTTCTATCGAGCATGTGCACTCTACCAAAGGACTAAGCAATATAGTCAACTGCTAAGAAATTTAAAAGAAAATGACCATGAGAAACTAAACCAATAACTAGTTTCATTCTAAAATCAAGATCAAAGAATCTAAAGTGATGGTGTGATGCCCCATAAATTCGTATTTATTAGCTGAAACTTAATTTCGTGATTATCGGACGATTTCGGGGCTCGTGGATGGAACGGAAATGTTTCGGGCGAATAATTATTCAGGAAGCGTCATTTTAGGGGGGCGCAAGGGTTGACTTTTTATTCGTTGGGTATCTCTAAAAACTTCCTTCACGAAAGTAGTAGAGCATGTCAATACAAGTTCGTGGACATGTGGAACGCGGAAATCGGAGTTCGTATGAGAAAGTTATGAGTGATTGAAGTTTGGGGAAATTTCTATAAATATAAGAAAATCTGAGATTTTTTCATAAATCCTAAAACTTCCAAAATTTCTGGATTTTTTCATAAATCCGAGATTCTCTCTGTTCTCTCTCCTCACTCCGTGCGACCCGACGGTGACCCGACCTGGACCCATCTCCGTTTACCGGCCACTAGTAGCGGCCGACCCGGCTTGGACAGACGCGCCTCAGCCTCCGTCGTCGACCCTTGGTGTTGGTTTCACCGGTAGAACACCTCAGAGGGAGATCGAAGGCCCTCAGTTGTATGATCGGGACCCGACCGGTTTCCGATCTCCGGCGACTTCCCGGCCGATTTCTTCACGGTTCTGGGATCATCTCTTCCTCCTGATCATCCTCATACCTACCTTGAAGGACGATTTTGCATGAGGAGTGAAAAATCAAGGTTTGAAAATCAGCGGTTCTGGTTGGATCTTGAATCTTGATCAGACGGCCAAGATTAATCCAACTTCCAAGTTTGATCTAGGACGATCTAGACCGAATCTCTCTTAGCTCCAGGTAGGGAAGTTGCTCATCCCTTAAATATGAACAAGTTTGTAGTTGGTCACTTTGCCATCGGAGGTGGTTGGCCGGCGTTGACCGCCGTTGACCGGCACCGTTGACCGCCCACTGCCGACGGCGCATGGCGGGGGGTCTAGCTTCCTTTTTCTGTTATGTTTTCAGTTTATTCATCTACACATCGATACGGTCGTTTTGATATATTATAAGGTTATTTTGGAGAAAGTTGATGCATGCTAGGGTTTCAGTTTTACGCATTATCTTCGGTTTGCAATCCGCGAACATCCGACCTTTGGATCTTCATATAATTTTGATAGGATAATCCCAAGGGCGATCCGTGAGAATCTGACCGATGGATCATTGTTTAAGTGTGTTATGAATCAATTGCTAAGTTAGGATCTTATTTTGATTAGGTGATTGACGATTTTGGTTTGGTGGACGGTTGTGATTGTGATTTTGGGCTGTATTGAAGACGCAGCTGGATTTGAGGTGAGTAAATCTCACGTGGTTCATTTACGAACAGATTTATTTATTACTCGGAATTACTTGTTTAGTTGTTAAATCATTTTCGAAACAAATTATTTGTTTTAAAATATATGAACTTGATCGACAACGGTTCATGGGTAGGTTAAAATAATGTTTTAATATAAAATGATTTTCAAGAAGTATAATTTATAAAACAATAGTTGGTATTAGTAGTCATTCCTGCGTGAATGACTATGGATATATATATATATATATATATTTACATGGAATATATATATCTGGATGGTGTGGCATTATGATATGTAGACTTTTGATGATTTATATTGATAAAAGGGTGATTTGGAGTTGTGGTATGACATTTGTGAGTCGTGTGGGATTTCTTTAAATGTCTTGTTCTGAGGGCCAAATGGTCCGAAGTCCGAAGGTTACAGTGGTAAACCTGGGTGTAATGATATCGTAAGGCTGAATCTCGGTTGAGGTGACAGATTACGATTCAGTTAGAGCTCTAGTCTGTCTGCAGTTGTACTTCTTGGGGGATAACTTTGTGTTATGGCACTCAAGAGTACATGTTCTCAAAAGAGAGTTTCGAATGTTTGGAGTTGATGGGTGATCATCGACTTTAGTTTGCAGTTGACGGGTGATCATCGATTTTAGTGTGAGTTGTTTGACTTCCTCATTGATTTTCCTTCTCATTCTATATGTTGATTTAATTGTAATCTCCTTAACTAAAATACACGCAGGGATTACTATGATGTTGAGCTTTGTGATTTTAGGTGATCTCTTGAACTAATTTTCTATGCAGGGATTACTAATTTTTATCTAGTGTGATTGTATGTTTGGTTGTGTTTTGTGGAGTTAAATGTTGTTGTTTTAATTTATCTCACGAGTTGAGAAATTATAAGCATGAGTGATGTGAGTCATTTTAATTGAGTTTACTCATACGAGCTTAAAAAGCTTATCGGGTTTGTTGTTTGCAATCCCGGTGCACTATTCAATGGTGTAGCGGTTATTCCTGCAGGTAAGGACCATCAGGGCTGAGTACGAGGGCGTGGTGGCAGCAGTGTTAGGTTCAGAACCAATTTTTGTTAGTGTACTGCTATTTTTTTTTGTATGCTCCCAGCGAGCGTTTACATTTGTATATCAGTTCTCTCGAGTTTTGTAAACACTTGTTGATGTGATATTCAACTTAAGTGATCGAATCTTTATTGACGTTTTGTTGTTGCTCAGATTTAATTAAAAAAGTTTCTTTGCAATTTTGAAAAGTTGGTTAAGTTATTGCGTTTTAGATTTGAATATCTTTATTTGAAATTCGGGGCGTGACAGATGGCCTGCTGTATACCCTTATATTAAAAGAATCATTGTAAAATCAAAAGTGACAACCTGTTGTGTGATGATAACTGTGAATTTAAATTACCTGGGAAAACTGAATCAATAAATCATCTCATTCTAAAATCAAGATAAAAAAATAAATAGTTCTTTAGCTTGTGAAATTGTTTCTCGAATATTTAAGTACGCAAAGGAACAAACAGAACCACTAAAAGCAAGAACACCAAGAGCATCTTTTTGGCTGCATATGACAGGATCCGCCCCGAATTTCACCCTGAAATCCGAGGTGGCCCTGTGGGACCCACCTTAGGAATAACTCTACCGAAAATTCAACAGAGTTACCCCTAAAAATGGACTACCCAAAACCTGTAGAATTTCAATCACTCTTCTAACAAATCATCCACAATCTCCTAGAGCCACCCTGCTCCTCAAAATCCAACAACTCCACAATTTACAATTTACAACTAAATTCCGAACCATACAACATAACCCAAACTTTACAATAATTGTCCCACAGGTTATCAGAGCAATCTAAAAGAGAGAAGGAATTCATAATACACGTAGGTTCAACGATTAACCTACAATATGAAAACGACTGCTGCAGATGCTATGCCTCGAATCTTAGTATGCCGAACCAGCTACTCTGCGGACTGGGCATTTGAAACCAAAGGGCCCAGAGGAAAGTACATAAAAACGTTAGCGTGAGTGGACAAAATAAATAAGCTTAACGGAAGAAGAGTTTATACTTTCCCGCATTTATTCACTTAAAAACCGATGCATGCAACAATTAGAAAACACATTTAGCTTTAAATCTAAGAATCTCAAAACGGTAAACCGACTAGCCTCGCTAGTCACAAGATTCGAAAAACAAATATATTGTAAAATTGAAATATCGTTTCTCAAGAAGACAAGACCAGCCCCGCTGGCTATAATGAAAATCAGACTAGCCCCGCTAGTCAAGCAACGATAAAATATGGGGAAGAAATTTCACCATACGAAAGAAGGGAGCCTCCCAAGCTCGGGTCGGAGTGTCCCACACTCTGGAGCATCCCATGCTCTGCTCTTACTCACCCACGAATACATAGTAAGCAGGGAGGAGTACAAATAGGCTAGCTAGCAATAAAATATAGCGACCCAGGTATGGTGGTAAAAACCATTCAAATCCAATAAATCTATAAGGCTTCCCCATGTCCCACAAATAAAGAAAACACGGGTACGATTCCCAACCGTACACGGAAATTCTAGTAAAAAGTCATATAAATCAACAGCGTGTCCCACACGCTAAAAGAATAATTAGATTATCAATAAGGCATTCCCAATGCCAAGATCGAAAGTCGATAAATAAATATGAAGATTTACTCCATCGAAAACTCATTTCGAAAATAAAATCTCAAATCGACGAATATAAATATAATATAAATAGTATAAATCCGGAAATCACATCGGAAATAATAATTCGTCGAATAGGATTATAAATCATAACCAACTTCGGAAATAAATCACTATCGAAATCAATTATATGGGATAAAGCGAAATCAATCTCCAAAAATAAATCATATGCTCGAAATGTAATATGACAATTTAATAGAGCATACTTTAATAATTAATGCATGCATCATTTATTTGAAAACAAAAGTCCACTCACGATATACGGCTAACGTGGTATCCAAGCGTAAGGATCCTCGTGGAGCGATAGGTTGGTATCACGTCCTGTACATAAATATAATCCGTAAACAACAATTCGATAAATATTTACGATTCAAAACAAATCCTAAAAACCCTACGTACTCCAACATCTCCATTTCTTTCCGGATTCATGCCAAACTTCACCATTAATATCCATCAGTCGATTAATGTATTCCATATCAGAACAAGGGAAATCCGAAGGCCGGATTCCCACAAATCAACAACCGAAACTCCCAAACTTCGGACATTCATAATCCATGTCAAACTTCTCCCAAAATTAACCAAAATCACATATTCAACCTCTACAACAATTATAGAATTTAATAGGCTAAAAATTGAAATTAAAAAGCAGCCCTACTCGCCTCCACGCGCGACCTACAGTGACAGCGCGTGGGGCCCACTCGTCGGCGGCCACCACCTCCGATGGCCACCAAATTTTGGCAGCAACAACTACTCAACACGCCCAATCTTTTTCTCAACTACAACACAATCTAATTTTACCTTGAAACAGTCGAAATCAACCGGTGAAGAAAACCCAGAAATTCCAAACCCTAGGTTTGGGAATTTCCTCGATTCGTCCTCCACGCTGCAAATTGAAGTGAATGACCTTAGGGGAAATGATCAACGGCAAAAACCAAACCTTCGACGCCGATTTGGTGGCCGGAGACGGCCGGAATCGAAAGAATTGCCGGAAAACCCCAATCTGCTACAGTTTGCTTCTCGTCATCGATTCTCGCTTCTCCGGCCAAATTGGCGTGACCCACGGGTACTAGCGTGAAGAGGGGGAGTAGGCGCGCCGGTGATGGTCTGTGACTCGTCCCCAGGTGGCTGGACGGCGGGGAATCGGGAGGAGGAAGATAGAGGCCGAAAGGGAAAGAGGGAGAGCTCGGGGGAAAGAGAGAGAAAGGGTGGGTTTCCGGATTTGGAAACCTACCACAGTAAAATTCCAATATATATAAATTTACCATGAACAGTAACTTCCTTATTTCGCTCATAACTTTCGCATACGAACTCCGATTTCTACGTACCACTATGCATGCGCTCGGATTAACATCCCCTACAACTTTCATGAAGGAAATTTTCTCAAATTTTGACCCGAACAAAAAGTCAACTTCTAGGGCCACTAAACGTACTGAAACGATAGTAAAAGTGAAAATAAAGGTCGTTTACCGTCCAAATGACTAGTAAACGGGTAATTGAGATACGGGACGTTACAGTATACTTTACGCAATATAGATAAATGTTAGAATAAAAACTTTAAATTGTTAAGACATCATAAAAAGAAAATATGAAAACTAAACAAATTAAGGGATACATAAACAAACCTCCAGTATCTTCCACAAATGGTAACAGCAATTCTACTTCATGCAAACCATCCGATGTGCATAGAACATTGTGCACAACCTAAAATTTTATGCAAGACAGAAACACATATATAAGAGTTGAGGTTAGTAAAGTCAACTTAGAAATCGATGACTGATTATTCTGGCAAGTAAAAGGGAAAAAGCATGATAATTAATTTATGCCTAAGGTAAGAATTAGAGCTCAGTTTCTCACACTTTTGATTTTGGTTCTAGATTTCAACTGTTAGTTAGAGATAAAGGCTTCCCTAGCACCCTCTTGATGTAGTAACGCTACACCTTTGGAAATAGTCCCTATAACCTAACCAAACAAATTTGGCAACCCAGACCCAAATAACTTCTCAATCCCAATTCGATCAAAACCTTTGTTCTGTTATATTCTTGAAAATAAGATTTTTGTTAATCAAACTATACAATAATGATGTATAAGGAGGAAGAAAGATGAATATAGTCTTACCTGTAGAGATGAGAGCTTCAAAGATGGGAGATGTAGAGAGGGAGGCTCAAAGACGCATTATGAAGGACGAGGTCGCCGTGAGAGAGAGAATTGAGTTTTGTTTCTTTTAGGTTTTATATCTAATTGTTTTCCATTTTAGATTAGCGCTTCTTCTTCTTTTTTTTCCCTCCCCCTACGGTAAATGAAACCAAAACATCCCGCTTCTTTATTTTTAATTTTTTAATTTTTTTTCTTCTTTCTAATCCTTCAATATGTCATTTATAAAAATAAAAATGGGTTTAGGGTGTCTTTATGATTGTGAATATGTTAACGGTTTTTAATTGTGAAGAAGTCTATGATATTTTAATCATAATTTTAAAAGCATAAATATGAATAATTTTAAAGTAGAGGTCTTACACAATTTTCCGCCAACCTAGGCCTCGTCAATGGGCCGGGCCGGGCCTTACTATATTTTTAAATAATGGCAGCCCAGGCTTTATTGTAAATCGAAGGATCCAATCCCGTCCATATAAAGTGGGCCTTGCAGGCTTTTTCTGGCCTGGCATGGCCTTGTGAGCTTTTTCGGGATGGGCCTTGTGGACTTTATTTATAATAAATATTTATAAAAAAAAACTAATTTTTTTTTAAATCTATATTTATATATCATACATTCCAAAGAGCAACCTCTATCAATTCAAAGAAAATGGAAAAACGGACCGTTGGATGTGATTATTACAATAAACTATGCGTGTGGTTAAAAATTTAGTCAATTTCACCATAGTTTCGAACCCGATCGGATTGGTCAACCGTAATCATTTGTATGTTTACTTGGTTGACCGATGATGTGACGACCGCGAAACGTGTTTATTTTTTTACGTCATATTTGTAAATATTTCATCGATGGATGTGCGTGGACATAAGATAAAAATTTCAATTTTAATTACAAATACGTTGGTCTATACAAATTTGCCTCCAAAAGTTGTATAACTTATACATTGCATTTTAATTATTGAGGTTCATTCTAAAGCAAACATGAAGTGAAAAATAAATTTGGAGAAACCAACCGCTCGATGGAGAGATTGTAATGTTTTATAGTGGTTGTAAAAATTTCAGCCAATTTGGTTCTCGTTCCGAATTCAATCAACTAGGTCAAACTTAGTTACTCTTATAAACCTATATTTATATATCATACACTCTAAAGAGCAACCTCTATCAATTAAAAGAAAATGGAAAAACCAACCGTTAGATATGATTATTACAATAAATTATGAGTGTGGTAAAAAATTTAGCCAATTTTACCATATTTTCGAATCCGATCGAATTGGTCAACTGTTGTCACGTGTATGTTTTCTTAGTTGACCGATGGTATAACGACCCCGAAACGTGTTTATTTTTTCACATCACATCTGTAAATATTTCATAGATGGATGTGCATGAACATAAGATAAAAACTTCAATTTTAATTACAAAGACGTTGGCCTATACCAATTTGCTTCCTAAAGTTGTATAACTTATACATTACATTTAAATTGTTGAGGTTCATTCTAAAGCAAACATGAAGTGAAAATGAATTTGGAGAAACTAACCACTCGATGGAGAGATTGTAATGTTTTATGGTGGTTGTAAAAATTTCAGTCAATTTAGTTCTCGTTTCGAATTCGATCAACTAGGACAAACTTAGTTACTATTATAAACCTATATTTATATATCATACACTCTAAAGAGCAACCTCTATCAATTCAAAGAAAATGGAAAAAACAACCATTGGATATGATTATTACAATAAATTATGAGTGTGGTAAAAAATTTAGCCAATTTCACCATATTTTCGAATCTGATCGAATTGGTCAACCGTCGTCACTTGTATGTCTTCTTAGTTGACCAATGGTATGACGACCGCGAAACGTGCTTATTTTTTCACATCACGTCTGTAAATATTTCATAGATGGATGTGCGCGAGCATAAGATAAAAACTTCAATTTTAATTACAAAGACGTTGGCCTATACCAATTTGCCTCCTAAAGTTGCATTGTAACATTGCATTTAAATTGTTGAGGGTCATTCTAAAACAACCATGAAATGGAAAATGAATTCAGAGAAACCAACCGCTCGATGGAGATATTGTAATGTTTTATGGTGGTTGTAGAAAATCCAGCCAATTTGGTTCTCATTTCGAATTCGATCAGCTAGGTCAAACTTAGTTACTCTTATAACCCTATATTTATATATCATACAATCCAAATGGCAACCTCTATCAATTCAAATAAAATGGAAAAACTGACCGTTGGATGAGATTATTATAATAAATTATAAGTGTGGTAAAGAATTTAGTTAATTTCACTATATTTTCAAATCCGATCTAATCGGTCAACCGTAGTCATGACATGTAGAATATATATGCACATATTCTATATAGAAGTATGAGAACGTCCAATTTCACCATAAGCCAAATTACAACAAATTCACACTCACACAAAAAGACACATACACACATATAATGATGATGTGGCACACTGAAGATTTCCAAACATATGTGCTGGGTCTTCTAGACTTAAACTTGTAAAAGATGTTGCAGATTCCCCTCAAAGCTGTTTGCCTTCACTTAAATTGTCATAACTCCTAGAAAAGTCGGAATCGCAAACCGTACAATTTTTCAGAAACTAGACACATGGGGCTTTCCGCGCATATAGGGTAAAGCTCCTAATTCTATCCAAGCAGTTCCCAGTAACTCAGCAAAGTTCGGTTCTAGACATGAACTTGTAAAAGATGTTACAGATTCTCATCCAAGCAGAACTGCCTTCACTTAAATTGCTATAACTCATTCTAGAAAAGTCAGAATCGCAAACTGTCAAATTCCTCAGAAACTAGACACATGGAGCTTTCTGTGATTATAGGGTACAACTCTTAATTCCATCCGAGCAGTTCCCAGTAATTCAGCAAAATTAGGTGTTCTGCACAACAGTTTCTATGTTGCAGATTCTAGTTCAAGCTGAATTGCCTTCACTTAAATTGCCATGACTCCTTCTAGAAAAGTCAGAATCACAAACTGTAAAATTTCTCAAAAACTAGACACATGGGGTTTCCGTGCATATAGGGTACAGCTCCTAATTCCATCTGAGAAGCTCCTAGCAATTCAGTAAAGTTAGGTATTCTGCACAACAGTTTCTGTGTTATTTATATAACATTTTTTGTTTGCGGGCCTATGGGTTTCAAACCCCTAAACTAAGCTAGGTCCTCTACCCACCGGGCGGAGCCTAAGGCGGGCTTTTTGATGGGCCGGGCCGGCGGGCCTCCATCAGCCCACTTGATCAGCGGGCTTTTTGATGAGGCCTACCGGCCAACCTAATAGTGAGGAAAGTGTTATTTCCTCACTAATGGATTCTTTTGACAAGAAAATGGTTCCCTAGAAGAACACAGATTTTTAGCGAATAAATCTTAATTTTGTTGTCGTTGAATTTGGCGGGTCTTATACAATTTTTGCGCCAAACTAATAACAACAAAATCATTGTTTCCTTGCTAATTATTTTTTCTCTTACGAGGAAATGGTTCCTTGTAGAACACAAACTTTTAATGAGGAATCCATAGTTTTATCGCTGTTGAATTTGGCTGGCCTGACACAATTTTTTCCCAAACTAATAACAGGGAAAGTGTATTTTCCTCTCTAAATGCTTCTTTTGACGAGGAAATAGTTCATCACAAAACACGGGATTTTAGCGAGGAATCCATAATTTTTTCGCCATTGAATTTGGCAGGTTTTCCATAATTTTTTGCCAAACTAATAACAACGAAATCATTATTTCCTCGCTAATTGATTCTTTTCACGAGGAAATAGTTCATCGTAAAACACGGGATTTTAGCGAGAAATCCATAATTTTGTCACCATTGAATTTGGCGGGTTTTACATAATTTTCCGCCAAACTAATAACGACGAAATCATTATTTCCTCGCTAATTGCTTATTTTCAAGAGGAAATAGTTCATCGTAAAACACGGGATTTTAGCGAGGAAACCATAATTTTGTCGCCATTGAATTTGGCGGGTTTTACATAATTTTCCGCCAAACTAATAACGACGAAATCATTATTTCCTCACTAATTGCTTCTTTTCACGAGGAAATAGTTCATCGTAAAACGGGCTTTAAGCGAGGAAACCATAATTTTGTCGCCATTGAATTTGGCGGGGTTTACATACTTTTCTGCCAAACTAATAACGACGAAATCATTATTTCCTCGCTAATTGCTTCTTTTCACGAGGAAATAGTTCATCGTAAGACACGAGATTTTAGCGAGGAATCCATAATTTTGTCGCCATTGATCGAATTTGGCGGGTTTACATAATTTTCCGCCAAACTAATAATGACGAAATCATTATTTCCTCGCTAATTACGTCTTTTCACGAGGAAATAGTTCATCGTAAAACACGGGATTTTAGCGAGGAATCCATAATTTTTTCGCCATTGAATTTGGCGGGTTTTCCATAATTTTCCGCCAAACTAATAACAACGAAATCATTATTTCCTCGCTAATTGCTTCTTTTCACGAGGAAATAGTTCATCGTAAAACACGGGATTTTAGCGAGGAATCCATAATTTTGTCACCATTGAATTTGGCGGGTTTTACATAATTTTCTGCCAAACTAATAACGACGAAATCATTATTTCCTCGCTAATTGCTTATTTTCAAGAGGAAATAGTTCATCGTAAAACACGGGATTTTAGCGAGGAATCCATAATTTTGTTGCCATTGAATTTGGCGGGTTTTCCATAATTTTCCGCCAAACTAATAACGACGAAATCATTATTTCCTCACTAATTGCTTCTTTTCATGAGGAAATAGTTCATCTTAAAACATGAGATTTTAGCGAGGAATCTATAATTTTGTCACCATTGAATTTGGCGGGTTTTGCATAATTTTCCGCCAAACTAATAACGACGAAATCGTTATTTCATCGTTGAATGTTGTTTTTGCAATGAAAAAATTCCTCACCCTAGTCTCATATTTCCTCGCTAATAACATGATGATTTAGGAGACCAAATTATGGTCACTTTTAGTGATGAACAAAAATATTAGTCGTAGAAAGTGGTGTATAGTGAGGAAAATATGTTTCTCGCAGAAAACCTAATAACATTTAGTGAGGAATCGAAATATTCCTCGTCAAAAGTAACATTTACTGAGGAAAATAAATTCCTCGCAAAAAACTTGTTCTTTATCTTTTCTAGTTGTATTAGGTTTATGCTATGTGCCATATATAAGACACCTCTTAGATTGTAATTTTCATTCAAGTTATCAATAAAAAAAAAACCAAATATTAGAGAAGTTTCTCTATGTTTCGTACGGCTGTACCCATAATTGCTAGTGCATTCTAGCTCATCTCATATGGCTTTCGACTCTTGACGGAGCCTCTTGCTATCGTGTTCACATTTCCCGCATCATAAGCCCATAGAGATTGATAAACACGTTTTATTTTTTTGTTTGTTTTCCACACAAGCTCTATATAACCAACAATGGCTTCCATAATCATTGATTACACTTGATTTTGTGATTGAATTGGGACTCAACAACGCAAGTATGTGACTGGGTTGAGATTCAAATTCAATGCTTGCCAAATTCATATTTATATAAATTGAAAGAACTACACTTGGAGAAAGGCATGATATTAAATTGGGTCTAGTTGTAACAATTTTTTTTTCTTAACTTAACGGCTCACTGAAGAGATTACCTCTTTTTTTTTTTTTTGTTCAGTCTCTAGTTTTCCAGTTAACGTTCAATTAAGATGCTATGCTCATGCGGTTGGATTCTCAATCAAAATAAAGATAAAAGAAAAATATTAATGCTCATCCTTATTATATACTCACACGAAATCCATAAACTACTAGATGAAGATGAAGCAATATACAAAGACAAGGATTTTGGGGTCAACCATTCCTGGTTGTATCAACTGTATCATGCTTACGCATGGATACAGAGTAACTTCTATGCCATTTACAAATGGCAATGCAGCATTTTTTTTTAAAGTTTGAAGAAAGATACCTACTAGTACTCTAGTACAAAACCCATTAAGCTGAAAGAAATTAAATGGAAAATACTATAAAAATATCAGAAAGAAAGCTAGAGTTAAAACTCTCTCGATATCTCTCGGCTGGATCTGGGTGATTGCGATCGAAATCAATGGAATGCAGCAGCTGTAGCTCTTGCATTCTTAGTTGTAGGAAGATCAGGTGGTGGAGATGGTAACATGAAGAGTGCTAATATTCCACTGAATACAGCAGCAATGGCTCCAACCACAAATGCTGGTAGATTACCACCACCAAATAGAGCATCCCAAGGTCCACTTGCTACTGACACTACCATCTGCATGTTTATGCATATAATTTCATATGAGAAAAATCGAAATCCAAATCCAAATCCAAATCCAAATCAAAACCGAAACCTCTTCTGTTACAGGCAGCCAGCCAAGTTAATTGATTGTGATGAAATTAATTAAGGTGACTTATTGATTACCTGTGGCACAACAATTGCAAGATTCAAGACTCCTAAAGAAAGCCCTGCAAAACCCAAAGATGCGATCGAAGTAGGTGAATGGCAGCATTTTTCTTCATATATATGTAACCTCCATATATGATGCATATATATATATATATGCCCAGTTAATTTAGTACTGTTTGAAACTTTACCTTGGCCTGCACCAGAATTGCTGCAAAATATGGATGCCAGAGCAAAGGGAACACTGTAGGTTATCTGTAGGTGTAAAATTAATGAAGCGATTAACAGGAAGCAGAAAGAAACAGCAAAAAAAAAAAATAGTTTGCTGCAAAAGTAAGCAACAGAAACAAACTGGCAATAAACTTCCCCCAAAAAATGACAATAAAGACTGCAAAAGTTGGCCCAGTGCCAATTAATTACAGAGTTGACCAAATTTGTCGAGAAGTTTCGACACGAAACTGCTAGTTGAAATAATTAAAATAGTTTTCTCATATTTGTTACTTGCTTCATATGTAACTTTCGGTCCCAGCTAGGTCAGATTTAACTATCACCTTGTAAAGGTCTGGTAAAACGTGAAAGTGTGTCAACTTTATCTGCATGCACTTGAATAAAAAGCAGAAAATGACCGGAAATTTTAGTGCAGTGGTGGGTATCTTATACCCACATTTTCAAAAGTGAAAACAAATTTTGTTGTCAAACCTGTAATTTGAGTCCTACTTTGTGTAATATTAGTTCTAATAATAGTAATTACACCTCTTACGACATTTTACAAGTTTTTGAACAAATTCATTGTCAATGTTGTAATCTTAGTTCTAATAATGGTAATTACACATCTTGTGACATTTTTACAAGCTTTTGAACAAATTCGTTGTCAATGTTGTAATTTTTGTTTAACTATTGTAAATAGTATAAATGAATATGATAATTTTTGTTCTCAATATTGTAATTTTGGTTTAAATACTTGTAAATTTTTGTTAAAATAGTTGTAAATGAGGGTATTTCATACCCATCAATACACTAGCTTATCTCGAAAATGACGCATGTTTATAGAGAAATCTGAAGGGCGTTAGATATGAATAGTTAACTTACCGCCTGAGGTATACCCAAGACAGCAAAGATAGCCAGCGCACCCGCCTTGATACCGGCGGGTGGCGGCGGTGGCTCAGCTCCGGTTGAAACGACGGCGTGGTGTCGAGTGGACTGAGCTAGTTTGGTGATCAAAACGGTCATGGCCAAACAGATGGCGAGGAGAAAATTGACAACGCCCCACAAGCGCTTGACCCCACCAAGGGCACGCGCCAGAATCTCAATTCCGAGAGAGACGCAGCCCAAAACGACAGAGTTGAGCATGAGGCCGAGGGCACCGGCTCTGACCCCCAAGGCATACAACCTGCCTTTCCCGACATCCCCTCCGTACACCTCCCTTCCCATCCAGTCAGTGTCGAACAGTAGGAAAGGGAACCACGCGACCCAGTTGAGGCATGTCACCACCAACAAGATCCACATCGGTCTCTGTAGCTCTTTGAAAGCACCAAGGATCTCGCTGAAGAAAGGCACCGGTGCTGCCTTCTCCTCCTCCTCCTCCTCAATCTCCTCAATCTCCTCCACAGCTTCTACCATTTCCGGAGTTGGTGTTGGTTCCGTGACGGATACGAGAGCGAGAATGGTGAGGGCTATGAGGAGAGCGATGGAGAGGAAGAAGCAGGTTTTGAGATTGGCGCAGTAGACGTCGCAGGCTTTGGACATGGTGAAGGGGAACATCTTGTGGAGGTGGGTGTAGGACCCGGCGGAGAACCCCAGGACGTTGCCGATGGCCATGAAGAAAGAGTAGAACCCATTCGCGGTTCGCATTTTCTTGGTGTCGGAGCCGGAGATGTCGGCCAGGAGAGCACGGCAGGGCCCCTGTAACATGTTGTTGGCCACGTCGAGGATCCAGAACCCGACCACGAAGACGGCGATGGCGCGTGGTTTGGTGGGTTTGTCGAGGGAGTCACCGAAAAGATGGCCGAGGTCGGCGGCGTAGCCGATGAGGAAGACGGCGATGGCGACGAGAGAGGAGCCGGCAGCGATGAAGGGACGGCGTCGGCCGAAGCGGGAGGTGCAGCGGTCACTGTGGTAGCCGACGATGGGCTGGACGAGCATGCCGGAGATGGGGCCGCAGAGCCAGATGAAGGGTGCCCAGGTGTGGGAGATGCCGAGGAGCTGGACGTAGGGGGTTAGCAGGGAGAGCTGTATGGCCCATCCAAATTGGATTCCGGCGGCAATTGAGGCAACCAGAATGATCTTTCTCAGTGGGCTTGATTGGGGTGGTGTTGGCTTCTTCTTCTGGGTGGTTTCGACCTCCATTGCTGGCTGTGGGTACAGTGGTCTCTGTCACTAGTCTCTGAGAGTCTCAGACTGGGTTTCTCGGAAAAGCAAACCGACTTTTTTTCTCGGATAAGGCTCTGGAAATTGGAGTGAGAGTGAGGAGGTTGTGAGGGAGTGCATGGAAATTTAAGGAGGCAAAGGTGGTGTTGCATCGAGGCAACTGGCGGCCTTATCCGTTTGGAGTTAAGCCTCACAAGTCAGTCATTGATGCCAAGTGTGGAAAACGCCATTAATACGCTGTTTCCTTTTCTCGGAAATCCAGACATGATACCTTAATTGTGGTCAAATAATATTTTTATCTTTTTAGAAGAGCGGTCAAATAATCTGTGTACTGTTTCACCTGTAATTTCAAACGAATAAATCTACAATTCAAATGGTAGGTAATCTAGTTACGACTTAATATCTGATTTGTGATTTGGTGTCAGCATAATAAAGTTTTAGTATTTTTTTTTATATATTGTATAATACTTCCTTATAATCTAACTAATGTTCAATTGATGCCGTGTATCTTTTTTTCTTTTTTTTTTCTGATTTGGTGTGAACATTAAGTTTTAGTCTCTTCCTTTATTACATAAACTTTTCTTTTCTTTCTCTTTTTTTTGGACACAGGCACTTTCCTTTACTTTCTCTTTTTTTTTGGACAAAGGCACTTTCCATTACTTTCTCTTTGATTTGGGGTAAATATGCTCAAATTGGTATTATGGAAGTTTACAAAAAAGTATTATCTAACTATGGAAATTGTTGCAGACATCATATCTTCTATCTGCTGATTCGGTGTCAGCAAAAAGTTTTAGTCTTTCTTTTATTATATAAACTATTTTAATTCTCTTTTTTTTTTTTTGACAAAGGTGTTTTCCTTTACTTTCTATTTGATTTGCTGTAAATATGTTCACATTGGTATTGTGGAAGTTTAAATTGGTATATTATGGAAATTAGTAAAGAAGTATTATCTAACTGATGTTAAATTGTTGCTCATATATCTACGGTCTGATTTGGTGTCAGCATAAACGATTAGTCTTTTTTTTTATTATATAAATTTTTTTCCTTTAGTTTTTTTTTTTGGACAAAGGAAATTTTTATTACTTCCCTTTACCTTCTGTTTGATTTGGGGTAAACATGTTCAAATTGGTATTATGGAAGTTTATTTATATAAATATCTAATGAAGTATTGAGTTTTACTTTCTCTTTAATTTTGGGGTAAATATGTTAAAATTGTATTATGGAAGTTTATTTATTGTTTTTAAAAAGATAAAATAATAGCATCGGCACAGCTATCCTTCTTTGTATTTGTAATAGGAACAATTCTTAAGTTCACCCCTAGGGTGAATGAGCATATTCACCCCATTGTCGATTAACACATAATAACTTTATAATTTTCTAATCTAACCATTCATGTTGTATAACGTAATACAAAGATTAGCTTTGTAAAAAATCAATCAAATTGAAGACCTTTCAGTTATTCATTTCTATGAAATACATGGACGGTTCATCATAATAGTAGTAAGTGTTGTTAGAACCATCCATTTGTTTGATTCAATTAGATAATTAAACGATTTCTGATTCGCTTAATTTTTTACAGAGATGATCTTTAAATGCTAATTTTAGATATGGACCGTTGGATTATAAATTTATTAAATAAAAGTATGTTAATCGACATTAGGGGTGAATACGCTCATTCACCCTAGGGGTGAACCTAAGAATTGTTCTTGTAATAGGTAGAAGAAAAACAGCAAATACAAACTCTCTATAAGAGTCGAACCTTTTGAAATAAAGTTTGTGAATCATGTGATATTATTCCACTAAAAAGGAAAAAGAAAAAAAAGAGATAATGATAAATAAAGTCATATGTATCTAACACATGTTATGTTAGATTAGGTCATACAATATGTTTCATGTTTCATGTTAAATCACTCAATCTATTAACAACATGACATTAAAAAGAATAAAAATTAGGATTAAATTCAGTTTACCCCCCTAAACTTTGAGCCTAAAATCAGATTGGTCCCTCTTTCTAAAAATCGATTATGATAGTCCCTATACTCTCAAATTACATCACCCGAGTCCAAAATTTGAATTTAGCTCGAAAGATGACATCATATGTTGAGTTGTAACCAACATAAGGGCCTACTTTTCAGACTTTAAACCCCCCAAGGAGGGCAAAATAGATATTTCTCATTTAATCTAATTTTTTTTTTCCTCTATTAACCACCGGCAAGTTGACCGCGCCACCTGCGATCCATCAATGCAATTGCTCTCCAGCTTTCCAACCTCCACGCCACCTCCGAGCTCCTCCACCACACTCCCCGCCCTCCGCCTCTCCAAGAAGCTCCCCGATCTAACCGTCGACCTTGGAAAGATTGACAGCAACCAAATCAATAATCACAATAAGCCATTCAATTCATAGTTCAAGATTCATGGTATAACTTGAATTCACAAGCTCAACCAGGTGGTTATCACGCTCCAAAACTCCAGATACAAGCCCAGAACCTCTTGAACAGCTGCCAGAAAAATCCCAGAAAACCATCGTGCGCAGTGAGGTCCATCGGCACCGAAAGCAACCAAAACCAATTCATTCATAACTCAAGCAATTGAAAACCATTTATACAATCGTGCAGAATGTGAAAAAGGGATCGATTTTTGTACCTCATGCATTGCTGATGATCACCGGAGCCGCCAAAAATACTGGTTCCTTTTTAATTTTCGATTTCTTTCTCCGACTAGGCTCTGAATTTTGATCATCTCCTCCCCACCCAGTGATCCAACTCTCTCTTTCACACCTCACAAACTCCCACCATCCACTACACTGAAATTCTCAACCAAATTCCACACCCTCTCAAATTTCTAATTAGCACCAATCAATGCGAGCACACCGCCGTTTCAACACAATTCTGCAAATAAGATGCAACACAACTTCTCAATCCAATTGGCCAAATTCCCAAGCTGAAATAAAAATCATTCAGAGCAATCAAATCAAAATTACCTGCCCTCTATGTGCTTTCTCAGCCTCGTAGAAAGCCTTGATAACAAATTCTTCATAGATAATCTTGTGCTGCAACTCTACACCTATAAGCAATTCTCATCGGAGGACTTCTTACAGAGGTCGAAACCCCACTGCTGCTACTCGAAACCGGACCCTGAAACACCGAAATCGGGCTCTGAAATTGAATCACAGACCCAGATCGAGAAAAAGCTTTCACTGAAATTGAAGGATCCGAAATTGAATTTCGTCATGACAAAACTTTGGATCTGCTCCCGTAAAAGCGCGAACTCACTCCGAGCCCAGCACCTCAATGCTCCCGGATAATAGCCTCGATGACCAGAGAAGTTACAGAAGATTGTGCCTACACCGCTGATTCTGATCGAGGAGGAGGACGAGGAACGAGATGGCATGGTTCAGATCGATGGGAGGTGGAGGTGGAAGTGTGGTCGTCGATATAGAGAAGGGGAGAGAGAGGGAGAAAGGAAAATAGAGGAGAAGAAAAAATTAAGAAAAGAGAAAAAAAAATTGGAAAATTGGAAATGTCCATTTTGCCCTCCTTGTAGGGTTTAAAATCTGAAAAGTGGGCCCCTATGTCGGTTCCCAACTCAGCATATGACGTCATCTTTCTAGCCAAATTCAAATTTTGGACTCGGGTGATGTCATTTGAGAGTATAGGGACCATCGTAATCGATTTTCAGAAAGAGGGACCAATCTGATTTTAGGCCCAAAGTTCAGGGGAGTAAACTGAATTTAATCCTAAAAATTACAACTTATGCCATCCTCTCTCTCTCTAAATTATTCTAAAAAAACCAGAGCAAATATTCTTTAAAAAAAGAAAAAAAGAAGAAGAAAAGAAAATCCCACAAACTGCGATGGTTTCATCTGCAATAACGAGTTCAACGCATTCTAGGTGGTCGGCTCAGTGTCGAGGATAAGCTTCTGGTGCACAAATTTCTCGTTCTCACTTTCGCACTTGTCGCTGATAATGAGGTATGCCCTCCTAAATCCTCTCAATTTTGTTGTTTTCATTGTTTATTATTCTTTTGTTGCAGTCAAAAATTGAATTTCAAGGATTAAATTCTTCGAATTTAATGTTTTTTTTTTATGTTAATTTTGTGGATCTGATTGGTAATGCTTGTGGATTGGTTTGCAATACTATTCTTTCAAGTACTCCAATATCGAAGAAATGAGTGAGGGAGAGGGCGAGTGTTCTTAGACACTCCAAGTACACCATATATATGTGCATCAGTGAGGGCTTGGGTTTGCCAGAGAGCTTGTTCTGGCCACAACAGAAAACCACTTCTAGGAGGTCATCAAGTTTTGAGGGGGCACAGCTAGCCCATGATACATTGATTACTAATTTGTATTTGGACACTTGAAATTGCAAAATGGAGAATTGGGGGTTGACTCACATGAGACGGTTAGTGATATGGTTAGAGACATGATTGAGTTTGATTGATGTGATGTCATCTCAGATCCATGGTTAGTGACATTATTAGCGACATGAGACATGTTTAGTGACATGATTGAGTTCGACTACTGTGACATCATCTCAGATCCATGGTTAGTGATATAGTTAGTGACATGAGACATGGTTAATAACATGATTAGCGACTTGAGATAAGGTTAGTGACATAATTAGTGACATGAGACATGATTAGCAACATGATTAGTGACATAAAATTGATGAAAAGTCATATGCGATAAAAAAATTTGAAGGTAATTTTATAAGTCATTCTCTTATATCAAGAAATTTGTCCAATTTGTTTCTCAAAAAATAAAAGAGAAAATTTTACAAACAGTACCCTAAAAAAAGACCATTCATCATTTTAGTACATTATATTAAAAATGATTTTTATTATGGGTGGGGGTCTGAAATTTTCATGATGGAACAAGATGATACCCAAACTTTAAAAATAATCTATTAGGTACTTGAATTCTCAAAATCACATCAACAAGATACTTCCGTCCACACTCCGTCTATTCTCTGTTCCCTTTTTCTTTTCTTTTTTTTCAAAATCACATTAGGTACTTGAATTCTCAAAATCACATCAAAAAGATACTTCTGTCCACACTCTGTCTATTCTTTGTTAGTATTAGTCACGTGTCAATTAATTGATCCAATACATAGGGACATAATTGACTTTTTACCTCAAACAAAACCTATGAGGACTTATACACCAAATCTCCATCCTTTGAACTCGTTCGTTCCAGTTGAAAAAAAAAATCTTCATCACTTCCAGCCAAAGTTCTCTATCAATCCATAGAGAACTAAGAGATTCTCCTAACTTTGCTAAAAACATATTGTTGCTGCAAGCATAGATATATCTAAGCTATTCAAGATGATGGACATGAGGTGTCCAAGATCCGCCAGCAGATGCAAGATTCAAGGATTATTGATTAATTCAAGTATTGTTTAATTTAAGAATGAAGATGAAATATCTTATTGAATGAGTCTGATTTGGAGTTGGAATCCTTGATCGAAGAAGAAAGTCTGCATTTGAATTCTTATTGATTGATTAAATCAAATATTGTTTGATAAAGGAAAAGCCCAAAAAAGTCACACAAATCAAGAACAAAAACCCAAAAACCAAGAACAAAGAAACCCAGAAATTTAACGCTAAACAACACCAAGCTGGTAGAGAAACCACTCTTCAGTGACTAAACCCACCACAGATCGAGAGAACCGTAACCATTTTGTCTTCTCTGTTTCAATTGATAATAAGTTGATGCACAAGTTCAAAAATTGAGCTTGAAACATGTATGGATATACCCAAAAATTCATTCTTCCAGATAAAGAAGATGAGTCGCAATGTGCTTCCAATGAAAGAGGACAACTATTATTGGGTTTATTCTATTTTTGTCTCTACTGTTTCAAATGTTTTGCTCTTGTGCCTTTGGTTTATTGTTTGTAATGGGTACACTTATTAATTGGAGGGGAAGTTAGTATTTGGAGAAATGTTGCTACAACAAATGAGGATATAACAAACATTTCATTAGGTAACCTGAGTAAAATGCCTTACTTGCCCTTAAAGTTAACGAAGAATTGACAGATGGTCGATGGAAGCACCATTACCTAATTGATTGCTTTTAAAGTCTGGGTACCAGCTTGTCCAGTCACGAAAAGTTCAGACCCTATCCATGATAAAAATCCTATTAAAAAACTATTACATTGATACTTCAACATTTAAATCCGACACAATTTTCATATTCTGCAGTTATAACAGCATCAACTCATTTTCCATGTAACTTATGTAATGGCCAATTTGTCTCTCTCAAGAGTTAATTTTTTTTTTCCTTGTTGGTCTTACCCTACTAATCACCCCCCCCCCCCCCCACACACACACACACACACCTCTCTCTCTCTCTCTCACACACACACATACGGACACACAATCCATGCCATAACATGATACCAAAAACCCAGCAAACAAAATTCACCAGCTTTGCTAATATCCTTCTATTTGGGCTTTGTTGCTTCAGCTTTAGCTCAATAGGTTGGTTTAGTCTTCATCTTTCTTATTCAATCTTTCTAAAGTTAGAATCTTTATGAGGGTTTTGATTTTGTTTATGGGTTTTTGCCTAAATGTTTTCGTTTTGGAGAATTAGGTTTGTTGAGGGTGTAGTTGCAAGGTGTGGTAAGGTTTGGGGGAATGAGTCTGACTAATGATGAAATAGGTTTTCTATGACTATGAAAAGTTTTCAATCTTTCAAAGTCCCTTGATTTTCTGTGGTATTGAGATTAAGGTACAATTTGTCTGTGCGTTTCCACAAATAAAATCACTTATTATTACTGTTTTGATCAGTTAAGGTAAGGAAATAGAAGTGCTTATTAAGGACGCAATGACCTTTTAAACATGGTTTTTTAAAAGTAACCTCTTGGCTACTTTTGAGAAACTGATTAATTATACAACACGCGGAACCGAAAGGAAGTTAATGAAACTTTCTCAAGATCGATAATTCCCTCACAATTTCTTCAATATGACACTTTTTTTCTTTCAATATATCTTGTACGTCCTTTCATCGTTTTCAACTTGTTTCATCCCTCTTTTGTGCTCAGTGATCTCTTGTCGAGTGAATATGGCATTCTCATAATCCAATTCTTATTCTTCCATCTTGAATTTTTCCTATGCAGCAGTACCCTTACTAGCTATTCTTGAAGTCTTGTTTTTCTAAATTCCTTCAAAAGGGTCATAATTTCATAATTTTTATTCTTGAAGTCTTGTTTTTCGATGAACATAATTTCTTAGTCTTCCAGTTTTTCTTCCTCAGGGTTTATGGAGTTGGTTTAATGATAGGAGCATTTTAATGCGATGTTTTAATAGTTATTTCCTCATATTTTACTTAGATATTACCTTAAATAAATCAATTTTAATAAAGTTTCTATTTTTATGTACCTTAGAGCAAATGGAGAAGAAATGAGCTTAATGGCACATGAGAAGCAAGGGAACATTGGAAATGATAGCGGCAATGCACGAGGGCTGCAGAAATGAGTTGAAATGAAGAAATGGAGTATTCCTGGTCCGACTAAGAAACCCAGTCAAAGTAGGAATCCTGGGTCAACTAGGAAACATGTTCGGAGAAATGAAGAAAAATGGCGAAAAATGCAGAGTCCTAGTAGTCCTGATGGGGCTAGGAAACCTGAGAGCACTAGGAGACCATGTGGCTTCAAGATAGATTAAGAAAGCTCAAGAATGATCTAGAAAACTTGGGATATTGCGGCAAATAAAAAAACCTAAGTATACTGGGGTTTCTTGGATGCAAAAGGAATGAATTCTAAGTGAAATAAGTATTTTTGCCGTGAGATATTCAAGGGATTCTAGAAAGTGACGTTTTTGAAGTTATCATGGAGACACTACAACAAATCCGGGCAATAGCCACGGATGGTTTGCCACAATCAAAATAAACGTGGAGATATGCTTCAGATTTGCCCATTTGCTTCCATTCATTCCGCTTTATAATTAGAAATAGTGGAGATCCAATATTTTATAGTTTCTGATTCTTGTTTCCCTACCCATTATGGCGGGGGCCCTACCTTTCACCATTTATTAATTCTCTTCTCGTGCAAAAGTTAAGAATTTAATAAAAATCAAATTCCTCCCTTCAATGAGAGTAGCGAATAGGTGACATCTGTATGACTGTAGTCTGTATGCTTGCAAAAAAAATAATAATAATTAAGAGCTACAGAAGCCTTTCCCCACTTCGCCAAATTAGATCTATACTTCTGCAAAACAGCTCTCTCTCTCTCTCTCTCTCTCTCTGTTTTTGCCTGTGTTGAATCTAATGTTCTTCTCAGATCTACCAACCAACCCATCTGAATCCATTTCTATGGCACTCCATGAGCATTCCGAACTACATATCAGTCACCAACCAATGGAATCTTTTCTGGTGAGGATCGGAGCTCCTTTTTCTTTCCTTTTTTCTCCCTCCATTTCAATTGTTAGATTCTCATGTCCTGGTTGGTAATCGATATTAGGTTTTATGTTTTTGATTGGGTTCTGCAAGTAGAGAAAGCCACATCAGGCAGCCATCTTCTGATCTAGGTTTTTTATTTATTTTTAATCTGATGCTTTGATTTTATTGAGATTTAGTTGTGCTACTCATATGTTTTTAATGAAAATGGTTGTCTACAGATTCATTGTCTCACCCAAATTCCCTCTCCCTTCCAAACCAAACCTAGCCGCCACCCATGGAAGGCATACACCGCCAAGTCCAGATCTTCCCATATGGTGGAAGCCAAGCCAAGTAAAGCCAAGCTGGAGCGATTCCATCTCGAAAGTTCTTAAAGGTTCAGAACTTTAGATCTTTCCCTCTTTGCTACGAGTGCATGATATCTTTCCCTCCTTCTCGATCTTTCTTGCTCTCCTCAGACTCGTAATGATTCAAGATCTTTCCCATTCTGCTGCATTTTAGTTTTTGGTCTTGTGCTTATCTGTAAAGTTTAGAAATTGTCTTTCCATGTATTTGATTTTACATTTTAGATTCTGGGTCAGATTAAATTAACCCAATTTAGTTCGGAAAAAAAAAAGTTTGGTAATCCCTGTAAAAACTAACAAGTAATTACTCAATCTATCTTTTTTTCCTGTGAATTCAGATCTGGTTTTCAAATCTTGGTTTGAATTTGTGTTTTAAGTATTGTAATTTCAATTCCTTACCTCTGAAATTTAAGGAGGATCATCCTCATATAAATTGTGTTTTCTGAATGAAACATTATTTTTACTTTAGCGTCATGACTGATTAATGGTTGTTCTTGGTTATTTCAGAGTTTAGCCACATAATTGTTATATGATCTAAATGCATGGGAATCCTAATTGGTGAACCTTGCTAAGATGATGTAACAGTAACATTCAGGTATGCTTATTGATTATAAGAGTCCAGAAATAAACTTGTTTCTTAAAGTTCATGTCAAATTCAGTTACCTTGAAATTTGACTTGTGTGGAAATACATGTATCTATGCATGACAAACTAGCACTTAATCCTTTACATGACAGTTATCACCTAAATTAGAATGCTTAATATGATTACCTTATCATTTCCACTGTAAAGATTGATTAATGGTCCTAACACATAAAAAACCTCTGATTTTCAAGTTGTTTATTTCATTTGTTTACTACTGCCAGGTGATCGATGGAAGCTCTTTTGGACATGCTAAAGGATGGAAAATATCTTGATACCTATATTGTGATTCAAACTATGAGGTAAAACTTGTTGACAATTTTCTTTAAATTTATATGTGGTTTGATTAACCTTCATAGATGCAGTGCATATTTACAAGCAAACTAGTATGTGTATCAAGTTATCTACTGAGATTATGTGTTTAGTCAATTCTTTTTTGGTGACTTGGTTTTCAACATACATCAATCTATTATTCTGTTTAAGTTTTTTTCACTGCTGTCCTATCAATTCAGATGCTATTTGAACTGTGATGATATTGATCGTGGTGTGCAAACCCCTGATGACTATCTGAAGTTAGGGAAGCTTCCTGCACCAGAACTCATAACATAAATGTGATATGGAGTTGTGGAGTTGCTAAGATGATGTATCTCATAACATAAATGTGATATGTAGTGGTATGTTTCCCTCATCTTTACGTGCTTTAAAGTGATCCTTTGAAGTTTAAATATGTTTAACCTCATTATAAACTACATACTCATTGCTTTGCACTATGGTGCTAGTGGTTTGCTGTGCTAGTTATTTTTAGCAACTGATTACCCATGATTGATCCTACAGATGTGAAAATGCTCGTTGGGCTTTGCTGCTAAATTTGGGTCAGCAAGTGTAGTTGTTCTAGGATATCAAGAAGGCGCTATTAAGACAATTGCAGATACGGTTGCAGCATAAATGAGGCAAAGCTTGTAGACAAAATATTCTTAGGTTCTGTATGCATTATTATGTGGTTGCTTGAAGTTGGCAATTGATTTTCATGTTTTACAGTTTGATCCTTGGTACCATAATTATTAGTGAAATGCACTTGTTTCTTTCATATGTAGAGAAATCTGAAGTTGTAATTGAATGGTTTCTGGAATTTTATAATTAAATATTTTGGAATGATTAATTTTGTGCATCTTTTTATTTAATATATTTTTTTAATTGCAAATAGATGTCACGGTTTGTATTGATGGTGGGTATTGAACCCAATAAAATATTGTTAAAATAGTTTAGAATTGGCACACATAATTGTGGGTCCCCTCATAGTCATACCCACGAAAGAGTTGGAATGTGACATATTTGAAGAATGGCAACGGCTCCACAGCGCACTGACATTTTTAAAAGTGGCTGCAGCGTGGCTTTGGGCATTGGACACAGATAAATGTGTCTCCTGCTTGTCGTTTTCTGTATAAAGCCACAAACATGGTACGTGGCTGTAGCTTATAATTGTAGTGGTGAGAGTTTTAAGGGATTTACAATATTCAGGAAGGTTAAAAACAGGTCCAGATACATTCCTTGAGCTCTACACTCCATCCTTGGCGGAAATTGAGGAGATAAATCAGAAAATAATCACGTAATTAATTCAAAAATAATCTCCCTAGAATCAAGGTGATAATTTGAAGACTTCTTATTAGTTGGATGACACAGGAAGGATGATGTGGAATTATCTGATTGGCTACTGCTGTGTGGATTAATCAGATAAATCTTAGAAAATAAAAAGAAGAATTTTGAAGGCTTGGAGACCAAGTTGCCATCCTCCTATAAATAGGAGCATCATTTTGATCACTTCACACACCACTTCTCCCATAATTCTAAACACAAAAAATTCTCTCCATTCTCTAGTCTTCAGAAGCTCTGCGTCTCAACCAAAGAGGAGAAGAAGTCATGTATGCAATACATCAAGATCCTAGCCGCCATCCACCCTTGTGTCGTCCCTAGAAGATTGCTTGCTTTCAAGGATCTTCAAGTTCTTCATCTCAAGGCTTTGTCATTCATCTTTCACGGTATATTTCATACTTTAATTCTTTTGTTTGATTTGTAGAGTTATGAATTCTAATTAACATGACATTAAAGGCAAAGGTTAAAGCCCGTTTATATGTTTTGAAATAAAGTTGTGATTTCTATGTGTTGATTTCTAAGTTGCTTATGTGAGATTGCTTAATTGATTTTGGATTATAGAAAACTTTTATATGTATGTGTTTTTGGTGGCCAACTTAGGATATATGCATGTAATTGGAGCTAGATTTAGGTTAACAATTCACCCCAATAGTTTTGTGACCCTAAATCATATGTAATAAAGGGTTTGAACAAAAGTCGAAATCAATTTAGGAGGATTGCAAATAGATGAACTTTTTCATACTAGGTTGTGCACTTTGGTTGACATCCTTTCTTTGTTCTTCATGCGTTGAATGTGTTCTTGATTAGCTAGCTTTCTAGACTATGATTGCATGTTCAATAGGTTTAATTTAGGTGCTTTCACTTAGATTAAATATTCAAAGAAAGTAAAATATGGGAAATCGTTTGCTTGTTAACGTTTAACATGGTCAACTTTTTTCTCATGACATAGATAATCAACTATAGGATTTGTAATCAGATTTCATTCATATGATTGTGGTTTTGATATTTATTCCTTGCGTTCCACCCCTTGTATATGTAATTTACATTTTTTTTTGTTTCTTTTAATTTTTAATTACAAAATCCTAAAATCCCCCCTCTTTACATTAACTTGTATATATCTTCATTATTTATTTTATTTTTTGTAAATATAATACTTTATACTTTTATTAATTTTTTATTTGTTTATGCAATTACAGGTGTACCCTCAATCCCCGGCTTGAACGATCCCTACTTATTCTATATTGACAACTACATTTTCCAGAGTTAAATTGCGCACTTACTTTTAGTGTATCATTTAATTGATATATGTCGTTGTTAGTCCCAAGTTTTATGCTCGTAATCTAATTGATTCGGTAGTTTTTTATTTACTCAGTGATTTGAATTTGCTTGGCAGGGATTTTTACTTCTCATTTATTTCCATGGCCATGGATATGAAGACAAAGACACCAACATACACAAGTCATTTGGTCTCAAATTTGTCATCCATTTACTAATTTATTTGATTTTAGATTTCTGGTTGACTCAACCAACTGTTCATGGAGTGATTACTTATGGAACATCTGCGATATATATTGTTCAATTTTAGTCCATAATTGGAAAGAAAGAGAAAAAAAAAAGTTGCTTTAGATTTCAGAACATAATTTCTGAAGCATTGTTTTAAAAATTCGATTTGGTTTTTCTAGAGTTTATCTATAGTGGTGTGAAGAAGTTAAAATATTATCAAAGCTAACTGGGAAATGCAAAAATGTATATCTGTTAATGTCTAGTTTTGTCATCATAAACAGCCATGAAACTTGATATAACAATTTGCCAAACATCGTGATGATGCTTTTTATTTACACAGTATTTTTAAAAGTAATGTTACCAAACATCAAATTGATTGTTTTTATCTTCTTCTTTTTTTTTGAATCAAGAAATAGTATATTCATCACTAGCTAGAATAGGCTGTTACATACCCTTCTGCTGTCATTTAAGGACATAGACAGACAAGAAGTTAGTGGTAGTACCCACAGGCTTCCGCTGTATATATATTAAAAATTTATTGGGTATTATTGGGGGTAATAAAAAGTTTATTTGGGGGCAATAAAACCAGACACCGGTCGCCGGTGATCGGATTCCGGGGGTCGATGACAGGAGTCTGCGCTACAGTGACCGGTGACTGGATTCTGGCGACTGGTGACAGGAGTTCGGCGACCGGCAACCAGAGTCCGGTGAAGTTTCTCTCTCTCTCTCTCTCTCTAAGTGTCTAAGTGACAAAGGGTGAGAGGGCAAAATTGTCCCCAAAATAAAAAAAAATTAATAAATAAAAAAAACTTAATTGGATATTAGGGAAAAAAATATGTAATTTGTTAGGTAAGTGAGCAATTTTATAAGATGTTTGGGTAAATAGGGTTAGTGTAGCTCAAATTTGGGTAAATGGACATTTTCCCTAAAAACTGTCTCACAAACCACCATCACCGTGACACACCATTCACTGTCGCCATGACACAAGGATCACTACCCCACCGCCATGATGCAGCCACACAAGAGCCAGAAGCTGCACACCGGTCCCAAACCCAAAATGGATTTGCAACCCCCTGCATATTAGACCACCGGAAGCTCCACGTTGTCATCATCGCCGTCGCTGCTGCTTGGAAAGATTTGGATCAAAACCAAACCCAGCCCACGCCGCAAGTCACTATCACTTGCACCAATGCCCACGAAAAGCACTTGCCTTCTAGAAAATTCGAACTGGAAATCGAATTCAAACCAAGCCCACCTATCCTAGAAGCCAAGGCAATGAAACAAATCTCGTTAGACAGCAACAAAACAACAATGAAGCAAGCGCCACCACTGACATCGGTCACCACCGGAAGAAATCACAAGTTCTCGTGGCTTCGCTCTCTGCTGCTAGGGTTTCACCACATTAATAATGAAAAATAAAAGTACTACCAAAAACATCACAAGGAGTTATTAAAATCTAAAGAAATGATGATAAATAAATTCATTAGAATCAATCAGAATTCATATGAAATTTAAGCAGTGTATGGCTTAAGTAAATACATAGAATATAAAAATTCAAACACAATCTTTTAAAATCTAAATTAAATACATCTCTCCTTATTATTGCAAAATGAGTTTAGTGAAGTATGGATTGTAGAATGATATCAGTCTTACATTACGATGGTAATATGAGTAGGTTCTTAATTAATTCAATCAACGTACGTATATCTTGGTGATTAATTGTGACTTGGTTTTTTCAATAGCTAAGAGGAGAAGCATAAGGTGGAAACCTCTTCCGGTAAGTTGGGTGAATCTTGATAGTGCATTTCACCCTCACTCTCAAGCTGGTGGAGTGGGACTGATCATTAGAGATGCTCCTTGTCACTGTTTAGGTGATCATCATCCAATTTCACGTGCCGAGGCAATAGCAGGGAGGGCACCGTCTTACTTGTCTCTGAGCAAGTCCTTCCTCCGATGATTTTTTAGACCGACTGAATCAATCGTCTGAATGCAAAAAATCATAGTCATTCTCTGTACTTCTACCATTGGTTGTATGCATGATGACATTACATTTTATCTCTATGAGATGTCAGATTCTTATTTTACTTATATTTATTACATGTCAAGATAATATTGCGACTTACAAAGTAGCTCGTTTAGCTTTTTCTAATGTTTCGTCCTGCTTTTATTATGATGTAATCACACAGGATAGTTCATTCTCCTTGATCTTAAGAGTTATCCTTCACACCGACCACCCGGTTATAGTCAATAAGGAAATCATGGCACGTTTACTTACTTGGAATGGAAAATAATCATGAATCGGAGACAAGTGGAATGGGAGAATAAAGGAATCGGTATTGATCTCGGAGGAATGATTCCTAAACTCATCTCCCCCCTCCGTAATCGAATTCCTGATATTCAGGAATCGATTCCTGATAAATAGGTGGGACCTACACCAATTCTGATTCCTTCATGTGTTAGTAAACACATGAATTCTTTTACCTGGAATCATTCCGATTCCTTTATGTGTTAGTAAACACAGGGGCATTTTTACTCCGTAATCATTCAATTACATTCCAAGTAAGTAAACATGCCCTCAGTATAGTTTTTTTGAGAGTTTTAATGCATAAAATGTTAAAAACGTGAGTCAAAGTTGCTGACTTGGAAAGACCAAATGTTTATCAGTTATCAATTGTGTCTCACAATGAAGAGTCGTGCTCGTTGAAAATCGTCGATCGGGAACGTGCAGCATCATCTTTTGTCACATACTCTGTTTGAGAGGAAACGCAATTATAGATGCTGACGACGGTTAGGTTTGGTGGACTTGTTGTTTCGAACCCCAAAATCTGCAACAATGAAAGGGGTGACCACTTGGTGTTGCCCTTATTAAATCATCATTCATGAAGATTTCCAAGTTGCAGTTGTTGGATAAATAGCACACAAAATAATTTCTTAGTTATCATGTTTGTAACAAGACTCTTTCGAACACATAACGGTTTAGTCATTTAAGTATGCAAACAAATGTTTGTAACAAGACTCGGTCTAACATATAACGGCTTAGTCATTTAAGTATGCAAACTAATGTTTATGACTATTTGGTCATTGAGTTTGACTCGAGTACAACCAAGTATGCAGTCAGTCAAATAAAATTTGAATGAAGTTGATTTTAATGGACCTTAATCCGTGATTTAACGATTTCTAATTTGACCGATTTTTTTTAGGGACTCAATCCTGCATAGGGAACTAAAGATAAGAGAATTTGCTATGTGTATTATATAAAGAGTTTGACAATAATATTCATCTTGTTAGTAACTGACCAAGAAAATCATACTCAATCACCCATAGATGTAAATCAAAAGTTAGAAACAATAATTTTTAAGTTGAGCTGTTTTGTTCTCTTCCGTTAATTTAGTTCAAGAGTGATTGAGCATGATTTTCTGGGTGACCAGGTGAACACCACCAGTTTGTAGTGTAGTATTTTGTCAATTAGTTCATACAAAACTTTCCCTACAACCATACGTTTCAAATTTACAAAATGCTACTTGTCTCGCTCACCAGTTTCCATCAAATTCAAACTCATGTAACACCTCCCTCGGGGCAAATTAAGAGCGCCTAGCAGGGAAGATGCTGCTGAAGATTATCTTTTACACACTCGAAGATTAAAAAGATGGAGTAACGCATACTAGTATTCATGTGTGCAACTTAGAACCTGCACATTGTGTCAACTCCATCAATGACATCCAAGAACTTGGTCCAGGTTATATCGGAGTCTATGGGCCTAGACAACAGATTCTCAATGGGAAGTTTATCTTTTGCTAGGAAGTCTCTGCTACTCTTACTCAGCCTATGGTGTCTGCTCAACCTGCTGGCCTTTCCTGCGTCAAAATTATGACTTTTACTCATTCCTAGTCTGATGCTGTTTATACCCACATCCTTAAGCATCTCTTGATCTTCAGCTGTTAACTCATTCGTCCTCTGGCTGCGGGTTTCAACAGGTGACGATGGCATTCCACCATGGCCAACCCCCGCCTGGCTGCTCAGATAATGTAGCAAGACTACTAGTTCACATATATAAGCTTCAGTTTTTTTCTCATCGGCATGGTGTAGAGTCGCAATCCTCGGAATGCTAGTCAAGCCAGTATGCCAGCTTGCGTCAAACCTAAGAAGTTGAATTAGAAAAGTTCAAAGGATATATATGAAAATATATACAGACAAACACACATGGGGGCAGCCTGAAAATCTCACCCTGTATTTGCCCACTCTCCAACCCATCCAAAGCCATGAAGAGCTCTACAATGGACAAAATTACACTCGTAATCAGTGAAGTTGAAGTAACAGTATGTGTTAACAATGAAGTGGTCAAACAGACATAAGCAGGAAGAAAAAGTCCCTCGTCAACCACTTAAGAACTGATCATGGTTCCCAGAGAAAGTCATCCATAACCCAGGAAGGGTATGTTCCACTGTCAGTAATTTCATGTTAGAAAGGAAAGCCAAGTGACAACATATTTCTTCCCTTCCACATTATGGACTCATACATTGGTAAGAATTTCCCGGCTGTAGACGGGATTAAAGATTTATTGTTAAGCATTAATTGCAATTTACTATCTGTGTTTTCAGTTTCGACAAAACCCCCCATTAACTTACCAGTCTCATGCAATTCAATTTTGACAAACAGCCCCCATGATCATCACCAGTTCTATCAGCTGCTAAAGTGGACTGCATGGGCTCTTAAATTCCCGGACATGCCACGCAAATTAAGGGTTTCTTATCTGCGTGGGAACAGAGAATTGCATTGGGAAGTATACCCTTCAAGCAAAAGAGTCATTTACCATTTCAAGGGGCAGGGAAAGTGAGGGTTTATTCTTTTATGACCCTACACGGAGAAAAACCTTAGTTCGTGTGCCACAGCTAATACAATTACTGACACTTTCTCCAATATGGATTTGGATTGCATGAGATCAGTAAGTAATAGTATGAGGGATTATGTCAAAACTGCAAAACTGAAAACACAAGGTAGTAACTCGTAAAATAAAAATAAATAAATAACGGTTGCTAGATGTTTTCAAGCCCAACTAAAGATTTGATAAAAGGTAGCAGTTTTACTTGGTTGTGTTAATGGCGATGGGAACAAGCCAATCCAAAGTTTGCTTCATTTCAGCTTTGATTTGAGGAATGGTGAGCTGCAAGAACATCATATCTAGAGGTAAATCATCCATAAAATGCTTTCATTGTGGAACATCATTGCTACAGAGAATACACCAAGGCAGATAATAACAATTCCAATTGGCAATCATAATACAGAAAAGCATATAACTCAACCTCAACTAACTGAAATTTTGAGCGCAGAGTTGACTTTACACTGCATGGCAGTCCCCCATACAGAGTATCTATCACACTTTGAGGCACTGACCTTGATCGAGACACCTGGTTATAATCAGATATCACTCAGCATAAGGTTATGAACAACAATATTTCTCATTTAATTTACACATCAGTTCTGTATTGAAAAACACAATAGACTTTTCAACAAAAATATAAAAATTGTCCTCATACCCAGAATAATACCATAATGAGCAATCTGGACCTTGCATTCTCATAATACTTGGAAGAGTTATGTTTACAGCATATAAACAATTACTGTTTGTCATAGATTTATGACCAAATGGGGCAGGACAGTTCAGGCACATCCAGGTGATAGACTAATAAAAGGAGGCAATATAATAGATGTTCTAACTGAAAGTGGTAAACCCCTCCATCATATCCTAATTGCTGGCCACTTGGCATACGTGATATCTATGTGCCGACTTGAAGAGGGTTGTTGTATTGTTCTTTTTATTTTATTGTTCTCTATAACAGGAGAGAATATACAAAATATGAAAATATTATCAAACCCTTTTTTGCTTCCTCTCTATCAAAAATTTATACATAGTTTTATGTATTTAAACTTTGTCCTTTAAGGTCTTAGGTCCTCAAACAAAACATTTTCAGCAAGCTATGCTATGCTGATTTTCATTCCCCTTTGATGGTTGGGTATAGTGAACGAAATTGTGGAGATGATATAAATTAATAGAACTTGAGAAATAAAAAAGGTAAAGGAAACAATAGGGGATGAATCTAAACTTACAAGTGTGTTAATTTGTGTAATAATATGCGCATAGTGTAATGAAGTACCAGCAGGCCCCAACCTTTTACAGTTCCTCTCAGAACGTTCCACTGGTTCGTCATCATCTGCAAGGGGGAGGGGAAAGACATCAAGAAACTTTCTACAAATCATGATCACCTTCTTCTACTTAGAACACTTAAATCTATTTTCTTCTGTTTGAGGAAACAGCAGTATAATAAATGAATATCTGATTTGATGGTAATAGATTCTATGAATGACTTTCTTTTGGTTCAAAAAGAGCACTATCCTATCAAAGCCTGCTAGAAAGTAATAGATTATATTGTCATTATAACAACGGTGGCCTTAAAATGAAGATATAAAATTTAATTAATAATAAATCAAGGGGTCATTCGAGACTTCCTGGGTCCATAATTAAGGACTCAGACTAATATTTGAATGCATACCAGTACTTCCAAAAGCTTCATGAATTTTTAAGTGTAATAATTGCACAATGTCTACAAGATTCGGCATAACCTGTAAACATAAGATATTAGATAGAATTAGTAAATATGCTTGATTTATCTGGTGAAAGATTAAAGGACTGACTTTAACCCCATTACTTCACGAGAACATGCATAATTAGTTAATTACTAATATTGTCAGGAAACAGAGAAAATCAACCTCTATTATCCTATATTAAATTCTAGAGCTTTTTACACTTGAAATTACTTAACTCTTTTTTTCCTGGGGACACAAAGACAGAAGACATTTCCCTTGACCGCCAATAAAGAAGAGGTGCAAGGGAAGAGTCGCTGATTATATTATTTACTTTTTTTTGTAGGGGAAGCTATTGACTGGCAGATTTGTTACTGATGTTTTGTAACAGTTGCAAACTATCTAATCCTTCTCTTCAAGCTGGTGCAAACATTTTAACATGGGTTTTATTAGGTATGCTTGCGCTCTACGGTCTTTCTGTAATTAAGAAAATGGGCTATATTGCCATCAATAAGTAAATGATACTGAGGGTCAGTAACATTTTGCACAATTGTTACTTCGAAAAAAAAATGGATAAGAAATTTGGTGGTCTTTTTAGGTATAGCTGCTGCCAAATTGACCATAAGTGAAATGTTCTATATATTCTGTGAATATTGTGCTCATAAAGAGAGCTACATGAAGGATCACATTTCTACCTCTTCAAAAGTCTTTGACCACAGTGATTTTTTCTTTAAGCTGTTTACAAGCTTCATTTGATTCTTTATATCTGCGTTTAAAATTGCAAGGTTGTCTCCTGCATGTCAAGAATTTATGTGAACCATCAAACAAAAGTATAAACAAGAAGACAATCTTCTGGACAGAAGCAACAGCAATATGAGGTAAATTGGTGCATTCCTTCCCAAGCCAAGCCAAAGAAAGATATAAACAGAACTAATCCCAAAACTCATTGAGTGCATTTATCAATATCAATGGACATTCACAGAGTACCACACATCCTAGGCTGGTGAAGAGTACCACACCCCCTTACAAAGTTGATGAAACTTTAAAACTTACAACTGAAGGTGGACAGTATTTTTGTTGCTACTGAAGTAACTCAAAAACTATGTAGGGCTAGTTTGAAGATCTGTCTTGAAGGACTAACTAACTTAGCCAAGGAGGCTCCCCGCTGTTCACTATTGCATAATATTGTTGGAACATGATGCATAAGTACTTTTAGGTTTGGAAAGTAATTGTTGTAAGAGGCGTACGAGGAAGGATATAATCTTTCTGTGTTTTTTTTTTTGGCTTAACATAGCGGCTGAAACAAAAAGCCCACCACTTCTTTATATACAGCATAACATACCTTCATTAATTAGGATTAGGACTAATATTCCTATGGGAGATCAAGATGCAGGAGGACAAGATTGAAGAACAATATGTGAGAAGAAGAGAAGGATCCTAGACCTAGGCTGATACCATGTAGAAAGTGATTTTCATTACCTTTGTTTATTCAACAATACAGCTTATATAGCACCAGATATGCTGCCGTTACATAGAGAGAATAAAGTGCATTTACAACAAATATAAAACAGATCCTAAACTGATGCTATCACAGTAATTACACAGCAAAGCAGAAACGGTAGTCTAAGTTATGGCTTGATTGTAGCCAATGATTTAGGCTCTCTAACAAGCATTACTCCAATAGTTTGTAGGTGTAAGAAATTTAATTTCCAATGAACTCGACTACTAGACTGCATGACATTTCCAGCTTATTACCTTATCAGTGCTTTTGAAGTTTTCATAACGTACCGTCAGCTGTAAAAAAGTACTTTATGTGACACCAATAAGAGACAACTTTTCTTTTGCTTAAAAGACCACAATATGCAACTCTAATGAAATTTACCAAAGACAAGGTTACCTCTTCTAGCAGTAACTGAACTATCTTCTTCAAGATTATGCCGATATTCTTGTTCCAATCTATCCAACGAATGCAACTCATGACATAGTTCCTGAAACCAAAAAACAAATATGACTTTCCTTCATTAGTGTTCCAAGGTAAAATGCTTCCCCAGCTCAGCTTATGCAGTGAAGTATTCACTCATCAATGCCTTTTCTCTACTTCATCATCTCAAAGCTTTAATTATGTCCACTGACTCCCATAATCCTTGGTTCTTACTATTATGAAAAATAAAAATTATCCCCTACACTTTACATCAGTGCATAAGAACACATCCTGATCTACATCGCAAGGAAAGCTATTCTAGCTACAAAATCAACATGAAAAGAGCAATATATTTTGGTTATGATGAGATTCATCCGAATATTTTTTAAAGAAGCTTTGGAAACATTAGGAATCATTTGTTTTCCTAGCCCAATACCAGACACACTTTATTCAAGCTAGTCTAACAATGCGAGCAATAATAACACACAAGAACTTATCAGCATTAAATAGCAAATTGTCTGTGTAACTGAGTATAATGAAACAAGATGCATCACTGCTCTTCTAAAAGCTCAATCAAAAAATCAGAGTACATGTCCAATATATATATAAAAAAAATAAAAAAAAGGTGTATATTTCTATTAATTCAAGGAGAGGTCCTAGTGTTAGAATGAGAAAATGAATATGTTCTCCCATCCAGTCCTTTGCAAATGAATTAAAATGTTAGGTACCAAATACAAAAGATAAAATGTACCGTGCACAAACATCTTCCCAAAAGGTGAGACAAAAGATTTATGTTTATTATTTTTAACTTGTCTTGAACTGGATAAACATATGTCAGATATTCAACACTAAACCATTAACAGATGCAACTGTAACTAATAGTGTAGTATTTCCTGTAGAAGATCAGTGTGCAAATACTCACTGCTGTTGACTGAACTAGAGTTATCAAATGTTCCATCCCTCTCTCTGCTTGCTTCTTTAAATAAGTTTGTTCAGTAACTTCCAAGCCAGTCCTATTATAATAAAAATAAGCAGATTAAACATATTAGAAGTCTCACTTAAAATGTTATAATTAAGCAAGAACGTGAGTTAAAATATTGCAGTAGTATTACTTCCTAAAATAGAGATCCAAGTTGTGCCATGTCGGATCATAAGTACGATTTCCAAAACGTACAACATCTCTCGAAAAAGTTCTCAACTCTTCTCTGCAATAATTGTGAAGCAGAAAATCATTATTTTTCTAAGATGACAATCAAATAATAAGAGATACTCTTATTCTAAATACAACTAAAAAGTGATGCTGATTACGAGTCACCTCTTGTCAGCAGCGGCAATTCTGAGGAGCTCATCCATATCTGTAGATATTAAACTTTGCACCCCTTTGGATGGCAGCAACACGTCTTTTAAATATCTGATCTCATCTTCTGAAAGGGACTGCATTAGCTTCGCACCCTTGACAACTGAGTTTGCAACTTCAAAAGCCAAAATTGAAATTGTATTCCCTTTTATTTGCACCTCAGAATTTAAAGTGGGGTCCCAATTTGTGATGCTACTGCCAAAACTGTCCAAAATTTCCATTGCCTTCCCAAATCCAATCAAGCTAGCTTTACCCAAAAGAGAGCTTACTGCTGAAACCTGTAGTATGATGACATTACTTATATGTTCAACAACCGGTAGAATTTTCAATATTCCTATCAAAACTGAAGACTGTAATCGGTATTTATAATGTACACCCAAAACGGCACATAAATGCAAAATTTACAATCAGAAATGCAGAAATACAAGTTTCAGTTTGGTCTGTGTTTTAAACAGCACTGCAATTTGTTACTCTATTTTATTTTAGTTTCCTTTTTTTGGGAAAGAAGAGAAGTTTAATTGATTGTTTGAATGATATAAGAAAAGTGGATAGGAGGTCCACAACAGAGGGAAACAGCAGCAAAAACCACATGGCTCACCAGATGAAATTATTAGGTGCAGACAAAACAGCGACCGAAACCTTAGAATACTGCTTTCTTTCAGTCGATCAAAATATAAAAAATGCTGTAGTCTCTTAATTCTAACAAAACAGAAAACCATAGAGCTAACAAAAGAGTATAGGACAAGTAACATCTTCAGATTACGTGTACAAAGTTTTATCTTCTCCTATAGTAATTTCTGCCCTCATATCAAAATTTCAAGTATGGTTCTTGTAGCAAGGTGGTAAAGCACTTGTGAACCAATGTGTAGCAACTTTAGTTTCCTTTGTCCAAATTTGAATATTCAAGTAAACCATTGACGAATGATAAGAACTTAATCTCTAATTGGATGAGTATGCACATAACAGAGCTCTCTCCATGGGAAAGGAACTGAACAAGGAGGATGACTCCATTCATGAAGTTCGTTAGCCCGAGCTTCTATAGTATTAAACTAAAAGACAAATACAACACAGAAATAAATTCAAATTCAGGTGAGACTAAGAAATTTATGTAATAAAAGGATTGACAGAATGACCCCATAAACCATCATGGCTCCATATTTTGGACAAATAGGATAGTATGAGGAGTCAAGAAATCTGTATTACAAATTAACATTGACTATAATGTATTGTTAGTATGTCTACTTTTCACATATTTGTAGTCAAGAAAGACTACCACAATAAATGGAGGCTACTTCTTAACACATTATCTGATTAAAAAAGATATGATCAGTCTGAAAACACCATAAGTAACAGGAATTTCAGAATGAACCAAATTTGTAAATATTACCTTAGAAAGAGCTGCCTGCTTAGAGAAGCAATTGGATGGAGTTGTAATACCATTTGCTCTTGGGGGCAGTTCATCACACCCATTACTAGCAGGATGAGGATTTATAGCTACAGTGATATCTTCTACTTTGGGCGTCCGTTTGACCTTGTTGACAAGCCCACCCATTATGTGAATCACCCAAAAACTGAATTTGACTCGTTATGGACAAGTTTCGTAGCAGAAATGTTTCCAACAACAACTGAAACTGAAAACAGTTGCAAGGTTAGAATCTCAGTCTTTCCCATAATATATAATATCATGTCCCCAAAGCTATTAATTCATCCATTCAAATAATATTAAACCCATAACATAGGACGTCTAAATGGTAGTTAAACTATTCACGTAGCTGCAAATTTGGAAGCCGCATTTAAGGAAGCTATAGTGCAAAATAACTGTATTTGATTCAACTGTGTGAATTATGAAAGCAACCGAAACCATAAATGAATCACTCAAATCAAAAGTAAAGTGAAATAACATAAACTCAACAAACCCAAATGCAACAACTCAGGAAAACAAGGCTGAAGACAGCATAAGAAACCCAATACAAGACATAGATAAACAGCTCTTGTTGCAGGAAACCCAAAAAGTAGCCAAAAGGGAGATTAGCAGAAAGGAAAGGGAAGGTTAAGACTTGAGAGAGAAGGTTACCCCGATTGATGAGAGGGAAGGTTACCCCCGAGTCGGCATTTTCAAGTTTCGCGCGTTTACTTTTCTTTCTAGCAGCTTCTCCGCAGTTGCCCATTTGTTCCCAACAATATATATATATATATATATATATATATATATATATATATATATGAAATATAACAATCAATTTCCCGGCCTTTTCTTCTTTTATTTATTTCAGAATGTTCCAGTCTCCTTCAGGCGTTACGTGTCGTGTTATCGTGGAAGTGCTTCTTAGTCGTTAAGCAAGCTCCAACGGGACAGTGCACTCCTCTCCACATTAAAAGGGTTTGTTTCCAAGTTTTTCTGTTGCAGAAAATAAGAGGAGGTTGGGTTTTCCAACACATTCATTTCTCAAGTTTTTCCAAGTTCCAACTCCCACCAGTTTATGGCCTGCAAGTTTAAAACGCATTCGGGATTATGTGCCTGCGATGAGGGATTAGTCTGACTTTGCCGGAATACCCTCGTGGACTTTGGTGCGAATACTAATTGGGCAGGTGTAATACTAAGTTGCTAACATAACCGAAGTGGTTTGCTACCTCAATCCCAATCAAAGACAAAAAACAGGTTCAGAGTTGATAATGACCTGTTTTTGGCTAGCATATCTCAACCGAGATGAGCCAAGTCTCTAAACCCTACACCACCCTCTTTCACTAACACGGCAGTTGACATTTGCACCATTTGCACAACTTGATCTACTCTTTTGCACAAACACAAACCCATAAACGAAATTGATTCCATGGAATGCAAGGGATCGATTGTAAAACGAACCATCAACTTTCACTGGATTAAAAACTAGAAAAGGGAGACCTTAAACTTTTACTTATTATTTGAAAGTTCTGTACATACAGAAAACTAAGGAAACTATAACTCAACATCCTTTTCCATTTCCACATCTACAGAGTTTGACTTACATTGAATACATTTACCACCCTAGATTTTAACATCCAAAAAGCCAGTGACTTATCACTCAGCATTTGCTTACTAACACAACATCACCCTCGCCACAACCTAAGAGCGCACCCAAGGAAAAACTGTAGCAGTTGGACCTATTAGACATACTCATGAACACTTCACATCTGCATTTTTAACTGCTGCCAATTCTCAGATACTTCGAATTGTGTCCACTCGATCAATGAGATCCAATGCTTTGCTCCTGTCGATATCAAAGTCAATGACAGGCACGGAGGATAGCCTCCTTATGGGAAAAGGATCCTTCCTACGCTCACTTGTTGGAGACTGGCTACTACTCTTACTTAACCTATGGTACTCGCTGAACCTGGTCTTTGCAGTGTCAAATTCCTGACTTTTACTAATCCCCGGTGTCAGTTTTCTCTTACTTACATATCTAAGCATTTCTTGATCTTCAACCGTTAATATGGGGGATGGACAGCTGGGCTTGTTTGTAGATAAATGAATTGTCCTCTGGTTTGGGGAGCAAATAGGGGACTTAACAGGAGATCTGATTCCATTATTTCCAACTCTCACTTGGTTGACCAGATGATGAAGCCACACTACCAGCTCAAGAATGTAAGACTCAGTTTTATTTTTATCAGCATGGTGTAGTGTCTCAATCCTCAGCAAGTCGGTCTGACCAGCAGGTTTTCGGTTCATCTCAGACCTAAAGAATTAAAATCTGTTAAAACTACCAAAATATGATAAGAGCAATAAGTAAATGAATAGGCATCTGCAAGTCAGAACTCACCCAGTGTTTGCCCATTCTCCGACCCAACCGAAGCCATGATGAGCTCTAAATGAAACACAGCAAAAAGCACCACTCAATATATAGAACTAAAAACTTTGAACAGATTTGAATCATAAATGACATAGAGGGCACAGTAAAAATTTTGATCAATGTCAATACGCCACTTGGAAAAAATTTGAGAGAAACTGATTGTACAATTCCTCTTTAGTTCAACCGCAGAGTTTGCAAAGTACTAGAGGTGAAAAGCTAACCCAGAAAACAAAAAACAAAATAAAATGAAGAAAAATATAGTAGATGAGTAAATCGAATGGAGCTTTACTTTGTTGTGTTAGCAGCAATGGGAACAAGCCACTGCAAAGTTTTCTCCATTTCAGCTTTGATTTGAGGGACTGTATGCTGTGAAAATAGCATTTGAAGAGATAGTTATTAACCGGTACATGGATGAGGAAACAAATGACAGTCAACCGTGAAGTGGAGAAATAAAATCATAAGAAAAATATAACTTTGGTTTGTTAATATTTCCGTGAATCACAGACTACAGATACCTCTTCCTTAACCTGAAATGACTGTAGTTTTGAGCGCAGAGCAGACTTTATACCAGGTGGCAGCCCTTGATATAATGTATCTCGTGTGTTTGGAGGCACAGAACTTGACCGAGACACCTGGTTACATTCAAATGTTAAATCATAAGACCCTGACCGATATAAAGCCTATGTTTCCAATATCTTAATCAACAGGAACAGTTGAATTGCAGAGGAATGGTTATTGAATTTGTGAAAGAAAAAAAAAATAGAAATTTTTGTCATAATCCAGAAAATTACTATAACCATGCTTTTAAACTGTTGTTTTGAAAAATGAAGTGGATGCAATGTACTCTCTCATAGTTAAGTTGGCTGTACCACTCTTAAGTAGCCTATTGATCATAATAATAGTCTGAAACGGTAAACTTGCTAGCTTGTAGTTAAAAAAAAAGATATTATCAACTTTTCCCACTCAATTAGCAGACTACAAGATTAAGTTTAGTGTAATGATATTTGCATAAACAAGAAGGTAAGAAGGAAATAACAAGTTTAGGAATACACCTTTTTGCAAAATCCCACATACAAAAAAAGTTTACGTATGAGGAAAGAAAACTCACAAGAGTATCAATTTGCGTGATAATATTTGCATAATGCAAGGCAAGACCAGCAGACCCCAACTTTTTGTGATGGTTCTGAGATCCTTTCACAGGTTTATCAGTATCTGCAAGACCAAAGAAAGAGATGTATCAGATAATAGTCACTCAATAATTGACAACAATGAATAACTTTTGCAATAAGTGCATGCAAGATTCAAGTATTGCAAGACATAAATAATATTATAGGCAGTAGCTGGACATATATATGAAAGAGATGTTAGCATTTCTTTACTTTGGAGTATTGAAGGAGTAACAGCATTATCCTATAAAATTCCAGTGGATTTTAATGTAGCATTGGTTTAGGTCCTTTAGAAACCACACAAAGTCAAAAGAACAAAGTTGTCTCCCGTATCTTAATTACATACTGCCGACATAGAGATAATTCTCACTTTTTATAATTGAACAAGGTCATGATTGTTTGCAATCCAAGTTATATGCAAATTTATTTGGAAGGTAAAAACTAAGAGGGAATGGCAAATCCACATCATATTTTTATCTACCCCTTTCCTACTCCCAAGGAGAAGTAGAAGGCATCCTAGAAGACCATTATCAGAAAAATTTTGAAGCATACCAGCAATGCCAAATGCTTCATAGATCTCCAAATGTAAGTAATGCACAATGTCCACAAGCTTCTCCATGACCTGAAAATAGGAGATATACGATTGGTTGCAAGAACTTGAAGAAAAATCTTTAGACATTGATTTTTACTCAACATACCCACCCAAATTTAAACAACCCTTTTACTCAACAATTCTTAGGATACTCCTGAAAGACCACAACACCCTGTAATCAACTATTATTTAAAATTGCAAAACTGAAAGAACAATTATTTAAAAAGCCCAGCTGGTGGAAACAATATTTTCTATTGAGTTTCAGCATCACTTTATCTTTCTTCATCAGTCCTTTTTAGTAATTTTCAAGAGGGTATCTTCTTTTTTCTAATTAATTTTCATTAAAGAATGGGTACACGAAGCAAGTTTCTGACTGTAAAGAAAAGCTTCCACAGTTTTATCACATGACTATAGTTCAATTGGATTGGAATTGATAGCTGCTCCGTGAGGCCAACCATGGTAAATATCCAATATGAAACAAAATATTTACCTTCCAATAGTAAGCACTAGAGTCAATTAAAAAGAAAATGCATCTTAACCTATTTTCTGCAAGATGGACAAAAAAGGAATATTAGCTTACTACCTCTTCCAGAATCCTAGACCAGAGTGATTTTTTCTTCAAATTTCGCACATGCTTCCTTTGACTTTTCAACTCAGCTCTTAAAATTGCAAGGCTGTCACCTGCGTCAAAATACAGACAACCAGACAAAGTTACTTGATAGTTATAGTTTTGTGGCGTGCAAAAAAACAAATGTAGGATATCAAAATTTCAACAAACAAAAATCAGGCCAATCATCGGAATTAAAGATGTATTGACTTGGAGTCTTGGACTACCCACAGGAGCATTTTTGAGTGCCCAGCCAAAAAAAAAATTTGCAGAAAATAGTCAAATCACTAACTGCTTTTATCAGGAGAAAAGATAATATATTATTTTTTATACTGAACAATTTCAGAACTCAGTAAAGAAGCACCATTATTTGACTTGGCACAGCCAAATTTGGGTCATCTTAGGGGATAGTGATACCCAGGCACACCAATGCCTACCCTACACAAACACACATACACACCAGATGGAATGCATCTGTACCCAAAAAAAAATGGCAGAAAGAACCAAAAACAATGTTAATACAAGTTACCTTTTTGGGTGGTATTGGAGTTGTCCTCCTCTTGAAGTTTACGCCGATAATCTTGTTCAAATCTGTCCAATGCGTGCAACTCATGATATAATTCCTGTAACAAGAAATAGGTGCCTTTCCTTCAGTAAAGCTCCAAGGAATAATATCTGTAAAGTAGTTTTGCGGTTGGAACATTTTTTAGCAATACGAGACTTGTTTATCTATTTAAAAACAGAAAAGAAAAGAAAAAAAACAAAACAGGCATAGATTGGCATAGATCACACACACAGAGAGCAATCAATCGAGGGTTAAAATCTGTGGTCCAGAAAGTGTACTGCTACTAAAGTATCCACTCATCTTTGTGCTCCCTTTCCTGTTATATAGCCTTCCAACTACAAGCTGTTTCCAGCACACTCAGGCACTAAACCTAGGTACAGATCATGAAATCAAGTACAATAGACTGCCTTGTTTGGAGACATGAAAAATTCAAATCCACCTATGCTGTTTTAGAATTGCTTGCCCTAAAATTTGATCAAATAACCTACTCTTATGATGTCTTGCCTTTAGGTCAAGAAGGCAAGATTGTCAAGCAACAGCACAAAGGATTTTGGTTCAGAAGTTACTTTATTGCTGAAATGAGTACATCAGTTTTATTCTCACCATAATGTCCATCAACGAGCTGAAAATTCATAAAACATTGGAAATCGAAGGTTCCATTGAATTACCTGGAGAATACAATCTATAAGATTGCAACAGGTAAAACTTTTAATTATTATTTTCTTTTTCTCTTTATCTTTGGTGCATCTTACCCTTTGCAAAGAGGCTCACTCTATTGCTTAAGAGTACAGGGTGACGAAGAAAATTTAAGTATATTAGGATATCCTAGAGTGTGGAAACCAAAAGAAATGCCCACACTCTCTCTATTCAACATCCACAAGTATTGACTATTTGAGTTTGCATTTGATTTGATACTGAGTCAATGAGGAATGTCTACTAAAATGATACTCAATGCATCTGCAAGAATGCAGAGCAGTATATCCTTTGTAAAAAATATCTAAATTTAATTATGCAGCATTATGATGCAGTTAACAACAAGCTTCATACCAACCTTTTAAGGCAGATTTACTGAATATTTGATAACAGACGTGAAACAAAAATCAATTTGACATGGATTTTATAATTGCTTATCTAGGGCAAACTAGTCAATTTTTATTCAGACCAACTTACAAAGATTCATCTGTATCTATGAATTACCAATGAATTTCATTCAGCTTCATCCCCTTGTTATATATTCAGACAAATCAGATTTCAGAAAGAAATAACATACGAATGATGAATGATAATTATTAAACTAGAGGTAAAATCAATCCAATGACAATCGTATACCAATTCATTTTTCCCAGCAGAAAGAATATACTAAGACAAATAAAATAAAATAAAAAAATCTCTAGAATGACATGGTGCATGTTGTTACATGAACTCTAAGATAAGTCACTAATGGACGCAAATGAGACTGAGACACAGCATTCTCTATACATGCATTAACTTACAGCTGTATACTGGACTAAGGCCATCAATTGTTGCATCACTATTTCTGCATCCTCCTTCAATTGCCTTTGAGGTGTAAGTTCTGAACCCAATCTAAATATAGCACAGGTGACCATCAGAATCTGACATGGATTAAATTGAGTATACACTACGAAAACAAACAAGATTTGTTAGGATTACTTCTCAAAGAAGCGATCCAAATTGTGCCACTGAGGATCTTTACAACGATTTCCGAAACGCACAACTTCTCCCGAAAAGACACTAAGTTCTTCTCTGCCAGGATTTGACAATAAAACCATAAATTATTCTCCAACCTTCATATATTATTATTTAAAGATTGAGGGTAATAACAAATACAGCTTTTCTAAACATCCAGAAAAGTATAGATGGAAAAGTTTCACTACCAACCTCTTGTCAGCTGCAGCAGTTCTTAGGAGTTCATCCATATCTCTCGATATTAAATTCTGTACCCCTTCAGATGGAAGCACAACCTCTTTCAAATGTTTGATGTTATCCTTTGAAAGGGATTGCATTAAATTTGAACCCTTAACAATTGTGTTTGCAACTTCAAAAGCTAAAATTGAAATTTTGTTCCCTTTTGTTGTCACCCCAGAGGTAAAACCACTACTAGGGTTTAAATTTGTCATGCTACTGCCAAGGGTGTCCAAAACTTCCACAGCCTTCCCAAGTCCCGCAGTACCAGCCCTGCCCAGAAGGGAGCTCACTTCTGATACCTGTAATCAAGTATAATAAAACAATCAAATAACCAGAAGAGTAAAAACAAAATAAACAAAAACATGTTTTATTATATGTATTTACACACAAAAGCAATACCATTTACCTCACTACTGATTCAATATCTACTTCAACCACCAACCAACAAATTTTATACTTATACCAGAACCCCAAGTACACAAACTAATGTTACCATATTACAGGAGAAATTTAAAACACCTAACCAATAACTTGAGGACTTACATATCATGATTAGATCGAATGTGAATTGGTGTCGGCATTCTAACAAGAGCCTAACTTGAGGACTTACATATCATGATTAGATCGGATGTGAATTGGTGTCGGCATTCTAATAAGAGCCTAACTTGACGACTTACATATCATGATTAGATCGGATGTGAATTGGTGTCGGCATTCAAATAAGAGCCTAACTTGAGGACTTACAGATCATGATTAGATCAAATGTGAATTGGTGATACACACAACTAGATAGATGCATCTTAGTCCCCTCTTATATGGTTTTCTCAACTGAAGTTCTCTGTAGGTTGTCTCATATGTACAGACAGAATTCCTTTTTTGGCAGGCCAATTATTACCTATTGCTATTGACCGGTTGCTCTTTAGGGTGCAGAATTCACTTAGAACTTAGATTTTATCTTGAACTCAGGTTGTGCGCGATTAAAAACCAGATGAAGCCTTCTAGTCTAACCTTTCACAATATAAAGTGTACTAGAAGTGCTATGCTCATTCTAATGACTCCACTATTAAGGGTACCAGTTCCATCAGCTCGTTATCAGCCGCTTTGTGGTTCCAAATGCTATAGAAAGAGCCATTACAAAACAACATAAGCAAGAAGAAGTGGAATTACCTTTGCAACAGCCTGCTGAGACTTGGTAGCTCTATTTTTTTGCGATAAGGCTCTAGACAAATGAGGAATGCCGTCATTGACATCATCGGTGATGAGCCCATAAGGTACCATAGTATTGGTCTCTGGCACCATACAAGGGTCTCGTATATGTTTATCCATCCCATCACTAACTGGCGACGCTTTGACGGGCACTCCAGCAGAGGCATTATCAGCATGTCCATTAAGATTAGGAAGGATTACAGTGGAAGCAACATTTGCAGCGACATCCTCAACAGTGGATCTCCTCGACTTGGAGCAAATCCCACCCATTGTGATGAAAAGCCACCAAGTATATTTCATGCAAAAATTAAAACCCACCCAAGATTGAAGTGATGAGGTTCCTCAGGAAGCCGTAAAGCAAGAATGATCCACTCCAAAGTCATTAATATAGAAAGCAGCCATGTTCAGACCCAAGTAGCCACTCCAGTCCATCGGCTCAGGTCCAAGTAGCTGCGAATCAAGAAAACAGTCAAGACCCATTAATCACAAACACAAGAAAGCAACGTTAAAAGTAGAATGAGGATGAAATCGGCAAAACCCACTTGGAAAAAAAATTTCAGATTCTACAAATGGGAGAAACAAACCCAACACCAGTATTTCAAAAAGAACAGAGAGGGAGGAGACTTACGGTTGGATCGGTGGGAAGATGGAAGTATTAGATTGAGGAAGATAGAGGGATGAGGGGTGATGGGCTTTGCTATTTGGAGTATAATAATAAGAGCTGAGGAAAGAAAAATGAAAAGCAACGCCTGCAGTTGCAAACAAGAATACTGTTTGTGACTTGTGAGAGAGAGAGAGCAAGTTTTTTTGTTTGCTTCTTTCACTTTCAACTTTCAACTTTCAACCTCTCTTCATTCGTTAACACTGTAGAAGGTGCGGTGAGTAGTAGCTCTGGAACAGAAGAGAGTGTCTCTTGGTGTGTGTTGAGGGCGAAAAGGAAGACGAGATGGTAGTCAAAGCCCCAAGTCACCCACTCGGCGCTGCTCTGGCCTATTTAATAAACTATTATAAACATTGCATCGGGTACTCAGATTTTAAAACAAAACTAGGATCCGAGTTTGTACCGTTTTTCGTCCAAAAGCCAGAAAATGAAAAGACCGTGACCTTAAGTCCTTAACCATTAATACACGTTGTTTCACCCTAAAGCAAGAGTCTCAAGTCTCAACCCTACGGGATGAAATTTACTCTCCCACTAATGCAGTTATTGGTCAATGAAGAATAAAAAATGGAATAAAATATTAAGAATAAGACTTAATCTTTGTAGACCAATGAATGCATGGGGACAAAATATGGATAGTGTATTGGGGACAGCTGATTTCATCCCCAACCGTACCGATAAACATTAACCGAAATCAAACCGAATCAAATGCTTGTGATGTCGATTTTTTTTTTTTTTATATTTTATAAATTAGTAAGGATCAGGCGATATTAGTTGAACTGCACAAATTAGTGCTCAATTTAAAACTCTATCAATGTACTAAGAATAAGTAGGGATCGTTCTCAACTGAGGATTAGGGACTAATTGATTCCTGAAAAATAAAACGTTAGCAAAACAAGAGAAGTTTTAAATACACACCCCTAATTACTTAATACACACTCCATACTTAATACACAACCCATTTAATTTCTCATTCTAATAATTTACTAAATACACAAACCAAAGTACCTAAAATACCCTTAATCTCAAAAATCATGAAATATCCTACTTTTTTACTATTGAGGTTACTATTTAGTATATTCTAGTATATTGACATTTATTACTTGTGTTAGTTATTGAGAAATCCATAAAGATTTATTATTGTTTCCTTTAAATAGATGCATATAAATAGGTTTTGTGCTATTTGAGCTTTCATCCACCAAACACCATGTTAATCAAGTATAAAATTATGAGTCGAACATTCAACCAAAACTATACTAGTAGTTTCTCCATAGTGGCGGAACTAAATAGTTGTCATTAGAGGGGCCAAACAAATTAACAATTTCAAAATTTTTTCACTACCTGTGATGTTTTATATTAGAAAATAAATTGATTAATCATAACTCTTAGAACAAAAAAGGAAATTAACTAAAAAATGGGAGTAAAGCGATATGTTTAAAAAATATTTAATGTCATTGATTTTGAAATTCTAAATATTATGGTCTCTAACCTCATCTAATTACAATTTATTTAAGGAAAAATTAAATTAGATAGTTTCTAACTTTATTCTTGTATTAAATTGGGAGGCCATGTATAGAAATTTATTGTGTTTATCTAACTATTTATGCATAAATAGAATAATATAAGGAAAATATGACTATTTTTCTTCTCCTTCTAATGCATAGATGTCTGTTTTGGTCATTTAACTTACCTACAAAATCTAATTTGAAATATAAAATAATAGGGATGTGTATTAAGTGATTAGGGGTGTGTATTTAAAATTTCTCGCAAAACAAATTAAAGAATAAAATTACATATTATTTACAAAAAATACAAGAAGGGCATTTAGGATTTTTATTTAATTTAACAACTAAGTAAATATATACATGTGTGACACATCAAAACCATAATCAAGTAGAAATAAATGAATGGAACGAAATTAGATAGAATTAACCACTATTAACACGTTGGCAAGGTTTCAAACATCAAATCACGAATCAAAATATGTCTAAGCATAGAATCAATCAAGAACAAAGATGAACGCATACAAAGTTCTTTTTACGCCCCTTAATTAAATTAACTAGATGAACACACCGTAGTTAACCCTATTAATCATGCAATCACTAGTGGTAGCTAATCATTAACAAAAACACTTTTAACGCATTAAGAATCGTGGAAGTTTGATCAATTCAAGTCAAGAACACAAGTTAGAATGCTAATCAAGCATACAAGACTCATTGTTAATTTACCTAAATAATTTTAGGTTTTCCACCGAAATTATTAAAGCTAGAACGCTAGCACCTTAATATGGATTCAATTACATGTTCATCAACCTAAGTATGCATCGAAAGATCAATTAACACATAAAATATGGGATTGAAACTCGAAATTAACAATCATGCTTAACATATATGAAATCGCAACTTTTAACTTGAAAACCTAAAACATGCTTCATAGTATTCGAAAATCACATATCTAAAATCAATATTTCATCCACCATAGAAATCGCAAATTATCAATCCAAGAAAGAAAACCAAAATCAAAATTCATATAAAACCCGAAATAGTTTACATAGCAAAACCGAAAACATAGAGTTATATTCATGGTTACACTTTTAATCTTCAATGATGCAAGAAGCTTCAAAAGGTGGTGGAGTGGATGATAGCTACAGCAAGAATGCTTGAATAGGGAGGATGATGCTTACGGCCTTGAACTTTGGAATTTCTTTGGATTGTTGCCAAAACTTGGAAGAGAGATCGAAAAAATAAGTTACGAGTGAGTGGTTATGAGCATATTAGCTTTATGTGGTATTTAAGGTTTAGGGTTGACCTAATCGATCGAGACCCAAACGACAACGAAAATAGTTGAAATTTTGACCATAACCATTTCTTCTTATCATGATATGTGATGCCCCAGAAATTCGTATTTATTTTCTGAGGAATTTTCGGAATCTAATTTATGATTGTTGAACGGTTTCGTGGCTCGTGGACGGAGCGGAAGTGTTTCGGACGAATTAATTATTTAAAAAGTATGGTTTTAGGGGGGTTGCCAAAGGTTGACTTTCTATTTGTTGGGATTCTCCGAAAACTTCCTTCACGAAAGTTGTAGAGCGCGTCTATACGAGTTCGTGGATATGTGGAACGCGGAAATCGGAGTTCGTATGAGAAAGTTATGGCCATTGGAAGGAATTTCCATTTTAGTATAAATAGAAGTTTCCCGAAGGAGAAATTTACTATTTTCATTTGTTTCCTTTTCCGGAAACCAATTCCTTTCTCTCTCTCTTTTCTCTCGGCTGCTACCTTCAGAGCCGAAGATATCCGGCTGACCCGACCCGGACCCGGTCGATCCGACCCGACTTTTCCGGCGAGCTCCGACCATCTCCGGCGACGAAACTTTCCAGACGGGATCGTCTCCGCCGTCTGGTGGTCCCTGTGGTGTTCTCTAGCGCCGATTCTCGGTGGTAGCGGCGGTAGAAGGCGGTGCAGGTTGGTGTTTTCGGACCCGGCCGGAAAACACAACTCCGGCGACTTCGTGGCTTCGTGATTCCTTGGTTGAGTTCAGAATAGCCTCGCCGATCGATCCTTGGTGGTTGTTTGGATCGATTTACGTGAAACTTCGATCAACTCAGTTGGGATTACTGTTCACGGCTTGTGAGGTAGTTTTCGATCCCTTAGGCTTGTTTTCTGACTTCGATCCAGTTATGAAAGTTCACAAGCATGCTTAGATGAAGCTTTTTGATGTTGGAAGTTTTGTGAAATAATGAGTTTTTGGCCGGCAGCGGTGCACCACCGTCTGTGGTGGCGTTCCGGCGGTGTTCCGGCCACTTAAGGAACTGTTTTTGGTATTATATATGTTCTACTCGTTGATACGAGCGTTTCGATATATAATATGCAAATTTTGGAGTTCGTATGGAATTGTTATGATTTTTGCAGTTTCATACCGATCGATTTATTCGATCCGTGAGGATTCGAGCGTCCGATCGACTTGTGGTTTGGTCAGATCGATCGTGGACGAATTCCGGGGACTTAGGGAGGTCTCGGATGTGGTTTCGCCTCATTTGGCGTCACCTTGGGAATTTTGGTTCGATTTAGGGTTTCGAACGTTATCCCTTGTGATTTGTTGACTGAATGAGAGCTGTAATTCCTTAGGTACGTGACGTAGTACCCCTTGGACGGCTATTTTGTGGATCGGTTGCCTTGTTTTGAATTGAAGACGCAGCGGGAATTTCGAGGTGAGTAATCTCACGAAGTTCATTTCACGAACGGGAAATACCCTTATTGTTTTTAGAGTTATTTATTAACTGCAAACTATAGATGGTATTAGTGGCACTTCTGAGTAGATGACCACGTGTGTGTATATATATATTATGGGATGTATATATATACATACGTATTCATGTATTAGTAGGCATTTCTGCGCGGATAACTACATATAGATATATGTTTACGTGAAATATATATGTTTTGGTGGTTTGTGGATTTATGAAAACAATATGCATGAAATGATGCTTTTTATTGTTTTGGGGTGTGGCTTTTGGAAAACAAATTATTTGTGGAAATGATTGATTTCGATTTGTTTTGAAAAGCGTTGAGGTTTGAGAAAAACGTTGAGATTTGTGTATGAAAACAATAGGCATGAATTGATGCTTTTTATTGTTTTGTGTTATGGCTTTTTCGGAAAACAATGATTATGGAAATGATGATTTCGATTGTTTTCAAAAGCGTTGCGATTTGTGTAACATTTTGGGTCCAGTGTGACTCTTTTAATGTTTTGCTCCAAGGGACAGTGCGGCCCGAGGATCGAAGGTCTGAGACCTTGGGCAGAATATCAGGTGACCACGTCTTTGGCCGGACGAGTGGTTACGTTTTTCAGTTAGAGCTCTAATCTGTCTGCCATATAGGTAATTCATGGGGTAACGGGAATTGGTTATTGACAACTCATGACATTATGTATTTTTAGGGAACAAGGTGTGAGTTGCTTCCTTATTAATGGTTTTTAAGGGGACAAGGTGCAAGTTGTTTTCCTTATTAACGATTTGATAGAAATCAAGGTGTGAGTTGCTTTCTATGGTACGCTTATGGTACAACTGATAGAATTCAAGGTGTGAGTTGTTTTCTATGTTTTATTGATAGAAATCAAGGTGTGAGTTGCTTTCTATGGTACGCTTATGGTACAACTGATAGAATTCAAGGTGTGAGTTGTTTTCTATGTTTTTTTGATAGAAATCAAGGTGTGAGTTGCTTTCTATGGTACGTTTATGGTACAACTGATAGAATTCAAGGTGTGAGTTGTTTTCTATGTTTTATTGATAGAAATCAAGGTGTGAGTTGCTTTCTATGGTACGTTTATGGTACAACTGATAGAATTCAAGGTGTGAGTTGTTTTCTATGTTTTATTGATAGAAATCAAGGTGTGAGTTGCTTTCTATGGTACGCTTATGGTACAACTGATAGAATTCAAGGTGTGAGTTGTTTTCTATGTCTCGTGTTTTTAAGGAAATTAAAGTGTGAGTTATTCTCCTTTATTTCGTGTTTTTAAGGAATCAAAGCGTGAGTTGTTTTCCTTATCTTTCAGTGAGTTGTGTGTGGTTTGAGTTACTCATACGGGCTTGCAAAAGCTTACCGGGTTTGTTGTGTGGCAACCCGGTGCACCATTCCAACGGTGTAGGGGTTAATCCTGCAGGTTAGGATAATCGCGTTGAAGCTGAGGTAGCGCCTTTGCAGCTTTACGGTAGGAAGCCAATTTTGTGACTTTACCGTTATTTGGACTTCCGTTGTAGTGAGCTCTGAGGAGCATTTACGTTTATCTTGTTGTTGAAAATTTAATTCGTAAGCTTGTGTAATATATAACTCTTTGGAGCGAGTGTATATTAACTTTGAGGGTTCAGGGCATCAATATATGTGTAAGTTTAAGGGAAAAAGATTTCAGGTACTTTGTATTGATGACTGGACGTTCACGCATATATAATTATGGGGTTATATATCGATTTATTGTGTATAAAATCAGGGGCGTGACATGATAACATCCTACGGTCGATTTTGATAAAGTCTATTTCTTACACATTGTTACTCATGGAATGTCTACTTTTCATTGCAACTAACAAGCTAGTTATACCACATTAGTTGAGATACAAGGATTTTGTGCGATCCAAAAAATCGAAATTAAAAATCGATAAATTTGACATTACTCATCTATTTATAGCGTATTAATAGGTATTGTGCAAATAAATTAACCTAGTCCGTAGTCATTTCAACATCAAACAAAGCAGTCAACTTTTTTTACACTTATACTTTCCGAAGGGAAATTGAAGCATGAGGAGATAAACTTCCCGAAATTTTTACAATAGTTGATATAGCTTATACCCACGAGAGTGTGAGAGCTGACAGATCGAAAAAATAAGTTGCAAATGAGCGGTTATGAGCATATTAATTTTATGTGGTATTTAGAGTTTAGAGTTGACCAAGTAGATCGAGACCCAAACGACGATGAAAATAGCTTAAATTTAGACCATAACTATTTCTTCTAATCATTACAACATCCAACGGTCGATTTTGATAAAGTCTATTTCCTCGACGTTGTTGCTCATAGAATGTATACTTTTCTATACAACTAATAAATTAGTTAGACTACATTAGTAGACATATAAGGATTTTGTGCAGTACAAATAATCAAAATTGAAAATCGATAAATTTGACATTACCCATCTATTTATAGCTTATTAATAGGTATTGAGTGAAAAAATTAACCCGATCCACCGTCATTTCTATATCAAATAAAGCGGTCAACCTTATATACACCTATACTTCCCTAAAGGGAGCTAAACCACGAGGAAATAAAATTTTCAAAATTTTTACATTATTTGATATACCTCATACCTATGAGAGGTATATCAAATAATGTAATTTTCACATCCAAGGGTTGTTTTTTCATGCATTGTATCCATTGACGGTCTTATCCCAAAATTTGTACATTAGTTGATACGGCTCATACCCACGATAGTGTAAGAGCTGACAGATCGAAAATATAAGTTGCGAATGAGCGGTTATGAGCATATTAGTTTTATATGGTACTTAGGGTTTAGGGTTGACCTAGTAGATCGAGACCCAAACAACGACAAAAATAGCTAAAATTTTGACCATATTCATATATTCTTATCGTGATAACATCCAACAGTCGATTTTGATAAAGTATATTTTCTCCACATTGTTCCTCATGGAAGGTATACTATTTGATATAGCTAATAAACAAGACCGACACATAATAGTAGACATATAAGGATTTTGTGTGATCCAAATAATTGAAATTGAAAATCGATGAATTTGACACTACCCATATATTTATAGAGTATCAATATGTAGTGTGTAAAAAAATTAACCCGATCCGCCGTCATTTCAACATTAAATAAAGCAGTCAACTCTTTATATGCTTCTACTTCCCTAAGGGGAGCTAAACCACGAAGAGACAAACTTCCCAAAATTTTTACATTAGTTGATATAGCTCATACCCACAAAAGTGTAAGAGCTTACAGATCGAAAAAATAATTTGTGAATGAGCGGTTATGAGCATATTAGTTTTATCTGGTACTTAGGGTTTATGGTTGACCTAGTAAATTGAGACCCAAATAACAATGAAAATAGCTGAAATTTTGACCATATTCATATATTCTTATCATGATAAAATCCAACAGTTGATTTTCTCACGCCCCTGATTTTTAACATAAATAAAAATCGATATATAATCTCATAATTATACATGCGTGATCGTTCAGCCATCAATACAAAATACCTGAAATTTTTTTTCCATTAAACCAAGTACATACTGATGCCCTAAACCCTCAAAATCAATATACACTCGAAATCAATATACACTTGCTCAACAGAGTAATATATTACACAAGCTTACGAATTAAATTGTCAACAACAAGATAAAACGTAAATGCTCCTCAGAGCTCACTACAACGGAAGTCTTAGTAATGGTAAAGTCACAAAATTATATTCCTACCGTAAAGCTGCAAGCACGCTACCTCAGCTTCAGCCATAATTAGCCTGACCTGCAGGATTAACCCCTACACTGTTTGAATGGCGTACCGGGTTGCCATACAACAAACCTGGTAAGCTTTTGCAAGCCCGTATGAGTAACTCAAAACCACACATGCACAACTCGCCCAACGAGAAAACCCATTAACTCGTAAAAAGGGACACACACCTTGTTTTCCCAAAACAGGACATTCTTTTCCCAAAAGAAACAAGTACAAGTCACCCTGTGACGAAGTCATATTAATTGAAACTCTGACAATTCAATATGCATTTCCCAAAAATCACAATAAAGTTCACACCATGACCAAATCATATAAATTGAAGCTCTGACAATTAAATATGATACTCAAGTCCTCCAAGGACATTTAAAAGAAAGAATCCCTGAAACTCCCTTTTAAAACACGTTATCAAATCAACACAAGTCACCCCGTGACAAAATCATAATAATTGAAACTCTGACAATTAAATATGATACACAAGTCCTCCCAGGACATTTAAAAGAAAAAATCCCCGAAACTCCCTTTTAAAACACATTCTCAAATCAACATAAGTCACCCAGTGACCAAATCATAATAATTGAAACTCTAACAATTAAATATGATACATAAGTCCTCCCAGGACATTTAAAAGAAAGAATCCCTGAAACTCCCTTTTAAAACACGTTCTCAAATCAACACAAGTCACCCCATGACAAAATAATAATAATTGAAACTCTGACAATTAAATATGATACACAAGTCCTCCTTGGACATTTAAAAGAAACAATCCCCGAAACTTCCTTTTAAAACACATTCTCAAATCAACACAAGTCACCCCGTGACAAAATCATAATAATTGAAACTCTGACAATCAAATATGATACACAAGTCATCCTAGGACATTTAAAAGAAAGAATCCCCGAAACTCCCTTTTTAAAACACGTACTCATGAGCTTCAGATAGCTCCCCGCTACCCCCCATGATGTACCATGGCAACATACTAGAGCTCTAAATGATCGTATCCACTCACTCGGCCAAAGGTGTGGAGTCCCGATATATATGCCTGAGGTCACTCCCAGCAACCCCAAATCCTTGGACCTCCCCGGTCGTCAGATCAAAACCTTTCAAAACAGTCACTCAGGACCCAAAAGTTACTCAACTCACACAAAAGGCGATGTCACCCCGTGACCTCCAATCATCAGAGCTCCCCGGTCGTTAGATGAAAACCTTTCAAAACGGTCACTCAGGACCCAAAAGTTACTCAACTCACACAAAAGGAGATGTCACCCCGTGACCTCCAATCATCAGACCTCCCGGGTCGTCAGATCAAAACATTAACTCAAACCAAAAGGAGAAATCACAACATGTGACTCTCACATCCTCAGACCACCGGTCGTCGGATCAGAACGTTAAATCAAACCGAAAGGAGAAATCACAACCTGTGACTCTCAGATCTTCCGACCCCCAGTCGTTAGATCAAAACATTCAAATCACATCAAAGCAACTCACACCAAATCTTGACACTTTTCAAACAATTGAAATTCCCAATTCCTACACAATGTTTCCCGAAAAGTCAAGCCCCAAAACAATAGAATGAAACCCATCAATACCTATTGCTTCAATTCACTCATCAACCCACAAGAATATACATATTCCATGTATATATATATATATATATATATATATATATATATATATATACGTGGTCATTCACTCAGGAAGGCCACTAATACCAACTATAGTTTGCAGTTAACTAAATAACTCTCAAAACAATAAGGTCAACCCGTTCGTGAATGAACTTCGTGAGAGTACTCACCACGAAACTTCCGCTGCGTCTTCAATACAGAACAAGGCAGCCACACCACAAAACAACAGTCCAAGGATACACAGTCAAGTACCTAATCACATACTGTTTCAACTTAGCAACAATCCACAAACGATTTAAGTCTGAAACCCCTGTTTTGAACTAAAATCCCCAAAGTGACACCAATCGAGGCTAAACCACATCCGAGACCACCCAATGTCTCCTGAATACTTCTACGATTGATATGTCCAAACCACAAGTCGATCGGACGCTCGGATCCTCATGGATCGAAGCATCAAACGGTCCGAAACCGTAAAAATCACAATATATTCATACGATCTTCAAAAATTGCGTATTATATATCAAAACACTAGTATTGACGAGTACATGATATACAATACCCGAAACTAGCCATTCAATGGCCAGAAGGCCACCATAACGCCCCCACAGTCGGCGGTGCAACCACCACAACCACCATATGCCAAAACTCAAAACCACAACAATCAAGCCATCCAAAAATGTTCATCACGGAGAATAGAGCAACTTTCATACCTGGAGCTAAGTCTGGTTCGGCCTAGATCGTCCTAGATCAAGCTTGCAGGATTGGCTAATCGCAGCCATTTGATTGAGCCCCTGATTCGTTGTGCACCACCGATTTTCAAACCTTGATCTTTCACTCCTCACACAAAATTGTCCCTCAAGGCAGATATGAGGATGATCAGGAGAAGGAGGAGATTCCGAAACCGAGAAGGATCTGCCGAGATGTCGTCGGAAAAGTGAACTTCCAACCGGGTCCCGATCACGTCAACTGTAGCTGCTCCGATCTCCACTTTCCAGTGAACCACCGTGCAAACCAACACCACATAGCAAAGCATGACACTGGTCTAAGTAGTTTTCGACTTGTCCCGTTGCCGGAGGTGAGAGAACCAGTCGGGTCGGGTTGGTGGGTTTCCGTCGGGTCTGGGTTGCGCGGAGGAGAAAGAACAGAGAGAAAGGAGAGTTTCCGGAAATGGAAACTTGAAATTATGAAATTATTTTCGGAAATTCCTTATTTATACCAAAATGGAAACTTCTTCCAATGACCATAACTTCTTCATACGAACTCCGATTCTGGCGTTCCACATGTCCACGAAATCGTATCGACGCGCTCTACAACTTTTGTGAAGAAAGTTTTTGGAGAATCCCAACGTATCAAAAGTCAACCATGAACCCCCCCTAAAGTCATACTTTTCAAATAATTAATTAGTCCGAAACACTTCCGCTCCATTCACGAACCACGGAACCATCCGATAATTACTAATTAAATTCCGGAAAATCCTTGAAAAATAATTACGAATTTCCGGGGCATCGCAGATTTTGATATAGTATATTTTCTCCACATTCTTCCTCATGGAATGTGTACTATTTGATACATCTAATAAACAAATTAGACAACATCAAGGTTCTAAAAAACGCTAGGCGCTAGTTGGGAGGTGATCCAAGGACTAGCGCCTAGGGGCCTAGGCGGGGACTAGGCGGTTTTTATTTTTTAATTATTTTAATTATTTTTATGATATATAATTATATAAATAAATATATTTAAAGTCTAACAATTAATTATAAGTTTAAAATTAGTCAAAATATAGTATAAGATTAAGAATTTAGCAATCACACTTTTGTTATCCTTTCATTGATATTGAGTTTGTTATATCATCAGTGCACTCTTTTGATAGGTGTGTTATATCAGTACACGTTAGTGCAATTTAGCTAAACGTGTATGATTGCTACACGTCTGCCAAACTGCAAGTACACACAAACATATGCATCTATAATATTAGCAAATGAAAAGTCCTTTGCTGGGTTCCAATTTCTCTCCGTCTCCTCTCTTCCTTCGCCCGACTGCACTCTCCCGCTTTCTCCTACACCCAAGCGGCCTCACTGAAATCAAACCAAGAGCAAGGCAGCAAGAGCAATTTGTACATTATTCGAACCAAGAGCAAGGCAGCAACTTACCCGAGCTTGAAGATTTCTGAATCAAACCAAGACTCCAAGAGCAAGACCAGTGAAAACCCAGAAATCCATGACAGAGTGAGAGAAAGATCGATTTTGGCGTCAACTGAAAACCCAGAACAGATCGATTGAAAACATTAAACCCAGACATTCAACTTACCAATTCAAACATTTCAACCCAGAAATTGAACCCAGAAATTCATGAGATAGAGAGTCAGTCAATCAGAGATAGAGGTCGTGCGGCCTTGCCAGAGAGAGGGAGAGAGGCCGTGCCGGGGAGAGAGAGAAGAGAGACGGCGGCAGTGAGTTTAGGTTTCGACTTGGATTGTTTGAGACTTTGAGTTTGATTTTCGCTGTTTTATTAATCGCACAACGCCTAATCGTACAACGCCCAGCTCCCAGGAAGACCCGCCTAGGCCGCCTAGGCTCCGCCTAGCCCGACTAGGCGGCCGATTTTCAGCCCGGCGCCTAGCTCGATCGATTAGGCTAAAATCTGAACGGTATGGAGGCGCCCAACGCCTAGGCGGCGCCTGGGCGGCCGCCCAGACCGATTTTTAGAACCCTGGACAACATTAGTAGACATATAAGGATTTTGTGCGATCCAAATAATCAAAATTGAAAATTGATCAATTAAAGTTGCTTTTTATTTATTTACCAAACACGATAGAATCTAAAATTTTAGACAAAAATTATTAAAAAAAAAAAAAGCGAAGCAAATCCCATATTTTTAATCTAAATTTTACAAATATAATAAATGGCTCAGAGAAGTAAGATCAAGAGAAATAAAGTGGAGAGAATAAAAAACATTCAAAGCATCCCCTCCCATTTCAACCATCGGCAAATTCAACCCTCTGCAATTGATAGTAACTTAATTGAAACTTATAATTCATTCCAACAAAATAATAGAAAACGAGAAAAAGTTTGCTTATTAATGCACACATAGGTTTCTTATTTCATCAATTTTTTTTCTTACACATTTTAGTGTTTATTATAAAAAAAAAATTAAATTAAATACGAAGCTGAACATTGCTTTTCCTTTTCTGAAACTCTATTATGGTTAAAGTGCAGTCCAACAAAAATAAAATAAAAAAAGCTTTGGCAAAAAATAAAAACAAAAACACAATAAACTTCTACTTGGGCTCGAACCCGCATTCCACCACAACTAGTACGTGGCTTCACCACCATGATCCAGCATTGGTGATGCATTTTTCTTCATTTGGTATATAACAGCAGAAAAGATTGACCTTCTAGTCTTCTCTCCTCCATTCACTTCAGGAACCAAAAATTCTTTCTTCCTCTACAACTGCAAGTAACTTAGGCCTCATCAAAAATCCCGCGGATCAAGTGGGCCGATGGAGGCCCGCCGGCCTTGAGGGCTAAAAGCCCGGCACGACCTGTTAAAAAACCAGCAAAAGCCCGCCTCCGTGGGTAGTGGGCTGGCCCGCCAAAAGCCCTCAAAAACCCAGCCCGGCCAGTAGGCCTGGCCCTCCAAAGGTCAGCTAAGCCCTGCCCGTAAAAGCCCGCTAGGCCCGGCACGAAAAATATTATATATATATATATATATATATATATCTGTGTGTGTGTGTGTGTGTGTTTATATATATATGTGTGTGTGTGTGTGTGTGGAAGTTCTTATACTTCTATATAGAATATGTGCATTAATGCATATATATATTCTACATATCGGTTGATCAATTCGATCGGATTCTAAAATATGTTGAAATTGGCTAAATTTTTTACCACACTCATAATTTATTGTAATAAACTCATCTAACGGTCGGTTTTTCCATTTTCTTTGAATTGATAGGGGTTGCTCTTTGGAGTGTATGATATATAAATATAAGTTTATAAGAGTAACTAAGTTTGACTTAGTGGATCGAATTCGAAACGAGAACCAAATTGGCTGAATTTTCTACAACCACCATAAAACATTACAATCTCTCCATCGAGCGGTTGATTTCTCTAAATTCATTTTCCACTTCATGGTTGCTTTAGAAAGAACCTCAACAATTTAAATGCAATATACAAGTCATACGACTTTAGGAGGCAAATTGATATAGGCCAATGTGTTTGTAATTAAATTTTTTTTTTTATCTCATGTCCACACACATCCATCGATGGAATATTTACAAACGTGATGTGAAAAAATAAGCACGTTTCGCTGTCGTCATGTCATCGGTCAACCAAGAAAATATACAAATGACGACGGTTGACCAATTTGATCGGATTCGAAAATATGGTGAAATTGGCTAAATTTTTTACCACACTCATAATTTATTGTAATAATGTCATCCAACATTCCAACGGTCCATTTTTCCATTTTTTTTAATTGATAGGGGTTGCTCTTTGGAGTGTATGATATATAGATATAGGTTTATAAGAGTCACTAAATTTGACCTAGTTGATCGAATTCGAAACGAGAATCAAATTAGCTGAATTTTTTACAATCACCATAAAACAATACAATCTCTCAATCGAGCGGTTGATTTCTCTAAATTCATTTTCCACTTCATGGTTGCTTTAGAAAGAACCTCAACAATTTAAATGCAATATACAAGTCATACGACTTTAGGAGGCAAATTGATATAGGCCAACATCTTTGCAATTAAAATTGAAATTTTTATCTTATGTCAACGCACATCCATCAATGGAATATTTACAGACATGATGTGAAAAAATAATCACATTTCGCGGTCGTCATGCCATCGGTCAACCAAGAAAACATATAAGTAATGACGGTTGACCAATTCGATCAGATTCGAAAATATGGTGAAATTGGCTAAATTTTTTACCACACTCATAATTTATTATAATAATCTCATCCAAGGTTGGTTTTTCCATTTTATTTAAGTTGATAGAGGTTTCTCTTTGGAGTGTATGATATATAAATATAAGTTTATAAAAAATATTATCTTTAAAGATTTATTTGTAAATAAAGCCCGCTAGGCCCTGCCCGAAAAAGCCCGCGAGGCCCGCATTAAATAGATGGGCTTGGATCCTTTAATTTACAATAAAGCCCGGCCCGGCCCGGCCCGTTGATGAGGCCTAAAGTAACTCTTCTGGCTGCAAAGTATAAAATAGCCCAATCTTTTTTTCCGTCTTGAATAGGTAAACAAACATAACTACTCTCAAAGGCGTAGCTACACACGGGCTCTGTTGGGCTACAGCCCACCGTAAATTTTGAAAAAAAAAACATAAATTTATAGCTTAATTATGGTTTAAACTTTAAAATATTAAATATTAAAAATTAGCCCACCTCAAATTTCTAAATTTAGGCTGATATGTTATTAAACTTAGCCCATATGTTATTTCTTTTCTTATTTTAGTCATATATATGTTATTTCTTTGCTCGAAGTATTTGATTTTATTTTAGGGTGGTTCTAGTTAGACCTCCAAATTTGATATTTGGACCTCTATTTTTTTTTTTCAATTATCAATAAACTTTGTCAACTCATATGAAAAGACAACTAGAGACAGAGATCAAAAGGAAAAGAAAAAAAAAAAGATATTCGTCTTACCAACATTCAACAAAATAAATTATTTTTTCTCCTTCAAAATTTCCTTATATTACCTATATAATTTTATAATTTACCTAAAACAATTAAGTAGACATAATAATTTCTATACATGGCCCTATCATTTAATACAAAAGTATATTCAAAACAATTTGATGTGAAATTTCCTTAAAATTTAGAATATTTTGGTGTAGATAGTACTAACTAAGATTCAAGATAAACTCATTTTAATTAGATTTAATCGACATGCGTTATTTATTTGAGAACAAAAGTCTTTTCTAGAACCATTCATATTGCAAAACAAACAAAAAATCTATGATCTAGAATAGCAAGAAATCTTTGTAATTGTCTACTTATTCAGCATCTCCAAGAATCACTTTCTAGTTCCACTAATGAAAGTACATCAAAGATGTAGGCAGCTTCCTCATAAAATTCTTCATGGATGAATTGATAGAGATATAAAAAAAAAAACAAATTGTTGAAAATATAATTTTAATTGTTCAAGTATATTTTGGTAAAATTAAAGAGGTGTACTTAGCTTTTTTAAGTAATAAAAAAAAGTGAATTTGAGATTTAATAAGGGGCCAATGATAAAAGAGGTCATTTTGATGTGCCTTATTATAATTCAGGTGACACAAAATACCCCATGATAATTAAGGTTACTCCTTAGCAATCTAACACTACAAATGACAAAAATTACAACTCATGCCATCGTCTCCCTCTCTCAACTGACCTCACCGTCGTGGTCCAAACCCGATCGCTCACCGACATTCCCCCACCCAACGACGGAGCTATGCGTGCCGTAACCAAAATCCCCGCCGATGGAATCGGACCGCTAGTCACGAACGCTGTTGAGAAGGTGATGGAGGCGATGCAGGGGCCGATCTACTTCGAGAAGCACGATGTGTGATGACCCCGAAATTCGTATTTATTTTCCGAGGATTTTCCGGAATCTAATTTGTGGTTATTGGACGATTTCGTGGCTCGTGGATGGAGCGGAAGTGTTTCGGACGAATTTTTATTCGAAAAGAGTGGATTTAGGGGGGTTGCAAAGGTTGACTTTTTATACGTTGAGATTCTCCGAAAACTTCCTTCACGAAAGTTGTAGAGCGCGTCGATACGAGTTCGTGGACATGCGGAACGCGGAAATCGGAGTTTGTATGAGGAAGTTATGGCTTTCAGAAGAAGTTTCCATTTTGGTATAAATAGGAATTTTCCGAAATTATTTTCATAATTTCCAAGTTTCCATTTTGGGAAACTCTCTTTTCTCTCCGTTCTCTCTCTTCAGCCTCCGCGCGACCCGACCCGAGTTTTCCGGCCGTTCCTGACGTCCTCCGGTGACGAGACCAACGCAGACGTGGTCGCCGTCGTCTCGCCGTCCTCCCTCTGGTGCTTGACGGTGACGGAGACCATCGGAAGGTGGAGATCGGAGGAGCTACAGTGGACATTGTCGGATCCTGCCGGATTTTCTCAGTTTCCGGCGACTCCTCGGCCGATCCTTTGTGGTTTCGGAATCTCCTCCTCCTTTTGATCATCCTCATACCCACCTTGAGGGACGATTTTGCGTGTGGAGTGGAAGATCAAAGGTTGAAGATCAGCGGTGCACAGTGAATCTGGAGCTTGATCAGACGGCAGCGATTGGCCTATCTTGCAAGCTTGATCTAGGACGATCTAGGCTGAACCAGACTTAGCTTCAGGTATGAAAGTTGCTCTACTCTTCGTGATGAACATTTCTGGTTGGCTTGATTGTTATGGTTTTGAGTTTTGGCCGGTGGTGGTTGTGGTGGTTGCACCGCCGACTGTGGCGGCATTTTGGCAGCCTTCCGGCCATGTAAGGGATAGTTTCTGGTATTATATATCATCTACTCGTCGATACGAGTGTTTCGATATATAATACACAATTTTTGGAGATCGTATGATTAAGTTGTGATTTTTACGGTTTCGGACCGTTTGATGATTCGATCCGTGAGGATTTGAGCATCCGATCGACTTGTGATTTTGACATATCGATCGTGGAAGTATTCCAGAGACTTTGGGAGGTCTCAGATGTGGTTTCGCCTCAATTGGCGTCACTTTGGGGATTTTAGTTCAAAACAGGGGTTTCGAACTTAAATCGTTTGTGAATCGTTGCTAAGTTGAAACCGTATGTGATTAGGTACTTGGGAAGTATTCTTGGACGGTTGTTTTGCGGTTTGGCTGCTTTGTTCTGTATTGAAGACGCAGCAGGAGTTTCGAGGTGAGTAATCTCACAAGGTTCAATTATGAACGGATTTAATTGGTTGATTTTGATTTGCTTTCGAAATGAACTATAGATGATATTAGTGGCATTTCTGAGTGGATGACTATGTGTGTACATATATATATATATTATGGGGTATATATATATACATATGTATTCATGTTTTGGTGAGTTGTGGATTGAGGAAAACAATATGCATGAATTGATGCTTTTTATTGTTTTGTATTATGGCTTTTCAGAAAACAAATGGTGGGAAATGGTATTTCTATTGTTTTGAAAAGTGTTTGAGGATGTGAGAGTCACAGGTTGTGATTTCTCCTTTTGATTTGATTTAATGTTTTGATCCAACGACCGGTGGTCTGAGGATGTGAGAGTTACAGGTTGTGATTTCTCCTTTTGATTTGATTTAATGTTTTGATCCAATGACCGGTGGTCTGAGGATGTGAGAGTCACAGGTTGTGATGTCTCCGTTTGATTTGATTTGACATTTGGGGTCCGGTGCGACTCGTTTAATGTTTTGATCTGAAGGTCAGGTTGGCCTAAGGATTCGGGGTTGCAGGTTGCATCCTCAGGCAATGTATATCGTAAGGTTGAACCTTGGCCGAGGTGACAGGTTACGATATATTCAGTTAGAGCTCTAGTCTGTCTGCCGTGGTACTTCATGGATCTAAGTAGGTTACTTACGATTCCTGGGTACGTATTTGTCCAGGTTGGACTGATTTGATGTATTTTGTCCAGGTTGGACTGATATATGTGTTTTGTCCAGGTTGGACCGATTTGAAGTGTTTTGTCCAGGTTGGACTGATTTGATGTATTTTGTCCAGGTTGGACTGATATAAGTGTTTTGGCCAGGTTGGACTGATATATGTGTTTTGTCCAGGTTGGACCGATTTGAAGTGTTTTGTCCAGGTTGGACCGATTTGATGTATTTTGTCCAGGTTGGACTGATATATGTGTTTTGTCCAGGTTGGACTGATTTGAAGTGTTTTGTCCAGATTGGACTAAAAGAATCATATTCTATTTGTTAGGTTAACAATAGGTATGACTGATGTGCGTATGTGTTTGTCCAGGTTGGACCGTTTTGTTGTTTTATCCAGGTTGGATCGATTTATCATATTTGAATTGTTAGGTTAACGATTTATATGATTTTGTCACGGCGTGACTTTCGTGGTTTTCTTTTGGGAAAAGAGTATTGTTTTTGGGAAGCATGGTATGTTTTCCTTACTCTCGAGTCGAAAGGTTTTCCTCGTGTTTGGCGTGAGTTGTGCGGGCTTTTATCCCGTGATTTGGTGTGAGTTGTTTTGAGTTACTCATACGGGCTTGCAAAAGCTTACCGGGTTTGTTGTGTGGCAACCCGGTGCACCATTCCAACGGTGTAGGGGTTAATCTTGCAGGTTAGGATAATCGTGCCGAAGCTGAGGTAGCGCCTTTGCAGCTTTACGGTAGGAAGCCATTTCTTTTTGACTTACTATTGATAAGGACTTCCGTTGTATAGTTAACTCTGAGTAGCATTTACGTTTATCTTGTTGTTGACAATTTAATTCGTAAGCTTGTGTATTATATAACTCTTTGGAGCGAGTGTATATTAACTTTGAGGGTTCAGGGCATCAATATGTGTGTAAGTTTAAGGGAAAAAGATTTCAGGTATTTTGTATTGATGACTGAACGTTCACGCATATATAATTATGGGGTTATATATATCGATTTTCATGTGTGTAAAATCAGGGGCGTGACACGATGTCACCGGCAACATGCCGAGGGTGCCGAAGGAGGTGATTGAGTTGATAAGGAAGAACAAGATGTGTCTGAAAGGCGGGCTGGCGACGTCGATGGGCGGCGGCGTTAGCTCGCTGAACATGCAGCTCCGGCGAGATCTCGATCTCTATGCTTCGTTGGTCAACTGCTTCAATCTGCGTGGCTTACAGACCAAGCATGGCAACGTCGACATTCTGGTGATCAGGGAGAACACCGAGGGTGAGTACTTGGGGCTCGAGCACGAGATCATTCTTGGAGTTGTTGAAAGTCTTAAAGGCATAAACAATGCAATTTCGAAATGTAAAATTCGTTATTAACTGTAAAATTTATAATGTTCAGTTAGTTTTGGAGGAGTAGGAACAATATATCTTTTTGTTTGTGATTATTATGAACTTAATTAGTTTAATTTTTTTTTATTGTAGAATCTGTTTAGAGGAGGTATTGGTATCAGTTGTTGTGTTTGATTGTCTCTATAATTTTATCCAAATTCAAAATGATGGTTTTATCTTGTGATTTTCATGCTAGATGTAGAGGTTTTGTTGTAATTTCTTTGTCCAAAATAAGGATTTTCATATAGATAAATGTTGTGTGTTCAGAGAAGTTTAGCAACAAGCAATCTTTTTACTTTGATGAATTGTGTATGCTTATGTAATTGGTTTGCTTTGATCTTGGCATGCTTTGATCTTATTTTTGTGAAGAGCTCTTTTGTTATTCGGGTTTTGTGGTTTTATGGCTTTACAAATGTCTAGTCATGATATTATGTACTTCACAGTATGTTTCTATATCTTGGATAGTTCAGTTAACACTTAAGTATGCTTACTGAAGTTAGATGGCTTTACATATCTGACTAGGTATGGGATAGGATCGCTCTAGGTCTAGCCTCTCAGTATGTAGTATGCTTACTACATATTCAAATCTTGAGAACCATCCTGCGAAAATCAGAGCTCCAGAACTAAGTCGAAAGAAGAAGCAGCTTTCAGAAACTTTTTAGAGGCTTTGATTTCTCCAATAATTTGATAAAGCTTAGAGGAAAGCAGATGCTGCCTGTGGACTTCTTGCCTCGTAATAGAAGATCTACTGCTATAGAGAAGGTGGAAGATATAGGTAACTTGAAAAATAAGCAGCATAAAAGGAAGCAACATGGATAGGAGTCAAAGGTGGAGAAGAAAGAGCGGAAGGTATGGGCCTGCTATTTGTCTTAGCTCATCTTGGACATGATATCTTATTCATCTTGCCTTACCATTAAAGATTAATATGCTAGCTTATGATAATGAAAATCTAGAAACTGTCATTGTAAGAGTAAACTGTGAGCATATAACTTGCATTCAAATATCTGATAGCTACTGATTTTGGCATTTGATAATTCCATGAATTGTACCTTCTGTTTTGTAGTTGTTGGTAAATTTATGTTGGTTTTTTGATGATAACTTGAATATATCTGAGTGTAAGCAGCTGTCAAAGGAGGAAAGACGTGAGGCATGGCACGCTAAAAAGAAATTGAAGAAGGGACTTTACAAGGGTGAAGTGCAGCATTCTCATAGAGTAGCTGCTATATCTGGCTCTTCTTCCAAACGTCTGATGTGATTGTGTTGATCATCAAATGGTAATGGGAATAGAATCACCTAGCTGAATCCACAGAGGACTTATCAAGTTGTTGTGGCTGCAACTCGAGAAATGGGTATTGGAAAGGATGGGAAACAGCCTTGGAGGCTTCCCTTTGATCTCAAGTTGTTTAAGGATGTCATTGTAACTACATCAGATCCTGGAAAGAAAAATGCAATTATAATGGGCAGAAAAACATGGCAGAGCATTCTGCTTGAGCATCAGCCTCTATCGGGACGCCTTAATGTTATTCTGACTTGTTCCAGGGGGGGGGGGGTTATCTTTAAAACAGTAACTCTTTTTGTGTTTAATTTGTGGTTTTTTTTGTTGTGGTGGTTATTTATTATATTTTATGGGAGTGATGTGTGGTGATTATTTATTATATTTTATGGGAGTGATGTGTGGTGATTTTCGTTGTGGGGGTGGTTATTACTTATTAGAACTATAGTCAGTATAGCGTTTGAGTTCTCACTTGTTCCTTTTTCTGATCTTGTATTCCCTCTTGGCATGTTCCTACACAACAAATGGTTGAATATAGCCAAACTCCTTAAGTCACTAGTCAGGTCATTAATCAAGTCACTGTCTGGGTAACTATTAACCTCAAGTAACTAACTAAGTCACTGATCATGTAACTGCCAAAAATCACTGTTAATCACGTCACTAACTAAGTAACTGACCATGTCACTGACCATGTTACTAACCAAGTAACTGTAAGTAGCCAAGTCACTGTTAATCACATGTTATTAACTAAGTAACTGACCATGTCACATTACACGTCACTGATAATGTCACTAACCAAGTAACTGTTAGTAGCCAAGTCACAAGTTAATAGCCAAGTTACTGTTGATCACATGTCACTAACTAAGTAACTGACCATGTCACTAACCAAGTAACTGTCAGTAGCCAAGTCACAAGTTGATAGCCAAGTCATTGTTAATCACATGTTACTAACTAAGTAACTACCATGTCACCACCAAGTCACTATTAATCACATGTCACTAACTAAGTAACTGACCATGTTACTGACCAAGTAACTGTCAGTAGCCAAGTTACTATTAATCACGTCACTAACTAAGTAACTGACCATGTCACTAACCAAGTAACTGTCAGTAGCCAAGTCACTGTTAATCACATGTCACTAACTAAGTAACTGACCATGTCACATTACATGTCACTGACAATGTCACTAACCAAGTAACTGTCAGTAGCCAAGTCACATAATCTGGATAAACTTCTGATTTGTAATCAAACAATCAGTTCTTGAATATAAACAAAACTGAGACCAAGTTGGCACAATTAACCAATCCAAACCTCCAAAACTACCATGAACCGAACTAACATACAGACCAAAATGCAACACTAGAAATTCAATAATTAAAGAAGGGCAAAAAAAAAAAGACATTGAAAGAAAAGAGAGCTGTCTAACTTTGCCGCACATCTGTATCATGCCCAGTGAAAACAACAAATCCATGGACATATTCTGTATTTTGCAGCATCTGTTGCAAGGAAAGTGGGTGTTCTCTGCTGTTATAGAACAAAGTCCCAACAAATGAATATTGAATTTTATTTGGGTCCTCAGACTTGATCACTGCCCTAAATCTTTCCAAGGAATTTTCATCATGAAGATGTGATGTCGCCTCCAGTGCATGGTTCAATTTTAAATTTGTTTCTCCATCAAGGTTCATAGTTTCCACATAGCAAATGCCATCCTCATAGCTTGATGAAAGCAAAAGCAGATCAGCAAGAAAGTACTCATCCTTGTGCACCTTGACAAGATCACTAACTCTGAGCTTCTTCCATCAGGTCTCAATGAATGTATAATTCCTACCATACACTTTCACCTTTCGATCGTTTGCCTCCACATCCTGAAACCATTTCAAATATTAGCCAACTCTTTCGCAAAGAGCAAACAAATAAATGACATCGAAATATCAATTGGAAGGAATTTCCTAGTAATGTTGTTCTTTCCATTTGTACTGCATCCAGTGCAGATATAGAGGGCAAACACCAATCAGTATGAAATGTATAAAGATACCTCTTTCTTTTTCAGCCTTTTAAGGGCCTCTTCTATAAAGCGTTCCATAAACAAGAGTACAAAGAGACCACAATCATAGTCATTTTTCTGTTGAGGGAACTGGGGGAAAATGAAAGATGTAAGCTTTAAACCAAGTAAACCCCAACAAATCATGGCATTTCGAGATACCTGAGTATGTTATAGCTCTTAACAGAATTCCAACTTATTAGCAGTACGAAATTGAAGTTCAAGAATAAAGTTCAAGAGCTTTATGATTTTAATTAAAGTTGACAACTATGACTAAGGCAAATTCACGTGAACTAATGATGATTCCATAAGATAGGATGTGTAACATATCACATTGAGGACGGAAATTACCACAAGTTTTTCTCCTCAATATGGTCAGGAAGTCGTTTCCAATAGTCTGAAACTGTTAGATCTAAAATATCAACTTCTTGATCCAGATAGCACCATTCTTCTTTAAAAAGCTGCATACCAAATTAGCATTAAACTCGTCAATGATAAATGATTGAAACCCCTAACAGAGTAAATATAAGATATGACCATTGCTTAATGAATCAAGAAGGACATCTTTATCTAACCTTTTAATAATTCAAAAAATTGATTTTCTCCCCGCTTTCCTCATTTATGGGTGTAAACCCCAGAATTTGAGCAACATATGAAACAAGTATTATGGGCCAATATGGTCGGCACATGCAGCTCTCTGCCTTAAACCGCATCTTTTCAACATAAAGATCTGTAGAAAGGTGAAAATCAAATGAACTCAACCCTCCTCATAATCGACGAAGATGAAATAAGAAAGGAATTCAGAAATTAAAGGAATTATTGATACAAACTAATCGAACATATATACTAATTATTGAGCAGCAATATAAGCATACACAATAGACAATAGAGAGAGGGAGAGAGACTGACCTCAGATCAATGAAAATAGACAATATGAAACAGAATCTAGAATCATAAGTAGAGAGAAACACTATAAACTAGCTGCAATTTTGTAATTATTACCTCAAGACATGAAACTCTGAGATGCCTTTAGACCATCCAAAGTAAGCTAGGCATGGATATGAGTGTGACTTCATGCTATGTATGCAATTATGCATGCACCATAGGCACGTGTAATTGCTAAGAAACCTAAACAACACAAAATGAAATGCACAGCTTAAATCATGGAAATGGATATATTGCCATGCTTAAATCATGCTACCTCTCTCATCATCTTTAAGTTTCCAAAGGGCACAAATGTCTAATATGGACTTGGGAATAGGAATCTCCTAAAGATCCACACCATAACAGGACACCAAAGAGTTTACCAAGTTACGAACCAAAAACACAAAACATAAATCCCTAGTGTTAACCAATGACTACATGGTGCAAGATGTGATAGCAAACAAACAATATCCTTAAGATAAAAAAATTATGACAGAATTGAAATTTGGGATTTTATACGAAATAGACTATTCATATGTGGGTTTTTATCTTGCACGATAAAAACCACCAATTTCATACTAAGGTAGACCATTATCTACTAACCAATTAAGAACATCTAGAATTTTCGGGTTTCCATCTGATGTAAACTGTAATCTAGCAGCAGCTGGCTCCAGTTCAGAATCTGATTCACAATTTTCAGTTCAACACCTTAAGTTTCTTGACCGAAAAACAAATCCAACAGTTCATCACAACAACTAATCAATTTCATCACAATACTGAGTCCATTTGCTAATCAATTTCTCGACCACTAATTTTCCTAATCAATTTCACAACTAACATGTTCGATTCTTATAACTTGGTTCATCGAATCAGCATCACAAACAAAAATACTAATTTCAGAAGCAGTGTCATCTCAACCATGCCTAATTGTAAGTATTAAACATCTAACACCATAAAGCCAACAATTCAATAACTCATCGAGTACAGTTCATTAGAAATTCACAATTGCCTATCTAAATTTCACCAAAAAAATCTTAACTTTAACAAAACTAAGCTCCACAGTTCCAATGCAATAAGCTTATTGTAGAACTGACCGAGCGGTACTCATCAAAGTCAGTGATGCAGTCAGCAGCGACGAGAAGCTCGCCGACAGCGGAAAAGGTCGTGCAAGGACCGGTGCGAGATCCGACTGGAGGATCCAAATTCCAGCGACCCCCGTCAAGACCGTGCTCGAATCGTCGCGCTACTTCATCCTCAGGATCGAGGATGGCACCGGCAAGCACGCCTTCATCGGCCTCGGGTTCATCGAGCGCAAAGCGGTGTTCGATTTCACCATCGCGCTCTCCAATCTCGACAAGTATGTCAAGAGACGAAGAGGCTTCGTATGATGCCCGATCGACCTGAATGATCTAGAGCGATTTGATTACCAGCGAGTCGACACTGCTTCAAGAACTCGTACAGCGATCCCAAAGACGCGTCGTTCTTCGCCATTCGCACTCTCTTGAGGTCTGTGTCTCTTGTGGATGAGGAGAAGACGATAGAGAGAGAGTTGGCTTTAAGGGCAGATTGGGAATAAAAAAAAATTAAAAATTGACTTTTTTTAACATTACTTATTATTTATAAGGACTAAATTAATATTAGGTGAAATAGTTAAATTACCCCCTGATTTTTCTCATGACTGCCGATTTACCCCCTGACATTTCAATTTTGATTATTTACACTCTGACTTTTCTAATTATGGCTGATTTACACCCTATTGTTAACTTTTGGACCTTATAGCTAATTCCTCCTTTAACTTGGCCTCACATGTTAGCCATTTTTGTCTTTCCAAATGTTACCAATAAAAAAATAAATAAAAGGAAAAAAAAATTAAGAAAAGAAAGAATCTTCCTCTCTCCTTTACCATATGTTTCAAATTGTCATATGAATTGGCGATTTTTTGCCTACCATCTTTAGGTCAATTATCATTTGAATTTGTGCAACAACGTCATCATGATATAAATAAGATTTATTTTATAAACAGTAGTACTTATTCAACAAGCATAAAAAAAATTAAGACAGATGTTAAGAGAGAGAGATTCTTTTTTTTTTTTTTAAGTGACAAATTAAAAGACAAAAATGTCAAGTTAAAAGATGATGAATTGGATATAAAGTCTAAAAGTTAACGATAGGGTGTAAATCGGCCACAATTAGAAAAGTCAAGGTGTAAATAATCAGAATTGAAATGTCAGGGAGCAAATCGGCAATCATGGAAAAAGTCAAGGGGTAATTTGACTATTTTACCTTAATATTACTAATAATTCATTACGGACCTTTTTATTAAGTGGGAAACTAGGTGACATTTTTATCATTTCATACTCTAATATGACATTTTCCATAATTTCCCTTTTAATAAGTAGGCAAAGCCCAAATATCAAATTTAGAAGTCCAACTAGAACCATCATTTATTTTATTTTCTATTATGCTTTAAGAGACATAGTAGCATAAAAAGTTTTTTTTTTTTTTTTTGTAAATTAGGTCTGAAAAAGAGCCGGTTGAGAATTATAATACATATTCAATAATTAAAGATTTTTGATTCTATTCAAGGGCGCGGGGTACAATTTGAGTAGGTGTGTTATTTTGTCTTAAACTTTTGTTATAATATTGATTTTTTGAATCAGTATTATATAATGTGGTTTAATTTAAGAAAAGAATAAAACATATTACTTGTAAAACTTAAGAAAAAAATAATTTAAAAGCATTAGTAAAATTAAAAAAAAAAAAAAAAATTTAGCCTACCCTATTTTTAAATCCTAACTCCGCCATTGACTACTCTCTATTCCAATCTCTCCTTCAATTTTAGGTGAAAATGCAAGTATGAATTTGGGTATTGAGAATTTCAAAAGGATTCATCAGATTTTGCAGAATTTCGGTATTGCATGCAGTACGTTGATGAAGAAGCTCAACACGTTCGTTTTTGAAAATCTTTTCCACCAAAATTCATAGTTAAGGTTGGCTATTTCGTCTAATTCTGTTTGTTCCAGATTCGATTTCCAGGCCCAAGTATTGGAATTCAATTTTGTTTGGAAATTCAAGATCTGAATGATTCAGACGATCAAATCCCGGCTAAAGTCTCGAGTTGAAACGAAAATGAGTTTCAAGAAACAGATAGAATGTGTTGGGATGGTGTCTCGATCCAAGCTAGTACCCAGATAAATGAATTCACTCCGGTCTGGAATAAAGTCAATTAACCCCATCAGTGGGATTCTCGTGATCTCGTCTGTCTGTGCTACATGAAAAAGGGGAGGCTCGGTAAATCTAACTTCACCCAATTAACCCGACTACTCGAGATTCAATTTGCACCAACCGGGAACAGGCTAAGCCTTTCCCGTCTCTAATTCCTCTCAATAAATTTACACGTGCATATCACGTGTCTGGGACAAACAAAACGAGCATGGAGAGCTCGGAGCACCGAAGACGTTCCCCAAAAAAACTAACCAGGGTATTCTCGTGCAGCCCAAGGCCACCCATGAGCCCACTAATGTATCGCTCAAAGCATGACACGGTTAAACATGGGCTTAAACGACAAGGCCCATTGGTTCCCACTCGATCAATCCTCTGTGAATCAGCCTAGGGTTTGGAATCGCGACGATGGACGAGACAATGATGTACGAGAACGTGTGGGTGGACGAGGTGTCAGCGTCCGACTCATTTTCTTTTAATGTGCCCAATCCAGAAAAGATCGGTACCTTCCTCTTGTCTTCTTAGTCTTCCTCTTGTTTCGTTGGAATTCAGTAAAGAAATTATCCGCTATCCTCTTTCGTTCTGTCGTTCTGTGTCTTGGTAAAGCTAGAAATTTATGCCTGATGAGCACCTTCCTCTATTGTTCTTTTTCCCTAACGATGAAAATTTATAGGGCTAAATACTGGTTAATACCCTGTGGTTTAGGTCCAAAATCAATTCAGTCCCTGGACTTCTAATTTCATCAAAACCACCCCTACACTTTCAATTTTGATCTGATAGGTCCAATTCGTCAATATTCTATTATGGATTCAAGTTATAGTTGAATTATTTGTTGAAAAAACTATTTATTTTTAATAGTAGGACTCACTCCTAAATTGACTATGCAGGCCACCTCAACACCACATCATAAAACATAGGCCATATATAGTGACGTTAACAAGTTAAATAACTCAATTGTCGGAAAACTAATAAATTGGACCTATTAGATCAAAATTGAAAGTGCAGGGGTGTTTTTGATGAAATTAGAAGTTCAGGGACTGAAATGATTTTGGATCCAAAGTACATGGTAGTAATTTGTATTTAGCCCAAATTTATAATTGCAATTATTTATCAAACGTCTGGGGAGCATAGATATGAGACCGGACTAGTATATTTTGTTTCAAGGAATGATATATAGTCTGTGACTTTAGTACCCTGATTTGTAACTTTAGAAGCAGGGCCCTGTGCCAACAACAAAAACATTTTGCTCTTTGTGCAGACAGGGATGCTTGGAGTACACAGCTGGTTCCGGAATTTGCTAAGCTTGGCTTAGTATGCACATGGTGGAATGAGGTATGTGTTGTTTAACTCTCATCCAAACCCAAAAGGACTTCGGGTGCTATTGATAAACTCTGTCATCTTATTTTGGGCAGCATGAAATGGGATGCACAATTGATCCAACGACAATAGACATTCCACGCTCGGATGTCTTTTTGAGGGCTCAGGATGCTCTCTATGCTTTCATATCTGGTTTCTCGTCAAAGTTGGTAATGATAGCACATCCTCTGCATTGTTTTGCTCATCTGATATGATTAATCGGCTATTCTTATTCTCTATGTTCAAGATGATTCAAGTAGAGCTGCTAACTTACCCAGATCCCTTGTTTTCTTTTCTTCTTTCGGCACACTTATTTCTGTCCTTTATTGCAACAGCATGTGAATAATACTTTTCGGAAACACTAATTTATGTCGAACAATTACATCGGTGGAAATCTGAGGTTGAATTTACTAGTAAAACTACACGTAACTTGATCAACTTATGATATTTTAACTCTTCTTCTTCCCCCCTCTTTTGATGATGGCAGGCATTGAAAGTACTGTCGGACGATGACTGGTTAATCACTAGAGACTTTGAAGACGAGATTACTCAGGTGGGGGCATTGTACAATACTTTGTCCAGTTGCTTTGATGGAATTTTATTTAAGAAAATATTCAAAGGTTTCTATATATTTGTGTTCAAGACAGTTAGATTTTAGAAATGTAGGTTTGCTTGTAATTGTTTTTGTTCAATGTTAGACAAGTAATTGTGGCTTTTTATTTATTTATTATTATTATTATTATTATTATTATTTATGCAAGAGCTCTCGTCACCCTCTTCTAATTTTCCCATTGTGTGCAGGATCCAGTGTGTGAACGGTTCGAGACTTTTATTTCCTAATATGAAAAATTCGTGAGTAATCTTGTTCTCTGATGTTCCAGGAAAAAAAAAATATATATATATATATATACACGAAATTGTTCTGAAGAGGACGTCCGCAACCCAGAAAAAGTGCGGACGTTGCTCCTCCGGCCTCTATCGAGCGGCGACGGCGCGGCGCGGCTTGCCGGAGGGACGCCGGTGGTCGTGCGGAGGGGTATGCGGTGCGGTGGAGTCGCCGGCGACGGTTCTGCGGTGCTGCACAGGACCTGCAACTGCAGGTGAGGTGGCTGCCCAGAAACCGGCAAGCTCGACCTCCTCCGACCTCGAACGCCGCCCAGAAGAGGTCTGGGACGCCTCCGGCCAGCCCCGCGCCGCCGTCGTCGCCTGGAACCCGCCTGCTGCGTCGACGTCCGCACTTTAGCGAAGTGCGGACGTCCACTTCAGAACCCGCCTGTATATATATATATATATTTATATATATATATATATATATTTGTCAAGTACTGTTAGGCAGACACTTCTTTTCGAGCAGTTCTAATTTTTCACAATATAATGGGTACGCAGATAAAGGATGTTGGCCAGCGGTTCCCCTGTGAACTTAAACCTAATGTACCTAATGTAAGTCTTATTATTGTTATTGCTATTAATATTTTTTATTCCACCTTTCTTTTTCTGATCTTCTCATTTCCGGGTGAATTATGACTTTTAACCTTATTTCTAATGAGTAGGAACATTCTATCGCTTTTGTGGCAAATGCACGAATATTTGAAATTATGGCGGTTCTCGTGTGGCACGTAATTGTGGACGGTCGTTTGGATGTTGAACAAGAGCTCAATAGTTTGTTGGAGTTTTATGAGAGGCCTTCCGGATTTGAACATAATCCATGCACTGATTCGGGGCCTGGATATGATGATATGATGGAACCTAGCAAATCACTGAATGATCAAATAGGCGAACTACAGATATGATAAACTTCAGTTTTATTATCCATGTTCAGTGTCTTATACATTTCCATTTGAGATATTTACTGCTTTTTATGTGACGATTTAACTTTGCGTATTCATTAATTATGGAACTCTGTTCTAGCCTTTTGGATTGAAAACATTTTAGTTTATCTTTATCCTTGTGTGGTTGGGAAGATAAAAATTTGGTGGTCATTATGTACTGTAGATTTATAGCTATGACATCTTAGAGATGTTTGAAGAATACCATCAATTGTTTATGTTGTGGTTTTTTTTTTTTTTTAAGAGAATTAGCTATGTGTTAGATGTGGTCGAATCATAAAGCTACCAGGGTTAGTTTCTCACACTTTGTATCATGCATTGTTGGGGTGAACATCTTACAATAAAACTGTCTTGTATCTACACATCCAAAACTGTACAAATCTTCATTATGTACTGTATTTATAGCTAATGACATCTGAGAGATTTTTGAAGAATACTGATCAATTGTTTATGTTGTGCTTTTTTTAAGAGAATTAGTGATGTGTTAAATGTGGTCGAATCATAAAGCTACCAGGGTGGGTTTCTCACACTGTTTTATGAATTGTTGGGGTGAACATCTTACAATAAAACTGTCTTGTATCTACACATCCAAAACTGTACAAGTCTTCTGGTTCTTCACCATATTTTAGAACCCATTTCTTTTCTACTGTTAGCTCCATCACTGCAAATGGAACTTACACGATATAAATTGCTTTGAATTTGTAAGTAGAATATTAATTTTGCTTTATCTATCAATTTAAACTAACAGCCTCTAATTACATGTTCTAGCAATGAGTTGATGATGTGTCTCCATCAGAAAAAAGAACTTTTAGCTATAGCGGCAACCAAAGTCTAATCATTGCTCATTTCTTGCATATCCCTTTGGCCTGAACACCTTTTCTCATGACTTTCAGCACTATAAATTAGCGGCATTGCACGCAATCACCTTCGAAGAACCTTTGTTCCCTTGTCGCCCTGGTCTTTAAAGTCGTAACTATATTTAAAAATTGTCAATTATGGTTAGGATTAGGATTGTTACTCGATCGGTTTGAAATAACCCTTAATAACTTAAAAAACAAAACTTTCAGTTTCAAAATGAAGCTACTAATTAGCAATCAAGATTTTCAATCTTTAATCATATCTACCAAATGTGATATTTCAGTTTTTGGTGTTAAAAACTTTACAAAAGTAGAATGAATAATACTAAGATTATTTAATATGAGAAGTTGTTGACGAACTTTTATCAGGTACTTAAAATGCATATACAATTATTTTAGCATTAGTAATAATGTTAATATTATTATGAAAATAATTATGTTTACATTTCTTAATATACATGTATGTGTATTGCAAATTAGGGTATATATAACTAATATTTAGATAATTGGTAGATTAAGGATTTACCAAAACCAAACTAATTTTTCCGCTAATGTTATGAAATTTATACATATTACAAATAACATATTCCTAATATTGCTGTCAAAGGCCTTATATAAAAAAAATGTTGAAATTAGTATTGCGCCATTCGGATATATCAAAAATTAAATTTATGTAACAATAAAGTATATATGAGTTTGACCCCATTACAAAAGAATAGAGCAGTATAACTTATAAACTCTGAATCCCCAAAGCTCGATGGTAACAATTGAAGGAAGCCAAAACATTCACCTTCATCTTCTAGGGCAAAAACTTCCTATTGTCTCTACTACAGGCCTTTCAACTGCATTGGACTGTGAAAAGTCATTCTAATCTGAAGCGAGTAGTGTAGACTTGTAGTCTCATCAACTGAATGTTGAGGAGCCACAGATGGGGCAGGTTGGCCTTGGGCAACGTGTAACTTCAAAAGGAATCAAGTACGAACATTAGGTCAAATACGAAAATTATGATATTTGAAAGATACAATACTGGCTGCTAATAGGTTCCATACATATTATGGAAGCAGGCGGCTTCTGGGGCTCTCCGATAGGTTCCTCAACAAATGAAGGCAGGTGTTCTTGTATAACATTCACTGCACTACTTTGAAATGAACCGTTAAGACAGCTCTGCAGCAGGATCCTATATGATATTCTTAGATTCGACAACCTGTCGCAACGGTTGCTTGCCAATCCAATTTTTCCTGAAGCCTTCTATACATTGTAGGACATGTATATTCATAGGGAGCTTCTATTCATACCTTCAATATTGGTATTTGGACCTCTCCTTTTTTTCAAATAATAATTGACTTTGTCAACTCGTGTCAAATTACTAGTAAAGACATAAATAAGGGGAAAAATAATCTCTTCTTATCTCTACGAACAGTAATACTCTTCAACTTGGAAAAAACTTTCTCCTCTAATGTAAACGCTAAAATATATATCGTCAAACGTTATTTAACGTTGTAGTCAAAATTTTTAGAATTTGACTTTGTCCTTGTAAAGTGATAGAGTTCCTTGCTCACACAGCTGACAATTTACAAGATCTATCACTGCGCTATAAAAAAATAAAAAATAAAAAAAGAGAAAATGAGAAATACAAAGACACCTAAGTTGATGAAGCCCTATTCATTCTGAATGCAAACAAACATGTGAACGAGTGGCGACAAAAAGCAGTACTCCAGCACGTTTATATGATAAATGCAGCAATGGGTAGTTGTCCACAAGATCGATCTTCCAGCACATCATCAGTCAGAGCAATTTTATGTGGAACTATTCTATAGATATGATGAAAAATTCAACCTTATGATATAAATCTATAGAGAATGCACTAGACTCATGGTTGATTATTGTAATTTCCTCCACTATCCCATACATATCTAAAACAAAGAACCATGTTCATTTCAAGTTGCTATTGAATCAGTTTAGGGATAATGACACCTAAATGCAATGAAAATAATACTTGGAACACATATTTGTACGAGATGATGAGCAAACATGGTATTGTTGCCTACGCTAACCAAGAGTCGCAATTCATTGAAAAAGTGCTAGCACCTCTGTAACTCGTATATGGAGGATGAACTTCCAAAAATGAAAAATGAAAAATTGCTGCAGTAATTCCAAATCTTCAAAAACTAAAGGAGGTCTAACTAATGATTTTTGAAAGTATGAATAGAATCTTAAAAAAAAAGAGCTTTTATTGATTTTATTAGACGATGGGCATTTTAGGAAGATTAGAGAGGTGTAGATAGCAAAATGGTTATTTGTAAAAGAAAGTTGGAGGTCTATTAAGTGGGGAGGTCCAAATGCCAAATTTGGAGGTATGAATAGAAGCTCCCATATTCATATTTAGTTATTTACCATTATATTTGGAATAAAAGAGGTTTTAGCTAAGACTCGTACTATTTGTTTTGTTTAACAACTCCTTTAAACCGAGACTCGTACTCTTTGTTTTGTTTACCTAGATACACAAATTTATACAGCTCACTTATCTTGGGAACGTTTAATTTTGTAGGAATTTCATAGATATATCCAGCTTCTTAAGCAACAAGAAATCTACATACTCATCATAATGTTTATTCCATGCCACAACAAAAACATTTCTTGTTAATATGAAATTCAATCAATAAATAACCAACCAGAGAATCATTAATCACATATTCCACTTTAGTGGAAAACGATCACACATATCATCAACCAGACATGTCTTTACAAAAATTTAGTGAGATCAAACATGTTAAATAAAGAGAGAAATAAACTTTAGATAAAACAATTTGTGGCCTCCAAAGATAATCCTCTGTACCCAAGCTTCGACAGCAACAGCCTGCAAAACAAACTAAAGTAGGGGTTAGGCTCCTACATCTAGTCATTGCCCATGCCTGCCCCCATATCTAAGTTTGAAAACATAAGTTATTATTCTTATTTGTGAGCCCCTGAAAATTTTGGTTAATTTCTAAAAGTAATTTCTTGCCAATAAGATTTTTCCGCAAGGTGATTTAAGTGAAGAAATTGACCTTGGAGATTAATTCGGTGTCGAGACTTTGATTTGGGCCTTATGATTTAAGTTTGGGCCGAGATTCTTTCATTTGGGCCCAGAAGGTTACCGAAGTTTAGTGAGGCTACCGTTTGTTGAAGTTTCGAAGACGATAATTTGTGTTGTAGTAAAGTTTTGGATTTTAATTTTTACAAAATCGAGTTTTGGGCCTAGGACGAAGTTGAGAAGTAACTTCGGAAGTTTTCGAAGAAAAACGAAAAAAAGAAAAGTCACGAGCCCAAAACCGAAGCAATCAGCTAAGAGAGTCTCGTAATTCGTCGCAAGGGTAAATTCGACATTTCCCACACATTAGTATAAATTCCTTTGTGAAAAACCTAACCTCATTTTCCTTCCTTTCTCCCTCACGTCCGCGTCTCCCTCTCTCTGTCTCCCCGACCTCTCGCACTTTCTCTCTCTTCTTCCCTCTGAAAACGCCGGAAAACCCCATCTCCGGCCACCACCTTTTGACACCGCCTCCACCTTTCGAACCAGCTCCTGAATCCGACCTAAACCCAAGAAAAATATGAACCATGCATCAACCTCCCTCTCTTCTTCTTTCCTCTTCCACCACCGGAGACTTGCTCCGGCCACCATCTCAACACACTACCTCCGCCAATTGACCCAGAGTACAAATCCGCCCAAAGCCCAACCGAAATCACCACTAAGCATCGTCGTTAACCTCCATCGACGACCACCACAGTCCCGCCGTGTTGCCCGGAAACAGAGCTTCCATTTCTGACCATCATTTCAACACACCGCCGACACCAACGTGCTTAAACCAAGCCAAACATTGAAGCCGCAAAGCTTCGCTGGCGATTGACGCCGGAAAAAGCCGCACGAGCTGGCCTGAAACCGTAGCTCTGCATGTCTTCGTTTTTCGACCTCCCGTTTGAAACGAATGAAGTTACCTCCAAGGATAGAATCAGGACCTCATGATCGACCAAAGCCCCCTAGTTTCTATCTCCAACCCGGGAAAACGCCACCGTACGCACCGCCGCTGGCGCGTGAACCACTGAGAGCCGCCGTGAGGGCTACCAGCCTACTCCCCTTCGTCTGGTAAGCTGGATTTTTTTATCCCTTCTTCTTAGTACGGGCTTCTGGTTTGATCTAGATTGAAAACCCTGACTCTATTCCTTAATTTGAAACCTGCGAGGATTGTGGAATCTGCTTTTTGGAGATTTTGGAGGGAGAAACTGTTGGTTCAGCCTGATTGGTATCGAAGAGTGGTAAGAACCTCGACCTCTGTTTGTATGAGATGTTGGTTGAGGGTTGTTCATTAATGGTATATTGTCTGTTAGGGATTCGAAAGGTTGGTGGTGATGGAGCACGACTATGTTGAATCGAGTCACAGTTTGGAAAAGAAGAAATGGTAAGGGTCTGAGTTTTGAATATGCTATTGTGAAACTATGGTGGTTGTAATATGTTGTTTGATCGATGAATGAGTGTGGTTAATGTGTGAATTATTAGTACCAGATATGTGACTCGATTAAGTTTTGGTATTGTGATTCACGGTTAAAATTGTAAAGATGGGTAATAAGAGTAATTTAAGTGTGAGTTGATGGTAATTACTAAGTCACCGCCCTTGTAGTGTAAGGTGGGAAGTAAATGGCTCATTTAGTGAGCATTTTGATGAAATTGGTAAATAAGAATGTACCACTCATGACAAGTAAATTAGTGTGGTGGATGGTATTATTGAGAATGGGTTAAAAGTTGAATTAAGTATTCTATAGCTATCATATCCCGAAATGAATTTGAGAGACGAATTGTTCGGGAATGCAATTATTTATTTTCTTAAGGTTAACAAGTAAGTAAAAAGGGTGAAACCGGTTGACCCAAATTACATAAAGACACGAAGTATGATCTCCATATCCCGGATAAGCTTACAACGTTAAGTGGATTATTCGGGAATGGTAATTGTTGTTTGTTTTCTTAAAGTAGAAATGCTAAACAAATTTTGGTGAAAGTGCTAAGTATAATTACCATATCCTAAATGATTCAAATGCTACATTATTTGGATTGTTTGGGAATGGATAATAGAATTTATCAACTAATGGAGAATTCTACAAACACAAGGTACCTAGCTCATTGTTCGATTAAAGAATAATCCGTTGGATTACAAGGAAATTAAGTAAACGCTTTGGTTGCTTGGTTAGTTGAGTTATAATGTTGTCAAGTTACTTATTGGTTTAAATTTTATTATAAAGGACTCGAGCGTATGCACTTGGATTTGGATAAATGATCGAAAGTCGGGAACGAACCCGAATGTGGACTGCTACTCCATATCCAGGTAGGGTGAGCTGTCCCTTCCTTGTTAGAGGCTTTTCGATATATGTGGAATGCTATTCTAAGATAGTATGTTTCCTGCAAGAACATTTTTGGTTGTTCATTAGTCGATGCCTCGTGATACATGTGTTTTCAGAACTGATAATTGCTAATTGCGAAAACCGAGGCTAGACTTGCATGTTGAGATACTGTACCCTTGTATGTTTATACTTGTGACCTGAAAGTGAATGGGACCTAGACGCGTAGATTCCTAGGGATCCCACGGTGTCGATAACCGTGAACCTCCAGAGGGGGCCGTGCTCCTATGTTTGTCGAGGAAAGGTAAGTACAGACAGTGAACCAGTCATAGGAGACTCAGGGCCAGGAAATGGACACTTTCGCTACTTGTAGTCACGGGGACTACAGAGTAGTTGGCCGGTTCTTGAAGGATGACGAACCGAGTCGGTCACAGTTGTGTTTGAGTTTAGCCGGCAGGTAAGTATCTCGGAGCTTCAAATTGTGTGAAGCATACTGCATATGCTTTATAAAAGAAATAAATGTTTGTGGTTGCCTATTTTTTTTTAAAGTATTTTCAATAAACGTGGACAGTATTATGTAGTAAATATTTTCAAACTTATTATCTTTCAAACCTAGCATGGATGGGTCGGCCCCTATTGGGCATGCGAGGACGAAAGCTCACCCCTAAAACAGTGTGCAGGTTTTGAGCATGTGGTCGGGAAGCGTATAGGAGAGGCACATGGCTCGGCTTGGCGTATTCCTCTTTGTCTTCACTAAAGTACGGTTTTGGCTCCATTATCGGATTTCGAAAGTAACTTATTTATTTACTTTCTTACCAATTTATTTATTTATTTCCTACTCGCTTACAAAAATTCCGGGAGACCCGTAACCCTGGGGCGCGTCTCCCTTGCTTGTAGTTACTTAGTGATTTGTTTTATTTTCCAAATTGGGCTCCGATTGCAAACCCAAAACTCTTAGCCCATTTCAAATTCTGCTTTTGGAAATGTGTTGCTTGGTTGCTATAACGACTTGTCCAAGAAAGTGTTTTGTAAACCAACAGTTTGTACCCAAAAGGCCTTGCGATTTCGGGTTGATGAGTTATCGGGATGTTATTTGTGACATGTTGGTTTCTCATTGGCTCGGAGTCGCGGCACTGTGGGACCCCTCTCTCAGGTCACCATATTATTATTATTATTTTTGACAAAAAGGTAGTAGATAAAACTGGTTTGCAATCCCACGTGATTGTCACCACGTATATAGAAATCCACGGCAATTGATCTCATTCCACAACTTCTATCATAACCGTCAATCTAGCCAATCACATTATCACAAGGCTAGAGACAAAGGGGAAAATCAATAACAAGGATAGCATAGACGCATGACTCATTGTAGGTGCCCATCATACATTACCAAGCTGTACCGGTGCCCTACATAACATACATCAGCCGCTGGCCTGCACGTTGCCCAACACCGGTGGTTTGGGATATCCAATCCCCAAGGAGGGTCAAACCATCTCCTTACATCCCCATCAATTGCCAACATCACATTCCAACCAAGCAAACCATTTCAAGTATGAAAATAGATAATTTCCAAAACATGCAAGAGGCCTCATATAAAACATAGTATATGCAAGAAAAACATAGATAGAGTTAAAGGCATCCCCTACCTGGAATCTGAGTTTTCTCTTGCAGTACTTGGCCTTAATGCAAGCTTGTAGCAACCACCAACCTCACAAAATCCTACCAAGATGCTGAACCCATAACAAATAAGCGACATAAACAACGATAAACAAGGCTAGCAATTCACTCTCAATACTCTCCAAAGAAAACCCTCCTCCAATCTAATTTACTAGCTAATAACCGGACCACTTGGGTTCCAAGAAGGAGTTGGTTTTTAGGAAAAAGTTGTAAGAATACTTTTAAAAGACAGGTTGTTAAAAGCTGGAAACATAGCTTAAAAGGAATTGCCAAAGGTCAAGGAAAAGAGAAATTTAGATAAATGACCAATTTTCAGCCTTCAATATGACTTTTGACCTACATTTAAGAAATAGTTGAAAAATAACCTTTTGGTATAGTAAAATGACTAAAATACTCTCTTGTTGATTGAAACACTTTTGAGAACCATATTCCCATGAAAAAAAATATTTTCTTGATGGTTGATTTTACAGTGAAAACGTGAAGGATAAGTAGATGAAGGCTTTCATATGCCTTTTACCGTGGATGAATATTGTTTGCATACCTTTTAGCCTCACATGGAAACAGAGAGCGAGAGAGAGAGAGAGAGAGAGCCTAGAGATGCAGATCTTTGAGAAAACCGTAACTGGGAAGACCATCACCCTTGAGGTCGAGTCCAGCGACACCATCGACAACGTCAAGGCCAAGATCCAGGAGAAGAGAAGTATCCCGTTGGACCAGCAGAGGCTCATTTTCCAGGAGAAGGATTGCAGCACTCAGAAAGAATTAGCTCTACTCGGTGAGCTTCGTGGTGGTATTATAGAGCCTTCTCTCATGGCATTGGCTAGGAAGTACAATCAATAGATTGTTATACACTCCTCAAAAGGAGATGTCCTTCACTGTGGACGAGTTCGAATTTGCTAAGAATATTGATTAGTATAGTTGTACGAACAAACACTAATATCTCAATTGAGTCGGTCAAGATAAAACCTTTTTATCAAAATGCTCCTTCCATTGCTCAACATCTCTTTTCAACTGAGAAACAAAACAAGATCATTGATGTATTTGGCGAATCAAATACCACGGTCTAATCCAATCCTGGAAATAGAGCATCCCTTTTTTTTTAACTACTCAAGCCACACACTACTTTTAACAAGTTCCTGGCTTTAAATTCCAGCTATGATCAACCTTTCAAATGAATGAAGGTCTTGAGTGAGAATCCTATAAGAAGTTTCTATTGGTTTTGTCAATGTCAATCCAACTGGTCACAAACATCGTAAAGTGCTGCTCTTCGCCGAGCATCTGCCAACAAATTTTCATTAAAATAAAGTTGGTATAATCATTGAAAGCCTAAAACTGGGTGGAGGTCTTGGTGGTTGTGTGTGCTATCAACTGGAGGACTCAAATAAAAGAATGCACAAACTGAAGAAGACGGTCTTATGGGCTTTTAGATATTTTTATTATTTTGAAGGGTACTGTAGTCTTTTTAATTCTCATTTGGGTTAGATTTCAATGAATCTAAAAAATAAGGTTAAAACTCAATGCAAGCCTCTAAAATAGGTTACTTTTCAAAATTTCTCCAAGGAAAATTGTCCAAAATACTAGGGGTAAATTCTTGAGAAAGTTTTGAAAGAAGGATAGTTTAACAACCCAGTAAGATTGAAATGGTCATTGAATTTCAAGTTAAGACATTGAAAGAGTAAATGACTTAAAGGCTAAAGTAAAACAATGTGCACATCTTTTCCAGAAATATAAGTTTTCTGTACATATATTTCAAAATTCCATAACTAATTCTAGAAAAATGATTTTGGAGTGATTCAAATTCTGAAAAGTTCAATTTTGTGTCTATTATCTTTCTCTAGAAGGAACTGATCCGAAATTCCCAGCGGTTTAGCACAATCTTTGAAATAAATGAAGCTGGGTCAGATTGTACTGAAAACTGAAAAATTGCAGAAAGCTGTTCCTTCGTTCAAAATTCTTTTGGTACCCAATATGGCCAGTCAAGGAGAACCCAACACACTTAAGGGACATGTCTAATGCTTCTAAAGACCAAAAGCTTGAGTCACTTTCTGATACTATATGGGCAACTGTTGTAGCTCAATGATATGATGTATTGAAACATGATGTTTGGACAGCTATAAGTAACAAATAAAACTTTGAACCAAATACAATTTTAATACTCATGGCATGGCATAGCCATGGTCTAGCAAAATTCCTAAACATTAGAGTGAATAAGATATCAAAGTTAAAGCAACAAGATACCAACAACAGTAGTGACAAGTTCGTAATTATCAAGATTTGTAACAACAACCAAATTAAACACTGTGTTAAGGAAAGCATAACACTCACCAAAAAGGTGAGTTTTCCTGAGGGCTTCCACTAGAAGGAGAGCTGATGGAGTTTGATTTGAACAAGCCTAGTTATATGCCAAGAAGTTTACTTAATCTCGGACATGCAAAGTGAAACAAAAATTTCTCAATATGTAGGAAAGTTGTTTGAACGCATTGAGCCTAAAACTTGAGGAAAAAGATAGGAACTTGATGGTTCAATGACCTTACCAATTATTGGTGTCAATTTCAAACAAGATTTGGGGATTCGGGTAGAGCAAGAGGAGGAATACAAGCAGAAATTCAGAGCAGATTCATTTATGAGGAGCTCTCACTTCGATTAGTGTATAGGTCTCGGAACGACTCCAATAGGGCTGAAATTTTGAGCGATAGAAGAGACAATGACGAACAACTTTGGTGAAGAAGACATTTCGATCTGATGTCCCAAACTAGGCGTTTTGTGGCATACAAGTAGACTGATACTTCTAGCTTGGATAATTCTTTTTGAAGGCCTAGGTTGATTTTCTAGGTGAAGTTGCCATATGCATGGTGGCAACGTGGAACACAGTAGCTGATCGAGGTTTTCCTTTCCCTCTGCCCAATTTGACCGGAACAAGAAAAGAAGACTTGGACTTTGCATGTGAGGTGGAAGGCTCAACTTGTGGGCAGTAAGAGGGTTTGAATCAGCTAAGTCATGTGATAGGAAAATAGGATTTAAATTTAGAATAATAGGGAGATAAAAATATGGTAAGAAAGTACAAGAGAAATTTAAAGTTAAAATGTTGACAAGGTTAAATAAGAATTTTGTTTTACCAAACTTGTATTTAAACAGGAAAATGGCGAGGTAAGTTTAATAAAAAATTATTAGGGTTAGAAAAATATATTGAGTGAGTAAATAGTATTTTTGAAAGACGGAGGGATGGTTTATGAGTAAGCGTCGGGTAAGATGAATATAAATTCCACCAATTGTTAAGAAATGAAGTAAAATAAGCAAATCGTAAATGCATGCACAAGTAGATTTCAAGATTATGCAAGGGTGCTGTCATGAGCTACAAGAACCTTACTAGGTCAGAAGATGTCCGGGTCAAAGGTCAACTAATGATTCACAAGTAATTTACGTGTGTTTCTAACCTTAATTACCTTGAAATTAACGAATACTCAAGTATTATTTGGTAGTATTACTTTTTTTTCTTCATTTGTAGGAAATTATGGTCAAGAGAGGGAAAAGATGAAACAAAGAACGATTTCGAGTGAAAAGTCAACTTCTGACTAAAGGACAAAAATTCAACTAGTTGACCATCGGGTCAACCGAGTCAACTTAGCCCGATAGCAAGAAGTCCATGGCCCAACACCAAAGAAGAACACAAATGAAGATTCAAGCCCATTTGTATTACATCTTTGTATTTAAATTTCAAACTCAAAATGGATGTAATGACAATAATAATAGTGGACCACACATCACACACATCACACATGTGGATGAGATATTTATTTGTGTTCAAACTAGGCATACACTCACTTACACTTTTACCCTCCGGTTTTCTTTATATTTTCTAAAATGTTTTCTAATCTTCTAATTCTCTACATTTTTATTAGGTTGTTTTAGTCTTTTCATTTTACCCATGTTCTACTTGTTTTTGAGCCATTGGATCTAGGATACAAGTCCAATCTTGACTCTTGAACTCAAGAGGGTATTTAAGCACCTTTGCACACACATTTCACAAGCTTAAGACCCTTTTTTCTACACCCTAGGCCTTTTGGCCTAATTTTGGGAGATCTCTCCCTTCTCACCTCTTCTTCTCTTCTCCCTCCTCCATTTCTTTTTCTTCTTTTCATCTTTGCCGTAATGTTATATTGGGATTTCAAGGAGATCTCACCCAAAGCTTCAAGGATTCATCAAGGACTTTAATCTTTACAAGATTCAAGACTTGGGTAATTGTGGGAGTTGTAAATCAAGACTAGTCATGCTAGCTTTTTAGCTATTTGTGATTATTCTTGTTTTCTCCTACACTTTTCTCAGCATTTTCATAGTTAAATTTTGTGCCTTCATTCAGGCTTCATTCTCATGCCTAAATCCGACAAGGATTTTAGCATTCGAGCTCATTTGATAACATTGAGGACAATGTTGGTTTTAAGTGTGGGGTGAGAGCTCAGGTGCCCTATGAAAAAAAAAATTTAGATTAGTTTTTTGTAATTATATTTTAGCAGTTAATGCTTTTTCCAACCCCAATGATGAGAAATAGACTTAACTTGCTATGATTGTGGATAGATTGAGCATGATCTAGGACCTTGAATTTGTTTTGTGATTAAGTGTATATGTGATCTATGCTTGACTATATGTGTGCACATAGCCTATGGTTAGGTTGGTTAATCATAATTAGAGAATCATATAGAAGATTTTGATTGACTTGCATGCCCTTATTTGTGAGCTTTTGTACCTATATATATCTATAGTGTATGCATCGTTCATTCACTTATTCTTTCATGTGTGTATAATTTCATGACATTGCGTATCTAGAACTTGCTTGAGACCTCTCGAGGCTACTTTTAGCTTACGACAGGATAGAAAGGATTGAGGCATTTTAGGTTAATACCACCTTGGCCAAAGAAGCATGTGCTCAAAGATATTTACCACTAGATTGCCACTTTGAGCCTATTCATATATTTAGCCTTTTTGTTCATTTGCACCACAAACCTAGCCTAAACACTTTTATCCTACCCTTCATGGTAGTTGGTGAAGCGATTCGAGAGAATGATTTTATGTTTGAGTTCTTCAAAAGAAAGAAAAAGTTAAAAGTGTGAGGTTACAAAAGAATCAGTGCGGGCATGAGCGATTTTGTTTAGAAAAGAATGTTTCAAAAAAAAAAAAAAGTTGTTTGAAAGGAAAAGAAAAAAAAAAGAAAAAGGGCGAAAAAAATGAAAAAAGAAAGAAAGAAAGAGAAAGTCAAATAGAAGAAAATCCAAAAAATAGAAAGAAAGTAAAGTATTGTACATAGTTTAGCGTGGGTTGCACATTGAGATTAGAGTGAGTGAGTTAGCATTTGAAAGCAAAAGTCATATATCTCTACAAGAGAGAGTTGCTTCATCTATTTCTATGGACTTTGTATTTCCTTATCCTTCATTTCTCTTAACTACTTGCCCTTATCCCTATTACAACAAAATAAAAGACCTCTTAATCTTTAATATTGTGAGCTACCTAGCGGAGATGAGATCGAAGAGCAAGCATATGGCGGCGCATGTTATGAAATTGCTTTTGAGTGAAACACATATATCTCCTAAACACTTGAGCAGTAATATTTATGTGATGCCCCGGAAATTCGTATTTTTTTTCTGAGGATTTTTCGGAATTAATTTTATGTGTATTGGACGGTTTCGTGGCTCGTGGATGGAGCGGAAGTGTTTCGGACGAATTTGTATTCGAAAAGTGTGACTTTAGAGGTGGCGCAAAGGTTGACTTTTTATTCGTTGGGATTCTCCAAAAACTTCATTCACGAAAGTTGTAGAGCGCGTCGATACGAGTTCGTGGATATGTGGAATGCGTAAATCGGAGTTCGTATGAGAAAGTTATGGCTAGCGGAAGAAGTTTCCGTTTTAGTATAAATATGGAAAAATCAGAAATTAATTTCATTCTCCTCATTTCCTTTTCCGGAAACCTTCCTCTCTCTCTCTCTCTCTTCTCTCTCGGTCGATACCTTCGGTATCGAAGATTTCTGTCTGACCTGACCCGAAACCGGTCGACCCGACCCGACTTTTCCGGCGGACTGCGGCTGTCTCCGGCGATCAAACTTTCCAGATAGGTACGCCTCCTTGCTCCGGTCGTCTCTGTGGTGGTCTCTAGCGACGATTCTCCTTCACGGCGGCGCTGCAAGGTGGCACAGGTTGAGGAAATCGGACCCGACCGGAAATCCTTGTTCCGACGACGGCAAGGCTCCGAGTCTTATTAGTTGAGCTCAGAGCAGCCTCGCCGATCGATCCTTGGTGGTTGTTTGGATCGATTCACGTGAAACCTTGTTCAACTCAGTTGGGATTACTGTTCACGGCTTGTGAGGTAGTTTTCGATCCCTTAGGCTTGTTTTCTGACTTTGATCCAGTTATGAAAGTTCACAAGCATGCTTAGATGAAGCTTTTTGATGTTGGGAGTTTTGTGAAATATTGAGTTTTGGCCGGCGGCGGTGCGCCACCGCCTGTGGCGGCGTTCCGGCGGTGTTCCAGCTATGTATGGGACTGTTTTTGGTATTATATATGTTCTACTCGTTGATATGAGCGTTTCGATATATAATATGCAAATTTTGGAGATTGTATGGAATTGTTATGATTTTTGCAGTTTCATACCGATCGATTTCTACGATCCGTGAGGATTCGAGCGTCCGATCGACTTGTGGTTTGGTCACATCGATCGTGGACGTATTCCGGAGACTTTGGGAGGTCTCGGATGTGGTTTTGCCTCGATTGGCGCCACTTTGGGTATTTTAGTTCAAAACAGGGGTTTCGAACTTAAATCAAATGTGAATCGTTACTAAGTTGGAACCGTATGTGATTAGGTACTTGACGAAGTATTTGGACGAGTTGTTGGTGATAGTTTTGGTTCGGTTCTGTATTGAAGACGCAGCAGGAGTTCGAGGTGAGTAATCTCACAAAGTTCATTCACGAACGGGTTGACCCTATTGTTTTATGAGTTATTTAGTTAACTGCAAACTATAGTTGGTATTAGTGGCATTCCTGAGTGAATGACCACATATTCTTGTGGGTTGATGAGTGAATTGAAGCAATAGGTATTGATGGGTTTCATTCTATTGTTTTGGGGCTTGACTTTTCGGGAAACATTTTGTGGGAATTGGGAATTTCTATTGTTTTGAAAAGTGTCAAGATTTGGTGTGAGTTGCTTTGATGTGATTTGAATGTTTTGATCTGATGACCGGGGAGGTCTGATGATTGGAGGTCACGGGGTGACATCTCCTTTTGTGTGAGTTGAGTAACTTTTGGGTCCTGAGTGACCATTTTGAAAGGTTTTGATCTGACGACCGGGGAGGTCTGAGGATTTGGGGTTGCTGGGAGTAACCTCAGGCATATATATCGGGACTTCACACCTTTGGCCGGGTTTGTGGATACGATCAGTTAGAGCTCTAGTCTGTTGCCATAGTACATCATGGGGGGTAGCGGGGAGCTATCTGATGCTCATGAGTACGTGTTTTAAAAGGGAGTTTCGGGGATTCTTTCTTTTAAATGTCCTGGGAGGACTTGTTTATCATATTTAATTGTCAGAGTTTCAATTATTATGATTTTGTCACGGGGTGACTTGTGTTGATTTGAGACTGTGTTTTAAAAGGGAGTTTCGGGGATTCTTTCTTTTAAAAATGTCCTGGGAGGACTTGTTTATCATATTTAATTGTCAGAGTTTCAATTATTATGATTTTGTCACGGGGTGACTTGTGTTGATTTGGAAATGTGTTTTTAAAAGGGAGTTTCGGGGATTCTTTCTTTTAATTGTCCTGGGAGGACTTGTGTATCATATTTAATTGTCAGAGTTTCAATTTATATGATTTGGTCACGGTGTGACCTTTATTGTGATTTTTGGGAAATGCATATTGAATTGTCAGAGTTTTCAATTAATATGGCTTTGTCACGGGGTGACTTGTATTCGTTTCTTTTGGGAAAAGAATGTGCTGTTTTGGGAAAACAGGGTGTGTGTTTCTTTTACAAGTTGATGGGTTTCCTCGTTAGGCGAGTTGTGCATGTGTGGTTTTGAGTTACTCATACGGGCTTGCAAAAGCTTACCGGGTTTGTTGTGTGGCAACCCGGTACACCATTCAAACGGTGTAGGGGTTAATCCTGCAGGTTAGGATAATCGTGCTGAAGCTGAGGTAGTGCCTTTGCTGCTTTACGGTAGGAAGCAAATTTTGTGACTTTACCGTTATTTGGACTTCCGTTGTAGTGAGCTCTGAGGAGCATTTACGTTTATCTTGTTGTTGACAATTTAATTCGTAAGCTTGTGTAATATATAACTCTTTGGAGCGAGTGTATATTAACTTTGAGGGTTCAGGCATCAATATGTGTGTAAGTTTAAGGGAAAAAGTTTTCAGGTATTTTGTATTGATGACTGGACGTTCACGCATATATAATTATGGGGTTATATATATATCGATTTTCATGTGTGTAAAATCAGGGGCGTGACAATTTAGTGAACTTATGTGAGTTTAGTGGGTTATATCGGGTTTTCTATGTGACTATTTGATATAATACATGAATATCACATACATATGCTTGAGCATTTCTCACATGTGCATCTTAATTGCCTTAATTCATAAATCCTATGTTGTGCTTTGTCAACCTCATGGTCATATACATAATTAGTTCTCCGAGGGTTATGGCTGGGAAGGCTAATACCACACTTTCTTTAAGTTGAGCATATGTGTTTGAGTTAATAGATTTTCAGATATTATTTTACATTTAGTTTGCTTGAGGAAAGCAAAGTTCAAGTGTTGGGGTGTGATTCACACGTACTTTACGTGTGTTTCTAACCTTAATTACCTTGAAATTAGCGAATACTCAAGCATTATTTGGTAGTATTACTTTGTTTTCTTAATTTATAGGAAATTATGGACAAGAGAGGAAAAAGATGAAACAAAGATCGATTTCGAGTGAAAAGTCAACTTCTAACTAAAGGACAAAAAGTCAACTGGTTGACCATCGGGACAACGGAGTCAACTTGGCCCGATAGCAAGAAGTCTATGGCCCAAGACCAAAGAAGCACACAAATGAAGATTCAAGCCAATTTGTATTACATATTTGTATTTAAATTTCAAATTCAAAATGGATGTAATGACAATAATAATGGTGGACCACATCTCACACACATTACACATGTAAATGAGATATTTTTTTGTGTTCACACTAGGCATACACTCATTTACACTCTTATCCTCCGGTTTTCTTTATATTTTCCAAAATGTTTTCTAATCTTCTAATTCTCTATATTTTTAATAGGTTGTTTTAGTATTTTCATTTTACCAATTTTCTACTTGTTTTTGAGTCCTTGGATCTAGGGTACAAGTCCAATCTTGACCCTTGGATCCAAGGGGGTATTTAAGCACCTTTGCACACACATTTCACAAGCTTAAGACTTTTTTTTCTACACCCTATGCCTTTTGGCCGAATTTTGGGAGATCTCTCCCTTCTCACCTCTTCTTCTCTTCTCCCTCCATTTCATTTTCTTCTTTTCATCTTTGCCTTAATTTTATATTGGGATTTCAAGGAGATCTCACCCAAAGCTTCAAGGATTTATCAAGGACTTCAATCTGTACAAGATTCAAGACTTGGGTAATTGTGGGAGTTGTAAATTAAGACTAGTCATGCTAGCTTTTTAGCTATTTGTGACTATTCTTGTTTTCTCCTATACTTCTCTACTCTTTTCTATTTGAATTTTGTAATTTTGATGTCTACGATTATGGGTTGTGAGTAGCCTTTGTTGCGGGTTAGGGTTGTGTGCCTTAGCCCAAATTTGATGTAATGGATGCTTAATTTAATTTATATATGAAATTTGTTAATTATTGGATGCTTGTGTTTTGTGATAATTGATTAGAATGCATGCTTATGAATTGTCAACTCTTGGATATGTGTTTTAATAAGTATAGATTAAAATTTTGGGGGTGACATCCTTAGATTTTAGGGCTAGAACCCCGATTTAATATTCGTGGGAAGTACAAGCATGGTTCACTACATGATTAGCTTGATCGCAATTATGGAGAGCTTTGTTGCCTAATTCCTCGAACTCTAGGCCTCTTGATGTGAATTAGTGACCCTTGAACCAGCTCTAATTCTTATCAAGTAGTTCCTACGGCCCTTGAACCGGAGTAGGAATACCATGAAAGGAAATTTCGGCCCTTGAGCCTTAAAAAGTCTTGGGTACGGCTTCTACCTCTTTAATAAATTGCACCTAAATCAAATTAGCATCTAGAGTATTGAATTAGGGTTAGGTTTCATCCCTAACTACCAATCCCAAATTTATATTCATTTTTTAGTTTTCTTTCATTTATTTAATTTAGTTGTTAATTAAAGTCTCCATTTAAATTCTTGCACTTTAGTTATTAGAAATGCAAATTGCATTTTCGGTGACAATTTTTACTTCATTGTAAATAGTCATCACTAGGCTCATAGCTTTGATTAGGCTTCGGTGCAAACCAAAGTCGTGCATTGCTAAGGCTTGGTGCCTTAAAGTAGCATTTTTATTTATTTTATTTTTCTTTGTCTTTTGTTTGCTAAGTGTCTTTATTTCCGATTACCCAATGATTGTGGGTTAGCCACTAATCTCCGTGGTACGATAAACTTTGGGCATAATATTTCCCTATCTTGACAATGATACGTACGTTTGCAGAAATGTGTATCAAGTCAACTAACTTATTGGACTAGGTTAACTAGCATACCCGTTTGTTGGGTGTCCAAAGTAAATTATGGACTCTAAGGATAAGCTATTTTTGGGCCTAAGGCCCAAGCCCAAGCTATTTTCAAAAGTCTTTAGATAAATAGAGGTTGCGAAAAATTATCCCTTCCAAAAGTGATGTTCGAAATTTCATGGGGCCTACAATGTGCGTTCACTCCTATAGTTGGGGTTCTGTATTGTGTGAGTTGCCTTTTTTGAATCATGTGCTCAATGGCATTTTTTAATGCGTAGCAGATGTCCACGGTATGTCCTGGTTCTTCGTGGTAGTCGCAATATCTTCTGTTATCGCGAGCCCTGTGTTTTGGTGATTTGCGCTTTTAGGGTGGTGGAATTATATCCTTGTGCTGACGCCAAATGTCCTCGTAAGAGGCGGTCAAGGTGGTGGAAACCATATATCTGGGGAGCTGGTCCTTGCGGTATGGGGTGTCGAGGTGGCCATGGCCTCCTGATGCTTGATACTAATTTTTTTTGGGCTCTTGCCGAAGTGCTTCTCTCTAGAGTCATTGTAATCAATCAAGTCTTCGTATGAGTCCCGAGGGTGTTGGGTGATTTGGAACAGGAAGTGTTCGGGACTCAGCGCCTCTTGGAATGCTACTTCTACCATGTTCCTGTTTAGGTCGTGGTAGGAGGAGGGGGCCCGTAGCCACCTCATCGCAAAGTCCCTGAGGTTCTCATTCTCCCTTTGTTTGACCTTTAATAGATGGCTAGTGGAACGGTACACGCTGGTTAGCAGTATGAATCTTTTGACAAACTTGCTCTGTAATTCTTTGAAGCTGTCAATCGAGTTTGGAGGTAGGTTGAGAAACCACCGGAGAGCTTCGTCGGTCAATGTTTTCTCAAACGGATGGCATGCCTGGCATCAGTATAGTTTGTGCCGTGCAAAATGGATTGGAAGACCTCGAGGTGGTTGTAAAGGTCCTTGGAACCATCGTACTTTTCAATTCTGAAGGGTTTGGATTCTTGCGACTGCTTCTTGGCTTGGATATGTTGTGTGAATGGTCCAGGTTTTTGTTCGAATCCTGCTGTGAGAGGTTGCCAAATTGGCATGCTCTCGGCAAGCTCTACCCAGGTCTATAAAGCGGTGATTGTTTGGTTCATCTATAAGAGCAGCCGAGTGTTTAAGTCGGGGTCATATTGAGGTTCGCCGATTGTCCCTTGGTGAATGGTAAGGCGTTGACGGATGTCGGCGTTGGTCTGCAGTGGTGTGTTCAAATAGACGATGTTCGAGGTGCCGCTTGTTGAGGCGACGGTTGCTGTGGACCCAGATACTCTAGCTAGTAGAGAGGTCAGGGGAAATGAATGTGTGTGGTGTCCGCAACCCAACTAGTTTCGCTTGAGGTGTTCCCCGTGCTGCCCTCTCTATTGCCTCGTTGTTTGCTATTTGTCTTTCTAATATGTCCCGCAACATGCGATTATGGGTTTCCATTTCCTTGGCTTGCATTTGGGCTACTAGGGCGGCCACATGTTCTATCGCTATTTGTGCTCGAGCCTCCATGAGGTTTGGCACAGTGCCGTCTCGACATCGGTGGTGATGCCGGACTGCCTTGTGTTTGTGTTCGCAAGGGTTTGGAATTCGAGTGCCCTGGCTATTTCCCTGTTCTGATCCTCGGGATCCGCAGTGTTAGTGGTTGTAGTCATGTTGGAGAGCTGTGTTGCTTCCCGAGCAAGGGTTCGGGGCAGCTCCTTCTAGCGCCAATTGTTTGGATTGGAACATGGATGGAGAGATGGGTCCCAACCGAATACTAGTCTGGGTCTCAGGATGACGTCTTATCCTGCAAGATCCAATGAGCGTCAAGGGATAGACTGACATAGCAAGTGACTCTAATACAGTTTGAAATTTTGTTTTGATTTTTCATTTTTTCAAGAAATGATAAGAAGTGCTTGTAAGGTGCTTACTCATTGGAATTTTTTTTTTTGACTATGAGACAATGTATCTGCTTCATTCTTTTATAAATCATTCAGTATTCTTTGTGTCTATAGGTTTTTAACAGTTATATTGGCAGTGACTTGTTCAAGGTGGAAGTGCATGCGGCGGTTCAAGGTGCAGCTGCTTCTGGTAGGCGGTTCGGATGATTTTAGGCCGGTTTCGGGAAATTTTTTTTCTGGTTCCCGGAATCTGGGATCAAGGTGCTGCTGGAGGTGGAGTATGGTTGTAGGAGGCGGAGGGGAAGTCCTTGAACCAGGTAGAGGAACTTTTGTTACTTCCAGAGGCCTGTTCGGTATTTTTCCGGCTAATTCTAGACTCCTAGAGTTGAGAGCTTCAAGGTGGGCAGCGGAGGTTTTTGGGATTGAAGGCTACGAATTTAGGGTTTCAGGATTAGAGTTTCGTGCTGATAACGTGTTTTAGGGAAACGATATTTGAGAGAGAATTGCTATGTGTTCTCATTAATAATATGAGCCTATTTATATAAAGGATTACAATGTTTAGAATCTGAATTTAACAAGGAAAGGTAATCATACATTAAAATTCTCCGAGATTATCTCTAATTATCATATTACCACTAGGTCAAGTAACCTAGAGTTCGGGCTAGACACAATCTGAATTTACTTAAACAGCGACTAAATTTTAAAAAGAAAACAAAATCTAACTCGAGAGCACTTTAAGAAGTGTAAAAAGATGTGAGATAAAATATTATTAAAAAATAAAAGGGAGTGTAAATTTCACCGGACAATACTTCGCTGCCCAACCATGGGCAGCCCTTCCTAACCAATACTTGCGCGTCTCACTCAAGGTCCAACACGTGGTTTTTTTTGGGTCCCTCTCTTTCTATTCTCCTTCTTCCTCTTCTGTTCTCATTCTTTCTCTTCACCATTCCCTATCGGCTGCTCACCTCGACCATCCCCAAACCTCATTCCTCCTCCTCCTTAATCCTCAACCCCTTCTCCACTCCCTATTGCCGGTTTCCAATCACCACCACTGCCTTCCCCACTCTCTCAATCAAAGCCTACGCTGCAGATCGAGATCTCTCCTTACTTGTCTCTGGTAAGGGCACGTCTCCGGCAATGGCAAATCCTCCTCCGGGATACTATTCCTTGTTTCGCAGCAGTACTATGCTGGCTTCCTCCACCTCCATCACGGTCATGAAGCACAACGCCACCAACGAAACCTAGATTGTGTAGAAGGCATAAAGGGGGGTGTATGTGTATTTGATTCTAAATTTTGTGGTGTGTAGAAGAGCTTCATAAACCTCCTTTATATAGTGAACGGCAAGGGCCTGAGAATCTAGGTCGAAATCTACTTGTGACATCATTCAACCAATAAGAAAATTCCTTGAGAAGTAGAGAACAAGTCACCTTGGTCTCTTGCCTAATTCTCCATGTACTTAGACCTAATTTCGGCCTCCTTGTATGTAGAGTCATAATTCAATACTTATCATTCTATTTTCTCTTCAAAAATTCCCTAGAAAATCCAAGAATATCCCATAATATATGTTTGCCAAAATCCTTGATATTTCCCTTTAAATGTCATGGAAAAAACAAGTAGAATGGACCAATGACTCCTCCAAGACGTCATAGAAGGATCTAGAGACTCAAGTGCAAGTCACATGCTTCAAGCTTCATGCCAAACTAGGGCTGCCACTTGGTTTGGTAATTACCAAACCGACCGAATACCAACCGATACTTTAGGTTTGGTAAACCGACTTTTTGGTAACCGAGACCATTAAAACAGAAATAGAAAATTACCGAAAAAGTTGGTTTGGTTTTGGTAAATACCGAATCTACCGATTATCTAAATATTAGCTTTATATACTATGGTTTTCAATACACATACATGTATATTAAAAAATAAACATAAAAGTTTTCATAATAGTATGAACATTACTCAATGTACTACATAATTAATAGTACATGAATTTTGAGTAACCTAGTCCAAAATGGTTAAATAACCTAGTTTTATTGAAAATAGATAAAATTTGATGTCATATATACAAAAGAAAGCTATGATTAGTAGATGAATATGAAGTTTAAGGTTATAAAATTGAAAAACCTAATTTTGTTCATTCTAATTTATATTACAAAGAATTAGTTGTTCTAAAGTTGGTAATACCGAAAACCGAAATACCGAATTTAGTAGATATGATTAAAAACCAAAAATTTTGGTTGGTAATTGGTAGCTCAATTTTGAAACCGAAAGCTTTGGTTTTGAAGTTGGTAATACCTATAACCGATTCGAACTGACTGAGTGACAGCCCTAGGCCAAACTCTCTCAAAATGGGCCAATTCAAAATCCATATATTGTATTGCCGAAATTCTTCATTATTCTAGAACATTCTTGAACCATCTTGAGTCATCTTCAACACACAGCATCTCCTAGTCTCACCAGGTCTCCTAGCAGCATCAGGACTCCTAGTGTCATCAGGTCTCCTAGTCCAACTGGGACTCTGTCATTTCTTCATTTCAGAACATCATTTGTCCGAGCTCACTCCTAGTTGCATTAGGATTTCTAGTTCAACTGGGATTCCCTTTCCTGGTAGAACTGGGAAAACTTCATTTCTCCATTTCTTCTCATTTCTGCACAAATAACTCCTTGCCTTTCACTTCCAGACTCAAAACTACCTAAAAACACAAAACAAGTTAGAAATGACATTGTTAAGAGAATAACTAAGCAAAATGTAGAGAGAAATGCACTAAAAATGTAGTAGAAATTAGTCTCAACATTAGTTTTCTACAGTGATTTGAGATGCATGTTTTACCATCCACACAACTTCGAAGAGGACCACCACAACTAGGAACCCCACCATCTGTCCCTGCTAGCAATTTTATTTTTATTGAAATAAAATCTAAAAATTCAAAATTAGGAGAACAGGGACTAGGCCAAAATCATTTTCCTTACAAAGAAAAACAAGTAAATGAATTAGCCTTATACAAATTGGAACTCCAAAGTGGAGCCCGCGAAAACCAAGATTAGGAAAACCTGTAATGAGGACGGGAAGAGAAATCATGACTAGAAGAAGAATACAGAAACGATGGTAACAGATCCCACCAAATGTAGTTATCCACACTAGCACCATAGTTTGCTAATTTGTGTACTACTGAGTTACCTTCTCTAACGATGCGGGAGATGTGAACATTTATTTGATGGGTATGTAAGCAATTTTCCCAAACTGTACGAAGATGCCAAGGAACAAACAAGGGTTCCTTGATGTACTTTAACATAAGCATTGAGTCCACTTCCCACCATAGATTATGGCACTTGTTTGTCCAAGCTAACACCTCTGTATCCAGAACACTAGGCACTTTAACACTAAAAGAGAAAGCTCTCAGATCGAATCGCTGCATCACTAGTTCGAAAAATTTCCACCATAACCTGCATGTGAAGAATCATGAAAAGATCCATATGTATTCATTTTCACCCAATGAAAAGGAGGGGGCTGCCATAGCACTTGCACAACTCTAGGGGCTGCAGGCCGCAATGGTGAGAGACCTAAAAGCTAAAAAAGTGGCAACGATTAGGGTTAGAAGAAGAGGTAAAAATCAAGCACGCTAATTCCTTAAAATACAGTATCAACTTCTGTTTAAAATTAACCTCATTAAATTCACCTCCATCATGCTTTAATCTATTATGTTCCATCCAAAAACTCCACAAAATATTGTAAAATGAAATAAACCAAAGAAGCTTGGAAGATATAGAGGTCAAAGATGAAGTTGTCATATAACAGATCAACTAATGATATAAGTACTGGATAGAATTGAAGCCTGAAAAGAGACACAACCCAATACCTACTCCGAAATCATGACTCTACTCTCAATTTTGTGGATATTAACAATGTATGTTTATTGAGGAACAAGATTCTGTGGGTTAGCTAAGGAAAGATAACGTAAAGTTAGGGATTTGATAGCTATTCATATGTTGTAATTGTGTTGCTGTAATATATCTATTGGTCCTTGCTTCTAGGCTAGAATTGTGGATCGTACAGGGGTGTAACTTGTATAAAGATGTAACTTTCTATTGTGAATGATAAGAAAAGTATTCTTCAGTTCTTCATTTCTTTCATGGTACCAGAGCAACGATCTGGAACCCAAGAGTGAAACAATCCCACCATAACCAAATTCTTAGAATTCCATTATAAGCCTTCATGCCAGGGGACGAAGAAAGCAAGGTCGTTCAACACGACAACTCTTCGACTACGCTGAAGATGTCAGAACCTTGGGAAAATCCCAATCATCCTCTGTTCATCCATCATTCTGATCAGCCTGGAGCGGTCCTTGTTGCACAGCCTTTGGTGGAAGACAATTATACCACCTGGGCTCAGTCTATGAACATGGCCCTCACTATCAAAAACAAAAGGGGATTTATTGATGGCACAAACCAACGATCAACCCAGAGAGTTGAAGAACAGACGCAATGGGACCGGTGCAATACTCTGGTTAAAACCTGGTTGCTCGGGTCTATGTCCAAAGAGATATCTAGTAGTGTCATTCACTGCAAGACTGCAAAAGGCATGTGGGAGGAGCTGAAAGAAAGGTTTTCCCACACTAATACGGTACAATTATTCCATATTGAGAATGCTATACATGATTGTGAACAGGGTGCTGGCTCTGTGACTACCTTCTTTACCAAACTCAAAGGCTTATGGGATGAGAAAGATGCCCTTTGCGAGATTCCTCCGTGCACTTGTGAAGCATCCAAGGAAATCAAGGATTATATGGATACACAGAAGACAATGAAATTTTTAATGGGGCTTAATGACAATTTTGCAACAATTCGCAGCAGTGTGGTGAACATGGAGCCCTTCCCCACCGTCAACAAAGCATATTCAATGGCACTTCGCCATGAGAAACAAGCAGAGCTGTCTAGTGGGAAGGCTTTAGTGCAACCAGAAGCAGCAGCATTTGCGGTGAAACGGAGCAATCGTGATTTTGAAGCTGTCGAAGGAGGAGTCAAATGTGAAAAATGCAACAAGACCAATCATTCCACTAAAAATTGCCGTGCTCATCTCAAATGCACTTTCTGCAATTTGAGGTACCATACCTTCGAGTATTGTCGAAAAAGAAAGGCTCTCATGGGGGAAGGTCAAGGGAGCTCCAAAGGAAATAATGTGGTCTCATTGCAGGACAACAAAAACAATGCCATCAACTTTCCTTTCTCTCAAGAAGACTGCCAGAAATTCTTAGGTCTCATCAAAGATAAGGCCACTACTACCACTGTCAATCAAGTTGGTAACATCCCCAACTATGAAGAACTCTCAGGTAAAACTTATCGCATGAGTCAAAATGGTAAAGAAATCATATGGATTCTAGATAGTGGAGCTAGTGATCACATAGTTTGCCATTCAAATCTTCTCACTTCTGCATACTTGATTAATCGGACACCAACACCAATTCTCGAGGGTAAGACACCTTTTGAAAAATTGTTTCATACAGTTCCCACTTACTCACATCTTCGGGTTTTCGGTTGCTTGTGTTTTGCATCTACCCACCCTCTTAAACCTTCCAAATTTGATGCACGATCTTCAAGGTGTATTTTCATAGGCTACCCACACGGTCAAAAAGGATACAAAGTTTATGATATTGAAAAAGGTAAAATCATGGTTTCACGTGATGTTGATTTTTTTGAGGATTGTTTCCCATCTCAGTCCGCTGTGCATTCCAATAATTCAAACCATCCACATCAGGATCCTATCTTCATGCCACATAATTCCCACCATTCACATCATGACCCTATTTTCATGCCCCATAATTCAAACCATCTCCATCATGATCCTCTTTTTATGCCACAAAATAATCCACCGTACTTGGACCATAAAGAGCCACCAACCACACATGACATTACCCAAAATACCCCTCCTGAGAATCCTCCACTTGACCAACGCATTCCAGCTCCTTCTTCCTCTGATGTCATGCTCCCTTCATCACCAGAACAAAGTCATTCATCATCACCACTAAATCCGGTCCCCAATCAAAATTCCATTCCATCTCTTCCTCAACCACGGCGCTCCACCAGGGCCACCACACAACCATCCTTTCTGCAAGATTTCCACATCGAGGCAGCTCTTCCCTCTCGACCTGCACCATCGTCCTCACCGGCCGAGGTCCGTCACCAAGGTACTCCTCATTCTCTCTCCCATGTTTTATCTTATGATAGGCTTTCTCCCTCTCATCGTGCTTTTGTCACTCAGCTCACTATCGAAAAAGAACCCACTTCCTTTTCACAGGCAATGCAACACCCCAAATGGAGAGAGGCGATGCAAACAGAAATCCAAGCGTTAGAGGCTAATCGGACCTGGACCTTGGTCCCACTTCCTTCACACAAACGACCCATTGGATGCAAATGGGTTTACAAGATTAAGCTCAATCCTGATGGTTCAATTGAACGGTATAAAGCACGATTGGTCGCCAAAGGTTATAGTCAGGTTGAAGGAGTGGATTACCGAGAGACTTTTGCTCCCGTTGCCAAGTTAACCACCGTCCGAGTTCTTCTCAGTCTTGCGGCTATGAAAGGATGGCATCTACATCAATTGGATGTCAACAATGCATTTTTGAATGGTGACCTTTATGAAGAGGTGTATATGCATCTACCTCCTGGTTTCGGACGAAAGGGGGAGAAACGAGTTTGCAGGTTGCATAAGTCAATTTACGGCCTGAAACAAGCCTCACGGCAGTGGTTTATCAAGCTTTCAAGTGCTCTCAAGTCAGCTGGATTTCAACAGTCTTGGTCTGATTATTCGTTATTCGTCCGAAACAGTCAAGGAAAATTCACGGCACTGCTGGTATACGTGGATGATGTGATTCTAGCTGGGAATAGCTTGGAGGATCTTTTGCATACCAAACAATTCCTTTCTAATTGTTTCAAATTGAAAGATATGGGAAAGCTCAAGTATTTCTTGGGTATAGAAGTAGCAAGATCACATAAAGGAATTGTGTTGTGCCAGAGAAAATATGCTCTGGAGATTTTGGAAGATGCAGGCTTCTTAGGTGCAAAGTCTTCTCGGTTTCCTGTAGAACAAGGTTTATCACTCACCCAATCTGATGGCAGTTTATTAGATAATCCTTCTCAATATCGCAGGTTAGTGGGGAGGCTCATATATCTAACAATTACGAGACCGGATATAGTTTATGCTGTTCACATATTAAGCCAATTTATGGATAAGCCACGGCAACCACATCTCGAGGCAGCACATAAGGTCTTAAGATACATTAAACAAGCTCCAGGGCAAGGGCTTCTCTTGCCTTCAACAGGCTCACTGGAGTTAAGAGCATTCTGTGACGCAGACTGGGCACGGTGCAGAGACACAAGGAGATCAGTGTCAGGTTATTGTGTGCTTTTCGGTAATGCAGCTGTCTCATGGAAAACAAAAAAGCAGAGCACTGTAGCACGCTCAAGTGCTGAAGCCGAGTATCGATCCATGGCCACGGCTTGTTGTGAGGTAACTTGGTTACGCAATATATTGCGTGATTTGAATATACATCATAAAGAACCAGTTAAATTGTACTGTGATAATCTTGCTGCAATTCACATTGCTTCAAACCCTGTGTTTCATGAGCGCACAAAGCACATAGAAATTGACTGCCATGTAGTGCGCGAAAAGGTGCAACGAGGCGTTATTAAGACGGCTCACATTCGAACCAAAGATCAGCCGGCCGACTTCTTTACTAAACCAGTAAGTGCTGCACAGTTCAATATGTTGCTTGGCAAGTTGGGTGTAATCAATATACACTCCAACTTGAGGGGGAGTATTGAGGAACAAGATTCTGTGGGTTAGCTAAGGAAAGATAACGTAAAGTTAGGGATTTGATAGCTATTCATATGTTGTAATTGTGTTGCTGTAATATATCTATTGGTCCTTGCTTCTAGGCTAGAATTGTGGATCGTACAGGGGTGTAACTTGTATAAAGATGTAACTTTCTATTGTGAATGATAAGAAAAGTATTCTTCAGTTCTTCATTTCTTTCAGTTTTCAACAGCATAGGTATGAATGTACTTGAAGTAGCAATGGTTGTTGGGTATATTTTGGACACAAAAATGAATTTATAACTAGTGAGGTAAGTTGCTTGAAACCCTCAAGATCTTTAATCTATACTTTGCTTTCTATTGCACTTTTTTTTTTTTGTTACAAACAGGGCCTAGAAGGCCCAAACACAAAAAACAAACAGACTAAGAACTAGAGTAAACACTTCTTCTTGCTTTAGACACAGAGGCTATGTCATCTTGGTTTCTATTGCACTTTGAATCGTAGACATTTACTTATGTAGATATTCAGAAATTAGAATGAATTAATTAATTGAACTTCACAGAAAAAAGAAATTGTGGGATATTAATTGTAATCAAAAGGTTTGATGCAATCGGGAATCATAGGTCAAAGAGAGTGGAATATTAATTGTACTCAGAAGGCTTTTGTGGTTGGGTTTTTCTTACCTTGCCTGATTGGTTGTTGCAATTATTGTAACCAAGTAAAATAGTGGTTGAAGGTCCTTACCTTGTGTGAAGGTCTTTGGCATATTTTTAGCAAATGATTTTGGAGCATACTAGAGGAATGCGATTTTAAATTGCTCATGAATAATATCAATGGTGTGATAAACTCCCTGATGCATCAAACTCTTGGTAAGAGATATTTAGCAGAAGATCAAAAGTTGCAATGAAGTTCAATTTTGATATGTTATTAGATAGGGAGAATTCCACAAATGGTCACTCAACTATGACTCATTCGACACTTTGGTCACTGAAGTTTCAAATATATCACTTTGGTCACTCAACTATTACACTGTCAATCACTTAAGTCACATAAAGAGTATTTTTTATAATTTTTTTTAATGAAAAAAATTAACAAAGTGACTTAAGTGATTGATAATGTAATAGTTGAATGACCAAAGTGATATATTTGAAACTTCAGTGATCAAAGTGTCAAATGAGTCATAGTTGAATGACTATTTGTGAAATTTTCCCTTTTAGATAAGCTAATTTTGTGGCCTATGATATTTCAAGTACATGTCACTCTATTATAGTGTGCAATAGTTTTTTTTTCTTTTCTTTCCTTTTTAAGGTCTAATGCTTATTCTCACAAAAAAAAAAAAAAGGTCTAATGCTTTTCATTTTGATTAATTTGGGACCTAGAGCTTTAAAGTTGTAATTTTCATTCAATTATTTTCCTACAACCAAAAAAAAAAAAATTAGATTCTCTTCTATTCGGTAGAGTTTCTCTTCATTGATATCAATTGCATCATAAGAATATGAGGAAATGAATTAAAAACCCCATCTTTAAAGCCTATAATCCATTAAGCCTCAATTTTATCTTTGCTTTCTTATAAACAAATAAAAATAAATAAAAAGAGGCTTAAGAAGAACAATTTTATGAATGACTTTGAAATTGGAGGATGTCAGTCACGTCACTGTGGTCACTGGACCATCAAAGGTCACTTTCCATTGAACCCTAATTCGTGCAAATTTTAGTGATAGGATTCATAACCCAATATACGGTTAGGTTTGCTATCCATTAATATTAGTTTTCCAGGATTTGATTGAAAAGAATTTTGACATTTCACATTGGAAGGAATAGTAAATGATTGCAATTCAAGAAGCTAGATATGTTAACAAAGCATATGCACCAGAACACCATCCCAATATTTCATTGTATGGTGAAGCTAATCTTTATAGTTAAAAACATCTAAACCTTTACTGGTAAAAGTAGTTCTTACATCCATCTACATGCACAGGAACCCAAATTGTGGCCCTCAGTTCCCTAGGTACCAAAAAAAAAAATTTCTTCGTATCAGACAATTTATATGAAAGAAAAAAACATCAAAATTAAAAGTCAAATATCTAGATATGTGAAAATTACTTGTGGGCATAAACTGATTTGTAAAGTCGAAATCAATCAACTCGAGCAAAAAAAATAAGGAAGACTGACCCGAGTAAAAGCGGTTTGGATTCAAGTCCGGATTTTAAATCAACTGATTTATAATCGAATCAACTTATTTATATTAGAATAAGGTTCCAGTAACATCATTTTTTTTTTAAATTACATATTTTATTAATCAAATATTTTTAGATTTTAGAAACTTTTCATGATGGGATATAAATTATCTTTGACTTTTAAAATTACAAGGAAGTATTTTTTTTTTTTTTTTGAATAAACAAGTATAGTGTTAAAAACAAATTAAAAGTAATTTAAACAATTTCAAATCAAGGAGGCCTCCGAATTTCTTGGAGCGACCTCGGTTTACGAAATCTAGGTTTCGTGTTGCTGGCGGTGGTGAAGCTTCGCTCCCCAGACCAGGCAAGGCTACGGCGCGCTCTCGAGTGAGACGACGGGGTGGCAGAGGTGCCGCGTTTTGGTCTGGATCGTGTCTGGTTCGAGGGCGGCGTCGGCTTGGTTCCTGGCTTGCTCCAATCGGGTCTCTGGGTTGGTGTAGGTCCGGATCTGAGCAGTCGATCGTGGTGGTTTCCTGTACAGGGCTTGCAGGATTCTGGGCATAGCACAACGGCGGAGCTTTGTCTTTGCAGGCTCTGTTGAATCTAGCAGCGGTGTTGCTTGGACTGGTTCGGGTCCGGCAAGAACAGTGGTTTGACGTTGATTCTCGTCGGTGGATCCGGATCGTGAGCCGATCGTTCTGCAAGTCGGGCAGTCTTGGTTTTCAGGCTTGGGTTTGAAGCTTGAGGTCACTATGACCAGGCTCCGTCGCGGTCGACCGCTGGAGGGTTGGATGGCGGCAGGGGTGGCTTGGCTACTAGGGCTAGGGCTGCTGCCTTGGCTGCTAGGGTTTGGGCTTGGGCCTTTGGGCCTGGGCTCAAATTTGGGTTGTTGGGATGTACCTAGGCCCACATTATGGGTTTAGGGTTTTTTACAATGCCAGTCCTAATTCAGATCATGGTTCTTCAGAATTGGTAATTATCTTGAGTTTGGACTGGAGGAAGCGGCTTATGGATGGGGAACTGACTTCTATTTGTTTGCTGGGAAGTGGCTCTCTGTTGGTACCGCAATTGCGTGCCTGGCTAATGGGGATGCTAGTCAATGATTTTGCCCTAGAAGACACGGAGTTGTTCTTTGTTTATGGGTCCGCTTCCAAAGCGGACTCAAAATCGACTTGTAATGAGTTTACATTACTTAGATAGGAGCGTGGTAGTTACCCCGCCATTTTTCTGTCTTTAAGTGTATGTTAGACTCTGAATTTTTGGCTGGTCATCTAATGCAATGAACCTTTGTTTCAAAAAAAAAAAACAAATTAAAAGTATATCAATTTTTTCAAACATAAATGAATGTTCCAAACCAAAAAAGAAAAAAATAATCTCAAATTGTCTAAAGATAACAAAATTGGGAGAGAATGTGTTGTGCTTTCATTGATAACAGGAGCCTCTTTATATGGAGGATTACAAGCATAGAAATAGAGTTGTACATGGAAACATAATCATATAATAATTGGATATCAACGAATATCTCTGAGAATATCTTTAACATAAACCCTATTACAACTTGCACAAGTAATGTTACGCCTCGATTTTTTAAACACAAATAAAAATCAATATATAATTATACATGCATGATGGTTCAGTCATCAATACAAAATACCTGAAAAAAATTTTCCTTTTAATCCAAGTACATACTGATGCCCTGAACCCACAACATCAATATATACTCGCTCCGCAGAGTCATATATTACACAAGTTTACAAATTAAATTGCCACAACAAGATAAACGTACATGCTCCTCAGAGCTTACTACATAGCGGAAGTCATAACAATGGCAAAGCCAACAAAATTTGCTTCCTACTCGTTTTGCTGCCAACAAGCTATCTCAGCTTCAGCCACGATTAACCCCTACACCATTGAATAGTGTACCGGGTTGTCACACAATAAACCCGGTAAGCTTATGAAAGCTTGTATGTGTAACTCATGAACATCAATCAACAACTCACACCAATCAACTTAAGGAAACAACGCAACCATGATTCCTTCCAACATTCTAAGTCCTTTCCACCGAGGGAACAACAAAAGTCAGTGCCATGACAAAGTACTATTTGCTAACTCAACAATCAATAAGCAAATCAAGTCTCATCTAGACAATAAAAGAAAGAATACTCTCGAGACTCTCTTTTAAACTACAAACTTATGAGTTTCCAGCAACCTTGGTCGTTACCCCATAAGCTATAATGGCAGACAGACTAGAGCTCTAACTGATCGTAACCACTCGCCCGGCCAAAGGCGTGGTTTTCGATTTCTTGCCTTGGTCACCATCTGTGACATACGATTTTATGACCCCGTCTGGTCTTCAAATCAAATGTTAAGTAAGTCATACCCGACCTAAAAACGTTACTTAAGTCTACAAAAAGATTTTCTCTCCCCTGATCACCATCTGTGACTCTTGGTACAAATACCAATACATTTTAAAATAAGTCACGCTTCACTAAAAAATGTAACATCAAACTCAACACTTTTCAAACAATAGAAAACATCTTTTTCCACAATATTGTTTTCCGAAAAGTCACCTTCAACAATAATATGAACACAATCATGCATATTGTTCATCACACATCACTCACAAGAATATATAAATTTTACATATATATATATATATATATATATATATATATATATAGACACACGTAGTCATTCTCTCAGGAATGCCTACTAATACCAACTATAGTTTACAGTTATATAAATAACGCCCAAAACAATAATGGTAACTCTGTTCGTAAATCAACATTGTGAGATTACTCACCTCTGAATCTTGCTGCATCTTTTGTACAGAATAAAGCAGCACAACCATAAAATATATGTCCAAGAGTAATTTTTCAAGTACCTAATCACATACGGTCTCAACTTAGTATATGAATCACAAGCGATTTAAGTCTGAAACCCTCGTTTTGAACTAAAATCCCCAAAAGTGATGCCAATTGAGGCGAAACCACATTCGAGACCACCCAAAGTCTCCGGAATACTTCTATAATCGATCTATTAAAACCACAAGTCGATTGAACACTCGAATCCTCACGGATGGAATAATCAAACGGTTCGAAACCGTAAAAATCATAACATATTCATACGATCTCCAAAATTTACATATTATATATCAAAATGCTCGTATCGACGAGTAGATGATATATAAAATCAGAAACTGTCCCTTATATGGCCAGAACTCGACCAAAGCCCCACCACACGCAGTGGCATAACCACCACAGTCACTGCTGGCTAAAACTTAAAACCATCTAAATCAAATCATCTAAAATGTCGAGAATACCAAGTGGAGCAACTTTAATACCTGAAGTTTGAACCAACTCAGCCTAGATCGGAAAAAATCAAGCCCACAAGCTGAGATTACACTGTTCACCTTGAGTTGAACCAATTCCCACATAAATTGCTCCAAACAACCACCAAGGATCGACAGGGGAGGCTCCCACGAGAAGAACAAAACAAGTTTGAGCCGCTGCCGTTGCCAGAACTGAGCTTTCTGACCGGGTCCGACTATACTCAAAGTCGCCACTTTCTAGAGCCACGCATGGTGCAAATCGTCGCTAGAGGATGCCACAGGGAGGAGCGCACGGTGAAGGCAAACAGGTCAGAGCTTATTCGGTGGTCCGCTGTCGTCGGAGCCCAGAGAAAAAGCAGAGTCAGGTTGTCGGATACTGGTTGGGTCACACGGCTACTGAGAGAGAATGGAGCGTTTCTGATTTCCGAAAAATGAAGCCCAAAATGAAAATAGTAAATTTCCAAAAATGGAAATTTCTATTTATAGTGGTTTCCAAAAATATCCGAAACTTCCACAGACCATAACTTTCACATACAAACTCAAATTTTCACATGTTGCATGTCCACAAACTCGTATTGACGCGTTCTACGACTTTGGTGAAGGAAGTTTTTAAAGAATCTCAATGTATAAAAAGTCAAACTTTGTACCCCCCTAAATCCACACTTTTCGAATAACAATTCGTCCGAAAATAATTCCACTTCACAATAACATACGAATCAAGCAAAATACTCATAATTCACATAACTGGTCCATTATTAATTGAAATAAATAATAACGAAAATCCAGTTCATCACAAGTAACCTAGAGTTTGGGCCAGACACATATTCTGGATTTACTTGAACACTCCTCCTTGTGTCCCCCAAACGTGGTGCTTCTCTCGTTGCCTCATTAAAAACCTTGCCGAGTAACAAAAACCCTGTGGGACAAAAATAACCTCGGTCGAAGAGGAAAAAGAGCACAACACACCTTTCAAATTTCGAGATCAACATGTGGACATCTCCCCCTAGTCTGATGTATGCGTCTCCCCTTGATGACTATGAACATGGGAGTTCGGATAACTTCCGCAAACCAATGCTTGCAACATGTTTCTCGAACGTGGATTTGGGCAATGATTTAGTAACCAAGTCTGCCACATTGTCCTCAGATCGAACTTGGTTCACTTTGATCTTGAGGAGCTTTTGTTATTGCTGATTGTAGAAGAACTTGGACAATATATGCTTGGTGTTGTCTCCTTTGATGTAGACTTGCTTTATTTGTTCAATGCAAGCAGCATTATCCTCATAAATGTTGGTAGTCTCATCTGTGGTAAACGTTAAACTACAATTGCTTCAAATATGCGTAAATATGGATCTAAGCTATATACATTCACGAACCGCATTGTGAAGAGCAATAATCTCTACATGGTTCGAAGAAGTAGCGACTAGGGTATGTTTAGTAGACCTTCAAGATATCGTGGTCTTACCCATGGTGAACAAATTACTAGTTTGGGAACGACCTTTGTCTGGGTCAGAGAGATACACAGCATCAGCAAAACCTTCCAAAACACCTATGTCGTTTTGGGATGGGGAAAGAGAACGTAGATCACTGTTGGTGGCATTTTTGACATATGATGGATCCGAATCCATTGTCTCTTCATAGAGATAGAACAAGCCCATATCAATCATACCACTTAGGTATCGAAAGATATCTTTAACACCAGTCCAATGGTGTCATGTTAGCACAGAGCTATGTCTAGCAAACAAGTTCACGGCAAATGAGATGTCCGGCTTCGTTCATTGAGCTAAGTATAATAATGTGCCTATTGCTCTTAGATAGGGCATTTTTGCCTCTAGCACATCTTCATCATCATCACTTGGACGAAATAAATCCTTCTTTGGATCAAGACTACGAATGGTCATTAGGGTGCTTGAAGGCTTAACTTTGTCAGTATTGAAATGCCTAAGCATCTTTTGGGTATAAGTTGATTGATGAATCAAGATACCATCTTCACGGTCCTCAAGTTCCAAATCGAGGCAAAACCGTGTTCTCCCAAGATCTTTCATCTCAAATTCGGATTTCAAGTGTTCAGTGATTTCCCTTAACTCTTAAAGGGTGCCAATAATGTTTATGTCATCAAAATAAACCGCTACTATTGTAAATCAGGAGCTTGTTCTTTTTATGAACACACATGAGCATAGTTCATTGTTAATATATCCCTTCCCAATCAAGTAAATAGTCAATTAGACGGTTATACCACATCCATCCGGATTGCTTCAATCCATATAGTGAGTGTTTCAATCTTATTGCAAACGCACTTCTGACAGGAGCATTTTAATGCGACGTTTTAAATGTTATTTCCTCATATTTACTTAGTTATTTCCTTAAATAAATTCTTCCTTTTTAAGAAAGTTTCTCTTTTTAGTAATTTTAATAAAAGTTTCTATTTTTAGGTCTCATGGAGCAATGCTTTGGCCTAATGTCCAGATGCTCGACATTGAAGACAAGCACCTTTATGGTCAGGCTCCCTTGATTGAGGTGCTTTAAGGGCACGTTGGAGATGGCTATTAACCTTGGTGACGTCACCACCATAGCCGGAGGCTCTGCCTCATTCTCTCCTCACACTTTGAACTCCACAGTTCCGTGCATGCCTATCTTGGCAGTTTCCTTCCTCTTTGGGGCGAGTATATGGACCAGAACGTCCAGAATTATCCCTTTCCCTAGGATTTTGCTCTTTACACCCTCCCTTAGAGGCACAACTATAGTTAGACTCTGGAATAGACTTGGTTCCCACTGGTCTAGAGTTATAGTTCTTCACAAGTATGTTGTCCTGCTTTTCAGCCACGTTCATGGCTCCAATAAGCTTATGAAACCTTGTGATGCATTCGACATTGACATCAATCCGATAATTCTTTGCAATCTTCAATGCAGAGACGGGGAAGGTAGAGAGAGTCTTCTTGATCAACATCGTATCAATGATGTTTTTTCCACCAAATTCCATCAAAGACTTGATACGAAGGGCTTTTGAGTTGTAGCCAAGTTTAGACTTGAAATCATAGAAGCGGAGGCTATACCATCTCACTTCTAAATCAAGAAGAAAGGAGTCACGAAAATTGCCAAATCACTGCTCGAGTTCTACCCATAGCTTTCTACGGTCCTCTTCATTGAGGTACTCATTCTGGAGCGAGTCATTCATGTGCCTTGTCATGAGAATGATGGTTTTAGCTTGGTTTGCCTCCATAGTAGATCTATTCGCTTCCAAAAAGGCAGTTTGGTAAGGAGTAAGCACGTTCTGACTTGGCTCTTGGATCGTGTCTAAGATCCATTCAGCCTTAAGATGCTGGTGCACATCACGAACCCATTTGTGGTATCTTGCGCCTGTTGTCTCCGGTGGAGTAAGTTTAACTTGTTCCGGTTACTCATCCTGAAAAACAACAAGAAATTAGAGTTAGTTTCGGAGTGAAAGAGGCTACCACGAAAACATATAAAATTTATGATCGTAGTCACTCAAGAAATTAGGAATTTCTGAGCATAGTCACTTCCAAGAAATCCGATTCCAAGAGGCATTGGATTAGATTTAAACAATGGTGTGTTTGTGGTCGATCATAACTTCTCAACAAAATCTAAGTTTGGAGGACTTTACAAGCTCCAAGGTTGGAGTGAGCACGAACCCCTACAGTTTGACTTTTGGTCTCCCTATGAAGAAGAAAGGGGGGTAGAAGAAGGGAGCTTGCAAATCCCAGAGAAAAAGAAGGGAAAAAGAATTAAAACTTCAAAAAATGGGAACTTTTAAAACATACCTCTAAAATTGTCGGAAAAGTCACCGAACAAATCACCGGAAAGTTGTCAGAGGGTCGTTGGAAAATTAGGATGCCGGCGGTGGTTGTCGCTTGCCGGAGGAGGTCGGAATTGGTCTGTGGTGGCCAGAATTAATCGGTGGTGGTCGAAATTACCCTAAAAATGTTTTTGTCCGGTTTTCTGCCTGTGGACCAATCAGTCATGAGGCCATTTCGACAAGTTTTAGACCTATTCTTGGAATGATCTGACCGGTTCTGGAATCGTGAGATCGAGGCACTGCTGCTAACAAAATTTGGTGGCAATGGGAGATCCGGAAGGTGGTGAATCGGCAGAGTTTTAGCTGCAGGCAGTTTGGAGTTTCCGGTGGCCAGTTCGGTAGGTTTCCGGCCGGTTCTAGTAGTTTTACAGCAGGCTCTGGATTCCTAGGGCCGAGGCCTTCAAGATATGCGACGGAGGCAGAAAAGGTTTCAAGGTTTTTTATTTGGATTTAGGATTTTGGCTTTTGTTTCAGGGTTAGGACTTTTTGCTGATAACGTGTTTAAGGAAAACAAAATTGGGAGAGAATTTGTTGTGTTTTCATTGATAATAGGGGTCTCTTTATATAGAGGATTAGAAGCATAGAAGTAGAGTTGTACATGGAAACATAATTGTACAATGATTGGATGTCTACGAATATCTACGAGAATATGTCTAACATAAACCCTATTACAACTTGCACAAGTAACCTAGATTTTGGGCCAGTCACATATTTTGGATTTACTTGAACACAAATCAGCCAATGTTGCCAATAGAAGTCGAACATGGGACCTGCAGTATGAAATAGACAAGTCTGAGCACTGCATCAAATTGACAACTAGTGCTACTAACAAACTCTTACTCATTTATACATTTTTCATAAAAATCTCAGTGGGGCACGACGTGGCTCCTCCCATAGGTATGGAATTCTACATCAATTTTCGTCTAATAAGTTGAGTAATTCAATTTTAAGATATTTTATTTGCATGTAAGACCTTGTGGATTGAGATTTTTGGTGATGGTGGAATATTGCAAAAGTTTCATTTTGATTATGTGTTTATGTATTAGAATCTATGAGCTCATTTAGCTGAGGGAAGATTAGAATGTAGTAGTATTTTATGCCTGAAAATTTAATGTGCTTGTGGTTAGTTCTTGATTTTGAATTTTGCTTTAATTGCTAGAAATTAATTTGAAGATCTGGAGGGTGGAGATCTAGAGGGTTGAGATCAGTGAAAATTTCATGCTCTAATGTCTAATACTCTGTATTTTTGTTGTTCTGAGTCCATCATTTTGCTTTATTATGATTTGTAATCTTATTAGTTTGGCCCTGTTATCTTGTTACTTGATTTTTTTTTTTTTTTTTCAAAAGTCTTGTTACTTGATTTAGTTACAGTTGGTTTGTAGTAGGCCTGGGATCGGTTCGGATCCTGTTAAAATTGCAAGGAACCGTTGCCGAAACTGCTGCTAGGAAATCGGTTCGGGTTTGAGGTGAAAATTCCCAGAACCGCTGTAGAACCGAACTGAGTTCAATCGGTTCGGTTGTTGCCATTTTCCGGTTCCATCTGTTTGCGTCTCTAAGAGGCCAAGAATCGAGTCAATTGACTGTGGAGATGAGTCGGCGGCGGCGGCGACGTTGTCTATATCTCGGAAGCATCAATACAACGTTGTGGGAGAGTGTGATGACATAGCCATGTCGATTTGAGAGAGGAAGAGTAGGGAAGAGGGAGGGAGGGAGGGAGGGAGAGAAAGGGAGGGAGTGTTTTGGAGAGAAGAAGAAGAGAGAACTGAGATGGGTGAGAGATCGTATAAGTGAGGGATACTGAGATGGGTTTGAGGGTTTAATTTGGGGATGAAGAATTGATCGGGGTTTCTGGGTATGAAAGATGAGTTTGAGATGGGATGAGAGAGTTTATCTCTTGTGGCCTAGCTTATTTTAGAGAAGTAAGCTCAGTTAAAGGACTAATCACAGAACGACACATGATGAGTTTGAGATGGGATGAGAGGGCTAATCTCATGTGGCCTAGCTTATTTTGCAGAAATAAGCTCAGTCAAAGGACTAATTACATAATTACACATGTAATTCGGTTCCCAGAAATTTTAAAACACAAGCACCGGAACCGAACCGGTGATGCAACATGAAGAACCGAACCGTAAAATAGTGATGTCAAATTGTTTGAGAACCGAACCGAACCGGGTTTTTCGGTCCGGTTCGGTGCGGATCCGCCGGTTTTCCGGTTCTAAATCCCAGGCCTAGTTTGTAGTTCTGATAGTTTGCCCAAATTATAGATTTATTATTCATAATATTAAGTTAAAGTTAATCTTTGCTAGAATTTCAAGTTATAAACATGATTGAAATTGGGCCACAAAATTTGTTAGTGAACAGATGTCGGATTAGATTAAAAAAAAATTATAATTAAAAGATAATTTTTTTGAAATGAGCCTATCCTCAACCCTTGATTAATGAAATTGCAGAATATAAAAGGAGGGGACATAGAGCCTAAACCCCATATTACAATAAGCTTTTTTATGCATCCTGAAATATAATTAGGCTCATTAAATTGGACCGAACCAAACCGGGCCAAACCATTATTTCAGCCCATCTTTGGATAAATCGATTCTCGGTTTGAAATTAAGCCCAACGAAATTGGAGAATTTGGATACAGTTTTGGCTTAAAACCAGTCCAACCCGACCGTTGCACATGAAAATCATGAGCTTTAGCCAAGAAGTACCAATTTAACAGTTTAGACATAAATGGTCGTCTTGTTGGAATTCCGCAGCGAACAAAACACTCGAAATGTCTAATTACATAATCAAGAACAGAAGAGGCTAATAAATTATTCGCACGGTATATAAAAAAGTAGAATTAGGAGACATAATTAGCTTTTGGAAGCACTAATTGTTCCATATTGTCCAAAAAAAAAAAACTATTTGTTCCACCAGAGAGATGAGCATCATATCTTTCGTGCACAAACATACGAGAAGCTACATTAAGGTCGCTCACTCCTTCAACAGGTAAGTAGGTATACTACTTTGAGCTTTATCCAGGCTTACTGTTATTGACCTAGCTGCCACAAGAAGCAACCAAAAAAGTAAAAATAAAGCAGTGGATAGTTTATTTCAGTATTTCACAATTACAACTAAAGCTTAATGGCTAACCACGTGGACACTATTAAACCACTACAACGATTTAAACAGCTTTAGTGACATACCTCTTTTGAGCTCCTTTCACCATTCAGATCCGCCATGAGGTCTTCCAATTCATCAATGATTGCAGAATAACAGAAAAAATATTGCTCCTAATAAACCACAAAGTAAGAGAGTTGAAATTTTTTTTCGAAAAATGGTTGGCAGACAAAAGAGGATAACAGTATTACATTATCTCTATATATTATCAACAAATTTAGCTAAACAATTCAGACGAAAATCTTGAAGTCTATAAAAACATCCAAAAATTTAGCAGAACCTTTAAGATTGATTATCATACACTGCTGGACACTGGTGTAACTATAGATTGCCCGATTACTGTGAAACCCCGTTAAATATAACCACCAACAATTTAAAGCACCAAGATATTTCAAGCATTTCATCACAGAAGAAGATTCACTAAAAGTGGCATCGATAAAAGTGCAGTAAGACCTTGGGTAACAGAACTGCCTCTAGTGGAAAAACAAGATTATGGAATACCCTTGTAAGTTACAACAAGTGTAAGTGCACTAAACCAAAGCAATGTTTTTGGTAAAATAATTCTATTAATCAACTAAGATAGTCTTCTGCAACATGTTCTTTTGCAAGGCTTCTTATTGTTATTCTAATCATGGAAGTGAATGTTTGGATGTTGGATAAGACATAAAAAGACCTTGGGTTAGGATACAGAAAATTTATTTCAACATCCATATGGAGTAATTTTGGATATTAATGTCACTTTTTACCTGTGGAAAACTTAAGTAGTTTTACTGTTATTTCTATATCTGTAGCTTTATTGGTTTACTTTAAAATCGCGTATTTCTACAATAATCCAGTTTGAAGCATAAAAGAGAAGTCTTATTGGAGAAGAGGAGGAAAAAAAAAACGACCCTAAAAGGGAAGAATTAAACAGCAATATGGCAAACAGGGAAGAAGATACCAGTGTCTGCACCATTCCAATACGCTCAGTCCTAAACGTGGTTATCGTATTAGCAAGATCTAAAGCAGACATGTCCCCAGAAAGAATTCTCTGAATTGTATTATGAATTGTGCAGTATGTTCCAGTCCTCCCAATACCTGCACTGAGGAGAGCAAGTGTGTCAGACAAATAAATGTTACTTGCTATAAATGTAGAAGACATAAATGGAAGTAATAAAAATGTGCAACCTGCAGTGCACCACTACTGGGCCAAGGTTGGGTGGAACTTGATATATTGACTTCAATATTTCACGAACAGCAATTGTATCCGTGGGAACTCCATGGTCAGGCCATTCAGGATACTGAATATGCAGCACAGACATTGGTGGTTCCTCTAACTAAAAAGGAAAGGGGAGTCAGACAGCTTTCAATTTCACGTTTAATATCTTAGAGTCAAGAATGACATAATTTAAACAACAATACATCCATTACCAAAAAAAAAAAAAAACAACAATACATCCATTGTAATAGTAAGTATCTAAGATTACAGGTCAAAAGGCTTACAAAGAGTTGGGAAATCATATAAGGAACAAGGAATATTTTCCTTCTTCAAAGAAAAAAAGAAATAACCAAAAAAAAAAAAATTTGAAACATTCATGTATCTTAAACAGGGGGCATCCCAATGCCTCTTATCTCAAGAACTTTATGTAAAAGAACCCAAATATAAATCCTATAATTTCCCTCCAAATATAAATCCTATAATTTCCCTCAACAAGAAACAAGAATCTGCAGAACTGAACTAACAGCGAACATTTTTTTTTATGGCTCTCTGAAACCAAAATTCAACTGATAAGCTTCACATGGAATGTCAAATTAAACCTCAACCCCCCAAAAAAAAAAAAGATCCTTCCCCCAACATTCACAAACGCTGCCACATTATTTTAGGGGAGTGAAATTCACACTCCCCATTTTACAATCCACACTCCATGTTTCCTTTTATAATAAGTTAAAATTTTGTCTTTAGTAACTTAGTTTTGTCTTTTTATAAAAATTTCAATCAAAAAGGGAAAGAGGGTGTGTGGATTTCACTTCCCTTATTTTATCCCTGATTGGTATAGCAGAAAGAATCAATCATGTCATACTTCTTTAAAAACAAATGAAAGTGTTTAATATGATACATGAGTTCTATTTGTATAATTTACTTCTGATTTAACAGCTGTACATATTCTGAAGGGAATGCAAATGGGTTTACCTCCTTACTGCTGACCTCCAGAAGGCGCAATACTAATGAAGTGCAAGTGGTTCTTGTCCACTTGGTGGCTATGGTTATATTACCGAATTCTCTAGGACCATCTTCTGCCTGAAAATAATCTCCACACTTGACCATCTGCACATACATATAAGAAGATATACAATATATCAGTACAAATAACAATTGTAAAGATTATTTATCCACCTAGACAAAGCGTACAAGAACACGCTTACACTAGTACCAATGTATTGTTATGATGAATATATGGATTCAAGATTTAGTTGGTGGGATCTTGCATGATCATTGAGGTGTGTCACTAAAGCTGATATAAGTAGGGATTGCAGTCATTATTGAGAAAACTTATTGCTAAAACTCTTTTTGTTTTTGTTTTTTTTTTCTCTGAACGACTTGAGACTTGAAACATCAAACCTCATATGTCAAAGACGATTGAATCACTATTTCGTATATTAGGGCCGATGTTCTGTAAATGATTTCAGATCACAAAAACACAACCAGAGAAGTACCTTGTAATAGTCGACTAAGCGAGTAAGCATGACCACTACAGGGCAATGGTTCTCAAGTACCATCTCCCAGAAATCCTCATAGGTATGCGGAAGTGGACCTTGTGTAGCTATAAACCTAGAAATGCTTTCAGAGGAACAAGCCTACACAAAGAGTCAATAGTGAGGGCAGCTCTCCCATGTTATGAACCGAGTAAGGTACAGAAACAAATATTTTACCGAGATGTAGCTGCCATTGATGTAGCCCCTTGCTTCAGGTCTGTAATCTTTACAAGACTTGAGAACGACCCTATTTTGATCAACTGAAGCCAACAACAAGATAATAATCTATTAAGCTCTAGTCTCAACTAGTACAAGTGCAATGTAGGGAGAGAGAGAGAGCGAAACTCGCTCAGGCATACATGGTAAGACATCGGTGTAGCGATTTTTGGTGACATTGACAGGGTCCAGAGCCACAGTGCAACTTCTCTTCATCTCAGATGCTGTGATCCTCTTGCCCTAGCATCCATCACAAGTTTCAATAACCTATTTTGTGAAAATTGAGATGAAGAGCAAGCAAAGACCTGTAAGAGAGCGAACTCTTGGTTGATCTGGTGACGCATCTGGAGTTTGTCTTTGAAGAATTTGAGAGCCTGGGAGCAGTAGTTATACTGATCGGGGCTGAGTCTGAGTCTTGCCGGCGGAGAATCGGCCGAGAACTCAAAGGAAGGGAGAGGTTTTTCTGCGGCAGAAGAGGCCATCGCCGTCGCCGTCGCCCTCGGTCTCCGGTGGCTGCGGGAGCGCCTGGATATGACGTTCCCCAGTTTTCTGACTTTTTTTTGTTTTTGTCTCGTAAAAATTTAAATGCCCAATCAGTAGGAGTGGCAATGCCCACTATATTCATTGGACTGGAATCCCTTTTTTTTTTTTTTTTTTGGAAGAATTATACAGATGTTATAAAATATTGACTTACTTTGTAGAGAGTAAGAAATGTATAAAGAGAGATTAAAGAAAAATAGAGAAATGTTAAAGTAAAATGATAATTGGAATGATCTACTCATTTCATTTCATAATCCCTTTATATAGGGAGAGAATTACAATGGAAAGAACAATTACAATGATGATATTAACTACTGATTGGTTCGTAATCCATGCTGATTGATGTTAATCGGTAATTGCTTGATTCCCTCTCCGTCAATCACTTTGACGAAGGCACACAATATGTTTTTCCTTTAACACTCCCCCTTGTGCCAAGTCAAAGACGAAATGGTGCATGAGTTGTTGCCTCACTAAAAACCTTGCCAAGTAACAATAAAAACCCTGTGGGACAAAAATACACCTTGGTCGAAGGAAAAGAGCACAACGCACCTTCTACATTTGAGAATGACATGTGTGTGTTAGACTCCCCCTGACGTCTACACCTCCCCCTGATATTTACATTAATCAAGTGAGTTTGGAAAGTCTTCGCATTCCTATGTTTTTCACATGTTTCTCAACTGTGGCCTTAGGCAGTGATTTGGTGAACAAATCTGCCACATTCTCCTCAGACCTTACTTGATTCACTTGAATCTTGAGGAGGGTCTGTTGTTGCTGATTGTAGGAAAACTTTGGCGATATGTGTTTTGTATTATCCCCTTGATATATCTTAGCTTCATCTGTTTGATGCAAGCTGCATTATCTTCATAAATGCAAGTAGGCTCTTCAGTGGTAGAACTTAAACCACTAGTCCCTCGAATATGTGTAATGATAGCTCTTAACCATATACACTCACGAACCATCTCAAGTAGAGCAATGATCCCTGAGTGGTTCGAGGAGGTAGCCACAAGGGTTTGCTTGGTTGATCTCCAAGATATCGCCGTGTTCCCAATGGTGAGTACATAACCATTTTTGGAACTACCTTTATGTGGGTCATAGAGGTACCCAGTATCAGCAAAACCAACCAAAATGTCATTTGGTGTTTCAGTGTAGTGAGTGGCGCTTTCGCCATCAATATTTCCTTTAGGGATTACAGTTCCATATGCGGTCCCTCTTGTCTCTCTGTAGGGAAAGAACAGTCCCAAGTCAATGGTTCCTTTTAGGTATCGAAAATGTTCTTGATACCATTCCAATGACACTGCGTTGGCGCTGAGCTAAATCTAGCTAACAAGTTCACTGAGAATGCAATGTCTGGTCGAATACATTGGACTAAGTACAATAATGCGCCTATTGCACTTAGATAGGGAATTTCAACTCCCAACACTTGTTCGTCATCTTCCTTTGGACGAAATGGATCTTTCCTTGCATCCAAACTTCGACCGATCATGGGAGTGCTAGCAGGATGTGCTTTGTCCATGTTATATAGCCTGACTTTTGGACATATGCAGACTGGTGGATTAATATTCCACAAACTCGGTGTTCTAGTTCAAGACCTAGATAGAATCGAGTTTTCCCAAGATCCTTCATCTCAAATTCGGATTTCAAGTAGCTCGCGGTTTCTCTTATTTCATCAAGAGTACCAGTTATGACATATACTACTACAATTTGCAAATCCGGAACTTGTTTTCTTTATGAATACGCAGGGGCATAATTCATCGTTCTTATATCCCTTCCCAATCAAGTAGTCACTTAGACGGGTATACCACATCCGTCTGGATTGTTTCAATCCGTAAAGTGAGCGTTTCAACTTAATTGCAAACGCACTCTGTGGTTTAGAGTCACTTGACTTGGGTAATGTAAGGCCATTAGGCACTTTTCATATATATCTCTGAATCTAGATCCCCATAGAGATATGCAGTAACCACATCCATGAGCTGCATTTCCAGTCCTTCGGAAATTACTAAGCTAACTAAGTAGCGGAACGTTATAACGTCCATTACGGGAGAGTATGTCCCTCGTAGTCAATTCCAGGGCGTTGTGAGAAACCTTGCGCCACAAGGCGAGCCTTGTACCTCAGGACTTCATTCTTCTCATTACGCTTTCTGACAAAGACTCATTTATGTCCTACAGGCTTTACACTTGGTGGGGTTAGCACTACCTGACCAAATACCTGTCTCTTTGTCAGAGAATCTAATTCTACCTGGATTGATTCTTTCCATTTAGGCCAATCTGCTCTTTGTTGACATTTTTCAACAGAGCGTGGTTCGATATCATCGTGCTCTATGATTCCTTGAGCAACAGTATATATCATCAATGTGTATGGAAGATCTTTCTATCAACTCATACGTACTCTCGTAATCCTTTGAGATTTCTTTGTTCTCTGGAATCATTTCAAACATCGGAGCGTCCTCCAGTATTGATTCATGGACATAACTATAATCAGAGACAATCTCATGAGAGGGATTCTATACATTGATGATTGGTTTGTGCCTTACTCACCCTCTTCTTCCTTGGGTGAGTGTCAATCGAACCAAGTGACCTCCCCCTCTTCCTTGGGGAGCCACGGCCTCAACCACACCTCCACTAAGTGCGGTTGCAGTGCCTCTATCTGTGGCACCGTGCCCCTTGTTGGGGACTTCTAACCTTGCAGGCACATTTGCAGCTGGTATATGTGATCTCGTCACTTTTACGATATCAGTAAACGCATCAGGCATCGAATCTGCTACGTTCTGAAGATCGATTATTCTTTTCACTTCACTTTCACTTTATGAAGTGCGGGGATCAAGATGAGACAGAGTGGGGACAAACCACGACAATTCCTGTCGTTCCCTTGGAAAATCCTTTTTCCTATCTCCCCCTAACGACGGGAAGACTGTCTCATCAAAGTGACAATCCGCAAATCTAGCGGTAGAGAGATCGCCTGTCAAGGGTTCCAAATAGTGGATAATTGTTGGGGATTCGTATCCAACATAAATACTTAATCGTCTCTGAGGACCCATTTTGGTGCGCTGTGGGGGCGCAATAGGCACATATACTGCTCAACCAAATATGCGTAAGTGTGAAGTGTCAGGCTCATATCCAGTTACCAACTGGTACGCAGATAATGGTTGGCTAGCTGTGGGTCTGAAACGAATAAGTAAAGCTGCGTGCAATATTGCATAACCCCATGCAGATATGGGCATGTTGGTGCGCATAACCAATGCCCTAGCCACCATCTGTAGCCTTTTGATGGTGGCTTCTGCGAGACCATTGTGTGTATGCACATGGGGTACAGGATGCTCTACATCGATCCAAATAGATATGCAATAATCATTAAATGCTTTTGATGTAAACTCTCCAGCATTATCAAGCCTTATAGACTTGATAGGGTGATCAGGGTGGTGAGCCCTTAAACGTATAATCTGTTGTAGGAGTATTGCAGCATTTCTGGTGGACAATAAAATGACATGTGACCATATTGTCGAAGCATCCACCAGAACCATAAAGTACTTGAATGGTCCGCATTCTGGATGGATAGGTCCACAGACATTTCTTTGTATCCTTTGTAAGAATGGAATGTTTTGTTTTGTATAGGAAGGTCTCGATCCTGTTTTTGCTAAGAGCAGGCTTTGCAAAACGAGTGATGTGCCTTTGAAATAGTCAATGAGGCATAATGGGAGGGAGGTAGTGTTTCTGGTACTTCAGAAGTCAATGACTGCATTTGAGCAATACTAGAACCGACACCTTGCAGTGTGGCGGATTTTTCTCCCATTTCTCACTCGAAAGAAGGGATGTCCGTGTGAGTTCTTGAAAAATACGGATCATCATGTCACGACCTCGGTGCCATAGGCGGTCATGCAAAAAGCCTGTATGAGTCAGTGTCCCACATTTCATTGTTGGTGACAGTATAGGATTCAATGATCCGAATCGTAGTGAGGTACAGTCCACTAAATTGACTCATAAGTTTCTCTAAGATGTGTTTCCTTCCACAGTCATTAGATGTAATATCAAGGTATTCAGTTCCATTCTCACGGTGTGTTTTTACATGATAACCGTTGGCACAAATTGCTTTGAAACATTAACAAGGTTCGATTAGCTCTTGGTGCATATAGAGCGTCTGTGACTTGAAATGTTGCACCATTAGGCAGCAAAAATTTGGCAGTTCCTCGCCATTTTATTAGTTTTGATAATTCAATCATCGTAGTCACAGAGGAATTATAGGCTATTGGTTCAATGAATAATTGCCTATTTCTTAATATTGTGTGGGTAGTCCCACTATCATCTAAGCACTCAAGTTCTCCTCCATTCATTCCTACAAATAAATGGGAGGTATTTAGAAAATATAACTCATATTCTTTAGAGTATTTCTATTTGCGTAGAATGGTATTCTTTTCATTCTAATAATTTTTCTCTAGATGTATTGCTTTACATCGTTATAGTGCTATGTCGAACCATGTAAATATGTGTATAGAAAATAAATTTGAATAAATTCAGTGCTTCAGAATAAAATTGAAATTTATTAATAAGCCAACGATAATCAAATCAAGGTCTTGTTTAGAAATCTTATTCATCAATCCATGATTGAAAATAAACTTTAAGACCAAACAATAGTCTAATTAAAAATGAGGCATTATGCCTTCACAACTGTCTTTGGAAAATAAAATGAATAAAGCAGATCAGTCAAGATTGAGAGCATCCATTGACTTAGCAAGTTCCTCTTTGCCATTAGTGTCTGCAACTGTAAGGTTGACGTCTAGGTCATGACCTCCTTCTTCCATATAGTGAGCCACTTGTTCTTTAGACTCTCTATACCTCTTGTAATTGGCTGCTACTCTGTTGTTTGCTTGGCAGTTCTTGTACCAATGCCCAATGAATCCACACCTATAGCATGTTCATTGTCAACTCTTTCCTTTGGCATCTTGTTTCCATGATCCCCATGTCCCTTTCCACGTGGTGCATTGTTGCCACGTGGGTAGGGATTAGCACGTCTAAACCCCTTGCATTGGAGTTATTTCACCTTTCATTTTTCCATAATTAGCCTCGGGAATTTTCTTTGTCCCAGTGGGTCTGGCATTGTTATTCAAGAGAATCTTATTTTGTCTCTCAGCCACTTGCAGTAGGCTTATCAACTTATTGAAGGTTGTGATTCTTTTGTTGTCATAATCCAACTGATACTGGTTGGCTAGTATAAAAGCTGAATTAGGAAAGGTGGTAAGAGTCTTGTAGATCATATCATCTTCTGTGATTTCCCTTCCACAGAAATTGAGACGTGCCTTTAAGCGCAACATGTCCTTGTTGAAGTCATTGACCTTTTTATAGTCAAGCAAGCGGATTCCATTCCACTGAACCGCCAGTCCTGGGATCAAAGTATCGTGAATGTTCCCAAAACGTCCTTTAAGGGCATCCCACAGTGCTTTGGGTGTCTTCAACTGAAGGTACTCCCAGCGTAGGCTAGGATCAATATGTCGCCTCAGAAAAATTAAGGCATCTGCTTTCACCTTATTAGATAGTTCATCATCTTTGGGATCAGTAATGGTGGCAGTGTAGTCTTTTGCCACAAAGGCAGTTTCCATATCGGAAACCCAACGATGGTACTCAAGTCCTTCTGAGTCCAAGATGTCAAACGCAGGTCGAGTTGGATCAGCCATCTACATAAAACAAGAGAGAAGATATAAATTACGCAGTCATAAAGACATCCACGTAAATTATTTTCCAAATATATGAATTAGATTTCAAGACCAAGATTCGTAATGGTCACATTTTTTTTTCGATGCTATGTGAAAATACTTTATCACAGTAAGTGTGTGTATAATGCGCATGAATTTTCATTATCATGGCAAGATGGAATTTTATATGTCGTATTACAAAAATAACTATAATACATTTAATAATAAATAAGACATAGCATATAAAAATAAACTACATGACATGCTCAAATTGCACAAATATACAACAAAATATATGCGACATATAATAATAGCAATAATATATCAAGCGTAACATAAAAGATAAACAATAGTATAATTAAAGGCATGCTTAGGAATAACTATATAAGCGTAAATAAAATTCACAAAACATGCTCACAATTGCATAATAAAAACATAAGCAATAAAATATAAAGCATGCTTCAACATAATTATAAATCATGCTTAAATATAATGATATAAAACATAAATAATAAGGCATGCTTAAAACAATCAAAATTATCTAATTAAACATGCTTAATAACAAAATATAATAAAAGCATAAACAATAAAGTATAAAGCATGCTTTGTTAAAATCATAAAATAAAATAAAGAAAAACATACTTGATTTCGATAAAACAATTCTAGCACACGCGCGTGTTGATGCAGGCGTGCGTAGCGATATTTTTGGACTTGAGAAAAACTGGGCCGCTTCCTCTTTTTCAATAATGGGCCTTGTTTTTTTTTCTAGGCTGCAAGCCTACTTTTTCTTATCTTGTCTGGGCCGCTGGGCCTCATTTTTTTTCTTTTTCTGTTTTTTTTTCGTTTCTGGGCCTGCAGGGCCTTTTTTTTTTTTTTTTTTTTTTTTTTTTTTTTGACAATTGGGCCGGCTCTTTTCTCTGGGCCAGGTCAGCTGTTTTATGGGCCGGGTCAACCCGCCTTTTTTTTTTTTTTTTTTTTTTTCTTCTTCCTCTCTTCTTCCTTTCGTTTTCTTCTTTGCGTCTTCTGGTTCTCTCGATCTCTGCAGCGCAGTAGGTGAGCAGAGGTGCTGGGGGCTGGGCAGGCGCTAGGGGCGGAGCAGACACCGGGGATCTGCGCTTAGTGAAGAGCCGCTGCAGGTGCTAGGTTGCTGGGATCTGCAGGCGCTGTGGGGATTTGCTGCAACGACGGGATCGATGGGGCCGTGGTTGCACAGGAATAGGGAGGGCCGAGGGTGGAGGTTGCTAGCGCGCTGGGTTGTGTGCAGGTGAGGTTGGTGCGGCTAGGCACCGATGGGCTGGGCTGGGATCGGGTGGAGGCCGCCGGGAAATTTGGGTATTGTGGACTGAGGGCGCTGGGATCTGCGTCCGGTCTGGCTGGGAGGCTACGCAGCTACTGGGTCGGATCGAAGGTGGTACTTGGAGGCTGCAGGTGGTCTGGCAGCAGAAGGAAGAGGCCGGGAAGAGGTAAAACCGGTCCGGTCAGGGCCTGTCTTGGACGTGGTCGATCTGCTGCTGGGAATTGGTTTTTTTTTTTTTTTGTTGTTGTTGGTGGCGGCAGAAACAGAAGAAAATATTTTTTCTTTCTTCTAGGGTTTTTATTTTCTTTTTGATTGGCTATTTGCTCTGAGCGTGCTGATAACGTGTTAAAGTAAAATGATAATTGGAATGGTCTACTCATTTCATTTCATAACCCCTTTATATAGGGAGAGAATTACAATGGAAAGAACAATTACAATGATGATATTAACTACTGATTGGTTCGTAATCCATGCTGATTGATGTTAATCGGTAATTGCTTGATTCCCTCTCCGTCAATCACTTTGACGAAGGCACACAATATGTTTTTCCTTTAACAAGAAATGTATTATTCAGTCTCATATGTCTCCTTTATATACAGGTAGGATTTACATGATAAGTATTCAGACTATTGAGATATTAAATGTAGGTCCTTAACTAATAACGTGGACAGCCACATAAGAATTAATATTTACGACACTCCCCCTTGAATGTCTACTAATTGATGATGATGTTGGACGAGCTTACTGTTGTCTCACTAAAAACCGTGTCAGGTAACAAAAACCCAGTATGACAAAAATAACTCTGGTCGAAAGACAAAAAGAGCACAACACGCATGTGTCCTTGATAGCATGATTCTTTATGCTCCCCCTGATTGAAATTTCCCCCTGAACCTTGCATGCATCGCCTGATAGCTTCTAGAGTCGTCTCAATCCAGTAACTTCTACTAATTTCTGGAAGGTACATTTAGGTAGAGATTTGGTGAATGAATCAGCCAAGTTTTCATCAGATCGAATTTGCTTAACTGCAATTTCTTGGTTCTTTTGAAGCTCATGAGTGTGGAAGAACTTTGGCTCGATATGCTTAGTCTTGTCACCTTTGATGAATACTTCTTTAATTTGAGCAATACAAGTAGCATTGTCTTCATACATGACTGTTGGATTGTCAGTTACTGAAGGTAAATCACAAGTACTTCGAATGTGGCGAATCATTGATCTTAACCAAAAACATTCTCGGTCAGCTTCATATAATGCAATTATTTCTGAATGATTAGAGAAAGTTGCCACGAGTGTTTGCTTAGATGATCGCCATGAAATTGTGTTGTTACATTTTAATATTTTATTTATTATTGAAATTAATTTGGGTGAATTTATTTTGTGTTTAAAATATGAATTTATTTGTGTGTTTAAATTCAGAATTTATTTTGAATTTTATTTTGTAACTCATGGTGTTTTATTTTGATTTATTTTGGGTTTTAATTCTTGTAACCTATGGTTTTTGGTTACTACCCTATTAATGGTAGGGAGTGTCCTAAGAGCCTATAAATAGCACCATTTGTTGCATGCTAAAAAATGTCATTGCTTTTACGTAATATTGTTACGAAACACCACTATTCGCCCATCAATTTTCTTTCCAAAATCCCCCAAAGTGTCTTGTGTGTTTTTTGGCCAAAGAAAGGTGTTGTTTTGGTGGAGCTTTGGGTTCCTCCAATTTATGCAGATTGGTGTGAGCCACACAACTTGTTGTTGGGCTGTTGTATCCTGGAGGGGACAAGTCAAGAGATTTCTGGTGCACTGGCATTGTTCCACAGAGGGCTTGAATCTCCTTAAAGAGAGCGAGATACCCGCGCCTTAGCCTTTTGTCAACGAGTTTCTCATATAAATTATAATTTTATTGTAATTTCACCAACAATTTTAAGGAGACTCAAAGAAGATGGAGCGTACTCAAGAGAAGTCGCTTGACAATGTGGGAGATCTCAACAAGCCTTTCCGCTTCAAAGGTGCACATTTCAAGAGATGGAAGGGAAAAGTTCTCTTCTACCTTAATCTTCTCAAAGTTGCCTATGTGCTAACGGAGAAGAATCCATCAAAGAAGAGTACCGAAGGCATGAAGGATGATGAACTCCTTGCTCATGAAGAAAAAGTTGAAAAATTTCAAAAAGATGAGAATAATTGTCGGTACTATCTCTTGAATTGTCTTGCTGATCATTTTTATGATTATTATGATACAACATATTCTTCTGTCAAGAAAATTTGGAAAGCATTACAGAGCAAATATGACACCGAGGAAGCTGGTGCGAAAAAATATGCTGCAAGCCGTTTTTTCCGATATCAAATGGTGGATGGCAAGTCGGTTGCGGAGCAAGTACAAGACTTCCAAATGATTGTAGCTGAAGTTACATCTGAAGGTGTCAAAATTGGTGAAAATCTAGTGGTGGCTGGTATCATTGATAAACTTCCACCTTCATGTAAAGAGTTTCAAAAATCCATGCGTCATAAACAAAAGGAGATTTCCTTGAAGACCTTGACGACTCGCACTCGAGTTGAGGAGGAAGCAAGAGGTCAAGATGTTCTTATACAAGATACAAACAATAACACCTCCAAGGTAAATTTAGTATCTTCCAATAATAATATGCCCAATGGTCATTTTCATACAAATTCTCTTATGCAGCCAAAGAAGAAAAATATGAAAAAAGTTGGTAAACCTCACCAACAGAATAAAGGCAAACCAAGCTATGTGAATAAGCAACAATATACTTGTTGTTATGTTTGTGGCAAAAGTGGGCATATTGCTCGAAATTGCAATTATCGAAAACGTGAGGCTGTTCCTCAAGCTCACGTCACTGAAGAACCATATGTGGCAATGATAACTGATGTAAATATGGTTCAAAGTGTTGAAGGATGGTGGGCAGATTGTGGTGCTAATAGGCATATCTGCTATGATAAAGATTGGTTCAAGAAATACACTCCTTTTAAGGAGCCCAAAACAGTTATGCTTGGAGATTCACATACTACTCATGTGCTTGGAACTGGTGAGGTGGAACTCAAATTTACTTCTGGTAGGGTGCTAACTTTGAAAGATGTGTTGCATACACCCTCCATGAGAAAAAATTTGATGTCTAGTTATCTTCTTAATAAGGCTGGTTTTAAACAAACTATGGAATCTGACCAATATGTGATCACCAAAAAAGGTGTATTTGTGGGCAAAGGTTATGCTTGTGATGGCATGTTCAAATTGAATGTTGAGAATAATAATAAAGCATCTACTTCAGTTTACATGCTCTCTTCTTTGAATTTTTGGCATGCACGTTTATGTCATATAAATAGTAGATATGTGGGAATCATGAGTAGCTTGGGTTTAATTCCTTCAGTGCAAAAAGATTTTGAAAAATGTGAGACTTGCAGTAAAGCAAAAATTACTAGAAGGCCTCACAAAAATGTTGAAAGGAATACCGAGCTATTGGAATTAATCCATACAGACTTGTGTGAATTTGAGGGAATTTTAACTCGTGGAGGTAACAGGTACTTTATCACTTTTATTGATGATTGTTCTAAATATGCTCATGTCTATTTGTTGAAAAATAAAAGTGATGCTTTTGCCAAATTTAAAGAGTTCCTCCTTGAGGTTGAAAATCAATTCGGTATAAAAATTAAAAGACTCCGAAGTGATAGAGGGAGAGAATATGATTCTTCTGAATTCAATTCTTTTGTTCAATCTTTAGGAGTGATTCATGAAGTTACTCCACCTTATTCACCTGCATCTAATGGTGTGGCAGAAAGAAAAAATAGAACTTTAATTGAGTTAACAAATGCCATGTTGATTGATTCAGGTGCTCCCTCTAATCTTTGGGGTGAAGCAGTTTTAACTGCTTGTTATGTGTTGAATAGAGTGCCACATAAAAATACAAAAATTACACCTTTTGAGGTGTGGAATGGGCATAAACCAAATTTGGGTTATCTTAGAGTTTGGGGTTGTCTAGCCTTTGCGAGGTTAACTGATCCTAAAAGACCAAAATTGGGTGCGGGAGCTACTACTTGTGTTTTCGTTGGATATGCTTTAAATAGTACAGCCTATAGATTTCTTGATGTTGAAAATCATGTTGTGATTGAATCTGGTGATGCAATTTTTCATGAAGAAAAATTTCATTTTAAATCGAAAAATAGTGGGGGTCAAGAATCTAGAGAAAATATTTTTTCACAACCTAGTTCTTCTTCTTCTAATTTACATATACAACAAACTAATGAAAATGAACCTAGAAGAAGTAAGAGAGCTAGAGTTGAAAAAGATTTTGGCCCTGACTATTATGTTTATAATGTTGAGGAAAATCCTATTTCTTTACATGAAGCTTTATCATCACCAGATGCAATTTTTTGGAAGGAGGCTGTGAATGATGAAATGGAGTCTCTAATTTCTAATAATACTTGGAAATTAGTAGATTTACCAACAGGGTTTAAAACCATTGGGTGTAAATGGGTCCTTAGGAAAAAGCTCAAACCGGATGGAAGTATAGATAAATATAAAGCTAGACTTGTTGATAAAGGTTTTAAGCAAAAAGCTGATCTAGACTTTTTTGATACTTTTTCTCCGGTTACAAGGATTACATCAATTAGATTATTGATTGCTATTGCTGCAATTCATGATTTGATTATTCATCAAATGGATGTGAAAACAGCTTTTCTAAATGGTAATTTAGATGAAGAGATCTATATGGACCAACCAGAAGGTTTTATAGAACCTGGTCAAGAGCACAAGGTATGTAAGTTATCTAAATCACTTTATGGTTTAAAGCAGGCTCCTAAACAGTGGCATGAAAAATTTGATTCCTGCATGATTGGAAATGGTTATAAATCAAATGAATGTGACAAATGCATATATTATAAATCTTGAAAAAATTCACATGTTATTATTAGTCTCTATGTGGATGATCTGTTAATTTTTGGCTCAAATTTGCATGTAATTGATGAGACAAAAACTATGCTTGAGAGCAATTTTGATATGAAAGATCTTGGTGAGGCTAATGTTATTTTGGGCATGAAAATAACAAAAACATGTGATGGTATTTTTCTTGATCAGTCACATTATATTGAGAAAATTTTGAAGAAATATGATTATGTTGGCCACAAGCATGTGTCTACTCCTTTTGATTCTAGTGTTCACTTATTTCCTGTTGAAAGTGAAAATGATGTGATTAATCAAAAGGAATATGCTAGCATAATTGGCAGTTTGCGCTATGCAACTGACTGCACTAGACCTGACATTGCATATGCAGTTGGAGTACTTAGCAGGTTCACAAGTAAACCAGGTAAAGAACATTGGCATGCAATTGAGCGTGTTATGAAATATTTGCTTGGTACTAAACATTATGGATTATTTTATAAAAAATATCCTGCTGTACTTGAAGGCTTTTGTGATGCCGATTGGAATACTCTGTCAGGTGATTCTCTCTCTACCACTAGTTATATTTTTACATTAGGTGGATGTGCTATTTGTTGGAAATCAAAGAAGCAAACAATAATCTCTAATTCAACCATAGAAGCTGAACTTATTGCTCTAGCTTTAGCAAGTGAAGAAGCAAATTGGTTGAGAGATTTATTGCATGAAATTCCCTTGTGGGAAAAACCTATACCACCTATATTGATTCATTGTGATAGCACTGCAGCTATTGGTAGAGTAAATAACCGTTATTATAACGGTAAATCCAGACCTATAAGAAGAAAGCACAGTACTGTGAGATCATATTTGAGTGATGGAATTATTAATGTGAATTATGTTAAATCATGTGATAATCTTGCAGATCCATTAACTAAGGGCTTGGCAAGAGAAAAGGTCTGGAATACATCGAGAGGGATGGGATTGAAGCCCATATCGTCATGAGCCATATATGAGGACACCCAACCCGGTGATTAGAGATCCTAAAAACTGGGTTCAATGGGAAAAACGAATCATAAGGTGGCCGTAAGAAAAATGCACTATATTTTCTTACTCATCCCTATGATGTAAGTGCATTAATCTTGTAACGTATATGAAGGTTGAGTTTACTTAAAACTCTTAATAAAATCTGTAGCTCATATGAGTGGGATGTCATAGTTACAAGAGCATCTTTGACGGATTTTACCTATATGAGTGAGAGAGTGGGGCCGCTCTCTATAAGAATTGGGCTTATTCTTGAAATACACTCATGAAAACCGGGATAAGCACAAGGCCGTAACGTGCTGGCTAATAAAACTCATATTAACACCTGAATTATTATGTGTGAGCAGTAGTTCTTATTTTCCCTTAAGCAGTTGTAGTTCAAGTCTGAGACCACTATCAACTCTGGAGTAAGGATTGTTGTTTCACTAAGTGAAGGTTCAATGCAGAGCACACCTTCATGATGCATAATGGTTTGTCTTTGGCCGGTAACTTTGGTTGATATATTTTTTTTAATATTAAAATGAGTGGGGGAATGTTGTTACATTTTAATATTTTATTTATTATTGAAATTAATTTGGGTGAATTTATTTTGTGTTTAAAATCTGAATTTATTTGTGTGTTTAAATTCAGAATTTATTTTGAATTTTATTTTGTAACTCATGGTGTTTTATTTTGATTTATTTTGGGTTTTAATTCTTGTAACCTATGGCTTTTGGTTACTACCCTATTAATGGTAGGGAGTGTCCTAAGAGCCTATAAATAGCACCATTTGTTGCATGCTCAAAAATGTCATTGCTTTTACGTAATATTGTTACGAAACACCACTATTCGCCCATCAATTTTCTTTCCAAAATCCCCCAAAGTGTCTTGTGTGTTTTTTGGCCAAAGAAAGGTGTTCTTTTGGTGGAGCTTTGGGTTCCTCCAATTTGTGCAGATTGGTGTGAGCCACACAACTTGTTGTTGGGATGTTGTATCCTGGAGGGGACAAGTCAAGAGATTTCTGGTGCACCGGCATTGTTCCGCAGAGGGCTTGAATCTCCTTAAAGAGAGCGAGATACCCGCGCCTCAGTCTTTTGTCAACGAGTTTCTCATATAAAAATTACAATTTTATTGTAATTTCACCAACAAATTGTCGTGTCTCCACAAGTAAAAACATAACCTATTTGAGAGCGACCTCTATGCGGATCAGAGAGATATCCTGCATCAACATATCCAACAATCGTGGGATTATCAACAGATTTATTTGTATAAAATAAACTCATATTTGTTGTACCACGAAGGTAGCGTAAAATGTCTTTTACGCATTTCCAATGGCGTGATGTTGGAGCAGAGCTATATCTTGCCAACACACTAACTGCAAATGCAATGTCTGGTCTTGTACATTGTGCCAAATAAAGTAGGACACCAATAGCACTAAGATATGGTACTTCTGGACCAAGGATAATTTTGTCATCTTGTCTTGGACGAAATGGATCTTTCACATACAGTGTTGAGACTCTGAACAACCATTGGGGTACTCAGTGGGTAAGCTTTGTCCATACCAAATCTCTTCAGAATTTTTCCTGTATAAGCAGATTGATGGACAAGAATCCCACTTTCTAAATGCTCAATTTGCAGCCCAAGGCAATACCTTGTTTTTCCAAGGTCTTTCATTTCAAATTCTTTCTTTAGATATTCAGCAGTTTTTCCAAGTTCTTCAGAACTTCCAATCAGATTCATGTCGTCGACATAAACTGCGACTATTGCAAAACAAGAATTTGATTTCTTAATGAACACGCAAGGACATATAGGGTGATTGACATATCCTTCCTCAAGTAGGTACTCACTGAGGCGGTTGTACCACATTCATCCAGATTGCTTCAATCCATATAAGAATCGTCTCAGTTTGGTTGAGTACATATTGCGTGGTTTTGTAGTTGCTTCAGGCAACCTAAGTCCTTCTGGGACTTTCATGTAGATATCAGTATCTAACTCACCATATAGGTATGCAGTAACAACATCCATAAGTTGCATATCAAGTTTTTCCGAAACCACTAAACTTATTAGATAGCGGAATGTGATAGCATCCATTACGAGAGAATATGTTTCCTCATAATCTATCCCAGACCTTTGTGAAAAACCTTGTGCAACAAGTCGCGCCTTATATCTTGCAATCTCATTTTTCTCGTTACGCTTTCTCACAAATACCCATTTATATTCAACCGGTTTGACATTGGGTGGTGTTTGGACAACAGGTCCGAAAACACTGTGTTTTTCTAGAGAATTTAATTCAATTTGGATTGCATCTTTCCATTTGAACCAGTCATGTCTCTGTCTACATTCATTAACAGAGCGAGGTTCAGTGTCATCGCCTTTTATTATTTCAGTAGCTACTGTGAATGCAAATATATTGTCTATGATCATATCTCTACGATCCCACAACTCATTGGTGTACACATAGTTTACGAAAATTTCCTTATTTTCAGGTACCTGAGCCTCTTCATGGGCTAGTGTCTCACCGATGTCATTTTCCTCTTCTGTAGTCACAGAATCGTGGATAGAAAGTCTAGATTTTGTTTCCTTTTTTTTTTTTGTTGAAAATCTAGATTCTAGTTCATTCCCATTTAAAACTTTATGATTCGGATATGGATCCTCTAAAGTTAAGAGGGTTATAAAATTACATAAAATTCATAAAATCATGATGCTCGTCTTCTCCTTTGTAAGCTCATAGAGAGATTGCAGGCCACAAAGGAGTTGCAATTTGTAGCCTGCAATGATGAGCAAATGCACGTACACAAAAATTAGTCCTTATTTTTGACGAGGTGACTATTTGAGCCGGAAAGAAAGGATGGTTCCGGAACGAGCGAGCATATGGTCAAACAGATGAGGAGAAGACAGAATATTATTTAATTGCTTAGTGATGAAGCTCATGCATATTGAGCTTTGAAATTCAGAATATCCTACTGAATTCATTCATGGTACTCATGAGACTGGCTTCAACACATACATTTTACATGCATGAGAGTTCATGGTGGCTGTCAAGTTTCCAACGAATCGCGTCTTGAGTGTCTTATGCTGCATTAAACAGACTATATATAAGTTCAAAAAATATTACTTCTTGATAAAAACACAAAATAAGAGCAATAGCTGCTACAAGAGATTGAATAGGAATGCTGTTATGCCTTCTTAACCAGATATATAGTCATACATACCTCCCAAAGGTCTCTTGCTTCAACAACAGTAGTTGGGGGGATGCCTACGTCTTCCCATTGAGCTGTAATGGAATTGTTCGAAGGGCCTTGGTTGATAAGGAGTAAAGCTACTCTGTACCCTGAAAGTGGCCCAGCCCAGATCTGGTGGAAATCAAATCAAACAATGGAAGTGACTTTGTATCGCTCTACTGAAACAACTCTAACTCAGTATCACTTGGCCTACATATAAGAAGAATTTCTGGCATTTCAATTGTACCTCAAGATCTCCTTCCAGTCTAACTTTTTTAGCTTGGACACCAAGTGGATCTGTTATGGCCAATCGTCACAAATTAGCAACTCAGTTTGGTATAATCACTCACTCACCTGGAAAGAAAAATAGTCTATTAAAGGTTTTAGTTACCTTGGTTGACAGAGATGACCTCTTTATTTGCAACGATCTCCAGAGTCTCTTTTGTCATATTCCTTACATCACAACCAAGAAGAAGGGGAGCCTGCAGTAGTACTGCTTATAAGTAATTTTTGACAAATGAGATGAGCCAAACATATATGCTCATTTTGTAGAACATCTAGCAGAAGAAAATGTTCATGAGTTGGGTACCTTTGAGATTGCCCATATGCTAAAATGAACTACATATTCATCTTTTGTCATTCCTCCATTTCCCACTTCAAGCATGTCGGGATCTGTTTAGATTAAGAAGAAAATTAAAAGAAATCTCTTGGAAAAACTTCACAGATATTCAAACAGATAGTATGGGTGAGCAAGTGCATTAAGGGTACACTAACCATTCCAACCACCAGGCCTAGCATATTCAGCATAAAATTCATTCATGTCTGCTCTGGAGACCATACTGGAAGGAAAATACAAGAACAGTACAATGGCACCATAAATAAATGACCAATTTACATAATGGGGAGCTTGAATAGAAGACCGATTTACTTATTCCTCAACCCCACTCCAAAAAATTAAAAATTAAAAAAAAAATGAAAGAAAAGAATGGCAAGAAAGAAAGAACCAAAATATGAACAGAAAGACATTTCAGAGTTAAGGGTAGCATGACTCTTTACCTTTCCCATGTATCAGAAATGTCTTTTGTAGTTCTCCAGCTATTTCCTAACTTGGCACCCCATAAAGCAGGGTGCATATCTCCCCTATAAATGAAACAGAATATAAAGTGAAATAAAAGAAGTTAATTAAGACTGTTAGTAACAAATTGAAATTGCTTAATTGTTGAACACTAAGATTACCATTCGCAGAGAGAGAAGAATATGGGACGGCTGGCTTTCATTAGAGCTCGGGTCATTACAGGGTATCTACACGAACATATCGGAACCTTTATAGAAACTATATGCATATAAAAGTGCTTTGAACTAAATGCAGAATGGTAGATATTTTGTATTACCTAACAGTTGGGTTTGAGCCATCATTATAACAGTTATCATATTTCAAATAATCGATGCCCTGAAAAGAAGCACAGCATTAAGGATTGTCTGGTCAGCTGCCATCAGCTATGTATCCTTGTAATGGATAATTACTAGAACATATCGTACCCAAGCAGCAAAGGTATTGGCATCTTGTTCTTCATGACCAAGTGAACCAGGCATAGTTTTGCTGCAAGTAAAGTACCTGCAAAGCACAATGCATGCACCAAGTGGTTTGCTCTAAAAACCAAGTCCATATATCATAATTGAATACTGTGCAGGTAATATTTTTACTGGGGTGTACGACTGCTATGTTACCCTGCATCTGAGTAGATTCCTAGCTTAAGACCCTTGCTGTGGACATAATCCGCAAGAGCTTTAATGCCTGATGGAAATGCCGATTTCTTGGCCACTAGATTACCCTGAATACGAATATGTTCATTAAATCTCTACTAAAGCTGAACTTGTTTGTCATTGAATCGGAAACATGTTATACCTTTACATCGCGAGCTATTTCTGCCCAGCAATCATCTTTAGATTTGAGGAAATGAAGTTTTTCATCAGCCACTTGTGACAAAATGCTTAGCCAAAAGGAAAAAACATGTACAATTATGAAAAAGAAAGAAGAAAAGATGCCAGTGTACCTATGTTAACATAGTTATATCCAAGTTTAGAGAGACCAGTGGATACCAGAGCATCAGCTGTCAAACCACACAAACAAAAACTGTCGGTGACCGGTATGAGTAAAAAATAAAAAAAACCAACATCTTTCAGTACAACAAAAATAGAAAGATGCATTTATCACTATCCTTCCACAGCTTCATGAATACAACTTTAGTATATGAATAATGATTTAGGCAGAAGGTCAACTTACCAGTTTCTTTGATGGTTTTCTCCTCAATTTTGCAGTTGAAGTGATTCCAACTATTCCACCTAAGCAAAAAAGTGAAAATGATTAAATCAGTATGCTGCTAAAGTTTGATACCAGGATGAGATCACATCAATGGAATCTGAAAGATAGTTCTTGTTTTAATCTGCAAGGCTCCCGTTGTGATGAACTTTGTGTGCACTTGGCATTTGTGTTTTTTTTTTGCAGTCAAGAGACTTAAGGAGTTCTGTTCATTTCAGTTGTTCCCAAAAAAGAATAACGGAGAAAACCTCATGGGAGTCATATTTGCTTACCCCATTGGAGGAGTCACTCCAAGGCCATTGGCAAGCAGATTTCGTCTGAGTTGCGAAGCAGAAACACCCATTAACTTGAGTGAGCATAGCATCACTGCCATTACAATCATTGATGTTGGTACAGCACTGCCACCGACCTTTTTCCTCATCTTCACTCTGGTGCTGCTGCTTCTTCTTCTTCTTACTCAGTAGTCAAAGTATCAGTCTCTCCTCTATAATCTCCACCCACCCTATTCTGATGTGGTGTGGGGTAAAAAAAAGGTAACAATATATGCGAAAAGCATTTTTTCTGAGCTCATCAGTTTATCTTTATTTTAATAAAGTTGCGTTTTCTGTCTCCCTCGTCAGAATCGTGACTCATCCCCATTGTTTAATGAATTTGGTTACTAATCTCAAGACCAATTAATCAAAGACTCATTCAGAGGAGGCAGGATTCTAACTGAGAAGATTTTTTTTTTTTTTTTAAAAGTGGACGATAAATTGGTTTTTGACAGAAAAGGAAACAAAAAAAAAAAAACCGGAAAGAAAGAAAAGCAGACTGTGTGTCAGTTTGTAGTATCATCTCATGAGGCAAAAGACATCATTTGAGATAATAAAAAAAAATCATAGACTGTGAATGGGTTATTATCACAAATAGTACCTGAACTATACCTCAATCTTATCGATGGTACTTGAACTTCAATTTTGATCACAATCAGTACCCGAACTTTTCGATTTCATTTTAAATGGTACCTAGAGCCACCTCCCGTCACTATTCCGACTAAAAACGGCATGAGAGGCAATCATAGTGATGATTTTTTATGATTTCAAGGGTTGCGATCATATATAGTGATGATTTTTTGATAATAGACTTGCCTTTAACTTATTTTTTTGTTTTTTATTTTTTAGATTTGAGTTTTTTGGCCGGAATAGTGACTGAAGGTGGCCTTAGGTACAATTTAAAATGAAATCGAAAAGTTCGGGTACTGATTGTGATCAAAATTGAAGTTCAAGTAAGTACCATCGATAAAATAGATGATAAGTTCAGGTACCATTTGTGATAATAACTCATTGTGAATTATAAAATTGAGAGTGTGAATTTCACTTTTTTTTTTCCTTTTGATTTTCCTTTTGAGACGATTTTGAGCAAAGGCACTCACGGTGGCAAACTTAGGTAATTTAATGTAAAATTAAATGTGACTCACATGCATTTACATAAAATACAACCGGTTAAAAGGAGAGTGAAATTCACACTCTCTATTTTACAATACACACTCCATGTTTTTTTAGTAGTATCTTACACATTCGGTAAAGTTTTCATGCATATATTTTCATTTTAGAAAATGATAATAGAGTGAAAAGCATTCGGTGACCTATTTCTCAAAACGTGAAAAATAAAAATTGAAATTATTTTCAACTTTTACTCAAAGAAACTGAAACCAACAACTTGATGTTTTCACATTTTTCTTCTCTCAGTTTAGAAAATATGGAGAATATTCTTTCGCACTAAACTATCGAACACATTTTCAAATATGAAAAATACAATCTCTTTCTTTTGTTTTTTGTTTCTAAAAATTATTTTTGAAAAATTATTTTTAAAAACATAACCGAGCAGGAAATTTTGTCCTTTTGTAAAAATAAAGTTTTGGGAGTATGAATTTCATTATAAAAGAGGAAAGAAGAAGTGTGAATTGCAAAAGTGGAGTGTGATTTCATTATCCTAAAATTACTTATAGAATAAGCAATTAAAGATTCTCTGTAATTTTTTTATTTTTTGAGATATTTTAATCAAAGTCTCATTTGCTACATCAATTTTAACGATATTCTCGTCACTTTTTTATGGTTAATTACAGTCTAGTGACTTTTTTGTTGTCCATTTTGCTCTTGAAGGTAAATAAAGGAAACAACCCAAAAGCCCATAATTTGAGGATTTTTTTTTTTTTTTGAGATAAATGGTGTCAAACTTTATTGAAAGAAAAAAGTACCAGTGATTACAAAGGTCATGAGCAGGGTTTGTACCAGTGATTACAAAGTATTTGTATTCTGTTCCTTCCTCAAGAAGAAAGGAAGGAACAGAATAATAATAAAAAGCTTGGCCTGTAGATGAAGCCTGTGCAGCCAACAAATAAGCTGCCTTGTTTGCATCTCTTCATGTGTGCACAATCTGGACATTAGGCAGTGCATCCAAAAGTGATACACTCAAAGTGAGTGACAATTTAAAACCCTGCATCGAATTGTAGTATGAGTAAGTAGGGTATCATTCTAGCCAGGGATTGAGGGTGCTCCTGTCATTTAAAAGTCAAAGAAAAGAATTATTAATCACAACTATAAAATATGTCCGAAAAATTACAAAATATTAAGGAGATTTCGAAAGTATTTGTATTTCTAATCTAAATTAACTATTTTACAATGATCAATCCATGAATCAAAATAGATAAGGGGTGATACGAAATGTGTATGATGAAGTTAATAGTCATTAACACGAAAACGAGTTTTCTAATCATAAATCACGGATCAAAACATGTGAATGAAGAAATCAATCAAGAATAAAGATGAATGCATACAAAGTTCTTTTTACTTTCCTTAATTAAATATACAATTACTAGTGGTAGCTAATCACTAACAAAAACATTCTTAACGCAGTAAACACATTGAAAGTTTGATTGATTTAAGCCAAGAACACAAGTTTGAACGCCATACAAGCATGCAAGACTCTTCATTGATTTACCTAAGGATTTATAGGTTTTCCACTTGACAATTAAGACCTAGAACGCTAGCAATCTTAATTTGGATTCAATTACATGCTCAATATTCTAAGTTGTACACCAAAGAACACAAAACACATAAAAGGTGGGATTGAAGCACAAAATCAATGAACTTAAATCATCACATATCAAAATCGCAATTTATGTCTTCTCGAAACCTAAAACGTTTTCATGCTTCATGATTATTGGAAACTAAACATCAAAACATAGACTTTATTCTCACAAAATATCGAAACATCCAATAAAATTAAAAACATAAAACGATATAGAATCTGATTTTTAAGTTACAAAACAATAAAACCAAAAACAAAAGATAGAAGGGCATGGTTACACTTTTGAAGAAATTCAAAAACGCAAGAAGGTCTTCAAAGGTTGTGGACATTGATGAGGACTATGGCAAGGATGTGTTGGAGATGATGGAGTTTTGCTTCACGGCTTCAATTCTTGAACAATGGAGAGGATCCGAAATTTAGAGAGTAAAAGGGAGGATTTGCGATTTTGATTCAGGGTTTCATGATATTTTTGAGTTGTGGAAGGGATGAACGTGTATGAAGGGAGAGACATGGCTGAATGGAGTGAAGGAATATTCATGGGACATCCAAAATAGGTGTGTATATATAGAGGATGCTTTAGACATCAAACCCTAGCTCTCCGTCTTCAATTCTGATTCTCCTTCCTTCTTTGTGTTGATGTAGACTTATTTTTAAATTTTTTCATTGGTCCACATTATCATGGCTGCAATTTATCCTCAAAATCAGATCAAATATTGAGTAGAGACCTTCCCAAACTCGTTCCAAAAGATATTCACGTTCAAACTCTCCTTATTCAAGCAAAACAGATTTTCGGGCAGATTGACCTTCGTACACCAAATTGGCCATAACTTCTTCTGAACAATTGATATTTATGAAGCATAAAAAGATCTGGAAACTAGACATCCATAGCTTTCCAACCATATAAAAATAGCAATTTAATTAGTTCTGAGCTGTCCTCAGGGCTCTGTCGAATTTGACTGATCTGCACAGGCAGATTTCTAAAAACTCTCCTTTTTTGGGATTTCTGAAATCTTCATGTAATTCACGGTAAAACCAACTAGAATTGTTTTAGGATTATTCCAAGATTTCAAGAAGGGTCTAGAAACTCCTTTGTAAGTCACATGCTTCAATCTTTGGGTCGGGCTTCTCAATTGGACAATTTCAAAGCTCATTATTCAATTGCCGAAATTTCTTGTGTATTCTAAAACATTCTTGAACTATCTTGAGTCATCTTGAAGCCACAACATCTCCTAGCACCACCAGGTCTCCTAATAGAGTCAGGTGTCCTAGTCCAACTGGAACCCTGTCATTTCTCATTTTCAAACACCATTTTTCTGAGCTCACTCCTAGTTGTATTAGGATTCCTACTTCAACTGGGATTCCTTTTCCTGGTAGGATTAGGAAAGCTTCATTTCTCCATTTCTTTCCCCCATGAGCAAGAATACATGAGTTGTGATAAATGTAATCTTGTAATCTAGATGTGGAAGATAAAACAACATTACTTACACTCTTAGCCTTACCATCCCAAACCCTGCTATTCCTTTCTTTCCACACACCCGATAGAAGAAAGATCAAAAGTTCAAATTGAGTTGCACCCAATCTACTTGAACAAAATAACACTCAGTCCAAAATCTCCGTGTCATTTGTTTCAGCAGTAAAACATACCTGAGCAAGAAGAGAATTCGAGCATAAAACTTCCCGAGTAAAGGGACAATCTCGACACAAATGCAGTATGGACTCCAGCTTCCCAATACAAAGCACATAGTTGTGAGTCAAGGGGGAACATGCTTAGTTGCCAATCTCTCTAAACAAGGAAGAATGTTGTGACAAAATCTTCCACATATTCACCTTAGTAGTGTATGGAACTTTGGCCTGCCAAATTTTCTTCCAGAATTGAGAAGTAGTACCATTCAACATGGCTTGCCTCCCCACATTTGCAAAAAAACAAAAAAAAAAAAACATGTTTTTAAGTTGTCTTCACTGAGAACTCACCCTTTTTTTTCTAATCTCCATGCAATTCTATCATGCACCAATGTCTAGATAGAGGCAGTGCCAAAATAGCTTCTGCCTCTACCACTTTAAAAAAGGATTAGACCTTAGACTCATCCCACAAGCCTGGTGCACCAATCAATTCCAAAACTGTCATATTCTCGTTGTGTAGAGTCCGACCAGAAGTAGGAACAAAATTTGGTAATCCTGGCACCCATGCATTCGTCCAAACTCTCACCAAATCTCCAGTCCCACTTGCCAATATGAACCAGATTTCAACAAATGTCTCATCCCAAATATGCTCTTCCATGAATAAGATGGAGCATTATGGGATGAAGCATGCCAAAAAGAGCTTTCTGGAAAATATTTTTCTCTATAAACTCGAGCAATAAATGACTCTGGATTGCTAGCTATCCTCCAAGCTTGCTTTGCAAGCATAGCTAGGTTTGAATCAGTTAGGCTCTGAAATCCCAATCCCCCCTCTTCTTTAGGAAGATAAAGAGTGTCCCAAGCTTTCCAGTGTATCTTATGTTTGTCTTCCATACTTCCCTACCAAAACCTTGCACACATTTATTCCAAATCCTCACAAAATTTTTTTGTCAAATGAAAGATACTCATGGCATAGGTTGGAAGAGCTCGAGCAACAACCCAGATTAGAATATCCTTTCCGGCACCACTAAGCATTTTCCCTTGCCAATTTTTTAACTTCTTGGCCAAATTATAATCCTTCATGTATTGAAAAGTCGCAGTTTTCTTGAGTTCCACATAAGTTGAAAGGCCTAAATATCTTTCATGGGACTCCACAATCTCCACCCCCAACAACGAAGATACCTCATCCTGTAAATTTATACCAACATTTTTACTTAATACAACTGAAGATTTATCAAAATTCAGAAGTTGTCCTGATGTTCTGCCATAAGTTTCAATCACATCTTGAATTTCATAACATGCCTCAAGAGAAGCTTGAGCATATAACATACTATCATCAATGAAAAGTAAATGATTAACAGAAGGAGCTTCCTGACAAACCTCAATTCCTGGCAACAAACCAAGATGTTGTTTCTGTTGTAGAAGTGCCGAGAAGCCCCCTACCCTTATCAAGAATAAATAAGGTGATAGGGGATCACCCTGCCTTAATCCTCTGCTAGGTGTAACTAGTCCCCTAGGCTTTCCACGAAGCAAGAAGGAAAATTTTATTTAGTTTACAAACTGCATAACCAAATCAATCCAAACTTGAGTAAAACCAAATCTTTCCTTAACCCTCCTGAGAAACTCCCATTCCATTATGTCATACGCTTTTCTTAAGTCCAACTTTAGAGCCCTAAAACCATCTTGCCCTCCCCTCTTGTTGTGTACGAAGTGAGCAATCTCATTGGCCACTAGTACATTATTTGTAATTAGTCTACAGGTGTAAATGCACTTTGAAATGGTGAGATAATCTCCGGCAACAAAACCTTGAGCCTGTTTGCAATGGCTTTCGAGCATATTTTGTAAATAACATTGCAAAGTGCAATAGGCAGTAAATCCAACATCCTCACAGGATTATCAACTTTTGGAATTAAACAAATATGAATAAAATTCACTTGTTATAACAAAATCCCAGTACGTAGAAAATCTTGTACGACCTCTGTCACATCCTTCCCAATATCCTTCCAGTAATGTTGGAAAAATAATGGGGGCATTCCATTTTGTCCTGGTGATTTTGTAGGATACATTTGGAATAATGCACACCAAATTTCATCTTCCGAATACTGCTCACATAGTTAAGCATTCATTGTCGGTGTTACACTAGTATGTATAGCCTCCAAAGTCTGCGACATAGCTTCCATATCAATCTGAGACGCAGTGAACAAGTCAGTAATACTTCGTGACAACTTGCTCTACACCATCATCATCAGCACGCCAAACTCCATGTTCATCAAATAACCCATGTATAGCATTCTTACGCTTCCGGTTAGCTGCCTTACAGTGAAAGAATCTCGTATTTCTGTCTCCATCTTTTAGCCACAACACTTTTGCTCGTTGCCTCCAAAACGATTCTTCTTAAGAAAGAAGAGATTGCAGTTTGTCCATCAACCTTTTTTTCTCTTCCTAGATTGACACCGTAGAAGTAGAATCTAGTAGCTCTTCAAGTCTAACCCGTACTCCAAGCATATGTTGCGGGCTATGCCTAAAAGTCTCCTTCGGCCATTTGTCTAAAGTAATCCGGGTATGAGCAATCTTCTTGACTACCTGGAACATGGGAACACTTGTAAATTTAGTCTGCCAACATTGCCGCACAAGTGGATCACACTCTTGATGTTGTAACCAAAATGACTCAAACTTGAAACAGTGATGTTTTGGCCGCTTAGGAATAGGAACCTCACTGGCCTGAAGGAGGATTGGGACGTGATCAGAATCACTAGGAGGGAGGTAAGTGACTTTAGAAAATCTGAAAACATCACACCAAGAAGGAGTACAAACTACATGGTCTAACCTGAGATAGGTTTCTGAGTTCCACCATGTAGCCCTAGGCCCTTGGAAACCCAAGTCAAGCAAATCACAGTATCCAAGTGCCTCACAAAATCCCTTCATCTGCCTCTCCGCCCTAGGTGGCCCATCGATTTCCTCTTCATTGTTAAGGATCTCATTAAAGTCCCCGATTACTACCCAAAGCAGTGAATCAGTATCCTTCAAATCCTTTAGTTGTTGCCAGGATCGATCTCTGTCATTTGTACAGGCATAGCCATAAAACCCTGGTACGAGCCACCGTGGATCATCAGGACCTCCATGAACTTCCGCATCAATGTGATGCGCTAATTTTGTGTGCACCCTCAGATTGATTTCTGCACTCTAGAACTGTCCCAACCCTCCAGCCAGTCCATTGCTAAGAACCCCTTTGGAGTTCAGGAAACCTAAAGCCAAGTGCAGAGATCGAAAGTCCCCCTGCCTGCTTATCTTAGTCTCACATAAAAACACAACCTGAGGTTTGTTTTGTGCGGTCAAATCCTTCAATGCCCGTTTAGTAGTGTCGTTGCAGATTTCCCTGCAATTTCAGCTAAGAATTTTCATTAAAAATGGTATAGAGAACTCTCCTTCTAGAACCCTAGAAAGCAAACCCTAGCAGAGCAATACTAGGTTAAAAAAAAAAACACAAAGTGACACCTGCAATTTTTATGATTTTGCTTCTAATTATTCATACATATTTGTGTGCCATCTCTAAATGAGTAACCAGAGGATTTTGTTTTCTGTTTAAATCTTTAAATTTTGAATTTCAAATTTCTCAAATCTACTCAAAAAATAATAATTATAACAAATAATATGCATTAAAAACTATGTGAACATATCATTTATACCTACATGAAAGTCTCAAACGATGAAATGTATCTATATTATAGAGTGAAAAAAAAATTTCTAAGACAAACTAAGTAGCAACTAATGAAAGTGAACACAACAATACTTCAAGGTATAGTAGCAGACTAGTCCATAGTCAAGCTTTAACACTATTCCTATTTAATATGAAGGCAAAAACAAACCACCACTACTTACCTTTTTAAAAAAAAATGCAAAATGCATCTTCATTTCTAGAATATTACCTTTGTACTAGGTATCACAAATGCAAACTTATCTATGTACAAGATAATGAAAAAAGAGCAAGGTTGGTTTTAACATTGTTCCTAATAAAAAGGTAGGAATAAAGAACCACTATTTGTTTTACTAGTGTTCAATTGTGTATCTCTTTATATTGAAAAATGCTTCGAAAGCTTCTAAACCCTAGCCGCCTAAGTACGGTGTTCCAACCATGGAGACTAGTGTCGGTCTTCCCTCTAAGTAGAGGCTTCTTCTTCACACCCTGCTGTCCGAGCGCAACCCTCCAACATCACTACCTCTCGATGATCACCCATCATTAACGAGCTAAAAATGATCCTTACAAGAGCGATCTTGCCTCGGGGAGCATAGTGAGAGCGACGGTGACCTCTGATAGGATGATCGTTGCAATTGAGGGTTTACAGCCTAAACAGGGGTGGCTCAAAATAGAGATGTGGATGAATGGGATTATGAAGATGATGAGGCTGAGGAATTCGATCTCGATCTGGGCTACTAAAATGACTGCAAGGCAGATTGATTGATGGTGGAATATCTGGACCCAGATCGACTCAGACGCAGCTCGATGTGAGGCGGTCCGATCTATGAATGATGTGAAACAATTCCCTATACACCAATCTCTTGGGGGAATGTTGGATTCGAGGGTGGTGGTGAAAGATTGGAATGAGAATTCTGCTGGAGAAGAGCTCCAATCTGAGGGTACGACAATGGGAAGGCTATCATTCAGTGTACATGGCACGACGGATATCATGACACCGATCGAGTTCAATGCATGAGAGTGGGTGTCCAGCTATCGTGGGGTACTCAGATCTTTTTGGAAGCTCAAATCTGTTTGGGTGCTAACATCAAATGGGCATAGGGTGTCCAAAACGAATAGCAATGTTTTTTGGACTTGGGCTTTTGCATTGACCAACTTGATTTGGGACCTAGGAGGAAGAATTCAACTAACAATCTCTGTTTTGGGATCCAAGAATAAAAATCCCCCAAAGTCAAAGAAGACTGCTACGCACAAGAACTCTGTTTAGCTTTCTCTCCAAACCTCCTAGCCCAAATTTTAGGGACAAGGAGAAAATTTAAGTTTTCTTTATTTTTCTAAACTTTGCCTAATTTCTATGTGTTATTTTCATAGTTCTTAGGCTCGCTTTAAATAAGTAAGCATTGGTTGTCTAATGGGTGGTACTAGCATACCACGTCCTAAACTTGCCCTAGAGTTGGCAAGGGAAGGTATGTATCCATGCCATTCTAACTTGAGATGAATGAAATTGATTAGTTTGATTCAAAAAAGGTAGGAAAAAAGAAACCATGCATCTCAACTTACCTTTCCTTTAAGATATTATCTTTGTACTAGATATCAAAATTGGAGACGTGCGTATATGCATAAGGTAGTGAAAGAAGAGCAAGATAATTTTCACATTATTCCTAATCAAAATGTTGTTTTTAAATTGAACTCATACCTAATTAAAAGATAAATACTATGGAGAAAATAGGAGATAATGAGAGAACCTTAGATTGAACACAAACACATAACATGTAACAAAAACCCAGTGGGACAAAAATAACCTCGGTCAAAGGGGAAAAAGAGCACAACACACCCTTCACGATTGGAGACGAACATGTAGACATCTCTCCCTGATGTCTGCGCCTCCCCCTAATGACTACAATTATGGGAGTTCAAATAATTTCCGCAAGCCAATTCTCTCCAAATGTTTCTCGAACGTGGATTTGGGCAATGACTTAGTAAACAAGTCTGCCACATTATCTGTGCTTTCCCAAGATCTTTCATCTCAAACTCGGATTTCAAGTGTTCAGCAGTTTCCCTTAATTATTTAAGGGTGCCAATTATATTCATGTTGTCGACATAAACCGCTACTATTGCAAATCTGAAACTTGTCATTTTTATGAACACACATGGGCATAGTTCATTGTTGACATATCCCTTACCAATCAAGTAGTCACTTAGACGGTTATACCACATCCATCCGGATTGTTTCAATCCATATAGTGAGCTTTTCAACCTTATAGCAAACGCGCTTCGTGGTTTAGAGCCACTTGATTTGGGTAACTGAAGTCCATCCGGAACCTTCATGTATATCTTTATATCTAGATCCCCATATAGATATGTAGTAACCAAATCCATAAGTTGCATGTTCATTTTTTCGGAAACTACCAAACTAACAAGGTAGGGGAACATAATGACGTCCATTACGGGAGAATAGGTCTCCTCGTAGTCGATTCTAGGGCGTTGTGAGAAGCCTTGCGCCACAAGCTTGCGCCACAAGGCGAGCTTTGTACCTTACAATCTCATTTCCCTCATTACGCTTTCTAACTAATACCCATTTGTGACCAACTGGTTTGGTGTTAGGCGGTATTGGTACAACTTTGCCAAATACCTTTCTTTTCGCTCGAGAATCAAGTTATGCCTAGATCGCATCTTTCCATTTTAGCCAATTGGCTCTACGTTGGCATTCATCAACGGAGCATGGTTCGATGTCATCGGTCTCAATAATCTCACGCGTTACAGAGTACGCGAATACATCATCAATGATGATGGAGATTCTTTCCCACGTCCCATGTACACTAGTGTAATTTACAGAGATCTTTACGTTCTCAGGGATAGGTTCTGACATTGAGGCATCCCCCAATGATGTCTCTTGGACATAACCATAATCTGGAACATTCTCATGGGATGGATTTTGAGTATTGATGATCAAAGGATTTGTTTGTGCCTCATTCGCTCTCTTTCTAGGGCAAGTATCCTTTGAACCAACTTATTTGATGCCTAAAATGCAACTTACGCCCAACAAAAACATGGTCATCAAAGAATTGAGAAATATTTAAACCCGGAAATATCGTACCTCGGGGATCTTGAGCTAACTCAAATCGAATGGTTTATGGGTCACAAAAGTCACTTCCTAAACTAAAAGAAAGATTGTAAAATGGCTATGTGAGACACCAAGTCTCACACATGAATGGCTTAGGTCTCCCGAAGCCAAAAAGTAGCCAAGAACTCACCAAAATAAATTGGTAGGCTCAAGGCCTTATGGTACTTACAATGAAAAATGTGAGCAAATAATTGGGGGGATTAATTTTTGGTTTTGGAAATTAAAAGTTAGAAAATTAAAATTTGCAAAAAGGTAAAGTGCTAGAAATTTAAAGGTTTGGAAAACAATGGACAAAATTTGGGTACTAAGGCATCCACTCTAGCAATCATTTACCGTAACAACACAATTTTTTTGCACACAACAAAAGGGAAATGACGCAATCCCTATCTCTAAACCGGACTAGGGCCTTAGAGTAATAATGAAAATCCGGACTAGGGCATTCACATTCTCATAGTACAAAAATAATGTAAATCCGGGCTAGGGCATTCACATTCTCATCACACACACATCAAGACCAGACTAGGGCTCCTAACATGCATAAAATGGCATTAAGTCAACTTTTACAGACTAACAATTTGCTCACGACAACGTGCTCATTCATAAAATCAAGCCACTAATTAAATGAATTTTATGATGAGGACAAGAACTAGTCATAAAATTGGCCAATTTCTATAACAAATTCCCATAGAAAATTACGCAAAGTCATGAACAAAAACCACAACACACTTTCATTAAGCACCAAAAATTAATGTCATTACATGGTAAAAATTTCTAGGGCATCAAGCCCTAGACCCAAATAAGAAACTACTCACAATCCATCAACATACCCACAAAGAAATTCATCAATTACAAAAAATTAAAGCAAGAAGTGAGTAAAGAAAAGAGAGAGACCAACACTAATCACAAAAACACTAGAGAGTGAGCATGACTAGCTTGGAATTACACTCTCTCTTGTACCTATAAATCCGGAATTATGAAGAATTGATGAACTTTGGGTGAGTGATGATGAAGAATAGTCGAGAGGAGATGGAGTAATGGTAGAGAGAATAATGGGTAATGGAAGGAGTGTCTGGTGCAGCGCTGGAGGATGTCCAGAAGAATAGGGGTCGGCTCCTTAATTAAGGATGGGCGTCGGCTACTATTCGTGTCAAAGAGAGCAAAATGGGAGAGTGGGATATGGGCGACATGTGGCAGCTAGAGAGAGGAAGAAAAGGAAGAAAAAGGCAAAGAAAGAAAAAATAAATAAAGAAGAGGACGTGCTGCACATGTTAGACCAATTGCTAACGTCATGATGACGTCAGCGTGATGTCATATCCTTTTTTGTTTTTTCCTTCTTTAAATTCTTTCTTTCTTTCTTTCTTTCTTCTATTTTTTCTTTTCAATTCCTTTCTCTTCTTCGTGCATTTTCGCATATACAATTGGAGACAGATGCACTTGGATTCTGCTCCCTTGATGGCATTGACCACGGTTGACTAGCACCGACTATTTCGTCTTTTTGTTGGAAACTCCGAATTACTCCATTTTTGTGTCATTTTCTCTCGATTTCCGTGATTCTACTTATTACCTATAAATAAATAAAAATGAATTAATTACATAATAATTGACTTAAAGATGAGCACAATTCAAATATTTAAAGTGCAATTACACGCATTTCTATGCGTGTAATCACCAATCGGTCTACCACGCTTCCTTGTGGGACCTGCGGCCATAGACGCCACATCATTGACATTCTAGGCAATGACGCCATCTCCTGGTGTCACAGGAGTGACATTATGTCCAGTATTCGGGACATTGATCCTTGCAGGCACATTTGCAGCAGGTATGTGTGATCTAGTCACTTTGGCAACATCAAAAAACACATCAGCCAGAGTGTCTGCTACGTTCTGGAGCTCAATTATTCTTCGTACTTCAAGTTCGGACTGTGCGGTACGGGGATCGAAATAAGACATAGAGGGGATAGACCACGACAATTCTTGTCATTCCTATTGAACATCTGTGTTCTTATCTCCCCCTAATGATGAGAAGACTGTCTCATCAAAGTGACAATCCGCAAATCTAACGGTAAAGAGATCGCCTGTCAAGGGTTCAAGATAACGGACGATAGTTGGAGATTCATAGCCAACATAGATGCTCATTCGTCGTTGTGGACCCATCTTAGTATGTTGTGTGGCATAATAGGCACATAGATGGCACACCTAAAATTGTGTAAGTGCGAGACATCGGTTTCATACCCAGTCACTAGCTGTAATGCAGTAAGATTGGGTTGCAGTGGATCATAGACGAATTAGCGTCACTGCATGCAATATTGCATATCCCCAAGCAGAAACAGCGAGACTGGTGTGCATAACCAATGTCCGTGCTATCATCTGTAATCGTTTGATAATGGCCTCTGCGAGACCATTTTGGGTATGAACATAGGAACTGGATGCTCTACATCAATCCCCAGTGACATGCAATAGTCATCGAACGTTTTCGATGTAAACTCCCTAGCAGTATTAAGTCGAATTGACTTAATAGGATGATCAGGGTAGTGAGCCCGTAGACGGATAATCTAGGCAAGGAGTTTAGCATAAGCAACATTTTGAGAGGACAACAGCGCGACATGTGACCAGCGTGTCGACGCATCAACTAATACCATAAAGTATTTAAAAGGTCCGCATGATGGTTGAATTGGTTCACAAATATCCCCTTGGATTCTTTGTAAGAACGGAATGAGTATTTTGGTATCCTTTGCATAGGACGGTCTCGGTCCTAATTTCACGAAGGAACAGGCTTTGCAAAATGAGCGAGGGGCCTTAGAAGCAACCAATGATGATTTTGGTTGGGTCTGAGCGTCTATAGCGCTATTAGAAGAAAAATGTGTGACTACATCACCCATCATGGCATTGGAACCATGGAAAGTGGCATCCATGGTGTCTTGGCCATGGGGAGAAACATCCATGGCATCATAACCATAGGGAGGATCATCCATGGCGTCATGGCCATGGTTGGTGCCATTTATGGCATTGTCATAAGGGATGTGGGCGGCCCTTTGGTGGCCCAAGAGAGTTGTAACACCAAAGGTTGTGGTTGTTGCGGTCTTGCTAAGTCCGGGAATCAATTTTTGATTCTTGCTTCTTCTCACTCTGAAGAATGGATGTTAGTGTGAAGTCTTTAGTATACGGAGCATCATATCATGACCAGGATGTCCTAGTCGGTCATGCCAAAGCCAGTATGTGTCTGAATCCAAGAGATCATCTCTTATCACATTATTGGATTCAATTGGTCGAATTATAGTGACATAAAGTCCACTAGATTGACACATAAGCTTCTCTAATAAGATGCGCTTCCGTCCACAATCATTAGAGGTAATGCAAATGAACTATTTTTTTCTTCTCATTATGTGTTTCCGCAAGGAATCCGTTGGCTCTTATATCTTTAAAGCTCGATCAATAAGGTTCGATTGCCTTGGGAGCATAGAGAGCTTCTGCTACTTTAATCACTGTGCAATTTGGCAATAGGAATTGGACCATTCCATGTCCTTGAACAGAACCTGATGGCCCAGCCTTCGTAGTCACAGAGGAATATGTAGGCAACATCTCTAAGAATAATTGCCTATGGCGTAGAATGGTGTGCGTAGTCGCACTATCCGTAAGACATTGTAGTTCTCCAGAATCCATTCCTAACAGAAAAGCTCGTAATTAAAAGGAGTCATAAAGAAAAGAACTCAACTTTTATTAATAAGCCAAACAGAATTACATCATTGTTTCTTTGACCAAAGAAAATCTAATCCAATAAACTAGCTAATGCAAAACAATGGTAGTCGTCTAACTTCTTTTAGTAATTCCAATGCAAATGTGACCAGGTGAGTAGAGAGATATCGGTGGAGCAAGGCTCACTTAAGTACCACTAATCTCAAAACTTTCCTAGACATCATGCTTACATTGAGTACATCTACTTTGAAGAAAGACTAATATCATTGACATCTACTACAAAAATAATATGGCAATTGCCTACATCTCTTGGAAAATAAAAGGACTTAATCAAAATCGCCAGTTTCTTGGCCCTTGAAGTTGTCCACCCTAAGAGCAATGACATCCTCTTGATCTTCTTGCTCCATGTAGTGCGCCTCCCTTGCTTCACGATACGCCTTGTATGCATCTGCAACATTCTGGGATACTCTACATGCTTAGGCCCAATGTCCAGCTGATGCACATCGAAGACAAACATCATTATGGTCTGGTTTCCTTGATCGAGGCACCTTTGGGGCGTGATTTGGATGACCATTTCTCTTGGTGGCGTCACCACCATGGCCGGAGGCTCTGCTTCTCTCTCTCTCTTCACACGTTGACCTTTATGGTTCCGTGCACGCCTCTCTTGGTGATTTCCTTCCTCTTTAGGGCCAAAATATGGACCAGAACGTCCAGAATTGTCCCTACTCTTAGGGTTTTGCTCCTTGGGTCCTCCCTTATGGGCGCGACTATAGTTAGACTCCGGAATAGACTTGGTTCCCACGGGTCTAGCATTATAGTTTTTCACAAGGATATTGTCGGGCTTCTCAGCTACGTTCATGGCGCCAATGAGCTCATGAAACCTTGTGATACGTCCTGCATTCACATCAATCCAATAATTCTTTGAAATCATCAGGGCAGAGAAGGGGAAGGTAGAGAGAGTCTTTTCGATCAACATCATATCAGTTATGGTTTTGCCACAAAACTCCATCAAAGACTTGATACAAAGAGCTTCCAAATTATAATCAAGCATAGACTTGAAATCACAGAAGCGGAGGCTATGCAATCTCACTTCTAAATACGGAAGCAGGGAGTCACGAACGTTGCCAAATCGCTGTTTAAGTTCCACCCATAGTTTTCTGGGGTCTTCCTCATTGAGGTATTCACTTTGGAGCACATCATTGATGTGCCTTGTTATGAGAATTATTGCTTTAGCTTGATTTGCTTCAAAATCAGTAGCTTGCTCAATAGAGAGACGTTCTGACTAGGCTCTTGGATGGTTTCCAGAAGTCCATCAGCCTTAAGATCTTGGCGCACATCTCAGACCCACCTATGGTATCCTGAGCCAGTTGTCTCCAGTGGAACAAAGTTCAACTTGTTCAGGTTACTCATCCTGAAAAACAACACAAGATTATGGTTAGTTTCGGAGCGAAAAAGGCTACCACAAAAAACTATAAAATTTCTTAGCGTAGTCGCTTCCAAGAAATTAGGGATTTCTGAGCGTTTTCGCTTCCAAGAAAATCCTATTCCAATAGGGGTTTTGGATTAGAACGAAACAACGATGTATGTGGTCGATCGTTTTCTTCTCAACAAACTCTAAGTTTGGAGGACTCTACAAGCTCCAAGCTTGGAGTGAGCACAAACCCCCACAGTTCGGCTTTTGGTCTCTCCTATGAAGAAGAAAATGGGGGTAGAAGAAGGGAAGTTGCAAATCCCCAAGAAAAAAAAAGAGAAAAAGAATAAAAATTTCAAAAACTGGAACTTTTAGAAAAGTTTACCTTGAAAATTTGCCTGTAAACTGGGGGTCGGCGCTGAAGTTGCTGCGGGGAAGGTGAGTGTTTGCAAGGGTAGCGAGCTAGTGTGCGTGAGGACAGGCGAGTGTTCGCGGGGGAAGGCGAGCGTTCGCGGGGGAAGGCGACTGTTCGCGGGGGAAGGTGAGTGTTCTCGAGGGCAGCGAGGGAAGGCGAGCCTTCACTGGGAAAGGTGAGCGTGTGCGGGGAAAAGCGAGCGTGCTAGGGAAAAAACGAGTATTCATGGAGGCAGAAGGCAAGCAGAGCTTGTGGGCACTGCAGGGGCAGTGAGGCTAACTTGGTAGGGTTAGCGTTGAGTTGCGATGCAGGGGTTGCGGGGGCAGTGGTAGCGCCGCGCGAGGCTAATCTGATGAAGAATTTTTCAGTTTTTAGGTTTTAGTTTTTAAGGCTAAGGTTAGGGCTAGTGCTGATAACATGTTTTAGAGAAATGAGAATTGAGAGAAAATGGTTGTGTATTCTCATTGATAATAGAGGCCTCTTTATATAGAGGATTACAATGCATAGAGTCTGAATCATACAAGGAAAGATAATCATACAGTGAATAGGAATCTCTAGATTCTTCTAATTAAACCCTATTATCACTAGGTCAAGTAACCTAGAGTTTGGGCCAAACACACAATAAAGATTTACTTGAACACTTTCATTAAAAAAAAAATTAATCTTAGGAACCTTGGTTAGAAAATAAATTAAATTTTTTATTTCATGAAATCTTGTTTGACCTGTATTTAATTATGTAATCATGATGATATTTTTGACGATTTATTACAAAATGGTATAATATGAATGCAAAAATATGCATTCAATTGGATACAATTGAGAATGAAAGAAATACCATGTAGCAGGTATTGTGTAAGCCCCCTTTAGGATCTTTGTGTTTTACTTGAGCAAAATCAGAAAATAGATGAACTGAAAACAGAAACAACACAGCAGATTTTATAGTGGTTCAGCCAAAACTTTAGCCTACGTCCACTTCGTGATCTCTCTTGAGAGATTCACTAGCACTATGAAGAATTTAGGTGTTTACAAGTACTTATTGCAGATCCCTCAAACCCCTCAGACTAGTTCTTATCTCTCTATCACCTTGACTCTCAGTTTTCTGCACTTTCTGTCTTCTTATTCCAGAAAGCTGACTGCAGCCCCTATTTATAGGGCATAGAGGCTGCTGATACAACATGGGTTTAGGATTCCTAACCCTAATAGACTAAGCTTTTAATACAAATCCTAATAGAACTTGAAAGACTAACTTTCCTAGAACTTATAGAAAAGCTGCGCGCAAACCTCTTTCCTTTCTAGACTTGGATTTGAATTCTGAACCCTAATTTTCAGATTGTATCAATGAGCCAAAAACACAACAATCTCCACCTTGGTGAGTTGATACCAAAACAATTGCTGCAACCTTCAGGATGTCTTGAACTTCTTGAAGTAATCCCGAACAAACCTTCAAGAACCTTCACCTTGGCAAGACTCTTCTTGCCTCAACGCACCTCAAGTGAGGAGGTGCTCCACCACAACTCAGCATGTTGTGACACTGAGCAAGTTCAAGCAATGCTTGAACTTCTCTACAGCAACGGGCTTGGTAAGACAATCTGCAGCATTGTCATTTGTGTGAACCTTCTCCACAATAATATTTCCAGATTCTACCCAATCTCTGATCCTGTGATAGCGAACATCAATGTGTTTCGTCCTTGCATGAAACACTTGATTCTTTGCCAAGTGAATGGCACTTTGACTGTCACACTTCACTACCACGCCTTCTTGGTGAATTCCAAATTCACTTGCCAGCCCATTCAACCAAATAGCTTCCTTTGAAGCTTCTGTTAATGCCATATATTCTGCCTCAGTAGTAGATAGAGCTGTGACTGCTTGAAGAGTTGATTTCCAGCTCACAGGTCCTCCTCCACAAGTAAAAACATAACCTGTTGTGGACCTCCTTTTATCTAAGTCTCCTGCATAATCTGCATCCACAAAACCAGCCACACATGCTACTTCTTGTTTCCTCTCAAACATGATTCCAAGCTGCCTAGTCCCTTTTAAATACCTCAAAATCCACTTCACTGCTTCCCAATGGGGCTTACCCGGATTTGACATGACTTAGAGACAACACTCAATGCTTGAGCTAAATCTGGTCTTGTGCAGATCATCGCATACATGAGACACCCTACTGCACTTGCATATGGAACATCCTTCATCGCATCAATCTCTTCTTGACTTGATGGCCTTTGCTTTGCACTTAACTGATTATGTGCAGCTAATGGGATAGAAACAACCTTAGCTCCATCCATGTTGAAGCGTTCAAGTACCCTCAGAATGTACTTTTCTTGTGACAGCCAAATTTTCCCAGCTTTTCTATCCCGCCTTATTTCAATTCCAAGGATCTTTTGTGCAGCTCCTAGATCCTTCATGTCGAATTCAGCTCCCAATTTCTTCTTAAGCTCTTCAATTTTTGACATATCCTTGCATGCAATTAGCATGTCATCTACATACAAAAGTAGTAGAATAATCTCCCCATCTTCGAATACATGGTAGTAAACGCAGCAGTCATATAGACACCTTGTGTAGCCTATTTTCAGCATGTATGTGTCGAAACGCTTATACCACTGCCTCGGTGATTGCTTAAGTCCATATAGGGACTTCTTAACCGACAAACCAGATCCTCTTTTCCTGTTTCGACAAAACCCTCGGCTGCGACATATAAATGTCTTCTTCGAGGTCCCCATGAAGAAACGCAGTTTTCACATCCATCTGCTCAATCTCCATATCATACTGAGCTGCTATAGACAACAATAACCGAATTGAAGTGTGTTTGACGACCGGAGAGAAAATCTCGTCATAATCCACTCCCTCTTTCTGCGAATACCCTTTTGCCACCAAACGTGCTTTATACTTTATGGCATCAGCATCATGTATTCCTTCTTTCTTCCTAAACACCCACTTGCAGCCAACAAGTTTTCTTTCTTTGGGTTTAGGAACCAACTCCCACACGGAATTCTTATGCAAAGATTCCATCTCTTCTGTCATAGCACCAATCCAACCTGCCCGTTCTTCGCTTTCTATGGCATCTTGATAAGTAGTTGGATCTCCTTGACTTATACTCAGAGCATGACTCACATCTTCTTCCGGTTCGAATCCAAACCTTTGTATCTTTCTTGGATTCCTCTTAGGTTTGTCAAGTGCTATGCTTCTTTTAAATGTCTCAGGTGCTTGTGGGATAGGGGAATTTCGACCCCTCTGTGGGGATTGCTCCACCTGAGCCCTAACTGGTGACTGTTGTTGCTGCTCTGTTTCTTCAATAGCTCCTTGATCATTCCCTACTTGCTCAATTTGCTCCACCTGAACTTGGGAATCTTCATCCGATGGGTTAGCTAATGAAATCTTGATTGCTTCTTCCTCAACAACAGCCATCTTCTCCTTCTTGCTATTAACCTCCTCATTCAATGGCATAGTCTTCTCATCAAAGATTACATCCCTGCTGATCACCTTTTTGTCGTTGACTATATCCCACAACTTATAACCTTTCACCCCTTTTTCAAAGCCGATGAACAAGCACTCATGGGACTTTGGTTTCAGTTTGGTTCTTTCATCGCTGGGAATATGTGCATAAGCACTGCAACCAAACACTCTCAAGTTGGAATAATCAACGGGCTTTCCAGACCATACCTCCTCTGCACACTTGAAATTAATAGCCCTAGAAGGTGATCGATTAATCAAATAACATGCATGATTAACCGCTTCTGCCCAAAAAGTTTCAGGCAACCCCGCATGAAGTCTCATGCTTCTTTCTCTCTCCATGAGAGTTCTGTTCATCCTTTCTGCAACACCGTTTTGTTGAGGAGTCTTCTTAACAGTAAAGTGTCTTGTGATGCCTGCATCCTTGCACAGCTGTAAGAACTGATTATCTCTATATTCACCTCCATTGTCGCTTCTCAAACACTTGATTTTTCTGCCTGTTTGGTTTTCAACTTCAGCTTTCCACTCCTTGAACTTAGTGAAAACTTGGTCTTTAGTTTTCATAAAGTATACCCAGACCTTCCTTGAAAAATCATCTATGAAAGAGACAAAGTATCTGGCTCCACCCTTTGATTTTGTTGGTGTAGGCCCCCAAACATCTGTGTGAATATAGTCCAATACTCCTTTGGATTTGTTCTCACTGCTGCCCACATTGAACGTCACCTTGGTCTGCTTTCCGAGTGTGCAATACTTGCAAAATTCAAGATTGCAGCTCATTACACCTTCCAGCTGATCCCTTTTGTGTAATTCTTGCAACCCTCTCTGACTCATGTGCCCTAGCCGTTTATGCCAAAGCTCAGTCTTGTCTTCCTCCGTACAAACTGCAGCTCCACCTACCACCGTAGAACCCGTAAGTTTATACATGTTATCTGGTTGCATCACACTCCTCATGTAGACCATTTGTCCCTTTCCTACTTTGAGCTGTCCTTTTTCAGATTTATACCAAAATCCAGCCCTATCCAAAGTGCTCAATGAAATCAGATTTCTGCTCAATTTTGGGACATGTCGGACGTTTCCCAGCGTTCTGACAATTCCATCATGCATCTTGATCTTTACTGTTCCGATTCCCATGATTCTACAAGGTGAATCATCTCCCATCAACACTTCCCCGGTGTTCCTCTCTTCATATGTGTCGTACCAATCTCTGTGTGCACACATATGAAATGTGCAGGCTGTATCCAAGGTCCAATATTTAAGCGCGCTGGAGCTGGTTGTTACTGCGAGAAGTTCTCCATCGTCACTATAATTTCCAGCAACGACATTGGCTGACTTGGAACTTTCTCCTAACATCTGCGCTTTTCTCTCCTTCCATTGTTTGCAATTCCTTTTCCAGTGGTCAAGTGAACCACATTCGAAGCAACCATTCTTCTTTTCTTTGCCTTTTCCCTTGGATTTTGACCTGCCTCTTTCTTCAAATCCACCACCTCTATTCCTGGACCTTCCTCTCTCCTTGCCTCTGACATGAAGTCCCCGTGCTTGAGAACTTTCTTCATTTTTGTCCATTTTGACATATGATTCCAGGTTCTCACACACTTTAGAAAGTGTGATAGTATCTTTGAATATCATGGTGGTTTTGAAGTGCTTGAATGAAGGTGGAAGCGAATGAAGTAACATGACAGCCGTGTCTTCGTCATCCATCTTTGCTCCAACCTTCTCCAAGTTTGATATGCAATTCTGAAAATTGCATATGTGATCATTAAGATCATCTCCTTCCTCCATCTTGAGGCCAAAGAGCTGTTCCTTCAAGAGTAACTTGCTGCTGATAGTTTTACCCCTGTAGACGCTTTCAAGCTTCTCCCATGCTTCCTTTGCAGTCATATTCTCACCAATATGAAGCAAGACATTATCAGCAAGATGCAGCTCGATGGAGCTCTTTGCTTTCTTATTCTTCTTCGTATAATCTGCTTCAGTCATTATTGCAGGCTTATTTCCGATTGCCTCATCAACCTCTTGCTGAACCAGAACGTTCTTCATCTTCCTTTGCCAAAGCGTGAAGTTGTCCTTGCCATTAAAGGGCTTAATGGACGGTTTCACATCTCCTGCTTCGACAATGATTTTGCCGTTCACCATCGCAAAACACCTTGAGCCTAAGCTCTGATACCACTTATTGTGTAAGCCCCCTTTAGGATCTTTGTGTTTTACTTGAGCAAAATCAGAAAATAGATGAACTGAAAACAGAAACAACACAGCAGATTTTATAGTGGTTCAGCCAAAACTTTAGCCTACGTCCACTTCGTGATCTCTCTTGAGAGATTCACTAGCACTATGAAGAATTTAGGTGTTTACAAGTACTTATTGCAGATCCCTCAAACCCCTCAGACTAGTTCTTATCTCTCTATCACCTTGACTCTCAGTTTTCTGCACTTTCTGTCTTCTTATTCCAGAAAGCTGACTGCAGCCCCTATTTATAGGGCATAGAGGCTGCTGATACAACATGGGTTTAGGATTCCTAACCCTAATAGACTAAGCTTTTAATACAAATCCTAATAGAACTTGAAAGACTAACTTTCCTAGAACTTATAGAAAAGCTGCGCGCAAACCTCTTTCCTTTCTAGACTTGGATTTGAATTCTGAACCCTAATTTTCAGATTGTATCAATGAGCCAAAAACACAACAGCAGGTAAGTCATAGGACCACAATTAGATTCATCTGGGTTACAACCAATATAGATGATGACTTTTGGACTTAAAATGAATTTTGTCTTTGTTGAAGGAAAACCTAATTTGTGTTTAGCCCAAACTCTAGGTTACTTGACCTAGTGGTAATAGGATTTAATTAGAAGGATCTAGAATCCTAATCAATGTAGAATTACTTTCCTTGTATGATTGAGATTCTATGCATTGTAATCCTCTATATAAAGAGGTCCCTATTATCAATGAGAATACACAGAAAATTTCTCCCAAATTCAGTTTCTCTACAACACGTTATCAGCACGAGCCCTAACCCTGAAACCCTAAATTCGTAGCCTTCAAATCCCAGAAACCTCAGCCGCCAAACTCAAAGATCTCAACCCCAGGAGTCCGAAACAGGCGGCCCCATCCCCAGAACCGGCCGGAAAACCACCGAACCGGCCACCGGAAGAAGCAAAAAGTTCTCCTGCCCGGTTCAAAGTCTTCCTCAACACCTCCTGCAGCCATACTTGACCTCCTGCAGCATCTCCACCACAGAAACCAGGAACCGAAAAAACCTCCACCCGAACCGGCCAAAAATCACCCGAACCGGCCACCAGAAAAGGTTAAAACCGAACCGGCAGAGAGAAAAGAAAAAAAAAAAAAAAAAGGGAGAAGACCAAGCCGAGCCGCCTAGTCGCCAAGCCATAATCATTCGGCCACGTCAGCACCACGCAGGCATCCAGTCAGCACCAGTCAGCCAGCCACGTCAGCCACCTGTGCCACGTCAGCAGACCGGTCAACCTGAGTCAACGCCGGTCAACTCTCTGGTCAAACACCGCCGGCAACTTTTCCGGCCAAATTCCGGCGACTTTCCGGTCAGCTACAATAACTCCTGCAGCTACAGTAATTTCCCCACAGCTACAGTAAATTTCCGGCGACGACTTTTCCGACCATCTTTTAAGGTATTTTTTTTCTAAAAGTTCCCGTTTTTGAAGTTTTTTTTTTCAATTTCTTCTTCTTTTCTCGGGGACTTCCAACATCCTTTCTTCTACCCCCCTTTCTTCTTCATAGGGGAGACCAATAGCCGAACTGTGGGGGTTCGTGCTCACTCCAAGCTTGGAGCTTGTAGAGTCCTCCAAACTTAGAGTTTGTTGAGAAGAAAACGATCGACCACATACATCGTCGTTTCGATCTAATCCAAAACCCCTCTTGGAACTGGATTTTCTTGGAAGCGACTACGCTCAGAAATTATATACTTTTTCGTGGTAGCCTTCTTCGCTCCGAAACTAACCCTATTTTCTTGTTGTTTTTCAGGATGAGTAACCTGAACAAGTTGAGCTTCACTCCACTTGAGACAACAGGCGCAGGATACCATAAGTGGGTCCGTGATGTGTGCCAGCATCTTAAGGCTGATGGGATCCTGAGTACGATCCAATAGCCAAGTCAGGACGTGCTTACTCCTCAACAAGCTGCTGCTTTTAAAGCAAATAGAGCTACAAGAGAGGCTAATGAAGCAAAAGCCATCATTCTCATGACAAGGCACATGAATGACGCGCTCCAAAATGAGTACCTCAATGAGGAAAACCCAAGAAGGCTATGGGTGGAACTCGAGCAGCGTTTTGGCAACGTCCATGATTCCCTGCTTCCAGACTTAGAAGTGAAATGGCATAGCCTTCGCTTCTGTGATTTCAAGTTTGTACTTGACTACAATTCGGAAGCACTTCGTATCAAGTCTATGATGGAATTTTGTGGACAAAACATCACTGATACGATGTTGATCGAGAAGACTCTCTCCACTTTCCCCGTCTCTGCGTTGATGATAGCCAAAAACTATCGGATTGATGTCAATGCTAGACGCATCACAAGATTTCATGAGCTCATTGGTGCCATGAATGTAGCTGAAAAGCACGACAACATACTTGTGAAGAACTATAACTCTAGACCCGTGGGAACCAAGTCAATTCCGGAGTTTAATTATAGTCGCGCCCCCAAGGGAGGACGCAAGGAGCGAAACCCTAAGAGTAGGGATAATTCTGGACGTTCTGGTCCATATTCTCGCCCTAAAGAGGAAGGAAATCGCCAAGATAGGCGTGCACGGAACTGTGGAGGTAAACGTGTGAAGAGAGAGAGAGGCCAAGCCTCCGGTTATGGTGGTAACGCTACCAAAGGTAATAACCGTCTACCAAACGCCCCCAGAGCGTCTCGATCAAGGGAATCTGACCATAATGATGCTTGTCTCAGATGTGGATTAAATGGACATTGGGCAAAGAAGTGTACTGCATCCCAGAATGTTGCAAACGCATACAAGATGTATCGTGAAGCAAGGGAGGCACATTACATGGAACAAGAAGATCAAGATGGAGATCTCGATCTAAGGGTGGAAGACTACAAGGATCAAGAACCAGAAACTGGCGATTTTGATAAAGTCTTTTTATTTTCCAAGAGATGTAGGCAATTGCCATATTACTTTTGTAGTAGATGCCAATGATATTAGTCTTTCTTCAAAGTAGGAGTACTCAATGTAAAAGTGATGTCTAGAAAGGTTTTGAGATAAGTGGTCCTTAAGCGAGCTTTGCTCCACCGACATCTCTCTACTTAACTGGTCACTTTTACATTGAACTTACCGAAAGAAGATAGGCAACTACCATTGTTTTGCATTAACTAGTTTATTGGATTAGATTTCCTTCGGTTATGAGAAACGTTGATGTAATTCCATTTGGCTTATTAATAAAAGTTGAGTTCTTTTCTTTATGACTCCTTTTTAATTACGAGCTTTTTCTTTTAGGAATGGATGAACTTCAATGTCTTGCGGATAGTGCAACTACGCACACCATTCTACGACATAGGCAACTATTCTTAGAGATGTTGCCCACATATTCATCTGTGACTACGATGGCTGGGCCATCAAGTTTAGTTCAAGGACATGGAATGACCCAATTCCTTTTGCCTAATGGCACCTTGATTAAAGTCACTGAAGCTCTCTACGGTCCTAAGGCAAATCGGACCTTATTGAGTTTTAAAGATATTAGAGCCAACGGATTCCATGCGGAAACGCATAGTGAGAATGACAGGACCCGCCCCGAATTTCACCCTGAAATCCGAGGTGGCCCTGTGGGGCCCACCTTAGGGATAACTCTACCAAAAATTCGGCAGAGTCACCTCTAAAATGGACTACCCAAAACCTGTAAAACACACAAAACACTACAAGCAAACCAACCTTATACTCCTGGAGCCACCCTGCTCCCAATTACCAACAACTCCCCTTTCACAAAACACAAAACTCAAAAATACTAATCCCAAAGATTAAGCAGAGCAATACTACTATACACAGGGATATAACAGAAGAGTAAAGGATCAAGTGATCCTACACTGCGGAAGTAGTGACAACTATGCCTCAAATGTCATGTACGCCCAACCTCCACTAATTCGCCTGCAAACTGGGCATTAGAAACCGAAAGGCCCAGGGGAAAGTAGACGAAAAACGTTAGCGTGAGTGGACAAAAATAAACAATTTAAAGGAAAAAGGATTTCATACTTTCCCACATTTATTCTCTTTAATAACCGATGCATGCAACAATTAGAAAAATACATTTAGCTTTAAATCCAAGAATTCCAAACGATAAATCGACTAGCCTTGCTAGTCACCACATTTGAAAACTATATCGTAAAACCGAAATCTCATTTCTCAGTAAAATAAGACCAGCCCCGCTGGCTACAGTGAAAATCGGACTAGCCCCGCTAGTCAAGCAACGATAAAATATGGGGAAGAAGTTTCACCATACAAAAGAAGGGAGCCTTATTGGCTCGGGTCGGAGTGTCCCACACTCTAGAGCATCCCATGCTCTCCTCTACTCACCTACGAACACATAGTAAGTAGGGAGGAGTACTAATAGGCTAGCCAGTAATATAATATATATATAACGACCCTGGGTATGGTGGTTAAAAACCGATAAATCAATAAAGCTTCCCCATGTCCCACGTATAAAGACAACACAGGTACGATTCCCAACCGTACCCGGAAATACTCAAAGAGTCGTATAAATTAACAGCGTGTCCCACACGCTAAAGAAGTAAGTAGATTGTCAATGAGGCATTCCCAATGCCAAAAATCGAATAAATAAACAAGAATTTATTCCATCGAAATCCCATTTCGAAAATCTTTCAGAAATCTCAAATCGACGATTATAAAGATAATATAAACAGTATAAATCTCGAAAATCACATCGAAAATCAATTCGTCGAAAATCAACATCATTTATAATTTCGAATCCGAGCATAACATCTTCATAACCAAAACTCACAACCGGTAACAAAACATAAATACTTCATGAGAATCATTATTTAAAAGTAAATCCATGAGATAATTCGCAATTATCTTTATATGCTCGGAAAATACGTTAATAAAATAGAACAAGCTTTAATAAATAAATGCATGCATCACTTATTTAAAACAAACGTCCACTCACAGTACTATTGGGCAACCACGCAAACGAGTTCCTTCATCTAGCCGTAGCTCGCGACATTGCCCTGTACACAATTATATTTCCGTAAACGGCAATCCGATAAAATAATTACGAACTTAAACGAAATCCGAAAATCCCTATCTCCAATACTTCTCAAATTCAACCCAATCTCTTCCACAATTCCAATTCCTCAATTTACATATTCCATAATGAAAACGAGGGAAATCCGACCGTCGGATTTCCCATAATTCCACCACAAAACTCCAAACTTCAACAATTCACAAACAATTCCAAACTCCTCCAAAATTCACCAAACTTCACATATAAGCTCTATGATAATTATAGAATTTAACTAGCTAAAAATTGAAATTTATAAACTACCCTAGCCGCCGCTACCACCGCCCACAGTGGCGGCGCCGCCGCCACCATCTCCGATGGCCACCAAAATTTGGCAGTAGCACCTTCTCAACACACTGATTCAACTTCTCAACTACAACATTCCCAAATAACAATTAAAAACGGCCGAAATCGATCAATGAACAAAAACCCAGAAATCCTCAAGAACCCTAGAATTTCAATTCGTGATTCGGCATCTACACAACAAATCGTGATACAAGGCCATAGGGGAAATGATCAGTGATGAAAACCGAACCTTCGACGGCGAGATGGGGACCGGAGGTGGCCGGTATCGCCGGAAATCGGCAAAAACTTCAAACTGCAGCCGGGGGAAATTTGGCTTCGATCCGAGCTTTTCCGGTCAAATCGTGGAAAACAAGGTTGCTAGGGTGCTCGGAGGGAGGAGGCGCTCCTCTGGTGACCGGTGGCATGCCGGTTGGTGGCCGGATCGCCGGAAATCGGAGGGAGAAAGGAAAGGGTCGAACCGGAGAAGAGAGAGCTCGGGGGGGAGGAGAGAGAAAGAGCTGGGTGGGTTTCCGGAAATGGAAACCTACCCTGGGTAAATTTCTATTTAATCAAAAATTACCATGAACAGTAACTTCACATTCTTAGCCATAACTCTCGCATACGAGCTCCGATTTTTACGTACTACATATGCACGCGCTCGGTTTAACGTCCTCTACAACTTCCATGAAGAACATTTTCTCAAATTTTGACCCGAACAAAAAGTCAACTTTTAGGGCCACTAAAAGTACTAAACCGAAAGTAAAAGTGAAAGTAAAGGTCGTTTACCGTCCAAATGACTATTAAACACGTGGATTTAGGTTCGGGACGTTACAATCTCCCCCCCTTATAACAATTTCGTCCTCGAAATTTCATACTGTTAAATTAGAGGTAGCACACATGTACTAATCTGCAATGCAACATCCTCAACGAAGGTAGTACTCAGATCATAACAAAGTGGGGATGATATCGCACGATCGATATGCAAGTCTGCTCAACTCATGCAGAAACTAACTTTAGATCTAGTCCAAGAGGTGGCCAAATAAAATAAGGGAATCGACATATAAAAAGGAACAGTCCTCAAGCAGAAATGTGACCAGTCACTGTAATCTTGAATACCGTATAAGGAATAATCGTCTCGCCCATCAAGAAAACCAAGATGTGGAAATAACGATACAACCCACAACCAGAATGAACTTCTTTTCATAGTCCACAAAAGACTAATCAAAACAATATCTCAACCAATGTTTTCAAAACCTTGAAGCTTGTCGACTCATCCTTGATCAAATTTTTCTCTTACAATCACAAGTCAACTACTTGACAACCCCAAAGATTTTTCCTATAATCCCAACTACCCAAGCAAATCAAAACATGCTTATAGTTCAGATAGCACATGGTATTGACATCCCAAACTATTCGGTCGAAATAGTAGCATTCGTAACCTCTTCAAATACGTCACACAGTGAAGATCCACCCCGTTCTCCAATAATATTGTGATAATATATCAATTCCATACTTTTCTGACTCAAATGTGTTTCAAGGAATCTACTAATTACCAACGTCCCCAATCAAAACTGCTAAAATTCCTCACATGATAATACTTACGGTACGCAACGAGTACCCAGTCGTTCGAAATTCGGTGGAAAGCAAAACCATTACTACTCACTCTACTCCAGCCCAAAAAAACTCAAATCCAGGAGGAGATGCATCACTAAAATTGTTCTTAACAAATGATACACTTCTTTAATAATCATAAGTCAGAAATCTGGTTAAATTCATGTCGTTCTCGCTGTCCTCTAATGCCACAATTGATAATTCTACTTCATATGCCAATGAAATTCTCACAACCAAAACACCACAATCTGTATTATAAGATACTTGACTGGAATTCTGATCAAACTTAAATAAAATAGCATCCTTAGATAACTAGAAAAACTCTCCCTCATAACTGCTCCACCTGTTCCAAGTAGAACATTTCCAACCATCTGTCCGACATCACCTCATAACAATTCTACTACAGGTATGACATTATAGAAAAGTTCTAAATTCTGTATGTGTCAAATCCTCTAATGGACACATACCTCTGATGGACTAACCAACAACACTAGAAATTTCTCCAAATCTGATCCCAATCTTGACCAACAGGAAAAGAAATTCAACATTTACAAAGGAAAAATCCTCAAGCTGGAATCTAGTCAGAGGCAACAATCCCAACAAAATTCACAGCATCCCTTGTTGACTCAACAGTTTTAAAGTATAGATATGCCCTCAAGCATTACCAAAAACTCTTAGCCACTGCTAAGCAAAAATTCGTAAAAACTCTTTTGCTCAAAACAACCTGGAGAGAAAGTCGAATAAGAGCCCAAATAGAAAAACTCAAAGTCACTTAATTAAACAAATAACACTTTGTGTACCACAGAAACGGAGTCTACTTCTCAAGATAGGAAAATATGATATCGAAGAGGTTCATTGTCTGATGTTACAAGAATCACTAGAAATCAGTTATGTAAAACAACGTGAACTTGCAAGTACTAGAATATAGCCAACTCCTTTTATTTAACTTAAGGCCAAAACTGATAAACAACAATTGCCCTTACCGAAAAGAGGATAAGATAACCACGAATCCACTCCTCAATCGACGCTTAACTTATAAAATTTCAGCTACAACAAGAATTCCTATGACTTCCCTGTGCTAACCAAAATTGCACCAAAAACTTTCCAAATCTTCTCACCAAGAATTATTCCAATAACATAACTCAATCATAGTAGCTCAACAATTAGTACTTAAATATCTATTGAACCCTTGATAGAACATAAGCCCAATCAATTTATTTCAACTCAACTCCTACTTCCTGTTCAAGTCGTCTTAACTTTAGATAAGTGGTGACTAGATTTCACTCATACCAACAACTTCCTATACATTTCCAATTAAAGGTCACCAGGGTGGCAAAGTTCGCTCAATTCCTCCAAAGAAATCCATTACACATAATCGATTCAAGCAATAATCAATCCCCCAAGGTAGCTAACACAATTCACAAGATCTTTCCTTTATATAAGTCATAAGACACCCGTCCAACATCTTGTAGCACACCAAGCGATATCCGGATCCGAACGTGGTCCCACCACAATAATGATCCAATTTCCTCAAAGTAATCATCATTGAAGTACATCACTTAAAAGCATGCTACAATACCTTCCACCCAAAATAACAAGAGTCCGATCAAACCTTGACTTAAAATATTTCCGGAGCTAACTGAAAACTTATTTCCTTAGAGTTATTACACCAACCGCTAATATCTTATCACAACCCATTCGTCCGGCAAACTTCCACTAAGAGTTTATCACAATTCAACCTTCAAGGCTCCGTGATTCAAAACTCGAATCAGATTCCGTATCACAAAGTAATTCCGTTTGAACTTCTAAGAACACCCAACTATGTCACTAACACTATTCCCCACAACCGTTTCACTCATAAATAGATAAGCAAAGGAATCCATTTGCATAATACCACATACGAAGAGTTGATTCCAACTCTCCCAATTATTTTCCGACCAAAGTCGTAACTCTATTATAAAACCTTAAGCATTCTTCCGATTCTTGCACTTCAAGCACATATCAACTGTAAAAGCCCATTCTTGTTAATCTCCCTACTCGCTACCATCCAAGACTCAGGTAGACAAAACTAAAAGTCATGGTATCAAAAATCAATCTCTTTTATTCCGAGCAAAACTATGCTCATACACCTTGGTTAGGTCAACGACCCAAATCGACAATTGTTAAAAAATCTCATTCTACTTACAAGTCTCATTTACTATTATCACTTCTCACTTACCAACATCAGTGACCATAGCCACTTGAAAACACAACCTCTAGACATAACAACCCAGAATAATTATTTAATTTTCTCTATAAATGGTTTCCAACACTGAGGTTCCCAAAGAACCACCAAAAACTTCCAATAATATTTCAAATGCTACTTAACAACCAATCACATCACAAAACATCTTTCCCGAAACTTGGTTCAAAGTCAGAACCACCATTATTACCAAGTCCATTTCCACCCACAATCCTGATTTCCGAAGCAATCATATCATCTAGAGACAGCCCAAAGCTATTGTCGCTCGTCTCAGACACTCAAACACAACTCGAACTCTGGTTTCCGCACCTTAATCCCTGCCCCAACAAACTTGTTGGCATCAAAGAAAAGACAACCACAACATTTTCCTCGAATCACATTTCGTAGCACAATTCGAAACTGTAGAGTAGTTTTACTCTACCATCACCAGGGATAGGCGCAAGATAGTTAACCAATCGAATACGCAAAGAAAGTCCTAGGAGGTCGGCGTACAAGAGGCATAGCACCAGAAGAAAACCAACTGACTTTGTACCTTACACACTTGATGAATACCACAGCACCGAAGAGTACACGATGGGGAACCGCTGCAGTCGGGCCATCACTCGAGAGGTACTGGGCAACACCAAGCATATAAGGTAACAGAATAGAAACGAGTCTACAGAACCTAACAACCTAATGCTCTGATACCAAATTGACAGGACCCGCCCCGAATTTCACCCTGAAATCCGAGGTGGCCCTGTGGGGCCCACCTTAGGGATAACTCTACCAAAAATTCGGCAGAGTCACCTCTAAAATGGACTACCCAAAACCTGTAAAACACACAAAACACTACAAGCAAACCAACCTTATACTCCTGGAGCCACCCTGCTCCCAATTACCAACAACTCCACTTTCACAAAACACAAAACTCAAAAATACTAATCCCAAAGATTAAGCAGAGCAATACTACTATACACAGGGATATAACAGAAGAGTAAAGGATCAAGTGATCCTACACTGCGGAAGTAGTGACAACTATGCCTCAAATGTCATGTACGCCCGACCTCCACTAATTCGCCTGCAAACTGGGCATTAGAAACCGAAAGGCCCAGGGGAAAGTAGACGAAAAACGTTAGCGTGAGTGGACAAAAATAAACAATTTAAAGGAAAAAGGATTTCATACTTTCCCACATTTATTCTCTTTAATAACCGATGCATGCAACAATTAGAAAAATACATTTAGCTTTAAATCCAAGAATTCCAAAACGATAAATCGACTAGCCTTGCTAGTCACCACATTTGAAAACTATATCGTAAAACCGAAATCTCATTTCTCAAGAAAATAAGACCAGCCCCGCTGGCTACAGTGAAAATCGGACTAGCCCCGCTAGTCAAGCAACGATAAAATATGGGGAAGAAGTTTCACCATACAAAAGAAGGGAGCCTTATTGGCTCGGGTCGGAGTGTCCCACACTCTAGAGCATCCCATGCTCTCCTCTACTCACCTACGAACACATAGTAAGTAGGGAGGAGTACTAATAGGCTAGCCAGTAATATAATATATATATAACGACCCTGGGTATGGTGGTTAAAAACCGATAAATCAATAAAGCTTCCCCATGTCCCACGTATAAAGACAACACGGGTACGATTCCCAACCGTACCCGGAAATACTCAAAGAGTCGTATAAATTAACAGCGTGTCCCACACGCTAAAGAAAGTAGATTGTCAATGAGGCATTCCCAATGCCAAAAATCGAATAAATAAACAAGAATTTATTCCATCGAAATCCCATTTCGAAAATCTTTCAGAAATCTCAACTCGACGATTATAAAGATAATATAAACAGTATAAATCTCGAAAATCACATCGAAAATCAATTCGTCGAAAATCAACATCATTTATAATTTCGAATCCGAGCATAACATCTTCATAACCAAAACTCACAACCGGTAACAAAACATAAATACTTCATGAGAATCATTATTTAAAAGTAAATCCATGAGATAATTCGCAATTATCTTTATATGCTCGGAAAATACGTTAATAAAATAGAACAAGCTTTAATAAATAAATGCATGCATCACTTATTTAAAACAAACGTCCACTCACAGTACTATTGGGCAACCACGCAAACGAGTTCCTTCATCTAGCCGTAGCTCGCGACATTGCCCTGTACACAATTATATTTCCGTAAACGGCAATCCGATAAAATAATTACGAACTTAAACGAAATCCGAAAATCCCTATCTCCAATACTTCTCAAATTCAACCCAAATCTCTTCCACAATTCCAATTCCTCAATTTACATATTCCATAATGAAAACGAGGGAAATCCGACCGTCGGATTTCCCATAATTCCACCACAAAACTCCAAACTTCGAAAATTCACAAACAATTCCAAACTCCTCCAAAATTCACCAAACTTCACATATAAGCTCTATGATAATTATAGAATTTAACTAGCTAAAAATTGAAATTTATAAACTACCCTAGCCGCCGCTACCGCCGCCCACAGTGGCGGCGCCGCCGCCACCATCTCCGATGGCCACCAAAATTTGGCAGTAGCACCTTCTCAACACACTGATTCAACTTCTCAACTACAACATTCCCAAATAACAATTAAAAACGGCCGAAATCGATCAATGAACAAAAACCCAGAAATCCTCAAGAACCCTAGAATTTCAATTCGTTGATTCGGCATCTACACAACAAATCGTGATACAAGGCCATAGGGGAAATGATCAGTGATGAAAACCGAACCTTCGACGGCGAGATGGGGACCGGAGGTGGCCGGTATCGCCGGAAATCGGCAAAAACTTCAAACTGCAGCCGGGGGAAATTTGGCTTCGATCCGAGCTTTTCCGGTCAAATCGTGGAAAACTAAGGTTGCTAGGGTGCTCGGAGGGAGGAGGCGCTCCTCTGGTGACCGGTTGCATGCCGGTTGGTGGCCGGATTCGCCGGAAATCGGAGGGAGAAAGGAAAGGGTCGAACCGGAGAAGAGAGAGCTCGGGGGGGAGGAGAGAGAAAGAGCTGGGGTGGGTTTCCGGAAATGGAAACCTACCCTGGGTAAATTTCTATTTAATCAAAAATTACCATGAACAGTAACTTCACATTCTTGGCCATAACTCTCGCATACGAGCTCCGATTTTTACGTACTACATATGCACGCGCTCGGTTTAACGTCCTCTACAACTTCCATGAAGAACATTTTCTCAAATTTTGACCCGAACAAAAAGTCAACTTTTAGGGCCACTAAAAGTACTAAACCGAAAGTAAAAGTGAAAGTAAAGGTCGTTTACCGTCCAAATGACTATTAAACACGTGGATTTAGGTTCGGGACGTTACAGAGAACGGAATAGAATTCCTTTGCATTACCTCTAATGATTGCGGAAGAAAGCGCATCTTAGAGAAGCTTATGTGTCAATCTAGTGGACTTTATGTCACTACAATTCGACCTATTGAATCCAATAATATCATAAGAGAAGATCTCTTGGATTCAGACACATATTGGCTTTGGCATGATCGACTAGGACATCCTGGTCGTGATATGATGCTCCGTATACTAAAGACTTCACACGGACATCCATTCTTCAGAGTGAGAAGAAGCAAGAATCGCAAATTGATTCCAGGACTTAGCAAGACTGCAACCATTGCAGCATCTGGAACTGCAGCTGTCTTGGGGCGCCACAAGACCGCCCACGTCCCATGTGATGACGCCATTAATGGCGCCAACCATGAGCATGACGCCATGGTTGTTCCTCCTAGTAGCCATGACGCTACACACACCGCTTTCCATGGCTCTAACGCCATAATGGGAGATGTAGTCACACACTTTGCTTCTAATAGCGCTACGGACGCTCAGGCCCAACCAAAATCCTCATTGGTTGCTTCTAAGGCCCCTCGCTCTTTCTGCAAAGCATGTTCCTTCGGGAAATTAGGACCGAGACCGTCCTACGCAAAGGATCCCAAAATACTTATTCCGTTCTTACAAAGAATCCAAGGGGATATCTGTGGACCAATTCAACCATCATGCGGACCTTTTAAATACTTTATGGTATTGGTTGATGCGTCGACACGCTGGTCACATGTCGCGTTACTGTCCACTCGGAATGCTGCTTATGCTAAACTCCTCGCCCAAATTATCCGTCTACGGGCTCATTACCCGGACCACCCTATTAAGTCGATTCGACTTGATAATGCTGGGGAGTTTACATTGAAAACATTCGATGACTATTGCATGTCACTGGGGATTGATGTAGAGCATCCAGTTCCCCATGTTCATACCCAAAATGGTCTCGCAGAAGCCGCTATCAAACGACTACAGATGATAGCACGGACATTGGTTATGCGCACCAATCTCCCTGTTTCTGCTTGGGGATATGCAATATTGCATGCAGCGACGCTAATTCGTCTACGACCCACTGCCACTCAATCTTACTCTGCGTTACAGCTAGTGACTGAGTACGAGCCTGATATCTCGCACTTACGCATTTTTGGGTGTGCCATTTATGTGCCTATTACGCCGCCACAGCGTACTAAGATGGGTCCACAACGACGAATGGGCATTTATGTTGGATATGAATCTCCAACGATCGTCCGCTACCTTGAACCCTTGACAGGCGATCTCTTTACCGCTAGATTTGCGGATTGTCACTTTGATGAGACAGTCTTCCCGTCGTTAGGGGGAGATAAGAACACAGATGTTCAACAGGAACGACAGGAATTGTCGTGGTCTGTCCCCACTATGTCTCATCTCGATCCCCGTACCGCACAGTCCGAACTTGAAGTGCGAAGAATAATCGAGCTCCAGAACGTAGCAGACACTCTGCCTGATGCGTTTTCTGATGTTGCCAAAGTGACAAGATCACACATACCTGCTGCAAACGTGCCTGCAAGGATCGATGTCTCAAATACTGGACATCACGCCACTCCTGTCACACCAGGAGATGGCGCCATTGCCCAACATGGCAATGATGTGGCATCTATGGCCGCAGGTCCCGCAAGAAAGCGCGGTAGACCAATTGGTTCGAAGGATACTCGCCCTAGAAAGAAAGCGAATGAGGCACAAACAAATCCTTTGATCATCGATACTCAAAATCCGTCCCATGAGAATGTTCCGGATTATGGTTATGTCCATGAGACATCATTGGGGGACGCCTCAATGTCAGAACCTATCCCTGAGAACGTAGAGATCTCTGTTAATTACACTAGTGTACATGGAACGTGGGAAAGAAACTCCATCATCATAGATGATGTATTCGCGTATTCAGTGGCGCGTGAGATTATTGAGACCGATGACATCAAACCACGCTCCGTTAATGAATGCCAACGTAGAGCCGATTGGCCAAAGTGGAAAGATGCGATCCAGGCAGAACTTGATTCTCTAGCGAAAAGAAAGGTATTCGGACCAGTTGTGCCAATACCGCCCAACACCAAACCAGTTGGCCATAAATGGGTATTCGTTAGAAAGCGTAATGAGAAAAACGAGATTGTAAGGTACAAAGCTCGCCTTGTGGCGCAAGGTTTCTCACAACGCCCTGGAATCGACTACGAGGAGACCTATTCTCCCGTAATGGACGTCATTACGTTCTGCTACCTTGTCAGTTTGGTAGTTTCCGAAAAACTGAATATGCAGCTTATGGATGTGGTTACTGCGTATCTATATGGGGATCTAGATACAGAGATATACATGAAGATTCCAGACGGAATTCAATTACCCAAATCAAGTGGCTCTAAATCACGGAGCGCATTTGCGATTAGATTGAGACGCTCACTATATGGATTGAAACAATCCGGACGGATGTGGTATAACCGTCTAAGTGACTACTTGATTGGAAAGGGATATGTCAACAATGAACTATGCCCATGTGTGTTCATAAGAAGGACAAGTTCCGGATTTGCAATAGTAGCGGTTTATGTTGATGACATGAACATAATTGGCACCCTTAAAGAGTTAAGGGAAACCGCTGAACACTTGAAATCCGAGTTTGAGATGAAAGATCAAGGAAAACACGGTTTTGCCTCGGTTTGGAACTCGAGCACCGTAGAGATGGTAACCTTGTTCATCAATCAGCTTATACCCAAAAGATGCTTAGGCGTTTCAACACTGATAAGATTAAGCCTTCAAGCACCCCAATGGTCGTCCATAGTCTTGATCCAATGAAGGATCAATTTCGTCCAAAAGATGACGATGAAGATGTGCTAGAGGCGGAAGTGCCCTACCTAAGTGCAATAGGCGCATTATTGTACTTGGCACAATGCACAAGACCGGATATCTCATTCGCAGTGAACTTGCTAGCTAGATATAGCTCTGCGCCAACACGACGTCATTGGACTGGTGTTAAAGATATCTTTCGATACCTAAGTGGTACGATCGATATGGGCTTGTTCTATTCCTATAGAGAGATGATGGATTCGGACCCATCAAGTGCCAGGAACGCCACACACGGTGGACCGCGTTCCCTATCCCAACCCAAAATGATATAAGTGTTTTGGAAGGTTTTGCTGATGCTGGGTACCTCTCTGACCCACACAAATGTCGCTCCCAAACTGGTTATGTTTTCACCATGGGAAATACCGCAATATCTTGGAGGTCTACAAAGCAGACCTTAGTCGCTACTTCTTCGAATCATGCAGAGATTATTGCTCTTCACGAAGCAGTCCGTGAATGTATATGGCTTCGATCCATAGTTACTCATGTTCGAAGCAATTGTGGTTTGAAGTCTACCACAGATGAGCCAACGAGCATTTATGAGGATAATGCTGCTTGCATTGAACAAATGAAGCAAGGCTACATCAAAGGCGACAACACCAAGCATATATCGCCAAAATTCTTCTACAATCAGCAACAACAGAAGCTCCTCAAGATCAAGGTGAACCAGGTTCGATCTGAGGACAATGTGGCAGACTTGTTTACTAAGTCATTGCCCAAATCCACGTTCGAGAAACATGTGGCAAGAATTGGCTTGCGGAAATTATCTGAACTCCCATGATCGTAGTCATCAGGGGGAGGTGCGGACATCAGGGGGAGATGTCTACATGTTCGTCTCGAATCATGAAGGGTGTGTTGTGCTCTTTTTCCCCTTCGACCGAGGTTATTTTTGTCCCACTGGGTTTTTGTTACTCGGCAAGGTTTTTAACGAGGCAACGAGAGAGCACCGCGTTTGGGCAACACAAGGGGGAGTGTTGAAGGAAAACCTAATTTGTGTTTAGCCCAAACTCTAGGTTACTTGACCTAGTGGTAATAGGATTTAATTAGAAGGATCTAGAATCCTAATCAATGTAGAATTACTTTCCTTGTATGATTGAGATTCTATGCATTGTAATCCTCTATATAAAGAATTATCAATGAGAATACACAGAAAATTTCTCCCAAATTCAGTTTCTCTACAACAGTCTTATTATTTTTTTAGTTACAATTGAGGCAAGAGGCCCAAAGCAATGGAACAAAACAAAAGACTAGCCCAATATTTGGCCCTTTTAGGACAATATATTCCAACTACGTCATCAAGAATGACTTCAAAAACAATGTTGAAGGGCTCCTGAAGATGCATATTCTGAGAGTAGTAGAGACATCTCTCTCTCTCTCTCTCTCTCTCTCTGGATAGACTGGATTTGACTATGAGAAAATTACTGTAACAAATGTTTACAATTCCAAAAAAATTTCCCAAGGGATGAAACTCAGTGTCTTCGTCAAGTAATAAATTGACCAAAACTAAAGAGTTATTAATGAGAATTCTGACTAAGCCACTTACAGAAGAATATCTGATAAGGCTACATGCACTAATAGTACCATTTCTAGCTCTCGAGCCATCAACATTAAGCTTAAAATGACCCTCAGTAGGTTTGCACCAGGATAACATTTCTAAATGGACCTTTCTCTGATTAGGAGGTATCTGTTTAGCCCTAATCCATTCCTTGGCATGGTTCAGAAATTAGAAGCGCATCAAATATATTGAATGGGATGCAAAAATTCTGTTAAAAAATGCTCTTACACCTCCACTACCAAATGAAACCAACAACAATAAGTGAAAAGATTTTCTAGTGCATATCATGTTTTTTAAAAAAGATTTGAAGAGATCCAGCCTGCCCAGTTCAATGTAAAAGTAGCTCTCATGATAGAGGGAATGTTAAAAGCTTGTCAAACTTCCCTTGCTCTACGGCAGGCTCTTAATAAATGTAGTAAAAATTCTTCTTGACCAACGCAGTTATGGTTATGGCAGTGAGGATTTGGCCAAGTATGCCACTTTGGGAGCATTTGTCCCAAAACTTAGCAGTAGCCTTTCCATTAAAAGCATTCCCGCATCAATTCTGTAACATAGGCAATAACCGACCAAATGTTGGAACAATTTTTTGGTTTTGGTAATTGTGTTGAATAAGAGTCATCCCAAAGATTTTTTTTTTTGGCAATGCATTCCAAAGGTATTTACCATAAACCATTTTCTCCTTAAAATATTCTCTAGCTTGCCTTAACAAGTATGGCTTTAATTCATGTCAGTAGCTTTCTTGAACACTTCTATTTCAGCATTTTAGTTTATGACACACTTGTCCAAGCTTTGGTCAAATCAATTTTCCTTTGACCTTTAAACTTTAGTACTCCTACATTTATAAATGATATCAAGCAGTGAAGCAGGGATTCAAAAAAAAAAAATCAAATACATGGTGACTCATGATTTCAAAAATCATAATCAAATATGTTAATCACAATAGAGAGTGAATAAACTCGTTCACCAAACTGTATTATCATTTTCAAAATATAAATTGTATTATCATTTTCAAAATATATTGATCGACTTGAAGAAGAAAAAAAACATAATCATTTCAAGATTTCATTGTTTAAGATCCCAACGGATGATTATTCAAATACCATCTTTTGATGATATTCCGGCCTTTTACCTCCATTTAAATGCAGCCGAAGTACTTTCAAGGTCACTGGTCGGTTACTACGGAAAAGAAAAGAGGGAAAAGAGGTCACTTCTAAACGAGCTGGCCGGAAATAGAGGCTATTTCTAGTTTATATCCACCACACTCCTGGATATATAGTGTGATTAGTGACTATTTCTGGTGACAAAATGAGACCCATGAAAACTAATAACGAAACAAGAAAGCCAAAACACAAAATCCCTGAGCATGACTGGTTCGAGCAGCTCATGACCCTGAACAACGTAACTACACAACAAAGGTCTCTCTCTTCCTCTCATCCATAAGTCTAAATGAATTCATCTATGTTACTGTGATCATCATGGTTTTCATTCTTCAATAAGCCTTTGTTTTCTTCATCATCTTTCTCATTGCATTCAACCATTTCTACGCCAGTCAGCATCTTGGCCTTCAAAGCCTCGGCCTCCCAATCAGTCTTCACCAGCACCACATAGAGAATAGACACAACACAAGCTACCTGTGCAGACAACAAACCAAACCAAAGCCCGGCGAACCCAATCTTGAGCCAGAAAGCAAGTCCAACAGCCACAGGAGTGCCCACAAAGTAGAAAGAACCCAAGTTGATACGGGCACCCACGGCAGGGCGTGCGGTGCCGCGTAAGATGCCGCAGCCAGTTGTTTGGGGGCAGTTACCTAACTCACAGAGCCCCATAATTGGCATAACTGATGCAACCAAAAGTTTGACAAGCTTGTCCTGGGTGAACAGGCCAGCCCACCTCTGCCTAAGAATCACCGTCCATGTTACATTGATGATGCCAATCACAAAGGCACATCCCAAAGCAACCATCGCTGCAAGCTTGGCCTTATATGGCTTCCCAGCTCCCAGCTCGTTGCCAACCTACATCATTAAAACATGAAACAAAATTACATATGCATCATTTTCTTTTGGTACAACTTACAGAGACTAAAGAAGAAAGGGGTGCATGCATGGTTCTAAATTTGCCTTCAATCCTCCTCTATTCATCCTTTTGAACTACTTCTCATTGTTGTCAATGGGAGATCTAGTTTTATGCATTCTCCCTCTGAAGCAGTAAGTTGGGACCCTTGAGGGATAGATATTTACTCGATGTGCATCTAATGCATCCACTATGGTTATTTCAGAGTCTCCAAAATGGATTCCTCTTCTTCTATTTGAATCAGAGCATAATTAAGAAAAACCTAGATAAAATTTACAGGGATACTAATAACTCTTACCATCTTTTGTCAATGGAACTCCACACCAGAAATCCTTTTGGAAAATAAAAGATCCCGACATCCTAAATCCTAAAACTGCATATAAACCCTAGCCTGTTTCTCTAACAATAGGCACGGCTGGAGTAATTGATGACTGAAACTATGAGGTTGTTGTCACAGAAAACAGATGCAATAGTAGTAAATCAATAAGATAATCATTGTCTTATCAACAAGATTGTGATCATGACCACTACGCTACATATTCATATTTTTTGGGTCCCAACTCTAAAATGGTGTAATGGGTGTAATAGTATATGCAGGTCTTGGTGAGAAATTGCCTGCGCCTGCTAGTTCACTTTGTTTTGTTGGTTGAATGGGACTTCGTCATAGAAGTGGTGGGAGGGAGCTTTAAGAAAAAAGGAGCAATAGTATAAGTAGTGGCATGGCATGGCATGTCCTATTATAAGTTTGTCCTATCATGCACATTACATTACATCACACGAGTGACCTATCTGGATCAATTTAAGTGATGAAATCCCACAAGAGATCCAAAAAAAGAAAGCAAGCATATCTCCCATGAAACCTTTAGTTCCACTATGTACATGAATTGGGAATATATGCACTCTGATTGCCTTTTTTTCCCCTTTCTTTCTATATATATGGTCATTTAAAAGACAACTAATTAATTAATAAACCACACTATCACAACTCAGAAACCAAAGAATTTGCTCTGCAAAGAGAATTGTTGCAATATCATAATGAAACACATTCCTTAATAGTGGACCAGCCAGTTGGACCCATCAATAGACCAACAATACGACAAAATCACCACACAAAAATGTACAAGTGACCAAAAACAAATTGGAACAAACTTCAAACATTGGAGCCAATGCACTTAGAATGGTTCAAGAAATGAACGTAGGAGTGTGTGAGAAGCCATGAAGAAAACCCAGAAATACTGCAAGTGGATGAACAGAAAGATCCCACAAAATAAAGAAAATTATCTTGCATAGAGTGAAGCATAAAAGGAACAGAACCCAGAAAAAAGAAGACGTACATTATTGTCTGTCTGAGATATGATATGATATGATGTGATATGATATGACAGATTAGGGAACGAAAGGGAAGCTTACTCTGGCGGAAACACAGCCAGCTAGGGCCATGGGCACAGTGTACATCATGGATGTGGTCTGAATAAGAATCCCGGTGGCGGCGACGGCCAGAGTTGGATTAGGCAAATAACCAGCCATGATTGTCACAATCTCATACCACCACCACTCCAAACATATTCCCAAGCAGCTCGGCACTGCCAGCTTCAACAGTGGGCCAAGTCCACCACACACCTCTCCAATCCCAGCCGTCCATCTCATCATCGTCATCCCCTTCCCCCACCACACGTATCCCGCCATGAGCACCACCATGTTGAGATTCGTCAGCACCGACGCCACCGCCACGCCGGGGACTCCCAGCCCCATCATCCTCACCAGCACCAGGTTCAGCGGCACGTGGAACGCCACTGCCACCAGAGAGCAGTACATCTGCGGCTTCGTCACCTTCTGCGACCTCAGGAACACCCGCAGCGGCTGCAGCAACGTGTTCGTCAACAGGTCCGGCAGAGAGTAGAGGCAGTACGTGGCCGCCATGCCCGTGATCGCTTTGTCCTGCCCTGCGAAAACCATGATCCTCTCGAGATTCAGCCACAACATGGAGATGGGTAACGCTGCGAGGACGAGGATGAGGACCATGCGCTGCAGGGAGCGAGTGAGGAGGTCCCAGTTCTTGTTGCCGTAGGCTTGGCTGCAGACGGGTTCGAGGCCCGAGGCGAGGCCGACCATGACAGAGTACCCGGTGATGTTGGTGAACCCGATGGAGAGGGCGCCTCCCGCGAGCTCCAGGCTGCCGAGACGGCCCAGGAATACTACTGACACCGCGGCTCGGACGAACACCAGACAGTTCATGGCCGTTATGGGAAGGGCCATGCCCCAGAGCTCTCCAACTTCTTCCATGACCTGAAAGGTTATTCCATGGTTAGAGAGAAACAGAGACGGGAATGAAAACAGGGAGATTGGGTTTCTGTTTTACCTGAGAAGCAGAAGGGTGCTTGTGGGAGAAGAAATCTTGGTCTTTCTCAGTTGCCATTTCTACTGCATGTGCAAGGCTTACTGTTGTTAATATGACAAGAAATCTGCAAAAAGAAAAAAGGTTAATTTCATCAAACAGTAGGTTAGAGAGAACCCAACAACTTGGGAATCAAATTTTCACAGACTTGCTTGATTATTGGAACAAGAATCGCGTAAATTTTTTTGGCACAAGACCTACTTTTTGTTAGCTTCTCTCTCAACCCAAAAACAGGGGGTAAAGGAGCAGAACAGGAAAAGGCTTAAAAATGCAGAGGACGGGGAAACAAATAAAGAGGAAGGAGCAGAAAGGTAGAAAACAGGGGAATTGGTTCGAGTGATTTCAGATGTCAATCAAAGCAAAAACTAGCAAAGCAAATTACAAAGTTGGGATTGCTTTTGCTTGATGTGCAATTTCACTGAATGGGGGGCAAAAAGCAGAGCAATGCACAGGGCTAATGGCGGCCGATAGCTACATAGAGTCATAGACCGAAAGGGAATAGAAAATAGACTAGACCAGATTTGGACTAGACTTGGAGCAGACCTTAATCGTTATAAGGCAGAGGAGAGAGTGGGAAATCATGGAAACTAACGCTCTCTATGGGGGAAGGAGGAAAAGGAACGGACGGTACCCTGGGAGAAGCATTTCATTAATGCGGGTACCATCACCAGTGTCGTACGCATTGAAAATTTTGTGGCATTCAATACTCGTTTACAAAGAGCCGGTCACTTTTGGGCGTTGGATGTAAGGCTGTTAATTCTGACACGACCAGATAACACGACTCAAAATTCGCATGAAATAAATTGGGTTAAACCCGCACGATTAAAAAGAGGGTCGGTGGTGGGTCAACCCGCCATAACCCATTTAATAAATGGGTTGGCCACGGGTCAACCAGCCAACACGAAGCGAACCGGTATAACCTGACTGTGCTATGTTTCTTCTTGAAATTTTGGACGTTTGGAGTATTTGATCATAGGATTAGATAATTTGAAATATTTCTCTTTTTCATTATTAGATTTAATTATTTATAAATTATATATAATTATTTATATTTTTCGTCTTGTGGAGTTTTTAGTAAATTTAATCAATTTATATATTTTTCAGTTAAATGGGTCCCATTGTTAATGCTTAAATGGGTCATTATATGTAACAAAACACGACCTATTTATTAAATGGGTTAAGCGGGTTGGAATCGGGTGACCCGTTTAATAAATAGGTTGGGTTTGGGTTTAAATTTTTGACACGATTATTAAATCAGTTAGGTTTGGGTTTATATCTTGCGACACTACAAATGCATTGACCCGACACGAACCCAACCCGACACGACTCATTAACAGCCCTAGTTGGATGTAATACGCTACATTTTTTTTTCTCTACTTCAGATTCATTTAACTAATATTGAAAGTGGCTAGGCACTGTGCTGCAATGCACAATTGGAGCATTTCACATGCGCCGAAGGGGTTTATTTTGGGCCTAGGAAGCCTTTGGGTTCCCCTTGACAAAGTCAAAAAACTAAGGGCTTGTCCGGTAATGTTTTTAAAAATGATTTTTCAAAAACCGATTTTGAAGATAAAAACAAGAAAACAAGATTGGATTTTTGAGATCCGAAAATGTGTCCAGTAGCTTATTCCGAAAACAATTTTCAAAAACGAGAGAAGATTGCGACTAGAGATGAGAGAGAGACCTGGGAAGAAGATAGCGATGTGAGAATATGGAAGAAGAGAGCACAATCTTTTTTTCTTTGTTTTGGAAAATATATCTCCGTGTTTTCTAAAATATGAGAATGAAAATGTGAAAACATCTATTTGTCGTTGTCCTGTTTTACGAGTAAAATAAAAAATTATTTTCTGCATTTTTGAAAACAGACCAACGAACGCATTTTCAAGCCATTTTCATTTTATAAAATGAAAAAGATGACTTGAAACGTTACCAAACGCCACCTAATATTGTCGGGAGAGTTAGAAGACTTTCAATATGATACATGAACTTTTAAAATTATAAATGTGATATCTGGACTCATTTTACTCATTTTTTTCGTATCGACGTTGTACCTCTTTCTATTTTTCTTCACATTGCCCTTTAATTCAAGTACGTGACTCACGTGAATCACTAAATGACGCAATTGATTTGTCCACCATTAATAAAACAACTACTTCTTCCCTCCAAAACACATGGTTTTGACAAATTTTGGAGGCTTACTTCCCTCCAACTTTGACTAACCTATAACCTCTTCCCTCCAAATTGATCAATCAAGATGACCAAGTCAAATAGGATCGGTTTCACTTCAAATGGGTGCATTTTCTCAATCAAAATCAAATAGTACCATATTTGGCAAATTTGACGTTTTTTTTTTTTGAAAACAGCCATGGGTCTCCCGTTAGGTTGGAGTAGTGGTCCTACTCCCTATATTATTATTAATAAGAGTTTGAGAGTACAACGAGGGGGACATAGAAAAAAAATGAAAAAAAAATCAAAGGTCAATAAGATACTTCAAATTCATTTCAACATAATTAAACAAATTTTTTATAACAACAGTTCATATCAAATTTCACAAAACAGAGCAATTTTCACAAATTGTTCACTGCATCACAGACCTACAGACATGGACAAAAAAAATTAGTTTTTCCTTCACTCATTTGCCTCAAAGTCCTCCCCATTCAAATTCAGTTTGAGTTATTATTGTGCCCTTTTTGTTGCAGGGTTTTGGCTACTCTAAGTTGGAGGTTGATGCATGGTTTGTGAACTGGAAGCCCCTACATTGCCACCTTGGTTGCTGTTCATTATCTTCATCTTCTTCTAAGCCTTCATAGACTTGATGATTTCATCCTTCAAGCTGTTACCAGCCTGTGAAGTAGGAACTTTTGGTTCCTACATAATGAACATAGCCATATACATCACAACAAACACAACTTCAACCTTAACATCTACTTCACCAACAATTTCAACAACAAAAAAGTTAACCAAAAATTTCAACAATTCCAACAAAAACAAAAACAAACAAACAGATTACAAAAATGACAAACATGTTGTCTCTGTCTCTTCATAGCTTGTTGGGCCATTAGAACTCACTTCACCCTGAAATGAAAAATAAAGAAGATATAATGTTAGCATTATGATAAAAAATTAATCAACACTTAACCATCAACAACCTTGGAAGTTAAATGACTTACTCCTTGTGTTGCAGCTGCTACTTTTTTCGCTTTAGCGATAGGACAGCCCAATCTGTTATGCCCTTTTTTAAAGCACACATGGTAGGTCGTATTTGGGTATGTTCTTGATAGGAACATATTAATGCGACATTTTAATGTTTAACTCCCCATATTTTGCTTAGTTATTTCCTTTACTTAACCATTTTTAATTTAGCTTCTATTTTTTAGGTACATCAAAAAAAATGACAAGGAAATGAGCTTAAAACATGAGAAGGATGTGAGACGTTGGAGATGACAAAGGCAAGGCACAAGGGAGGCAGAAATGAGCTGAAATGAAGAAATTGAGTATTCCTGGTCCGACTAGGAATCCCAGTCAAAGTAGGAATCATGATGAGGCTAAGAAATCTGAGGGCACTAGGAGACCATATGACTTGAAGATGACTCAAAACTCAAGATTCTTCTAGAATTCTTGGGAATTTTCGGCAAAATGAAGAACCCTAGAAATTATAGGGGTCTTGAAGGTAAAATGAGTATTTTTTTGGGATAAATATATGATTTTTCATGAAAATAAAAGAAGATTCAAGAAGGTGACGTTTTGAACTTATCCTGGAGAAATTCAAGGGATTACAACAAGCAGAAAGGTTGAAAACAGGTCCAGATACATTCCTTGATGTCCACATTCATTCTTGGCTGAAATTGAAGAGATAAATCAGAAATTAATCATTTAAATTCAGCAAAAATATAATGTCCCTTAAATCAAGGTGTTAATTTGGAGACTTCTCATTGGTTGGATGACATAGCAAAGCTGACGTGGAATTAATTGATTGGTTGGAGCTATGTGGCGCAAGCAGATAATTCCTAGAAATTAAAAGAAGGATCCATAAGCCCCAGACATCTCCTATATATAGATGCACCCTGCAAGCCTCATACACCATTTCGCACACCACTCCCACCACTTCAACACATCAATTCTTTCATTCTTTTCACACACCAAAAACTCTCTCCATTCTCTAGTCTTCAGAAGTTCTGCGTCTCAACCAAGGAGGAGAAATAGTCATGCAATACATCAAGATCCTAGCCCCCATCCATTCTTGTGTCATTCCTAGAAGATTGCTTGCTTTCAAGGATCTTCAAGTTCTTCGTTTCAAGGCTTTGTCATTCATCTTTCACGGTGTATTTCATACTTTCTTTTGTTTTCTTTTGTGTTTGATTCGTAGAGTTATGAATTCTAGTTAACATGAAGTTAAGGGCAAAGTTTAAAGCCCATTTATATGTTTTGAAATAAAGTTGTGATTTCTATGTTGCTTATGTGAGATTGCTTAATTGATTTTGCTTTACAGAAAACTTTTATATGTATGTGTTCTTTGGTGGCCAACTTAGGATATATGCATGTAATTGGAGCTAGATTTAGGTAAACAATTCACCTAATAGTTTTGTGAACCTATTTTACAAGTAGTAAAGGCTTTGGACAAAAGTCGAAATCAATTAAGGAGGATTGCAAATAGATGAACTTTTTCATACTAGGTTGTGCACTTTGGTTGACATCCTTTCTTTGTTCTTCATGCATTGAATGTGTTCTTGATTAGCTAGCTTTCTAGACTATGATTGCATATTCAATAGGATTGATTCAAGTGCTTTCACTTAGATCAATTATTCAAGGAAAGTAAAAACTGGGAAATCGTTTGCTTAGTAACGTTTCACATGGTCAACTTCTTTCTCATGACATAGAAAATCAACTATAGGAATTATAATTGGATTTCTTGCATATGGATGTGGTTTTGATCTTTGTTCCATGCGTTCCATCCTTGTATATATATTTTACATTTTTATTTTTGTTTCTTTTAATTTTTAATTTAAAAATCTAAAACCCCCTATTTGTGTTTACTTGTATATATTTTTATTCTTTGTTTTATTTTTGTAAATAATAATCCATATTTTTTATTAATTCTTTTTTTGTTTATGCAATTACAGGTGTACCCTCAATCCCTGGCTTGAACGATCCCTACTTATTCTATACTGACAACTACATTTTGCAGGGTTAAATTGCGCACATATCCTTAGGGTATTAGTTCTTGACATCCGGGTTGTAACGAGGACTGATAATGGCTGCTTTTTCTCATCTGGTTCCTTGGTTCTCTTCATTTTAGGTCTTTCAGCTTGTTTCTTGTATGAGGGAGGTGCTATAGGGTAGTCCGGAACTTCTCAATCATCCTCACCAGCAATATGATGGATAATGGGATTACAGGACTCCATATATGTGGAAGGCATCAAGTAATAATCAGAAAAAAATGTTGGCCCTACCATTTTGCTTCTAATGGCACAAATGGCATAAACACAAGGAATGTCACTCAACTATCACCTGCTACAAGTACAAGTGTGAAGCCTTAAGTCCACTGCATGCTTGGTGCCATGATCTCCCCTTCCAGTAATCTGAAACTCAAACTTACCAGGGTAATATGTTGTATAAGAAGATGTTCTCTCTACCACCATTTTCAATATTTTCTTAATCGTAAGACCAACCATATCAGTCCATCCTTTTGAGCTGTCACACTTCTATTTGTCATTCTAACCATTAGATCCATCCTTATCTTCTCCAGCATGGTTAAGATGAGCTTACCCCTAGCTGGAATGATTAATGCGTTGAATGACTCACGCAAGTTATTGAGCAATATGTCACACTTTGAACTTTCCCTGAAATATGCCCTACTCCAGTGCTCTGGATTCTTATCTCGAAACCATTTTCATGCCTCATCATCCAATTGTTGCATCTCATTTCATGTGCCTACTAAACCACACCTTTGTATTATGCCTTGCTGCATCTCAAACGAGTTGCATCTGACCATCACTTGGATGCTTGGCCTTGAAATTGTTGTACATATGTCTGTCTTTAGCACCAGGAAATAGCTCAGCTATTGCAATCCCCAAGCCCTTCTGTTTATTTGTGATGTAGTTGAATGCTGAATCCCTTTCAATTTGAAGATCCTACATCAAGTACCTCAGAAACCATCTCCATATATCAATGTTCTTCACTTCAGCAATTGCATATGCAATGGGAAATATTGCATTGTTTCCTAGTTGACCTGGGTGTTGACCATTGATATGATATCTATTTTGTGATGACCTGGATTTTCGTTATTTAATTATTGCAATTTATAATAGACCAGTTGTATGGATTATGGGTGTTGTGCTTTATTCGTATGCCATTGGTTACATGGATTTTTTTTTTCAGACGAATAATTATTTGAAATGCATAGTTTTAAGGGGGTGCAAAGGTTGACTTTTTAGACCTCGAGTTTCTCTGAAAACTTCCTTCACGAAAGTTGTAGAGTGCATCAATATGAGTTCGTGGACATGTGGTATGTGTAAGTCGGAGTTTGTATGTGAAAGTTATGGTTAACGGAAGTTTATGCCATTTTTGAAAATTACTAGAAATAGGATTTTCTGTTTTGGGAAAATCAATTTTTCTTTTTTGGAAACTTGCCAAAATTAGAAACCCAGAAGCTCTGTTCTTTCTCCTCAAAGAGGACTGACCCAACCCATATCCGGAAACCCGACCCGGCCGACATTCCTTTTTCCGGCGACCTCTGGTGGTGAAACCTGCCCAGATTTCTTCCTATCCTTGTTCCGGTCTTCCCTACGATGGTCTCTAGCATCATCGAGTAAGGCGGTTTGAAGCGGCAAAGTTTGCCGGCGACTGACCCAACTGGTTCTCTTGATTCCAGCGACGACTGGAGGTGAAACCGATCTTGTTTTCCTCGCAGTAGCCTCCTCTTTCTATCCTTTGTGGTGGTTTTGATTGATTCTTGGTATAGCACTGCAACTCAAGGTGAATAGTAACTTTTAACTTGCAGCGACGATCGGCCATGAACTAGGTCGAGTTTGCTTGAACTCTAGGTATTAAAGTTGATCATCGTTGTATAAACTCCATTTTATACAGTTGGATCTTGCTGGTTTTGAGTTTGGACCAATGGCGCATAAGGTGAACTTGCAGCCATCTATGGCGGCGGGTCCGGCCATGTTTGGGGTAGTTCCTTCATTTATTATCTACTCGTCAATACAAGCATTTTGATATATGATTTATAAATTTTGGAGATCGCTTGATCATGTTAGGTTTTTTTATCGGTTTCGATTTCCTCGGTTTTTGATCCGTGAGGATCTGGTCGTTCGATCGACTTGTAGTTTTGTCATATTGATTGTAGGACTGTCCCAGAGATTTTAGGTGGTCTTAGATGAGGTTTCTCCTGGATTTGGCGTTACTCACTACTACAAAAATTGGATTAGACGACGCTATGCAATTGTCCGTCGTGTGATTGAATATATATTTTTTTTTTCAGGCATCGTTTCTGTAAGAGTTGTTGTCTGACAGGGACTTAGGAATTAGTTCAGAAGACGTTTAAGAAAAAAACTATTGTGACGCTAAAAAAAATTGAGCGGCAAGTTTCTCACCGTGTTAGTGGCGTCAAACCTTATATGAAACCCCAAATTTTCCCTAACATATATTGATCATACGATGAGAAATAATATAATTATGGTCTAATCAAATAGTTTGACAGAAAGGAGGGAGATTTCCCACCACCATTTTTTTTCAACTCTCCTAAGAGGGAAGTCAAATTGATAGGAGATGAATCCCAAATTTAAAATTGGGCTAAATATTGTTTAGTACCCTGTGGTTTGGGTGTAAAATCAATTCAGTCTCTGGACTTTCAATTTCATCAAAAGCACCCTCACACTATCATTTCTCATCTAATAGACCCCTTCGTCATGATTCCATCAAATGGAGTCGTTAACTAGCTGATGTGGCTTGCCAACTTAGCACTAGTGGGGCCCACATGGCAGGGAAAATTCCAAAATTTTAAAATAAAATTTCAGATTTTTTTAATGATAAAATTATAGAAAATTTGAAATAACAAATTTGACTCTCTCTCTCTCTCTCTCTCTCCCTCCCTCCTCGGTTTCTCATCAATCTTAGCAATCTCATCCTTAGATCTGCCGAACCAACCAATCTCACCACTCTGGATTCTCCGTCGGCGCTCCCATACCTCTGTAGTGAAAGCCCCAAATGGATCGAAAACCGGCGACTCCGATAGCTTTACAAACTGTTAGAGTTCGAAGCTGAAACAGATTAATACTCCATAGCATAAAAGCAGAGAGCACTAGAAAACTAATAACTAGGCCAACTCTAAACTTATCTCTTCGGCACTAACAATTAATCAAAACAAACAGCTTAGTCCACAGTTCAGAATACAAGAAAACAATCCTAATCCACCTAGTTAAAGATTTGAGTTTATGCCCAAAATGTTCAGTGTTTAGGATGGATTATACTTACACGTGTGTATTAGGATGCTAATTTTTTTGGAAATAGATTGTTATTTGTGTGATATAATTTGAGCTTTATTGTTTTGGTTTCAGAGGCTGGTGCAGCATCAACCTACGCAATATCCCACATCCGAGGAGTTGAGTATTGGCAGGGTCTGGAAGGATTACTATGCAAAGGTAGATGCTGTGGTATACCCTATAGATGCCTACGATGGTTTTAAGTGGCTCTCTCAATACATTAAGTAGGTTCGAAGACAGGCTAAATTTTGTTTGGTTTGACAAGGCTGCAGAGAGCATTCTGGAGCTTCTTGCTCATGATTGTAACATGCCCAATTAAGGGCCTTTGATATAAGAGTTATTTTTTTGATTCAAAAAAAGTATGTTCGAGGATAGTCGATGAAATGTTTTGGAGGCTCCTGAACTACCATAACATGTCTTACCTTTCATCTTGAAAAAATTTATTCTGTCCTGCTTTGTTTAGGCTTAGAGGGTTTTCAAGTCTTTGGATTTGTGTGGAAGGAAATATCAATGTCCCCTAATTTGTTATTTCAAATTTTCTACAATTTTGTCATAAAAAATAATTCAGAAATTTTATTTTAGAATTTTAGAATTTTGCCTGCCATGTGGGCCCCACCAGTGCCAAGTTGGCATGGCACATCAGCTACTTAACGGCTCTGTTTGACGGAATCATGACTGTGGGGTCTATTAGATGAGAAATGAAAGTGTGAGGGTGTTTTTGATGAAATCAAAAGTTCAGGGACTGAATTGATTTTGGACCCAAATCATAAGGTACTAAACAATATTTAGCCCTTTAAAATTGATGCATTCAGACCACATTGTTATAAAATTCTGTTGTGTGAGTCCTTATAAGGCTTGTCCAAATTGATAGGACAGGGCTTGAAACCCTACATTGAGCAAAAAATAACAGATCGACCCAAAAACCAAAAGCCTCACTCCTCACTCTCGATAGCACCTTACTCTCTCTCGACAGAAACCCAAAACCAAAACCCTCACTCTCTTCTTCGACAAAGCCCTCTCTCTTGTTGACAAACCTCGACCTTTCTCTCTCCTCGATAAACACTATCTCTTCTTCGACAAACCCAGACCAAAGCTCTCTCTCTTCGACAAACCTCCACCAAAACCTAATGGGTTATTCCATCTGGGAAATAGCGAAGGCCTGTGAACTGATTGGTTTGGGATTTTCTGGTTCAGAGGCGGTAGAAAACCTAATGGATAACCTCTATGGTTCTTTAGATCTTTTGGCAATGGTAGTTGTTGGTTTAGGCAAAGATGTGGATTTGGGATTAAAGGCAAAAATGTCAAAATTGGGGCTAAGAAGGTAACTAAGAAAGGCGTGTTGCACCGATATCAGCTCATGCTCGACAAAATGATCCCGCCATGGCCTTGGTCTACCTCCTCCGCGTCTACCTCATCTAGGGATTCTACATTATGTCGTACGGCTTAGGGATCTACCTCCTTAACTTGCTCATTGGCCAATGAGTGTACCCGGCCTCAGGGTATGAGACAGAGGAACCAACAGAGACAGCAACCTCAGGGACATGCCAGGGTGTTCGCTGTTGGTCAGCAGAATGCAGGGGCGTAAGGTACCTTATCTGCTTGGAATTATCTTGTGTAGATGAAGTGTGATTATAGTGTGTCTTATCTCTTTGTGACTGTGTAGTGATGGGTTTGCCTGATGTCTATAGTTAGACTTTTTTGTGTGGCGTCTTTTTGTGGAGGGATTATTGAGCATTGTATTGCGTGTTGTATGTTTCATTATGTGGTAGTTGAAATTCTTTGCAACCCTCTGTGTGTGTGCTATATCATGTGATGATTTACGTGTGGGTTGATCGATGCTAGACCTCATCTTAAATGTGTTTTGATAAGGTAGTACATTATTGAGTAGCAATGCATATTTCGTTTCTATTATGGTAGAAATTTCTGTGAGGGTTGGTCTATGGAAAAACTTTGTGTTGTTTCTGTGGAAGGTAGATTGTGAAGGAACTGTGTGTCGATGTTTGACTTGAAGTGATGTTGTCATTTTCAATTCTAGGAAATACCAATGTGGCTTTATCAATGTGTTGATGCAGATACTGTTTGTGGACAGGATTTTGAATTCTTGTGTAGTCTGTGTGTAATGCTATAATTAGCAGAATTGTTGTGATATTATGTACAGAAATGAGATTTATGAAATGTTTGTTTTACCACCAAGTGGAGTGGTAGAGTGTGCTAGTGTGGCGATATGGGGTATTATACATGCATTTGTGGTTTAATCTAGACATGTTTTAATTTGAGGAGTTAAGATTGTTTTAGAAACTACAAAGAATCACTCAAAGGGCGAGTGCGGCCATTGTTGGCGGTTGAATTTCATTATGTATGGTTGACTAGCTCAATGTTGTGTGGAGGCTTCGTGGTGAGAGCAATTCTCGTTGGGGATCGAGAGTTGGTTTTGAGGATGATTTATCAGTATTGGTTGGTGTGTGGTATGTTTAAATTTCGGGACGAAATTTCTTTAAGGAGGGTAGAATGTAGTACCCCGAAAATTCATTATTATTTTCCTAGGATTTTCCGGAATTTAATTAGTGGTTGTTGGACAATTTCATGGTTTATGGATGAGGCGGAAGTGTTCGGACGAATTTTTATTCGACAAGTATGGTTTTAAGGGGGGTGCAAAGGTTGACTTTTCAGACATTGTGATTCTCCGAAAACTTCCTTCACGAAAGTCATAGAGCACATCGATACAAATACGTGGACATGCGGAATGCGAAAATCGGAGTTCTTATGAAGAAGTTATGGCCATTGGAAAAAGTTTCCATTTTGGTTATATAGGAAAATTTCCAGAAAAATTCAAAAAAAGCCAAGTTTCCATTTTCGAAAACTTTTTCAATCCTTCTCTCTCCCGGAACCGTGTCGCCCCTCTCCCTTCGCCGGCTGAGTTCTCTACCATCTTGCCACCATAGGACGCCAAATCAAGTGGGTTCTCTTCGCCTCATCCTCCTCTAGAACTCTGTGGATGGATTGAAGAGAAATTCGAGTTGTGGAATGAGCTACATTGATGGGAAGAGGCTGCAATGGAGCTGAAATCGCCTCTATCGGTTCTTCCTCCTCCATCCACCATAGCCGGTGTGTCTTGAGGGGTTTTATAGCCCAGAGGCTGGGGAAGGTTTCTCCCAAGGTGGGTTTCAGCAATTTCACGTGTGGAGGACGAATCGAGGATTTGAAACTCTAGGGTTTCAAATCGACCCCTTTTGTTCTAAGGTAAAATTTGATCGTTTGGCTTATAATTTGACTTCGATGTAGTTGGGAAAGTTGTTGTACATGTTGTGTAGAAGATTTTTGGTTTAGGAAGTTTGGCCAAATTACGAGTTGGGCTGACGGAAGTGTTTTCTGGCAGGTTCCAGCCACCTCAGGGGCAGTTTCTGCTCCTCATGGTGATCTACTCGTTGATACGAGCATTTCAATATATAGATTGTAATTTTTGGTGATCTAATGAGTATGTTATGATTTTTACGGTTTCAAACCATTCGATTATTAGATCCATGAGGATTCAAGTGTTCGATCGACTTGTGGTTTTGATATATCAATCGTAGAAGTATTCTGGAGACTTTGGATGGTCTCCGATGTGGTTTCGCCTTGATTGGCGTCACTTTTGTTGCTTGAGTTCAAAACGGGGGTTTCAGACTTTAATCTCTTGTGTTTCGTATACTAAGTTGGAACCGTATGTGATTAGGTGCTTGACAGAGTTGTGTTAAGCGAATTGGGACGATTGTATTTATCTTGGTTAGCGTGTGAAAACGCAGCATGATTTAGAGGTGAGTAAATCTCACGATATTCGTTATAAGCATAATTACCATATTGTCTTGGAGTTATTAGGTTAACTATTACTATAGTTGGTATTAGTGGCATTCCTGAGTGGATGACTACATATATATATATATTTACGTGAAATATATATGTATTGGTGGCTTCGTTGTGATGTGAAGTTGTGAACAATATTTGTAATGAGTTTAGTATTTCTGAAGAATGGTGAAATTGTGTATTGAGTTTTGATTGTAGAATTTCATTTGTTGAGATACCATGGGTCTAGAATGACCATCTTAATTGGTGATTTAAGATCTGGTAGTTTATGTAGGAATAACTGTGTAATGAATCGATGACATTAGTGTGATGAATCTTTGTGATGATTATCATGTAAGCTTGTGTAGGAATATCTGTGTAATGAATCGATGACATCAGCGTGATGAATCTTTGTGATGATTATCATGTAAAGCTTGTGTTGGAATATCTATGTAATGAATCAGTGAAATCTGTGTGATGATCAGTTGGATGAATGATATATGTGTGATGACCGGAGGAATCTGTTGGTAGGAGCATTTTAATGCGATGTTTTAATGGTTATTTCCTCATATTTTACTTAGTTATTTCCTTAAATAAATAAATTTTAATTTAGTTTCTATTTTCTAGGTACATTGGAATAAATGAAGAGAAATGGCAAAAAATAAGGAGTCCTGATGACAATAGGATACCTGGGTGGACTTGGAGAGCCCAAGAACAAGGTCAAAATGTTCTCTACAAAGGTGATATGGATTGGGAATCATTTTTGGCAAGAAAAGATGGTTAAAATCATATTTTGGGTCCGTATTAAACATAAACAAAATTTGGCCGAATTTGAAGAATATATATGGATAATGACATCTCAATTAAATCCTAAATGCATCTAGACATGATTATGGCCAAGGGAAGACTTCGACAGATAAGGAAGGAGAATTTCAAGGGATTGCAACAAGCAGAAAGGTTGAAAACAGGTCCAGATACATTCCTTGATCTCCACATTCATTCTTGGCCAAAATTGAGGAGATAAATCAGAAAATAATCATGCAATTATGCAAAAATAATCTCCCTAAATCAAGGTGTTAAATTGGAGGCTTCTCATTGGTTGGATGACATAGCAAAGCTGACGTGGAATTATCTGATTAGCTAATACTGTGTGGATCAATCTTGAAGACTTGGAGACTAAGATGACATCCTCCTATAAATATGAGCATCATTGAGACCACAACACACCTCTCTCCCTTAGAAAATAAAAATCAGAAAAATTCTCTCCATTCTCTAGTCTTCATAAGCTCTGCGTCTCAAGCAAGGAGGAGAAGAAGTCATGCAATACATTAAGATTCTACCCACCATCCACCCTTGTGTGGTCCCTAGAAGATTGCTTGCTTTCAAGAATCTTCAAGTTCTTCGTCTCAAGGCTTTGTTATTCATCATTCATGGTGTATTTCATACTTTCTTTTGTTTTCCTTTGTTTGATTCGTAGAGTTATGAATTCTAGTTAACATGACGTTAATGGCAAAGTTTAAAGCCCGTTTATATGTTTTGAAATAAAGTTGTGATTTCTATATGTTGATTCCTATGTTGCTTATGTGAGATTGCTTGATTGATTTTGGATTACAGAAAACTTTTGCATGTTTATGTTCTTGGGTGGCCAACTTAGGATATATGCATGTAATTGGTGCTAGATTTAGGTAAAAAAATTCACCTAATAGTTTTGTGAACCTATTTCATAAGTAGTAAAGGCTTTGGACAAAAGTCGAAATCAATTAAGGAGGATTGCAAATAGATGAACTCTCTCATACTAGGTTGTGCACTTTGGTTGACATCCTTTCTTTGTTCTTCATGCATTGAATGTGTTCTTGATTAGCTAGCTTTCTAGACTATGATTGTATGTTCAATAGGATTGATTTAGGTGCTTTCACTTAAATTAATTATTCAAGGAAAGTAAAAAATGGGAAATCGTTTGTTTTTTAACGTTTTACATGGTCAACTTCTTTCTCATGACATGGTTAATCAACTATAAAAAGAATTGTAATTGGATTTCATTCATATGGATGTGGTTTTGATCTTTGTTCTTTGCGTTCCACCCTTGTATATATGTTTTTACATTTCCTTTATTTTATTTATTTTAATTTTTAATTTTATAAATCTTAAAACCCCCTTATTTGTGTTTACTTGTATATATTTATATTCTTTGTTTTATTTTTGTAAATAATAGTTTATACTTTTAATAATTTTTTATTTGCTTTTGCAATTATAGGTGTACCATCAATCCCTGGTTAGAACGATCCCTACTTATTCTATACTAACAACTACATTTTGCAGAGTTAAATTGCGCGCTTACTTATAGCAATATCATTTGTGTGATGATTAGTAGGATGATGGCTATCTATGTGATGACTGGTGAAATCTGTGTGATGACTGCTCTGTAACGGAGTTGAATTGTTATTAAGTTAACAACGATTGAGAGGACTGTTGTGATGGTCGAAGCAACTTATGGATGTCAGACTGTGTGGTTATCATGATTACTGTGACATGAATTGCTTGACTTAATGTGACCTCCTGAACTAAACTATATGCAGGGATTACTATGAATTGTTTCACTTGTTTTGAATTGTGATTGCCTTGTTTTCTTCTTGATTTTATTGGTTGATGGTTTGATTAATCTTAAGGCCTATAGTGGTGACGATTTTGCTCTATGGTGAGGATAGGAAGGTGATTCATTGTTTTCACCTTTGATGTCATGCTGATGACAAAGGCTTCCGGTGGGAAGGAAATGAGCGTGATCTTTGTGACTCGCCGTTGTGCGTCAAAAGATTTCCAAACATTACTTGAGGAGGTTTTGTTTGTCTAGAATTTATGTAATTGGATGCTAGGTTAAGAATCTGAATATGTGGTTTTAGTCACGAGCTGACCTACGTAAGCATATTATGGAAGGTTATGAAACATTAGGTTGAGGTGACTTAAAAATGTGTTTCTGCCTTGTGGTATTGAGTTTACTCATACAAGCTTTCATAAGCTTACTGGGTTTGTTGTGTGACAACCCGGTGCACTATTCGATGACACTACTACAAAAACATGATTTAAGGACATTGAAACCGTGTTCTTAAATACATACAAGGACTCTTTAAAAAAAGAGTCCTCTATCCGGGAGTCATCCTAAGTCCCAAACAAGGACACAATCCTCTTATCTATACGAGGACATAGTTGATGTGTCCTAATAGCTTTGGACGTGGTGTCCTTATATCCATAAGAGGACACCTAAATTGCATCATTATATTATCAAACAAGTTTCATCTTTTCTATACGAGGACACACAATTTGTGTCCTAAAAGGTCTAAAAATGGTGTCCTTAAATCTATGAGAGGACACAAAAACAGCACTCTCAAATGTATCCTCTATTTTATACAAGAACACATAAATTGTGTCCTAAAAAGTCTAGAAATAGAGTCCTTAAATCTATAAGAAGACACAAAAAATACACTATCAAATGTGTCCTCTTTTGTATACAAGGACACACAAATTGTGTCCTCAAATATTTGTAACTAGAGTCCTTAAATTCATAAGAGGATACAAAAATACATTCCCATATGTGTCATGTTTCTTATACCAAGACACATAAATTATGTCCTCAAAGTTCTGAAAATGGAGTCATTAAATTCATCAGGGAATACGATCTCATATTATAATAATTATGCGCATAAGATTGAGTACGCATCAAACAAGTCCATATATATATAAAAATCATCCATCAATACATGTCTAAGATCCAAAAGAAGTAGTTTGCAGAAACCACAAGTCCAACAACATAATGTACTACTACTACTGATTTGAAGCTAACTACATAATTCAAAACTAGCTAGTTGCTGCTGCCACATATATAACTTAATTCATACCATCCAAAACAAGTAATACCTGCAAAAACAACAAGTCCAATATCTAGAATTAATGTACTAGTACTACTACTGTTTGTAAGACACATATTTCAAAGCTAGTTGTTGCATGCTACATATATAAGTCAATTCATGCCAGAAATAAGAAATATACAAACTTGCATGCTAACTATGTTACTTCATCTTGGATATATCCATCAACTTGCTCCACCCACTCTACTCGAACTATATCAATCTCTTCTTAAGTGTAAATCTCTTTTCCCTCAAACTGAATGATCGATCAATAGATATATTTATTACATTATTATATAGTGGATATTACAGTAAAAGGTTTATGACCAAATTAAGAAGTAACCTGCTAGTAAACAATCACAACTAATCAAAACATGCAAACAGTACACAAAACTGATCTACAACTATGTCGAAACAAGCAGTACACAAAACTGAACTACAATTCATCACAACATACAACCGGTACACAAAACTAAGCTACAACTATGTCAAAACAACCAGTACACAAAACTGAGATACAACTAGTCAAAGCATGCAAGCGCGCAATACACAAAACTGAGCTAAAATTGATCAAAACAACTAGTACACAAAACTTATCGAGTTGTAACTAATTAAAACATGCAACAGTTCACAAAACTAAGCTAAAACTGATCAAAACAACCAATACACAAAACTGAGCTACAACTAATCAAAACATGCAACCATTACACAAAACTGATCTAATTAACTTTATTACCAACCACTAAAAAAATATTACTAACCATATTTAAAATTGAGCTGCTTGGAGTTCCAATAATTTCTTTCATGTATTTCATGACATAATATCCACACTCCACTGATCCAGGTTGTCTGGGACACTACAGAATAATTGAAGATCAATATTGCAGCACATGTACTAGTTTACCATCAGATCAAAGGAAAACAAAAAAGTAGAAATGTACCTTAACCATGTCCTAATGAACTGTTTTACAATTCTTTCTTCCCTTTCGAGTATTAAACATCTTAATTGCGCTAATAACTCTACGACATTCTTCATTTCTGGAGTGATGTTAATGTTACTCAATGGGTCGAAGTAATACACCAATGCAGTAAACGGGTTAATGGCAGCCAACAACCAATGATTCCTGCATTAAAAAATAAAATAAATCTCTACTTTATAGTGAATGAATCTCCTAAGAAAAATAACTCTGAAATGTTGTACAGCAATAAACATACCTATATTATAAGGAGCAAGAATTAACTGATCTAATTGGGCAGACTCTAATCTAAGTGATAGCGCACATGATCTAGCCTCAACCTTTCCAGCTTCATTAGAGATGCAGCCAGGATCCACAAATGCATACAAGTGATCCTCATCCTTCATTTTCAACAATGACCAGAGGTGTCTACATAAAAGCAAAAAAACAGTTAATTTTTCTAAAAACAAAACCTAGTATGCGAATTATCCATTAAACATGGATGTAAATGTCTCTAACCTCATGTAGATAGAAATGCAAATGGTGGATATTGGTTGCATCAAACAAAAATGGATGATTTCGTTATTGTTTATTAATGTATTGTGGTCATTGCCAAACACACCATCTTCCATGGGAACCGACATTGTTATAGATTCATCCATTGTTCTTGCCAAACGCAGTAGAAGATGCACAGATACAGGCATCTTGTATGCTGCTTGTCTGCATGGTGTTTTACTGAAAGACTTTTGAGTGCTCATTGAGTTTTAAATATGAATTATAATAACATGTAAATACCATATTTAACTTCTAGTTATGGAAATTATAATCAGTTTACTATATACCTCTTTATGTGACGTTAAAACAAGATGTCGAGACCAAGCAACATGAGTACCGATGGCTTGCTTTACTGTAAAAATGTCACCTGACACATTTGGGATTGGGAGATAAGCATCCTTCTTGATAGACACATCAATTGAGATATGTACATTTTCTGCTCCTCGAGGCACTCCATGTATCGGCCCATCCAATATTATTACGGTTCCCATTGCAACGATGTTATCTTTGCTGTCTACTACTAGCTTGCATTTTTTTCTCTTAAAATAAATGAATTTAAATCATAAGCTTATAGTCAACAGCATACCTTTTTTACAACATTTATTGTCTCAATAGGAATATATGCTTTCTCTGTTGATGTTATCACATTGTCATCTTCCAATGCTCTTATCTCTCTCATTATTAGTCCCCCTTTGTACTGTTGCTTTGCCTTCCATGGAAATATATAACATGTCAAAAAGATACAAATGAGTAAAAGATAATTAAATTATAAGCATTCATGTACCTTCTTGCTCTCTCTACTGCTGTCAATTGGAGATGGAATATCATCCACTTTTCGAACCTTTTTTATAGTAGTTTTTTTTCTCAATTTCTTTCTTGGATGCTACCTTAGATACCTCATCCTTAGAAGACTGATTTTTCTCCTAGTAGACTGAGCAGCTAGCTTTTTCAAATCCGTTATTAGATCTAAACATGTCTCTCACCATGCTTAGTTTAGCTGGATCCAACTTCTTAGGATCCAATAATGAAGCAAACATGTTGATCTGGTTTTGCATCAATTCCAACTGCAGTTCCAACATTTGTATCTTGGTTGCAAGCTTATATCTAGATGTGTTAAAGTACACCTTGTGTGTAACAAATTGTCCAGCACCTCTTACACGGCCTAGTTGCTCAAGTGTCTCCAAAGCTTGAGTCAAAATGTCATTTCTACCAACAGCGGACACAATTCCCTCTCTTACATCTTTCGTTAAAGCATCCTAAGACATATTACAAACAACAATGCATACGCAATTATGAAAAATGAAGTAACCATGTACATCTATTATTTAAGGTGATTAAGGTCCAATAAATCTTAACTCACAATTTTCTCAGCACGTTGTCTGGTTGTCTCACTCAAATAGTTACCCTCTTTATTTACATACCCTTTCTTCCATAAGATGGCTCTATCAATATCTTCTTTAGTCCCTAACTCCATTTTCTGTTTATATAAACATGCAATTAGATCATATGCACATAAACATATATCAACAAATTCATACCAGAAATGTGCTTACTAGTTCCTCCTCCAAATTAGCATAGCCTTTCCTAGACATTCGATGATCATACTCATGCAAAGCTCGTCTCCTTGAGTGGTCCTCATGGGTTTCCTATTAACATAAACCAAAAGCTTGAGATTTTAACAGTTTAAATTAACTCATCAGTACAAAATATTAAGTAATAGAAAGAGGACACCTAAAGCTAATGTTAAAAAAAGATGTGGCCTACCAAAAATTCAGGAGTTAATCGAGATTTGACAAAAGCTTCCCACTCAGGTTGAGTAATGAACTCATATTCTTCAGGTTTTTTCTTTAGGAGGCTCCGTCGATCTTTATACTTCAATATATATTTAGTAGTTAAAGTGCTCTTGAATGATTTTCATTTCCTTTCTGCATGATTTCCATTTCCTTCCTGCACTACTCAACACATCTTTCTTGCTTCTTGGATCCACAATGAATGATTTCTAGAAAAATGCAAGAAAACAAGTATTGACTCATTATCAAAATTTATTCAAAGTACAAAAAAAGTTATAAGGAAAAAGTTTTCTAGATGTTTCACATACTTGAACCATACTCCATATCATTTCTTTAAGTGAATTCTTCACGGTTGGCCAAGTCTCATATGTAATTGGGATAGTAGTTTGAGCCATTACCCCAATAAAAGTTGCTAGTCTCTTCCCTCCAAGACCAATTGGTTGCCCTTTTTTACTATAAGTAACTTCCATCCGAGCCCCCTTACTCCTACCATGAATAATGTCGAACATGAGAATTGAACCTCTTCCCCTCTTCTCATCAGATGACAAGTCATCTTCAGTAGCATGATTTTCTTCTTCTGAATCCAATATTAACACCTAAAAAAAATCAAAAACAAAACCAAATCAGTATTGACACCGGTACAAAACAGAATAAGTATACAAATTCTCATCAATAGAAAACATATTAGCAAAACCACAACAGTACAAAACAGTTCAGCAAGTCAATATACAGAATAAATGTACCAAAGCACAAAGTCACACCAATACAAAATATCAAGCAAATGAACTAACATCAAGCAAATAAGTTCAGAACTAACATCATGCCAACAACAACAAGAATCTATTAATTATCTAAAGCAGAAGCAAGTCAATTATGCTCTTCAACCCATGTGCCTTCATAATCAGTTCTCACATAAACTGCATCATTCTCAGTCATTATATCGAATGTATTAACAGATGGCAATGCATGGGGAAAAGATTGGTGATCAAGTGTAGTATCCCCTAGCTCATCTTCATTTAACCAGTCCAATTGAGGTGCTTGCAATACAACTGACCACCTTGAGTCTGCAGGATCTTCAATGTAAAATACTTTTTGCACAAGATTAGCTAAAACAAAGGAACCAGACTTGTGCCCAATCCTACTAAAATCAACTAAGGTGAATCCAAAATCCTCTCCTTTTATCCCTTTCTTACTATTTGCAACCCAATCACATTTAAACATAACTCGCGTGAAGCTATTGTAGTTGAACTCCCATATCTCTTGAATCACCATGTAGAAGTCATCTCGTCCTCTTTAGGATTCCTATCTTTGGCACTAGAAACTAGAAATGCATCTGCTTCTAAGGTCACCCCACTGTTTTGTTGGACATGCTCATTATCCCAAGCCTTTGTGTGATAATTAGATCCATTTACTGTATATCCATAAAACTTTTTCACTTCGCATCGAGGACCATGTGCCAGCCACCTCAAGGTTTCTGATATCTCATTTTCAAGACTATTAAGCTCAACCTCTACTTGGACAAATATGAAAGTGATTGATAAGAAAGCATTTGAAGCATTAATAAGTAGAATAAAAAATCAAAAATAAAAACCAGGTTTAAAACTTGAACATTATTAGAAGATAATGTATACCGCTGAAATGAAGAAGAATCTGCCCTATTTTACTGACTCTTTGTTGCAGCCAATTGGTAAATCTTTGATTGTGTTCATCTCTAAGCCAATTTTTTGCCTTAGACTTTTGAGGGTGCTCCAGTTTCAATTTCTCCAAATGCTCGCTGCAAATATTGCGGTTCAAACATACAACAAATTTAAACTCATCCATAATGTAGGAAATTATTTATATAATCAATAGTAAGTAAACTAAGGTGGAAGGGACTTCGAAACATACTCTATATATGGCTGAACTTCAGCGATGCTGTCCAAAATAGAAAAATGTGCTTGATGCCTTAGCTTGGGACAAGCAGTCACCACACGTCCACTTCCTAATAGAGCATTATAATCTTTCAGATCTAAATGAGCTTTGGGAGGGAGTCCAACAGCATGTACTCAGGGCAAATAATCTGCACAGAAATCTACTGCTTCCTCAACAATATAAGCATTAGCCATACAACCTTCAGGACGATTGCGATTTCTCACAGTCTTTTATGACACTCATGTACAGTTCAAATGGGTACATGTAATGCAAATATACAGGACCACATAACCGCACTTCTCTAATAAGGTGGACTATGAGATGCACCATTATATCAAAAAAAGAAGGTGGGAATATCTTCTCAAGTAAACACAAAGTCTCAACAAAACCAGCTTGAATTTCATCTAGCTGTAAAACATCAATGGTCTTGCTACATAAAGCATTGAAGAACACACAAAATCTTGTAATTACATATCTCACATGCTTAGGTAACACTACATGGATAGCTATCAGAATGAGATGCTGGATAAGTATATGACAATCGTGAAACTTAAGACCAAAAAGCTTCAACTCGTGCATAGAAACCAGATTTTTAAAATTTGACGAGAAATTTTTTGGTCCCTTAAATCCAAACAAAGAACCACAAACTGATTGTTTTTCTTTCTTTGACAATGTATAACGGCAGGGAGATATGTCTTTTTTTTGCCTTCCTTAGGTGCCAACCCTTTTCGCAAACCTTTTTCCACAAGATCCTTTCTTGCTGCAGCAATATCTTTACTTTTTCCAGGGATGTTCAGCAACGTTCCAATTAGGCTCTCGCACACGTTTTTCTCAATGTGCATCACATCTAAACAATATCTAACATGCAATGAACTCCAATACGGTAGATCAAAGAATACTGTTTTGTCCAACAAGTAGTAAGCACATCATTGACCACCTTTTTGTTTTTAACATTAACTTCACCTCTGGCCTTCCCTTTTCCAAGCTGAACTTTGACCTTAGGTTTTTTAGAATTCAACAGTTTCTTCCCCCACGATGGTTTAATTCCTTTGACTCTTACTAGAAATCCCCCCCCCCGCTTAATGGATGTGGAACAGTTCCAAACTCTTGCTAACCATTAAATAGACTCTTTTGTTTTCTGAAAACATGATCACTTGGTAAATATTTTTCGATGGCCAACAAATGAAACCTTATTACCAAACTTCAGCCATTCAGAATGTGTATTATCACTACAATTTGGACACGCTTTATATCCCTTGACACTACAACCACACAAATTCCCATATGCAGGGAAGTCATTTATGGTCGAGAGCAAAATAGCGTTTAACATAAAAGTCTCTTGTCTGTATGCATCATATGCCTTGACACCAACATCCCACAGAGTTTTTAAATCATCTACCAATGTTGCCAAATAGACATCAATGTCATTATCCGGCTGTTTAGGACCAGATATTAAAATTGTTAGCATAATAAATTTTCTTTTCAAACACAACCACGGTGGTAGGTTATAGGAGACCATAAGAACTGGCCAACAACTATAACTACTACTAAGAGAACCATAAGGATTGATTCCATATGCTGAAATTGCCAATCAGAGGTTTCTATGGTCATCCCTAAAATCTAGCCACATGTGATCTACAAGCTTCCATGAAGGAAAGTCTGCAGGATGCCGAAGTTTACTGTCTTCTCTTTCTGTGGCATGCCATGTTAAGTTTTTTACTGTACCCCTATTACGAAACATCCTTCTAAATCTAGGGATTGGGGGAAAATACCACAAAACCTTTGCTGGTACTTGTTTTTTCTAAACTCCACTCAAATTCTTACTAGCCTTCCATCTAGACACACCACAAGTAGGACATACAGATGCTTCTGAATACTCCATCCTATATAGGATGCAATCATTAGGGCATGCGTGTATTTTCTCATACTCCATCCCCAAAGACCTCAATGTCTTCTTTGCTTCATACCACGTTGAAGGCATCTCATTCATTTGTGGAAGTAGTTCTTGTAAGAATTTCAATAATGCTGAAAAGCTTTTATTAGGCCACCCACCTTGTGCTTTCAAGTTATACAATCTGACTAGAGTTGACAACTTAGTAAACTTCACACAACCAGGATATATAGGTTTCTTGGCATCTTTTATCAACTTCTCAAATACTTCTGGATTGCTAACAAATTCATCATTTGTAGCTTCGACCATCTCTACAGTGTTTTCCATAAAAATGTTTCATTGTAGCTTTCCCAGATTCCATCTTTTCTTTCCAGATCTGAACTAGGAATAGACCCTCCATCCCAATACCATGTAACGTAGCTCTGATCAATACCATAACAAATTAAATGATTTCTAACCTCCTTGATAATCTATGGTTTAACATGTCCGTCCACATTCTAAACAAGGACAAGGAATGGAACTAGGATCAGCAGCATGGTGTAGAGCAAATTCACAAAAACGATCAACCCCATTCTTGTATTCATCTGATCTTCTATCCATAGACATCTAGAGGTAGCGGCTGAACTCACCTAGTTTCTACGTGACAATGTCACTGTCTTTGCGTGGTCCTACGCCGACATGCCAGGGATCTCCCCTGAGATCATCACACACAAGTTGAGCATCAAACCGTCCTTCTATCCTGTCAAGCAGTGGCGAAGGGCCTTTGATGAAGAGAGGTATCGGGCAATAGGAGAGGAAGTCGCCAAACTCCAGAACATCGGGTTCATCCGCCAAGTCAATTACCCTCAGTGGATTTCCAACCTGGTAATGGTCAAGAAACCTAGCGGAAGGTGGCGGATGTGTGTCAACTTTAAGGGTCTTAACAAGGCATGCCCCAAGGACAGCTTCTCGCTACCCCGCATAGATCAGTTGGTCGATGCAACCGCCGGACATGAGCTACTTAGCATGATGGACGCTTTCGCAGGCTACAATCAGATCAAGATGCACCCCGGGGACCAAGAGTGTACTGCTTTCACCATCGACAAGGGCCTATACTGTTACAATGTCATGCCCTTCAGTTTGAAGAATGCCGGTGCAACCTATCAGCGGTTGATGAATACCATGTTTACTGAGCACCTCGGTAAGATAATAGAGGTCTATTGGATGATATGTTGGTAAAAAGCATCAAGGCAAACCTCAGAATCATATTCGCCATTCTCTTGGCTTATGGTATGCGCCTCAACCCAGAAAAATGTTTCTTTGGCGTCACCGCCAGCAAATTTCTGGGCTACATAGTCAGCGAACGAGGCCAATCTTGACAAGGTGCAAGCCATCCTCAACATGAAGGCCCCGGAGTGGAAGGTACATATTCAGAGCCTCTAGGGAAAGCTAACCGCTCTCTCTCTCAGTTCATCTCTAGACTCACCGACAGATGTCTCCTATTTTTCAAAGTGCTGAAAAACACACAAAAGAAAGTAACTGACTGGACCCCAGAGTGTGAGGCGGCATTCCAGAGCTTGAAGGAATACTTGGCAGCAGTCCCACTTCTTTCCATTCCGGTACAGCGTGAGACACTATACATCTACCTAGCGGTATCCCTATCAGCGGTAAATTGAGCCATAGTACGATGAGAGGGCCAGGAGGAGCTCCCAGTATTCTACTCCGGCAGGGGCATGAATGGGGCGGAGACGAGATATCCCCCTCTGGATAAGCTCCCTCTCCTACTCATTGTCGCCGCTAGGTGCCTCCGCCAATACTTTTAGGCTCACACAATTCATGTCCTAACAAACTAACCGCTGAGGCAAGTAATGCCGAACCCTGAGCACTCCGGGCGCTTCAGCAAGTGAGCCATCGAGCTCAGCGAGTTCGACATTGACTACAAGCCAAGGACCTCCATGAAAGGCCAGGCAGTGGCAGATTTCATCGCTGAACTCATCGAGCATCAGGATGAACCCAACTTAAGGACACAAGAGGCCAACACAGAAATGGTAACCGCTGGGGAACCAGCCCCCCAGCAGCAGTCAGACTGGAACCTCCATGTAGACGGCTCCACCTGCGCCAAGGTCTGCGGCGCCGGAGTCATCTTGACTGGACCAGGGGGACTAAATGTGGAATACGCGTTAAAATTCAATTTCAAAGCCTCAAACAACATGGCAGAGTATGAAGCACTCATTGCCAGCTTACTCCTTGCCATCGATTCAGGAGCTGACAGTGTCAACCAATGTTCTAAAAAAACCCCGCCCAGGCGCTGGGCGGCAAGAGGCCGAGGCGAGTAAGGGGTAATCGGCGGCCTTAGGAGGAGAGAGGTTAGACGGTCGCCTAGGCGGTTTTCTTTTTTTTATTATTTTTTTAATGTGTTTGCAAAAGTGCTAAACCTAAACACCGAAAGCATTCGATCCCAAATCAGACCGCAGCTTTCGCTTTGCAGCTCTGCTTCATTCCTCGTCTTCTCCACCGTACCTCTTCTCCACGCTTCCACCGCAGCTCCCCCAAGCCACCGAAGTTCAATTGCGCCCTTCCACAGCAGCTCCCCCGGAGCCACCAAAGCTCCATTGCGCCTCTGCTCCACCACCTCAGACTTCCTCTGCTCCGCGCTGCCTTCAAACTCCCGGTTGTCATTCCCAAAATCGACCCCATCGTCTATGCATTTCAGGAGTTCTCGTAATTTCTTATCTTTAATCTCAGAAATTGAATTTAGATGCGATTTGATGATTGTGTTTTGCTCCGGAATTTGATTAATGAAAGAAAAAAGTGAAATTTTGATTGTTTTGGAAGAGAAGTGAAAGAAAAGTTTAAAAATTTGATTGGTTTATAACTTTATATGGTAGAAGACTAGAAGAGTGTATGGAGTAGCTGATTTGAGCTGGGCTAAGCTCAATTTTACAGTTTCAGAAGATTGATGAATGCCAATTAATTGTTCTGTATTCTGGGTAAACTAGAAAAGTGATAATCTGGGTAACTGGGTTTGAATGTTTGATAATCAATCTGCTTGTTGCTGAATGCTAATAATTACTGCCTCTAAATCTGATTTGTATGAATGCCATCGTTACTCTGCTAGTCTGCGAATTTCAATTTCTTCTGGAATCTGGATACGAAAGTATGAAACTGTTGGTTTGTTGTTGGCTTTATGGATGCTTATTTAGGACTCTCTTAAAATTTGAACATTCTAAAATTTGAACATTCTAGGTGCAATTTTATCACTTTAGTCTTTAATCTTTATGTATGCTTATTTAGGACTCTCTTAAAATTTGAATATTCTAGATTTCTAGGTGCAATTTTATTACTCTTTGAGTTTTTATAAGTTTATATATTTTTAATTACATAAATAAAAGCTATAAAAATTTAAAAAAAATTAAAATGTACAAAACCGCCTAGGCACCCGCCTGGGCGCTCCTCCCCAGCCCACCGCCTGACTAGCACCTAGCGATTTTTTGAACCTTGGTGTCAACATACTCAGAGGCTCTCAACTAGTCATTAACCAGGTCAACGACAGCTTCCAGGCCAAAGACCAGCAGTTAGCGGCATACTTGGGGTACGTCAAGACACTACTCAAAAAATTCAAATTTCACACCATCACATAGATTCCCAGGGAAAAAAACGCCAAGGCCGATTCACTAGCAAGACTAGCAACCGCTCAACCACACCAAAGTCCAGCGGACACAAGGGTGGAGTGCCTTAACAAGCCAAGCATCACCAAAACCCTGGCAGAAATCTTCAACATTGAGATCAATCCCAGCTGGATGGATGAAATCATAGAGTACAAGTGCAATGGAACACTACCCATAGACAAGGTCGAGGCAAGGCAGCTTAAGCGGAGGGCAACCTGCTATAACATCTAGAATGGCAAGGTTTACCGCCAAGGGTTCACCCATCCCAACCTCCGGTGTCTGACCTCAGAAGAGGGAAAGGCAGTTCTAGCAATGATACATGCTGGGGAATGTGGAAACCACTCGGGCGCCAGGTCTTTGGCCAATCGCACAATGCGACAAGGTTACTTTTGGCCCACGCTCGGCGACGACGCCAAGAAGGTCTCCAGGTCCTGCCACAAGTGCCAACAATACGCTGACCTTCCCCATGCCACGGCGGAGCCCCTGTCGATCATAATTGGCCCATGGATCCACTCTATGTGGGGCCTGGACTTGCTTGGAAAACTCCCAACCGCCAAGGGCCAATTCAAGTACATCATCGTCGCCATCAACTACAACAGTAAGTGGATAGAGGCGGAATCGCTAACGGCCATAACTACCGCCAAGGTAACTTACTTCCTCTAGAAGAACATCTACTGCCTCTACTGCGTCCCCCATACAATCATCACAGACAACGACACACAGTTCAACAACAAGGAACTCATATCCTTCATGTCCAACCTAGGCACCAAGTTGTGTTTTGCATCTGTCACTCACCCCCAAACCAACAGCCAAGTCAAAGCAGCAAACAAGATAATCAAGAAGCTGCTAAAAAAAAACTCGACAACGCCAAGGGATTATGGGCGGAGAAACTCCCTGAGGTACTTTGGGCCATCAGGACCACCCCAACTGTCGCCACAGGTGAAACACCATTCTGCATGATGTTCGGAATTGAGGCCGTCCTACCTATTAAGGTTACTCAACCTACCGCTAGGGTCGAGGGCTACTGCTCTAAGACCAACGGCGAAGGCATCAGCCTCAACAAAGACCTCCTCGAGGAGAAACGACACAAGGCCTATTTGCACAAATTGCAAAACAAGCAACGGGTATCACGTTTCTACAACGCCATAGTCAAAGCCCAAAACCTCCAACTGGGGGACTAGGTAATGAAGGAAGTCATTCCATCGCCAACGACACTCCGCCCAACTTGGGAAGGACCATACAAAATAGTAGAAGTCATTAGCCCCGGCACCTTCTACTTAACAGACAAGGATGGCGTCACAACGACCCACCCTTGGAATACCGAACACCTTTGGTTTTACTACAAATAGTCGCGCCGCTACCCAAGAGCATCTTGACTTAGCTAAATTTTTGTTCAATATTTAGCTAAGGGAAGCTACCCAACGGGTATAACCCTGCTTTTGTAAATGTTGATCTGCCAGTTATCAATGAAACGAGGAATTATTCAAACCATTGTCTCCAAGTCCAAGCACAAGTTAACTGGCAATGCCAACAATATTCAGCGGACCACGTCTGCTACATTGTGCACTTGGAACAATTTTAATTCATTTAATGTTTCGTTGATTGGCAAAAGCACAAGTCAAAACTCTGGCTGTAAAACAACATTAAGACAACAATCATTAAAAAGAATACCACACTTGGAATATTTCAAAGGTAAAATAATTGCATATATCTAGGGTCAGGACTTCTCGCCCAATAGTATAGTCAAAATTACAAAATAAGCCTTAGCGGCACCAACATAAACAAGCCTCAGCGGCATTACAAAAGCTACTAAGTGTTCGTCACTAATGCTTAGGAGTAGCGGCAACCTCTTCACCTTCCAGCTGTAGATGTGGCCCAGCCAGGTGGCTCATCTGATCAGATCCAGGAGCGGTACGGCTCGGCGTCACCATGGTGCCATCCTCTCGGGTGTTGGCGGCCATGAAGTTAGCACGGGAAAGGTCAGATTGAGTGGGACGTGGAGTCCGTTGAGAATCGTCTGCCGAAAGCTCACCACTTTCTCCGCTACCTAAGCGGGCACCCTCTGCTCGGGCAGGAACCGCACTGCTCACGGGCTCCAGCTAACTAGATGACCCTGCAGGTTGGGACGCTTTCACCCAATCGATGGTGCCCTTCTGCTTCAGCATGTCCAAGTTGGCGACAGCACCAGCCTTCGCCGCCTCCATCATGGCTCGCTTATACTCCACAGATTGCTTGAATGCCTCCACAACGGCGACCTCTATTCGACTCCTCTCAGCTTCCAAAAGGATCTCAACTTTCTTAGCCTTAGTCGCCACTTGATCCTTCAGCAGGACTAGTCTTGCTCCAACTTGGAGACATGCTCGTTCAGCTCGAGGTCCCGCTCAACGGTGACATTCAGCTTGCCGTGAGCTTCCATCGCATCACACTTCGCCTTGGTCAGGCTTTGCTCAACGTCCGCCAGCTTATCTTTGGCCTCTTGCAACTCCCTCTCGAGGCCTTTGATTTCCTCGTTCAACTGCCGGTCAACCCGAGGCTGGTTTGACGAGGCAAGGAACAGCTCATGCAGCCATACAGACAGATGGCCAAACGCCGAGCTGAATGGCAACTGTTCCACTGTGGTCGGGCGAACGGTCCCATCCAACCCTCCAAATCCTAGCCGCTCACAGAGATGGAAGAGAAACTCCCGCTCAGGGTCTGTCAGAAATTCAGCATACGCGCTAAAGGAGTCCAGCCCGCTTGCCTATTCTTCCCCAACAGCAGCCACAGTCACCGTCGGTGGGGCCTGCTTTGACCTCTTATGCTGGCGGGCCCCGATGGTCTCTACATCGTCTTCCTCTTCTTCATCACCGTCATTTTGTCGCCACTTCTTCTGAAGAACCTCCCGAGCGGTACCAGAGGCGACATGCCTCAATTGTATCTACGGCTCCAGCCCCACAACAGTCACTACTTCCTTGGAGGGCATGACCCTCTCCTTCTGGGGCCCACGTCCGGTGGCGGGAGCTCTCTCCCTCAGCTGCACAGGTGCAGCAGGGGCCTTGCTCCAGTCGACAGCCCCGCGGTCAACGCCAGCTCCCGCCTAAACCACGGGCAAACCATCGGGGCCAAGATGCGAGTGGTGAGGCATCGGCAGCACTACTGGAGTCTCAGAATGGTTCACCGCCAATGTTTGGGGGTCGACAACAGTTTGCTGGGCCGCCAGCCCTGCGGCATACATGCTCTCCAAAAATTCATTAATCTTTATGCGGTCCATCACTTTGGCAAGCGCGTAGCGACTCGCTTTGTTACCCAGCTGAGAATCTACACGAAAGGCAACAGGTTAGCCTGGGAAAAACTGAACCAAGGCACAAATCAGCGGAAGTTACTTACCAAGGGCGCGAGTCAACTGTTGATCGACCAACAGCTCCCAACAGGTGAGAAGACGGAGATCGAGCAGGTTACGATTCTACCAACAACCTCTAATCCTCATCACGCAATAGTCTTCCTCACGCGTCAAGTTATAATGCAAGCCCGCTACAAAAAAAAAAAAAAAAATGGTTAGAACAAAATAGGAGTTGTCACATGCGAAGCTAGCAACTCGGATCAGCGGCAGACGCTAGCAACAACCTCGGATAGACAGGAACTCTGACTTAATCCTGAATGTTGGTTTCCCCTCGTTCGACCCCGCTTGATATTCCCATCCCATGATGGCAACATAAAAGGTCCCCCGCCAAGGAGACATGGAATCCTTCAAATTCTCTATGAACTTGGGCGCCCCCTTGCGGCTGCTCAAGTTCACCTGCCCACTGCAACCTTGGCGCTTCACGTATACCAATTCATAGAAGTGCATCACCTCCGCCACGGTCAGACCCTCGCAATCAGAAAGGCGCCATAGTGAGTTGAGCGCCATCAGCAATTGCCACATATTAGGGCAAATCTGCCCAAAGGCGAGGCCAAACTCGCAAACCAAAATTTAGAGATTTGGCAGTAGCGGGAATGTCACTCCCTGGCGGAAGATCGCCTCGTGCACGATGGCATTCCCCTCTGGCAGCATCGACGCTCTATCATCCTTCAGCGGCGGACGTAGCTTCACTACGCTTGGCAGCCGGAACACCCGCTTCAATCGGTTCACAGCGACAACAGTCATCAGTCCTCCCGCCTCCTCAACAGGAGTACCCTCGCAGAGAACCCATGCCGACTCAATCTCCTCCCCGGTCTCTCCCCCATCAGTAGAGCCGCTAGTGGTGTTGTTACTCCTTAACCTCTCCTCACGCCTATTCCAGAAGGCGGCATCCTCCCCTGCCCTAGAACTCTCCTGACGTCCGGCACAACCCATTGCTACTTCCCAAGGTATGGTCTGTAGTGGTTCGGACAGTGAGGTTCACATGGATATAGTAAATCTCGCTTGGGCTGCTTTAATGGTAGTCTTTACATTTTCCCTTTCACTCGTAGTATGGGGAAGAAGTGGACTCTAGAAGTACTACTAATTGTAATTGAGTTTAGGAATTAAACTGGATCCATTTTTTTTTTTTATAAATCGTTCCTGCATGGGCAGACGGACGCAACAAGTCAAAAAATATCATATCCGCCACGCTGAGCAACACGTCAGACCCGGAATCCTCACTGCTCGAGATCTCTACGACACTAGCCATCACAAACCCTAAAACCCAAAACCAGTCAGTTCACACAAGATCTAAGCTATCAGTATGCCAGATTATAGCCAACAACGTCAAGAACACCCATTCCCAGAAAACCCAGAAAATGCCAAAACAAGAACAAAACACATCCACACTCAAACCAGATTCGACCACCAAGCAGAGTAATAAACCTCAACCTTCTGTCAAACACCTAAAACCCACCTTAACACAATTTTAGACCCTTACATTCACCGGGGAATGACAAAAATCACTCCAAATACCAAAACGCGAAACTGGCAGAAGCAAAAAAAAAAAACACCAATAAAACAGGGATGAGATTCAGATTACCAACCTCAAAGACGGAAACTCTGATGCGTTTGAAGATGCTCGTCTTCGATTCAGGAAATCTTCGTTCTCCAAAGATCGATATCCTCACAGAATTGCAGAATTTCTTCTCGGATATCAGAGTGAAGCTTGAAGATGATGGTTTCAGTTCGAAGTGCAAAGTGTTAAAACACTATGTTTCCCTTTTTTTTATGCCAACGTCAAAACAATCTAAGCCGTCCGCTTATAAACGACACCGCATGACCACCGTACACGTGCCTCACGATCTCACTTACTCTCCGGATTAACCGAGGCGTCGCCTGGGTTACAAAATCCATGATTACTCACATTAATGGCGAGGAGACGGGCGTGCTGCAGAGACTTTATTCCACACGCTAACCCAGTACATGTTTGCCACGTGTCAAACGCCGTCAGAAGAAGCTTCCAGCCGAAGCAACCATTGAGGAGGCAGTCTTCGCTAAGCGCAACTCCCCTAGCGGAACTTCCTCCTTTTCACCTTGCAAGTGAGCTAGTCTCAGCTAAGCGCAACTCCGTTAGCGGAACTTCTTCCTTTTCACCTTGCAAGCGAGGCAGTCTCCGCTAAGCTCAACTCCGGAAGCTGAGCTTCTCCCTTTTCATCTTGCAACGGGGCGCAACTCCGCTCACTGGACCTCCACCAAGTTGGTCCCAGCGACACTGCTTGCCTCTTACTATCAGCGGAAGGACTTCCGCCAATGGTGATTCTCAAGTCGACGCCTTGTCTTGACGACGACCACTACGCGGCGTTACACTCAGGCTACGTCCCTCCAGGACACGGGGACACGTCAACAGTCTACGACAGCCCTGATCAAGCATGTTGACCCAAAGTTTGGGCTTGCTACCCAACACCCTCTGCTAAGTGCAACTCCCCTCAACAAACAATATACCTACCAAATGAAGGTCTATCTTAGCCGGGGAGTAGGGGACTCCCTAGGGGGCCTAGCAGGGGCCCACCCGAAAGGATACAAAGTATTTGCTCCGTAAGTCCATGGTTGACAACGCAATGACACTAATTATGCTCTTGCAAGTCTAGCGGAAGTAACGCTTCGAACCGCTCGGCAACTCCCCAACCAAGATTGCCCTCCTTGACTGGGGACTTAGGGGACTTGTACTTACATAAGCATTTGCAAGCATAATTAGCTATAATGAGCCACACTCATGACACAGCTAGCGGTACCAATTATCGCCAACTGTGTGACCTACGGAAACACAACCAAATAGGCTACCGCCTGAGCCTTGGCTCACCCCCAGATCACAGCTGATGAACCGCCACGTGCCGCGTCAAGTTAGCATCAGAAGCTCCAGAAGCTGGGAACTGAAGCACATCAGTCCGACATCGAAAACATGGAAGAGCTCGCCTCTTTCCCACCTAAAAAAGGTTATCTCCTCTCTCCTCATTAATTACGCATTCACAACTTACCTACTATTATTCTGTCAACATAAATACATTGACTAACTTAGGCATCAGAGAAGAGAAGACCGCCCAGCGCAGTCTCCCTCTGACACCGCTTTGTATTTCACTTGACAGGTAGCGGAAGCTCTGAGAATACTGCAAGTAGCAGTCCACCCATCGGACCAGCGTTAACAAAGACTTAGGCCACCGCTCAATCTTAAACATTAACAATAGCCATATATGTGAATTCATTACCTTAACAAATATAACAAGAACCAAGTAATCCTTTTGCAATCTCCTGGACGCCTTTCCCCTTTCATCAATTTTCAAATGGCATAACAATACCCAGTTAAATTCATCAACACCATGTACATAGTAAAACACCATAGTCTATAATAATTAACAATCACTAAGCCTTGCAATTCTCCAAAGGAGACTTCTACATGAGTGCCAGGAACCAAATGTCTAAACTTTCAAATAGACGTTTTTATCTAACCTTTGTGTTATACAAGGTCTTCACAAGAAAAAGCAAATTAAACCAAATAACTGACTAAAGCCCAGTACATTTTGGGATCACAAATTTGGATAAAAAAAACCTGTGTCTGAGTCCCTTTTCTTTTATTTCTGATGCAATCAATCAAAGTAACTCAGACAGACAACTTGCAAAGCAAACTCTCTCTTACTCCTATTTTTCACTTTGCCCAGGTTTTAACATCACTAGCAAACTCACTCCTAACGTGTTCTACCTATTGTGAGTATCAACCACTAAAAAGATAAGATTCAAATCACAAGCATTGAGACAAGACTTGGTTCTTGTTGACCAGGTCATCGATGAAATGTTAACAATCTTGTCTAAATGAGACTTGGTTTACTGCTCTGCTATCAGTGCTTTACCTTTCTTTTAAAAAGCTGATAAATTTTTATTTATTTTTTTTTAAAAAAAGGCCATGCTTTAATTTACCTTTCTCTACAATGCATGGGCTAGAGTACACCAGAGAGGGGTTACGTACCCACAATCCCAAAATTGATTGTTGCAAGGTAAGGTGAAGCAATCCAAATGCAGTTCTAAAAATTATGAATATATACAATGGATAAGGAATATTTATTACCCAAAATAACCAATCTGATACAGAAATTGAGGTTATGAACATAATCTAACAATGCTAAAAGTGGCAAGAATTGAAATTCCATTAAATTTAGATGAGAAAGTTTGATATAGGATAATTTCAAACACATTATGCCATTGATGATCTTGTCACAAGAACTGAGTCTTGTCTCAGTGACAAGATGACAAAATTTAACAATTGCACATGCCATACAACATTTTAGTTCTAAAGCAAGAAACTGAAGATTATCAATTGAATCCACAGAAGAAAAGCAATACATTGACCATAGATAAAATCACCAATAGGATGACATAAAATTGAATCCACATATGATGACACAAAATCACCAAAACCACAGCTTACAATAGCTGGAAGTCACCAAGTAACAGAACCCAACAATAGCCCAAAAAAAAAAAAAATGGGATCGAGTAACCTCCAAATTCGATCGTATAGTCTCACCTTGTACGAGTTGAACCGACTCAAATAGTAGCTGTCTCCTCCGCCGAGTCGAAATAGATCGAATTTGTTTTCAGCTCCAGTTTTTTTTTTCCTATTACAACTAAGGAAAAGACTTCAGTACATTAATGTACCGATACATCAAGTAGACTAGTTCAATACAGAAGTAGACTAGCTCAGTACAAGGGTAGACTGACTCCATGCATAAGTAGACTAGTCTACCCATGTACCGAGCTAGTCTACCTCTATATTGAACAAGTCTACTTAATGTATCGGTACATTAATGTACCGTAGATGATCCCTACAACTAAAAACTGGAAATAGAGTGAATGAAACATCTTTTCTCTAATTGGGGAGGGTTTTAATTGAAGAAGGAAGTCAAAAATGGGGAAGGAGGGAAGTCAAATTTGGGGAGGGAATTGAAAATGCAAAGCACTACGTGCAATGCCGCGTTTTTTTTTTTTTTTCAATTGGATTATTTTAGTTTTGGAGCCCAGTACTGGGACACAACATAAATTGTTTAGGGTGTCGTCAAAAGACTATCCACCCTCTAAAAATTTGGAGGTTGACGTCGTGTGTCCTTAAAAGCCTTCAAGGACTCCACATAAATTGTGTCCTTGTATGTGTTTTTTGTAGTAGTGTGGTGTAGGAGTTGATCCTGTAGGTCAGGGAAATCGTGGTTGAAGCTGAGTCCTTATAGCAGCTGATCGGGTAGGAAGCTAATTTTGTGGCTTTATTATTATTAAGATTTCTGCTATGTAGTGAGCTCTGAGGAGTGGTTTCTTATTATGTTGTTAATGCAATTTAGTTCGCAAACTCTGTGTAATGTAATATGCCACTCTAAAGAGCGAGTCTGTATTCAAATTATGGGTTCGGGACATAGCTAGTTGCCTTTGTTTAAAGGAAAATTTTCTTAGCTATTTTGTTCGATGTCCGAACCATCACGCCCGGAGTTCTTGTGTTTGATTGATTTGGTTATCTTAATTGTGAATGAAATTAGCGGCGTGACAGTTTGGTATCAAAGCGTAAGGTACATATTTGTTGATAATCAGTACTACTTGAGTGATGGCCCGTCTGCAGCTGTTCCCTATTTGATGTTCTTCAGTACTGGTATAATCATTGGGTATGTCGTGGTACTACGTGTGGGTCAGGGTGTAAGTCTTTTGAATTGTAGGGTTGCCCTATAAGTTTATAGTGGAACTTGTTTAACTTCCTTGAGTTATAGTCTTTTGAGGAATGGGAAGCTCTGGATTGAACTCTGATCTAGTAGTCGAGGATAGTTTTCCTGGAAATGATATCCTTTGGTATGATTGTGGTTGCTTAGTTGTTGGGATCATGGTGTTTGATCCATACTTGTATCGAAGGTTGGTATGAGTATTAACTAGTAGTAGTTGTGCCTTCCTAAGTAGAATAGGCAGACCCTGTGTGTGGTTTGAGTTTTTACATTGTGTTATTGAGAATGCTGTGTGGTGACATCATGTTACTAGGTGATGGATCTTCAAGGAGGTCGAGTTAGGGGCCGAGGCAGACCCAGAGGTGGGGGTAAAGCCCAAGGTAGGGGTAGGATTCCTCCTGTTGAGGAGATCTTTGAGGATGAGATGGAGGCATTGTACGTTGTGCATCCTGCTCCACCTATTGTGGATGCCACTCGTTTATCGAAGTTGGCAAAGGAGATCTTGAGGCTGGGAGCAGTCTTTTTCAACAGAGGTACGGATCACATGTTGGCAGATCAATGGATCGAGAACATGAAGAACTACTTTGAGATGGTCGTCTGTGATGACATGGAAAAGAGGAAGATAGCCTCGTATATGCCTCAGGACGATGCACGGGTGTGGTGGAACTGCACACAGATAGTTATGGATGTGTCCACCATGACTTGGGATGAGTTTGTGGAACTTTTCTGGAAGAAGTACTTTCCACCTTCCATGAGGGAACAGTTGGAAAGGGAATTCATCTCGCTAGTTCAAGGGGGCTATGAGTGCGAGGGATTATGAGGCAAAATTCTCAAGGCTATATCGGTTTGTGAGATAGATGGATGTTGAGAGTTTGGCTATGAAGTTTCAGTGGGGGCTGAACGCTTCAATCAGGCGCTATGTCGCTATTCTGTAACTAAAGACGGTGGAGCTCATTTTGGCTAGGGCTTTGGCCATTCAGCAGGAGAACCAAACTTTCCAGAAACATGAGTCAGCTGAGAGGGACTCTCAAAGGAAGGGAAAGGCAACTGCTGAGAGTAGTAAGGGAACAGACAATTTGGGTGGGTCCTGGAAGAGGCAGAGGACTTAATAGCAAGTGTCAGGTAGAGTGGTAGCTACACCAGCTGGGGTTGCACCTGTTGGGTAGGTGGCACCCATAACATGTTATAACTGCAAGGAGGTGGGCCATATGGCAAGGCAGTGTTTGAAGCCGAAACCTAGGACATGTTATAATTGCAGGCAGGTAGGGCATGTGGCCAATGAGTGTACCCGGCCTCATGGTATGAGACAGAGGAATCAACAAAGGCAACAACCTCAAGCATATATAATTCTGGGATTATATTGATTTTTAATTTTGTTTAAAATGGGCGTGACATATTCAACCCAATTAAGGTTCTAAATCCTTTTATCGAATCTTTCTTGCAAGTTGCAAGGCATATACACATCCTATGAAACCTCCTCACCTTTCCAACCATTTCAGTCTTTATCTTTGATACGCTGAAAACAAGCGCGCAATTTAACCCTGCAAAATGTAGTTGTCAGTATAGAATAAGTAGAGATCGTTCTAGCCGGGGATTGAGGGTACACTTGTAATTGCAAAAATAAATAATTAATTAATAAAAATAAAAAGTATTATTTACAAAAATAAAACAAAGAATAGAAATATATACAAGTAAATACAAATAAGGGGGTTTAGGATTATTAAATAAAAAATTAGATAAATAAAATAAAGAAAACGTAAAAACATATATACAAGGGTGGAACGCAAGGAATAAAAATCAAAACCACAATCATATGCATGAAATCCAATTACAATTCCTATAGTTGATTATCTATGTCATGAGAAAGAAGTTGACTATGTGAAACGTTAGAAAGCAAACGATTTCCTATTTTTTACTTTCATTGAATATTTAATCTAAGTGAAAGCACCTAAATCAATCCTATTGAACACGCAATCATAGTCTAGAAAGCTAGCTACTCAAGAACATATTCAATGCATGAAGAACAAATAAAGGATGTCAACCAAAGTGCACAACTTAGTATGAAAAAGTTCATCTATTTGCAATCCTCCTTAATCGATTTCGACTTTTGTCCAAAGCTTTTACTACTTATGAAATAGGTTCACAAAACTATTAGGTGAATTGTTTACCTAAATCTAGCACCAATTACATGCATATATCCTAAGTTGGCCACCAAAGAACATAAACATGCAAAAGTTTTCTGTAAGACAAAATCAATTAAGCAATCTCACATAAGCAACATAAAGAAATCACAACTTTATTTCAAAACACATAAAGGGGCTTTAAACTTTGTCCTTAACGTCATGTTAACTAGAATTCATAACTCTACGAAATCAAACAAAGGAAAACAAAAGAAAGTATGAAATGCTTCGTGAAAGATGGATGACAAGCCTTGAGGCGAAGAACTTGAAGATCCTTGAAAGCAAGCAACCTTCTAGGGTCGACACAAGGGTGGATGGCAGCTAGCATCTTGATGTATTGCATGACTTCTTCTCCTCCTTGCTTGAAACGCAAAGCTTCTGAAGACTAGAGAATGAAGAGAATTTTTCTAATGTTTATTTTCTGAGGGAGAGAGGTGTGTTGTGGTGTGTATAAAATGTCTAGCAATGAGGGGTATATATAGGGGGATAGCCAAGCTTCATGAATCTTCTTTTTAATTTCCCAAAGAATTATCTAGTCATGCCACACAGCTTCGATCAATCACAGAATGCCATGTTAGCTCTGTTGAGTCATCCAACTAATCAAAAGCCTCCAAAATAAGTCCATAATCCTTCAAAATATATTATTGCTGATTTTCCCAAGATTTTATCTGATTTTTCTCTTAATTTTCGGCCAAAATACTCTTGAGTGATAATATGAATGAATCTGGACTTGTTTTGGACCTTTTCTCCCTTAAATCTCTCCATGGCGGCATTATCCTTGATCCTCTCTTGATTTTTGACATTAACTCCATGATTTCCATCCATTTTTTTACTGCAAAATCAGGATTTAATCCCTCAAAAATATCTCCAACATTATCTTCTATGATCCTCTCTTGATTTTCACGGCAATAAGGGATTTTATTTTCCAAAAATCCCTCTTTTTACGTCCAACAACCCAAATTGATTAGGCTTTCACCATTTTGCCGAAATCCACATTAATTTAGAAGATTCTTGGGCCTCCATGTGTCGTCTTCAAGCCATAAGGTCTCCTAGTGCCATCAGGACTCCTCACATTTCACCATTTTTCTTCATTTCTTCAACAATGCTTTCCCAGATGACTCAGGAGTCTTGCTTTGACAAAGTTTTCTCTTCTGAACAGGATTTCCTAGTTGAATCAGAATTTCCTGTGTAGCCCTTGTGCCATGTCTCAGCTATCTCCAACGTTTTCCTAGCTTTTCTTTCTCCTATCAGCTTATTTCAGCTCCATTCTCTCCATGGGACCTAAAAATAGAAACTTTTATTAAAATTCCTAAAAATAGAAACTTGCTAAAATAGAAACTTTCCTAAACAAGAAGGATTTATTTAAGGAAATAACTAAGTAAATATGAGGAAATAACATTTAAAACATCGCATTAAGATGCTCCTATCAATCTCTACTGTTAAACCTGGGTTACTCCTCAACAGCTCCTTGTTATAACTAGCCAGCTTGTTGTACTTCTCTATATAATGCCTATCATTCATCTCTTTACTTTGTTCTTTTCCCCTTGAAATTGTCTGAACACTTACATCCAACTTGAACTTCTTTTGGATATGATTCGGAATGTCTTTTCTTGACCAATCTTCATCAACCTACAGATCTTCTTGTACCTCCTTCGCTACTATGTGGTAGTTTAGGTGATGACTTGTTGCTAAGTGGGAACACTTGTGCTCATCTCTAAATGTCTAGATCACTAGAATTCTTAGTCCAAATTCTGCAATGTTGCTAGCATACAACCAATATAGGCAACCCCATTGACACTTACCTCAATCTTCTTTATTGTGTTCTTCTGAAACCACAAACCTCTTCTTTGGACTAGTGCACATTCCCTCACTGCTTCCTTAAGCACTTTAGAGTTTGTAAATATTGACTAACCGCAAATTTTGGGTTCTTCATATCTATCCTTCTATTCTAAAACTTCAACTTAATACTTCTCCAAGTGGGCATGGGGAGTGGATTCCCTTCTTCATCTTCTTCAGTCTCAAATTCTCTAAAGCTTTCTAGATCTTCATTTGATTCACCACCATGATCACTGCATTCACCCTTGAATTCCATGTCTTCAAACTCTTCAACAACCCTTAGATTTTTCACCTTTCCTTCAAATTGAACATCATTTTCAGAATCAACTAAATCATAATCACTATCCACATAGAAATCATAACCATCTGAGCTTGAATCAGTGTTCTCTACCTGCTCATAAACTTTTTCCCTTTTGTTCATGGTGCTGTACCTTGGCTCGCTCCTTAGTTTGTATCCCCTACTTCTTAGCAGCGTGTCTACCCTTCTTGCTCTTCTCAGCCTCAAATGCAAACATCTTGCCATTCTCAGCCCCAATAAACCTCTTACCACTGTGCCAAAAAAGCTATCAGATGACACACATTAGACGACCAAGCAAGGTTCTAAAAAACGCTAGGCGCTAGTCGGGCGGTGACCTGAGGACTAGCGCCTAGAGGCCTAGGCGGGGACTAGGCGGTTTTTATTTTTTTAATTTTTAAATTATTTTTATGACATAAAATTAAAAAATAATAGTATTAAAATTCCAACAATTAATTCAAAGTAGTTAAAATAGGAAAAAACAAATGTTATGAACTAATAATCACACTTATTATTAACAATAAAAAAATAACATATGTCACCTATTTATTGGGTCTCTAGGCAACTCTATATGTGCTATTATAGACTTTAGCACAGATGATTCCAAAATCTAATTAAACCCAACATCAATTTGGGTCTCACAGCTTTCTTTGAACTCATCTGTGCCAAACTCCTAAAATCCCCAATTTCTATCAAGAACCCTAATTCTTTATCTTGCAATTCTACAAATTGAAAAAATCAATCAACATCTACGATATCTAGTATTTCACTCATCAAATATTCTTCATTTCTTCCTGGCTCGATCCCCTCATCAACTTAATCTCCAAGAGTACAGCTTCAATTCCCTGAATCTGTCATGGCCGGCCACAATCAAAGATCAAAAGCCATCGGAAAATCGGATTCCGAAAATGATGTGTGATGATGGCAATGCACTAGAAAACCATTCTACATCCTCATACACTGTGTTTCTATGCTTCTCTTTGCTCACACGACCACTCTGTGTTTTGATGCTTCAGATCAGGAATATGATTTTATGATAGAGATTAGAGAGGGTTGGTGATAGAGGTGTTGTAATAATTATTATTTTGCATTTCCTCAAGCGTTGGATTGAGATTTGTAGCAGATATTCTGGTTCTTTTCTTGATTTTAATCATCAGAAAGTCTAGGGGAGTTGCTTATTTCTATGCTGAGAAGTAGAAGAGCAGGCCGCCTAGCCCCCCTAGGCGCTCGTCGAAAGCCATCCTGATTTCTACAGTCGACTAACCCAAAACAAGGGCGGTCACCTCACGTCTAGCTCCTAGGCGGCCGCCCAAAACGATTTTTAGAACGTTGCAGACGACAAAAGGCTGATTTTCTGTCGTCTGAGTTTTCAGACGACATATAAATTAAATGTGTTGTCTGAATACACAGAGAAACCATACTTGTTTCATTTTGAAAATATGGTCAGATTCAGACAACACTAATATGTCGTTGTAAAAGATGAAAATATTTCATATCTAGCAAAAATTTTGGAATTTCCACCCGCTACATCAAGTGCTTTCCCTTTCAAAGGTCCCAAACCCTAGCTCAAAAGTCAATCGGGTGATATTCAGACATCATTTTTAAGAAATTGTGTTGTCTGAATAGCCTGAGTGTGACTTTTCTTTCAAGTCTTTTTTGACATAACTGCAAAACACTTTCATGTTCCCACACTCAGCAACTCTGTCTAAAACTGAGACCAAAAACTTGACAAACACTCCGTCTCTCTTTCTGCCATGCTTTCTTTGACTCCTTCAAGCCTACTCTCTTCGCTCTCTTCTCATCTAAACTCAAAACCCTGATGACTTTGTCAGCCCTAGTTTTCTTCGACAATCACAGAACAAACTCATCTCCATGTCAATCACTTTTTGTAACAAACACTGAGAAACCTCTCTCTCTCTCACTTGTTCGCTCATGTTGATATTCAAAGTATTGATTTCATCGGTCTCTCTAAACCAACCAAACCTATTGTTTCACTATTGTTGTTAAGTCATTCAATTCACTATTATTTGATTTAGGGTTTCAATTGGATTCATTTTGGGTTTTAGGGCTTTATCTGGAATTCAATTTGGCGATTTAGGGCACCGACCACATCGATTGTCTCACTGGTAACTCTTGCTCCGGCGACACTCGTCTCTCCAGTGGCTTACCTATCCACAAATGGGTGGTCACCAGTTCAAGCTCTAGCCACCCGTTTCTCATCTACAAGAGGTTTGCTTAAATGTTAGCCATTTTCCATTAAGAACAGCTACTTTGACGAACACCCTAACTTTCAATCAGTTATATTCCCTCTCAATTTGAGTCGATTTGATTTGATCCCTTGGACATCAAATCGAGAGGTTCATTTACAAGAGGTTTGCTCAACTGGGTATTTTTTTTCTAACCATGTCTAAAACTTACTGTATATTTTTCTTTTCAATTGCCCTGAATATTTAATTTGTAGTTATTGTTTAGAACTCTGAATTTTTACTTTTCTTGTTCAAAGTTTGGATCTTTCTTATCTAGGCATGTAGCTGTAGTTGTGGCTGTTTGAATTTGTAAGCTTTTTCTAATCTGGTTCTTTGAGTTTGATTATGATTCTGGTGTACAACTTTGAATTCTGCATATCTTGATCAAAGGTAGGATTTTTGTTATCTAGGCATGTGGTGTAGTTGTGGTTATTACAAATTGTATTAAAGTTAAGGGATTTTTACTTATTTAGATGATAAATTTGGATTCTCTTTGGCTGGATTGTAGAAATTATAGACAGGCTTGTTGCTGAAGGTATTCTATCAAAAACTGGAGAGGACAGTTGTAGAATTAACAGGAAGGTCTTTTCCTCTTGTCTTTATTTCAATTTTCTTTCATTATTTCTTGCTTTCAAGTCAAACTAATTTTCTTTGTGAATTAGGGTTTGGGTAGTAGCGGAGACAGGGGTCGACAGAGACTCAGAGAGAGAGAAGAAGCTTGAGGATGGGATTGGGAGTATGATTGAGCTTGAAGGAGGGACATAGAGCGAAGAAGAATTTGAATTTGGGTGTCAGGGGTCTGAGTTGGGATTTGGGAGAAGAGAGTCTGGGAAGCCATGACTGATGTAATTTTTGGTTTTCTAAGAAGGGATGAGGGGTAAGTGAAGATGAAAGTGGATGAGAAGATCAATAAGCTTGATGTTGAACTTAATAGATACAAAGAGCAGATAAAAAAGACAAGACCTGGCCTCAAACCCATGAATCTTCTGCCCTCTCTGTAAGTTTACATCCATTTAATTTGTTAAAGGATAGTGTTTTTTTGTTTTCGTCAGGGTGAATTGGATTGGTTGACTTTTGTGTCTTTTGGGTTTTCTTTGATGATTTTGTTTGGTAGGCTTCAATATTTGCAAGCTGGGGATAGTGTTGCATATCATAGAACAACTATGTTTGGAAATTATATAGTGATTATAGCGTGATTGATTGATTGATTGAATTGAGAAATTTCTTTAATCTTGTGCAATCTATATCACTCTCCCTGTTGAAAAAGTCTCATCTCTCTTCTGGGTTCCTCAATTCATATATAATTTCCTTGTGCCTTGTTTCTTTTTATTTATATGTATTGGTTATTTTTAATTGGCTTATTGGGTAGGTGAGTTTAGCTCCCTTGATCATTTGTGAGAATTTCAATTTTGTTGTAGTTTTGTGTAATTGTTGCTATGGGATTTATGATATTGGTGGACTACATGTTTGTGGTTTCGTATAATAAGAGCGGCGATTTGGGAAGAACTCAATTTTGAATTCATTTTGGATGCCTAGGATGATTTATTGATACCTCTGGTTACACCTGGAAGAACTCAATTAATAGTTGTAGAAGTATGTTTCTAATTTTTTTTAGAATATCACCTATGCTTTTGATATTATTTGCTAAGTTCTTGTTGAGTTTGCCCTTCCATATATTCTTTAAATATAACTAATCCAATCTTAAACTGTTTAGCCATTAGAGCAGCTTCTTTATCGAAGTCAAGATCTTGTTACATCTATGAATCTCAAGGAACTTCATAATTTTGAAAACTATAATCAATGATATGTTGATCGTGAACAATTGTCAAGTTGTCATGTCATAACTATAGGTCTTCTTTAGGAACCAAAGCAAAAGTTGCATTGAAATCACTATTCTTATTAATTAACTCAGCAAGTCAGCATCATACTAACCCTTTTCACTATAAAGGGTTTCCATGCTATTATTCAAATGTGGAAGTTGATCCTGCAGATGTAAGGGTCTTGATGTGGCCTGGTAAGTTCTATCTACAGTCATTTGTGACATCACTTCATAAACTTGGACTCATTCTAATGTGTTAAAATGAAAACTGATGGACCAGGAAAATGAAAGCTAAAAAACAGGGATTCTATACCCTGGTAAGCAACACTTTTCTAGTATGCTGATCGAAATTGATAAGCTAGTATCCTTTTCTTGTGCTGTACAGTTGCTTTTGCCTAGTAGAATTGAGTCTTACTTTCTATCTGTCCATCCAAGTTTAAGTTTTTTGTCAATTATATATGAAGCTTCCAAACTTTGGGGTAACATTTAATTGACTTTTTTTCCTTATCAGTTGGGATTCTTGTGGTCTACTGATATCTAGGTTTAAGGTTTAGTGTGCTTAATGTTTTCACTTCATTCTCATGGTGCTCACTTCATTCTTGTGACAATAGATGAGAATGCAGTGGATATTTTCCAAAACCCAAGATAAGTTCCCCTCCAGAAAGTGTTGCAGGCTGCCTGACTTGACTTAATTTGACTGAATCCTCTCTGTATAGTGGCTCAATGAGGGTAATATCGCAAGTAATGATGCTCGAGTTAGAGTTTTTGACATCGAAAAGTTCACTTGCCTAAATCACTTCTCCTTTGAGTGCTAGTGGTCTATAAATGTGAGTACCCTATAGATACCTTTTTTTTTAATTATTATTCTAAAGTAAGGTTATTCTTTACCATTTCGCTCAATGTTGGCTTTGTTATTTATTGGCAGAACACCTCTGTTAGTCTCGATGGTAAGCTGCTCACAATACTTGGTGATAGTGCAAACTGTTTGATAGATGATGCTCAGTCTGGAAAAGTTTGTCGCATTACTATTTCTATGAAACTGGTATAGCAATACAACTAGCTAGTTCTTTTATTGACTTGTCTCTAGTAGAAATTCTTCCTTCATTAAGCATTTGAACTTGTCTGCATATCTAGATTAGTAGATATGGGCTATTTTGAACTGATGCTCATGATTAGGTTTGTGGTTTGTGTATATGAGACAATGGTGGATTAATGAAAATTGCAATGAATGATTTTGGATGTAAATTTTATGGTTTCATGAATGGGCAATTTTAATTTCCAGAATGCATGCATACCAATTGTAGCAGGGACTATTAATATGTGTTATCTCACATTGCAAGCTATAACAAAAAGCACACCAAAATGTGTGGTTGCAGCTAAACAAAAACAACACAAAAATCAATTAGAAGTCTATTGTCCTTTTGGCATTGGTACAATAGAAAATTATAGTCTAAATGGCAAAACAACAACAGAAGTTAGATGAAAATGTTGGTTAAAGTGTATAACAACAACAAATAAGTGTGGTTGGACTTAACCAAAGACTATATAAAAGACATACAATTTGTGGTCTCTTTTATATTCAGACCACAAATATTTGTCGTGTTAATAATCTCAAACGACAGAAATATGTTTGTAGATATGCTTCACACAATAGAATTTATATTAGAATATCATTGTTTTGTTTCTCATACAACACAAAACTGTTGTGTTACTGCTTTTAAAGATACATATCATATTGGTCCCGAAATGCAAAACTCATCAGACGACACAAGACTTTTATTTGTTTTTGTCATCTGAAAAATTAGACGACAGAAGTGTAGTCTTCTGATACCCGCAAGACATGACATCGTACTAGATGACAAATTTCGGTTCATTCAGACGACAGAACAGTTATGTCATCTGATGGACTTTTTGGCTTAGTGTACTCTTGCCCTTGTTACTTTCAACCTTCTTAGAATAAGCAACCTCCTGAGTCAGACTTGAGTCGGTTACTTGAGCACATGGTTCTTCAAATTCAAAACTTGGTTCAGGTACTTGAACACTTGGTTCTTCAAATTCAACTCTTGGTTTAGGTACTTGAACAGTTGGTTCTTCCAATTCAACTTCGACTTGACTTGTTTCTTTTTCACTTTGACTTGTTTCAGGTCCTTCAGTACTTGGTTAAGCAACTTGCATAGCTTCCTTTGTTGTTTCAGTTGCCTTCTTTGGACCGCAGTACTTTATTGCTATATGCTTAGATCTAGAGCTCCCAATGACCACATTGTAAAATCCACTAAATGCCTCTGAGAACCCTCCATTTTCTCTATATTACAATTTTGGCCCTGTTCAATATTGTCATTTGCTTCCTTTCTTAGCTCACTTTGGATTCCCCTAACTTGTGATGCAAATAAGTCAGACTGTTACTAATAGGGCTGTGCATATAAAACTGAAGTACCGAACTCGACCTGAGCCCATATCGAAACCAACTGAAATAGGCCAGTATTAAAAACATAAAAATTTACTGTTGGGCTGGCTCGTACCGAACAGAACAAACGGGACGGGCCTCGGTTGCCATTTTCCAAGTCCCGTTTGGGCCTGGCCCGTACCAATTTATATAAATATAATATATTATCTTTCTCACTTCATGCGCCTCCTACTTTCTTTCTTTCTTATCCTTCTCTCTCCCCTCTCCATCTTCACCTCTATCGGGCACTCTCTCACTCACCCTTTATTCCTTCCACTTTTCTTTCTTTCTTATCTCTCTCTCTCTCTCTCTATCTCTCTCTCCATCCCTCCATCTTCACCTTTCTCTGGCTCTCTGACTCTCTCGGTCTCTCCCCCTCACCCTTTATTCAGTCTCTCTTTCCTCACCCTTTATTCAGCCTCTCTTTTTCAAAGACATCACCGCACCACTGTACTCCGGTATCCTCAGCCCACCACCATCTTCAGTCAAGCTTGGTGGCACCACAATCGTCGCACCACCCACAAGGAATGCCTCCCAGATCTGTTAGCATCAATTTTAATTATCTTTTTTAAGATTTGAGTTTTGTCAATTTATGCATGTAATTTTTTCTTTTCTTGAGATCTAGGTTTGTAAAAATTGATATTTGAGCTGTATATGGATTTCAATAGTTTATGCCTCTCTATATAGGTGATGCTGGTTTTGCTTGCTTTGTTTTCTTTAAGTTGGTTGTAATTCATGGCTAGAGCCAACCTAGACTCCTTCCAGATGCCGCTCGAGAGCACGATCATATTTTTTTAATTAAAAAAAAAAACTTAAATGGGCCCGGGACATAACCGAACTAGTTCGGTTTCGGTACAGTCAGTACCAACTTTGAAAAATCAAAATCCCGTCCCGGCCCGTACCTAAATATATTTTCGGTATCGGGCTCGATATTAGCACAAAATCAGCCGGCCTGTGCCCAGCCTTAGTCACTAAGACCAGTAAAAGTGCCTTCACTTGGCTACACACCCTTCCCCCTTTTTCCTCCTACTCTCACCACTAGTTATGTACAAACTGATTTGCCTTGACTTGAGTGGAATGAGCTTGGTCATCTCTATTGCATCTACATCATTCCTAATCGGCATCCATCTCTCATTGCAAGAAGTCCTAGGGATCTTGAAGTAGTATGAAATTGGCTTCTCCCTGTACCCAAGATCCCAAGCTATGTTCCCAAACTTTGTCCATGAAATCTTATGAGGATCTAGACCATAGAGCCAAATTTTCCCACCATCCTTGTTGAACCCTAGCCATTCTGTAGTTCTTGGTACCATCAGGCATCTTGTCAAAGTAACCACCATGGTGTATAAATAGTCTGGAATTGAAAATGAAAAAAGAAGAACATTAATCCACCTATCATCAAACATCGAAGCCCCAAAAATTCCAAAAAAAAAAAAGCAATGCATACATCAAAACCCTAAAATCTACATATATAATCGAAGTCCCATAATCAAAACCCTAAACAAACAATAAAAAATATTTATGGCTATTCAAACTCGAAGGATCCAATGTCAAACAACTTAATGACAAAGAGAATACTAATTTTCAATACATGGACCACTCCCAATTGGAATTTTGAAAATTTGGCCACAAATCTCTAAACGCTAAAAAATAGTACCCTTCTTAATCAAAACCCTAATCTAGTTTTCCATAATCTAAACCCAGAAAACCATGTCTTTGACCATGTGCGACCATGTATTTGTAATTAAAAAGGATTGGGAACTTACTATTTTCATGTTGAGGTCCAGCTTCTTTGAAAAATCTCCATATGTTCGCCATTAATCACTTTTTGTCAGGAATCAAATCGAATCAAATCCTTTTAAGAGAGGTTGATTCACTTTTATCGAAATTTTTGGTTTTGGAGCAAGAGTTTGGGAATGATTTAGGTCGTTATTTCTTTTAAGTGCTGTGAGTTTGGAGGGAATTGAGATTTTTGTTGTGATTAGGGCTGCTTTGAGTGAAAAAGTGTTTTTTGTCTTGATTTTGTTACTCACGTGGTTAGAATTGATGGCACCGTGATGGAAAATGGATGGAGATATGACGTTAATACAAAAAAATGAGACCAGATATCATATTGATAGCTTTGAAAGTTTAGGTATCATCATGAAAGTACTCTAAGTTTCTAGTACGAGTCAATGCAGCACGTGCTACACATCCATGGCCAGAATCTGATCTGCAATGTCATGGCGACCTCTGTCCTCCAGTATGAGCTCCTCAAGCTCCTGCCCAATGTGTCCTTAACAATCTTCGCTCCCACCGACACCTCCCTCTTCACGTTAAGATTATAGGAATAGGTTTGTCTAATAGTAGCTTTATTATTCCTTAGAAGTAGCTTTCTTGATAGTTGGCAATAGATTTTAGGATGTTTAGCAGCAGCTTTTTTGTTTGGGAAGCAGTTTTGACAGTAGCTCTTTTCATGTTTGGCAATAGATTTTGTGTTCTTTGCTAGCAACTTTGTTGTTCATTGCCGGTACTTTTTTCAGATGTATGGCGATAGCTTTTATATTTCAAAAACATAGCTTTTTAGATTTTGGCAATTCTTTTTTGTTGTCTAAAGCTTTTCTCATTGTTCTTTCTTACAATTTAAAAAAAATATATATACAAAAGCTAATAAGTGATGCAGGAAGTAAAATGACAAAAGAGAAAGTAAATTGAGACAAAAGAAAATGTTAGATTTTGATAAGGAATGGAGTATGAAAGTATTTGAGTGACAATAGCTTTTGGTGTTGGTTAATTGGTGACAGATTGACAATAGCTTTCAATGTTGGACATTGATTATATTTGCGATAACATGGTTTATGTAATCTGAATCCAGTTTACATTTGACATAAAGTACTTTTTTATTGTTGGTGAATAACTATGAATGAACTTAAAATTGAGTTGCTAGATTGACAATAGTTGTCAATGTTATTATAGTACTGTCATTTTTCAGATGACTGCCGTTGATGTTTCTTGTTGTGACGCTCTATGACACTACAATAACCACATTTCATAGGCATTATTTTGCCACCTCCAACACCAAACTTCATTTCAACATTTCTTGGTTTGCCGGATGATCTCTTAGTCAATGGAGGCTTCACAAAACCAGCTGAGTTTGACACATATTCATACTTCACAACATTAAAGGCTCAATTCTGCTCCCATCCCATGTGCAAACATGGATCCTATAATGCAATATTTCTCTGAGCCAGTGTTTTGCGACTTTGTAGGAGACTCTTCTAAATAACCTTGTTCCTCTTATGTTCCAAAATGACATTCTTATGGTTGGAATTGCTGTGGTTGCCAGCGCAGCATCACTGGAATGGTATCAAGAACATTTTTCGATACCTAAAAGGAACCATTGACTTGGGACTGTTCTTTCCCTACAGAGAGACAAGAGGGACCGCAGATGGAACTGCAATCCCTAAAGGAAATATTGATGGTGAAAGCACCACTCACTACACCGAAACTTCAAATAATGTTTTGGTTGGTTTTGTTGATGCTGGGTATCTCTCTGACCCACATAAAGGTCATTCCCAAACTGGTTATGTATTTACCATTGGGAACACGACGATATCTTAGAGATCAACCAAGCAAACCCTTGTGGCTACCTCCTCGAACCACTCAGAGATCATTGCTCTACATGAGGAGGTTCGTGAGTGTGTATGGTTAAGAGCTATCATTACACATATTCGAGGGATTAGTGGTTTGAGTTCTGCCACTGAAGAGCCTACTTGCACTTAGGAAGATAATGCATCTTGCATCGAACAGATGAAGCTAGGATATATCAAGGGTAATAATACAAAACACATATCGCCAAAGTTTTTCAACAATCAGCAACAACAGGCCCTCTTCAAGATTCAAGTGAATCAAGTAAGGTCTGAGGAGAATGTAGCAGATTTGTTCACCAAATCATTGCCTAAGGCCATATTTGAGAAACATGTGAAAAGCATAGGAATGTGAAGGCCTTCCAACCTCCTTTGATTAATGTAAGGATCAGGGGAGGTGTAGACAACAGGGGGAGTCTAACACACACATGTCATTGAAGAAGAAGGCGATCTGAGAGAATACGAGGGAGAACCAGACACCGAAGAAGAGGAAGGATGAGATGTGGTGTCTGCCACGCGATGGAGAATTTAAACCCTATCTGTTTCAATGTCATTTTCAGAAAAAGAGGAGGACAAAACTGGTAGTTCGACATATTTCATTAAACTCCTCTTACTGTTGCTCCGTGTTTTCCCAAAGCAGCTCCAAATCCTCATTAATAGTATCTTGGGAAAAATTGATGTTCCTTGGCGAATAAAATTCCTAGTTAATGACATAAAATTGTTATCTAACCAGTTTGAGTTCATTCGGATTTCGTCATATATTTCGAGAGGCTAGCTAACTTTGTTGCTAATAAGCTAGTAAATTTAGATCATGAGGGCAGAGAAGATTATGTTTGGCTTAACTACCTCCCCCATTTTGTATTCCCATTGTCTATTTAGATAGAGTGTTTCTATTTATACCTCCAAAATTAATATTTGGACCTCTTTTTTTTTTTCAAGTGATATTTAATTTTATCAATTCATATAAAATGACCAATAAAGACATGAATGAAGGGAAAATAAACATTTTCCTCTACTTGTTTGACAAACAACCCAACGGACATGTATCATAAGACTCTTAAGTTTTGGCTCCGTTAGTCTATCATGTTGGAGTTCCAGTGTGAAGTCTAGTAGCCATTTCTGTGTATGAGATGATATCAAAACTCATTGTATCCAGTTCATTATTAATGAAGTTTCTTCTTGATAAAAAAAAAAAAAAAAGTTTTGAATCTCAATAGATATCATCTTTTTCTCAAGTGATAGTATCATCGGAGTTGAAGAGTGTTCTTAATTTTCTATCACACGTTTTTAATAAAAAAAATCTACCATTAATTTTGTAAGGTATCTAATCATATTGCGATATTAATACAAATTCCAAAACTCCAAAAGGCTCTCTGATATTGGTTGAATGCAGAGTATAGTGTTCACACAATATCATATCTCAATTGCAGATATTTTCTGTTAACATCAAAAGCATTTGATCTGCAATAGAACACAACTTAAATTGGACAAATTATTTCAAAGTTCTTAACGATTAAGATGGAGCCCTACTTCAATTGAGAGAAAGAGGAATGTTAAACGCATATCACGCTACTTCCTAATGACCTTCCCATGTTGCTCTTTTGGATGGTATCGATTTGGGTAAAATATGATAGTGAATATGTGCAATCTAGAGGGAGCAATTTTGTGACCAACACTTTTATTCCAAATAAATGGTAATAGTTGTCGAAGACCCTATTATTCTACTAGCGCTAGCAACCACCAATATTTGTATAATAGCTTTGATGAACTCCGTTTTGAACCACCTGTAGAAGAAGATTGAAGATAATTAAAGAATTGTATTCCAAGATCAATTGCAACTTGCAAGCAGCTACCTTGGTATCTTATTCAGAACCCTAGGTATTATGGGCCGAGTGCATTTTGGAAAATTATAGGAGTGTTCAAGTAAAACCCTAGTTTGTGTTTAGCCCAAACTCTATGTTACTTGCTCTAGTGGTAATAGGGTTAAATTAGAAGGATTTAGATTCCTATTCAATGTACGATTACTTTCCTTGTATGATTGAGATTCTATGCATTGTAATCCTCTATATAAAGAGGCCCCTATTATCAATGAGAACACACAGCAAATTCCTCTCAATTCTCGTTTCCCTAAAACACGTTATCAGCACGAAGCCCTAACCCTGAAACCCTAATATCTCTAATATCGTAGCCTTCAATCTCTGGAGCCCAGTTACCTGTCTCGCTTGCGCTTCCCCCGCACTAAAGCAGCTGCACTGCTGTCAAAGAAAAAAAAGGCTTGAAGACGCAAGACACTGGAAGGCAGAAAGAAAAAGAAAAAAAAAGGACGCTCAAAGGCAGCAAAGAAAGAAAAAAGAGAGAGAAAGGAAGAGGAGCCCACCAGAAGGAGAAGAAAAAAGAAAGAGAAGAAGAAGAAGAAAAAAAAAGAAGAATAAGGGGACGCGGCCCACGCAGAAGAAGAAAAGAAGAAGGAAGAAGCAGATGCCCAGAAGCAGGCCCTCGGCCCACAAACGCTGCCCTCGGCCCAAATCACCACTACTACAAAAATGTCATCAGACGACGGTGAATTAGTGTTGTGTGATGACCAAACTCACCGTGGTCTAAGTGAGTGTTGTGTGATTAAAACATCAGACAACGGTGATTTCACCGTTGTGTGATATCACTTTGCTCAACAGAATACTAGTTTCCGTTGTGTGAATTCTGCGCAGGCATGTGCCTGCCATGGCATGCGCGGGGATGCCGCGGCACAGTCAGACAACAGAAAATGAAATTTGCCGTTGTCTGAGATTCATAACACACAACAGATATAACTCATTTTTTGTTGTCTGAGATTCATAACACACGACGGATATAACTCATTATTTGTTGTCTGAAACTAATAACAGACAACGGATAAAACTGATTATTTGTTGTCTGAGACTAATAACAGACAACGGATGTAATTTAATATTTATTGTCTGAGGTAAGTAACACACAACTAAAGTAAAATTATCTCCCTTGTATGTTGATTACTCAGACAACAGTGATCATTTTATTTCTGTTGTGTGTTATGAATCTCACACAACAGAATTTTGTTTTCTTTTGTTGTTGGTTGTTAGTTCACACAACAGCTATATTTGGTTATCCGTTGTGTGAATATTGTAATCAAATTGGGTACCAACCAGTGACTGTTGTAGGAGAAGCCTCAATTTTGAACTCTTTTATCATCATACAACACATGATTTTGTCTTGTGTTGTATAACTTAACCTTAGACAATTTGGATTGCCTTAACAAATTGTATGAGGTTCTCTCAGACAACATATTCTTTTTATCAACTGTTGTGTGAACATTATAAACCAGTTGTGTGATTATTTGAGGTTGTGTTGTCTGAGCTTGCTTCTCACAACTTCTTGTGAACTGTTGTTTGTTCATTCATTACCTAGCTAGCTTGGAACAATTTTCTAGAAACAATGCAGCATATATTTTACCACAAAAACAGTACATATATTACCAAATGAACAGTACATATAAAGTCACATTGATCCATATAATTAGTGTAACTATATAGTTGCATTTGTCAAGTACAACCAAACATCTAACTAGATAATTAAACTACTAGACAAACAAAAAAAGCATTCCTAGTCTAGTAGACCGATGCATGAATGAATCAAATGCTGATAATTGTTTCATCTGATACCGCCAACACTAACAGCAGGGTCTTCCTGCAACTTCTTGAAATACATCATCAGTTTCTTCCTTGTGGGATTTGACATCCTCACCGCCTAAATATGTGGCCGGGCAAAATAATAACTGAGATACAGGTAAATACAATTCAGTGCATTTCGGCAGAAATCAAAACATGCATGCACATAGAGAGAGAGAGACGATTGATGATGTTTAGTAACATGTTTAAGGTTTCAGGCAATATAATTAGAGTACAAAAGAATTTAATTTAAACTTAAGCTTATAATGCGGGGCATGGGAAACTAAAGCAGTTGACAACTACTTAAAAGGGTAGGTAACTAAAAGCCAGATAACTTGAGTACCTCAGATAAAAGCCAGGTAATTTCATTGATATGCCAGGTAACTAAAGTGATTTGCGATTAGTGTGACATAGAGAAATGCATAGGAAAAACCTAATAACAGGTAGATACCTTGGGTAATGGCTAGATCAATAGAGAACCAACTGTTGCCACTTGAAAGGTTGCAGCTGCCATTAGTAGAGAAACCCTCTTTTTTTGTCCAACAAATGGTAACTATCAAGAGAAACATCACAAAACACAGACTACTATCAAGAGAAACATCACAAAACACAGACTGCAGGAAGTTAAGGAAAGAAGCAAAAAGAAAAGATTCAAATATAAAGGAGAAGAAAAACATATGAAATTTTTTGTAAAACGGAGATGAAAAGTATTAAGTAGTTGGGAAGAGCTAAGTCACAGCTTTACTCTCAAGTTTACCTTCTGCATCAGATTTGTCTGAAGATAAACCTAAGAAGTTCACACCCACAAATGTTCTCTGCAAATTAGTTAAGCACCAAGCAACCATTAGCACAAAGTGAAATCAATTATTTAATTCAGAAAATCCTAATTTCGATGATCTACAGATTAGTACACAGAAAAGTTCTTGTTTTTAATTTCGGTGTCCATTATTACCATGCATATCTTTACAGATAACACATTGCATGTATCCTTCTTTTATATAGCTATTGTTTTCTGGATCTTGGTGTTTATACCTCCAGACCAACTATAGAGACGCAGATGCCTCCAATAAAGAGCATCAGAGACATGGTGAAGGTTGAAACCTTTGGTGAAAGCAGCGGGGGCACCACATGATGTGCTTATGTTGCTTCCTCTACTATTCTGTGGGTTGTTTTGGTTAATATGTTCTGCCTGCACATCAATTTCATCATTTCAATGACTAAAATTATTATCGGTGTTCTTTCTGTTGTATGTTCTACGCTGCTCCTTCCCTTCTTTCTGTTTTCATGTAAATTTAGGGAAAATTAGGTGGATAAATATGAAATTGTATAAGCCAGTATGAAATTCAGCTAATTAATACCTGAAGCGAGTTCATTATCTCCATGCGTGATCTAGATTGTTTCTTTTTCTCCATCAATACTTGGTTTACCTCTCCTGAAATTATAAAAGCATGACCATTACTTTTCAAATGATGCAATCACTCACGTATGAAATGATTGAAATCTTTTTCAGAAAAATAATATGCCCCAAATGTTCTCCTAGTAATAGAGAATAGATTTAGAATATAGAGTACCTGCAGCCTTATATGCTAGATCCTAAATTCTAAACCAGATTTTATTAGTAGAAAATACTTGATCATTGAATTTCACAATGCACATTTAGCAAATTATCCTGAATCAAACATGAAACAATTGAGCCTACGACGTAAAATTATAGCTCTTAGATTTATTTCTGCAGCTCTTAGATTTATTTCTTATATACTCTAGACGAAAAAGAAAAAAGTAAACATTTAAATTACATATGAATGGCTTTGGCATATGATACCAACAGATTGAGAGAGGAAGAAATTGGTAAATAGGAAGTAAGTGAAAGGGGTGAAAATTAATGAAGTTTAGATGCATATTCATGTTCAACAGCTTTAAGCAGTTCATATGTTGCTGTTTTGATTTGTCAGAAATAATTTTAATGATACAACAAAAACTTTGGTGTTATACCTGTAATTTGACGATGCAAAACTTATTGTCAATCACCTGAAATAACTTGGGCAAAATTTATGCATTTTGATGTTCAATCTCTATCATCTTCATCACCTCGACAACCTGTCATATCAATACAGCATCTAATTGAACTTAAATTTGAATTTCTTTTGTGCTGTACCACAGTAATAACAATTCCAGAAAGCGGATATAAACAAAATCAGATCAGTCATTGAGAAAAAGAGTTCAACAACCTCTACCACTGGGAACTACCCTTTTCTAATTTAATCAATTTTGATAGCAAAACCATCATCACTCTCATTTCTATTCAAATCGAGACTTAAACCCAAACTACCTTCATTCACCAGGAATGCAACAAATCATTTTGTGTAAGTTGCTACTATTAGCTCAACTCAAATAGGCATAAACAATCAACCAATTTGACCCCTACACAATAACCAAAGCAGGACAAATCATTTTGTGTAAGTTGCTACTGAAAAGCTACTCACCAAGTACTCCAGACCACCATGATTGGAAGAGTATATGAAGATATGATCATTCAGACCATTGTCCACAACTTTTCCACTAACTCCTATAACAGTAGTTTATCTCTTCAATCTCTTCCTCCCCCATTTGGCAACTGTGTTTGGATCAAATGCCGAAAAGGCTTCCCTATGTAAGTAAGAAACAATTAAATCATGCACCATAAGATTATATATTCTTTCCTTTGCCATAATAAGATTATATATTCAATCATGCATGTACTACTCATTAGTCATATTATCTAAATAGTTGGAAAAATTTGAGGTTACATATTTACTTGAGCAGCTCCCTTCTTTTCCCAATTCCAGTCCAATTGTGGTCCATCAACATCCCAGACAGAGCACGCAGCTCAAACAATTGACTGTAAGTACAATGATTAACTATCACGCACTTGGTAAATAATTATCGATCATAACCAACACTCCAATCATGATTAGTGGCTAAATAAGTTCGGTTAATAAAAAGTTATAAATGAAGGACTTACTTGTCATCACATACTGGAACTCCCCAGCATTCATCATGAAATGCAACATAAACTTTCTGTATATAACTCAATTCATACCATCCAAAACAAGTAATACCTGCAAAGACAACAAGTCCAACATCCAGATTAAAAAGCTTATGACCAGATTAAAAAGCAGCCTGCTAGTAAGCAATCACAACTAATCGAAACATGCAAGCAGTAGACAAATCTGAGCTACAACTATGTCGAAACAACCAGTACACAAAATTCATTTCTGTAACAATGAAGATGAAATTTTCCAGAATGAAGGCTAACTTCTCAAGGTACAACATACTAAAATTTCAAGCTAATCGGAGTTTGAAAAGGTAAAAGATGGATGCAGACTGACTGAACTGTCAGGTTTCTTAAAAACAAACGCAGCTGCACAGTTGATTTAGAAAATTCACCAAATATTCACTGAGTGTCCAAATAACATGAAAGTTCCCAGATCAAGTGTTAGCTAACATGACACGAACATATCAAAAATTCAGGACATTTGGAGATCAGTAAGTAGGGTTACACAGAGCTCGAAGTTAACAGATCAATAGCTTCCTCAGAAATTCAGCAAAGCTGTTTTTAATCTCAATATGAAGTTTTAAATTTAAAAGTTGGTTTATTTTGGTAAAAATTACTTTGTGAGAAACCTTAAAGGGTACTTTGATGCAACTTTGGAGTATGACAACAGAGCATGCAATTGCATCTGATCAACAAAGAAGTAAACTGGGCACTGCAAGCATAAATCACAATATAAAGTAGCCCCTTGTTTTCACTCAATATCGAAAAAGAGAAATTGTGCAATACCAAGTGATCAATGCATTCAAACAGTGAAAGTACTGAGTTTAACAAAATCACCAAATGAATTTTCTTTAAGAGAAACATAACCCCTATAGCTTAAAAACATTTTTCCCCTACCTCAACCTTATTAGGTGGCTTTTGCAGTATCATGGGCCTCAGCAGCTTGCTCCAATTGATCTCCCCTTGCTTATCTTCCATGTTTGCTGTCAAAGACTTTCTACTATCAATTCTGATATATGTAATCAAGAATAATGTGCGAAAGCTAAGGGTAAGACTCTTAAATTCAATGGTCAAAAGCAACTGGAAAAAGAAAATGTAAAATGATAACCGGAGATTTCAAACAGGCATTCTTAAAAAATGTTTTAGGACTTGCAATAGACAGGGCAACTTAATTTGTTTTTAATTTTTGCTATTTGACAATTTTTGATATGGATATTTTGAGATAGTTAGTTGTTGACTCTGAAACCACAGCAGTCCAGCTGAGATAGATACTTAGTTGGTGACTCGGTTGCCATAATTGAATTCCCTAAGAAGCAAAAGAAGTTGTTAAGAGTGAACTTACTGTAGGACATGTGAGGACATAAGCAACTCAGGCTCGCCTCCCCAAATGTGGGGTTGCCACAGCTGTACAATGTATCTCTCAAAATCATCTTCAAGAAACCTATAAGTGAAAAGAAATACATACACAAAAAAAAAAAATGGAAAATTAGTATCGAAGCTGGCTTATTTCTGATTATCAGTTGAGAAAGAAGCTCATCATTCGCTTGGAGAATGATATATTTAAGAGAAGTACAAGAAGCACAATCAATCACATCTCTATTGTAGTACTATATATTAAGGCACAGGTCCGTAGATTAATCAGTCGCTTAGTTGCCTTTTCTACCAAGTAACTGGCAAAATCATAAGTTCATAACTGATCCAGAGATCTCAAGAATCTTTACCATTCAATGTCAGCCCTCCTCTTAATGAATTCATCTGCTACCTGTCCAAATCATACAACAGCTTCAATTCTGTAGGGAGTGCTTTGACAAATGAAAGGAAACAATTGATACAAATTCGGGCACGGAAAGCAATTAAGAAGCTGTAAGTCTAGAAACACAAGCATACAGGATAAGTTGTAACAAAGAATGGGCACAAATTTCAATCCAAAAGCTAGTAATTTTCTCTCTTTTCAAATTTTTGCAAGTAGCTCAACCATCATTTGTTCACGGATTGAATCATTGAACCAAGCTATACGTGGTAGAGGGTATAAGTCAAATTCTTGTTGATGTGCTTGATGCAATTCTTAGATGACTAGCTCGATATCAATTTATAGGAAGCTAGAAGTTGAAACATGGGGATATAAAATTGAGTTCATCTTGTACCTTCTCTCTAAGCTCATCTGCAAGTTCTTTCTGATGGCTTTCACTTGGAGATGGCTTCCCTGCTCTTAGACAAGCTCCATGAACCACAAATCGAAACAAACACCTTCCATCTCCGCGTATGCCTGTACAAAATAACCATAAAGTCATTCAATTGATCAATATATGCTTGCAGCTCCAACAGAAATATATTCCGTTCAAGAAATAAGCTTAAAGAAATCTTAAGGACAAATTCTACCATCAATATATTGATGTCGATTATGAAAATAATTGAGCAAATTACTTGGAAGATATAAATCTAGAATCAAAATAAAATACACACTACTCAAAGATCAGATTTCATAATAAAAAAAGTCTTTAACACACCATCATATTTCAATGATTACCTCTTTGAACCTGACAATATTTAGAGGCCTCTGAACATTCTCGTCAATCTGCAAACCACAAAACCAAAACAAGATTCATATCCATAATCGTAACACAATTCAAGGTCAATACACACTGAACCTATCAAACAAATTATATATATATGAAAAAACATTAGGGGAAAAAAAAGAAACAATCGAGTATCCTGAGTTCCTGACCTGTACTTACTTAGCAACCTCTTCTTTCACTTCCTTCAAATCACATAACAGAAATTTGGGGATGAGTGTATAACAAACTACCAATGGATTTCAACAAACAATTAAAGGTACTTAATAAAAAAGATGATAACTTCAATAGATCCCTAATCTCATCCTTCAAAGCAACAAATCAATACTCTGATCTTCGACCGGAACTTCACCACTAACCTCTCTGTGATTCATCTTCGATCTTCGGCTTCAACGACTGATTGAAGTACACCACGAACACTGCCGAGAACATCACCACTGCGACGAACACCAGAATCCAGTGAGAATCGAGAGACGCTTTAATCAAGAACCGTGACAGCGGCTGCTGTCGTCCGCCGACGCAGGCGAGGCTTAGTTCTACCTGATTGGATGTCCTTATAGCCCATAAATGTAGTCTGATAAGAAACAAAATATCAAACAGCAATCACCGAAAAGCTCAAATGGTTAATCGTACAGATCCAAGCAGCAAATGGTCTAACAAACAGATCCAGGCTGAAACTTAAACGTAATATCAATTTCTGTATTGGACTTGCAAACAAATACCAAATAGCAATCACAGAAAGAGCTCAAACGGCGGTTAATCCTAGAGATCCAAGCTGCCAAAGGATGAGTTTAGCCTACAATCATGGATTGAAGCCTTGAAGGAGATTTTCAAGCATGGGTACTGGGTAATCGATGTTTACCTAAGATTCAGGGATTGAAGCCTTGAAGGAGTCGCAGAGATATAGACTTGCAGTGAAGGTGACTCGGTGGCAGAGGAGGTGGCTCAGGCAGACTGAAAGGAGAGGTGGCTCGGTGGCTGGAGCCTGGAACTCTGGAAGGCGGAACCAAAATGGATCCGAACGGGGAGAGAAATCGCGACCGGTGGCAGATCGAGAGAGAGAAATCGTGAACGGTGGCAGAGTCGGGACCGGCAGCAGCAAAGCACGATAGCAACAAGCCAGATCGAGAGAGAGAGAGCTAAGTGTAAGGGATATGCAGTCGAGAGAGAGAGCTAAGTGTCGAGAGAGGGAGAGAGAGCTGAGTGTCGATGTAGTCGAGAGAGAGCTAAGTGTCGAGAGAGGGAGAGAGAGCTGAGTGTCGATGTAGTCGAGAGAGAGCTGAGTGTTTTTTGTTCTTTCTTTCTTTTAGACACGATGTGGGAATCAAAACCTAGCTAAAAATTTTCTTAAGTTATTCACACAACAGAAATATATCACACTGTCGGCTGAATGTATAAAATGTAAAATCATGGAGGGAAACATGGCGCCTTCAACATTTTTGGTTAAAATGTTACCGCCATTTGCATGTTCACACAACAGAAAACCTTAAATCTGTTGTATGATTATTGTAGCTTGCGCAAGCATCCTTCAACTTTGGTGCTTAGTTTTTCAATCACACAACGGCAATAATAAAACCCGTTGTCCTAGTAGCCCAAATTTCAGCTTTTCAACATCCAACCAAAACTCCGAAGTGGAGGGAAATCTGCCGCTAAATTTTTAAGGCTCAGACGACGGACCTTGCTTAATTTCCGTTGTGCAATGTAGTTCCTATAAAAAAGTTATCACTTTGTTGGCATTCACACAACAGAATTCAACCAGCACCGTTGTATGATTAAACTGACTTCAACACACAACAGATGATTTGTGTTCCGTTGTGTGATTAGTGTTGTGTGATTAACTTTTTGTACTAGTGCACATCAGCCCAGAGCCTGATCCACGTCAGCGCCCAGTCAACACCAGTCAGCGAGCCACGTCGACACCAGTGCCACGTCAGCTCCCCTGGTCAACCCTCCCGTCAACGCCGGTCAACGATTTTCTGGCCATTTTCCGGCGACATTTTTCGACCACTTTTTCGAGTCAAATTTTCCGGCGACCTATTTCGAGGTATTTTTTATTGAACGTTCCCATTTTTAGAGTTTTTAAATTCAATTTCTCTTCTTTTTCGGGGACTTGCAACCTCCCTTCTTCTATCCCCCTTTCTTCATTATAGGGGAGACCAAATTAAGCCGAACTGTGGGGGTTCGTGCTCACTCTAAGATTAGAGCTTGTTGAGATCTCCAAACTTAGAGTTTGTAGAGAATTTATGATCGACCGCTTACATCATTATTTTGATCTAATCCAATATCTCTGGGAATCGAATTTCTTGGAAGCGACAACGCTCAGAAATTCCTAATTTCTTGGAAGCGATTACGCTCAGAAATTTCATATGTTTTCGTGGTAGCCTATTTCGCTCCGAAACTAACCCTAATTTCTTGTTCTCTTTCAGGATGAGTAACCTGAACAGATTGGACTTTGCTCCATTGGGAACAACTGGCTCTGGATATCACAGGTGGGTTCGTGATATTCGCCAGCATCTCAAGGCTGATGGAATCCTGGATATGATTCTCGAGCCTAGCCAGGACGTGATAACTGTTGAGCAAACTCAAGCTTTGGAAGCAAATACAGCATCCTTAGAGGAAAATAAGGTGAAAGCAATCATCCTAATGACTCGTCATATGGATGATTCGCTCCAGTATGAGTGTATGAATGAAGAAGACTACATAAGGCTGTGGGTCTCACTCGAAGAAAGATTTGGCAACGTCCGTGACTCCTTACTTCCTGACCTAGAAGTGAGATGGCATAGCTTCCGCTTTTGTGATTTCAAGTCAGTTCTTGACTATAACTCGGAAGCACTTCCCATTAAATCCTTAATGGAATTCTGTGGTAAAGAGATCAGAGATGCGATGTTGATTGAGAAGACTCTCTCTACCTTCCCCCGTCTCTGCATTGATGGTTGCTAAGAACTATCGAATCGATGTTAATGCAAGAAGGATCACAAGGTTTCATGAGCTCATTGGAGCTATGAATATCGTTGAAAAGCATGACAATATCCTTGTGAAGAACTATAATTCGAGATTCGTGGAAACATAGCATATTCCGGAATCCAATTATAGTCGCACCTCTAAGAGAGGGCGCCAAGAGCGAAACCCTAATCTTAGATATACTTCTGGACATTCTGATCCATATAATCGCTCTACTTGGGAAGGTAACCACCAAAATAGGAGAACACGGAACCGAAGAGGTAAACGTGGAAAGAGAGAGGGAGGCAATGCCTCTGGCCATGTTGGTGGCGCCACCAACACTAAGAGCCATCTAAATGACGCTTTCAAAGCGCCTCAATCAATGGAGTTCGAGCAAAGAGATGTATGTTCTCAATGTGGAGTGTCTGATCATTGGGCACAGATTTGTAGAGCTCGTGAAGAACTTGTCACCGCCTACAAAGCATATTGTGGAGCAAGAGAAGCTCACTATGTGGAACAAGAAGATCAAGAAGATGATCTAAAGTGAAGGGTTGAAGACTACAAATCTGGCTGGGATCAATAGATCGCCAATTATGTTTAAGTCTTTATTTTTCAAGAGGTGTAATAGGCAATTGCCATATACTTTGTAGTAAATGCCAATGGTTTAGTCTTTCTTCAAAGTAGGCTCACCCAAAGTAAGTGTGATGTCTAGGAAGGTTTTGAGATTAGTGGTACTTAAGCGAACCTTGCTCCATCGACATCTCTCTACTCACCTGGTCACATTTATTTTGGAATTACCGAAAGAAGTTAGACGACTACCATTGTTTTGCATTAGCTAGCATTTGGATTAGATTCTCTTAATGGTTAAGAGACAATGATGTACTCTGTTGGCTTATGAATAAAATTTCGAGTTCTTTTCATTATGACTCCATTTTGATTCTGAGCATATGACTTTGTGACTACGATGGCTGGGCCATCAGTATTAATTCAAGGACATGGAATAGCCCAAGTTCCACTTGCCAAATGGCACCTTGATTACATCTATCACAGAAACTCTCTACGCTCTTAAGACAAATCGTACCCTATGAATAGCCAATGAATTCCATGCGAAAATGCATGTAGAGAACGGAAATGAGTTCCTTTGCAATACCACTAATGATTGTGAACAAAGACGCATCTTAGAGAAGTTTATGTGTCTTTCTAGTGGACTCTATGTCACTATTCGAGCTATTAATCCAATAAAAGTTATGAGAGAAGATCTCTTGGATTTAGACACATATTGGCTTTGTCACGACATGATAGGTCATCTTGGTCATGATATGATGATCCGTCTACTAAATACTTCACATGGACATCTTTTCTCTCAAGCGAAATGAAGCATGAATCAAAAGTTGATTCCTGGACTAAGTGTGACCGACGCTGCTGCCTAGGGCACCGCCTCCATCCACCACCAGCCTAGGGCTGGCGTAGTCCCTATCCATGATGCCATGGATGGCGTTCCATGGCGTCCATCATGGTGATGGCACCCCAGGTGATGCTGCAATCACCAACGTGCTTCAAATAGCTTTTTAGACGCTCAAGCCCAACCAAAATCCTCATTCGTTGCTTCTAAAGCCTCTCGCTCGTTTTTACAAAGCCCGTTCCTTAGGGAACTTAGGATTGAGACTGTCCTCTGCAAAGGTTATGAAAATACTCATTATGTTCTTACATAGAATCCTTAGGAATTATGTGGACTAGTTCAACCAACTTGCGGACGTTTAAATATTTCATGATGTTGGTTGACACGCAAACACGCTAGTCACGTGTTGTGCCATTGTCCACTTGAAATGCTGCTTATGCTACACTCCTAGCACATATCATATGACAACGGGCTCACTCCCCAGATCATCCTATTCAGTTAATTGGATTTGACTGTGCTAGAGTGTTTACATCGAAGACTTTCAATAGTTATTGCATTAGGACTAATGTTGGACATTATATTCCCATGTACACACCCAATTGGTCTCGCGGAAACTTCTACGATGGTAGTCCGAACATCGGTAATGAGCACCAATCTTCTTACATCTGCTTGGGGTGATGCAATATTGCATGCAGCTATGCTAATTCGTCTACGACCTACCGCCACTCAATGTACCTCTGCATTACAGCTAGTGACTGGGTACACGTATTTTGTACTTACGCACATTTGAGTGAGCCATTTATGTACCCATTGCGCCGCTACAGCGCACTGTGATAGGTCCTTACAGACGAATGGGCCACTCAGTTGGATTTGAGACTCCAACAATCGTCCGCCACTTAATGCCCTTGCAAGGCGATCTCATTACCGCTAAATTTGCAGGTTGTCACTTTGATGAGATAGTCTTCCTATCGTTAGGGGGAGATAAGAACACGGATGTTCAGCAGGAACGACAGAAATTGTCGTGGCCTGTCCCCACTATGTCTCATCTCGATCCCTATTACAGTTACGAGATCACACAAATATGCTGCAAACATGCCTTCAAGGAAGGAAGTCCCTACGAGAGGACGTAGCGCCACCCTACACCGAGGTAGGCATGGCGCCAACACCAAAGAAAGTGGCACTCTGGCATTACAGGCCATGGCCCCAGCTAGGATGCGTGGGAGGCCCGTGGGTTCGAAGGATACTTTGGCACATTCCAATCCTTTGATCATCAAGACTCAAAATCCGTCTCATGAGTATCTTCCGGGTTATGGTTATCGTTGGGGGACGCCTCAATGTCAGAACCTATTCCTGAGAATATAGAGCTCTATGAAACTTACACTAATGTACATGAGACGTGGGATAGAAACTCCATCATAATTGATGATGCAGTCACGCACTTCGTTGCACATGAGTTTGTTGTGTTCGATGATATCGAACCACACTCCGTTGATGAATGAATGCCAACATAGAGAGATTTGGCATAAATGGAAAGATGTGATCCAGGTTAAGTTGGATTCTCTAACGAAGAGAAAGGTTCTTGAGCCAATGATGCCAACACCTCCTAAAATAAAACCTATTGACTAATGGGTCTTCGTTAGAAAGCGTGATGAGAAAAAGAGATGGCAATCTCGCCTTATGGTGCAAGGCTTCTCACAAAAACACCCTGGAATCGACTACGATGAGACATATTCTCTCGTAATGGGTGTCATTGCACTCCACTACCCTATCAGTTTGGTAGTTTCCGAATAACTGAACATGCAGCTTACAAATGTGGTCACTACGTATCTTAGGGGATCTAGATACGGAATATACATTAAGGTTCATGGTTAACTTCATTTACCCAAATCAAGTGGCTCTAGACCCCGGAGCGCGTTTACAATAAGTTTGAAACGCTCACTAAGATGACTACTTGATTAGGAAGGGATATGCTCGTGCGTTTCCATAACAAGTTTCGGATCCTATTGCGGTTCATGTTGGACATGATCTTCATTGGAAGCCCTTAAAGAGTTATGGGAAACCACTGAACACTTGAAATCCGAGTTTGAGATGAAGGATTTTGGGAGAACACGATTATGTCTCGGTTTGGAACTTGAGCATCGTGTAGATAGATGCTTAGGCATTTTGACAAGGTCAAACCTTCAAGCACCCCCATGATCGTCCATAGTCTTGATCCTGAAAAAGATCCTCTTCGTCTGAAGGATGATGACGAAGATGTGCTAGAGGCAGAAGTTCCTTACTTGAGTACAATAGGCGCATTATTGTACGTAGCTCAATGCACAAGACCAGACATCTCATTTGCCATAAACTTATTAGCTAAGGTATAGCTTTGCGCCAACGCGACGCCATTGGATTGGTGTAAAAGATATCTTTCGGTACTTGAGATGTACGATTGATATGACCTTGTTCTATCCCTATATAGAGATGATGGATTTGAACCCATCACACACCAGGAACGCCACCAACACTGGCCTGCGTCCACTATCCCCATCCCAAAACAACATGTGTTTTGGAATGTTTTGCTGATATTGGGTATCTTTCTGACCCACACAATGGTCATTCCCAATAAGTGTTCACCATGGGTAAAGACCGTGATATCTTGGAGGTCTACAGAAATAGACCTTAGTCGCTATATCTTCGAACAATGTAGAAATCATTGCTCTTAACGAAGTGGTTCATGAATGTATATGGATTGGATCCATAATTATGCATGTTCGAACAATTGTGGTTTGAAGTCTACCACAGATGAGCCTACAAGCATTTAGGACAATGCTGCTTGTTTTGAACAAATGAAGCAATGCTATATCAAAAGCGACAACGCCAAGCATAATCAGCAACAACAGACTCTCGTCAAGATCAAAGTGAACTAGGTTCAATCTGAGGACAGTGTGGCAGACTTGCTCTCTAAGTCATTGTCTAAATTCCACTTTCGAGAAACATGTTGGTAGCATCGTTTGCGGAAGTTATCCGAACTCCCATGACCGTTGTCATCAGGGGGAGATGTCTACATGTATGGTCTTGAAACGTGAAGGGTGTGTTGTACTCTTTTTCTCCTTCGACCGAGGTTATTTTTGTCCCACAAGGTTTTTGTTACTCGGCAAGGTTTTTAACGAGGCAACGAGAGAAGCATCGCGTTTGGGCAACATAAGGAGGAATGTTCAAGTAAAACCCTAGTTTGTGTTTGACCCAAACTCTAGGTTACTTGCTCTAGTGGTAATAGGGTTAAATTAGAAGGATTTAGATTCCTATTCAATGTACGGATTACTTTCCTTGTATGATTGAGATTCTATGCATTGTAATCCTCTATATAAAGAACACACAGCAAATTCCTCTCAACTCTCGTTTCCCTAAAACAAGGAGATATAGTTAGCATATTGTTTATTTTGTACTTTTTTTTCAGTATCATAAAAATAAAAATAAAATAAAATAACATAAAAAACTGTATCATTGTACCAGATTTGAACAGGAAAAAAAAAAAACCAAATTGCAAGACCTACGGACCCGCAATAAAACACACAAAACCATAACCTCTGCAAAACAAAAACAAACCCATATATACGGAACGAAAGAAGAATATAAGTCATAACTTCGTCGATATTTCCAGTATATAAGACGAAACATCATCAACATCTTACCGGCAAATCCATCTCCTTCAATCCACTAATCCAGCACTTCCATCAGTGTAATCCATCATATACTCAAGTGAAGCAAGTAGGACATGCAGATTCTACGAGAATAATAGGGGAATTAAGGTTTGTAAGAATGATAACAACGAAAATCAGTTTCACTCATTGTGCATAATTACATATTTCTTGACTGAGCTCAATCTGATCTTCTACAAATGTAATTAGTGTAAAAGAAATTTGGACACACCGCTTTACTATAGTTATAAACAATTTTTACAAGACAGCACGTAAAAAATCACGCCTTATTCATAGATGGGGGGAACACAGTACAATCTGTCTTTGCTGCTGTACTGAAATGGATTCAAATCCAAAAATGGTTCTTGTATGCAGATCACGTAGAAATGAGATTCAACTCAGGTCTGACTGTATAAGGGATGCAGTCGCTGTCTCCATGTTCCTAGCTGGTGCAGAAGGCGATACTTCTGAAATTTGAAATGATGAAAATGAGGAGGGGGCTACAACACTAGTGCTGGTTCCACTAACAGGCCTTTCAATTATAGGCCCTTCAATGATAGCCCTTGGAGATGGGGGTTTCCCCATCTCTGTAATTCCTTCCAGCATTTGTACAACTTTTCCCATCATTGGCCTATGAGATGGCTGCTCTTGTATGCACCAGAATGTCACCTGAATTGCTCTCATCACTTGATCCATATCAACATCTTGGTCAGCCAGCCTTTTATCAACGATTCCCTTGATATTACCCTTCTCAAATTCGTCAAAGGCCCATATGGAGAACTTTTTCCTATCTGTCTCCTCAGAAACTTCAAAATTCCTTCTCCCACTAACTATCTCTAACAGAACCATACCATAACTATAAATATCAGATTTGGAAGTTATAGGCAGATTTGCCAACCATTCTGGTGCCAAATAACCTCTAGTCCCTCTAACACTGGTCAAAGTTCGGTACCTGTGGTCCTTTGGACTAACAAGCTTAGCGAGGCCAAAATCAGATACTTTGGAATTGTAATTCTCATCCAAGAGAATGTTCTCTGGTTTTATATCACAATGCACAATGCAGTCTCGGCACTCCTCGTGAAGGTATGTGATCCCCCTTGCAGTGCCAAGGGCAATCTTGAATCGATTCTCCCAACTTAAGAATTTTCCTGACTGCTCTTCTGTGGCAAAAAGGAAATCATCAAGGGACCCATTTTTCATGAACTCATATACTAAAAGCCTATGACGGCCCTCAGAGCAGAAACCAATCAGCCTCACTAGATTTAAATGATGGGTGCTACTAATTGTTGCAACCTCCATCCTAAACTGCTTTTCTCCTTGCTCAATCCCCTCGAGTTGCTTCACTGCAACAACAGTTCTATTAGCAAGAATGCCCTTATAAACAGCTCCAAATCCTCCGGCTCCAAGCTTCTCCTTGAATCCCTTGGTAGAGCGCTGGAGTTCTTTGTACGAAAACTGAACTGGCGCACCAGAAGCATACTCAAGAAGAGCATACTGAGCAGACAATGCACCAAAGCTTGGACTGTTCCTGCAAAACCACCACCACAGACCACCCTCCAGTGCCATCAAACCCAAAAGGGAAGCGACAACCACAAGAGCCACTATCCAAGCCCTGATCTTCCAATCCTTTTTCTTGCCAGCACTATCCAACGAAGAGGGCGGATTTGGAATCACCGGTCCACAAACCTTGATATATGAACTGCTAGTCAAAGCTGGAGTGTGATACCCGCTGAGAAAACCGGGTGTCTTGTAGTAACAGAGCCCTGTGCCATCAGACAAAGATGTTGAAGCATCACAAGGATCATTAACAAGACAGTTTAACCTACAGGCTGATATACCCACAAAGAAAACCTGTGAATCCGTCTCAGGAGGGTAGGTCAAGAACCTAGTATGAACCAAATCCAACATAGTCACACTCTGAGGGCAGTCCTTAATCTCCATCTTCCTCCTACACCCTTTCCTGCTATCTTTGGTATCAACTGGCTCGAAATTAAGAGAAGGGCAGCTGCATATGGGATTGGAATCATTATAACTGCAAATTCCCATGTTCCCACAGTAGCCAAACACCTGACACTGATCAGTAACAGCTGCCCATCTCTCAGTTTTATCCCCGCTACCTTTACTAGAGCTATAAATCCTCACATTCCCATCACTCTCTAGCTTCAAGAACCTCAAAATATCACCAGCCTCAGCATAATCATTACTATAAGCAACAATAGCAGCAGTGGGCAACTTTGGATCAGAAATGCTCAGAATACCAATAGACTGCAATCCTAAAGTGGGTGAAGTCAAATTGGGAGTGTTGTTAGTAACAGACGAGTTCAACCCTTGATTCCAATACACAATACTATCGTTCCACAACAGAGTCAGATTCCCATTCTTGACCAGCTTAAACGAGTACATACCAGATCGCAAGACCTTACCCACAGTGAAGTTCTGCGACGGCACGATCGTATCCGTCGGGTTGTCGAAGCTGGACCAGACCGCAGCACCGGTGCCGTTCCGGAGCACCAGGTTGCCGGAACCGTCGAGCTCAGCGGAGGAGACGCCGCGGCTGGCGGTGTCGGAGTCCCATATGGTTCTGTTGGAGCCGTCGACGAGGCGGAGGGCGCCGGATGAGAGGAAGTGGAGGGCCCCGGCGGAGTCAACGCTGCGGCCGGGAGACCAGATGGGGACGCCGCCGGAGTAGGTTATGGCGGCGGTGAAAGAAGGGGGTGAGGTGGGTGGGTCAGAGGGAATGAAGCCGAAAGAGAAGGAGCTGTCTGGGGAAGACCAGGTTTGGTTAGGATTAGAAGCAAGGAGAGAAGAGCCGGGTGAAATTGTGGCGGCCCAGATGGTTTGGGATAAAAGACAGAAGAGAGGGAGGAGCGCAAGCCGGAATTTGATCGGCATTTTGGGTGCTCCGGTGAAGTATGGAGAATGAGGAAGCTCCCGTATTGGTTTAAGGAGGGAGGGAGGGAGGGGAGACTTTGACTGAGAAATGGGAGGCTGTGATTGACTGACAGACTGACTGACTAGCTCGTGCTGAGGAGGTTGATGAGGATGGGTGTCACTCTACGGCCTTGACCCGCATTAAAGAATGGACAATAGAACCGATATACCGCAAGCATTCTAATTTCTGACCGCCGAGGTTTGAATATGTCTTTGTTTGTCTCTGTTTTCTGTTTTCTTCCGAAGTTTCTCTCCGACTTTTAACTTTCTAGAAAATCATCTTTTTTGCTCTGGAAAATTATCCAAGCATGAAATTATCTAAAATAAAAATTATTTAACAGACGATTTTTTTTTTTTTTTTAAATCTCAGATAATTGTAGCATTCCGGAATTGGATCAAGATCTTCTCCTGAGCTTTTAATAAGAAACTGACACTGTATAAAAACATATCAAACGACCCAAATTGTAATCTTAGTTTGTCTTTTTAAATCCTACGACTGAAGAAAGAGATCATCACACAAACAAATCTCCATTTTTCTTGACTTGTTTGGCTTCTCAATCTGTGTCTTCTCAATTTGTGGCCTTCTTCAATCCCATTGTCATCTCTTTCATCTCTTTTTTTGGACTTTTGGATGAGTTGCAGCTTCGTAGTTTGTTGTGGACTTGTGGCACATGATTTTATGCTGTATTTCCAGGTCATATAATTTGTGCCTACTTAGTTTTTACTGAATGATTGAGGCAGTCTGGGCATCTGGCCTAGACGTCCAGGTCATATAATCTGTTAACTTTTTTCTGTTTTTTTTAGTACAAACAATTAATTGCATCGCGTACAAACACTTTTGATACGAGAAGAAACTAAAACCTTTCCTGGTTTGTAGCAAAGTTTTAATGAGATACATGATAAGTGTTGTAGAGAAACTGAAATTGAGAGGAAATCAATGTGTATTCTCATTGATAATAGGGGCCTCTTTATATAGAGGATTACAATGTATAGTATCTCAATCATACAATGAAAGTAATCGTACATTGAATATGAATCTAGATCCTTCTAATTTAACCCTATTACCACTAGGTCAAGTAACCTAGAGTTTGGGCCAAACACAAATTAGGGTTTACTTGAACACTCCCCCTTGTGTTGCCCAAACGCGGTACTTCTCTCGTTGCCTCGTTAAAAACCTTCTCGAATAACAAAAACCCAGTGAGACAAAAATAACCTTTGTCGAAGGGGAAAAAGAGCACAACACACCCTTCACGTTTCGGGGTTAACATGTAGACATCTCCCCCTGATGTCTGCATCTCCCCCTGATGACTACGATCATGGGAGTTCAGATAATTTCCGCAAGCCAATTCTTGCCACATGTTTCTCGAACGTGTATTTGGGCAATGACTTAGTAAACAAGTCTGCCACATTATCCTCAGATCAAACCTAGTTCACTTTCGTATTTGAGGAGAGTCTGTTGTTGCTGATTATGCTTGGTGTTGTCGCTTTTGATGTAGCCTTGCTTCATTTGTTCAAAACAAACAGCATTATCCTAAATGCTCGTAGGCTCATCTTGTGGTAGACTTCAAACCACAATTGTTCGAACATGCGTGATTATGGATCCAATCCATAAACATTCACTAACCACTTCGTGAAGAGCAATAATCTATGCATGGTTCGAAGATATAGCGACTACTGTCTGTTTTGTAGACCTCCAAGATATCACGGTCTTTTCTCATGGTGAACACTTAACCAGTTTGGGAGCGACCTTTGTGTTGGTCAGAGAGGTACCCAGCATCAGCAAAACCTTCCAAAACACTTATATCATTTTAGGATGAGGATAGAGAACGCAGGCCAACACTGGCGGCGTTTCTGGTATGTGATGGGTTCGAATCCATCTTCTCTTTGTAGGGATAGAACAAGCCCATATTAATCGTACATCTCAAGTATTGAAATATATCTTTTACACCAATTAAAATGGCGTCACGTTGGTGCTGAGCTATACCTTAGCTAACAAGTTCACTGCAAACGAGATGTCCGGTCTTGTGCATTAAGCTAAGTACAATAATGCGCATATTGTACTCAAGTAAGGCACTTCTGCCTCTAGCACATCTTCGTCATCATCCTTCAGACGAAGAGGATCATTTTCAGGATCAAGACTACGGACTATCATGGGGGTGCTTGAAGGTTTGACCTTGTGAAAATGCCTAAGCATCTATCGACATTATGCTCAAGTTCCAAACTGAGACATAATCGTGTTCTCCCATAATCCTTCATCTCAAAATCAGATTTCAAGTGTTCAGCGGTTTCCCCTAACTATTTAAGGGCTTCTAATGAAGATCATGTCCAACATGAACCGCGATGGAATCCGAAACTTGTTATGGAAACGCGTGGGCATATCCCTTCCCAATCAAGTAGTCATTTTAGCGAGCGTTTCAACCTCTTTGTAAACGCGCTCCGTGGTCTAGAGCCACTTGACTTGGGTAAATGAAGTTCACCATGAACCTTTATGTATATTTCGTATCTAGATCCCCATAGAGATACGTAGTGACCACATTTGTAAGCTGCATGTTCAGTTATTCGGAAACTACCAAACTGACAGGGTAGTGGAGTGCAATGACATCCAATACGAGAGAATATGTCTCATCGCAGTCGATTTAAGGGCGTTTTATGAGAAGCCTTGAGCCATAAGACGAGATTACCATCTCTTTTTCTCACTACGCTTTCTAACGAAGACCCATTAGTCAACAGGTTTTATGTTAGGAGGTGTTGGCATCACTAGCTCGAAAACCTTCCTCTTCGTTAGAGAATGCATCTTAACCTGGATCGCATCTTTCCATCTAGGCCAAATCTCTCTACGTTGGCATTCATTCATCAAAGGAGCGTGGTTCGATATCATCTTACTCAACAAACTCATGCGCAACGAAATGCGCAACTGCATCATCAATTATGATGGAGTTTCTATCCCACGTCTCAAGTACACTAGTGTAATTTTTATAGAGCTCTATATTCTCAGGAATAGGTTCTGACGTTGAGGCGTCCCCCAACGATAACCCTAACTCGGAAGATTCTCATGAGACGGATTTTGAGTCTTGATGATCAAAGGATTGGAATGTGCCAAAGTATCCTTCGAACCCACGGGCCTCCCACGCATCCTAGCTGGGGCCATGCCCTGTAATGCCAGAGTGCCACTTTCTTTGGTGTTGGCGCCATGCCTACCTCCGTGTAGGGTGGCGCTACGTCCTCTCGTAGGGACTTCCTTCCTTGTAGGCTTGTTTGCAGCATATTTGTGTGATCTCGTCACTTTAACAGGGATCGAGATGAGACATAGTAGGGACAGGCCACGACAATTCCTGTCGTTCCTGCTGAACATCCTTGTTCTTATCTCCCCCTAACGATGGGAAGACTGTCTCATCAAAGTGACAACCCACAAATCTAGCGGTAATGAGATCGCCTTGCAAGGGCATTAAGTGGCGGACTATTGTTGGAGTCTCAAATCCAACGCAGTTGCCCATTCGTCTGTAAGGACCCATCATAGAGCGCTGTGGCGGCACAATTGGCACATAAATGGCTCACTCAAATATGCATAAGTACGATACTTGTACCCAGTCACTAGCTGTAACGCAGAGGTACATTGAGTGGCGGTGGGTCGTAGATGAATTAGCATAGCTGCATGCGATATTGCATCACCCCAAGCGGATATAAGGAGATTGGTGCGTATTACCAATGTCCAGACTATCATCGTAGTCGTTTCCGCAAGACCATTTGGGAATGTACATGGGAATATGATGTCCAACATCAGTCCCATTGCAATATCCATCGAAAGTCTTTCGATGTAAACTCTCTAGCATAGTCAAATCCAATTGACTGAATATGATGATCTGGGGAGTGAGGCCGTTGTCATATGATATGTACTAGGAGTGTAGCATAAGCAGCATTTATAGGTGGACAATGGCACAACACATGACCAGCGTGTTTGCGTGTCAACCAACATCATGAAATAATTAAGCGTCCGCAAGTTGGTTGAATCAATCCACAGAATCCCGATGGATTCTATGTAAGAACATAATGAGTATGTTCATTTCCTTTGCATAGGACGGTCTTAGTCCTAATTTCCCTAAGGAACTGGCTTTGTAAAACGAGCGAGAGGCTTTAGAAGCAACCAATGAGTATTTTGGTTAGGCCTGAGCGTCTGAAATGCTATTTGAAGCAAGTTGGTGATTGCAACATCACCTGGGGCCCCATCACCATGATGGACGCTATCCATGGCGTTATGGATAGGGAATGCGCCAGCCCTAGGCTGGTGGTGGACGGAGCCGGTGCCCTAGGTAACTGCTTTGGTCACACTTAGTCCAGAAATTAACTTTTGATTCGTGCTTCGTTTTGCTCAAAGGAAATGATGTCCATGTGAAGTCTTTAGTAGACGGATCATCATATCATGACCAAGATGACCTATCCTGTTGTGACAAAGCCAATATGTGCCTAAATCCAAGAGATCTCTCTCGTAACTTTATTAGATTTAATAGCTCGAATAGTGACATAAAATCCACTAAAGAGACACATAAACTTCTCTAAGATGCACCTTTATTCGTAATCATTAGAGGTATTGCAAAAGAACTCATTTCCGTTCTCTACATGCATTTTCGCATGGAATCCGTCGGCTATTCATAGTGTGACTCGCCCTAGAAGCGTAGAGAGTTTTTGTGACAGTAATTAAGGTGTCATTTGGCAAGTGGAACGTGGGCTATTTCATGTCCTTGAATTAATACTAATGGCCCAGCCATCCTCTGGAGTTAGACAGCGTAGGTTGGGGTGAGTGAATCCCTGGCGGTAAAGTTTACCGTTTTGTGATACTTGGCCTGTCGAGACACTCTACTCTTGTGTCGGCTAGACTTTGGTGTGGCTGGGCGGTTGCTAGTCTTGCTAGTGAATCATCCTTGACATTCTTTTCCCTGGGGATTTGTGTGATGGTGTGAAATTTGAATTTTTTGAGCAGTGTCCTGACGTACCCTAAGTATGCTGCCAACTGCTGGTCCTTGGCCTGAAAGCTGTCGTTGACCTGGTTAACGACCAACTGAGAGTCACTGAATATGTTGACACTGTCGGCCCCTGAATCGATAGCCAGGAGTAGACCGGCAATGAGTGCTTCGTACTCCGCCATATTGTTGGAAGCCTTGAAGTTGAATTTCAACGCGTACTCTGCATTCAGCCCCCCAGGACCTATCAAGATGATTCCGGCGCCGCTGGCCTTGGCGCTGGCGGAGCCGTCCACATGCAGGTTCCAGTCTGACTGCTGGGGAGCTGGCTTTTCAGCGGTTATCATTTCCGTTGAGGGTGGTGCATCGGTTTTGGATTGACGCTCGGTGAGCTCAGTAATGAAGTCTGCCACCGCCTGGCCTTTCATGGCGGTTCTTGATTTGTAATCGATGTAGAACTCGCTGAGCTCAATGGCCCACTTGCTGAGGCACCCCGAATGCTCAGGATTCTGCATTACTTGTCTCAGCGGTTGATTGGTTAGCACATGGATTGTGTGGGCTTGGAAGTACTGGCGGAGGCGTCCGGCGGCAACGATGAGTGCGAGAGCAAGTTGCTCCAAGGGAGGATACCGTGTTTCCGCTCCGTTCATGCCTCTGCCGGCATAGAACACTGGGAGCTCGTTATGGTTTTCCCGTCGAACGATGGCGCAGCTTACTGCCGACTGAGATACCGCTAGGTATATGTATAGTTTTTCGCCTTGTACAGGAATGGAAAGGAGTGGTACTGCCGCCAGGTAATCCTTCAAGCCCTGGAACGCCGCCTGGCACTCTAGGTTCCAGTCGATGACTTTCTTGTAGGTTGTTTTAAGGACTTTGAAGAATGGGGCCCACCTGTCGGTCAGTCTGGAGATGAATCGAGACAGGGCGGTTAGCTTGCCCTAGAGGCCTTGGATGTGCACCTTCCATTCTGGGTCCTTCAAGTCGAGGATGGCTTGCACCTTGTCAGGGTTAGCCTCGATGCCTCATTCACTGACAATATAACCTAGAAATTTGCTGGCGGTGACGCCAAAGAAACATTTTTCTAGGTTGAGGCGCATACCGTAGGCCAAGAGGATGGTTATTATGATTTTGAGGTTTGCCACATGTCCGCTGGCCTTTATACTTTTGACCAACATGTCGTCTACGTAGATCTCGATTATCTTGCCCAGATGTTCTGCGAACATGGCATTCATCAGTCGCTGATAAGTTGCTCCCGCGTTCTTCAGACCGAAAGGCATAACATTGTAACAATACAGGCCTTTGTCGGTGGTGAAGGTGGTGCATTCTCGGTCGCCGAGATGCATCCTGATCTGATTATAGCCAGAAAACTCATCCATCATGCTGAGGAGCTCGTGTCCAGCGGTCGCATCAACCAGCTGATCAATGCGTGGTAGTGGGAAACTATCCTTTGGGCATGCCTTGTTGAGATTTTTGAAGTCGACACACATCCGCCACTTGCCGCTAGCCTTTTTGACCATAACCAGGTTGGAAATCCACTGGGGATAGATGACTTGGCGGATGAACCCAATGTTCTGCAGCTTGGCAACCTCTTCTCCTCTGGCACGGTATTTCTCCTCGTCGAAGGCTCGGCGTTTCTGCTTGATAGGGTAGAAGGATGGTTTGATGCTCAACTTGTGCGTGGTGATTTCAGGGGAGATACCTGGCATATCTTCATATGACCAGGCAAAGACTGTAGCGTTGTCGCGTAGGAACTGAGTGAGTTTCGCCGCCAGCTCTGGGTCTAACTGAGCGCCTATGCGGACTGTCCGCTCAGGGTGCTCGTCAGAGATGCTGACAACTTTTAATGATGTTTCTGAGTTGACCGGCCCCTTCTTTACATACTTCTTTTCATCATCCCTGGGATCCTCAAAGATATTTGGTGGCGGTACCTGACTCCCTACCTCTAGGATCTCATGGCAGCGGGTTGATCGTGCTATAGTAGTTGAATAACATTCACGTGCCAACTGATGACTTCCCCTGACACAGCCTGTGCCGTTGGGTGTTGGGAACTTCATGAGCAGCATGTAACCGGCGATGATGCACTTAAGTTTGTTGAGTGCTAGCTGACCAATGATGGCGTTATATGAGCTGAAACAATCGACAATTATGAATTCCGTATGTATCTCCGCCATACATGGGCTAGTGCCGATAACTAGCCGCATATAGTCAGAACTCAGCGGTTGCGTGACGTCACTGGAGAAGCTGAGTAGTGGTTTGTGATCTTGGAGTAGTTTTTTGTTTTGCTTTAGGTCGTTGTAACAACCGCTGAATATGACATTGACAGCGGATCCGCTATCTACCAGGATCCTTCCGACTGACATTTTGCCGAGAATGGCGTCAATCAAGAATAGGTCGTCATGGGGCAAATGTACTCCGCGTTCCTCCTCCTCTGAGAAGGTAATGGGCTCCCAACCAGACTTTGGGAGTTTTGCGGATCTCTCGTAGCGGATGTTGCAGACTTCCTTTGGGTGATTAGCTCGTGCATAACGCTTTCTTGCCCTGTGAGACATGTTGGTGATTGGAGCACCTCCGTCGATGGTGTTGATGCGGCCTAAGGGCTCAATGTCGGAGATCACAGGCGGTGGTTGGCGCACTTTGAATTGCTCCATCTTGCCATCACGGTACAAGGTCTCAATGGCCGTTTTGAGAGCATTGCAGCTGTTGGTATTGTGACCGCTGTCCTCGTGGTATTTGCACCACCTGCTGGTGTTTCTTGGCTTTCCAGCCTTTGGGTATCTCCCCGGGGGCGGTGGTGGGATCTGATCCTTGCATTGGTTTTATATTTCCTCATACGAGGCTGTGAGGATAGTAAATACTGCGTACCGTTGAGAGGACTCCGTCTATTTGTTGCGGTTGTCCCCATGGGATGGGCGGTTTCCCTTGTAATGTTGGTCCTTCTGCCGCTTGTTCTGGTACTGGGCCTGTTGCCACTCCCTCTTTTTGTCAGTTGGCTGTGTGTTGGGGGCTTTGTTAGCAGTCCCCTGCTGACTGGAGGAGGGTTGCGCCGAATTTGCTAGCGTTGCTGGTGGCGGTGGGGTTTCTCCATATGTGATGAATTCCGCTTGGGCATGAATGACCGCCTCACTCATGAGGTGGTCGTACACCGCATTTGGATGATTGTAGTTGAGGTGATGGAGGAATGGCCCCTTGAGGAGTCCCTGCTTAAAAGCCGCCGACGCCATTGTTTTATCAAGGTCACTGCATTGAGATGCTGTCGCTCGCCACCTTGTGACGAATGCCTTTAGTGTTTCATCCGTACCTTGCTTGACGTTGAACAGTTGGCTTATATTGTGGTGTCCTACGGACAGTAGGATGAACCGAGAAAGGAAAGCGTGTGACAACACCTGTAATGAGTCAATGGATCCTGGCGGGCATTCGAAGAACCAATCTATTACCTCATTGTCCAGTGTTTCGCTGAACAAGTGGCACAGGGTGGCATCATTGAATCCCTTGTTGTTGGTGACCTTCTTGAAAGTGTCCATGTGGACGAAGGGGTCAGTCTTACCGCTGTAATGTGACATTTTTGGAGTCTTTGCGTACGTCGGTCTGACAGCCTGCAGAATTGCAGCAGTGAATGGTCCTGGCCTGAACGCAAAAAGTGGATTTGAAATGGGCGCTGGGGTGCCCTACTCCGCTCGGATTAATCTTTGCTCCAACTGCTGCATCCTTTCCAGTATTTGAGCGGTTGCATCGCCAGCGGGGCCGGGTGGCATTCCTCTGGACTGATCCTCGTCTGGGAGTGGGTGGGTTTCCCTCGGTTCTTGCCCTTGTTCTCGAGCGGTGGGGTTACAGTGATGATTCTGCCTCCTGTTCTAACATTAATTGGGGCACGGGGGGCGGCCCCTTTCCCAATAGCTCTGGTGGGTCCAGCGGGACCTGCATATGCACGACTGGTGTTGGTATCAATGCACCGGTACTAGGTCGGCTGTGCCTGGTGCTCCGTGACTGTTCGTTCCATGTCGAGTTGGCTGTTGCTTCCAGCGTTCTTCTCAGTTCATCAAAACGTGACACCAACGTGGCCACCTGCTTTTGGGCCTCGGCCTTTTCTTGGCGCTCTTGTTCACATTCTCTGTTTGCCGTATGAAGATCCGCCAGTGCCAGCTCATAGAGAGAGGTGAGGTCTTGGCTTGGTGGGCGGCTGCTACTTGGGTTTGTCTCACCGCCAAGGTTCACTGGGGTGCTGAATAGTGCGCGGTTGACGTTTACCGCCGGGCGGGTGGGTTGGGGAATGGCTGACTGATCTGCCTGCTCTTCAGCCTTTCCCCCGCTACCGTTATTCATGGTGATTGTGGCGGGATGACCTTTTGTTCAAGGGTTCCCATAGACGGCGCCAATGTTAATGCTTGAAGTCCGGCGGTAGCCGATCTTTCGTTTAACCCGGGTCCGGAGGGCGGACCGCTACTCTGAAGATCTGATGGCCTCCGCTAGCTGTCACACGAGAGACAGGATGTCAGAGGGAGACCGCATTGGGTGGTCTTCACTTCTCCGATGCCTAAGTCAGTCAACGTGTATAGGTAGCATAACAATAAATGAGTAGTAATTGCGTAATTAATGAGGAGAGAGGAGAGAACCTTTTATAGGTGAGGAGAAGGTTGATCTGTCTTCGATGTGGGACTGATGTGCTTTGATTCCCAGCGTCTGGAACTTCTGAAGCTATCTTGGTGCAGCACGTGGCGGTGCGTCAGTGGTGATATGAGGGCGATCCAAGGCTCGGGCCGTAGCCCGCCTGGCCGTGCCTTCGCAGGTCACTCCATTGGTGGGAGTCAGTACCTCTGGCGGTACAATGAGCGTGGCTTATTATAACTAATTATGCTTGTTCTGGCACATGTAGGTACAAACTCTGATGGGCCCACCACGTTTCAAAAACTTTTGTTATGTAAACTATGAAATCGACAGTACACCAAACAAATAGACAGCACACCAAATTGAAAAAAGACAATAAAGAGGGGTACTACTGGTAGAGGTTTTGACAAGATGGGTAGGCAGGAAGAAAAGAGAGAAAAAGTTGTGTAAAGAGGAAGAAAATAAAGACATTGGGGTGTATGAGTATTAACCCCTCAATCTAACTCAAGTCTGATAAGTGCGGAGCTCAAAACTCAATAAATCTCGATAAATCAATCATGCTCAAATATTTGCTAAAACCTTCGTACTCGTATATCTTCATAAAAACTGATATTCGAAATCAATAATTCTCATAATATTTTCTGAATCAGTCACTTCCCGAAAATCATTTCCCAACTCAATAACTCATAAATAACTATCTCGAAAATCTACTAAAAGCCATCGGGAAGGAATGTCAATACTAACCTCGTAATTCATAAATAAAACTCAATAAACTAAATCTCATAAAACCATAAAACTCAATAATTCAAATTATAAATTAAATCTCAATCGGAAAATGCTAATATACTGCATGCACAATTAATTTAAAATAAATGTCCACTCACAGTACTATTTAGGTGACCACGCTACCGGTTTCCTACGTCGAGCAGTAGCTCAGCACGTCGCCCTGTATACAATTATAGTTCGTGTATACAATTATACAATTAATTTAAATACGATTCCAATATCCTATTCTCAAAAATCAACATTTTCATTTCTTCTCCAATTTAATCCAAACTTCACCATTAACACCAATTCCTCGATTTACATATTCCACAACGAAAACGAGGGAAATCCAACGGTCGTACATTGAAGATCCACTTTGTTCACCAACAACATGATGATAATACATCTACCGCACTTAATACAATTTCAATTCGTACACGGGTTTGTGGAAAGTCTAACAGTTAATAAAACACCACAAGATGTTCACTGATAACCCCCATGTCTGAAACAACCAATTTTCTTAGCAACCACAAAACCACACTTGCTTTTTGTCTGTTTGTGCTTAAATTTATGATCGAATGTCATACACGTAGAGGTCCCATAGTTGTCAAGCATATCAAAGAGTAGCCTCGAATCAACCTATAAGTTGTTAATCATGTAGGTTATGGGGCCACTACTCTTCCTTTGCGCTACTTTAATACCTACCTAAAACATTGATCAAAGACTTGAGATGACATCTAAGTCAACTAGAGAATCTTCTTTGATATATACCCTGCTGGCCATAAGGAGACACATTTCACACACCTGTTCATGTTTAAAATTTATGTACCAGACTACTAGCAAAGTAGTCCATTCTTTCTTCTCCGCGTTTCCAAACCATAATATTCCAATAATCAACGCCAAACTTGCAAGTACTTGAGTATAGCCAACTCTCCTTGCATGGCTCAAAGCCGATATCCCAAAGCGACACTGTTATCGCTAAACTGAGGATAAAGTAACTGAAGATCCGCCCTCTAACGACACTTATTCAATAATATTCCAGCTACAACAACAATTCTAAAAACTAATCTGCGCTAACTAAGATTGCACCAAAATTTCCTAAACCTCATCTCGCTAAGTATGAATCCAACAACACAACTCAATCATAGTAGCTCAACAGTTAGTACTTCAAGTGTCGGATCCAACATCTTGCCAAGTCATCATACCTATAAACCCGTAATGGTGACCGAATATCAATAGTACCAACAACTTTCTATACTTCTCCAATCAAGGCCACCATACGATAGAAAGATCGATCAAAGTGAAAACTAAATTTCAAACTGTTTAACCCATTACCACCAATAACGGTACCAAGGTAGTAAAACTCACTTAATTCCTTCAAAGCAATCTGTTAATATACGTATTCAACTCAAGCAACAACCAATTTTCCTAGATGACAACACACCCTTCACAGAGTCTTTCCTCGAACAACAACCTTGATGAAAAAAACTAGACACCCGTCCAACATCTCGTTTCACACAAAGCGGTATCTGGATCTGAAATTTAATCCAACCACCTGGCAATCCAATTCCTCCATTTAATCACCGTTGAAATACGCCACTACACAGCCATACCGCATTACGTTTGACCCACATATAACAAGAATTCTGGTCAAACCTTAATTAGATATATTTCTGGACCCAACTAGGAAACTTATTTCCTCAAAGTTATTCTACTAACCACTCTTACAAAATCACAATCCAACTGTCTAACAAAAGCTTCACCAAGAATCTATCACAATTAATCTTCAAGGCTCCACAATTTATAACTCGAATCATACTCTGTATCACAAGTAATTCCACTTGCACCATTATAAATACCCAACGAGATCACTACCGCTATTCGCCAATTTTAGGTACAACCATTTCAGCAAAAACGGATAACCAATTAAGTACACGCATCGGTAACTCAATTGTAAAGCTCTAAGCATCCAACTAAATACTCAAGTTTCAAACATAAAACTATTTCAAAAACTTAAATTCTGTCCATCTCCTTACTCAATACAATCCAAAACTTCAAAATGATCAATTATAAGTCAATGTATCTAGAATCAATTTCTTCCAGTCCGAACAAAACTAGATCCAAATATCATGGTCAGGTCAAAGACCCAAGATAACCAGTCATGATTTCCAAGTAATCTCCAACAACTGTCAATGATATCCCACATGTCACTTACATGAGATATCACATCATGTAACACAACTCCTGGAACTTGGTTCAACGTCAGAACCATTGATATTACTAATTCCATTTCCATCAACAATTCTAATTCCAAAGCAATTTATAGCAAACTGAGACAACCCAAATCTATGCCCACTCAACTCTAACAATCAAACACGAAATCGAACTCCAGTCTTGCACCTTAAACCTTACCCCAACAAACTTGTTGGCATCGAGGGAGAGATAACCACCATATTCCCTCAGATCGCATTTCGTAGCATAACTCAACCCTGTAAGGTAATCTAACATCACCATCACCAAGAAAAGGTGCAAGACACTTAAACAATCTGATATGCAGAGAACTCCCTATGAGGTTGGCTTATAAGAGGCATAGCACCTGAAGGAAAATCAACTAACCATGTACCTTACACACTTGATGAATACTTCAGCACCGAAGAGTAAACGATGGGGAACCGCTGCAGTCGGGCCATCACTCGGGAGGTACTGAGTAACATCAAGCATATAAGGTAACTAGATCGAAACAAGTCTACAAAATCTTACAACCTAGTGCTCTGATACCAAGTGACAGGACCTACCCCAGATTTCACCTTGAAATCCAAAGTGGCCCTGCAGGGCCTACCTTAGAAAAAATTCTACCAAAAATTTGGTGGAACTTCTTCTAAAAGTGGACTACCCAAAACCTATAGAAAGACACTTACACTTCTAAAATAATCCACCATTATTCTTCTGGAGCCACCCTGCTCCCTATATCACAACATCTCACATTTCACAAATAATTCTGAACTTAAGAATATTAATATCATGGGTTATCAGAGCAATCTAATGTACAGGCGTACAAGATGATAGAATACAAGATAAAGGACCGATACTTTTATAATGCGGAAGCTATGACAGCTATGCCTCAACCCCATGTACGCTCGACCTCAAGCTAAACTGCCCTGTAGACTGGGCATTTAAAACCGAAGGGCCCAGGGGAAAACATTTAAAAATCGTTAGAGTGAGTGGACGAAAAATAAGTAATTTTGAATGAATAAGTAAAACTTAATGCTTTCACAAGTTATTCTCTAAAACCTCGCATGCAGTAACAATCTTGGAAACACTCTTAATCATCATCTTTACTGCAATCTCTTAAAATCTCATCCGCAATCCTTTTTAAAACATCATTTTCAAGAGGTTTGTTTGATGACTAGAAAGGACTGTTGTCTAGTCATCTCATGCCATCTGGGACGGACTGCCACCCAGATGAAGCATCGAAAGGGACTGCCAACCGGAACAGGAGACGGTGGATCGAAGGGACTGCCAACTAACCACAGGTAGTTAGAAAGGGACTGACAACTAACTACCTCATGTCATCTGGAAGTGACTGCCAACCAGACTATTACCTAGAAGGGACTGCCAACTAGGTAATGCATGCATGCGTTGACTGATAGTCTCCTCAATAAACTGGAAACAACCTCTTTCAATTACTTGCTTTCGGAAAGAAACTCGATATTACTTCCATAAATCATCAATAATTCACCGAAAGCATAACTCAGAATTATCTCGCTAACTCAAACCTCAATATTTCAATAAATCCTCGAAAGCATAAATCAAATACTCTGTAAATCAATAAATGCTTTCGGAAAGAAATCTCAATCTAACTCAAGTCTGATAAGTGCGGAGCTCAAAACTCAATAAATTTCGATAAATCAATCATGCTCAAATATTTGCTAAAACCTTCGTACTCGTATATCTTCATAAAAACTGATATTCGAAATCAATAATTCTCATAATATTTTCTGAATCAGTCACTTCCCGAAAATCATTTCCCAACTCAATAACTATCTCGAAAATCTACTAAAAGCCCTCGGGAAGGAATTTCAATACTAACCTCGTAATTCATAAATAAAATTCAATAAACTAAATCTCATAAAACCATAAAACTCAATAATTCAAATTATAAATTAAATCTCAATCGGAAAATCCTAATATACTGTATGCACAATTAATTTAAAATAAATGTCCACTCACAGTACTATTTAGGCGACCACGCTATCGGTTTCCTACGTCGAGCAGTAGCTCGGCACGTTACCCTGTATACAATTATAGTTCGTGAATAACAATCCGGAATTTAAATACGATTCCAATGTCCTATTCTCAAAAATCAACATTTTCATTTCTTCTCCAATTTAATCCAAACTTCACCATTAACACCAATTCCTCGATTTACATATTCCACAACGAAAACGAGGGAAATCCGACGGTCGGATTTCCCACAATTCAATCATAAAACTCCAAACTTCGGAAAATCACAAACAATTCCAAATTCCTCCAAAATTCACCAAACTTCACATACAAGCTCTACAACATTTATAGGATTTAATGGGCTAAAAACTAGAATCAAAACGCTGCCCTTCACGCTGCAGCCGCCGCTACAGCCACCAACTCCGATGGTCACCAAACTTTGGTAGCAGCACCTACTTAACAGACCCAATAACTTTCTCAACTGAGACAAAGTTAGAAAATTAGTAGAAGTGCCTCAACAATTAAGGAGAAGCTTGAACTCGAACCGTGAATAGTGATCGTAATCTTCCAGCTGTCAGTTCTTCCTCCATGCTTCAAATCGCTACACAAGATTCAGGGGGTAGCATCTACATCCCAAGGCGCTTCCAAAGAACCGAACTTTATCGTCTGGGGTGGCCGGAATAGGAAGAAAACGGTGTTGACTTAAACTGCTACAGTAAACTTCTAACGCTCGATGTGTCGTTTTCCGGCCAAACACCTGTGAGTTACCACTGCCAGCGTCGAGAGGAGGAGGAGACGAGTCTACTAATACCAACATTGCACCACCAGGCGGTCGAAAAAGGAGGAAGTGCCGGAGCTGCAAATCGCTGAAGGGAGAGAGAAAAACGCAGGGGGGGAGAGAGAGAGAGAGAGAGAAGAAAAGTTACCGGCTAGCAGTAGAAATTCAAATATATACTACTTACCGTGAACAGTAACTTTCACACTTTTGCTTATAACTTTCACATATGAGCTCCGATTTTTACGTACTATATATGCACGCGCTCGGTTTAACGTCCACTACAACTTTCATGAAGGAAATTTTCTCAAATTTTGACCCGAACAAAAAGTCAACTTTTAGGGCCCCCTAAAATGTCGAAACGGAGCCAAAAAGTAAATGTAACTGTCGTTTACCCATTGAAAGACTTGTAAACTGGTAAATTTAGGTTCGGGACGTTACATGAGGTGCTTTCAAAGCGTCATTTAGATGGCTCTTAGTGTTGGTGGCGCCACCAACATGGGCAGAGGCATTGCCTCCCTCTCTCTTTCCACGTTTACCTCTTCGGTTCCGTGTTCGCCTATTTTGGCGATTACCTTCCCAAGTAAAGCGATTATATGGACCAAAACGTCCAAATGTATTCCTAAGATTAGGGTTTCGCTCTTAGCGCCCTCTCTTTGGGGCGCGAATATAATTGGATTCCGGAATATGCTCTGTTCCCACGGATCTCGAATTATAGTTCTTCACAAGGATGTTATCATGCTTTTCAGCGACATTCATAGCTCCAATGAGCTCATGAAACCTTGTGATTTGTCTTGCAGTAACATCGATTCGATAGTTCTTAGGAACCATCAATGCAGAGATGGGGAAAGTAGAGAGAGTCTTCTCAATCAACATTGCATTTGTGATCTCTTTACGACAGAATTCCATTAAGGATTTAATGCGAAGTGTTTCCGAGTTGTAGTCAAGAACTAACTTGAAATCACAGAAGCGGAGACTATGCCATCTCACTTCTAGGTCAGGAAGCAGAGAGTCACGGACATTGCCAAATCTATCTACGAGTGAGACCCACAGCCTTCTGGGGTCTTCTTCATTCATACACTCGTACTGGAGCGAATCATCCATATGATGAGTCATTAGGATAATGGCTTTCGCCTTATTTACCTCTAAGGCTGCTCTATTTGCTTCCAAAGCTTGAGCTTGCTCAACAGTTAGCACATCTTGGCTAGGCTCGAGGATCGTATCTAAGATTCCATCGGCCTTCAGATGCTGGTGGATATCACGAACCCACCTGTGATATTCAGAGCCAGTTGTTTCCAATGGAGCAAAGTCCAATTTGTTTAGGTCATCCTGAAAGAGAACAAGAAATTAGGGTTAGTTTCGGAGCGAAAAAGGCTACCATGAAAACAAATAAAATTTCTGAGCGTAGTCGCTTCCAAGAAATTAGAAATTTCCGAGCGTAGTCGCTTCCAAAAAATTAGATTCCAAGAGGGGTTGGATTAGATCGAAACAATGATGTTTGCGGTCGATCGTTTTATCTCAACAAACTTTAAGTTTGGAGAACTCTACAAGCTCCAAGCTTGGAGTGAGCACGAACCCCCACAGTTCGGCTTAATTTGGTCTCCCTTATGATAAAGAAATGGGGGTAGAAGAAGGGAGGTTGCAAGTCCCCGAGAAAAAGAAGCGAAAAAGAATAAAAAACTTCAAAAACAGGAACTTTTAGTAAACCATACCTCTTAGGATTGCAGATCGTATTCGATCCTCGTTGTAGGATTGCAGACGAGCTTCAGTCCTATGTGAATCAAACTTGTTGAAATTCGGAGCAAATTCGCTTCTGAACAGCTCCCACTCCGATTAGTGTACAGGTCTAAAACCGACTCTAATAGGGCTTAAATTTGGAGGTTAGATAGAGGAGACATATATGAACAACTTTGATGAAGGAAGAATTTTGATTTGAAGTTCTGAACTAGGCGTTTCGGGGCTTGCAAATTGACTGATATGCACAGGAACGAGCATGCTGAACAGCTCCCACCTCGAATGGTGTACATGTCTCAAAAAGACTCCAATAGGACTGAAATTTGGAGGTCAGATAAAAGAGACAGAGATGAACAACTTTGATGAAGAAAGTATGAACAAGACATTTTGGCGCATGAAAGAAGGCTGATCTGCATAGAAACGAGCGTGCTGCTGTGTTGCAAGGGATAGTAAGCGTGCGGCAATGCTGCAGGGGCAGTAGGCGGCACACGGGTGCGCAAGGGCTGCAGGGGCAGCATAGGGCATGGCTAACAAGGGCTAGGAGCTTGCGGCAGTTTTGGTGAGAAGAGTTTTCGGGTTTTTTGTTTTTAGGGCTAGGGTTAGGGCTCGTGCTGATAACGTGTTGTAGAGAAACTGAAATTGAGAGGAAATTGCTGTGTATTCTCATTGATAATAGGGGCCTCTTTATATAGAGGATTACAATGTATAGAATCTCAATCATACAAGGAAAGTAATCGTACATTGAATAGGAATCTAGATCATTCTAATTTAACCCTATTACCACTAGGTCAAGTAACCTAGAGTACGTTTGGGCTAAACACAAATTAGGGTTTACTTGAACAATAAGAAGTTTATGAAATTTTCAACTTAGATTTTTAAACAAAACGACCAGCGATATTTCTTATAGAAAATTGTAGCTATTTTGATTTTTCAAATGATATAGTGAAGACTTTTTTTTTTTTTTTTTTCAGTACAAACAATTAATTACACCACGTACAATCACTTTCGATTCCAGAAGAAACTGGAGCATTTCCTGGTTTGTAATACGGGGTCGTGACCACTTACACAATTTCAGCTTCAAAATTGCCCACTTACTCCACTAAGAATTTTTTAATCCCACTTACCCAATCTAACATCAATTGACATTATTACCCCCATTTTAATTAATAAATTACAAATCTCTCTCTCTCTCTCTCTCGATCTCTCGATCTCCCCGCCCTCCATCCCTCTCACCGATTTCTCTCTCCAGACTCGGGTCTCTCCTCCATCCCCTCACCAACGACCCGACCCGACACCGAACCAATCCCCACCATCGACCTCTCCAATCGCCGCTCTGCCATCATCGACGCCGAACCAATCCCCACCATCGACCTCTCCGATAGTCGCTCTGCCATCGTCGACCATCTTTATCCACTCACCTGACGGCTGTCGACGAAGTTCCCATAGCAATTTCATCCCCGGTAGATCCGATCTGGTGCCTAGAGCAAATTCTGGGACGACAGCGAAGGAGGAGGAGTCGGCCGCACCTCGAAACCTCTCTAATTGAAGCCCAACCCATTTCCACGTCAAATTTCTCGTCAACTTCCAAGCCTTCGCCTCAGAGAACCCAGAGCATCGATCAGAAGAGACTCGAATTGCCGGCCTCACACTCCGGTGGGTGCCCAGAGCACTTTTTTTTTTTTTTGAGTTCCGAGAATGGGGAAGGAAGAAAAAAAAAAGTGAACTTGTATAATTGAACATATAAATTGATCAATTGTGTCTGTACTGTATTCATTTTGGTTTTGGGAGTTTTACATCTCACTTGAGGGCAATAATATGATTATTGGAGGGTAATAATATGATTATTGAGGCAATAATATGATTATTAGGAGGCAATGATAAGATTACCGGGAGGCAATAATAGGATTATCGGGAGGCAATAATACGATTATTGGAGGCAATAATATGATTATTATGGGGCAATAATATGATTATTGGAGGGCAATAATATGATTATTGAGTATTATTAGGGGGCAATAATATGATTATTGGAGGGCAATAATATGGTTATTGGGTATTATTAGGGGGCAATAAATTCAGACGCCTGAATTCGGCCACTAGTTAGGTAGCCGGATTCGGGATTCCAGTGAATGGTCGTCGGAGTCAGTCACCGGAGTTAGCAGCCGGCCACTGGTCACAGGAGTTCGGCAAGGTCTCCGATGACTTCTCTCTCTAACTGAGAAAGAATGAGAGGGCAAAAAAATTTCAAAAATAAATAAAAAATAATTAATTGGGTATTAGGGAAATAATCTCTTAGAGTGTTTTGGGTAAACGGGGTTAAAAAAACTATTAGTGGAGCAAGTGGACAATTTTTAAGCTGAAATTGGGTAAATGATAATTTCCTGGTTTGTAATAAAACTTTAATGAGACACATGAAAAGAAGTTCATGAAATTTCAACTTCGATTTTTAAACAAAACAAAGTACATGATTTGAATTGTTGAGCCAATTTCCTTATATCCTGCATGAGAAGCTGAATACTGAGTACTACTAACTAAACTTTTTAGTGTTTTCAAGTTGTCAAGAGCTTTCGAAAAACACGGAAATTAGAAGAAGAAGCTGGCACTATTGTAATTTTGGGGTTGTTACTGCCTAGGATAACTGGCCGGACTAAAAAGTTAAAAACTACTAAGACATTGCTGGGCCAGGTTGCAACTAGAGACCCTTTTGTGTGTAAAGCAAACGTGGTAACCAGCAACTATCTGCTAACCAAGAATGCCAAGTCGATTATATTAAAATAGAAAAAACTGCGTGGCTCCTTAAAAACTCTTTATAGTGTAATTTACGATATAATAAAGTTCCTACACTGTTCATTATTATATTGTACATCGTAGAATGAAATGACGATTTCACCCTCATTTTTTCTTTAGATTTACGACCCTGCCATGCACCCTGAATGTATAAATAGAAGGGTAATTCCTCCTATGGTACCTGAGGTATTGCTACTTGGACAGTTTGATACCCAATGTATTAAAGGGGACAGTTTGGTACCTGAAGTTAGACTCTGTTTGACACTTTGATACTTCTGTTAATTTTTCTGTTACATGTAAGGATAAAATTGACATTTAGAATATATGTATAAAAACATAATAAAAAAACATGAGTTTGTGGGTTGATTGCCTTTCTTCATAATTTTATAGGTGTTTGAGCCCAAAAGTATTTTTGGCAAGATCCTTCAGTGGGTTCCAGCTAGTGGGCCGATACCTGCGGCCCAAAAATAAAACCACTCGGGTTTGGGTTATAGCTTCGCCCATGCCGTGATTCATAAGGAGACGAAATCTTATTGAAATCGAGTAGTAGAGATTAAACAGGAAACTTCAATTAAGAATCCTTCTAAGGCAAGGAGCAGTCAAAACCCTAGGGTATAAGTACAGGGTTAAGTGGCGAAATCAAGGACCTCTCTCGAAACAAAGAATCCCAACGATTACAAAGCCTCCCCGGAGCAAACCTTCAACCTCGTTGAAACCCGGTGACCGCCAGTCAGTCCTAGTCTCTTCGCGAGCCGACTGTCAGCCTCACCAGATCAACCCAGCGACCGTACTTCCAGTCCCAGTCTCCTAGCTAGCCGACTGCTAGTACTACTGCCACTGATACACCCAGCGAAGCAAGGGTAACCCCCTCGCACCCAGCGAAGCTAAAGTCACGCTTTAGCAAAACCCGTGCTTTCTCACAACTTCCCAGTGATTGCTCTGCTTAGTCTACAACACTAAGTATCGATACGGTGAACGCGAAGAGATCACATCCAAAGTCCTTTCCCGAAAGGCAAGAGAAGAACCCTGTGACGAGGTTGGTGCTCTCCTCGTCCACAGCTCTTGAAGAAGAAGTCAGGTCAAGGGACTACTCCGACGACTGCACCCCACGGTGCTGGCACGCCTGCGCAACCACACGCTCAAAAGAGACTGTTTGCACACCAGCTGGTTTTGGAGCCAAACATTTTGGCACGCCCAGTGGGACCCATAGTGTTTCTTTGCGAACGCAACCATTGGGAAATCTAGCGATAACCCTTATCAAAAAGGCTACGCTAACTGCCCAAAACATAAGACCTCCAATTACAGGCGGCATTCTCGCGCGGACTGTCGTGGTCTTTCTAAAGAACAAGTGACGCAGCGATTCTCTCATCAACCCCAATCACTCGGTATGTCAACTGGACAAGATGAGAATTGCTCGACCGCTACTGAGGGTCAGAGCGTCAATATTAATCAGGCCAGCGAGCCTGTTATCCCCGCCACTGTCAACACTGCAGTGGAAAGTGGAGGAGAAGAGGCTTTTGTTCTGAAGCCTATTCCGGAAGGAGCGACCTCTGAGATCAAGTTCGCGATCATCATGGAGAATATCGAGAACCATCGCAAGAAGATGGACGCTGATTTTGCCAGGGAAACCACAAAGGCGGATAAGCTTCTCCGCGAACTCGATCAGCGTATGACTTTACACACAGAGAGTACCCGACAACAGATCTCACAATCAGAAAGTGCTGTGAAGGCACACGTTACAAGTATCGCTAGCGAGCAGGACCAGCGTCAAAAGGCAATTTTGGACGCTATAGCGGACCACACCAAGCAGACCGCGTCGGATATAGCAGGTCTTCGCAAGGATGGGGCCAACCTAGCGACCGAGGTGGCTATGCAGAGAGCAGAACTGAATCAGGCAAGAGAAGTATTGAACAAAGCTTTAGGGGATCCTAATGCTATCTTGGGCTCTCTTGGCCAACCATCCGGTTCAGGCAAGTACGTGCCGCCAAATCAGCGCGAGAAGACTAACAACAATGCTGTTTCTTCCTTAGCTACTGTTGCTGCTACTCCGTCGAAGAATAAAGAACAAGCCCTGGTTATTAGTGGCAGCAAGGAAAAGACTGCGTCATCAAGCGGACATACCACCAAGAGGCACCAAGCCTCAAAGGGCGCGGGAACTGCTTCCGAACCCGTGACGTTCGTCCAGTATGACAGTGACGGGGCAGAGATGGTATATCAAGAACTGCCAGGGAATTATTATGCGCTCGACCAGACTGGCGCCCCAATCAAGATAACAGCTCTGTCGAAGGAAGAGATTACGCCAGCAGTAACTCTCCAACAACAGGCTACTACTCGCATTGTGCATGTCGGGGAAGGATCAGCAATAGCGAACCAGGCAGCGCCTGTGCAAGCTACCCACCCGGCTGCGGTGGCACCTCCTCCGCCTCCGGGCCCAGATTATGTAAGACGTGATGAAGTAGAGGAGATGATCAGATTGGCCAACCCTAAAGCCCAGCCGGATGGGGTTTATGAGGGACCTTTCCCGCCCCACATCATGCTCGCACCTTTCCCCCGAGGTTATAAGAATATCATCTTTTCTACTTTTTCAGGGGAGGACACTGAAGATGCGGCAACACACCTGGCCAGGTTTAGGGTACAGTGTGGCCAATACCAGAATGATGATGTCCTCAAATGCAGGATCTTTGGCACTTCTCTGTCGGGCGCTGCCTTCAGGTGGTTTTCTAAGCTTAGGCCAGGAACAGTGGCGGACTGGCCGGCAATGGAATTACTCTTCTGTGAAACGTTTGGGACTATTGAGCCTGAAGTAGACCTAGCTTCTCTCACTCAGATGGCCCAACAGCCTACAGAATCGGCAGTCGCTTATCTTCAGCGCTTTCAAATCCAGAAAGCCAAACTGAATGTCATCCTGCCCGAGAAGGAGTTAGTCAAGTTGGGGGTCAAAGGTTTGGAGCCCCAACAACGAAAGAAGCAACACGGCAGCATGATTCAGTCGATGGGAGAACTCATCACGGAGGTGGGCAGTTTCGAGCATCTCCTCAGAGAGACAGATGCGAGGAAGAATGCCTCCAGAGGGACGTACGTGCCAGGTAAACACCGTACTGTAGCGGCCCTGAGCTACCAGCCGGCCACTTACGACCCTTATTACCATCACAATGCTGAAGAAGTGGTCCGGGACGATGAAGAGGTTGAGGATAATGATATAGCGGCTTACGAGTTAACCGGAAAAAAGAATCCGTCCTTGAAACAGTTGAAGATTTCCAAGGAGCCCGTTAATCTCAAATCGATGGCCTTTACCAAGCCGGAGTTTGCGACATATACTTACGATGCCAATAAGGCTCACGAGATCCTTGACGAGATGATCGCTGCGAAGATGGTGAAGACCGATTTCAGACCGTTTCCGCGACCAGAGCAGTTGAAGGGGAAGAAATATTGCAAGTTCCATAACCTGTGGAATCACAATACAGCGGACTGTGTAAAGCTCAAAGACCAGATTCAGGTATGGCTTAATAACGGTAGCTTGCAGGTAGAGGCTCCAGTCACAGCGGCGGCATTAGTTGACGTAGATCCCTTTCCAGACACCGGGATCAATATGGTCAAAGTGGATTGGAACAAACAGCAGCGGCGGAAACCAACTCTGGATTTAGGCACGAGCGAGCAGAGTGAGAAGTACATCGCGGACGAAGCACCCGCCAAAGGTAAGATTGAATCAGCCAATCAGGCCTCACCCGTGATTTTGTGCTGGCGATGCAAGGAAGAATGTGGTATCTAGATACCGCACGAAGAGGTCGAGCAGACATTTCATTTTGGCTCCCTACCACCAATCAAGTGGGCTTCGTCGTCGCGGAACTATCAGCCTTCCAGTCCAAGAAGAAGGGAAAAGACGGAATCACCACCGTCCCCCAGAGACTCCAACTTATTCATGAAGCTGAAAGCAGCCGTAGACGGTCCGAGACAAGAGAAGCCCAGGAGCGACTGCAAGAATGTCCTGACCAAGCCCTATATACCACCTGCTTCAACTAACCCTATCAAGGAGGGCAAGTGGTATACCAGGGAAAAGGGCAAGGCAGTGGAGATTAGCTTGTCCAGGAAAAGGAAGCTACAGCATAGGTTTGGTGAAGCCAAGCGCGCTCTAGAGGCTCTAGATCAGGGCCTAATCAAGCCTTCCCAGCTAGTCAAGTCACCAGAGCAATACCAGAAAGAGATGGAAGCGCTGGTTGCTAAACCATTGAGACCACCCCGTGGTTTTAACAAACCAACCGGTTCGCCAACAGGAGCCTCGAAGCCCAGTGTGTTTTGCAGGATTACTGAGGAGCACTCAGCTCTCGTTGCACGAGAGGGGAACTCGCCAACTCGGCTGCCACATGTCCGGCGCAGGCTTTTCGGTGAGGCGCCAGTAGTTAAAGTTTCGGTCTTTGACAGGCTGGGGGGGCAAGGACAAGGCTAGTGGCACCTTACTGTGGCGACCCAAGAAGATCCAAAGTATGGTCATCTTTGACCCAGAGGAGCGCTTGGAACCTGAGAACCCTAAGTCGGTTACTGTGGCGCAAGGGCTTCAACCACAGGAGCTTGAACATTGCTAGGTAAAAGGCCTCACGGAAGGGTCCTTGGTGGATTGTTTGGCTAAGCAATTTCAAACCGATACCCCGGTCGAGGAGCCCAAGCTCGACTTGGAAGATGACATGGAGGAAACGGAGACGACTGACGTCTCTTGCAATATGGTCTATGTACTCCCCGCGAGATATGCATTACCAGTCGCTGCTCAAGACTGTGTGGGGGCAGAGGAAGAGAGTGCACAGCCATTGCAGGTCACATCAGCAGCCGCGACACCTTTGGAAGATAGGGTCCCAGAGGAACCAGAAGAGGTTCCGAACAATGGGTCACTCATGAACTTCTCCAAGCCAACGCCAGCTATGGTCCAGCACATGCGACCGCTATACATTACGGCAGACGTCGACGGTATCAAAGTTAGTAAAATCATGATTGACACCGGAGCAGCCGTTAATGTTGTTACTACCAGGACCATGCACTTGCTTGGGATCAAGCGGGAGAAAATCCAGTCCATGTCTCTCGCACTAAAAAATTTCGCGGGTACTGTAACAAAAACCCTGGGATTATTGTTCTTACGTATTAAGGTAGGACCGGCAGAGGGGGTTTATGCCTTCTTCGTGACGGATTGCTATGCGGCCTACAGTGCCATTTTGGGCAGAGACTGGATCCACAGGAGTTACTGTGTACCCTCGACACTTCATCAAGAGCTGGTTATGTGGAATAGGGAAACAGATACGGCGGAAGTGGTCAGGGCAGATCCTCGTCCATTTCCAGTTTCCGCAAACTATGTAGATGCCAGATACTATTTGGAGCCTATCACTCCATTACAGGTTAGTGGCATCGATGATAAGGGCCGCCCCACAGGGGTGACGGCCTCTGAACTGGCTCAGTGGGGGCTCACGCTTGCAAAAGAAGGCTTGGAGAGGCCTGGCCACGCTGTGCCCAAACCTTCAACTGATTAATGGATTACGACCTCTCGGAGGAGGGGATAGAGGCGTTCCACTCGATACATGAACGGCTGTCGTCATACATGGTGGAAAAAGAGACTTATGATTGCATCGCGACCTTAGAGGTCGTAAATGAAGAACTTTCTGATCCGGAGGGCGAAGATGAAGTCAGCATTCAACTTGCCCCAGCAGCGCTAGACGACACGCCTCCTAAAGTTCTAGACCCTACTGAGAAGGTTAATCTGGGAACAGTGAGCGAGCCTATGGAGGTGTCTATCAGTGCTTATTTGGAGCCTAGCGAAAAACAGAGGCTCACTGAATTGCTATTGGAATTTAAGGATTGCTTTGCGGAGAAGTATGAAGACATGCCCGGCCTGTCACCAAATTTGGTTTGTCATCAACTACCAACTCTTCCTGACAAGAGGCCCGTCAAGCTAGAACCTCGACGAATGAATTTGGAGACCCAGATTCTCGTAAAGGAGGAGGTAGAAAAAATGCACAAGTCTGGCATTATCAGGGTTGCCAAGTATAATCAGTGGCTTTCAAATATAGTGCATGTCCTGAAGAAGAACGGCAAGATGAGAGTCTGCGTTGATTATAGAGACTTGAATCTTGCTACACCTAAGGATGTTTACCCCATGCCGGTCGCAGATATGTTGATAGATGCTGTGGCAGGACATGAGTTGTTGTCCTTCATGGATGGCACTGCAGGATATCACCAGATTCCGGTCACCGAAGAGGACAGACACAAGACCGCTTTCCGCTGCCCTGGATTCGCAGGAGTTTTTGAATATGTAGTCAAGCCATCAACCTAAGAGCTGATCGGCCGGTGGAAGTAGCGGGATGTCATCGCGGCGGAAGAATGGAAAGTAAGTCTGGATCCAGAAGTCCAAAATCCAGAAAGGGTCGGATATGTTGGTCTCAAACGGATGCATCGTCGCTTGGTATAGCATGCGGTAGAGGGCTCCTAGTACCGGTTGTCCGAGCCCGACATTGCCGCCGTGATAGAGGGTCGTCGCTAAGAAGGTCCAAGTGCCAGTGGGCTTACAGGAAGAAGTGCAGAATATGAACTTACAAAGCCAATATTCAAGAAAAGCAATTCCGCCGGTCGCATTGTGTTCCCGGCTGTAATATGCCAACTATCGCGGGTAGGAGCCACTATGGGCGCTGCGACCGTGCTGGGCCATGGTCGAGGTAAAGTTGACAGAATCAAATTGACCATGCACATAAGGTTCGCCATCAATGGGTAGGCCAGTGATGGCGAGGATGTCCAACAGAGTAATACTCATTTGACCAAATCTGAAGTCAAATGTGTTGGTGGCGGTATTTCAGAAACAAAGGAAGGCAGCGAGTGGCGAGCGGTTGCCACCGCGAGGAAGATGAAAACACAGGTCAATAGTATGGGTAATACCTGCTGTGTTCCAGCGAGCCAGATCCCGGGCCCGCGTCTCGCGATACCAGGATGTCTCCGGTACACTGATAGAGGATGGCCAATTCCCTATTTTGGCTCGTTGGTTTTGGGCACCCCAACCACTAAAATCTCCAAGGGTCCTTCGGAGGACTGGAATGGGTGGGCGAATGGGAAGGCCGTATAGAGCGATAGCGTCGTCCGGGATAACGCCTTGCGGTTCTGGGCCCAGCCCTGTGTGATGGTCGGAAAAACGAAGGAGTAAGGGTCGATGAATAGAGGTTTGAAGACGAATGTGAACACCGATGTCGGTCCCCCAAGAGTGGGCAGCCTTTTCGTTTAACTCTTCTTCTTGGTCGATGATGATTTTCTTTGGGGGACCATTTCGGGGTGTTTGCAGAGAGATGTTGGCAGAAATGGATTTTTCTGGGTTTAAGAGACTGGAAGGGTTTCTGATATGACAGGGTTGCGGCTGTGGGTTTAAATAAAAATTTTGTGAGGGAAACGATTCGACAGAAAGCGTTTCGCAAGCGAAAGGACGCTACCTTTATTAATGGCATCGTTTCAAGCGACCGGCACGTCTGTCTAGTCCCCTTCAATCAGTTACATTCTAGCGGGCCTGATTTCAGGGCCTGGGGGGCAATGTTTGAGCCCAAAAGTATTTTTGGCAAGATCCTTTAGTGGGTTCCAGCTAGTGGGCCGATACCTGCGGCCCAAAAATAAAATCACTCGGGTTTGGGTTATAGCTTCGCCCATGCCGTGATTCATAAGGAGACGAAATCTTATTGAAATCGAGTAGTAGAGATTAAACAGGAAACTTCAATTAAGAATCCTTCTAAGGCAAGGAGCAGTCGAAACCCTAGGGTATAAGTACAGGGTTAAGCGGCGAAATCAAGGACCTCTCTCGAAACAAAGAATCCCAGCGATTACAAAGCCTCCCCGGAGCAAACCTTCAACCTTGTTGAAACCCGGTGACCGCCAGTCAGTCCTAGTCTCCTCGCGAGCCGACTGTCAGCCTCACTAGATCAACCCGGCGACCGTACTACCAGTCCCAGTCTCCTCGCGAGCCGACTGCTAGTACTACTGCCACCGATACACCCAGCGAAGCTAAAGTCACGCTTTAGCAAAACCTGTGCTTTCTCACAACTTCCCAGTGATTGCTCTGCTTAGTCTACAACATTAAGTATCGATACGATGAACGCGAAGAGATCACATCCAAAGTCCTTTCCCGAAAGGCAAGAGAAGAACCCTGTGACGAGATTGGTGCTCTCCTCGTCCACAGCGCTTGAAGAAGAAGTCAGGTCAAGGGACTACTCCGACGACTGCACCCCACGGTGCTGGCACGCCTGCGCAACCACACGCTCAAAAGAGACTGTTTGCACACCAGCTGGTTTTGGAGCCAAACAATAGGTATGAATTAATGTTTATGAGTTATGTTGAAGGTGAAATATTTGAATTTTATGTTAAAGAAATATAATAATCAGATTTTTTTGGGTACTATTCTCTATGAATCCATTAATTTTTCCTGCAAAACTTGGATTTTTCCTCCTCTTCATAAACACAATGTGATTGGTATTATTTTAGGTCTTCATCATTTTTTGGGTCATTTAGGAGAAAATGAAAATGAATTAATTTTTTTGGGTTATGTTAAAATTGACATAATTGAATTTTATGTTTAAAAAAATTTAGTTGTACGAGACTAGTTTCTATGGAGTACTCTCATGGGTGTTCACTATATGATTACTATATTTCTTAAACATAAAATTCAAATATTTCACCTTCAACATAACCCATAAGCATTAGTTCATACATATAAAATTATAAAAAAAATCAACCCACAAACTCATGGTTTTTTATTATGTTTTTATACATATATTCTAAATGTCAATTTTATTCTTACATTTAACAGAAAAATTAACAGAAGTACTAAAGTGTCAAACAGAGTCTAATTTCAAATACTAAACTGTCCCCTTTAATACATCAGATATCAAACTGTCCAAGTAGCAATAGCTGGCTAAGTTACCATTGGCCCCTAAACAGAAAAGCCTAATAATAATCTGGAGTCTCTTCGCGCGGGAAAGCCTCTCTATCGACATGTCGCAGCATCGATCAAGCTGTGAGATAGAATTTTAGTTTCTTTGGGGAATCTGTGTCCTCGATATCCATCTTGGCATCAAACTCTTAAATAGAATCGAAAGGTTGGGCTCAAAACAAATAGGAGAGGTTTGATTTTCAAATCTCGTCTCGATTTCTGATTTTGATCATAGGAGGCCACTGGGTACAAAGTAGAAGAGGAGAAATCCATGATTTTGGTCGACTTTGGGTTTGTTTCGGAACAAGATTTTGATCTAGATTGGGAAAGAGAGCTTTCAGCAAAACAAGAGGTGTGTGTGTGTGTGTTTGATTGTTTTTTTCAGTTGTACGAAATAAAAAATTGAGTTTCTTTCCTTGCTATGGTTTTGATTGGGTTTTTTGTTTCTAAATTTTGTGGGTTTGTATATCTCATTTTTTTTAGCATTAAAATGATACAACTTTTTATGCCAGGACTTGACCCTTTAATTTTGAAACGAAATTTGTGATAATGTTTGTTGTTTATAACAGATATATGTCAGTAACCAAAAGAACCATTGGCTTTTTTGTTACTCAAGTTTTAACTGGAATTCAACAACTTGGCCAGTTTTTGATTTTCTTTCGAAATTTTTGTTTAGTCTGGTTGGAACTGAGTTTGTGTTGTATTCATGATTGAAATGGTGATTATTATGTGTTCTTTGGTTGTTTGCTTCGGTACCTTTTCTGTAATAATGCTGGTTTTGTTTTCTACTTTTGAAACTCACCTTCTTAATCCAACTGTAGAGGGAGGAAACCTAACTAGCTCAATTCAGTCATTATCTGGAAATGCTAGGGAATTGCTAAACTTTTGGTTGAGAATTCAAGCAGCAAAGGAAACTGTTTACAAACTAAGTAATTGAGTCTTTAAGGTCTTGAATAGAATTTGATTCATACCTGAAGAATTCTGGTTACAGTAACATATAGGAATTGTGCTTCTCATTTTGGAACTGAACAGGTTTGCTTCTTTCCTCCTCTGTCTGTCAATACTATCCAATTTTATCTTAGTAATTGTTATATCTCTGCCAATTTATCTTATATTTTGTGATTTGGTGCTGTAATTTTATTCGTCAGTGAGGGTTATAGTCTATAATCTTTGAGCTTATGTGCATGTCAGGATAAAGATCATTGTCCTTTCCATTTGAAAACTGGAACTTGTCGGTTTGGTCAGCATTGCAGCAGAGTCCATTTCTACCCGGATAAATCATCCACATTGCTTCTCAAGAACATGTACAATGGTCCTGGCCTTACTTGGGAGCAGGATGAGGGGCTCGAGGTCTGTTAATGATGCCATGCCTTCATGTGATTATTGTATCCTGATAATAACTTTGGAGACCTTACTTTCATTGAATCTATGAATCTGTGTATTTGTGTGGTGTTACTGCATAATGATTGAAAGCCACTCATAGAGTTCCTTATTAAAAAATGAAAATTTATACGTCAAAAGATATACTACCCATTAAATGTACTTTGTTGAGCAGGCATATCTAACATAAAATAAACTCTTCTTTCTTAGTGGCATGTTGATGTATTGAGGAGTCATGGACTGGTTTATCATTCTTTTTGACTTGCTATCTTTTTGGATTTGTATTTGATTGCATACCATGTGTCTTAGTTCAATGCTGTAGTTTAGTTCAGTTTTCCTTCTTTTCATATAAGGATTGGCACTCTTCTTATCTGACTTAAGCAACCAGATTCAATGCAAGTTCACCTTGGTGGAGATTCAGGTTTTCAGCCTTGATTGTACTGAATTAAAGATATTATGCATAGTGTGTCCTTCTCTCTATCTTTAAACTTGCTATGGTGTATCGATTAGTTTCCTTAGTCTTATTACCATCTTCCTCATAATCTTCACTTCCTTGTTTATTTCTTCTTTTCACTTTTGTTGTACATAAACAACTGTGTGCATTTATGCATGTATCTACCAATGGTTGTAACCTCCATACAAACCATTGGTAGATATAATTGATTGTATGGATTATGCATGCATGTATAATTAATTGTAATAGTTATACATATACATATGTATAATTATATATATATATATATATATATGTATTTTCATTTTTCTGCTACTGTACAGTAAGTGTAACTACATTTTACCATCCACCTTATCGTACTATGCTTATCTTCAATTATCAATACAAGCTGTTTCTTATAGAAATACAAAGAAGAAACAATCATATCTTGTACAATTTATGATGTTTTAATTTTGAAGGATTTTATTGATTAAAAAAAATTATTGAAAGATTTTTTTGACAGAATATATTAAGTTTTGTTAATTAAAAAGGAGCCGAGGTACAAGAAAGCTGTACTGTTAAGGTGATGATATAGTTCTTATCCTGATCTTCTGTTTGTCATTAAGATATCATGTGCTACTTCTAATTGAGTATTTGTATTTGAGATTTGTTTCTGTATAAAGTTTTCGATTGTTTCTTAAGTGCATGAGTTTACTGTATTTCAACTTTTGCTCCTTAACTACTATTAGTCGTCGGGCAATATATCTGTTTTGGGGTTATTGGAGCTGTCTATCCTATATCAATTCTGACATCCTACAGTTCGGAATGTTGGCGGCAACTTTAAGAAGTATGTGACTGCAATTAGCTCTTCCTTTACTTTAGTGATGTTAAATGGAAAGGGAAAATGAAATCAAAAGATTAAGGAACTATCTTAAAAGAAATGCACAAAATCTTATTTATTCGAATCAAAACATCAATCATAAGAAAATGTGGATTTTTTTGAAACATTTATACAAAAAAAATATTATGATTATTAAGAACTCAACGGATCCCCCTCGAATCAGACAAGGAAAGAGGGGGTAGGTCCCGTTGAGTTCTTATGCTTTCATGTCTATAACCCAGTTCATCTGGTTATTACAGAGATATCAGTTATGTTTTCCATGATCAGATTGAGAAGAATGTAAATAGCTTGTCGATACTTTATGTCACATGAAGTTATGTTTAACCATTATAAGGAACTGGAATCAGTTATCTTGCGTATATTTCTAAACTTATATAGTTTTATAGTTGAGTCTAAATGTGTGGATCAACCGTAAGTTATCTCATGGTTTTGATAAGCTACTTTAGTTCACAGAATGTTTAGTGAAGTGTGCATTTTGTAGAATTGGTTTGGATAAGCTATGTAAGTTCAAAGCTATTTAAGTTCACTGAGAGTTATGGTCTTTATTATTTGTCAAAAGTCTGGAGTTGATAAGTCTTTTTTTTTTAGTGCATGCGACAAATATTTTTAATGTGGAGGAGCTGTGGAGTTTATCAGCTTTGTATTAATATATACCCTATTGGTTCTAATTACTGCCGTGATAATGCATCAGGAGTTAGCTGTAGATTTTTTACTTGTATAATTGTATCTTTAAGTTGACATATGTTGGCAGTTAGAACCATAGGGGATGAAGGGAACTCTAGCTTTGTCCGTTTTGATTCTTTAGATTCAAGGTATGAATGAATTTGTTTCTACTTTGTTTAATAGACATATACTTTAGTAAGTGAATTTGAAATTCACTTGCATCTTTTCACATTGCAAAGTTGAAATTTTTTTTTTCAAAAAAGAAAAAAGTAAAATTGAACAGTCATTCTTAATATCTGTAGACATGACCGATTAAATCTGTTGATGTCTGTGTTGATGGAGGATGTATGGCTCGGCTCTGTGCATCGTGACAAAATTTAGTATTCTCTCTTTTCAGTACACTGATGAAGAAATTGAGCGCTGTTATGAAGAATTTTATGAGGATGTTCATACAGAGTTCTTGAAGTTTGGAGAAATTATAAATTTCAAGGTTCCTGACAGCTTCTTTTAATTTTGAGATCACCTTTGTATCCCCACCACCCTATTTTCAATCATAGGATGACAAGTTGTCATTTAGACATCCCACAGCTTCAGAAGATCTCTTACCCGTTCATGTCTATGAATGGTGCACCCCACTTGCTGGGAAATGTGTACATACAGTACAGTGCACTGGAGTCAGCTTTGGTGGCGCATCAATCTATCAATGGTCGCTACTTTGCTGGGAAGCAGGTACTACATTGCTTGGGTTTTTGAGTAAATGCCTAAGACTTTATGAGTAAATCCAAAATAAATAAATAAAAAAAAAAAAATAATAAATGCTTATGGGGCTGTGATGATTGATGAATGAACAGAGACCAAAGTTTGCGTTTTGTATATAGGTGATTTGTTGATGCTTTTAATGAAGAAGCACCTACAACATATCTTCAAAACCTAGCTGTTTACTTGTCTCTAATGACAGCTGGCCGACTATCAGCTTAATCAATGATGCCCCACCTCTTTCCCACATGGTTGTGGTTATTTTCAACGAGGCAGACTGTTTCAGTCAGTTTGGTTGTTAGTGCATGCATCTCTCAATCGCTGATCAGTAATTCGGAATTTGTTTTCTTAGTTGCATCCTAAAGCTGCTCTTTTGGTATGGAGATTCTGAGGAAGCCCCAATGCCTATGCTATTTGCTAGAACAGCACGTACTAGTTGAATATTAGGTTCAGTCATTGTGGAAGTTGCCATTTCCAGGAATTGTAAATTCAAGTTCCATTGTACTTTGGTCTTTACTGCAAGGATAAAACTAGGTTGAATATTAGGAGACCATGGAAGGGGGCATCATTTTCATGTCAAAAACCTGTAGGAACTGGAATGTTATGAATTTAGAGGCACAGGGAAGCTTCTTTCCGCAGTTTACATATATCTATATCTATTGCTTGGGGGAATAGATTGCTGTTAATCTGTTATCAGTTGTTTAGAGAGGAGGATTGGGTAAGAATCTTGTTTAAGACGAAGGAAATGCCTTCATACCAGCAAGCATGGAAGGGCATTTGTATTTCCCTTTTGTTGTAAGATGGTGGCTGTAGCATTTGTTCTATGTTTTGGATTGATATTCTTTTGCTCCTTCAGGAGAATTTATGCTCAATGTTATAAGGGTTTACTCAGTTATTGGGATTGCAAGGGTTTAATTGCAACAACAACCCTTGAGTTTTAAAATATTTTCACAGGTTGCACTTCTACAGTTAACAGTGTGGTTTACCTGAAGTTAATTATGGTTGCATAAAGCAATTGAAAGCACTGAAGTACCCTCATTGTTTCAAAAATATTCAACTTTGCAATAGGACATGGGACAATGCTATGTGCCAACTTTTAAGATTAGGCCAGGCTGGCCAGTGCAGTTTTATTCATAAAACATGCAATGGGTGGCAACCATTTTCCAGTTTAGGTCGAGTGATGGTGTTCCAGGATGTTTTCTCAATACCTACAGATTGACATATGAAAATCACACGTCTTGATTCATATTTGATATTATCAAATTTTCAATCAATTTATGTTTCTATATGCTGTCAGGTTGTGTAACAGAATTTTGCATTTGTCTTGTCTGCTTTCTTATTTAAACGAATGACTTTCTGTGATGGGATTTGGTAAAGTTCTGTTGATCCAGTTATGGTATTGGACAGATAAGTTGTGACTTCATCAATGTGACGAGATGGAAGGTTGCCATATGTGGGAAATATGTGAAGTCGAGGTACAAGGTACAGCTGGTCCCTTTCATATTACTCTTTTGTTGTTAAATTTGGTCTTGCTCGTTAGATTGAATCAGACTTTACAGGACTTGTTTCCAAACATTAGAATCATGTGTTATTTGTTATGCCTTAGTGTTATCCTGTGGATAATCTTTCTCGTTACATCTTGCAGACATGTTCCCATGGTAGGACATGCAATTTTATCCACTGTTTCCGCAATCCTGGTGGAGACTATGAATGGGCTGATAGTGATAGACCACCCCAAAAATATTGGGTGGAAAAGATGGTTGCATTATTTGGTTATTCTGATGCATACGAGAAACAGATGATGAAGGATAAATCTGGGCAGCTGAGGAACTCTAGCTAGAAGTCAATGACGGATTCACAGAGGTATGCTGTACTTTTAACAGTGTTATTGATTGCGTAGTCTAGTGTGTGTAAAATCTAGTTTATGTAGTCATTAGAATATGAATAATAGTTGGCCCATATACTACCAGCTGGTCCGGCTCAAGGTTTTGAGAATGGTCACCAACAAGACTTCTTGGTATGGTGAACATACTATAGCTTCCTTGGAACTTCTAGTTATTTGTATGAATGCTTCTATATTGCTGGCAATGCAAATGAGTATATCAGTTGGGGAGTGTTTTTATCTACTTCAGCTTGTATTTATTCCTCTTTTGCTCATAGATAGGTTCCCAGAGGTTCCATTTCATGGCAGGTTTGTTGTGCAAAGATCTAGTTCTAGAGATGGGAGTTGCTCAAGTTTTACTGGTTCTAGTAGAAGATACGACAATGAAAATTATGCTCCGAAGGGCACCGGCCACCATAGACCTTCAGGTGAAGAGAACGCTTACTTGAAGGACTTCAATCACAGGAAGAACAAGAAGTATTGTATTGAATCTGATGGAGAATTGTTGCATATGGATGGAGATACGGATAGAGATATATACCATGGTCACTGAAGGAAAAGCGCAAGACAAGAAAACGGGGACCACAAGAACAAAACCTATGAAACTGATTCCGATGGGCATTTATTGGAGAGGGGACGGAACAGGGTAACTGAGCATGGTAGCACCAGGAATAGCTCAAGCCAACGACGAAAAGCAGGAGTGCATCATGATTACGGTGATTGTGAGAAAAAAGTTCATAAAGTTGGCGGAGATTGGTCAACTAGAGACAGAGAATCATACCATGACTGCAGGAGAAGTTCAGGACACAAGAGGAAAGCGGGATATGCAGATAATCACAAGGACCGTAAGAGTAAAGCTCATGATTCAGATGGAGAGTGGTCAGACAGCAACAGGAAAGGTGATGGGCCCCATACAATAAGGAAAAGCTTGGTGCATATTGGCAATGCTTCCAATAGCTTAAATCAACAGGAAATGAGTGAAGAAATGTTGGACAAAGATGCAGAAAAAGACTCTAGTCATGCTAGCAAACGATCAAAGCACTGGGATAAAGTGGCAGATAAATCAGATGGTGATCGAGCCCTGGCACAAGATCTGAAACACAATAGGGGTCATTTGAGTTTAAAGATAAAGGAAGCAGATTCTCCTGTTAAAATTTTGAAATCGTATGGAACCCCCTGCGCCCTGCATTTTGGATCAAGATAATACGAGATGTGCCACTGATGTGCAGATTGATAAACAGGATCGCTGGGAACCTGAACCTGGTTGCGTGGAAAAACATAATTCTGAAGGAAAGGCAGGAAGTTCGGAAAGCCATGAATCTCGCCGAAAGGTCAATACAAAGGAAGGGATGAATCAAGTGAGTTTGAATCTAAATTGTACTATGATGATAAAGTTGGCAAGGCAGAACATTATGAATCTGGAGATGTAACTAGTTCAAAACACCGTAAGTCTAGGAGACAATCTGCAAACAGCAATGGTGAACGTGACAGTGGAAAAAGATCACGAGGTAGCAGCCAATCAGGGTATAGGAGGCACTCCAATAGCTCTGATGAGGTGACAGATTCTTCTGAAGAAAACAAAGAATCTAGAAGGAGAAGCAATAAGCACCATGCGAGCCATGCATAGATCTGGCGATCGCAAACGTCATCGTAAGAAAAATTAGTTGTAACATAGGGAAGTTAGGTGCATGACATTCTCCTCTAATCACATTTGGAAGAAAGCTCTCACTGAAGAATGTAACTCATATTTGCTTATTATCTAGTTACAGCCACTAATCTTAGAATCAGACATGTCAAGGACATGGTGCTTGTTGCTTGTGTATGTCTAGTGTCTAATGATGCTCTAAATTGGTCTGTGTACCTCTTCAATCTTTTACTTTCCAAGTACTAGAAAACCTGTGAATGAATTCGATTTGACCGGAGTCTGACCTAAATCTGCCAATAATTTTGATTTGATATCCGAAGCTATAGGAAATGAAGTGCAAATGAAATCCTATAATCCAAATACCAACCGAATTCGATTATGAGATAAAGATGCTTATGATGGAACAAAGCAACCACGCCATCAAATACAAACCCACTATGAGAAGATATCCCCGTTAACATCTCCTATCACAAATTCAAAATTGAGTGCGATAGAAGGCCAACGGTATATGCTTGCGTTGTTAGAAGTAGGCCTGGCAACAGTGCGGTCACGGACGGACTTAACGGGTTGGCGGTCTTAACGGGCTCAACCCGTTATAACTCTTAACGGGTTATAACGGATTGAGCCCGATGGGTTTGCGGGTTACCCGTTGGAACCAGTTAAGACCGCTAAGGTTTTTTTTTTTTTTTTTTTTTTAAATTTTTAATTTGTTTTTAATCAATTACCCACTAAAACCCGTTAATACATGTTAACAATAAATTGGCCATTGAAACCCGTTAAGACTCGCTAACATAAAAATGAATTTATTATTATTATTTTTTTTGAATTTTTTTAAACTCTTTTTCACACCCATTATCTATTAAAACCCTTCTCAAAAATAATAAAATTTTTTTTTTTTTTTTTTTTTAAACCCTCTTCCAACCCATTACCCATTAAAACTCTTTTTCATTGTTGATTTTCATTAAATCGAACTATCAAAAGTTAATACATATTGGGCTCACAATTCTAAAAAAAAAAAACTTTTTTTTTTCTCTTCTAACCTGGCTCAATGGGTTCCGTCGAGCAGCCCGTTTCCGCCCGTTAACTAACGGGTTGTTAACGGGTTGGCAGCCCATTAACACGTTAAGTTATCGGGCGGAAATAAATGGATTTTTAGCTAGCGGTTAATGGGCGGTTAACAGTTCATGGGCTGAATTGTCAAGCCTAGTTAGAAGGTTTTCTTCTACTTTCGTATCAAATTTTTTTTTGAAGGGACAGTTTTGTATTAATTTTATGGCACGTTTACGTATTTGAAGGTGTCAAGTGTTTATTAAGTTGATGGTGGCTCGACCAATAACCAATGTCGAAAACAAATGCCAAGTCTACTGTTTTTCTCTTAATTAAACTATGAAATTAATGGACATCTGTAACTTAATAAACTTATATAATTAGCAATGTTTTTTTTTTTAGGGCAACAAAAGACTAATCCATTGATCAAAATCATGACGACCTCACTTGGTCAAGCATGAAGGATACAAGCATGAAGCACCCCTCATATTACAATGCAAGCTCACGAAGAGTACTAAATCCAAAAGAAATCCTTACTTCAAAACTAAAATCCTAAAGTAACAGCTGAAAAAGAAAATGCAGAATTAAAAAAAAACTCCCTAATGCTACACTGCTCTAAAATGGAACCAATGTCTTGAACATCTTGACGCCTAAGACCCTTTTGGTGTATGTCGCAACATTCAACACACCCACAGCAGCATTCAAGGAACAGATGCAGGACAAAGAGCATGACCGACCCCCCCCCCCCCCCCAAGAAGGCCCAAATCCAAACGAAGGTGAGAAAATAGGGGAATTGGACTAAGAGGCCCAATTCGCTAGACTGCATCGCTACAGCCCATGAAGGCAGAGGCCCAAAGATCCACTGCCCAAACCCTACGTTCCCAACCCGCGCGATTGAATCTAGAGCCTCCAAGAAGCCGTCATCCACTGCCTCGTCAATCCGGTGGCCTCCCCTGGCAGGGGGCCATAGCAACCATCTCACCGCCGACCAAACCTGCTCGCTGCAATAGTCTGGCTTAGCAAACACAAAATCAAAAGCCTTATCCGGCAACCCGAAAATGAATCTCAAGCAGACGTCTCCGACTGCCCTCCTCCTCTAGACCCCGAGAACCTGTCGTCTACAGCCTCCTCGTCGACCCTAAAGCATCCCCAAAATAAAACCGGGTGCGTTTACAAACCCGAAGCAAGATCTGAACCTTCAACTTTCTCTTCCGGCCAAACCACCTCCGCAAGCACGAAGGAGGTGAACCTCGTCCTACTAACACTTGCAACGCCAGAGTGCCCTGCTACAGACGTGATTGGAGCGCTGCCGTATTGCCACGCGAAACCTAAAGGGTTTCGGTATCACTCTTGAGAAACAGGAGCCCCCACAAAAGCGCTATATTAACTCATATGAAAAATGACAAAAATCATATTTAATATAACTTAGGAAGAACAAATGTACTAGAATTAGACTTTTGAGACATTGTTATCAGTACATCGATGAGACCGACATGAAAATTCTGAATGACAATTCGAATCTCCATATAATTGGCAATGTTTATACATGAAGAATAAGCTTTATCCGATTGGGAACATGATTACATAAATGAAAATTTTTAATCAATTTAGGCTGATAAAAAATTAAATTTATTGAGAGTGTATGAGCAGCCAATTGGTCATTGTTGTGGAAGAGAGAGACTGGTCATTGGAGATCATCGTCAACTTATTGGTATAAAGGTTGGAAGAAGAGGAGGTTCATAAATTAAATTAGGAGGCGCACTCATAAAAATGCACTTTTGAATAAAAATAAGATATAGAGAGACTATCACAAATAGTCACTCACCTTTTAAATAAATCACTTTGGTCGCTCAACTCTAACTATATTATTCACTTTGGTCACTTCTTTAATTTTTTTCATTAAAAAAAAAAATTTATTTGCCACAGTATTAATGATATTTTCGTCCAATCAATTGTGAAAAATTGAGAAATATGTATTAGAATGATTGGAAGAAGTGATCAAAGTGAGATAAAATGTCCCTTAGGTGACTAACGTGATTGACATTGTAATAGTTGAGTGACCAAAATGATATATTTGAAACTTGAGTGACCAAAGTGTCGAATGAGTCATAGTTGAGTGATCATTTGTGAAATTTTCTGTAAGATATATATCGATGGATATTCCCCGAAAAGTAATAAACCAGTTTCCTTTTCCCCGATTCAAATTCATTGTTTGCCACTCACGAGTCTCGGAGCCCTTTACATCCCTTATATGTCTTTGGGGCGAGTCCACACATTTCGGGCTAGCTACTTCCACGCCAACCCTCAAGCCCAATGTGATGGCACGTGACTGCCAACGTCCGCAAAAGTTGGTAAAACGATGGCAACCGAACCGCGCATTCTCTGAAACTGTACACGTAGTCGTGCTCTTTCAGAAGAAAAGAAAGCATAATAATTAGGAATAGAGGAGCGGCCAGTAACTAACTATTAGTACTTGGTCCAGTGTCCAACTACGTACTACAGCCTACAGGAAGTTGTTGAAGAATTTACTATATAATAAGCCAGCACCAATTCTTGGATATCTTCTTCTACAGCCGTATGTATAAGCGAGAGATTGATCTGTGAATTTGGATTTGCTTCCTTCGTTTCTGTCCTCTAATTTCGGGTGAGAGCTTTCTCGGTTGTGTATTCTATGTTTGTTTGTTTTTTTTTTTTTTCTGGGTTTGTTTATTCACTCACGTAATCATTTAGGAAGACATTTGAGACTTGGATTTGCGTGGGGTGGGTGATTTGGAGGAACTGCTCTGGGTTTTGTGTTGGGGTGTACGTTGTTCAATCAAAGTGGTCTGAGTGAGTCTGGTTTGGTATCTAGAGAATTGAACCAATGGGGTTGTGGGTTCTATTCTATTGCAGACAACCTGGTATATATAGCCCCTTTATAAAAACAATCTGTTATGATGCATATTAGCTTTGGTCCGTTTAACATTATTATTATTATTATTTTGCCTCCACTCTCACACTTCACCCAAAATTGTTTGTAATTGAAACCTTATCCCGATTTATATTGAACAACCGTTTCTTCCCCATTAGGAAGCAATCCAAATAAGAAAAACTCTCTCTTTATTTCAACCCCAATGAGGGCTCCGAAGAGGCGCCAAAAACCAGGTCCCTATCAACACCGTTTTCAGTAAAATTTGGAAATCCCATTCTTTAATTCAAGATTTGTGCTTTAATTATTGTGATTTTGGTATGGTTTAGTTAATTGCATAGTCTATTGTTTGATTGTTTGGATGATTTGGTGAATTACTATAGCAGCTTTTACTGTGCAAGATTTACTACTGTAGATTGTTAGGTCTTTGATGCTTAAATTGAACAAAGATTTATCTGAAACATGCCAAATAAAAATGGAAATATGTAGGAGTTCATCCGCAGGAGGGAATTGAGATCGAGGAACCTGGAACTGAACTGGGTTTTAGTCAATTGTATTTTTGGGGAGAAGTTATTGAATCAGGTGTATGCTTACAGTTAGATCATTAGAATCTCTCTGGGTTCCCTAGGTATGATTACAGTTACTTGGTAGGAGTTGACTTTAATAACTCTCACAAAAATATAATTGTGCCATACTACTTCCAAGATTCTGTAGTTTATCTTCAGCCAAACCATAGGATCATGCTGTGGTGTAGAGCATGTTTTTCTGCAGCTATATGTATGTAGTAAATAATGGATGAGCTCTTTTCCAGTTTTTTTAGTTTAATGTAAGACATTGATTGGCTGATTGCAGTAACATACCAGAAATAATTTTCATACTGTCTTGAGTGACGATATTTTCAAACAATCCAAAATGGTTTGCCTTTGTCTCTGTGTGTGTTTCCTTTCCTGAGTTTTTGTTTGAATACTAACTACTCTGTTAGCAGTCCATTTAGTCTACAATGCAATTTCAGTTATTAGAAAAGGATTTTGGTTTTTCTTATACAGCCGTTTGTTCCAGTATTTACATGATGTTATCTTCAGGATGAAGGTAATGGATTGTTAACAAAAGACGGCACAGTCGACACTAAGGGAAAGCCTGTTTAAAAGCAAAATACTGGAAAGTAGAGACCTTGCCCTTTCATTCTAGGTGATGTTTTATTTTGTTTTGTATGTTCATCGTAAGTATCAATTAGTATCAGATTCTTATAATCTTTTGTATACCTTATACCTTACTACTAAGTACTAACATTTATCACGTGGAACGTCGATCTTGCCAGAGTACGACACGGATCAAGATCATAAACCTGCTCTTGACTAATCTTCGTTCTGTTAACAAATAGCTCTAGTTCATCCTACTTAGGTACAGATTCTAAGATGCACCACATTGACTTTCATAGTCACTCACACTTGGTACCACACACACACACCACATACGCGCGCGAGAGAATCTTTTGGTCATCCGCTACTTCACTCTTTTCCAGTTTTTCTTGGATTTTGCTAAATGTACCCAGCAAATTTCTTAGTGTACCCGACAGTAAAAAAGTTATTTCTCAATTTCCAATTTTATCCTTACACCAAAAAAAAAAAAAAAAACAACTCACACCCAGCACATTTTCCAGTAAGCACAAGGGTGTCTAAAAGGCCAAGTCAAATCAAAATTTACTATTACTGCATATATAGAGTAAGAACCTACAAACTAAAAGCAGAAAATTAATCCTAACAAACAGTCCAAAACCCAAAGAGAAAAGAGTTTGCAGTTCTGTGCTACAAGAATGTCATTGGTAATGCCCCATAAACTCCTTAAAGCTTCTCCCCAACGCTGCCCCTGAGCTTAACCTTTTACCTTTGTTTCTTTGGTCGCTCTTATAACCTGCACTACATGTGTTTGTGAAAAACACTCAAATGGGTCATCTTCTTTTTGGTTTTAATAAGCATAGGCGGAATTCTGTAACCTAATTATGAAGGTTTTTGTTTGGTTTCGTTTTGTTGTTTTTTCGATGACTTTTGGTTTGTAGTTTTGAATTTAATTGGGTGTGATTTTTATTTTTTGTAGGTTTGCTTCTTTTTTTATTCACTGGTGTTATCATTTAGGAAGATATTTGAGACTTGGATTTGTATATATTTGCATAGTGTGATTTAGAAGAATTGGTCTGGGTTTGTTTTGGGGAGTTGTTTACTGAAAGTGGTCAGAGTTTGGTTTTCTGTCAGAATTTTAGGTAAAGTTAGAATCTTTGGGAATGTTTAGATAACTCAGCCAATTGTTCGGAGCAGGAGAGACTGGGTGTTCAATAATCCTGCTGTGGACTAACGTATTTGCTTCACTATCACTTCCTTTATGGTCTGCCTTCTTCATGTGGTTCGTGGCCAGGCAAGTGTGAAACAGCTACAACAGTGCAATTCATATATAGGCATTTGGTTTATATATTTGGCAAACTTTGAAATCATGTCAAGTAGAGAAAAGAAGTGGAGTAGTTTGGGTTAAGAAAACAAACATATCTATGCAGTTATGACTACTTGCCTTGCATATATAAACTATTTCTAAATAGTACTGTGTATTCAGAAGTGGGTGAGCACGAGCAGTTCACCCTTATCTATTTGGATATGTTTTGTCTGCTGGGAAAAGTTAATTCTGTATGTCATATAGAGTTACAAAAATTATTTTGCAACCAGAAAATATATAAAGCATGGTGAAGATTAAAAATCAAATACTTCGAGCAATCCACAAAATCCAAACAGAGGACGCAAATTCGATATAATTAGTCAGTCAAAAGTGCACCATTTTTACGAGTTATAATTTTTTTTTTCCTGTTCTTTTCTTTTCTTTTATTTTCGGTGTGAAATCTCAAGCAATAACAATTGAAGAATCATGAAGACATTAATTTCAATTACGTGTGGATTGATATTCTTTACTTGTCGTATTGTTTTGTCTGAAATTCTATAGATGCACATCAAATTTGAAATTTAGGGACATGATAGATTGATGCCCATGAACTATGATTTGGGTTGCTATAATCTGTTAGTAGTAGTGACTTTTGGAAACAATGTTTCTGCAATCAGAGTTCGGTTCTGATTTTATAATGGAACAGTTTAGATTCTGTTTATTGAATTTTGGAGTTTGATAATGGAGTGAGAATGGAGCAAAAATTATAGCAGAGAAAGCTTGATGAAATTAGTATTGATCTCTCAAATGTTTTTATTCTTTGTGTGAATAATCGTTTGTTTTTCCTTGTGGAGTTTAAATTCATTAAGTATACCTTCTTTAAAAACGACAAAAGAATCTGCTCAGTAAAATGGTTTTAGGTTCTATGTGTTTGTTTTGTTTTGTTTTGTTCAGATGCTGTGAGGAACCTAACCAATCTGATTTGCTGTTTTTTGTGTAGTTGGGCCTTGAAAGTTGCATATATTGAAGAAGTTGGGAAGACCAGGTTTTTTAAACTCCTAGAGGCAGAGGTTTGGGAGTTAAAGGATTTTTTTTAACCAACTCCAGCATCTTCCGCAGCTGCAACTGAAACAATCACCTTTTGAACAACTGGAGCACTTGCTATTTTGAACAACCTCCAGCAGCAACTTTTGCTAGATCAACTTATAACCCTTTTGTAGAGCTAGCATTTTTGCACCAGCTCCAGTTGAATGGACTTCAACTAAAAGGTAAAATATGTAAAAACTCTTTCACTATTTCAATAATATGTAATAATTTTCCTTTTGTATTTCATTGTTCTAATTCATTGATAAAAACATATTCTGCAGCAAAGGACAGGTAAGTTTTCTAGTAATCTTTGTATAAAAGTTGTTGAAGAAGACTCGAGGTGTTCATTTCACGCTTCTGATTCCAAACGAACCCAGACACCAAAACACCATGGACGCTGCCGTTTCCTGCCCCGGTGTCCTTCCCCAAATGAAGCTCTCCAGCTCCGGCCTCTCCCGCTCTGATCATAAATTCCAGATGTAAGTCCTCCGATCCATCAATCTTGGAATTTCCGATCAGTAAAGCTGACTCTTTTATATAATAAGGGTTGACTCTTTTAATTTCAATTGGTGAAAATTCTTGAAATTTTGAGCAATTGGATTTTGATTTGATTGAGTTGTTAGTGGTAGGTCTTACGCGAGGTCAATTGGGGCTCTCTCTTGCAATAAAGGCTTGCGAATCGTTCCGAAAAAGCTCAAATTCTTGTGTTCTGCTGCATCGAGAGATGATGAGAGGAATGAAATGGTGTTTGGGGCATCGCATTGGGAGAAGAAAAGCCCTGTTGGGGAGACATTGTGTGTTGCTGCTGGTGTATGCACTTATGGTGGGACTGCTGTGGAGTCTCATCACTCCCACACTGTGGAAGAGAAGGTTGGAGTGCTGCTCCTGAATCTTGGAGGACCCGAGACTCTTGATGATGTTCAACCGTTTCTGTTTAATCTATTTGCTGATCCGGTACTCTTTCTGCCTTGTCTATATCTGTTCAACCGTGTCAATTTCTGTTGTTTAGTGTAGTTACCTGATGATGAATTGCAATGCCGTGTGATAGGATATCATACGTTTACCAAGGGTGTTTCGGTTTCTTCAGAAGCCATTGGCGAAATTGATTTCTGTGCTTCGAGCTCCTAAGAGCAAGGAAGGGTATGCTTCTATAGGAGGTGGTTCACCCTTGCGTAAGATGACAGATGAACAGGTAGATATAATGCAGCTTAATTTTTGTTGAAATTCTTTATTTAACTTTTGTTTGCATAGTCTGTATTGTTCTGCAAGAATGAATCTATTTGTATAGAGTGTTTGCTGGTATTCAAGTTCTATTCTGTTCATGAATTTTTGTACTAAATAGTTTGTTTACTACGTGATATACAGGCAAGTGCACTGAAAATGGCTTTGGAATCAAAGGACATGCCGGTGAATGTCTATGTGGGAATGCGGTACTGGTTCCCGTTCACTGAGGAAGCAGTTCATCAAGTGAGTGTTCTAAGTCTTGTAGAAATAATGTGTAATGACTAGGTTGGTTGACTGGTTGGTCCTGTCATTGTGAAGGACATGAGAAATTACTAAAATAGTTATGTGTATTTTACTATTTTGTCTAATTGAATGATTCAAATAATTGATTTTTATTTTTTCTCAATTATCTGTGCCAGATTAAGAGGGACAGAATAACCAGGCTTGTTGTCCTGCCTCTATATCCTCAATTCTCTATCTCTACAACTGGATCAAGCGTTCGTGTGCTCCAGAAGATTTTCAGGTTACAGTTTGTTGCAAGTTCATGTAAATGCTTATGTTTTGTGTGCATAGGTCAATTGTTCTGAATGTGAGTGCATCTTGCAGGAACGATCCATATTTATCAAGGTTGCCTGTTTCAGTAATAAACTCATGGTATCAACGTGAAGGTTATATCAAGTCAATGGCTGACCTTATCTCAAAAGAGCTAGAGAGTTTTTCTGAGCCTGCACAGGTGTGTTTGATTAATTCATGGACTAATCTGGAAATGATATTTTGATGCATTTGAATCCTCCTGTTTGGTCTGATACATATGTAATTTCAAATCTGTTGGTATGGTAACTCAATGAACTTGACATATATATTGTATGCACATTAGGTCATGATATTCTTCAGTGCCCACGGGGTACCACTAAGTTATGTGAAGGACTCTGGAGATCCATACAAAGATCAAATGGAGGAGTGTATCTTCTTAATAATGAAAGAGTTGAAAGCTAGAGGAATCAATAATGAACATACTCTTGCTTACCAGGTTAGTGAAAAACTATACTTTATAAGTTTTAGCTATTAATTTTGTGCCTTTCTTGGCTCCCGGAACCAACTTTGGTTGCTGTTTAGTTCTCATGGCTCTGACTTTTATATAATAGGTTTCTGAAATGTTTTTTGCTTAATTTCTGTTTGGCTGGTGAACAGAGCCGAGTTGGTCCTGTACAATGGTTGAAGCCATACACTGATGAAGTTCTTGTTGAGCTTGGCCAGAAAGGAGTAAAAAGTCTCCTAGCTGTTCCAGTCAGGTATTTCACTCTGTCATATAAAAAGTCTGCTATGTCCAAGTCTGTTATAGAGCTATGCAGTATGTAGAACAGTTTTTAGTTTCTTACAATTCTGCATTGTCGTTGTATTTCTTTCTAAACCAGCTTTGTGAGTGAGCACATAGAAACTCTTGAAGAGATAGATATGGAGTACAGGGAATTGGCCCTCGAATCTGGCATTGTGAATTGGGGCCGAGTCCCTGCCCTCGGCCTTACCCCTTCATTTATAACAGATCTGGCAGATGCAGTTATAGAGGCTCTACCACTGGCAGCAGCCACTTCAACCCCAAAGATTACCTCAGCAGTTGATCACGACCCTATGACATGGGCTATCAAAATGTTCTTTGGTTCATTTCTAGCATTCTTTTTGTTCTTTTCGCCAAACATGCTAATGGCATTCAGGAACCACCTAATTTGAGGGAATATTGCAATAGTTTACTACCACATGTCATAGAAGCTGCTCCTACGGATTACAGTACACTAAAGAACACCGCTTCCTTTTTCAGTTGACCGGTTGACCCCCATACACGGCCTAAATACAAAACTTCTCTCTAGAACTGGAATCTTGTACCTTCTTTTGGAAATGTGTCTTTTTTTCTTCCTTTTTTCAAATAATTTTAAACTGATTTTAGTAGGGACGGTGCTTGACAATATTGAGCCTGGTTTTGTGGAAATTAGCTTCTTGCGCTGAGTCTCCGAAAATCATACGTGTATACAGTCCTTGCCATATCTATATAATTTTCGATAGATGTGTAATTGGCATTTTATGATGCAGGAAACTTTTATTGTTGCGAATGTGATTGTTACTGTAGGAGCTACGCGCATCACATTGCAGTCTTTTTCCTTTTATTGTTGTGAATGTCAATGTAGTTTCAGCGCGTTTTGGTTAGAGCTTTGTGTATTAAGTTAAGCTTTTGTTCCATAGAAGCCGAAGAGACTTTGTGTATAAATGTAACTTGTATGTCATACATGTGATAACTTCATTTTTAATTGAGGTGGCAGCTCATTATTGGTTATAATTTTTTTTATCCTATGCTTGCACCTACAAGGTCTTACTAACTTTATCCTTTTCAAACTTATCTCTGCATCTTTCTTTTCTCAAGCCGTAGAGAATTAAACCAATTCCTTATTCATTTCCTTCACTTCCAAGTTCCAACAGCAAGCAGCAAATGCTGGCTTCATGAGTTTGATGGCAAATTATTATGGTTTTTGTGGAAGGAAAAAATAAATCCTTGCATTCGAATGCATATGTGTTTATGTGTTATGAAAACAATTGAAACTCAGATCTATTAATCTGAAAAAGCTATGGAGGCTTCTATTGATTTGGTAGATATGAGAAAAGAACATCTATGAACTTCATTTTCTTCCTCCATGAATTTGACAACCATCTCTGCAAGTTCCACAAGCCTTAAAATGTTAGGGCCGGCCCAAATTAACGTGATTAATTTGATGACGTGCAAATTAAAGCATAGTAGATAGTCTCTCTTACTATTTTTTCTAGACCTTCTGTAGCTCTGCTAATTAGGTAATTATCCCTCCAATTAAATATAAGTCTGATTACAACTCTATGATGTTGATCTTAAATTTAACCATCTGATTATATTGTATACCTTATTGGTTATTCATTTAATTACTTCTAACATATATCTACTTAAGTTTAATTATTTGATCAGAGTTCAGCACCTCAAACCCGGCCAATGCCAGTTTTTGAACCTCTAGCTCCAACTCTGTGGCAATTACAGCAAGAAAAGTACAAATTTAGAGGGAAGCCTCTTACATATATAAGCTGTTACAAAACTAGAGGGGAAATAAGAAGCATGATTAAATTTGAAGCTGGGCAAGTTGGCTGACATTGATTGGGTAAGCGTCGCCCTGGTGAGTAGAAGCATATGCCTTGGTTGCTATTTGAACGTTCACAGCTTCTGTTGGATGTAACCCATCAAAATACATATAAGCCGTCCTATCTTCACATGCCTTCTCACCTCTATCGCATGATATTCCATTTCCACTGCATATGCATATGACGATGACGATCACCACGACGATGATTGAGATAATGAAAGAAAAAAAAAATTACAGTGAACTAGAATCCCTGCATTTTTTGTCTTTGTTTAAGGGGGGAAAAAAACTGAAAGGTAAGCACCTTGAGAGAGGGAAACTATACAACAAGGGTTGCTTATGTCTTTAAAGCCTGTAATGAATATAAGGCACCACAAGACATAAATTAGAATACATAATATGTACATATGCATCAAAATTTTAAAGAACTAATACTAATGATACTAAATGTACCTGTAGTGGAAGGAGGAGAGTCAGTGAGATTAGATATAATGTTATATTGGTTAACCAAAACGAAATTGAAGTCGGATAAGTGAGTTTTGAGAGAGTCGAGCAATGTCTTCAAGTGAGCGTTGTAGAGCTGAGCTGCGTAATTCAGAGCTGATGGGGTGCCAATAAGATTTGGCCTGTTAATCACAGGACTGTAGCCTAATGGCATTAGCGACGTTAACACGAATTTACGACCTCCCAAAATGTACAATTCCTGCAACAACAAGAAGAGAACAAAGTCTAAATTTATCTTCGATCGTTTCCATCATTTGACATATGTCTGTATGTAAATGTACGTAGTTACCTGGAGTTTCTGAGCTAGAGACGCTATGAGATTGCAGTGAAGGTTTCAATACTGATTCGAAGGTACAATTTCCTAAGGAAATAGTTGAGCATGTAATCATTCCCACCAACTCCTACAACAATCAAGTAGCTTGGTAGCGATTGAGAGCTACAGCACCCTAGCTCTGCTTCTAACTCTGCCAGTGTCACCGCCTCAAAGTCCTTAACTTGTTGACTCAAGCTCGTTGCATTACCCTTAAATTTATTTCAGGATTTTAGACCTGTCAGACATTTCACAAGTATATATATTTGAATGGAAATCGTGCAAGCTGAAACTAACTAGTTTAAATTTTTACGTGGAAAATTAAAGAAACTTGATGTGATACAAATCTAAGCTAGTGAGACACGTTACTTAATTGTTTATAACAAAGTTAATGAAACTAATTAGTTTTTATGGATATATAGATCATAATTCTCTCATATGGATGTATGCTATATAGCTGCTAGCTCACCATGCCGGCATGTGAGTGTTGAACACAAGCAAGCACAGGCTTCATGTGAAAACCGCCAATATTCGTCTCCATATTAACATATATGATTCGGAAAATTCACAAGGTACAAGTTATTTATTAACAAGAAGAAAGCTAGATTAGTTGGGATAGTAGAGCGAAGAAGAAAAAGATCGAAGAAGCGCGTGATTTGAGAAGAGAAACCAAAACCGTATTTTGAAATGAACCTAGCTAATTGAAAGGATGAAGACGAAAATCGTGTTATGAGCTGATGATGACTGAAAATGAGGTGTTTTGAAATACGTACCGCAACTAATCCTGTATCATCTAAGATACCAGAAGAGCCAGAGGCATGATTGACACCGTGAACAATTTTACTTCCCTTGGTGGAGGGGTCTTGAAATGGTGGAATGAAGGGAAGCTTAAGCTGATCACCGAGGAGATCAATAACATTTTTACCATTTGTGAATCTCCCAGAAGTTCCATTTGGGAAGTCGATTCCATACGGCAAGTAATCGGCTTTGGACTTGGTTTCCAAGAAGTTATTGTTGCCATTGTCCACCAGAGAGCTTCCGAATACAAACATCCCTTGGATCGTATTCCCACTACCATCTTGTTTGAAGCTACAAGTAACAGTGTTTGCGGAAGCTGAAGATACAGAAGCAAATACCAGAGAGAGATACAAACACACCAGTTTTGAAGCTTCTTTTGTCATATTGACCCAGAAGAAGAGAAGAAGTTTGTTGGAGAAATAATAATGGAAATATATGCATGTATGATCAAAAACATGATATTTATAAGAATCAGGTCTAAAACAATGCAACCCAATCTGAACAACTTTAGTGCGTAATTGCGTAAGGATCTTAATGCCAACGTCTGCCTAACTGTTTAAATTATTTTTAATTCTGGGTTGAAAAGGTTGACAAGGAAATAGGGGAAATGGAACGTCCGAATGTGGCTTATTTCCGGGTAAAACCGGATGCATTTAATGGAGGGAAGGATTCCCTCTTCTTCAGGTACTGTTTGTTTTAACTTGTTTGACTTTTTTGCTCGTACAGTTCTTGGGATTGGGCATCTGGAAGACTACAACCAAATTTTGCAATACAAAGACATTAAATATTTATACATTTTTTTTATATAAACAAAGAAACAAAAAATAGCAAATTACTATTAGTGGTAATATCTCCTCTGATAATATTCTTGATGTCATTCCCAGTAATTTTAATGCTTTATGTGGTAACTCTCCTCCTGAGGAGAACATCCATTTAAATGTTTTGAAGGGAGATGATATGGGTGAGAGTGATCACCAGAACTCCAGAACCATTTGGGTTCAAATGCAAATATGCAGGATACTGCGGATGTGAGTCATGATGTGCAGCACACTATGTCCTCTCAAAAGGGAGAGGACATGGTGGGGTTTCAACCCTTCCCTCTCCCGGCCCCCCTCTTTGTTTGATGGATAATATTCTATTTTGGAATGCTCGTGGGGCTGGAAGTGATAAATTTAGATCTGCTATTCAAGACCTTGTGAAAATGCATAGAGTTGATATTCTGTTTATTTGTGAGCCTAGAGTACAGTTAAAAAAAAACATCTCCTAAATTTGGGTTTCTCTGACTTTGAAGTTGTCGAATCTGTGGGTTTCTCTGGTGGCATTTGGCTCCTATGGAATAAAAATAAAATTAGTATTAGCACTGTTAACTCTACATTTCAATCAATCACTGTGAAAGTTATTGATGTTGGGAATCAAAGCTGGCTTTTGTCTGGTATTTATGCTTGTCCTTGCAACACGGCTAGAAATTCTTTGTGGCCCTATTTGGATGATTTAGCTCGACAAGTTCCCCTACCATGGATTCTAGTAGGTGATTTTAATGAACTTCTTTCTTATGCTGATAAGATTGGTGGGGCTGCTATAAGAAGGTTTGGTGGGTTCAGAGATTGGGTAGGCAGAAGTGGTGTTATTGATATTGGTTATCAAGGTGTTGATTACACTTGGGCAACTAGCTGGGTCAAAGAGAGGTTAGATAGTAGCTTTTGCTCTGAGGATTGGCGTCTCCTATATCCTGATGCTTGTGTTGTTCACCTGGCAAGAATGCAATCGGATCACTGTCCTATACTCATCAAATTGAAGCCTGATAATAGAAACTCTAGAATGAACACTCCTTTTCGTTTCCAGGCCATGTGGATCCAACATGATGACTACTGCAAGGTTGTTTCTAACACTTGGAATGGTATTAATGGGACTGCCATGGAGAAAATGAATGCCCTTGCTTCCTCCTTATCTGACTGGAATAAGAATATCTATGGTAACATTTTTAGAAGAAAGAGAATACTTTTGGCAAGGATATGCGGGATTCAAAGAAATATGGGTAGATGATCAAATATTTTTATGAAAAACCTTGAGAGTGATCTAATATCTCAATATGAGCAAATAAGGGATGCTGAGGCGATGTTCTGGAGACAAAAGTCGAGGCATAAATGGCTTCAAGATGGAGATCGAAACACAAAATTCTTTCATCTAACAACCATGATTAGAAGGAGAAGGAACAAAATTGATGGTTTATGCTGATGGAGTTTGGTCTAATTTTTTGAGAAAAAGAGATAACTTCATTCAGATATCAAGGGCCAGAAGGCTCATACATCCAAAACTGTCTTACACAAACTCATAGATGGTATAAGCTACCAGACAAAGGACATGCTACCTTCACTGTTAACACATTCGCTCAATTATTGAGCCTAAACACAAGAAATAAAAGCACCCTACTAACCTCTCATGAAGTAGTAGCCCAGTCGCCTAGAGACCGCAATTGCTGTACAACTAGAGAAACTAAGATGCAAGTAGTAGAAATTCAACTTCTAGTGAAAGGCAAAGGAAGCTGGAAAGATTAAATCTTTCCTTTGCCCTTGTCCCTAGGGCTAGGACCAGTTTCAGTACAAGTAGGATAAGTAATCTTCAGGGGAGTACCATCTAGCTTCTTGTTTGCACGTTGAGTCTTATTCTTGCTTCCAAGAGGCCTACCAGACTTCTTTTTCAACGAGACCAAAGTAAGGTCGCCATCCTCCTCAATGAGGCCAAGTGCCTCAGCATGCAGTGTTGGAATCTTACCACCCAAGATTGTTTTAAATTTCTTGGGACTAGGATGGCAAGCACCACCATGCTCCCGCTTTTTGGACGGCAAGACAGGCTGTTGCTTCTGTGTACCTGGAGCAATAACAATGTCACCAGAAATAGCCAGTTCGGGAACCTCACCTAGACTTTCTGTACTCGCCAAACCGTGCGGCAAAGCAATGGCTGCCACCCCAGTATTGGCTACTAGTAGAGCCGGCTCACTGGGAGAAGAAAGCTCTGAGGTCGGACGCTCCACTCGACGAAAACCAGGCCGCTTCTTCCTTGGGACGGTCGGGGAAGTAGAGAGAAGGTCTCCCTGATGTTTAGCAGAGAAGGCAAAGGAATTCCCTGAGGTCGAAACTCCGGGAAAGTGTAAAACCCTAGGTGTAGGGTTTACTGCAGTGGGTTCCTCACAAGCAAGTCCAGCATGTGTGACCAAACCACATTGAGTGCATCTCCCCCGCAGATGCTCGAACTGAAAGTGCAATATGGGTTCAACCCCAATATATCTTTCCAGCAGGATCGGTTTAGATATGTCATGAATGAATAAAACCCTAATCACCCCCTTCTTAAATTCCTTCTTGTCATACTCCAAAAAAACAGCCCAAAAGGTTGCCAATCAAGGTGAGATTCTCGGGTTCTTCATACAGAGGAGGTATGCCAGAAACCCTAGTACAGATCCGCAGATATTTAAACTGAAGTTCATGCAGAGGCTGGACTCCATCGTACACTTCAAAACAGACCGGGGCTCGGTCAAAACACCATACTCCCCCTCGAAGAACCTTGTTTCGATCACGTGCAGCAGTGAAAGAGAACAAGAACAGGTCCCCAGGACGCTCTTGAACCCTAAAATCCTTGTCCACCATCCACGTTCGATTAAAGTGAGACATGAGTGCCTTAGGGTCTATGGGTTTACGAGTCAAAGGCTAATGATCCCTCTACTATGAAACTAATTGCTAGGGAATTTTTTCTTAATCTTTTTGCAGCCGAAGATGGACTTGATCTGAGATTCCACATTCTCTATTTTTCCCTACTGTTAGTCCTCATGACCTGCTTTGGATGGACAAATCTGTAACTATTGCTGATGTGCAAACTGCTCTATTCAAGATTGGTGGATTGAAAGCTCCAGGTACTGATGGTTTTCCTGCGCTTTCTTCCAGAAACACTGGGATCTGTGTGCTAGTGATATCTTCAATGTGGTTAGCAATGCTTTCAATACTGGTGAGATCCCTAATGGCTTGAATCATACTCTTATTACGCTTGTACCAAAAACTCAAGGGCCCCAACACATTAGACCAATTAGTCTTTGCTACACCATTTATAAAATTATTTCTCAAATCATTGTGCATAGAATCAGACCCTTGATGCACAAATGGATAAGTCATAACCAGGTGAACTTTGTTCTGGGTAGGCAAATTGCTGATAATATTGTGATTGCACAAGAATTAATTCATAAATGCAAGAATACTAGGGGAAAGAAGGGTTTTCTGGCTTGGAAAATCGATTTATCCAAAGCATATGATAAGTTGAATTGGCAATTTATTGAACAAGTTTTGTACGAAGTACAAATTCCTCATAAGCTTGGTAAGTCGATCATGAGTTGTATTACTTCTGCTAGTTATCAAATCATTATCAACGGAGAGTTAACTGAACCTTTTGTGGGTGGAAGAGGTATTAGGCAGGGCGACCCGTTATCCCCTTATATTTTTGTGTTATGCATGGAGAAGTTGTCGCACCTCATCAACTCTGCTATTGAAGTAAATCAATGGAAACCTATTCCTTCTTCTACAACTGGCCCTTGTGTTTCCCACCTTTTTTTTGCTGATGATCTTATCTTATTCTCTGAGGCTAGTTTTCAGCAAGCACATGTTCTAAAGCAATGTGTGCATTTGTTCTGCAGTTTATCTGGCCAAACAGTCAATTTTGAAAAGTCTATGGTCTATTGTTCTCCTCATGTTGCTAGTGATTTTGCAAAGGATATTAGCACTATTTGTGGCTCCCCTTTGACCAAGGATTTGGAGAAGTACCTTGAAATGCCTTTGATTCACTCTGGAATAACAAAGAACACCTATGCTTCAGTTCTTGATAAAGTCCAAACTAGATTGGCTAGCTGGAAAAGTAAAATCCTCACTATGGTTGGCAGATGAGCTCTTATCCAAGTTGTCACTGCTGCTATACCACTTTATTCGATGCAAACAACAAAACTCCCCGCTCACATTCTAATAAATAGTTTGGATAAACTCAATAGAGATTTCCTTTGGGGAGACACTACTTAGAATCGAAAAGTTCATCTCACTAATTGGGATGTTGTGTGCAGGTCAAAAGATTGTGGTGGTCTAGGAATCAAGAAGCCTACAGATATGAATAAAGCTTTACTTGCTAAGGCAAGCTGGAGATTGACTCAAGGTGATAATGGCCTCTGGTGCAGATTATTAAGAGAAAAATATATTGGAGCTAACTTTATGCTGAAGCAAGAATACCAAAAATCAAAGAATTGCTCTAGCACTTGGTCTAGAATTTGTCATGGTGCTATTCTCCTAAGATAGGGGCTATATTGGAGAATTGGGAATGGTGCTACTGCAAAATTTTGGCATGACCATTGGTCTCAATGTGGCATTATTAGTCAATATGTTAATATCCCCACTCATATAGATGACAATGCTATTGTCCAAGACTTCTGGAGTAACGGTGAATGGAATCTGAGTTTGCTTCCAAGTTGTCTTCCTGCTGATCTTATTAATAAAATCACTTGTATTCCCATCTCTCTTTCTAATGCTGCTGACAAACTCATTTGGGGAGGAACATCATCAGGCAATTTCTCAGTCAAGTCAGCCCACCAATTATTATGTGATGATCAGGATCATATTGCTAGGAGGTGGAAAGCAATCTGGAAGTTCAATGTGCCTCCTAAAATTAAAATCTTTCTTTGGTTGGTTTTACAGGGAAGAATCTTAACTAATGAGCAACGATACAAAAGACACATTGCGGGAAATCCCTTCTGTCATTATTGTGCTAACCAAGAAGAAACTCTTGTGCATATGTTTAGAGACTGTGTGAGAGCTAAACAGGTTTGGAAATCTATCGATATCCCTATGTCAATGAGACTTACTTTTTCCCTGGATTGGAATGGATGGCTTTATGTGAACTTATTTCAAAAGAATGCAAGATTTTCAATGGAATTTTACCTTCATTTTCTGCTATTGGTACATTTGGAAATGGAGATGTAAGGGTGTATTCGAGCAAGATTTTTGTTTTCCTCACAATATTTCTGAAGTAATTGTTGGTTATGCTTCTGAGTGTTGTAAAGCTACTTGTAAACCGAGGCCGCAAAGACCTCTACAAGTTGAGATGTTATCATGGTGCAGGCCTATGGAAAATCTCTTCAAACTAAATGTGGATGGTTCTAAATCCAGTGCTGGTAGTATTGGCTCAGGAGGTCTCATTAGGGACTCTTCTGGGAATTGGATGAGTGGTTTTATGTGCAACATTGGCTTTGGAGAAGTGTTGCAGGCAAAGGCTCGGGGTTTATTTTATGGTTTGAAACTTGCACTTGATGTTTCTATTACTCATCTTGAAGTGGAATCTGACTCTTCTGTGCTTGTACAACTCGTTAAACATGACAACACTGCTCTTCACCCCTTGGGAACTCTACTGAGAAATTGTCAACAATTGTTGCAGCTCTTCTCTTATGTCTAGGTCAATCACATTCATAGAGAGAGGAATATGGCAGCTGATGCTATGGCCAAAGCTAGTGTCTCAAACTCACATGGGATTTGCATCCTTCAAAGTCCCCCAGCCTTTGTGCTTAATATTCTCCTTGATGACATTGCTAGTTTCTTCTTTGTCTCTTTGCATGGGCCTTGGTCCCCATTGTACCAAAAAAAAAAATAGATACAATCTCAACCCATTTATTTCCAATAGCAAGCTTTTTTTTTTTTTTTTTCCAAATCCCTTGCAATACTGTAGCTAAACCTTGCACAAGATCCAAGCCCATGCAGCTATTTTCCTTCCATTTTTTAAATTGAATATGTTAACTAGCTAGTCAATTACCAAAATAACCTCTATAGACGTAATGTACTGGGCTTCAGTATTATTCTAAGGGATTGCAGACTTAATGTACTGAGTTTCAGTATCATTCTGACATACACGACTTGCAATTCTTTCTAGTTTCTAGAGGCAATTCTGAGTGATTAACAGGTTGAATTGTTTTTTATTTTTTGGAAGCGAAATAAGGGCTAACTCCTCGCCCTTATTCGAAATTTTATTAATAGAAAGAGAAAGTACAGAGGGAAGGAGGGGACTAGGCCAAAACCCCTTCCAAGAGAGCACAGTACAAGAAAAAACTAATAACTAACAGAACTGACAATCTTTGAGCAAAAAGAAGGAACTAATATCAAGAAGCACAAACTAACTCTAACAACAAAATCAAGAGAACCTATAATTAACTGTTGAATTAAGATCCCTCCCATATTCTGCAGAGAAAGAGCGAGGCAGTGTTCTCCACCAAACTGCTCCCTCATGCATTGCACCATATCTGGCAAGCTTGTCAGCTAAAGTATTCCCTTCCTGATAAATGTGTGAGAGCCGGACAGTTAATTGAGTAATTAGATTCAGACAGTTTAACCATTGTATATGCAATCTCCATGGAATTAGACTAGGTGATCTGAAGTAAGCAAGCACTAAAACAGAGTCTGTTTCTAACCAAATATGAGTCCAACGACGGACCAAAGCGACCTGGATAGCTTCAATGACTGCTAGGATCTCTGCATCAATAGCGCTTGGAACCACAACCTTATTAGAGAAACCACCCAAAAAAAGGCCCTCAGAATCTCTAAAAACACCTCCAAAACCAGCTCGAGAAGGATCACAAAATGACCCATCGGTGTTCACCTTGATCCAACCTGTTGCAGGGGGATCCCAAATGACAGGTATAAACTTTGGAGCATGGGCCCGCAATGGGGAAACACCCAGCAGAGAGAAGATCGACGCTACATTAGAAGGTCTAGAACAAGGAGTAAAATAGCAAGCAGCCGATTCTTTGAAAGTGAGAAAAAAGAATTGCTTGAATCTCAAAGAGTTAAATACCAACCCCTCAAATCTAATTTTGTTACGTTCAATCCAAATGCACCAAATCAAATTACATACTGCTAACCTCCAAAGGAGTTTTGAGGCCACTGGAAGATGATCTATAGTATCCAAAGAGAAAATGGAGTGAATGGCATCCAGGTGAGTCTGCTGTAACTTGAAAACTGCAAGGAGCCAATTCCACATCTCTAGAAAAGCAGTACACCCAATAAAGAGATGATGAATTGATTCAATTGCCGCATGACAAAAAGAACATTGAGAGCAAAGTTGGACGCCACGCTTTTGAAGAACCTCATCCACAAGTAATCTAAGGTTAAAGACCTTCCAACAAACAATACTCTTACGGGGTTGAATTGCCTTATGCCAAATAGCCTTGCTCCACGGCGTCGAAACATGAGGACTAGAGAGGATTCAAAAGCTTCTCTTGCCGTTAGCTGACCCGAAGGAGTAGGTTGCCAAATAGCAGTGTCCTCCATCACCTTTTCCGAATCGTAACTTTTAAAACCTCTCTAGTAGCCTCAGGAAAATGCATGCAGAAGCTATCTGGTAAAGCCCACTATTGATGCTCAATGAAATCACAAACCCTCTCACGAAGAAACGGCTTTATGCATGGATCAATTTGCAGCAACGTGGCTATAGGGTAGCCAAGCCAATTATCCAACCAAAAATTAACCTGTCCCATTGCCAACAAGGCATCTCATATTGTCAATGATGGAAGGCCAAAGCTTACGTAAACCTAGCCACACTGAGGAACGTTGGTGATATGAGAACAAACTGAAGTCATCTTTTATAAATCTGTCTTTGAAAAAAGCAGCTGAAACAGAGACCCCCCTAACCATCTCCCAGCAACATTTTAAGAGTAGAGCTCTATTTAAAGTGGAAATATCCCTTAAACCCAAACCTCCACATTCTTTAGGCGTACAACATCGCTTCCAGGAAATCAAAGTAGCACCTTTTTTCAACGGATCCCCAGACCAGAAAAAATTCCTCATCCAACCTTGAACCTTGGTTAGAAGAGCCCGAGGCCAAAGAAATACCTGAAAACTATAAATGAGCTGACTCTAAATAATGACGAGATAAGTTGCAGACGAGCAGCCTGAGACAGTTGTAAACCTTTCCAAGCGCTTAGTTTGCAACGAACCTTGTCAGCAATGGACCTAAAATGAGTTGCCTTGGGTCTTCCAAGAAAGATAGGAACACCTAAGTAATTGAATGGTAAACTCCCTTCCCTGATGCCCAAAATATGTTGAATTATAGTGGCCCGAGTTCTCGCAAACCTGCCCAAATAAACTGAGGATTTAGCTTTATTTACCACTTGACCAGAGTTTGTAGCGTATTCACCAAGAAATCTATTGAGGGCACGCAACCCTCTTGAATCACCTTGCATGAATATCATTACGCCATCAGCATAAAGAACATTAGATGGAGGATGCAGTTTCTTTGGGGCTGCAATACATTTTATTTTTCCCCGATTAACAAGTCTTGAAATCCCACGGCTTAAAACCTCTTCTGCCAAGCAAAAAAGAAGCGGTGACAAAGGATCTCCTTGACGAACCCCCCGAGAGCAATCAAAGAAACCACATGAAGTGCCATTGACCAAGACTGATAAGCGGGCAGAGTGGAGAACACTATGAATCCAAGAGACAAAAGTTGAGCAAAAGCCAAAAGACAGCAAAACCCGTAGCAAGAAATCCCAATCTAATGTGTCAAACGCCTTTTTTATATCAATCTTAATGGCAATATTACCTCCAGCACACTTTCCATCCAACAAATTCATGCACTCTAAGGTAAGAATTACGGGATCAGCAATAGAACGACCCTTCATAAACCCACTTTGATTTGTTGACACAATCCTTGGAGCAATCAACCCCAAACGATTTGCCAAAATTTTGGTAATAACCTTGAAGATAAAGTTAGCCAGAGTTAGAGGCCTAAAATCAGCTAAATCATCAGCTTCCTCCTTCTTTGGGATAAGGATGAGCAGATTTGAATTAAAGTGAGAAGGCACAAACCCTGACATAAAGAAACTCTGAACTGCCTCAATTACCTCCATAGACACCACCCCCCAACACTTCTGAAAAAAGCAACCCCCAAATCCGTCAGGTCCAGGGGCGCTGAAGCCATCCATGGCCATGACAGTTTCCGTGATCTCCTCTGAAGTAGGAACAGCAGTAAGCATAGTATTCTCTTCCATAGTAACAAGCCTTGGGATCACCCTCTCCACCAAACCCGTGTCCCTGATGCTCTGATCCTTGGTAAAAGAGGCCTTGAAGTACTGAATACCTTGGTCGGCAATCTGCTCTTGATCTTGAATTATTTCAGCCCCAACCTTCAAAGATAGCAGAGGCTTATGAAGTTTACCAACTTTGATCATATTATGAAGAAAAGACGTATTCCGATCCCCATCGACTAACCAACGAACTCTAGACTTGTGACGAAGAAAAGCATCTTGCATCGAAAGAGCCAGTAAAGAAGTTGTATTTGCTACATCCTCGCGTTGAAACCTGTCTTCAGGAGGACCCAAAGAGGAAATCTCGCTCTGAATGATATCCAAATCAACCCTAGCTTCCTCCACCCACCTATTAATGTCCCCAAAAGAGGCCTTATTCTAGTTCTTGAGTTGTGCTTTCAGAGCTCGAAGTTTAGCTGTCAGAACATACATTGGACTACCTGAAAACTGTGATTGGCCCCAACACTCCCGAACAAGACTGAAGAATTCAGGATGTTGTAACCACATGCTCTGAAACCTAAAAGGCGGCTTGGGCGGCTGCAACAACTTGGAAAAGGAAATCAGAAGAGAACAATGATCAGATGTGGCCTTAGTTAGAGTGCGACATTCAAAAAGAGGCCAAGAGTTTATCCAGTGTAAGTTTCCCAAGGCACGGTCTAAGCGAACATAAGTTCGCCGATTAGTCCACGTATAGGAAAGACCTTTTGTTTCAATGTCAATAAGTCCGCAATCCACACATGCTCGCTGAAAATCTGAACATGAGGTGATATTTGGCACATTCCCACCTCGTTTTTCATGTGCACCAAGAACACAGTTAAAATCTCCAAACACAATCCAAGGCCCCTGAATTGAATGTTCATGAATGTCAACTACTTCAGACCAAAGCAATCGGCGGCCTGAAATTGTTGTTTTAGCATAGACTGCAGTGAGTGTACAGTTGACCCCTTCAATAGACCCAGAGACAGTAATATGTTGAGCAGAAGTAGAAATAATTTGAGGCTTGAAATCTGTGTGACAGAGGAACCGAATATTGGGGTCTTGTGATCCCCTATTGTTAGTAGTAAAAGGGAATAAACCCAGAGATCTCCAAAATGTAACAGGAATGGAAGAAATAAGAACAAATGGTTCTGACAGACAAACAATTGTAGGCCTGTGAGAACGTACCATTCGGCTAAAGGCCCATCTTGTGTCTTCATTTGCGAAGCCACGGGCATTCCAGTATAGAATTTTCATCAGAAAAATTTATGTTTTGCTCCCTTGTTCAGGAGCAGGAGAGCTTGACCCGGAACTAATTTGCGCTGCTCCACTTTATTCTTAGGTTTACCAAATTGTTTGGACAGCTTCTTGGTTCTTTTAGAGACAACACGAGTAAATTCTCCCTCCTCTAAATCCTTCGTAGGCTCCAATTTGGATCCAGGGACAATGGTGGATTAGACTTAGGCTCAAATGAAAGACTGTTGGTACTCGAAGAATGTTCCGTAAACTCCATTTCGCGCCTCTGGAAGCCAGGAGGCACACTATCAGAGGAAGAAGCCGCAGCCACCGACTGATGGCTACTACCAACCAATTCCAACGCATTGCCAGCATCAGTAGTAGGTTCCATTTGGATGTCAAACCCCACATCAGTAGCACCTTCCAACTGAGGTTTCCCTACGTCAGGAATGTTGGGCTTTTCTAGCCGAGGACTACGATTAGAAGCAGTACGTCTTCGCCTAACATGCTTGGAACGCTCAGTCGTTCTGCCTCTTGTGTTATCACCATGCAAACCTGGCTCAACCTGGACCAAGTTAGGGTTTGATTTGCACGTGGAAGCTGCATGTCCAATAATACCACAACAAGAGCAGAGATCAGGAATGGATTCATATTCCACGCCCACCAGAACTTTTTCACCTCCAACTCTGTTCACACTAATGTGTGTCTGTAATGGTTTAGAGAAGTCAACATCAATTAATATGCGAGCATACAGCCCCACCGTGCGGTTTCTTGTACGGGGATCAATCTTCAATGGAGTGCCCACCCCATTAGCAATTTCAAAGAGAGTCTGTTCCTCCCAAAAATCAAACCCTAAATCCCAAAACTTGACCCATACTTGAGCAAACGTGTTTTTGTACCGAGATGGGGAAAAGTTAGGCGTCCATTTGATTAGCCTAAGTAGCCCCTGTTGCAATTTCAGTGAACCCAAAGCCCAAACACGTTGCATATCAATTAGAGACTGGAACTGCAGCATGAAAAATCCCTTCCCCAGATGAGCCACTATCCAGTTATTAAGAGGAGGAAGAATCCCCTTGAGCTGGTGTACCAGATCATGGGCCTTCAGCTGTTCTGAGTTAGGGTAGACAAAGACACGACCAATGAGATTATTCTTGCAGCATTGAAGTCCACGAAGGTAGGACTCCTCTGAGATCTGAACTGAAACAACACCGTTTTCCACAAACGGTATTGGGAGGTCATGAATTGCAAACTTAACTGGGGAATCCTCCATAAGAGCAGAGGCGAATAAGGGTTTTGGATTTGGCTGAGGAGGCGGAGGCGTCTCCATAAACCCTAAACCCTAGATCCAACTAGTAGCAGTTCAATGTAATTGTTTGTATACACATAAAAGAGCCAAAGTTATTTGACCATGCACCATTTTTTTGGTTTGAAACTTAGTAATTAAATCGATCCATTAACATTAACTAATAAAGAAGACTTAAAAACGCAAGATCTATGTCAATTTACTTTTGTCAAAATCTTATCAATTCATAAACACAAATCCACATCGGCAAAAGATCAACCTTTTGCTATTAGTCTCACTTAACAAAACAAAACAATTCAAATTGATCAAATGCAAATCCTAATCCAATCCAACCTAATATGGTCTTTGCTTGTCTTCAATTATCACCTACTTTTGAATACCAGCTCTCATCATGGTGAAGAAATCTCTCCGCCATGGTTCTTCTCATGTTCGCAATTGTACATCCTCTTTGTCTATTGCAGCAGCTTTCCTCTTTGCCATTTGCAATTAATCTATGTATATGATAAATGCAAATATATGAGTACTGACCCTCAGTAGTTTACTGCCCTCAATTTGATTAAGAAATCATTATAGCTTATAAGAATGCAATTGACCTAATCAAAACATCCTCACAATTGCAGTAGATCAATGACTAGAATTTCAAGAAGAAGAAAAAGACTAATAGCAATAATAAGATCAAATATCCACAGAGCCTATAGGTAGACACAATTTCAATGACCCTCCCATAAAGTAAAGCTAAGAAATCTGTCTAAAAATGCAAGCTCAACTAAACTGATAATAGATTTGAGTTGAATACCTCATGCAATCAAGCAAATGCAATCATGAAGCTAAAACTATTGATCCTCATAAATAAACATCAAATTAATTAGGTTGCAATACACATAGGGTTACTAACCCTCAATAGCATACAGACCCTCAATAGCAATACACATGGTTCTCTAACTTCAATTACACCATTCACAATATCAAACCTCTTAAATCAACCATCACATACAGAAAGGCACATATGTCATCCTTGCAAATCAGAAACTCAAAGATGTCACTCAGAGAATGGTCTTGACATGTTAATAAAGTAATCATTATGGAACATAAACTCGATACAATTCGGGACCATTATGTATCCAAACATTTTAAGACCTATCTAAGCAACACCATACCGACTTACAACAACATTCTCAAACAGAGCATGTCATTTGTGAAGCTCACACAAAAAAATTGGAATGAATCAGCCTCTCTATTCTACAAAGCTCCAGCAACATCATCATACAAATTCAAAACTCTCAATTACGAAAACCAAGACCAATAGCTATTCTTCTAACACAAGTTTGAGTACAATAAACATAGGGTTAGTGAAATCATGAAGCTAAGGCTACTGACCCTCAGAAACGAAAACTCATACAATTCATTTTGTACTATTGAGTCACAAAACTCATCATGTTCCATTTAAACAACTGACCACCTGAGCGGGATTGTACTTTCAATACTGTACATATTTTTATTAGATAAATACAAAACAAATGATGTATTAAACTTGTTTGTTTTACTCAATAAACAACATATTGGAAATAAAATTAATTTAGAATTATGTTGAGTGTTATGGTGAAAATCATGATGAGAATATATAATGGTGAGAGTGGCTTCATAGGTTATGGGAGTTAAGAAGGTTTATGGTTATTATAGTCTAATACTTATGTTTGTTGTAATTGTCATACTTATGGCATTGTCTAATGTAGGCCAATATAAGTTGGCTAGTCTAGTTGAGTAAGGTGTGTAGAGGAGTATCTTTATAGAAGTTTTATTAGAGTCTAATTATTACTATCAGTTATTTTGAGAGTCTCCTCCATATCTCTCTAAGAGCTGTGCACATGTCATTAGACTGTACACCTCCCATAATGTGTGTCATTCATGCATCATATCTCCCTAGCCAAAATAGGTTTTTAATGTTTACGCTTCTACTAATGTCCAACAAAATGGTATCAGAGCCCTAGGCTGGATCTTTTGGGTACTGTAAAAAATTGTTCATGCAATAGTACCATGGCATCAAGTGTACGTGCTGGCTTAGGTGCTGATCATAAGCAATGAGAAATGATGATGTCTTGGTGAGATAGTTGGAGTAAAATATTTGCTTTAAACACTATTGAAAGAAATTAAGAGAATCAAACTTCTCAATGAAGATCAACATTGAAATTTAAAGGTTGTGAAGAGGTTGAAGAGCTGGAATGACCAGCAATACCAAGACTTGTTCATGTTGTTGCTAGGTGGTGGAGAAAAAAATTGATGTGTATCAACCGTTGCTGATGGGCAAAAGGTGAAAGGAAAATGAGAGAGAGAGAGAGAGAGAGAGAGAGAGAGAGAGAGAGAGAGAGAGATGAGCAAAGGAAGGAAGGAACTAATAAAGATGAAGTAAAAGAAAAGAGAATGAATAGAGAGAAACAGTCCAACAAGAAAAATCACAAGATGGTGTCTTGTTCATTTCCACCATAGTATTTGTGAAGAAGAAAATTGTGAAAAATTGAGAGACAAGAAGCTCTCTCATATCGGGTCAAAATTTGAAAGATGGTGAAGGGTTAACGTCCCTGAGAAGGAATCACAGGTTAAAGTCACTGAAAGAAATAATGAATATTATATGTCCCTGAATGAAGCATGGCACAAATGGTGCCACGAAAAAGAGGCACAAAGGTGCCAAGAGGAAAATGCTCCCCGGAAGTGGATGAAGTTATTCATTTATCTCTAAGAACTATATACATGTCTTTAGATTGTACATCTCCCATAATGTGTGCCATTTATGCATCACATCTCCCTAATCAATATAAGATTTTTAATATTTACGCTTCCACTGATATCAAAATAAGCTCTTCCTTTCGAATATGACCATCACAACTCATTCCCACGTTCCAGAGTTTTGAATAAAGTTATTGGCATGCACAATTTGCACAAGCAAGATGCACGTACAACTTGGTAGTTACATGTAAAAGAGGGAAGAGCCGATTCAAGAAACTAATAGAAAGCCATAATATATATACCACATATACCAGTCGACTATACATATATTACAATGTCCTCTGATGGACTTATTCACTCCTACTAAACTTCTAATAAAATCGTACCCAACTTAGCTACACACTATATATTAGAGTACCGTTGTAGGTGACAAAGAAAGAACCATGAAACTTATTGGTAGTGTAGGCATATAAGAAACAAAGATGACCTGCCATGCACCAGCCTATATTTGGCTTTGGGTCATTTGTTGGATATTAGTTGGATAAACTTCAGTTTTGAGAGTGGAGACGAATGCCTTGGTTGCTATTTGAACGTTCACAGCTTCCGTTGGATGCAAGCCATCAAAGAAGACATGACTGCTTCTGTTCAGGCACACTTGCCCTCCCCTTTTGCATAAGATTCCATTTCCTCCTTCACTTATTGATGCCACTTCACAGCACGTACTGCTCGAATCTTTGAATCCTATAACCCCCATCAAATTTGAATGATAAGTATAGACTATATATTATGCCAAGTGCCTTTTGAAGTTTCAAACCCATGGAGAAGGAAGAAGAGATGGATGTATTTTACCTTTGGAGATGGGACTATTGATAATATCCCTAATAATCTTGTAGGAGTTGACGAATACAAGTGCTGAACCGGGCATTTCAGCCCTTATGGCATCAACCATGGACTTGAACCGAGAATTGAAAAGGTGAACTGCACGGTTCATACCTTCTACGCAACGATTACGCGTCACGGTTGGCAGCTTCATCATGTTCATAGCCATAGGACTGCACCCAAGTGGGTTTATTGACATCACCACAAATTTTCTTGCTCCCAAACTGTGCAACTTCTGTACGTTTTAAATGTTCCATCTAATAGAATTAATAGAATTGTAAAATCATAAATAAACTAAAATTGACGATCAAAATATCAGTACATATACATTAAACTGATCCTCAAAGTGACTGAGGTACGTAGTTCTTATAATTTTTCAACAAATAATTAGAATGTGTTAAATTAGAATGATAGGGTAGAATTAAACCAAACTGACTGTACATTTATAATACAGTTAAAATCAGAAAAATCGTCATATCTACATTTCGATGATTTCCTTTTTTTAACCGAATAACATCTAGTAGGAAATGGCTGGAATGAAACCATCCAACCCGGCCATATATGAGTGTTTCTCGTGATACAAGTCAGTAGAATGGGTTTTTATGGTGCATTTTATGCATGTCTATATATCTACCAACAGATTTGATTAATCGATCTCATGTAGGTAGATGGGTCATTTATTTTATTAGAGAACCTGGGGGGTGGTGGTGGGGCGCAATAGAAAATAATGCCCGACTATCTACTTAGCTAGCTAGCTGATCGATGGCACCCCACATCATCTCTATATTACCATATATGTACCCTTCAGTCAGCTAGCTAGCTAAAACAAACAAGAGAAAATTACATCTTAATTACAACATAATGAATTTTTCCGTGAGATAAAATGCAGGACAGATGGAGACGCAGGTTGTAAATATTAATCAAAACAGTCTCTGACTCTCTGTTCCCGACATTGCAACAGACCAGTCACGGCCATAATTAATACTGTATATATATCTCTTGTAGTTTTCCTATCATTTAATTTACTCCATCACTGCACTATGAATCTATGAAGAGCCCCTACCCCTACCCTGTCCGTTCTGTTTGGAACTCGGACCAACTGTACTACTAATATATTTTAAATTCAGGTATGTGTTTCATTGATCAGTCAATTATTAATTGGTAGATGGAATAGGGAACGATGATGAAAAATTGCGTGTGCAGCTGCTAGCATGTACGAACCTTTAGTTTTGTGGAGAGAGATGATGTGAGATTGGCGGTGAAGACTTGAAGACTGACATTATGGGGATTGGCCCGGAAGTAGTTGAAAGAGTAATCGTTTCCACCAGTTCCCACCACAAACAAGTACTTATCAATTGATGATTCAAAGCTTGTATTGCACCCCAACCCTAATTGGGTTTTTAACTCTGGCAAAGTTACCTCCTCGAAGTTTCTAATTTGCTCATTTAGACTCATTACACGTCCCTGTAAGAAATTAATAATGCAAACAACCCAGCATTAGAACGTACAAATTAATTAAACCTAATTCTAGCACCGTTTAGTTCGCGGAAAGTAAACATCAAGGAATGAATGCAAAAAGAAATGAAATACTGTCCTGAAGCAAAGGAAAATAGAAGGGAAAATGGTTCATTCTATATTCCAAAGGAATCATTTTTCCTCATTCTTTTCTTATATTTATTACTCACAACATATTATTTTATTATATTAATTACAAATTTAACTAAAGTTATGAAATATAACTATTAAACTAACAATTTTGGTCTAGTAGTAGCAGCTATTTGTGAGTGATATAATATGTTTTATTGAATCATAAATTAACACATGGACAAAAAGATGATAGAGAAATATAACTTTTGTTTTGACTATTCATGAAGAGCATCTTTAGCAATGCTAGCCATTTTTTAGTCAAATTTTAGCCAAAGTAGCTACAAATTCATTTTGGCTAGCCACTTTAGAATTACATTTGTATAAGTGCTCTCTAATAATTTTGAATTTATATTATTTTTTAAATGAAGATTAAATAGTTTAAATGTATTTATAAATTATATAAAATAACTCAAAAGACATTTTTTAAAATTATAGAGAGTCTCATCTCGCTCTCTATATTTAAGAGTGTGATTGCTAAAAGTTATAATGAAGAGTCACTTAGAGCATCTTTAGCAGACTCTCTATTTTGGCTCTTTAGCTATTTTGGAGAGCAAGTTTAGCTTTTTATATATTTTAGCAACTGCACTAGACTCCTAAGTGGCTCTCCATTATAACTTTTAGCTATCTCGCTTCTAAATATAGAGAGCGAGATAAACCTCTCTATAATTTAAAACATTCATTTTGGGTTATTTTATGTAACTTATAAATACATTTAGGATGGTGTTATTCGCACACCCATTTTCTCTATTCACACACCCTCTTTATTTATCTATTACTTTAATTTAATATTTTTTTACAAATTACCCTAACTACCCTCCCTTGCAATTTTGTTTCTTGTTTCTTTTTTTTCTTTTTTTACAAATTACCCTAACTACCCTCCCTAACTACCCAAATCCTAAACTCTTATTTTCCTGTAGACACAGAGAATTTCAAAACTCATTACGATTTTCTCTTTTCTTTTCCATCAAAACCTTCTTTAGCATAGTCATTCTATCTCTCTAACGTGATGCTTTGAAGTTTAATTATGGCTGAATAAGCCACTTTAGACCCATCTTTGAAAAAAAATTTACATCTTATTTGCAATTGAGACATGGAAGAAAAATATGAATTTAGTGATCATTTGAGCCCCTTTGAATCTATCATTCCTGGTAAGATTCTAACTGAAATTATTTGGTGTATTTCAATCAATCGCTCTTCGCTAAAAAAATCAATTTCTCAGCGATTTGGTGGATTAGGGACTTTAAATTTGTGCGTTCTGTTCATCTTAGCTTGATTTTGGTATGACTTGAGTTGAATGATAATTTTGAAATTATTGATGCTTTGATTTCGTTTTGACTTTAGTCATATCATCACTCTACAAAATGTTTTATGTCACTAGGAATGGTATCTTGAATCAACATTGCTTAATCAGATGTGAAAGGTTTTGGATCTCCTTTAGTTTATGTGATAGCTTATATCTTTCTTCAGTTGTGTATGGCAGCTATGATGACATACCTAAATCCCCAAATTCAGTTACATCGTGTTTTTCATCTGAGCCCTAAGCTTTGCCACAGTAATTGTAGAACTTTTTACAGATTGCACTTCGTCCTGCCCATCAGTTTTTTTCTTCTTCTAATCAGCAATGACATTCAGGAGAAAAATTCGGATGTTTAATTCATGATTGATTTGCCAAATAGAAAAAAGAAAAAGAAACATAATTACAAGAGAGGGTAGTCAGGATAATTTATAAAAAAAAAAAATTGTATTAAAGTAATGAAAAAATAGAAGGAGTGTGTGAATAAAGAAAATGGGTGTGCTAATAGCACCACCCTACATTTAAACTATTTAATCTCCATTTAAAAAATAATACAAACTCAAAATTAGCTAAAATAGAGAGCACTGATACAGATGTATTTCTAAAGTGGCTAACGAAATAACTTTTTAGCTATTTGACTTAAAAATGGCTAGCATTGCTAAAGATGCTTTTAGAGCAATGCTCTTAGAAGTCTGGTGCAACTGTTAAAATAGATAAAAAACTAAACATGCTTTCTAAAATAGCTAAATAGCTAAAATTGAGAGTCTGCTAAAGATGCTTACTAGCTAAATATAGCTAAACATTTTAGCTAAAATTAAATTTAACTTAGCTATAGCTAACCTGTTGGGGTAGAATTTAATTTACTTCAAAGATAATTACATATAACTAAAAATTAAATTTAACTACTGAGTTAGAGATATGTTCTTACTACTTTATAAAGTACATACCCTAATTATTAGTATTTTTGGTACCCACTACAAGTGCCTATAACTTTGGTTTTTTTTTTTTTTTTTTAAATGACTTTGTTTTTTGTTTTGTTTGCTAAAGAGTTGACAATTGAACTTCAGGGGAGTACTTACTACATACAGGTGATTATTGTTGGTTGGATGATTAGCTTAATCGGTAACAAATGGTATCGCTGATGATGAAGGAATTATCTTAGTTTCTTTCGTTTTTTGACTAATATGCCTTCGTAATTCTAGACTATATATGAGCATTTCGATTGAGCTGAGGACTACAAGCTACAACATTTTCAGAACTTGAAAGCAACAAAAAAAAAAAAAATTAACTAAAAACCGTTGAGAAAAACCGTTGAGATGATGAATATATAAAGACGAAATTAATGAAGCAAGTACGTGTTGGTATTGTTACCGCTAAGGAGCCAGTATCATCGAGTATACCAGAAGCACCAGAAGCGAAGTTGATACCATGAACAATTTTTCTTCCTTTAGTTTGGGGGTCAGCGAATACTGGAATGAAGGAAGGTATCTTAAGCTGCTCTCCAAGAAGATCGATGACGTTCTTCCCATTTGTGAATCTCCCAGAAGGGCCAAGAGGAAAATCAACTCCATATGGCAAGTAATCAGCTCTGGCCAGTGAGTTTTGCAGGAAGTTATTGTTCCCATTGTCAACCAGGGAGCTTCCAAACACAAACATCCCCTTGATCCCAACACTTCTAGTCCCACCTTTTCTGTTCACATTACAATGGCAGAAGCATTGGAACGAGAAAGAGAGGAAGGAGACACCTAAGATGAAAAGTCTCAGAGATGAGCCTCCAGCCATTTTTCAGTTGAAGTTGTGGTGGTATGTCATTTTTAGCATTAGAGCTGTCTATATATATACACTGGAAACAAGTAATATAATAATGAAAAAAATTCAACAACGGTGTCTGGACATTTAAGGGACTTTCAGAATGATACCTGAACTTACAAAGTTATTAATGTGATACCTGAACTCATTTGTTCGTATCAACGTCGTACCTACGACCAATTTCCTTCACGGAGCCGTTAAAGTTTGCACGTGCATTGCACGTGAGTCACTTAATGAAGACAAAAAGACTGATTTACCCTCAATTTTTTTATTTTTTTTTCTTCTTTTCTTTCTTTCTTTTTCTTTTATTTTCTTTTATCTTCTTTCTTTCTTCTTCTTCTTCTTCTTCTTTTTGGGTTTCTTTATTCTCTCCTTCTCTCCTTGCCAACACCACCGCAACCAACACCAGACCACACCGGTCGATCAGTTCAACCAGCACCACCGCCGCACCCATCGAGCCCATTTTCTTTCTCGATCTCCTGCGAAACCCTCTTTCTTCCTCATGGTCCTCTTCTTCTTCATCCTCGTCCTCTTCAACAATGGGCAACCTAACCCTCTGCATCCTCGGTTTCTTCTTTTCTTCTTCTTCTCCTCTCTGTCTTTGGCCCTCGATGCGTTGATGGCTTGATCAGTGAATCCACCGACTACTACTCCAGATTTCTTCTCTTATTCTCCTCCTCCTCTAGCTCTGTCTTTAGCCCTTGATAGCTTGATCAGTGAGTCCACCGAAATACCTAATCACCGATGGTAAATAGGTATTCTGATAACCAATTCATAAAACCCAAATTGAATTTGATAAAGCTAATTAGCTAAACCCTTTTTGATTTCTGGCCTTCTGGGTACTGGGTTGTTTTTTGGTATTTGAAATTGTGAATATGTGAATTTGTGGGTTTGTTGAATTTTTCTGTGTGTGTAAACGTGAATTTGATATCTGGGTTGGGTTTGCTGAATTTTTGTGTAAACTTGAATGGAGTTCATGGATATTGCTGATGTGCAGAGCCATTTTTTTTTTTCATTTGTTTAGAAATTCAAGCCCCACCAAGGTTGAATTCCTAGATCCGCCCTTGGGTCGGAGGAGAGAACGAGAGTGGTGGTGGCTAAGTCGTTGGCGGCGGCAGGGATGAACTCGAAGTGGGCGGCGAAGCCTCAGTGCACAATTTCAATTTGCTGTAGGATTTGAAGTGGGGGAAACCAGAAACATCTGCGGTGCATGCAGGTGGATTGAGACATAGCGGCGCTGTTTGATCGGCGATAGGCGGTGGGAATCAGACGAGCAAGATGATTTTGAATCTTGATGATTCAAATCAAGGGAAGAAGAAATTGAAAAAGAAGAAGAAGACGAAAGAAAGAAAAGAAAAGAAAAAGAAAGAAAGCAAAGGAAAAAAAAAATTTGAGGGTAAATCAATCTTTTTGTCTTCATTAAGTGACTCACGTGCGATTAATGTATATATGAGTTAATTAGATCTAAGTCCAAAATTCACACCCCTTATTAGATATAGTCCGGTTGATTTTTTTTGTTAATCGCGGTCCTATGACTCAACTGCCACATTGGATTTCTTTCCATTTATATTTTGCTGACTCAACACTACCAATTTTCATTTTCGTGCATTCCGAATATACCCTTATTAAATATCTTAAAAGCTGAAAATACTAATTTTAAAGGCATTTATTGTATTCTTGATTAATTGCAATGTAATCAATATTTTGAAATTTATGGAAAAAAGCAATATTTTATTGTCCAATTGATTTCTTGTTTGAAATTGATAACTAAAGTATATTACCTTCAGTCCAAAATCGTAAACTTTATAATTGTTCCATAATTAGTGATCTGCAATTATGATATTATCTAATCACAACCATTGACAAAAACACATTCATGATTCATGATGACGATATCCACTATTAAGATGTTAGAAGATTGCTGGATTGCAGAATGGATTACTGTGAAGAAGAAAGGGAAGACATGGAGTTGCCGCTATTTGACTTCACCACTATTGCTGATGCCACTGATAACTTTTCAAGCAACAACAAACTGGGACAAGGTGGTTTTGGACCTGTGTACAAGGTAATGCAATTGTATGCAAATTGAAATGAGCTACCCTTATGATAAATTTCATGACTTTTATGAACAATGATCAATAGGGTACATTGATAGGAGGGAAAGCAATAGCTGTAAAGAGGCGATCCAAGGAATCTGGTCAAGGAATGAGGGAGTTCAAAAATGAAGTTATACTGATAGCCAAACTTCAGCACCGTAATCTTGTGAAGCTTCTGGGCTGTTGCATTCAAAATGATGAAAAAATGTTAATATATGAATACACGTCCAACAAGATCGAGCTTGGACTTCTTTATATTTGGTATGATCCTTTCCAAGCTCAACTACATGGATTTACAGTCATATCATCCTATATGATATGTCATAGAATTTGATTAGACATTTTTATTTCACATTTATATGCCTTATTTATAGGTAAGATGTCACAAGTTTAAAAAAAAATCAAGTTTCTCTATATCTCTATATCTAAGGTTCTCTCATTATCTCACATTTTCTCTTTCATACATTTTATCTTGTAATTAGGTATAAGTTCTATATATACATATTTGTACCTTTTGATTAGATTGAGAATATATTCTATGTTTTGTTTTCCTGTTTCGTATGCCTAGGTAGATTAAATCTCTACAATACAACTTCAAAAACCTACTATATAGATACAAATGAAGCAATAATGTCTGAATTTTTGTTCTAATGTTTTTCATCCTATAATGTAGGTATATACGTATTAGACCTACATCTTAGGTATATTGAGTTATATGAATGCATTCAGTAGGTTAAAAATTATTATTGATGAATTGTAAATTTTGGAATTTGAATTTAAAATTTAAAATTGAGCTAAAATTGTGATCTAATTAGTGAATTTGAAATTATTTACCTTATTTGGTTCCAAGGGCAAAATGGACTATTAAAAAAAGCAAATGGACCGCAATTATCAAGAAAATATGCGCGGACTAGATCTAATTTTTATATAACAAAAAGGACTTGAATCGAATTAACTCTAAATTGAGATATCATTCTGAAAGTCCCTTAAGTGTCCAGACACCGTTGGTAAATTTTTCCCTACAATAATTGCTAGCTACAGTTGTTGACGTCAAAACTTGCTGCCTAGTATCCTACCTTACTTAGCTGTTAGTAAATCTCAAGTAAAAAACAATTATTTATTTTAAAATTAAGGTGTCAATCTCTTAAGGAACAATACACATAGTAATCAAGTCGTTTAGACATAAAAGAAAGAATTACAAGGTTGAATTGGTACTGGGATATTTATTCTACACTCATTTTATAGGAATCAATATTACTATACTGACAATAAATTTATTATAATCTTTTTATACTATTTACTTATAATTGAACTACGTTATAATATTAAAAAAAAAATTTGTTCATAATTTATAATAAGATTGTAGGTGGAGTAATCACCACTAATAAATTAAAATTAGCATGGGCCTACACATACCGTGTGTTATTATTATTATTATTTTTTTAAAGAATGTGTCAGTATGTGAGGAAGTAATTAAAAAAAAAACTCACTATCTCATAGAAACCACACCACATTTTGTATCGAAAAAAAAAAACACTATCAAGTTTATTTTTTATTTTGTAAATTGACTTTATTATTCCAATTGATTATTTCTAACTCAAAAGTATTTTATTATATAAATGATAATTGGTTAAAAAAATTAGTTATAAAGAGCGCTTTTTTATCTTAATAATAGTATAAATTACACAAAATTTGATTCATATTATCACAATGATAACAAATTTGTCGCCATACTTGTAAATGTGTATATGCAATATATGTATTTGTCCTAAAATTTCCTAAAGAGTTATTGCTTAAATAAATCTTTTTTTTAATGTACCGATACATCAAGTAGACTAGGTTCAATATAGAGATAGACTAGCTCAGTACATGAGTAGACATACATGGAGTTAGTCTATCCTTGTACCGAGTTAGTCTACGTCTGTATTGAACCTAGTCTACTTGATGTATCAGTACATTAATGTACTAAAGTACTTTCCAAAAACATAACAGATTAAATGTACCGAAGTATTTTCTAAAAACATAACAGATTAAAGAAGTTTAAATATTGATGGTTTAATAAATTGGGGGGCCACATATGTACGAATATGTTGATAAGAAGTTTAAATATTGATTGTTTAGTATATTGGGGGGGGGGGGGGGGGGGGGGTCACATATGTACCAATCTGTTGACTTCATCTATCATATATATGGTTTGTTACGAAAATTTAAAAACATTGGAGGGGCCATGGCCCACACCGGCCCCTTAAAGGATCCGCCATTGGTCAAGTGTATGGAGTTTAGGGTTTTACCGGGTGTTAATAATGTATTTATTGTAGGTCTGTAAAGTGTTTGAGGTTTGAGATTTATTTTGGGTAAATATTTTGTTGACTCTCAATAAAATTGTTTGTCCATAATGAGATTTTTTTTTTAAATGGCATCCTTATTGGGAATGGAGCTTCTATTCATACCTTTAAAATTGGTATTTTGACCTCTTTCTTTTTCTTAGTAATAGTTGACTTTGTCAACTTATGTCAAATTACCAATAAAGACATTAATAAGGAAAAAAAAAAATCTTTTTATCTCTACGAACTGTAATAATCTTCAATTTGGAGAAAACTTTCTCCTCCATTGTAAACCTTAAAATATATATCGTCAAACGTTATTTAACGTTGTAGTCAAAATGAACTTTCAAAAAAAAAATTTTGTTTTATCCAAGATCCCGTAACTCCACCAAAGTCATCAATCACCCATAATCCCCAAGATTCATGAGAAGTTATACCATGATCTAGGCCAAAAATAGCTACAGATTCATTCCACGCCATAAGACGCAAAACATAACTCCACATATAGGTCTCATATACAAAATCTGGAAGCAACATATTACAAAATACCACATCACCCATATCAAACGAAATGATCACTAGCCTAATTAATATGATGCTCCTCTTGAAGATCATAAAAATTTTGGAATTCCTTCAGTTACTCGAGCCCATTCCTCTGTTACTCGTATATGGAGGATGAACTTCCAAAAAAAAAAATTGCTGCAATTCTAATTCTTCAAAAACTAAAGGAGGTCTAACTACTAATTTTTGAAAGTATAAATATAATCTAATAAAAAAGAAGGGCTTTTATTGATTTTATTGGACGATGGGCATTATAGGAAAATTAGAGAGGTGTAGATAGCAAATTGTTATTTGTAAAAGTTGGAGGTCTATTAAGTGGGGAGGTCCAAATGCCAAATTTAGAGGTATGAATAGAAAGCTCCCTATTGGGAAATAACAAATTTGGGAGTTATGGCACCTTTCTCTTTCCTTCTAGGGCATTAAAACAGGTAACGTGTTGACAGGATTTGCCCCAGATTTCACCCTTAAATCTAAAGTGGTCATGCGAGGCCCATCTTAGGAGAAATTCTATTAAAAATTTGACAGAATTTCCCCTAAAAATAAACTATCCAAAACCTGCATAGCAAACTAATCACTTCTAATAACATAAATCCAACCTCAACTTCTAGGGTCTACCTGCTCTCATAAAAACAACCAACTTCCAACTAGAATACTATTCAACTTAGATCTCAATCACTACATTATGATGCAAACTCAATACTATTATTCAAGATAACTTGTTTTCAAACTGGAAATCAATAATACAAATTAACTTACTAGCACTTCAACATAGCTCTCACCAAGCGGCTATTAGGCCAACTCCAACCGAAAGGGCTAAAAATAGCCCTGGGGCTAAATGTTAGCCCCAAAATCTTTACTATTCATTGATGTGACATCAACCGTCTCCAACTAGTCAAGATTAAATTATAGCCCTAAAATATATTTTAAACATTTGAATGTGTTATATATATATATATGTTCTTATTTTTTATCAGATTTTTACTTACAGTAATTGAAATCATTTTTATGATAAAAAAATATTTTTCCTGTTGTACTTTTCAAATTCCATATGTTGCTTCACAAGTGATGTTGTAGATTTCTTATACGATTTCATATATGTGGCATAGGTCATAAATAAAATAAATATTAAAAATATGACACATGGTAGTAGAAGGATGATATGAAAAATAAGGTTGAGGTGATATGTATTTATAGTGTAAATTTTTTTAAACCATATGTCAAAAAATATTAAAAAAAACGGCTACATGACATCAACAACTAGCCATTGCTGACGTCATGCATTGGTCAAGCTGACCCCAAACGTGGGCAATTGTAGCTTTCTGATCCATTTCTTTATAGGGCTAAAAGGCTAACCAAATGGCTATTTTTGCCCCTTTACCCCTCAAATTTGGCCCTTTAGCCCTCCCCCTCATGGGTTGGACACCATTTGGGTTATTTTTTTGCCCTTTAGCCCTTTCCCCCCATGGGTTGCAGAAGGCCGTAGGATCATCTCACCAAGTGACCACTAGGATCATATCACTAGTAGCACTCACTAGGCAGCTATTAGGATCAACTCACTCGTAGCACTCATCATACGGCCACTAACATAAAATATTACAAATGACGACTACTAACTCACTCATAGATCTCACCAAGAGGTTATTAGGGTCGTATCGCCAGTAACATTCACCCCGCAGCCACTAGGTTCACTTCACCAATAGTGCTCACTAGGCGGCCACTAGGATCAACTCACCAAGCAGCCACTAGAATCAACTCACCAGTAGCGCTCACCAGGTGGCCACTAGAATCAACTCACTAGTAGTACCCATTAGGCGACCACTAAAAGAAAGATGTTGTAAAGGGTGGATTACACAATAGAATCACTCTCCTAAAAATATATCTACATTCTACTACTGACTAACTCATAAGAAATATGATATGACTAAAGCGTACTACCGACTAATCGTCTCATACCATTTAGAGGATACTGCCTACTAGATGACTCATCAGAGGGTACTACCGATCAGAATACTCTTCTCATTCTATCTAAAACATCTGAATAACACATACAAAATAGGCAATGACTAGAGGGTACTGCCAACTAGTCATTTCATGCCATCTGGAGGGTACTAACGATCAGATGATGCATCAGAAGGAATTGCCAACTGAAAAACTAGGATGTGATCGGTAGAGGGTGCTGCCGACTAATCATCTCATGTCATCTAAAGGGTACTTTAGACCAGATGACGCATCAGACAATATTGTCGACCCGAATATTAGGAGGCGATGCTTAGATGAAACTGCTGACTAACCATCTTGATAGGTGCATAATATGCGATGCTTATAATGAGCAATCCTTTACATTTTTCTTAGCTATTTCCTTTAAAAAAATTTGTTTTAACTTTGTTATCTTTTTAGGTAATTTGTGAAGCAATTCAAGAGAAATAAGAGCTTAAATGGAGCACTGAAGGCATTAACCATGAAATATTGATGTTAAGGACGAAGTTTGATCATTCATATGGCCGGAAATTACAAAGGAAGCTCACATAATTTGTTGTGCAAAGATGAAAGCTGCAGTTCAGAATCAGCTTCTCAGATTGAGTTTTGGAGAGCTTTTCTTGCATTCTTCCAAGTGGACTCTGGGATAAAATTCCATAAAGACATGATGTTTTACTACAACATGAGTCAAAAGACTGGTCAGAACAATCAATAAGTCAGCAGGAAGTCAGGCTTGAAGAAGACTTCCTAAGAAAGCAAGAACTAGCAGCTTTTCACAAAGCATTTTGCATTGGGAAATCTTTTCTAGCAACTTACTTGGAGTTTTTCTCGAAGGTTATTGATCATTCTAAAAGATATAATGTCATAGAACATAGAGAAGTCGAGAACTGTCCAGAAACATGGCAATAGCAAGCAATCATAGTCCAAGAAGGAAGCTTCAGAAGCAAAAATTGAATCCTATTCAAATAAGGAAGTCTGACCGTGAATCTTTGTGGCAACTTTGCTTTGCAGTTTTGGAAGGTTAATGACTCCATAATCATCAAGGAGAAGTCCTAGAAGAATCCTACAAGATTATGGCAAGATTACAATGGTTTGTAATTAATTAATTTGTGCACCAAGCAAAGGAAACCTCAAGCAACTAGGGAAGATTTGCAAGCATAGTTTGAGAAGGAAAGAAGGGTTGAACCTATACTATAAATAAAAAATTGAACACCCAACTCAGAAACACCACGATCCATTCTCTCTCTGCAATTCGTCCATAACTCCATTAGTTCTAAATTTCTACTTTTCTCATTAAAGCAAAGGTGGATGGCTGTCGTCTAGTTAGCAAGAATATTAAGTTTTCTAGTAAAAGGCTTCATATATAGCTAGAATAAAAAAATAAGAAGAAAGATGATCACCTTGTCAAATGTCTCTAGAAGGTTTAAACTTGCCATATAGAGTACTATTAGTGAGAATATAAAAAGAAGTAGAGGTTATGCAGGTTTTGATAAGATAAATTCAAGAGGGTCCGGATCATGGGACACATTATTTTACACTTCTTTTTAGCCATTAGATCTAATTAAGTTCAATGGTCTTGATTAATTTCTCTAATGATGTGGCAAATGACATGGAATTAATTTTTTTCTCAACCAAAAAATAAATAAATTTAAATTACAATAATTTTTTTTAAACATAAAATTAAAATTTCCAGAATACAATGAGAAGAACACAAGACTTATGTCCTTTCTTCTAAAAAAAAACAAACATAAGACTCATGTCCTTGAGAAAAGGAAAAAGAAGAACCAGTGCCAGGGAAGACAACAAATGCTGGGTTTGAATTTTTGGTGGATTATAAAAATTAGGGTTTTTGAATGAATGAATCAATTGATGAAGAGGGTGGTGTGTTAAATAAAGAATTGGATCGAACTTGAATTTCATGGTCTAATAATTGCAATATGGGGAAAATTAGTTAGCGTTCATGACTTCATGTGGGATAATGGTGGTGATCGAACCCAGAATATTTGCTGGATATGAATCACATGATCATGATATTGGCTGCTTGATCATTATGATAATTATATGAACTCTTAACAAAAAACATTGCTTTAGTGAATCTTGAAGGTGTGAATGAGGTGAATTGAGAGTTTATTCTGCTTCAATCTGAATGACATTGAAGTTCTCTTCATCATCTAAAGCTAGCTAGCGGTTTGGCTAGTTCAATCAAAGACTCCTCCATTCTACAAACCCAACTAAAGAAAGCAAGACACCACCACCACACCACTCGCACCCGCTGCCACATATAGTAAAGCATGATTGAATGGGAAGGACGAGAGAACTCCAGGAATCGAAACCCTAGACCAAACCCTTACTCAGCCAGAGAGAAAGGGACGTAAGTTTTTTTGAGTTCAATTTTTTAATTTAATTTTCTTTATTTTTTAGTTGACTATTTTTTTATTTTTTATTTTTTATATTTGATGTCATTTCCACATCATGATGGAAATTAATCAAGACCGTTGAACTTAATTAGATCTAATAGCTAAAAAGAAGTGTAAAAACTTGTGTAAAATAATGTGCCCCATGATCCGGACCCATTCAAGAAATATGAAAACCAAAAACCCGAAGACAAGCAAACAAATAATCTCAATTAAGAAAATCATAAGTTTTTTCAAGGTCTAATTTCAAAGCCAAACAACCTTGCTTACATTTATTTTTAGGGTCCTTGACCCAAAGCACCAAAATTGGCTAAAATTATGTCACTTACCCCAACAACAGATTTTTATTCCCTCTTACCCAATTTAAACTAAATTAACATTTTTTCCTTCAACTAAATTTAAAAACTACAATAACTGCCACTCTCTCTATCCAGCACGCTGAAGCTCTCGCTCTTCTCGCCAAAACTCTCTCTCCTTTTTCTCTTTCCTCTCGCCAAAACTTTCTCTCCTCTCTTGTCACGCCCCGAATTTAGAATAAAGAAATTGGAATCCGAAACGCAAAACTTAACCAGACCAAGAAAACACATAGAAAATGCTTCATTTAAATTAAGCGATAAAACAAATCGAGCTCACCAACATCAAATACGGACTTGTTCTTTAGAGTCACATATTAATGTACAAGAGTTTACAAATTAAACTGATCAACAATTCAATAAGTAAACACACTCACTACAGAGCGGGAGAATAAAACTAACGTATACTTTAACATCCAAGCTACAATAGCAACCAACCCTCAGCTTCGATGACTGTTACTCCGACCTGCACAATAACCCTAAACAGTGGAATAGTACACCGGGTTGAAACGACAAACTCGGTAAGCTTTTGCAAGCTTGTGTGATTAAACATAAATAACCACAAAACGTCTTTCCAACTCAAGAACAATAATCAACACAATGATTAATTCTAACAACAAATCATTTTCCTTTTCTTTTTAAGGAACACACATGTCACACCCGTGACAAATCAAATCATACTAAGTGAAAACTGGCAATTCCTGCATAGAATTTTAGTTCAGGAAATAGCCGAAAGTATAGAACTAAAACCATAATAATCCATACGTATAGTTTAGTTCAGGAGATTACACTTAAAATCGACAATTAGAATGAAGAGGACAATCAATAAAGAAGTCTAACACAACTCACACTAAAGTCGATGATCACCCATCAACTCCAAATAAATCTTTTCACAACATGACTCATTTTCAAAACTCGACATCCTTACCCCTTAAGGTAGCATACATCACAAAAGTGATAAAAATCATGTTATCACAACTCACCCATAATATGAAAATCAAGTCCCTCTTGGACAATAAAAGAAAGAACCCACCCGAACTCTCTTTTAAAAACATGTACTCATGAGTGCCATAACACAAAATTATCCCTCAAGCAGTACAACTGCAGACAGACTAGAGCTCTAACTGAATTGTAATCAATCACCCAGCCAAAGGCTTGGTATCCCGATTTACTTGCACTGAGGTTATCACTATAACCTTCGGACTTCAGGCCCTCTGGCCCTCAGAACAAAACATTTAAAGGAATCCCACTCGACCCTAAAATGTTACCCCATAACACGAGGTACTCTTTCAAAACAATATAAATCAACATTCTCAAGTATATTGTTCTCCCGCAAGGGGTAAATCCACAAAATGCCAACATGAATAAATTCATAAATCTTGTACTCACCACAACACCACACCATCAATTTATATATTTCACGTAAATATATATATACGTAGTCATTCACGCAGGAATGACCACTAATACCAACTATAGTTCATACGTAACCAAGAAATTCATTTTATACCTAAATTCTTTTTTTTACCTGTGAGCCGTAGCCCTATGAACTATAGTCGATCGAGTTCATATTATTTCAAACAAATCTTTATTTTTGAAAACGATTTACAATTATCAATCAATTCTGACAATTAAATAACTCAGTTCGTAAATGAACCACGTGAGACTTACTCACCTCTATCTCCAGCTGCGTCTTCTCTAATAGCCAAGATAAATTACCAGACGTACAATAAACCACCTAAAGCAAGTACAACCTCAATTCAGCACACAAATTAACAAAAACCATTTAATTTCGAAACTCCCGAAACACACTAAAAATCTGAAAGTGACGCCAATCGAGGTGAAACTTTATCCAAGACCACCCGAGGCCTTCGGAATAACTATACGATCAATATACCAAAGTTACAAGTCGATCGGACGGCTGAATCCTCATGGATAGAAAAACCGATAGAACCGAAAACCTAAAACTTTGAAAATTCATAACTTGTTCATACGATTTCCAAAAATTACAAACTATATATCGAAGTGATCGTATCGATGTGTAGATTAAAAAGAGGAACACAAACCTGTTCATGGGGTGGCCAAAAGTGGTCGGAAACCACCACCACAGTGGCGGTGCTACCCCCGGTCAAAGTGTTAATTTGACAAAACTTCCCAAACAAAAGATCTTCTTCTCAACAAGCACAGTAACATTTACAACTAGCACAAAGTCAGAATCAAAGCCATTTGGCCGGAATTTTCCTCTCAATGTTTGAAACCCGAGAACCCTACATTCCCAATCTTCAAAATTCGATCACCACGAGTTGAATCGTTGCAATTTACCTTGGGAGAAAGCTTCTACATTCCCTGGGCTCCAAAAGCCCCAAAGAATCACCTGCTATGGTGACCGGAATTAGAAGTTCCGATCTGGGCGATTTGCAGAACCGCCATCAAACTTCTCGGCCTTGCTGTGCTTTGCATGGGCCTACCCAAGCAGTGCACGGGCAGACCCACGCAATGAAACTTCCCAGACTTAGAGATGGGACTGAGGAGAAGAGAATGAAAGAAACAATTCTTTGATTGGTGGCAGGAGGAAGGAGAAATCAACCAGCAAAGTTGGTTGCTCGGAAACCCGATCAGGGGAGAGGAGAGAGAAAATATTTCCTTTTTCGGAAATTCTGATTTTCTGATATTTTTTTCAGATTTTTCCTATATATCCCAACATGAAAACTTTTTCCAATGGCCATAACTTCTTCATATGAACTCCGATTTTCGCGTTCCGCATATGCAAAAATTCTTATCGATGCTCTTTAAGATTTCCTTGAAAGAAGTTTTCACAGAATCCTAAAGTATAAAAACCTTCGCACCCCCCTTAAAACCATACTTTTAGAATAATTAATCGTCCGAAATACTTCCGCTCCATTCACGATCCTCGAAATCATACCAATGAACACTTTAATAATTCCCGAAGCATTTAGGAATTAATAATGAATTTTCGGGGCATTACATCTCTCTTTCTCCAGCACACCGGAACTCTCTCTCTCTCTCTCTCTCTCTCTCTCTCTCTCTCTCTGCATGCTGGACCTATCTTTCTCCGTCAAGATCTGGACCTCGTCGGTCCGTGATGATTGGCGACGATCATCCGATTAACGCACAAAGCAGCCTCGAGCTCAAAGTCTCCAAGATCGCCGTGTCCCAGCAGTTGGCCCGAATCCAGATCTCTCCCGAGTCGGCTTCTTTCTGTGCACCCAGGACTCATGGATCCATGTCTTTCAGCAGCTCGAGGAGGACGAGATCAGCTGCCCGCTCCATCGTGTTCTCCGAGACCGACGCCGATCAATACACGCTTCTCTTCACCAACTATCTCCAGCCACCATCTACAACTAGAAAGAAGGGAAAGAGGACATGGGTGCCAATATCATTTTTTTTAAGTAATGGGACAGAAGGAAAGAAAGAAAAAAGTTTTGAATGTCTATTGGGGGGCAATAGACGTCTATTAGAGGGCAATAGACGTTTTTAAATTGATATAATCTCTTCATTTTTTTCTTTAATCAAAGTCTTATTTGTCTAATTTTAGGAAGATTAGTTCTCATTCCGGCTATTGAAAGTTTCTATTGGGGGCAATAGACGTCTATTGGGGAGCAATAGAGGTTTATTGTTCCTCTATTGGGGGAATATACATCTATTTGGGGGCAATAAATGTCTATTAGGGGGCAATGGGGGGAAATACATGTCTATTGGGGAAATAAACTTTTCTGGAGACCTCTTTGGGGACCTCTGGCGAGGTTTTCATAAACGACTGGCAGGCGGCGACCGGTACTTGGCCTGAATTCTGCGAAGTTGAAGGAAATCCGACGGTCGGTGACGGGGCTTCGGCGAAGTCTCCTATGGTTTCTCTCTCTCTAAGTAACAAAGGGGTGAGGGTAAAATAGTCTCAAAAATAAACAAAAAAATTAATGGGGTATTAGGGAAGACTTCCTTAGAGTGTTTTGGGTAAGGGGGAGTTAAAAAAAAGGGTTAAATATTGTTTACTCCCTGAAATTTTACCTAAAAAACACTTCAGTCTCTGTCTTTCTAATTTCACACTTTTACTCCTTGTACTCTCAATTTTGGACCAATAGGTCCATTCCGTTACTCTCCGTCAAAAAATTTCGTTAAATCATTGCCATGGCAGACTTTTTTGGGTAAAATATCCATTCTACCCTCGTTTTCTTTTTATTTAATTTAATTAATTATTTATTTTATTTTTTTCAGAAAAGGATTTTTTTTTTTGGTCTCTTCATCTATTCGATTCCGCTTTCCTCAGATCTCTCTCTATCTTTTCCTGGTTCTCAAAAAAGGCAATATCATCTTCCCTTCTCCTTCTTCCAACCCAACACGACTAAGAAATTCCAATTCCTAAACCTCAATTTTCCCTCAAAATTAACCTAATGCAGCGAAGCCCAATTCATTTCAGAGATGAGGCTGTGAATTGGGATCAGTCAATTTGGTGGGGTTGAGTCGATTTGGTGGAGTTAGGTGAGCCTCAAACAATCAAACTCATCTCTCGATTCAAAACCAAGAAGCTTACCTTAAATTCCGAAACTTTATCAGTCCCTGACCTTGGCATACCTCTCTAGGAAGAGAAATGATTCTATCGCCACTCCTCCTTCGTCACCGTCAGAATCAGAGGAAGCGTCGGAGCTGCGGGAATCGATTTGATCGACAAAGGGGTTAAAGTTATGATGGCTGCATGATAGGAGCATTTTAATGCGACGTTTTAACTGCATTTCCCTACATTTTCTGCGCCATTTCCTTGAAAAATCCCTGTTTGGGAAAGTTTCCACTCTTTGATTGGGAAAGTTCCTTATTGTAGAAAGTTTCCATTTTTGTAGTATCCATTTCTCATTTTTGGCAAGTTTCCATTTTCAGTTTAGGAAGTTTCTATTTTTCACTTTTAGTAAGTTTCTATTTTTCATTTTTAGAAAGTTTCTATTTTTCGTTTTAGGAAAGTTTCTATTTTTAGTGATAGTTTCTATTTTCAGGACCTCCGAGCTAAAAAGTGGAAATGAACTCACGAATGGAAAGAGGAGCTTGCGAACGTCAAGACGAACAAAGATGAGACAAAAGGGCCACACAATTGAGCAGAAATGAAGAAATAAGCTTTCCTGTTCCAACCAGGAAACCTTGCGAAATGGAGGAAGGCTTCCCAAGCAAGTTTCCAACGCAACCATGAAAAAGAAATGGAAAAATGAAGTGTCTAGACATTGGAGGATGAAAAGGCTTGAAGTTGAAGCAACGAGGCCCAAGAACTTTATGGATTTGAGTTGGATTTTCGGCAAAATGGATCAAGGCCCATGAAAGCCCATGGAATTAGGGTTTGTGACGCAAAACCTAAACCCTAGGGATGCTTTGCCGTGAAAACCAAAGGGAGGACGAAAGATGCGTGAAAATCAAGAAGAAAATAAAAGATTACGCCAAGAGATTTTCTATGGTGGAGTTTATGGAAAGAAAAAGTGTGGACATCAAGAAAAGGACCAAAAGGCGTCTAGATTCATTCTTAGAAACCCTAAGGATGTTTTGGCTGAAATAAGAGAAGAAAATCAGAAATATATTCAAGGAATTTCGGCAAGAATATATTAGGGAATCATCTTGGAGTTTTGTGATTGGTTGGATGACACACTAGGGCACTTGGCAATTTCTCATTGGTGGAAGCTATGTAGAATTATTAATTTAATTCCTTGGAAAATAAACAGAAAATCACGGCTTGGAGGCCAAGCTTTGCCGTCGCCTATATATATCCTACACCCTAGACATCTCACATCACCCTTTTAATTCCGAAATTACTTCAAAAAGCTCTCTCCATTCTCTAGTTCATCTTCTGCGTTTTCAAGCAAGGAGGAAGAAGCAGGAAGATTGAAGCTTGCTTTCAAGTTTCTTTAGTTCATCATTCGAGTTCTTCATAACCATCTCCATTCACGGTGTAATTCAACCTTCTTTCTTGTAATCACTTTTGATTCTCCTTGTTTGATTTCGTTACAAGTTGTTCTAGTTAACATTGATGTTTGAACAAGGTTTAAATCTGAAATTTTATGATTGAATAAAGAATTTCGAGCCTTATGTTGTGATTCCAACGTTGCTTATGTGTGATTGTTCGATTGAATTTGCTTAATTGATATCTCTTGTATGTTAATCTTAATTGGTTCGAAATTTTTAGGATTTATGTATGAGTGGTGCTAGATTTAAGAACATGATTCAACTTTTTGTGTTATGAACTTAAATCAAAAGTAGTCAAAGTTTTGGACAAAAATCGAATTCAATTGAAAAGGATTGCAATTAGGTGAACTTATTCATACTAAGTTGCACACTTGAGTTGATAGCCTTTCTACGTGTTTCATGCGTTAAACATGTCATGATTGACTAGCTTTCTTGGGCTTGATTACATGTTTGATAAGATTAATCTTTGTGCTTTCACTTAAGTTAATTAGCAATGAAAAGTAAAATATGGGAAATCGTTTGCTTTCTAACGTTTCACATGATCAACTCCTTTCACATGACTTGGAAGAACAATGTAGGGTTAATTCGAATTCAATTATAAACTTAGTTTTGATCTTTGTTTCTTACATTTCATTCTTGTATTTGTGTTTTTGTTTATACTTAGTTTTTATTCTTTCTTTTAATTTTCGAAAACAAAACCTAAAACCCCCTAAAATCATAAATGGTGTTTATACGTGTGTATATTATACTTTGTTTTTATTTTAATTGTTTAAATTGTCTTACATTGACAGGTGTACCCTCAATCCCCGGAATAGAACAATCCCTACTTGACAGGACCCGACCCAGGAATCACCCCAATTACCTGGATACGAGCCTGCGGGGCCCACGTTAAGCGAAATCCTACCGAAAATTCGGCAGAACCTCCCCTAAATATGGGCTACCCAAAATTTCACAAACCTGGACATGATTACAACTATATCTTCTTCTCAACCTACAATATCCAATTTACAATCCAAGCACATATATTACATCCGGAAAGTTCAAATCCCAACATAATTCTCCGTAAGCAACAACAAACCAAACAACAACATCCATCAAACTTAAAAGAAAAGGTTTATCAGAGCAACACTAAACTAAGCCGATATCATACAAGGTAGGTTAAGTAATAACCTACGGACAAAAACGGAAGCGCTGATTTCCAAGTCCTTGAGCCTGGACGCAATCTCTGCTAATCTGAAATCTGGGCATTTGAAAACGAAGGGTCCAGGGGAAAACATATAAAATCCATTAGAGTGAGTGGACAAAACCGAAACGAGAATCAAAACAATTTATGGTATGCTTCCCCATTTCTCTTTTTAACAAACCATCATGCAGCTAAACCCTATGAAGTTCCAACTCAATCCTTTTCAAAGAAACTCATTTGATGACTAGGAAGGACTGCTTCCTAGGCATCTCATGCCATCGGGGAGGGATTGCCACCCGATGACGCATCGGAAGGGACTGCCAACCGGAGTAGGAGGCGGTGATTAGTTGAGACTGCCAACTAGTCACAAGTAGTAGACGGGACTGCCGACTAACTACTTCAAGTCATTTGGAAGGGACTGCCAACCAGATGACGCGTCGGATGGGACTGCCAACCGAGCTGTAGTCTGGACGGGACTGCCGACCAGACTATTACCTAGAAGGGACTGCCAACTAGGTAAGGTACGCATGCGCCAAAACTGGCCTCCTTGTCAACTGTTTCATTTTTAATCCTTTTCTTTCCATAAAATCACATTTCAAAACTTAATACCATGCTGCATGAATTATTTAAATAAAAATAAAGGTCCACTCACTAGTGAGTCCCGCAGCTAACCCTGCTGCCTGCCTGTATCATCCTTGCTCGAGGGCTCAGTACGTCCTGTCATAATAGAATAGGATATAATTACCCATATAATGAAATACTCTCAAAAACAACCCATTCCCCTCGGAATAAGCATCCGTTAATCACAAATTGTCATAAAACTCCCTCACTTAAACTTGGGATTAAATTCTATAATTCCTTACAATCTCAATGCCCTCTAATTCAAACTACTCAACCGATTTTTAATTAGATTTTCTCAATCGTTCAAAGACTTCACTTAATCTAAACCTTCACAAGAACCGTTCGATAACTTAATCAATTTAATCTCGCTTCCTTCATCACAAATTACCACCAATTATAATATAAATCCTTTCCAAAAATTCCCACATTCATTCTTAATTTTTCTCCTTTTCAAGTTCACAATTTCAACTCCAACAATCTCAAATTCTCTCTACTTCCTAACAACAATTCATAATAGCCCTTTTTCCAAGAGTTTTCACCCAACACTACAAACATGACAAAACCATCAACCATGTTCAACATCACAAACCAAAGAAAACTCAATATCCAACAAACCTCAAGTTTAACATAAACTCAAAGATTAAATTCAATTCCAATCAACCTATTTAATCCAAAATCAACTCCATAACACACACAACCATTTCTAAACCTGCAACAGTCGACAATTTCCAACAAAAACAACCCTCACAAACAGTTAACTAGCTTAAAAAACAATTCAACAATCTTCAACCCTGCAACAATAGCTGAAACTAGGCAGAAAGGGTCGAAAATTCAACCCAAATCGGAAAATAAAACCCGACCACCACTGTTCATCAACCCTACCACCTCCTCCGGCCAAAACAAGCTACAAGGAGGTTGATAAAGTGTTCCATCCTTCCCAGCGACCCAAAGGCACAAGGATTTCCGGCCGGAGACCGCCGGAAATCGGAAACCCAACCGGAATTATCAAACCCGACGGCACCCCTCCCCCAAAATCAAACAAATCCAGGCTACCCAGTAAAAAGCACTTACCTGAGATGACAGAGGATGAGGAGAGGAGGCTGTGGTGGCCGGAGACGAGCCCAACGACGTCCGGAGGTGGGGAATCGGCCGGAATTTTGGTTCCGGGTGCGCAGAGACGGAAAGAAGAGAAAGCAAAAATAGGGGGGGTCGATATCGAGTTCTCCCGATCTCTCTCTCTCTCTCTCCTTTTTAATAATCCTATTTCCCTTTTCTTTAAACAAAACCAATAATTTTAAAGGAAAATACCTTAAACACTTAAATCACAACTTCCCCATAAAAACTCCCATCGAAACAAACTTCGTGTCCACGAACTCGATTTTTCGTATTCTACGACAATCTCAAATAAATTTCCTAATATACCGGACTAAAGAAAAAGTCACTCCTCGGTCAACCACGGTAAAAAGTAACTAGTAGGTACGGGGCATTACACTACTTGCTTATACTACTAATGATATTTATAGGGTTAAATTATATGCTTGCTTTTAGCGTATCAATTTTTGGCGCCGTTGCCGGGGATTGAAAAATCACTTGTTGAAGTGTGAATAATTGTAGGATATATTGTTGTTTTCGTAAATATTATATATTTGTTCATATTGTGTTCGAAAATTTGTTAGTTAAATACTTAGGTTGTTATTTATATTATTGAATACGAGTTTTATTGTGAGTTGTAAATTAAAGAGGAATAGGTGAAGTCGTGTTTATTAATATTGACCTAAACCCCTTATTGGTACCTAGTTCAGGTCCCTTAAGGTTGAGGGCGGTCTTTATTAACATTCATTGAACTGTCTTCACACCTAGGACCTTTTTCATCTAAGTAAGTATAGCCTATGTGGGATGGTGTCTAGGAAGGGGACAACGTTCATGACGGGTTTTGGATCCAGAAGTGCTTACAAATGGGCCTAAACCACATTGTGGGAGTAGCTCATGCCAAAATGGATTATACCTCTTGTGTTCGCCCTCCCCTACCTGGCCATTTCAGTAAGGTTGCCCAAAGGATGTAGGAGGGACTTTGTGTCTAGACGACTATACTTGGGCCGCACGTCCACTTGATTTACCACTTGGAATTTAATTCGAAATCAATAATATTTATAACAAAAGAAAATGTTGTGATGCACTAAGGTATATTGGATTAAACATAGTCTTGAAAATGGTAGTTGTTTCAGTCCCATTTCACATCGAGACTCCCTGTTCCCGTACCTAAATGTTAAAATAATTGTAAATAAAAGAAACGAAAAGAAAAGATAGAATTGTACATGATTTTCGTAAATAATGCATAATGGTTTATGGGAGTATGAATTTTATTATAAGTTTTTGACCATAATGGAATAGGTGAAGGACTTTGTCTTTAACATTAGTCTTGCACCCTTCTCTTTCATGTGGCGCACCTTAGTAGCATAGGGTGATTGGATACGAGAAGTGCTAGCAAAGGGTCTCGTCCCCTGCTAAACAAGTGAGCTGAGCTCCGCCAAAATCGTCCCTCTGCTACCTGGCTCTGTGTGAAAAGAGTTACCAAAAGATTGAGGAGGGCGACCAGTATTAAGGATCGAGCCCTTGGGCCGCACGTCTAAACTTTGGTTAAGGGCTTATAATGGGATTCAAGCTTTTATTAACTATGTTACACCCTAATTAAAATTTGGACAAATGTGTGACGTTTTATTTTGTGGAAATTTTGTATATTTTACTTCTCTTTATACTTGTAAATCCGTGAATAGTAAATCATGAATAGTAACGTTTATGTATAAATCATTAACTTGTATTTACTTCACTATGCAATTTACTAACTTCTTTAATTTTTAATGATATACAGGATTCCATGAATGACCGAGTCTTCTAAACTCCCTACTAAAAAAGAAATTGAAGAGAGACTCGCTCGTTTGAAGAATCCTCCACAACTTGAGTACAGGAAACCCTCTTCTCTGACATTTAAGGAATATACATTTAACGATCAAGGGAAGAAGCTATTTCCTTTTGAGGGGTCTGCATCACCTAGTGTTTCTTCTAACTCACCTTCACCTCAGACTACACCTCCTTGTTCACCACCCCCTGAGAAAGAAGAAAACGTTAAGATGGCCTCTATTAGAGAACTCTCTTCATCTGTGGTTCAAGGAGGACTTCCCACAAGTATTGTATACCCTGCCCCTGCTGCAGGGAAGACTGCAGACTTTGAGTTGAAGAGTGGATTGCTTCACAGACTTCCAACGTTCCATGGCCTTAATATGGAAGACGCTAATAAGCATCTCAGAGAGTTTCAGTCAGTGTGTATCAACATGTTACCACAAGGAGCAGATGAGAACATCCTTAAGATGAAGGTATTTCCCTTTTCCTTAGCTGACCGTGCCAAAGATTGGCTCTATGAGCTTCCTTCTGGACGAATCACCTCTTGGCAAACTATGATGAAGGCCTTCCTAGAGAAATACTTCCCAGCTTCAAAGATCATTACACTCAGGAAGAAGATAAGTGGAATTAAGCAAGCTCAAGATGAATCTTATTTCGCTTATTATAAGAGGTTCCAATCCTTGATTGCCCAATGTCCTCAACATCAGATGAAGGAAGAAACCTTGCTCACTTGCTTCTATGAAGGTCTCCTACCCTTGGAACGTGACATGTTAGATGCTGTAGCTGGGGGAGCCTTTGTGGATAAGTCACCTACTGAAGGGCGAGCTATGATTGAAAATAGAGCAAAGAATGCCCAACAGTATGAGGGTGTAGGTCTCACAACTCGAAGGGTGAATGAAATAGGTACCAATTCGGTTATTGAGGAGAGATTGAACAAACTCACCCTTCTCATAGACCAAGTTGTAAATGCCAAGGGACCAAAGCAAGCTTGTGGAGTATGCTCTATGCAAGGGCACGTGACTGACTAATGCCCCCAACTCAAGGAAAATGGAGGATGGGAATCTGTCAATGCCATAGGAGGATACCAAGGGAACCAAGAGGGTCCCCCACGTCCAAGATATGACCCTTATTCGAATACCTATAACCCTAGATGGAGGGACCACCCCAACTTCAAATGGACAAACAATGAGAACACTCAGAATCCCCTTAGAGGTAATTTTCAACGTCCTCAAGCACCACCATCTCAAGGGCCACACTTTCAAGGACCACCCTTTCAAAGGCCTTATATGGAGAATCATCATGCCTCAGGGAATTCGAACTATGATCAGATTATTGAGGCACTCACCAATTCCACTCAAGCCTTGGTTCAAGGACAATAGAACCATACCAAGGACATTGCAGACCTCAAGAAGCAAATGGGACAAGTGGTGGACTTCATGACCAAGTTTCATGAGAATGGCAAGCTTCCGAGCAATACAATTCCAAACCCAAAGGGAGGCTTTGAAGGCTCCACCAACTGAGGACACAAGGAGGTACAAGTCTAGGCTGAAAGACTATAAACATTAAGCGCTGCTTGGGAGGCAACCCAATTCAGAAGTAGCTGTGGAGGAGTCTACACACGCAGATTTGATCTCTCCTTCCCTACTTCTCTTCCTTTTCATGTTTTCTTTTTGATTTTGGTCTCTATTTTCGTAAATGTCTACCCTATATGCTTAAGTGTTTCATTGCATGCTTATAATTGATTACATTGAGGACAATGCAATATTTAAGTGTGGGGGAAGGGATTTATACTTTTGTCTTGAGTCATATATTGAAAAATACAAAAAAATTGAAAAATGTCAAAAATTTAAAAATTTTCGTTGCTTTTGTTTTTGTTTTGAGTCTTAGGATGCCCTTTCAACTGTCTAGGATGATTCTATATCTCTGAAATTATGGTTAAAAGAGGATCACACAATTAAGATGATTTTAAAATGGTATTCTTTGGTTAATTGAGATATATGAAAAATATGTGCCTTGTGGATATGGATTTCGTGACTTTGGTACAGAATATGAGCATGTTAGGATGAGTTTTGATTCATAAAAATCCATGTGAGATAATTGAGCCCATGTCCCTTTTTCTTGGAGTGAAATGAAAAATATACTCTTATGTTCTTGGCGATGTTTTGATGATCTCATTATTCTTTCATCTTGATTGACTACTTGCCATAGATTAAGTTTGATGGACTAGAGAATGCTAGAATTCGCTCTTGTGCTTGTTGAGACGTTTTATCAATACATGGCCCTGATTCTGGAAAGGATAGAGGCACCCTAGGAATTACCACCATAGCCATATAAACCTGTGTCCCTAATTGTGCCCGTCGTGAGACTCCCCTAGATAAACCCCTTTGAGCCTACGTTAAGCCTTTTCTTTCATCACCCTCAAAATCTTTAACCTAAGCCTTAGTATAGCTATAACCCTACCCTTTGTTCTAAGAACTTAGTAGAGCTAAATTGAGACTTTACTTGAAGATTTTTGGCGTCATTAATGAAGGATAAGAAGAGGTGATTGTTCAAGTGTGAGGGTAGACTTGTCCATGAAAGAAAAATGTATGAAAAAGCTGTGGAAAAAGAAAAAGAAAATTGAAAATATGTGTACAGCTAGAAAATAAAAAGAAAGAAAAAGAAAGAAATGTCAATGGATTTTAGTCCCCCATACTTGGTGAGTTTGGAGTTTACTTTGAATTGAAGGCCCATTACAGAAAAATTTGGCCTTTGTCCAACTCACTACTCACTAGAGATCAAAGGAAGTTTAGAATGAAGTTTGGGCCCAACATGAAGACATTAGGCCCCTTTCTAACGCCCCATGGGATAGTGACCTTTTTGCATACTTGGTGGATTTCTAGAAGTCTCTCTACATTTACATAAGCTCTGCTAGGTTTTTAGGACACTTTGTTAAATTCGTTACCCTTCGTTTCTCTAAACCTTGAGCCATGGCCCCATTACAACCTTTAATAAGACCTTCTTGATCCTTAAGATGGGACAACCCTTGATGTGGAGATGAGTTACAAGAGTTGAACCTATGGCTTGGGTCCATCTGCGCAAGTAGTTGGTATCTTTCATGAGATCTTTAACAGAAAAATATACATGTGCTTTCGTTTCTTGCATTATGTGATATACTTGCTATATTTCACATATACTTGAGTGTATAAGCTTTTAAGCATTGCCATGATCTGAGAGAAGAAAGAGTGGATATACCTTGTGAGGAATTGAATCAAACTTGTTTGAAGCATGCTTAATAGAAACCATCACCATTGTTCCAACCAAGTCCTACTTTTGTATATGTGAATTATGTGTTTTAATTAACTCTCGAATGCCTAAACATTAATTCTTGGTGAAGTGCTAATCTTGGTGTTGTGAAAGTAAGAGATTGCTGAGACAAAAAGTTAAAGGGCAATAGAGTCTTTATGTGTAGAGCCTTTAATTTTCGTTGAGTCGTAGTCGTGTCTGTGTTGTGATTTTGCTAAGGGACTAGCAAAAGCTAAGTGTGGGGGAATTTGATAGGAGCATTTTAATGCGACGTTTTAACTGCATTTCCTTACATTTTCTGCGCCATTTCCTTGAAAAATCCCTGTTTTGGGAAAGTTCCTTATTGTAGAAAGTTTCCATTTTTGTAGTTTTCATTTCTCATTTCTGTCAAGTTTCCATTTTCAGTTTAGGAAAGTTTCTATTTTTCATTTTTAGTAAGTTTCTATTTTTCATTTTTAGAAATTTCTATTTTCAGTATAGTTTCTATTTTCAGGACCTCCGAGCTAAAAAGTGGAAATGAACGCACTAATGGAAAGAGGAGCTTGCGAACCTCAAGACGAACAAAGATGAGACAAAAAGGGCCACACAATTGAGCATAAATGAAGAAATAAGCTTTCCTGTTCCAACCAGGAAATCTTGCGAAATGGAGGAAGGCTTCCCAAGCAAGTTTCCAACGCAACCATGAAAAAGAAATGGAAAAAGAAAGTTTCTAGACGTTGGAGGATGAAAAGGCTTGAAGTTGAAGCAACGAGGCCCAAGAACTTTATGGATTTGAGTTGGATTTTCGGCAAAATGGATCAAGGCCCATGAAAGCCCATGGAATTAGCGTTTGTGACGCAAAACCTAAACCCTAGGGATGCTTTGCCGTGAAAACCAAAGGGAGGAAGAAAGATGGCGTGAAAATCAAGAAGAAAATAAAAGATTACGCCAAGAGATTTTCTATGGTGGAGTTTATGGAAAGAAAAAGTGTGGACATCAAGAAAAGGACCAAAAGGCGTCTAGATTCATTCCTAGAAACCCTAAGGATGTTTTGGCTGAAATAAGAAAAGAAAATCATAAATATATTCAAGGAATTTCGGCAAGAATATATTAGGGAATCATCTTGGAGTTTTGTGATTGGTTGGATGACACACTAGGGCTTACTTGGCAATTTCCCATTGGTGGAAGCTATGTGGAATTATTAATTTAATTCCTTGGAAAATAAACAGAAAATCATGGCTTGGAGGCCAAGCTTTGCCGTCCCCTATATATATCCTACACCCTAGACATCTCACATCACCCTTTTAATTCCGAAATTACTTCAAAAAGCTCTCTCCATTCTCTAGTTCATCTTCTGCATTTTCAAGCAAGGAGGAAGAAGCATGAAGAAGCCGTGTGCATCTCCACCATTCCACCTTGAAGCCGTGAAGATTGAAGCTTGCTTTCAAGTTTCTTTAGTTCATCATTTGAGTTCTTCATCACCATCTCCCACGGTGTAATTCAACCTTCTTTCTTGTAATCACTTTTGATTCTCCTTGTTTGATTTCGTTACAAGTTGTTCTAGTTAACATTGATGTTTGAACAAGGTTTAAATCTGAAATTTTATGATTGAATAGAGAATTTCGATTCTTATGTTGTGACTCCAACATTGCTTATGTATGATTGTTCGATTGAATTTGCTTAATTGATATCTCTTGTATATTAATCTTAATTGGTTCAAAACTTTTAGGATTTATGTATGAGTGGTGCTAGATTTAAGAATATGATTCAACTTTTTGTGTTATGAACTTAAATCAAAAGTAGTAAAGGTTTTGGGCAAAAATCGAATTCAATTGAAAAGGATTGCAATTAGGTGAACTTATTCATACTAAGTTGCACACTTGCGTTGATAGCCTTTCTATGTGTTTCATGCGTTAAACATGTCATGATTGACTAGCTTTCTAGGGCTTGATTACATGTTTGATAGGATTAATCTTTGTGCTTTCACTTAGGTTAATTAGCAATGAAAAGTAAAATATGGGAAATCGTTTGCTTTCTAACGTTTCACATGATCAACTCCTTTCACATGACTTGGAAGAACAATGTAGGGTTAATTCGAATTCAATTATAAACTTAGTTTTGATCTTTGTTTCTTACATTTCATTCTTGTATTTGTGTTTTTGTTTATACTTAGTTTTTATTCTTTCTTTTAATTTTCGAAAACAAAACCTAAAACTCCCTAAAATCGTAAATGGTGTTTATATGTGTGAATATTATACTTTGTTTTTATTTTAATTGTTTAAATTGTCTTACATTGACAGGTGTACCCTCAATCCCCGGAATAGAACGATCCCTACTTGCTTATACTACTAATGATATTTATAGGGTTAAATTATATGCTTGCTTTTAGCGTATCAGTGCACCAGCAGGTGAGTAGGGGGGCGGGTCGAGTTGGTTTGGTGGCTCTGGGTCGCTAGGTAGGTGAGGAGTCTCGACTTTAAGGCGTCAACGACCGAGACGATGGCTTTGCCGCCGAAGCCGTGGGCAATTTGGATATGGGCTTGGAAATGTAGAGCAACTTGAAGTTAAGATCCCGGCAATGGAGGAGTAGGAGTGGAGAAGGGGACTGTGGTGATTGAGTAGAGGAGAGAAGGGTTTTGGTAAGAGATTCTGGCGCAGCAACATGGTGACAAGTGATGGGGGAAGAGAGAGAGGAAGAAGAGAAGGAAGAGGGTAAAATCAGAAAGCTCTGATGTCGACCCTTAAAAAAAAAGAATAAATGGAAAAAAGCAAAAACAAAAAAGAGAGAGAAAATAAATAATTGTTATAAATATAATAAATATGTGGATTGTCCACGTAAATTCTCATATTTCATTTCCTTATGATGTAAACTTAACTCCTATATAAAGGAGTCTATGAGAATGAATAAGATACACACTTCTACCTCCTCCTATATTCTGTTTCTCTATTCTATATTCTCTATTTCCTACAAACGTAAGTTTCTAGTTTATAACACGTTATCAGCATGAATTTGCTCTAATTTTTCTTCTTCCTTGAACTCCATGATGATCTACAAGTCTTATGTTGCAACATAGTTGCTTATACCAAGGCAAATGATCTATGAGTTCCCCTTTTCCTATAGATGAATATCAATTTTTTTTATGCTTTCATATAATTGTTGACAATTTATATTTTCTATATGATAATGAGAACTACATGTTCCATTGCTTAAGACTCGAGTCCTCTGACCGAGTAGTCTTAGAACCTATGGTTCTATAGACATCACACGAATGTTTTTCTCGTGTGTTCCCTTTGGGATCCATTGTTCATATTTATGAACATTTTGAAACTCTGTTTCATACATGATTTTTATATCATTGTTCATAGAACATACAGTTCTAATATTATGGATCCTGATATATCTCGTCTTTTCTCTATGTAGGAAGATGACGCATCTGACAAAATTGGAATTTGATCCTCTTGAAATTTCTGGCAAGAACTATTTGAGCTGGGTTCTTGATGCTGAAATTCACCTTATGGCCAACAACCTTAGAGATACCATTAAAGTTGGTAATAAGTCATCTGTGCAAGATCGAGCCAAGGCTATGATTTTCTTGCGTCATCATCTTGACAAGAGCCTAAAAGATGAGTACCTTACGGTGAAAGACCCGCTTGAGCTTTGGGAAGCATTGGCTGATCGATTTGCTCATCAAAAAACCATTGTTCTACCTAGAGCACGGTATGAATGGACGCACTTGCGCCTTCAAGACTTCAACTCTGTCATTGATTTCAATTCTGCCATGCATCGGATTACCTCCCAACTAAAATTATGTGGAGAACCTGTCAGTGAAGACAACAAGCTCGAAAAGACTTTTTCGACTTTTCATGCCACAAACATGGTTCTGCAACAACAGTATCGAGAGCGAGGATTCAAAAAATATGCAGACCTCATCTCATGTCTTTTAGTGGCGGAGCAAAATAATGAGCACCTAATGAAAAATCATCAGTCTCGCCCTACCGGGTCTCAACCCATACCTGAGGTGAATGCTATTTTCACTGGTGGTCATGCCAATAGACATGGCAACAAGCATGGCAATAATAGTGCTCGTGTTAAGGGATGTGATCGTCAAAGCCCTAATGATCAAGGCCGTGGAAGCATTAACCAACGATTGGGTCCAAAGAAAAATGCCAAAATCCACAAAGGCAAGGGTCAGATGAACAAAGTCCCCAAGAACAATGAAAGCTTTTGCACCAGATGTGGTTGCAATGGCCATTTTTGGAAAACTTGTCGCATGCCAGATCATTTAGTGGCGCTTTACCAAGCCTCTATCAAAGGCAACAAAGCTGAAATTAACTATATCGATCAGTCAGATCCTTGGGATTCATCTGAGCCATTGGATACCACTCCACTCGACGTCTCTGATTTTTTTGTGGACAATGGACAACATATCGATGACATGATCAGCGGCGGTGTTCTTGGCACCGATTAATTTGAAGCCTATGTTTAGGCATTTTATCTATCTATCTTTGTTTTGTTTTGTCATTTTTATTTGTTTTTCCTTATCTAGTTTTTCATGGTTGTATTTTCTGATTTGAAATTTAATAAAGGACGTTTTTTAAGCGTCTATATTTATGTTCAATTATGTAATTATCTTTAATTACGTTTTTCACTATGAATTATGTTGACCATGGATTACGTTTTCATCATGAATCATGTTTTTTTTTACGTTTCAATTTGAATTATGCTCATCAAGGTTCATTACATTAATTGTCTTTATTATAATTCATTTGTTGTGATTATTTTGGCTAGACATAAGTTTTTCGTCATAACATGCTTATGATACATTATAGCCACACCATATTATTTCGTTTTTTTTTTATCTTAAAAAAAAAACCAATTGTTTCCCGTTGCTGGGACTTGAACCCAGACTTTTTGAATGAGAGCCAAATATCCTAACCAATTAGACTACAACAAATTGATGGTTATTTTGTTATAATGTTATTTTTAATGCTTGTATCATTTATTGTCTCAGCAAACTATTTATATTCTCCTATTATGTTAATCATTTTTTGCTACATGCATATTTTTGCTCTAAGCAGTTTTATTTATTTATTTATTTTCTCTTCTGAAGGCAATGACTATAATTCATGGATGCCCTCAGCTCCAAAACGATGGAGATCATATTTGTCTTGCTGATAGTGCTACTACGCACACGATTCTTCGAGATCGAACATTTTTCTCCACTTTGGTCCTTACTAAAGCTAATGTGACCACAATATCTGGATCCACAGACCTGGTTGAAGGCTCTGGTAGAGCCCATATTAAACTACCGAATGGCACTATATTGTCCATTCAAGAGGCTTTGTTCTCTTCCAGATCCAAAAGGAATCTGCTCAGTTTTAAGGATATCCGTTTAAATGGATACCATATTGAGACCACAAATGATCAAAATGTGGAATATCTTTGCATTATTTCCAATAATGACAACCAAAGGCGCATATTGGAAAAATTGGTTGCCCTATCATCTGGGTTGTATTATACAATCATTACCCCAATTGAGGCATACCATGTAATGAACCAACAATCCAAAGATCACCATGCATTTGTGCTTTGGCATGACCGTTTGGGTCACCCCGGATCTACCATGATGCGGAGAATAATTACAAATTCCAATGGTCCGTTGTTGACTAAGCATGTTACTTTGCCAAGCAACCCTTGCAAAGCCTGCTCGCAAGGAAAATTGGTCATCAGACTATCTTATGCCAAGATTGATAGCGAATCCCCATTTTTTTTTGCAAAGAATTCAAGGGGACATTTGTGGACCTATCCAACCTCCTTGTGGACCATTTCGATATTTTATGGTCATGATTGATGCATCTACAAGATGGTCTCATGTTTGCCTTCTATCCACTCGTAATATGGCATTTGCCAAACTCCTTGCTCAAATAATTAAATTACGAGCACAATTCCCGGACTACTCCATTAAGTCCATTCGATTAGATAATGCTGGTGAATTTACATCTCAAACTTTTGATGACTACTGCATGTTGTTAGTATAGGAACTTGTATGTTGGCATTCCCTTTATACAAAACTAGAGAGTTCTAGCTTAAGAGTGTGTTTGAGAAGAATGATCTTAATAATTGGAATTAAAGTTCAAGGTGTGAAACGCATGACAAGATCCTACTGACTCGTATGGAAGTTTTCAGGTAAGATTCATTCATTACATTGTGCATGATTGAGTTCCAGGATTGTTAACTACGTTTCAATCCTGAGGTCGTCCGTTTAGTATTCTCTCTGTGTACATTGTATATGTGTCATGTGTTTAAGGAAAGTCATCAAGTTTTTATTTCAGTCTTTAAGTCACTGATTTGGTCGTAAAGCTTGTATATGTTTTATCTAGGATAAAAATCGTTTTGTTATCTTTTAGGGGATTAGTTTCCTATTAGATATCAATCTACTTTAATTAGTTTTTATCATACCCTAATGGTTTTAGGGGGAGTCGGCTCTCATTGCATATATAGGTTTTGCATTAGGTTTCATGTGGGCAGCCTTGTACGATAGAAAAGTTCTTTTGCTTCATAAGGCAAAGCTGTGTTTTGATCATTAATTCATTTGTTCCATGTCTAAGTGAATTAGTGAGTCAAGAATTCATTCATACATCATCCATATCATTCGTATGTCTTGGAAGTCCTACGAGTTCAGTTAGGAGACAAGCATATTCAAGAATTCAAGATTGACGAGTTGATACGTGTGAAGTGCATCTAGAGGCAGTGAGCAAATTGGTGTGAAGTAGTTCAACCGGCTTGAATGAGTTTAGCTAGAGGTAACCGCGTCCAGAGTTATCCGAGAGGTTGTAAGTCTACTTTGTAATTTGACTACTATCTTATAGTGTGTGCTTGAGCACTTGGCCTTCAAGAGTTAAGGCCACGCAGTTGTTTACCTCACGTTGAGGATTTTTACTGGAAACATCTTCTGTGTTTTTTGGTTTTTATATGTGTGTTTGCTTGATATGTTGATTTCTGCTTGTTCTATTTTTCATTGTCTTGGGATAGCAGTCTTATTACAATCCTTGAGATCAGTTTAGGTTTTGTGCGTACATCCTAGCGTGTTGCCTATTCACCCCCCCTCTAGGCCATCCTAGTACTTTCACATGTCTATGGGAATTGACATTGAACATCCTGTTCCTCATGTTCATACTCAAAATGGTTTGGCAGAATCTTTTATTAAGCGCCTTCAAATAATAGCGCGTACCCTATTAATGAAAACTAAGTTGCCAATTTCTGCTTGGGGACATGCTATTTCTCATGTGGCAACACTAATTCGGTTGAGGCCCACAGCCAACAATCAATATTCCCCATTACAACTTGTCCTTGGGAGGCAGCCCAATATCTCCCATCTTCGAATTTTTGGTTGTGCTGTTTATGTGCCTATTACACCGCCACAACGTACTAAAATGGGCCCTCAACGTCATTTGGGAATCTATATTGGTTTTGATTCACCATCTATTATTCGATATCTAGAACCCCTGATGGGTGATATATTTACTGCACGTTTTGCAGATTGTCACTTTGATGAGACGGTATTCCCACCGTTAGGGGGAGATAAGATTGTTCCTTTTGAACGTCGTGAATTATCGTGGACTGTACCTACTTTATCTCATCTTGATCCTTGTACCAAACAATGTGATAATGAAGTACGAAGGATTCTTCATTTACAAAATATTGCTGACACAATGCCTGATGCATTCACTAATACAGCAAAAGTGACAAGATCACATATTCCAGCTGCGAATGCGCCTGTAAGAATTGATGTCCCAATTGGACAAAATAATGTGGCCGCTAATGAGCCATCTGTTGCACGCTTGAAGCGAGGCAGACCTATAGGTTCAAAAGATTCAGTTCCTAGAAAAAGGAAATCGATGGCACTTATGAATCATAATGAAATCGCTCCCGGGCAAACTTTTGGGCAAGATATCAATGTCCGACCAACAACTCATGATTCTGAAATTACAGAAGAGGACAATGTTTTTGGTGACACACAAGTCTCAACTGAGGCTCAGGTACCTGAAAATAAGGAAATTTCCGTAAACTATGTGTACACCAATGAGTTGTGGGATCGTAGAGATATGATCATTGATAATATATTTTCATTCGCAGTAGCTACTGAAATAATAAAAGGCGATGATACTGAACCTCGGTCTGTCAATGAATGTAGACAGAGACATGATTGGCTCAAATGGAAAGATGCAATCCAAGTAGAATTAAATTCTCTAGGCAAGCGCTGTGTTTTCGGACCTGTTGTCCAAACACCACCCAATGTAAAACCAGTTGGTTACAAATGGGTGTTTGTGAGAAAGCGCAATGAGAATAATGAGATTGCAAGATATAAGGCGCGACTTGTGGCACAAGGTTTTTCACAAAGACCTGGAATTGATTATGATGAAACATATTCCCCCGTAATGGATGCCATTACGTTCCGCTATCTAATAAGTTTGGTGGTTTCAGAAAAACTTGATATGCGACTTATGGACGTTGTTACTACATACTATACGGGGAATTAGATACTGATATTTTCATGAAAGTCCCAGAAGGTTTTATGTTGCCTAAAGCAACCACAAAACCGCATAACATGTACTCAATCAAATTTAGACGATCATTATATGGACTTAAACAATCTGGACGAATGTGGTATAATCGTCTTAGTCAGTATCTGCTCAAGGAAGGATTCATCAATGATCCTATATGTCCTTGTGTTTTCATTAAGAAATCAATTTCTGGTTTTGCAATAATCGCAGTCTATGTCGATGACATGAATTTAATTGGAAGCTTTGAAGAGCTTGAAAAGACTACTGAATATTTGAAACGTGAATTTGAAATGAAAGACCTTGGTAAAACTAAGTATTGTCTCGGTTTGCAAATCGAGCATTTAGCTAGTGGAATTCTTGTCCATCAATCAACTTATACTGAAAAAGTCCTAAAGAGATTTGGTATGGACAAAGCTTACCCACTAAGCACGCCAATGGTTGTCCGTAGGCTTGACACAAATAAAGATCAATATCGACCAAGACAAGATGATGAAAATATTCTTGGTCCAGAAACACCATATCTTAGTGCTATTGGTGCTTTACTTTATTTGGCACAATGTACAAGACCGTACATTGCTTTTGCAGTAAGTGTGTTGGCAAGATATAGCTCTGCTCCAACATTACGCCATTGGAAAGGTGTAAAAGATATTTTACGCTACCTTCGTGGTACTACAGACATGGGTTTATTCTATGCAAATAATCCTGTCAATGGTCCAAAAATTGTTGGATATGCTGATGCAGGATATCTCTCTAATCCACATAAAGGTCGCTCTCAAACAGGATATGTATTTACTTGTGGAGATACAGCAATATCATGGCGATCAACAAAGCAAACACTAGTGGCAACTTCCTCTAATCACTCTGAAATAGTTGCACTACATGAAGCTGGTCGTGAATGTTTTTGGTTAAGATCAATGATCCGCCATATTCGGAGTACTTGTGAGTTACCTTCAGTGACTGATGCTCCAACCATCCTTCATGAAGACAATGCGGCCTGTATTGCTCAAATTAAGGAAGGATTCATCAAAGGTGATAAAACTAAGCATATTGCACCAAAGTTTTTCCACACTCATGAGCTTCAGAAAAGTCAAGAGATTGAAGTTAAGCAGAACCGATCTAATGACAACCTAGCTGATCTCTTCACCAAATCCCTACCGAAATGCACTTTTCAGAAGTTAGTATATGGTATCGGTTTGAGGCGACTCTCGAAGCTGTCAAGTGACACATCCAATGATCAGGGGGAGATTCCAATCAGGGGGAGCATCAAGAAACATGCTACCTAAGACATATGCGCGTTGTACTCTTTTTCTCCTTCGACCAGGGTTATTTTTATCCCACTAGGTTTTTGTTACCTGGCAAGGTTTTTGACGAGGCAACATTAAGCGCGTCCAACACCATATCACAAATTGGTGGACATCCAAGGGGGAGTGTTATAAATATAATAAATATGTGGATTGTCCACGTAAATTCTCATATTTCATTTCCTTATGATGTAAACTTAACTCCTATATAAAGGAGTCTATGAGAATGAATAAGATACACACTTCTACCTCCTCCTATATTCTGTTTCTCTATTCTATATTCTCTATTTCCTACAAACGTAAGTTTCTAGTTTATAACAATAATTAATTAATTTTAAAAAATAAAGTGAGGGTAGAATAGTTATTTCATCACTGAAAAACTGCCACGTCAGCACTTTAACGAGATTTTTGGACGGAGAGTAACGGCAAGGACCTATTGGTCCGAAATTTTGGAGTACAGGGACTAAACGTGTGAAATTATAAGGACAAAGACTGAATTGTTTTTTGCGTAAAAGTTTAGAGAGTAAGCAGTATTTAACCCTTAAAAAAACTTCATAAGGCAAGTGGGAAAAAATCCCTAGAAATGAGGTAAATAGACAAAAACCCAACAATTATTTTTAAGGTAAAAGCTCCAAATAGTACCTAAACTATTGTGAAAGGTATTTTTTGGTAATATGATTTTTTTTTTTAGCCCAAATGGTACCTTAAATATTGCTTTGTTAACAAATATCGTATTTCAGTTAGATTTCCCATTAAGGTCACTTACATGGCATGTATTAAGATTTTGGGTAAAAACTCCAAATGGTACTTAAACTATTGCAAAATGTATTTTTTGGTACCTAAATTTTTTTTTTTTAACCCCAAATGCAACCTCAAGTATTGAGCCATTACTATTTCTTTTTAGGATTAAATTCTGCTTACTACCTTGGACTTTCAAGGGTTCATCAGTTTAGTCCCTACACTTCTAATTTAATCAGAAAAGTCCTTGCACTCTCCAATTTCATCAAATCGATCCAATCTGTCACTATTCCATCAATTTTCGCTGTTAAAATGCTGATGTGGGACCTTCTCACAGGGAAAATTCCTAAACTACCCATCGTTAGGCAGCCCGCCGACGCATTAGCTAGTATTGTGAATGCAGATGGGTAGTTTGGAAATTTTTCCCGAAAATTGACGGAATGGTGATGGATTAGATCGATTTGATGAAATTGGAGAGTGCAAGGACTTTTCTGATTAAATTAGAAGTGCAGAGACTGAACCGATGAACCCTTGAAAGTACAGGGTAGTAAGCAGAATTTAGTCCTTTTTATCATAATATGAAATTCATTCATCACAAGAAGTGTTACAAGTAGATTGAAACAGTACAAACCGAAGCCATTATCTGCTACTTATAGCACAATTCAGGTCATCAAGCCTAAATATATCTTCCATACATCTAACAAGGAGCTGCACCATCTCTGTTACCCAAAACATATTTAAAACCCTTAAACATCTAACAACGAGCTGCACCATATTTCATACATATTGATCATCAACACTTAAAACCCACAAACACATTTAGTGGGCCACTTTAACGAGAATGCTAATGAAAGTACTATATTAGTAATGTCACAATACTTGAGGTACCATTTGGGGTTAACCAAAATTATAGGTACCAAAAAAATACTTTTTGCAATAGTTCAGGTACCATTTCTATTTTTTATCCAAAAAAATACATGTCACGTAGGCGACTTAAACAGAAAAGTTAACATAGTATTATACTTGGTAACGGTGCAACTTTTGGGGTACCACTTAGGTTAAAAGAAAATCTGTAGGTACCAAAAAATATCTTTCGCAATAGTTCATGTATCATTTGGAGCTTTTATCCTTCTTAATTTTATTAAAGGAAACATTTCATGTGCCATGAAGATATTATCACAGATAGAATGTCCTTGAGCAAAAGCTCCTTGGTTCTGGAGGTTACATTTCTCCAGCAAAGGTCGCAATCTAGGTACAATAATGTTAGTAATAACTTTATAAGCTACATTATTACAATGGGGCGATAATAACTAATAGTTTTTAATTTGGAGCATCAGTTTAGGAATAAGTACTATATTAGTCTTATTTATAAGTGACAAATTAGTATTATGAGAGCAAAATATCAACAACTACATGATATAAAGGATCCTTTACTTGGTTGCAAAAAGAATGATAGAATAAAGCATGAATTCCATCCAATCCCTCAGCTTTTAAAGGACCAATACTATGCACAGCTTGAAAGACACCAGTATAAGTAATATGAGCTAGTAAAGAGTTATTTTCAGAATCTGAAATACAAGTTTTATTTTATTTTATTTTATTTTTTCAGAATAGGATGTCAATTAAAATGTAGGTAATAACAAAACATGACTTACCCGCAAAGACCACGTCAATATAAAGTCATGCTAGGCTACCCTAAAGCAACCTAAATGAAACTACCATAGTAGTACAATCCAAAAGAACCCAAACCAGACAATGAGAGGGCAAAAGAAGGTGCCCTAACTTATTCACTAAAGCCTAGGACCGCTCGAAGGGGGCTTCCCAAAGCTCCACAGTACCAAAACCCATAGAAGTGTCTTCCTCCACTACTGTTGCAATCTCCACTAGATCATTATCCATCTCCAAAGCATGTTTAGTCGTGCTAAAAGTTCTCTTCTTCTGTTTCTTTGAACCAAATGCAGCAAGCTTCCAGGAGTGGATGAGTTCCATCTTTGGCTTGTTCTTGGCACCTAGAGGCTTGCCTACCTTATGCTTCTTAGGAGGTGAAACAAGAAGCATACTAGTTTGATTTAGGATAGCTAGTTCCAGCACAAGCCCGAGGTCCACCCAGTTTGCCACTGGGCAAGGAACCAAAGACTTTGATTTCTCCCCCACCTCAGTGATAGCCATGGTCTCCGCAGAGCATTTAGTGTCACTTACCCTGCCAAACTCCATCACCTGCCGCTTCACTTTAGGAGGCGCCACCGGCAGCAGTGGCTGATCCAGGATTTAAGAGTGGGGTGGGCTTGAAATTTTTTTTTTCTCAGGTAAAGTGATAAGAGAAATTATTGCGACACCAATATTTAACTAAAGTATATTATACCTATTTTATTGATCTGTCAAAAACATAGACACAACTGAAACCAATATTAAATAGATCACAGCAAAAGAAAAATAATTTGGAATCATTTTTTTATTAGAAGAACATAATGAGAGAAATAATATTTTCGACAAAAAAAATTAAACCTATTTAATAGAGGTATGAGTGGAAGAAAATAGGAAAAAGCAATTAAAACTATCATTTAATAGGTATGAGTAGAAGAAAATAAGAAAGTAATTAAACCTAGCGTATGGTGGAAGACAATAGGAAGAAGTAAGAAATATGAGTGGAAGAAATCAGGCAGAAGATGAAGTAACCAAAAAAAAAAACAGAAAAAGAAAAAGGCCAAAAGGAAGAAGTAAAAGAAAATATGAGTGGGATGTAGCTTGCAAAGAAAAACACATAAGAGGGACTCGAACTGGGGTTGGCTTGATGAAAGCAAAGCATGTTTGCCAATAGTCAATTCACCTCCCCCTTGGAAGTTGCATATACCAGGAAACTTATAATGCAAATCTCGGGCGGGCTTGAGCCCACCCAACAATGAACGTAGATCCGCCACTGACCCGCTGCTCCGATGGTCGAACTTGGGCTAGATGTCGGATTAGATCAGTAGTGGATATCCCCGGTACAGACATAATGAAACCTAACGGAGCGAAGGGATTAGAACCACCGGCGTCATGGCGCTATTGTTGCCAACCATGAAACCCAACCCCGACCTAACTCCCTTAGCATTAGGGTTAGGGATATGATCAGAAATCTCAGCCATCAACCATTGCTGCTGTACGCCCACCGTCACAGAAACACAAGACATATCCTGTGGCCCCTCACAGCCCCCAGACGAGTGTTCCAATAGGCCACACTCACGATAATAACACACCATTTTTTTCATATTTGAAGGTCACCATGGTGGATACCATCTCCTGACCAGATTCGAACTCAAACAGCATGAATGGATAAGCCTGTTTGCCCGGCACCGAAATGAAATTAGAGATCTAGACGCAGGCTTTGGTTCCATGCTGGAGATTAGGTTTGTCTAGTTGTAACACCGAACCGAATGTAACTCCCCCCATAGATACTCGCTCATTGGTAATCAAGATAGGTGGGAGACCAAGAATCTCAACCCATACAGGAATGGTCAAGATTGGGTCTTGCGCGGTACTTCTACCATCATACTCTACTAGGGTAAACATAGGTTTGCTGTAAAACCACGGACCGCCTAACAAGAGATAATTAAAGGCATTCACTTAAAAAAAAAAGTTGCATGCATATTTAATTTTAAAACAAAAGTCCACTCACAGTATACTGCTAAGCCCATCGTCGATCCGAACTCTCCTCGCGTAGGTCATCCTCACGTCATGTACAATGCAGTACTCATAAATAACTAACCGAAGACCAGAATTTAAATTTACGTTAAATAGAAACCGAATTCTAAACACCGGCTCCATGTACCAAATCCTCCAATATTCCTCAGATTCATCCCAAATTTTGCCACTAATATTGGTTCGTCGATTTAAGTATTTTATAGCAGAAACGAAGGAAATCCAATGGTCGGATTCCCATAAGTCGACAATCGAAGTTTCGAATTTCGGAAATTCACGATCGATATCAAACATTTCTCCCATTTTCACCAAACACATACCTTCAAATTCTAGATGCTACATCCAACCCAACCAACCAAATTAAACGGCTAGAATCAGCCCCACACGCGACCAACAGTGGTGACGCATGGCCCGTCTCCGACCTCCAAATTGGATAAAACCACATATTCTAATTTCTTCCACTCATCAAGCCTAACTGCTTTCACAACTACAACAAAGTCTAGAAATGCATAAATCGGCCGGAAATTACTTTGACAACTAGATTAAAACCCTCGAAATTAAAATCCTTGATTCGGGCTCCACACTTCAAATCAGACCAAGAGGCTTGAAAGGATTGGTGTATGTTCCAAGGGCTTCAAAACCTGACAAGGATCGTTGCCGAAATTGGAAGTTCTGATAACCCGAACGGCGGGCACTCTCAATTTTTACTTAGATTTGCTTTCTTCCGGCCAAATCACCTCCAACACCGCCACAGACTTTAAGAGGACGATGGCGCAGTTTGAACAACACCGGTGGCTCGCTCAGGTGGCTAGATGGCGAAGATATGACCGGGTTGATATTTTGGTTGGGTCGGGCTTCCGGGTCAACTGAAGAGAAAATGAATAGGGTAAAGTAGGTGAGTTTCGGGAAATGTTAAGTTACCGAGGTGAAATTTCTATTTATAGGCAATTTATTGAAACAGTAGTAACTTTTACGGTTTAGACCATATCTTCTCCATATGAACTCCGATTTAAGCGTGCCACGTATCCATAGACTCGAATTTTCTCAAATTGTCATCCCATAAACAGTAAACTCTTTGGACTCCTAATCGGTAAAACGGAAATCAAGGAAAGTAGAACTTATAGTAATTAACTTCTATACAGTGAAGGGGTGAACCAGATACAGAGCGTATCAATATCCATTAGGGGCTCTAACACCCCTAATTTTCTACCTAGATTCAAAATGCAATTAAAATCTCCCATAATAAACCAAGGGGAGGAAGAAGGAACATTTAAAGATAACAAAGTATTCAACAAATTAACTTGGTATTGTTTCTGGTGATACGTTTATAAGAAGGTCATAAACTAAGTAGTATCATTCACATTATGAGTAAATAAACAATAAATAAAACAAGCATATGGGAAAAGAATATAAATTTTATAAACATTATTATTCCATAAATGCATCAAGCCACCACACTATGTCCATTAGTTGGTATGTAGCTAAAATTATAAAAAGAAAGTTTTTTAACTAGATCACTAGATGCATTAACATCAATCTTAGTATCCAAAAGTCATAACACATGAAAAGAGAGAAAATTGCTCAGCTGAAAGGTGACTTGAGGGGAAAAAAAATTAAACCTTGTCGAGAACACCTGACAATTCCAACACAAAATACTCATTTAGACATCATAGAAGTAGTAGGTTCTTCATTGGTATTCTCTAGCGAGTCTCTTCACCACTTCTAGGGCTTCTAAAAATAGGGCCAGTCACATAGTGCATAATAGAGTAATTACCAATATCTTGACTAGGGTAGAGTGAGAAAGTGCAGGTGCAAAGACTTCGTTATCAGAGGCAGAGTGAGCTTTAACATGAATATCTAAATTCAGGACATCATCCTCCTAATTCAATGTATTAACAGGGAGATTCAAGTCAATATAAACTGGATTCTTAATAGTTCTTAAGAAGCTTTTAAATGGAGTCTTAGCAGGATCATAAAAAGTATCTGAACCCATAGAGGAATAGCAACATCAAGTAGATACTTCAGAATAAATAGAAGAAGAGTTTTTTAAGGATCCCATACTAATATCATCGGAAGATTAATTAATTGAGAAGAGTAAGAAGAGTAACTTACTCCACCAATATCAACCATCTCATCTTCTTCATCGTCTTGATTTTAAACTACATTTTCTTGATTAACATCATCTTCCTCATCAGAAACAACATGAAAATTTTCATTGTCTCACGCAGGAGGTATGACAAGGGAATGGGTTCTTCAATAGGAGGGACAATAACTAAAGGAAAAATAACTTTAGCTGCATGTCTGACAACATTAGCATCTTCAAGTATAGATCTTAAAGCATCACTAAAGAACACACCCCAAGTAGATGAAGTGTTCATTGGTTTAGCATGATTAGTATCAAGGCCATATTCAGGTGTTGGTCTACCAGAGGTGGCTTGAGATAAAGAAACAGCTTCATGATTTGGAGATTTACAGTGCATGTTTCCTTGTTGAGGAGAATTTGGACCTCGAAGATATGGATAGACAAAAAGAGTATCACCATGAATTCGACTTGAAAAATTACCAGCAGCATTGGCAAAAGTAGGCAAGTAACTTGGTTCATTATTATTTCGAGGAAACATAAGAAGTTTCTTTGGAGACTTCTCTAGATAGAAACCTTAAGGCTGGTCTAATCTACCACAGAGAAAACAAAATTCAAACAAAGTTTCATAGTTGAGATAAATGAGATGTACATCAGACGAAAATGATCAACATGCAGTTAGATGGCTTGAGGCTGAGTCTTTATTAGATCTAGCTCCACACAGGCTCTCGCAAAGAATGATTAGTTCTGATCCAAGGAACTCTAATCCATCCACAAGCAGTGACTAACAACATTAGCCATTTTAGCCACAACAACTTGCTTCCAACAATAAGGAGGTAAGAGTGGGAATTGAACCTCAACCACCAATGAAGTAAATGTAATATCAGCTATGATATTTAACAGCATATGAGAACGAGTTTTATATACTGTGTATATTAAACACTAGCAGCAAGCTTTTCTGAATTCAAATCTTAGGAACAATGTAGCTAATCTGCATATGTGTATATGTATATGTGAATTAGTTTAATCGAGTTAATAATGTGTGTGTGTGTATATACACACACACGTGTGTAGATATATACACACACACACAAACACACGTGTGTAGATATATATATATATATATATATATCTGTTTGGAATTAAAATTCTGAGTGTATGATTATTAAGACAAATTGGATTAGGATAAGAAGTTACCTTGATAGTTCCTTGATGGAAGGAACTGTCATGTAACTACTTTGATTAGTTTTATTAAATTGCAACCTCCACCAATTCTGATCCCTACTAGAACACATCACCATTCTCATACTGATTTGTCCCATCAAGCAAATTCGAGAAGATATAGTGTGGATCTAGGAGAAGATCGAAATGGATTCCAACACTAGCCAACCAAGTAAGTTCACTTAATCCATTTAAGTTCATATCTACATTTGATTTATTTTCTTAGATAGATTTCTTCATTTACAAGACATATATTTGTTTATGTTTTCTAACAATTGGTATCTGATGCAGCTCAAAGCAAGCATTTAATTTAACCCTTTAAACATCATTAGTAGTATAAGCAAATAGGGATCGTTCTATTCTGGGGATTGAGGGTACACTTGTCAATATAGGACAATTAAACAATTAAAATAAAACAAAGTATAACATTTACACATATAAACACCATGTACGAAATTAGGGGGGTTTTAGGATTTTTGGTTTTCGAAAAGTAAAGACAAGAATAAAAACTAAGTATAAACAAAAACACAACAACAAAAATGAAATGTAAGAAACAAAGATTAAAACCAAGTTTATAATTGAATTCGAATGAACCATACATTGTTCTTCCAAGTCATGTGAAAGGAGTTGATCATGTGAAACGTTAGAAAGCAAACGATTTCCCATATTTTACTTTCAACGCTAATTAATCTAAGTGAAAGCACAAAGACTAATCCTATCAAACATGTAATCAAGCCCTAGAAAGCTAGTCAATCATACATATTCAACGCAAGAAACACATAGAAAGGCTATCAACTCAAGTGTACAACTTAGTATGAATAAGTTCATCTAATTGCAATCCTTTTCAATTGAATTCGATTTTTGTCCAAAACCTTTACTACTTTTGATTTAAGTTCATAACACAAAAAGTTGAATCATGTTCTTAAATCTAGCTCCATTCATATCAAAACCCTAAGTGTTTCGAACCACATAAGATTAAAATACAAAAGATATCTATAAAGCAAATTCAATCGAACATTCACACATAAGCAACTTTGGAATCACAAAGTATGAATCGAAATCCTTTATTCAATCATAAAATTTCAGATTATAAACCTTGTTCAAACATCAATGTTAACTACAATAACTTCCAACGAAATCAAACAAGGAGAACCAAAAGTGATTACAAGAAAGAAGGTTGAATTACACCGTGAATGGAGAGATGGATGAATAACTCGAATGATGAACTAATGAAACTTGAAAGCAAGCTTCAAAGTGCACGGCTTCAAGGTGGAATGGTGGAGATGCTCACGGCCTAGTCCTTGCTTCTTCCTTCCTTGCTTGAAAACGCCAAAGGTTGAACTAGAGAATGGAGAGAGCTTCCGCGCGTAGAGAGAATTTTCTGAATTGTAAAGTGGTCTGTTGAGACGTCTAGGGTGCTTGTATATATAGGGAACGGCAATGCTTGGCCTCCAAGCCGTGATTTTCTGTTTATTTTCTCAAGGAATTAAATTAATAATTCCACATGCCTTCCACCAATGAGAAATTGCCAAATAAGCCCTAGTGTGTCATCCAACCAATCACAAAACTCCAAGAAGATTCCCTAATATATTCTTGCCGAAATTCCTTGAATATTTTCTGATTTTCTTCTTGTAATTTTGGCCAAAATATACTTAGGGTTTCTAGGAATGAATCTAGACGCCTTTTGGTGCTTTTCTTGATGTCCACACTTTTTCTTTCCATAAACTTCACCCTAGAAAATCTCTTGCGTAATCTTTTATTCTCTCTTTGATTTTTCACGCCACTTTCTCTCCTCCCTTTGGTTTTCACGGCAACACAGCCCTAGGGTTTACTTCTTGCGTCACAAACCCTAATTTCATGGGCTTTCATGGGCCTTGATCCATTTTGCCGAAAATCCATAGAGTTCTTGGGCCTCGTTGCTTCATCTTCAAGCCTTTTCTTCCTCCAACATCAAAACACATTATTTTTCCATTTCTTTTTCATGGTTGCGTTGGAAACTTGCTTGGGAAGCTTTCCTCCATTTCGCAGGATTTCCTGGTTGGACTAGGAAAGCTTATTTTTCATTTCTGCTCAATTGTGTGGCCCATTTTGTCTCATATTCTCTCGTCTTGACGTTCGCAAGCTCCTCTTTCCATTCGTGCGTTCATTTCCACTGTTTAGCTCGGAGGTCCTGAAAATAGAAACTATATTGAAAATAGAAACTTTCTAAAAATGAAAAATAGAAACTTACTAAAAATGAAAAATAGAAACTTTCCTAAACTGAAAATGGAAACTTGCCAGAAATGAGAAATGAAAACTACAAAAATGGAAACTTTCTACAATAAGGAACTTTCCCAATCAAAGAATGGAAACTTTCCCAAAACAGGGATTTTTCAAGGAAATGGCGCAGAAAAATGTAGGTAAATGCAGTTAAAACGTCGCATTAAAATGCTCCTATCAGTATCAGAGCATCTATACTCAGATTTAAATCAATGCTACAAACAATGATGTAGTGGTAGAATTACTTCCAGATTATCTTATGATTGAATCATTGCCTAGGCAATTGTTTCATGTGCGTTGCTGTGCTCATGTCTTAAATTTGATTTTGCAAGATGGGCTACGTATTTTATCTCCATCAATAGATAAAATAACTACCATCGTGCGTAGCATGAATTCCTCTATTAAGAGGCATGAATTATGGGTGCAATGTTGTTCTGATTTAGGTTTTGGAAAGAAAAATATAGACAGTGATGTTCCGCATAGATGGAATTCCACATATGATCTTTTATTATTAGCTCTGAAACATAAAGGTCCTTTGCATAGATATGTGCATAAACTAAATGAATCTCGTTATTGTAATTTAGCAGTTCCAATTGAACAAGATTGGTGTATTGCTGAATTAATTTGTAGTTTCCTAGCAATTTTTAACTCTTCTACAAAAATCTGTTGTGGTGTTTATTCTCCTACTTCTAGTAGAGTTATTAATTGTTTAGTTGATATTCATCATACATTTGCTGCATATTCTGAGCTCTCTATTTTTAAAGATGCTTTAGCGGCAATGAGAACCAAATTTAATAAGTATTGGGATAAGTTTCCAATGGTCTTTTGCTGTGCTACTGTCATGGATCCTAGATTCAAGTTATTTGCCATTGAAGAGTGGATGAAGTGTATTGGTATTGAGCAATCAAAAATAGATGCAAGATACCATCCATTAAGACTCTATTGCATCAATATTATGATATCTATAAGAGTAGTGTAGTTCCTAGTGCTACATCGAGATTGCCTAGTGATGAAGTCCCTACCCCTTTGGGAACCACATCTGCATCTATAACAATTCCTATAGTGCAAAATTTTTCCATGCAAAGCTTGAAAAAGGCTAGGGTATCATCTAGCTCTTGCACTAACTCTTCTGATTTACAAGTTTATCTTGATTTAGCAACAATAGAGGTGGACGATGATAATCATTTTAGTGTTTTGGGATGGTGGAAGGCCAATCAAACATTATCCCTGTTCTTTCACTTATGGCCCGTGATCTATTAAGTGTACCAGCTTCAACAGTTGCATCAGACGCTGCTTTTAGCGCTGGTGGTCGAGTTGTTTCAAAGAAAAGAGTGTAACGTCCCGAACCTAAATTCACCGGTTTACTAGGCATGTGGATGGTAAACAACATTTACTTTCACTTTTACTGTCGTTTCAGTATTTTTAGTGGCCCTAAAAGTTGACTTTTCGTTCGGGTCAAAATTTGAGAAAATGTTCTCCATGGAAGTTGTAGAGGACGTTAAACCGAACGCGTGCATATGTGGTACGTAAAAATCAGAGTTCGTATGAGAAAGTTATAAGAGAATACAAAAGTTACTGTTTACGGTAAGTTTTTATAAATATAGGAAGTTACTGTGGTAAGTTTCCATTTTTGGAAACCTACCGGCTTTTCTCTCTCCTCTTCCCCGACCCTTTCTTCCTCTTCGGTCCGATTTATTCTTCCTCCGATTTCTCCCTTCTCCGGCCGACCCACGACGGAATCTGGGCATCGGCAAGCTCGCCTTCTCCTCCTTGTCACGCCTGTGGTGGTGTTTTGCGGTGGCTCGGCCAGAGGAGCTCGGAATTGAGCCGCAAAGATTACTGTAGCCGAACAGAGGTTTCGTCGATTTCTGGCGATTCCGGCCACCAAACCGGCGTCGAAGGTGCGGTTTTTGCCAAGGATCATTTCCCCCCTAGCCTTGAGCCACCATTTGCAGTGTGGAGGTCAAATCGACAATTTCAAATTCTAGGGTTCTTGGGTTTTTATGGAAAAATTTCACCGACCAATTTGGATCACTTACAGTAAAATTGGAACTTGTTGTAGTTGTGAAAAATGCTTGGACTGTTGAGTAGGTGGTGCTGCCAAAATTTGGTGGCCATCGGAGGTGGTGGTGGCCGGCGTGTGAGCCTCAGGCTCCGCCACTGTAGGTGGCGTGTGGAGGCACGTAGGGCAGTTTTCTTGTTTCGATTTTTAACCAGTTAAATCCTATAATTGATGCAGAGCTCATAAATGTGAATTTGGTTGGAATTGAAGAAGATTTGAATTGATTTCTAATTTCCAAAGATTTAGGATTTCGATTATCGATTTACGAAAATCCGACAGTCGGATTTCTCTCGGTTCTGCCCTAGAACCTTTAAACGAATGAGTGGGTATTAAGGGTAAAGTTGGATTAAATTGGAAAAGAAATAGGAAGTTTGATTTAGGAGAATAAGATATTAGAATCGTATTTAATTGCCGAATCGTTATTCACGAATTATAATTGTATACAGGGGGATATACCGAGCTATTGCTCGATGAAGGAACTCATATGCATGATCGCCTAAATAGTACTGTGAGTGGACATTTGTTTTTAAAGTAATTATGCAAGCAGTATTATTATTTCCTTCCAATTGAGATTTAAATTATGTTTTGAATTATTGAGTTTTATGGTTTATTGAGCGTTGATTTATCGAGATTTATTTATGAATTACGAGATTAGTATTGAAATTGCTTCCCGAGGGCTTTTAGTAGATTTTTGAGATAGTTATTCAGGAGTTATTGAGTTGAGAAATGATTTTAGGGAAGTGACTGATTCAGAAAAATATTATGAGAATTATGGATTTCGAATATCAGTTTTTATGAGGATTCACGAGTACGAATGTTTCATCGAATATTTGAACATGATTGAATTATCGAAATTTATTGAGCTTTGAGCTCCGCACTTATCAGCCTTGAGGTTAGATTGAGTTTTCTTTCTAAAAGTATTTATTGATTTACAGAGTATTTGATTTATGCTTTTGAGGATTTATTGAGATATTGAGGTTTGATTTAGCGAGATAATCCTGAGTTATGCTTTCGGTGAATTTTTAATGTTTTATTGAAGTAACAGCGAGTTTCTTTTTGAAAGCAAGTAATTGAAAGAGGTTGTTTCCAGTTTATTGAGGAGGCTATCAGTCAGCGCATGCATGCATTACCTAGTTGGCAGTCCCTTCTAGGTAATAGTCTGGTTGGCAGTCCATTCCAGACTACAGTCCGGTTGGCAGTCCCTTCCGATGCGTCACCGGGTTGGCAGTCCCTCCCAGGTGACATGAGGTAGTAGTTGGCAGTCCCTCCCACTACATGTGGTTAGTTGGCAGTCCCTTCTATCCACCGCCTCCTGTTCCGGTTGGCAGTCCCTTCTGATGCGTCATCTGGGTTGCAGTCCCTCCCAGATGGCATGAGATGACTAGACAGCAGTACTTTCTAGTCATCAAACGAACCTCTTGAAAATGATGTTTTAAAAAAGGATTGAGGATGAGATTTTAAGAGATTGTAGTAAAGTTGATGATTGAAAGTATTTCTAAGATTGTTACTGCATGCGAGGTTTTAGAGAATAACTTGGGAAAGCATTAAGTTGTACTTATTCATTCGAAATTACTTAATTTTCGTCCACTCACTCTAACAGATTTTAAATGTTTTCCCCTGGGCCCTTTGGTTTTAAATGCCCAGTTTGCAGGCCAGTTTAGCTGGAGGTCGAGCATACATCGAGTTGAGGCATAGCTGTTGTAGCTTCCGCCTGATAAAAGTATCGGTTCTTTATCTTATATTTTATCATCTTGTACGTCTGTACATTAGATTGTTCTGATAACCCATGATATTAATATTCTTAAGTTTAGAATTGTTGTAAATGGGAGATGTTGTGATTTAGGGAGCATGGTGGCTCCAGAAGATTAAGGATGAAATATTTTAGAAGTGTAAATGTCTTTCTACAGGTTTTTGGGTTGTCCACTTTTAGAGGGAGTTCCGCCAAATTTTTGGTAGAATTTCTTCTAAGATGGACCCTATAGGGCCACTCTGGATTTCAAGGTGAAATCCGGGGTGGGTCCTGTCAAAGAGCTACTTTAAGTCCAAATATCTTAGAAGCTTTAGTTTGTTTGAAGGATTGGAACTTGGCAAGTAAAAGAATGCAAGATGCAGCACAAGAAGAGAAACACGCTGAAGAACTAATGAACATAAGGGCTGCAAGACTAGATTGGATGGTTGATAGTGAAGCTGATGGTGAAGATGATAGTGAAGCCGAACCTGAAAATGAAGCTGAAAGTGCGGCCCTTGGAGACTAAAAATTGGAGATTTCCATATGCCTTTTTTGTGGAACTGAAAGTCAAAGATTATATCTCCTATTTCCTTTTTTTGTTTAGGAGTAACCATATGCCTTTTTTGTGTACAGGATTATAAGGCTAGTCTGGTTACAATATGCCTAACCAGTACATGCAGTAGTTATGTAATTGGTGTTGTTGGAGAATGGAGACTAATAGATTCAATGATTTTACTCAAGTGTTTACTCTAGTTTGACATCGATGCTATTCTTGTTGTTTTCTGCATTACTTGAACATTTCATTTCCAAATTTCCAGATTTTGCATTTTTTTCCAGATTTCCAGATTCTGCATTTTATGATGATGATGAGACTTTTATTTGGGTTAGTCTTCTAGTTAGATTTCATGTTCCTCTGATTTAAAACTGAATGGCTTCTCTTTATCTTGAAACAGGCATCCAAGGTCAGCAACAAATTCAAGTCAAGAATTAAGGTAGGAGAAGAAAACTTGGCATCCAAGCACCACAGCAAATGTGACGATAAAATTAGGCAGCCTTTTCCCATACTTTTGAATTTTCAGTACAATACTATGGTGGCGGCCTCCATCTATGTTTTTTGTTTGGACTGATGCTAAACTGATGGAAGATTTAAATGATGTTTATGTCTGAAGTTGCTGTTTTGAAATTATATTGTAGAAGTACTGAAATTTGGTTTCCAAATTTGTAATGCTCCATTACAGGGAGTCAGGGACTATGGAACATAATTCATCTTTAAAAGTCAGAAGTGATCTCAGAATAGGTTTGGTTAAAAAGCTCGGCCAGGCCCGTGAAAGTACAATTAGGCCCGGCCTGGCCCGAAAAGCCCTGCCTATGGGCAAGCCTCAAGTTTAAAATTTATTGCAAAGCCCGGCCGGGCCCGACCCTAAAAACTACAATACTATGTTAAAGCCCGACCCGACCCGACCCAGCCCAAACCTGGAAGGCCCTGGGCAGGGTCAGCCCAGCCCGGCCCATTGCTGACCCCTACACCAACTGAACAGATAGACCCAAAGTTGTAGAAAGCAGATCCAGTGGGAAACCAAAAACAAAGGGCCATTTGGGCGAGGGAAAGAAGGAAATTGTTTCCAAGACACGGTGTAGAACCTTCTAGGGGAGGTGGGAGCTAGAAGGTGTTAATCTGACTTTAATCTCATAATGGATCCACCTCGTTATAATAAAAACACAATAAAAAGATATTACTATCTATTATTTATCGTTTTTTTTTCTTAAAAAAAAAAACAAACTATTATTTATCGTTTTTATAAGAAATAATCAATTCCACAATCCACCGCCGCTCCTTACTCTCTTGGTTGGGTTGGTTGTGTTTCCATGGCATCATCGCTGTACATGTTGGCTAATATGTAGAGAGCGGTGTCACCACCGTGTATCGATAGAGCAACAAAGCACCATGGCACTGAAGACCACATCGATAACACTATGCTCCGTTCCCGCTCTCTTCTTCGCATTCACTCTCCTCTGCGCTCTCTCTCTTTCTCTCTTCTTCCTCTACAATCCCCCACCTCCTCCTTCTCCTTACTCCTCATCCATCTTTTCCCAACATAATTCCATCAAAGTTTTCGTGGCAGACCTCCCCAGATCCCTCAACTACGGCCTCCTCCACAAGTACTGGGCTTCCGGGCCCGATTCCCGCCTCGCTAGCGACGCTGACCACGATTTCCAGAAGACCCATCTGCCCAGAAACCTTGAATTTCCGCCCTATCCTGAGAATCCATTGATTAAGCAATACAGCGCCGAGTACTGGATCTTGGGGGACCTGATGACCCCTCCGCATCTGAGAACTGGGTCGTTTGCCAGACGGGTTTTCGATGCCGCCCAAGCTGACGTCGTGTTCGTACCCTTTTTCGCTACTTTGAGCGCCGAGATGCAGCTGGCTAATGCTAAAGGAGCGTTTAAGAAGAAGGTTGGGAATGAAGACTATGAGAGGCAGAGGCAAGTGGTCGACTTGGTGAAGAACACTGAGGCTTGGAAGAGGTCAGGTGGAAGAGACCATGTCTTTGTGCTCACTGGTATGCATCTTGCTTTTATTTTTTATTTGTATTGGATTTGCGTTTGTGCATCTGTCATTTTTGGTTATGATGTGAATTGCTACAAATGATTTTCTAATAACCTTGTTCTCGAATTTACAACTCAACATAATCCCTCTGAATTGGAACCCGTTTGAATGGGCTCTGTTTCACCTCCCTCTGGTACATATATAAGACTTCTATGAAACGCTGTCTATCTTACTACATGTACAACCAGACACACTATGTACTATTATATGTACAAATTTAAGGTGAATAGATGCTCTTTCTTCCAGTTCCATATTTGGTCACGCAGAGTAACATTTGCAAGCTACTTTGATGACAGATATATATATATATATATATATATATTTTCATTGTCATGTATCATGTTACAGTGATGGTTTCCGAGGAGAAGAATGATAGAACTTATGTGTATGAAAAATGCATAGTATTAAATAGCAGCTTATGATTTAGTCTCTGGGTTGTCAGGTTATGTTAAAACTTGAAGCATTTTTGGCAGACCCAGTTGCAATGTGGCATGTCAGAGCAGAGCTAGCCCCGGCAGTCCTTCTAGTTGTTGATTTTGGTGGGTGGTACAGGCTTGAATCCAAGTTGTCAAATGACAATTCATCAGACGTGATTCAGCAGACACAAGTTTCAATACTCAAAGATGTAATTGTGCCATACACCCATCTACTTCCTAGATTGCAATTATCAGAAAACAAGAAGCGTCAGACTCTACTTTATTTCAAAGGAGCTAAACATAGGCACCGGGTCAGTATGAGAATTGAATTGTAGTTGTAGACTGGCTGTGCATTTTGCTTTTGCATCTTTCATTTCATAACATCATTATCATTTTATTTCGACTACCCGCTACTCATCAGTTGGTAAAATGCACTTCCTTCCCCTTGATCATTTGTAAACACAGTTAATACACCCTTGATTTTGAACCCCACATGCTTATTGTATTTCCTATGAAATTGTCATACATCTCATCGTAATTATCTTGCTGTCCTATAATACACCCTTAATTTTGCACCCCACATGCTTATTGTATTTCCTATGAAATTGTCATACATCTCAAGTATCTTGGTGTCTTAAAGATTAACATGTTTTATGTAAGGTGTACCATGACTAAATATGCTATCTACTTCAGGGTGTCAGAAACATAAATTGGTCCATGTTATCACTATGCTTGTTGATTAATTGAGTCATGTGATAACAGGGAGGCTTAATTCGAGAAAAATTGTGGGATTTGTTGGTTAATGTGCCCAATGTTCTAATGGAGGAAGGCTTCCCTAATGCCACTGGGAGGAAGCAATCGATAAAAGGGATGAGAACATCAGAGTTTTGCTTGCACCCAGCTGGGGACACTCCCACTTCATGCCGGCTTTTTGATGCCATTCAAAGTCTTTGTATACCTGTTATTGTCAGCGACAACATAGAGCTTCCTTTTGAAGGAATGATTGATTATTCAGAATTTTCAGTTTTTGTTGCAGTTAGTGATGCATTGAGACCAAACTGGCTTATGGGTCATCTTAAGAGCTTTTCAAAAGCGGAGAGGGATAGATTTCGTCAGAAAATGGCTCAGCTACAGCCTATGTTTCAGTATTACAATGGCCATTCTGGAGCCATCGGGCCAGTTTCTCCTGATGGCGCAGTGAACCACATCTGGAAAAAGGTTTACCAAAAGCTGCCAATGATTAAGGAAGCAATCCTTCGTGAAAGGAGAAAACCCACTGGTGTATCAGTTCCACGCCGTTGTCATTGTACATGACTTATACGCCTATACTAATTCATTACTGTATTTCTTGTCTTGCAATAGTTATGGACACTTTTTCTATTTTTTTGCGAAAATGATATCTGATTACATGATAATTCACATTAGTCATTCTGCTTTGTAAACTATTTTCTCTCTCTCTGATGCTGCCGTCCTTTTTGGTTATCATTTGGATGATTACTCCAGCTTGATGCAACGACTTGAGAGATTTGTAGTGATGTTTCAGCGGTGTAGCGATTTTATCATTTGTAGTTTTTTTCATTACCTAGAGAGTTTTTAGCAATTGAAAAATTCAGAAATTTAGTTAAAGTTATGACTCGTCTCTTCGTAAACTGTCCTTTTGAAGTCCTTGTGAAAATCCTTGTGGAATCATCTTTGAAGTCATCTTTCAGCCCAAAAGGGGGAAAATAAAGTTATACACTAGTCCCAATACATCTGCATTTTCCAGTTCTGTGTCTCCGCTGACTGGAAAAGCATAATTTTCTCATCGCACATAAATTCGCACAGAACAGAGAGTCTCATGGTTTGCATGAAAGACTTACAGCTGCCATAACTCATCTGTAATAAAAGAACATGCCTCTTTGAACGTCTAGAGTACAAAGCATCTCTCATCAGCAAGAAAGGATAACCAATTCCCCTTCTCTTGGAAGGAAACAACACGAGGAAGAAAGAAACTACAAACCCAACCACCAGAGGTAGGTTGTTGGTGATCCTCTTACGCATTGCTGGATAATAACAACCCACTACCTCATTATGTGAACCTGCAAATGTTAGAAATGCAACCAGAGAAGGTGATGCATGGAAGAGATCAGCCCATCTCAGCCTATAATCAGATGGAACGCAAAGCTTCCTCCGGTCACCATTGAAAGTCCAAATTCCCCGAAATGTGGCTACTCCATAGTATAAAGCTATCAGTGAATGTGAAAATAATGCAGGAGGCTGTTGAAAGGGCAATGAAGAAACCCATCAGCCAGCGGATGAAGTCGGTGCATGTGCCATCATTGGTAAGGATAGGAGCAAATATGGTGAAAGAAAGAATGGTGGCCGTAGGTAAGAGAACATTGAGACGTGCAGTGCCACTCAATATGACAACATACAATGGGATTCATCAGTGTCATCATCTTTAAAGCACAAGTAATCATCACCATCACAATGTTCACTGTTATCGGAAGAGGCAGTTGATGAGTTGAGGTGGTAATAGGCAAGTACTTGCTTTATAAGAATGCAAAACAAAGGTGATTAAACAGACTAAACAGGATTCTTTGTTGAAGTGAGGGAGCAAGCAATTCCAATATTCCACGAGCTTGTTACCTTTTCGTTCTACTTCATAATTTATGGTTCTCCAGGACTTCTATATTTGATCTAAACTCTGTAGAGGGTAAATATGCTACTACGCTTCATGATGATTTAAAGATGTAAAGCGAACAGTTTATCATCTAATCGAATGAAAGGACCTTTGGTATAACTTATCGATACATCATTGCATCCTAGAACTTTTAAAACCAGAGCGATTCTCAAAAGACGTTGCTAAAGCTACCAAGGATAAAATGGCTGCATTCATACCCTTTGGAATGCGACCTAGAATTTGTGTGGGTTTCAATTTTGCCACCATTGAAACTAAGATTTCTCTGTCAATGATTCTGCAACGCTACGGCTTCACTCTTTCCCTGGGTTACATTCACTCTCGTCTTCATTTTCTTACAGTTCGCCCGCAGCATGGATTCATGGATTAATGGCTAAATAGATGGAGTCCTATAATAATGTATGTGGGGTTTAGTAGTGATTCTTAACCCGAAAAGCCTTTTCAATATACAAGCTCACAAAGTGTTCAAATTTTTATCCCTATTTTTCTCTTTACACCCTCCTTCACACCTCACTCACCTCTACATTCATAATAATCTAACACCCACACCTCCAAACCACTCACCCCTACCTTCATACTACGTACCCACATCTAGTATTCTTACTCGCCTCCACTAACATCTACTTTCGGTTAAGATACTAGTGAACTACAATGAAATGACACATTAGATTTTTCATTGCTACCTCACTATATGATCTTCAATTCACTGCAAATAAATGCAAAATATTGGAGCAGCGATTCTCATAACTCCATATTAATTTGTTGCGTAATTGTTTGTGGGAATTAGTGAAACTCTCTCATCTAATGGGTTCAACTTTTGTTTTAAAGGATAATGTATCAAAACTCTCTCACCTTATCTCTTAACACATTTTTCTTCGCACACAAAACTCTATCGTTATTCCATACCCCCCAACAAAGTCTCCTTTGTTTCTATTCCTTTCGTCACCTTCTAACCCACATTTACCGCATAGCAAACAGAAAGCAGACCTAAACAAAGAATGCTCTATCAGAGTAGTTATTCCCTCCCCTAAACAGAGTAGTTATTCACATTAGATTTTTCATTGTCACCTACACAAAGAAACATTTAAATATGATGACATTTTTGCGCAGAAGGTTTATTATATACTAGAACAACACGTTGTGAAAATATTGATCTACATTATGAGGTGCGGTGAGTAATGTGCTCATATAAATGAACAACAATTTTGATTTACTCACTCTTAAATTTTAATAACAATTGGAACTGTTTGAAATGAAGAAGTTTAGAAGATGAAGGAAATATAATTAAGGAAGTAACCCAAGGATAGGATCCTTAATATTTGGTCTTCCTGGAACAACAACTTATATAGATAGAACGACGTTACTATTAATGACTAATGACCAATGATCATGTTTTGGTATTAGAAGACTCTTCAAAATTAATTTAGCCCATCATTGTTTGTTTGGGGCCTGTTGAGGACAATCAGGTAATTTTTGAGAAAATGAAGAGCAAAAACATCATAACATTGTTCACTGAACAGTAATAAACAGTATTTTTGGGTTTGTCTTTTATGGACAGTGTTTTTGGGTTTGCCTTTTAGTATATAGTACTAGAAGGATTACCCGCGCAATGCTACTGGGTAGAGTTATTACGTTAAGATTAGGGAAGGGTGTTCCCACTATCAATCAGCATACCAATTTATGTCCATTTTGTTTGTTAACGTTATAATAGGAAACTAATTTAAAAATTGGTTCCAACAAAGTTAATATAAAAAGCGCGTTCATTCAACGGTAGAATATATTGTTTCGCCCTAGGTTTAGGAAATGCATTTTGTATGCATCATATGTACAAACCATTAATTTATCAAAAAATAGTTGATCCGATATATTTTACGTTAATAGTTTTTAATAACCTGTTCTTGCCACGATTTGATGATGTCTGCCGTCGTTATGAAAAGAACTTTCAACTATAGATGCAACAGAAGCCTGATCACTCCTTATTTCTCGCATATCCCCAACTTGATAAGCTTTCATTATAACTTGCAGCACGACATAAATTTGCTGAGCTATGATCACCTTCTAAGAGCCTTCTTTTTTTTTTGTCGTCCTCAATTTAGGTGTCATAATTGTATTTCAAAAGCCAAGCTCAAATTAAATTGGAAAACATCAGAATATATTTTTCTTAAAAAAGCAATCAAGAAGAACAGACCAGTACTCTTAATTAACCAATAGGTTTTGAAATCAAGGCTCTCAATTGAACACAGACCACAAAACTAATAGTTTTTTTTTTTTTTTTTTCAAATTGTAAATCACTTTTCTTAGATATGAATCGAACAAAGATGAATCTTCGATGTTCTACCTGACTACAATTCATTGAACTAACCAAAAGGCAATTGGAGTAAATGCTAGTACTTACCAGGAAAGCAAAATGCAATAATCCAAAACTTAGAGAGTTTAATGAAACCTGCAAGAAAAATCAATGGGATTAGAAAACTTAGCTTGTTAGTAGCACCTGAGAAACGAAATAGTTTTAAACAATTGTCTCGACATCATTCACTTCTCGACTGCTTCCATTTTATTAGCTTTTAAAATGTCATTGTAAATGGTAAATGTAACGTCTTGTATCTCAATTTATCCATTTACTAGTCATTTGGACGGTAAACGACAACTACTTTCACTTTTTACTTTGTTTTGATACTTTTAGTGGCCCTAAAAGTTGACTTTTTGTTCGGGTCAAAATTTAAGAAAATGTTCTGCATGAAAATCGTAGAGGATGTTAAACTGAGTGCGTGCATATATGGTACATAAAAATCGGAGTTCGTATACGAAAGTTATAAGTGAAATACAAAGTTACTATAGATGGTAAGTAGTATAAATTTAAATTTTTTTACTGTGGCCGGGTAATTCTCTCTCTCTCTCTCTCTCTCTCTCTCTCTCTCTCTCTCTCTTTTTCTCCTTTGTAACTTCAGCTCCCTCTCCACTCCCGCCACCAAACGACGCCCAACTGGCACCGTTCGACTCGTCTCCACCTCTAGGCCACACCCACGGTGGTATTTCACGGCATCCTGGCCGGAAAATGAAGAACCAACACAAAGAAGCTTATGGTACTGTAGCAGAAGTGGTCAACGCCGATTTCTCTCGATTCTGGACACCACAGGCGACCAAATCAGGTTCTTTGGAAGCGCCTTGAACTGAACTTCATGCTCTCCAAATCACTTGCAGCGATTCGAAGCGTGGAGGAAGAAAGCATAATTGGAAAATTTCACTGTACAATTGGGTTGCTTAATTGTTTGACCACTTCGAGGTATTTTCTGACTTTGTCACAATTGAGAAAGTTGTTAGGCTTGTTGAGTAGGTGTTGCTGCCAAAATTTGGTGGCCTGTGGCTCATGGGGCCCACGTGCCGCCACTGTGGGTGGTGCGTAAAGCAGGTTTTTGACTTCGATTTTTAGCTAGTTAAAACCTATTTTTGTTGTAAAGGTTGAATATGTGATTTTGGTGAATTTTGGAGAAGTTTGACATCGATTGTGAATTTCCGAAGTTTAGAGTTTCAGAGGTCGATTTGTGGGAATCCAACCTTCAGATTTCCCTTGTTTCGGCTATGGAAAACTTTAATCGACGGATTGATATTAGTAGTGAAGTTTGGCTTGAATCCTGAAAGAAATGGAGATGTTGGTTTACATGGGGTTTTCGGGTTTCGTTATAGAATCGTATTTATTTGTCCAATTGTTGTTTACGGAATATAATTGAGTACAGGACGAGGTACCGACTCATTGCTCGATGAGGATCCTTACGATTGGGTACCACTATAGCAGTGTTTCAGCTGTCTCGGAAGGGGTTTGATCCAGCTAAATCACAGGATGATCTGGTCGGCCACTATTGTTATCAGTCTCTCTTATCTGCAAAACAGACAAAGGTCAGAGGGAAGACCGGGTGTGCCGGCCTTCAACTCTCCGATGCATAAGTCAGTATCGATACAAGATAATGATAATGGAAAGCGATAATAAACAGTTACCTCTTTGGGTTGTTGGAGATGTCCTTGTTGTAGCAGATTTGTGGGAGTCTGGCTCCGTTTCTTTCGGTGTGGGACTCTCGGGATCCCGATATCGCCCCGTGGGGTATCGGGATCTCCATATTGGGGCATTGCTTATTTCTTATATTGGCGATACGAGTCTTGTTCTTCCGATACTTGTGCCTAGGAGGTATGTGCATGCCAACAAGTCCCCCAAGTCCCCGGTCAAGAGTTCTCTTGGGTGGCGAGTTTGTCTTTGGTAAAAGTATTGGAAGTTCGAGGCGAGTTCATGCCATGTGGCTTCCGTACAGCCATTACCCCCCAGTCCCCTAAGTCCCCACCTAAAAGGAGTCTTAGCTGGGGTGAGGCGATCGTACTTGCATTTGGCGTTGTGTCGCTATCGGAATCTGTGGTAGGGTTTCATGTGTCTTTTGGCGCATACGTTATGCCCTGGTGACACGTGTAGTAATGTCATTCATTTTTTTGTGTGCGGGAAGTCTATTGTACTAGAGTCTGTAACATGTAATAATGGCGTAGTGGTAAGGAGTCGGGGCGACGGCGCATGACCACTGTAATGTTTAGGGATGTCGGACACGTGGTGAGATTTGGTGTCATCTTCCTTGCACGTCCAACGGTCCCTGCATTCTCGAGGTCCCTATATAAGGACAGAGGGAAGATATGGGGGTGGTTACTATTCCTGTGTTCTTGTTGGAGATTGGGATAAGAACTTATTAAAGTTAGGGCCTTTAGCGTGTGAGAAGCCTGAAACCTTCGGGTCGTGGTCGGAATTCCGTTTTGTTGGTGTCGTGGCCCCCATTTTCCGGTTAGAGGAGTGTATAGGTACGCTGTCTATTGGCCTTTCTGGGTTTATCTGAGGGCATTTGTGTGTGAGGGTTTTGTGTGGGGAGTCGTTTTCCGGGAGTGAGATTTGCCGGTGGGTCTTGGGTCACTTCAGGTTAGGTGGAGTTTTGGAAAGGGTGAATTTTGGGTTGAGCTGGGCTTCGTGTTGCGGCTCCAGGTTAGTTGATTAGGATTTGAAATTTCGTGGGGGCGGGTCGAGGAGGCGATAGATAGGAGGTGATTGACTAACTGTAGGTATCGCTCATAGTATGGTGCCGGAGCATCACGGTCGCCGTAGGCGAGAGGGTTCCTTTCGTGGAGGTGAAGGAATTTCTCATGGTGGTATCGGCACTTCTCATGGAGGTGGCGAGGGCATTTCTTGCAGTCGTGGTGAGGGTGCTTCCCTCGGGGGCGGTTCCCGAGGAGGTGGCAAAGGTTCGTCTCGTGGAGTTCCGAGTAGGGTTGAGCAAACCGTGAGTTCTGATATGCGTGAGGTGGAGAATGTCAAAATTTTAGAGATTCCCCACTCACCACGAGGGCGGTTACTCCTTGGCGATATACCCATTCATCAGCCCGATCTGAGTATGACGGAGGAGCAGATCGCCGAAATGAGGGCGACCTGGGGGATTCCGGGCAACTTATTGTTGCACCTTTTGAGGGATGGTGAATATTTTAGCCACCCCGAGGTAGGGTGGGCATGCTTTTACGAGTACCAACTCAAGTATGGGTTGACGTTCCTGATACCGGAAGAGCTGCAGTACCTGCTATCATGTTTGAATATATTGTTGGGGCAGCTATCACCAAAGGCGTTGAGGCAATTGATGGGAGTGTTGCTACTGTGGAAGCTTAGCAGGTTGTTGTGTCCCAACATTGGTGAGTTTAATTCTTTGTTGAAGATGCAATACTCAACGAAGACTAGCGATAGCGGGTGTGTCAATTTTAGGGCACGTGGCCGTGCGATTATTGAGGATCTCCAGTGAAATATTTATGCTCGCTGGAGGGGCAGACCTTGCCTGGTTGGGGCAGCTAGCAGAACCCGGACATGATGCATCGGGTTCCTACTCACTTCCAGCTTATCTGTGAGTATCATGATTGAGTGTTTGGTGAATTTCATTTTGCCATTGGTGTGCTAGCAGCAGGTCTTTGTATCGTAGTGAGTCACGAAACCACCCTGACTACGCTAGAGCAGAAGCGTGTGGTGAGGGTAAGGGCCGTTTATTTTTATAATGTCTAACTGTTCAATCTGTTTATGGTTCTGTTAACATTACGTTCTTGTGTTGCAGCGGATATGCCTAGTGAGGCTACTAGCAAGAGTGATGCTCCATATGTAGAGGTGAATACCGACGTTATTATCAGGGAGTTGCTGCGAGAATCGGAGACGGCAAGGCGAGTTGACCTCGACCTTTCTGATAAAGTATGTGTGACCGATCATCTGGTGAACATGCTGCTGCCCGACGAGATGTACCTAAGGTTTCCCGTTACCATGTTAGAATATCTCAACCAATAAGCTGAGGAGCAGGCGGGTGTTGAGGGGCACGTGGGCAGGCACCCAGTGCTAGTTGCCAAAGAAGCCACCCAGTCTCGGGAGCGGGCATTCAAGGCTGATCAGTTGTCCCAAGTATTCATTGGGCGCCAGCTCCCCGTGGTTCAGGAAGGTGCGAGGCAGTCCCCCCGAGTCTCTACGAGAGGGGTGGAGCATGGCGTCGTGGATCGGCCATCTGAGCCGGTGGTTGAAGGGGAAATCTCCATCGAGGAGTTGTTTGAGGAAGTTGAGCGGCCCCAAAGCCATACTAGTGCTCGGGCTCACTTGGTTCAAGATGCCGTGTTGGAACAGCTGGACGCTGTTTTTGGTGGCAATATCAGGGCACCGGCATGGCGGGATTTATCACTATTGATAGTGGTAAGGCTGAGGGGAGTAGCCAAGTTGTTGGTGATGCCGTTCCAATGGTTGAAGTTATTAAAGCACAGCCTGAGGTTGAGGGGATTGAGAAGGTTAATGTTGGGGGTACCCGGGTTGTTGAGACCGAGACCCACGCCCAGGTCGGTAAGGTGGCTGGGACCCTAGTGTTGGAGACCTGTGCTCGCACTGATGGAGCTGGGTCGAGGAAGAGGACAGCTTCATGGCTTTGTCTGGAGAGTCCCTCAGTCAGTGTCAGTATCGATACTCGCGGGGCAAGTGGTCTTGAGTTGATGGTGTTTCGCGCTCGAGGTCTACAAGTGGGGGCTCGCGGGGTTCTCGCGATAAGGTTGTCGAGGGTCTCACGCGTACGCTGGTCGAGATTAGGGTCACAGATGGTGCCATCCTCCATATGGTTGCCGACCTGCGGAATTGTCATCGTGTTTGCGGTCGTGTGACTGCTGAGGATCCTCGCATGGAGTATCAGGAAGCGCAAGAGAGGCTGATGAGGGTATCTATCGCTGTGAATTTGGGTGCGCATCATTTTCTCATCCTTCACTTCTTTCGTTTGGATGTGTTGTTTCTGGTGTGTGATGCAAGCTGTGAACATGAACTACCATGCCTCTGCCGAGCTGGTGGCCCACTTTGATCTGGAGATAGCCCAACTGTAGGGGGAGCTGAATGCTGAGATGGAGCGGGCGCGCGAGCTTCAGAATGCGGTGGACCAAGGGAGGGTGGAGGGCGAGGATATGAGGCGAGTGATTGACGAGGGTATCGCGAGAAGGATGGAGTTGGAGCAATCACTCCCAATCAAGGGGTCCCGTCGTTAGGAGGCGGAGGATGCTATCGCTCCACTGAGGAAGTCCAACTTAGATTTGACCTAGAAACTATAGCGAGCGGAGGATGGCCTGAAGGCTTTGGATCAGGTTAGGGCCTGCGTTGGTGATGAACTCGAAATGAGCTCTCAAAATTAACCCTATTGTCAATTGTTAGTGTTAACGTTAGTGATCCGTGGGATCTCTAGTTAGCTTTAGAGAGAGAGTGAAAGAGAGAGAGAGAGAGAATGAGTGACACAAGATGTATAGTGGTTCGCCTCCGCATGAGCGGGAGACTACGTCCACTTGAAAGCTATACTAGTGTGTCGAGCCTTGCGGCCTAACAAGATTACAAGAGATGTTATATGAATGTCTTGAGTTGTGGGAGGAGGCATTCCTTTTATAGATGAAGGAATGCTTCTCATTTACTTGTTCTTCGATGTGGGACAAGCAAAGTTACTATTCTAGTCTATTTAACATGTAGAAAGCTATGTTTGTGAGGGAAACTTTGCAAGGCCGGAAAGGTGGCTTCCCGGCGACGGATTTGCGACTTCCGGATACCGTAGCGTAGCTTGAACATAGGGCTACAAGATGCAAGTCTCGGTTGGGCCTTACCATGGCTTGTGGATGTCCCAAAGAGGGTGTTACTTATGCTTGGTGATGTAGTAAATACTCCATATTGTTGGAGGTATGTACAAGTCCCCGAAGTCCCCAAGTAAGAGGAGCTTCTTGGTTGGGGAGTTATAACCACGAAGTCATCAAGCATAAGTAACCGGGCGGCACGGAGCCCCTACAAGTCCCCGAACTCCGTAAGCAAGAAGGGACTCGTTAACCTGCACAACAAAGACAAAAAACAGGCATATGTAGAATGCTCGTTGCATTGGGCAACAAATGTGAGTTGCATTGATATGCGTTGGCATATATGAACGTACGGGGTGCATGATACATGTTGATGTATACACTGGAATGGCGCCGAGTACGATCGCATATACAAACTCGAGAACGCGTATGGTCGTGTGAGCATATGGATTGCATATGATAAATGTAAGTTGCATGAGCGTTGCGGAGGTAAGCGTTTGTAATTCGTGAGTGTTGAATGCTTGAACGCTTGTGTTAGTTTGGTTGTCGGTCGTATTAATGGAACGCGAAAAGAATTTGATTTGTCGCCGTCGGTAAACGACAAATGGTAGAAAAATTCAATGTTCCATTAACGTGTGGTGTGTCGACTAGACATGAGCATAAAGCTCGAGGATTGCCGGGAAGGCATGAGCGGAAAGCTCGTGAGCGGGAAACTCGGGGTTGCCGGGAAGGCATGAGCGGGGAGCTCGTGGGTTTGCTGGGAAGGCATGAGCGGGAAGCTCGTGAGCGGAAGCTCAAGGGTTGCCGGGGAGGCATGAGCGGAAAGCTCGGGGTGCCGGGAAGGCATGAGCGGGAAGCTCGTGAGCGGAAGCTCAAGGGTTGCCGGGAGGCATGAGCGGAAGCTCGGGGTGCCGGGAAGGCATGAGCGGAAGCTCGGGGGTGCCGGGAAGGCATGAGCGGGAAGCTCGGGGGTGCCGGGAAGGCATGAGCGGAAGCTCGGGGGTGCCGGGAAGGCATGAGCGGGAAGCTCGGGGGTGCCGGGAAGGCATGAGCGGGAAGCTCGGGGGTGCCGGGAAGGCATGAGCGGGAAGCTCGGGGGTGCCGGGAAGGCATGAGCGGGAAGCTCGTGGGTGCCGGGAAGGCATGAGCGGAAGCTCGGGGGTGCCGGGAAGGCATGAGCGGAAGCTCGGGGGTGCCGGGAAGGCATGAGCGGGAAGCTCGTGAGCGGAAGCTCAAGGGTGCCGCGAAGGCGTGAGCGGTAAGCTCGTGGGCGGAAGCTCAAGGGTGCCGCGAAGGCGTGAGCGGTAAGCTCGTGAGCGGAAGCTCAAGGGTGCCGCGAAGGCGTGAGCGGGGAGCTCAAGGGTGCCACAAAGGCGTGAGCGGTAAGCTCGTGAGCGGAAGCTCAAGGGTGCCGCGAAGGCGTGAGCGGTAAGCTCGTGAGCGGAAGCTCAAGGGTGCCGCGAAGGCGTGAGCGGGGAGCTCAAGGGTGCCGCAAAGGCGTGAGCGGTAAGCTCGTGAGCGGAAGCTCAAGGGTGCCGCGAAGGCGTGAGCGGGGAGCTCATGAGCGGAAGCTCAAGGGTGTCGCGAAGGCGTGAGCGTGAAAGCCTGGCGGTGCCGCTGAGGCACAAGCGCGAGAGTCTGGCGGTGCCGCTGAGGTACGAGCGCGAAAGCTCAAAGGTTACCGCTGAGGCACGAGCGCGAAAAGCTCGGCGGTGCCGCTGAGGCACGAGAGCGAAAAGCGCGGCGGTGCCGCGAATGTACGAAAGCAAAAGCCGGGCGGAGCCGCTGAGGCACATGAGCGGACGCGGAAGCCTGGCGGGGCCGCTGGGGCACGTGCTCGGAAGCCTGTTGTTGCCATGAGGCATTAACGGGTAGCTCGATGGTGATGCTCTGGGGCATGAGCGTGGCCGTTGCTAATTATGCTGGGCTGTATGTACAAGTCCCCGAAGTCCCCAGTCAAGGAGGGTGTTCTTGCGGGTTGATACCAAAGCGTAGCTTTGTGCCGTATATGAAGCATAATTAGTGCGAGTGCGTCGTCCATCTAGAATTGGTTGGAGCGAACGCTTTTGCCCTTTCGGGTGGGCCCCTGCTAGGCCCTGCGAGGAGTCCCCCACTCCTGGCTATAGACCTCCGGATGGTCGGAAAATTGTTTGATGAGGGGAGCTGCGCGGAGCAGAGGGTGTTGGGTAGCGAGCCCAATCTTTGGTACCCAAGCGTCGGGGTTAACTGCCGGATCAATGGCTGCCGTGGGCTGTGTTAACTAGTCCCTTGCTATTTTCTCGAAGGAGAAAAGCTTGACTGCAATGCCGCGTAGCGGTCATTGTCATTATGAGGCGTTGCCTTACCGCTTGGCTGTTGGTTGCCGATGAAAAACGATAAACACATAGAGCAAGTAATAAAATTTTGTTTGAGTTTCCCATACCTATTTAATTTTGCAATTAAAATAGAAGCATGGCATATGTGTATAGCCTTTACTTGTAATGTGGATGGTAACATCATTTTTGCATTTTTTGTAGATATGCTAAAGGATCATTGAGATCGGTATGTGAAGCATGGCATATCTAGCATGTGAGGCCTAGAAAGTGTTGCCAAATCTACGAAATGTTGTAGGCATGCTTAAAAGTTTATGGAAGCATGTAAAAGCATATCAAGTGTGATATATTGTAGTCATGCTTAGAAGTAGTAACAGCATGTGATTGGCATGGCATTTGCTCAATTTGAAAGAGCGTAAAAGATAAGATATAGTGACTTATCTTATGCCGATTTGGAGTCTAGCGGAGTTGGCCGAGCATGACGATCCATTGATTTGGCGGAGCGCAATAGTAGAAGGGTGATGATTTCGCTATTTTGGAGAAGTGATCGGTGATTATGTCTCCTTCAACGAACATAAGACAAAGGAAATAATTATCATCTTTGATCATGTATACATGTTTGAATTATGTTATCCCACATATATGTATGGTACTAATTGACACGAAATGCTTGAGTTTCGCGAGCATGTGAGATGCTAGTTTTGATTATTAAGCAAAATAAATAATAATAAAAAAAAAAAAATATATATATATATATATATATATATAAGAATACGTGTACATGAAATGTACTTAGAGATGAGTGAATGCTCAATTGGTAGCATATAAACCAAGATGGCCGCACATGTGTGCAAGCTTAATTTCAATGCTTTGAAGTTTCAACAAGCAAATAAATGAAATCATGACAAGCTAGCTTTTGTGTGATAGAGTTCAGCATGTGCGGTCAATTAATAATGCTTCACAGAGAAGCTACATGTATGCCTTAATCAGTCAATCATACATAGGTAGTTGATGAATTATATATCGGCATGTGGCACAATTAATGTGATTGTACAAGGCATAAATGTGTGCACGGGTAGACAGGTGTGTCAAGTTATACCATAATATACCATAACAAGTATGATTATGTTGCCGCACGTAAATGCGAAGCATGTGCAGATCAATGAATATGCTGCAATTGAAGTGAGTGAGGACACGTGCATTGTACAGAAGCCCATAATTTATGTGTGGCATTAAATGGTTAGTGATGCTTCTGCAGAGGCACGTGCATATCAAAGGAAGGGATAAAAAAAACTTATCTTGTGGCTGGCCTTGCATGTACGACGCTAATGCACGGTTGATTAGCGGTAATTGATGGATGTTGTTGAAGTTCTTGTGAGTCCAGAGACGAACGATGCCGGCGATTGCGGGAATTGTATTTGTGCGCAGAGAGAAGAAACTGGAAGATTGATGTTCCTCCATGAGAATTGATGCCATCCAGCGGTGGTGCTAGCCCAGCAGAGGTTCATCAGCGGAGAAGCACAGCGGATGAGTCGGAGTCAGCGGAGACTCTGTTCAGCGGAGCTTTGCCAGCGAGTGAAGGTTCTCAACTGAGGTTTGGAGTTCAGCGGGGCTTTGCCGGAGATGGTGGGTCGGCCGGTGAAGGTTGGCAGAGCCTTGTTGGATTATTGTGGCTAGCGGAGGAGTTCGGCGCTGATGGGCGGGCCTGGAGCTCGGCGGAGCTGGAGTGCAGCGGACCTGGAGCTCGGCGGAGGATCCGTGTTCAGCGGTGCTAGAGTGCAGCGGAGAAGCTTGCCTGAGGTGTCTAGCGGAGGTATTGCCGCTAGTTGTGGCTAGCTGACTTGGTGTTCAGCGGAGAGTCGGACCGAGGAGTCTGGGGTCAGCGGTGTACAGTCCGGCGGAGCCTCTCCGGTGATGAAGTTCAGCGGAGGCTGCCCGGTGGTGCAGTCTGGCGGAGGCTCGACACTTGTAGCTCAGCGGAGATTGATAGTCCGGCGGAGCCTCAAGAGTTCGGCGGAGACTCGTGGGGGATGTTCAACGGAGCTTGCTGTAGTAGTTTGCAGCAGAGTTGCAGCAGGAACGTGCACTGTTCAGCGGAGCCTGCGCAGTAGTGGGCGGAGCGGAGAAGCTATCCGGCTGAGCCGTTTGCGGAGCAGGGGCGATGCTGAGGAGTTGGGCTGAGCTGTTCGGCGGATCATAGAGGACCAGCGGAGCCATAGTGCAGCGTTGCAGATGACTTCAAGTGATCGTCATCTTCATGCCCTGGGTGCCCAGAGAAGATGGCTGGGTGTCCAGAGAAATTTGGCGCCCAAATTTTTTTTTTTTTTTTTTTGTGTGGCTGGCGTTGACCAACTATGTCAACGTTGACCAAAAGTTGACCAAGCCTTGTTCGGCGTTGACCTTTGTGAGTTGGGCGTTGACCAACCCCGCCGGGCGTTGACCGACTCTGCCGGGCGTTGACCGACTCTGCCGGGCGTTGACCGAGCCCTAATTTGATGTTTACCGAAGTTCATGGTACGTGACGAAGCCATTGTGTTGGCTTCCCACAGACGGCGCCAATGTTAACGTTAGTGATCCGTGGGATCTCTAGTTAGCTTTAGAGAGAGAGTGAAAGAGAGAGAGAGAGAGAATGAGTGACACAAGATGTATAGTGGTTCGCCTCCGCATGAGCGGGAGACTACGTCCACTTGAAAGCTATACTAGTGTGTCGAGCCTTGCGGCCTAACAAGATTACAAGAGATGTTATATGAATGTCTTGAGTTGTGGGAGGAGGCATTCCTTTTATAGATGAAGGAATGCTTCTCATTTACTTGTTCTTCGATGTGGGACAAGCAAAGTTACTATTCTAGTCTATTTAACATGTAGAAAGCTATGTTTGTGAGGGCAACTTTGCAAGGCCGGAAAGGTGGCTTCCCGGCGACGGATTTGCGACTTCCGGATACCGTAGCGTAGCTTGAACATAGGGCTACAAGATGCAAGTCTCGGTTGGGCCTTACCATGGCTTGTGGATGTCCCAAAGAGGGTGTTACTTATGCTTGGTGATGTAGTAAATACTCCATATTGTTGGAGGTATGTACAGTTAGTATATAGCAAGTAGGGACCGTTCTATCGGGAGATTGAGGGTGCTCTTGTCATTTAAACGTCAAAGAAAGATAATATTAATACAAATATATAATATTTACGAAATTTACAAAGAAAGAAAGGAGATTTCGAGATTTGTTTTATTTACTAAACTAATTGTCTAACTAACTAATTACAATGACCAATCAACCAAGAATTAAGATGTAATGGACGGATGAGATGCATTGATGAAATTAACCTGTTTAACATGAATTCAAGGACACAAATTATAATTTTCGAATCAAAAAACATACTTGCATGAAATCAATCAAGAACAAACTATGGACGCATGCATAAGTTCTTATTACTTTCCTTTGTTAACTTAACTAGATGAATGCACCATAGTTAACCCTATTAAACATGCATGCTAATGAGTGACCAATCCAATAACACACATATCCAAAGCAATAAGCACTTAAAAAGTTTGATTGATTTAAGAAAAACACACAAGTTAGAACGCTAATCGAGCATGCAATTCTCTTTGTTGATTTACCTAAGGAATTATAGGTTTTCCACTTTAATTAACAAGACCTAGAACTCTAGCATCTTATTATGGATTCAATCATGCAACTTGAAACCTAAGTAGGTCTTCAAATAAATCGAAACATGAAAGGTGGGATTAAAGTACAAAACCAACAAACATTCAAGAACATATAAAGAAATCGCAAATTACAAATCTGAAAATCCTAAAACGAATTCATGCTTCAAGGTTATTGGAAACTAAACATCAAAGCAAATACTTTAATCTAACAAGAAATCGCAACATCCAAGAAAACCAAAAAGATAGAACGCTACACAATTTGATTTTTAAGTTACAAAGTATCAAAACCGAAAACAAGAGATTAAGGTTCATGGTTACACTTTTAAAGGAGCTTCAAGAATGCAAGAAGATCTTCAAAGATGGTGGATGATGAGTACGACCACGGCAAGGATGGATGAATGGAGGATGAACTTGCTTCACGGCTTCAAAACTTTGAACACTTGGAGAGACCGAAACTTTTAGAAAGTAAAGGGGAGAGATTGCGATTTTTATTCAGGGTTGAGAGATAATTTTCATGGCAATAGCTTCCCCTTTATATAGTGCACGGCCTATGGTTTAATTCCCTAGGAATTCTCTTTTGTGACATCATTCAACCAATAAGAAAATTCCTTTAGAAGTAGAGAACAAGTCACCTTAGTTTCTTGCCGAATTCTACATGTATCAAGACCATATTTCAGCTTCCTTGTATGTAGAGTCATAAATCAATACTTATTCCTCTATTTTCTCTCCAAAAATTCCAAAGAAATCCGAAAATAATCCCATAATATCTTTGCCGAAATCTTCTTGATATTCGTTGTATTTCTCACGGAAAAAATCAATTAGAATGGTTTATGGACTCCTCAAGACGTCATGGAAGGATCTAGAGACTCATGTGCAAGTCACATGCTTCAATCTTTGGGCCAGGCTTCTCAATTGGACAATTTTAAAGCCCATTCCTTTATTGCCGAAATTCATTGTGCATTCTAGAACATTCTTGAACCATCTTGAGTCATCTTGAAGCCACAACATCTTCTAGCATCACCAGGACTCCTAGTGACATCAGGTTTCCTAGTCCAACTAGATTCTGTCTTTATTCATTTCCACGCACATTTTTCCGAGCTCACTCCTAGTTGACTTAGAATTCCTACTTCAACTGGGATTCCTTTTCCTGGTAGGATGAGGAAAGCTTTATTTCTCCATTTCTTTCCCATTTCTACACCTCATTTCCTCCTTGCCTTCATTTCCATCATTTCTAGCTCTTCTTAGCTCATTTCTTGCGTTTGGAGCTCATTTCTACTTTAATACAACAAAGTAAGTTAGAAATGATATTGTTAATGGAATAACTAAGTAAAATGTAGGGAAAATGATGCTAAAAACATAGAAAATATTACTCCGATCAGTTGGAGAGGCTGAGGAGCGTTTGCAAGAGCTAGAGAGATAAGTCCGGGAGCGCGATGCCTAGTTGGAGCTTCACGATGTAGCTTTAGCTAGTTTGGCTCCCTACCCTAATTGTGTGTTGGAGTTGGAGGGGCAGGTTGGTACTCTGCAAGGAGAGGTCAACCGCTTGTGAGACGTTGAACTCCAGGCAGGCGAGAGGGAGGCAGAGATGGAGCGACTGAGGAAGGAGTTAGTCGAGCAACAGACTCAAGCTAGCAGCTTTGCCGAGGACTACACTCACTTGCGCGCTGCTGCCGAGACACATTTTGACAAGCTCCATTAGGCTAAGCGGGATGGCGCTGACAAGGCGATGGATCTCTATCTCCAGTCAGCCCATTTTCCAGAGAAGATGAATAAAGCCTTTTTAGATGGGGCTTTGCACTCAACCCGTGATGGTATCGCCGCTGGCTAGATTGATCAAGAGAAGATGGTCAGAGATATGCATGTGAAGAAAGCGGTGCGATTGCAAGCCATCGCTACTAGCGGTGGGTGAAGCATTAGGATTGTGATTCGTGGGCCAGTTATTGAAACAGAGCATGTCTCGGGCCTGGCTGGCAATCACGAGGCTAAGGGTGTTACCGGCGAGCAAGAAGAAGCACGTGTGGATGCTGAGGGCGAGTTACAGGGCGAGAATATGGGGGAGCAGACTGAGGCGGGGAAGCGAGGCCGAGTAAGGGAGCAGGCACGCAGTGCTGAGGGTGAGACTTAGTATCTGATTTTTGTTTTGCTTTGTTTTTTGTGCTAGCGATTAGCTTCCGTCACTTGTAAATGCTTTAGGTTCTGTCGAGACATTGACCGTTTGGTCTGCTTTTTAGTATGCCCGTTTTCTATTGGGAATATGAAAAATTTCTTAGGACCAAACATTTCTGGGCTATAGTCCCCCGTGCGTTGAACGTATTTATTGCTTTGTCAATTGGTTACCTTGTCATTATTGCAGGTCATTAAGGAAGCGTGTCTATTGGTTATCTAAGAGCGGTTAATGGCGGTGGCATTCCACTATAAATAGGTAGAGGGAAGGAGGTGGGTTGATCATGTTTTCAACATGGTGTTTTTCTTGTTTATCATTGTGTTCCTGTTTCTGAAATCTTTTCTTCCTTTAGGCAGTGCGCCTCTCCAGAATTCTGAGCTTTATAGCTTAATCTCATCTTGGGTTATGGGCTTTATAGTTTAATTTCACAAGGGCTCGGCTTCATCACCCTTTGGAGGACTGAGGAATCTGCACTCGTGGGGAAGTGAGGCTGCGTCCAAGTGAGAAACCAAAGGACTACGATCACCGGAGGTGTGGCGTGCTACAATGATTGAAATCAGGTGGTGATATGGTGGAGAGTGGTGCCGTGGAACTGCCCCCCAGTCTTTCCCACTGGAGCCCGGCCAGCGTATCAATCCTCCAATTCAGTGATCTTTTTCCAGAGCTCCTCGTATTCCAAAGAATCAGACTTGGTTTGAGGGGTGACAAGAATAGGTGTATGTGAATCACATTCATATGCTAGGGCGTAGATCGTATTTGCATTAAGATGTAACATGTTGTCATTATGTGTCACATTTGTATGGAGTAACAATTGGTGTATCGCTATTGGCCGCAAAGCCCTTTGTAATGAATTTCCTTTCTGGGGATGTATCACCTTTTCATAATGCTATCGCCTTTCATTTCTGTACTTACTTTTCATTGTATATCGCTTTCATGGTGGCGGAGTGCGAGTGTGGGCGCCGTATTTGGGGCAAAGCACCGTGTAGTATGATATTGGGACTTGGGACGAGAGCGAGTGGCGAACCGTTGACATTAAGGGTTTTTGTTTGGTGTGGTATCTCGTCGGTGTTTTCTTTTTGTTACCTTGTATCGCATATCGTGGCTGTTTGTAGTTGATAGGAGCATTCATGAATCACGATTTGTAGCGTAGCGTTAACATTCATTCATTCGTGACGATGTATCGCATGTCATTATTCATTCATTTAATTCATGGCGAAGTATCGCACATCATTCATTCATTTATGGTGGAGTATCGCGTATCATTCATTCATGGCGGAGTATCGCGTATCATTCATTCATTCATTTGGAGGCATTTATTCATTCTGTTTCAGTGGTAGAAACGAAGTTGTCATGAGAGCTTCCACCTCTGAGATCCGTACCTGCCAACCATGAACAGAGGTCAAAGGGAAGACTGGGCTAGCCGGCCTTCAACCCTCCGGTGGCTAAGTCAGTTACATGTAAGAATGTAGACTAGGTAGGAGTAAATGGAGAGTGGTGACTTACCTTGACGGAATGGAGAGACATATATTTATAGTGTGGGGATGGGCTTGTCACCCCTTTGTTTCCAATGTGGGATTATGCATGGCCTCCCCGATACTGCTAGTATGTGGTATCGGTGTCGTGTATGAGCATTATTGGTGTCTTTCAAGTGGCTAGTGAGCCTTGTGCTTTCGATACTTGTGCCTGAGAGGTATCTATACCAAAAAGTCCCCAGTCAAGAGTTCTCTTAGGTGGGGAGTTTGTCCATGGTAAAAGTATCGGAAGTGCAAGGCGAGTATCCCTGCCACGTGGCTTCCGTATAACCATTACCCCCAATCCCCCAAGTCCCCAGCTAAGAGGAGTCTTAACTGGGGTGGTGATTTCATTTTCTGAGTAAAAATGGCACAGAAAATAAAAATGGTGATTTCATTTTCTGAGTAAGCATGTCTGGCCCCTTTTGGATCTTGGATTTCTGGATCCAAACTTACTTTCCATTCTTCCGCCGTGATGATATCCCGCTGCTTCCACCGGCCGATCAACTCTTGGGTCAATGGTTCAGCCGTGAGGAAAGGTACTTATCCCCTCCTTACTCTGAATGTTTTTCCTATTTGTACCTTCTGGATGAGATGCCATACTGCGATATAATATTGGATAGAAGATTCCCACCTTTACTTGAAAATGGCTTCCTTCAAGGCGCTTGCATTTTCGCCGCGCGCTTGAAAATGCCATACTTCGCTCGCCAATTCGGTCTTCTCCAATTGGTGCCATTTCCTCTGTACGACGCCCGGAACTACAACACTTCTTGGCATAGGTTCAGGCCCCTTACCGGGCCTGTGCCGGCACAAAGTATGCTCGCGCTGGTTGATCTTCCTGACTGGGCTCGGGTTATTGATGCCGTGGATGGGGCTGAGGAAGGATACAAAGAATGGTGGGAGGAGGTCTTGGTCAATTGCTGGACTCAGAGGGATGACGAACTCTTTGCAGCCATCTTTGGAGAACTGAAAAACCCCTATCCTGCCGATGTTGAAATGTTCGCTAGCTTCTCTGAGGAGGCTACACGATCGCAGCCTCTTCCAGCAACACAACGGGCCTGAGCCCCTCGCCAAGCTCAGGCTGGTATCTTAATCCGCGAACCCCCTCCAGAGGTAAGTATCTTAGTTCTATCTTCTGTATCTTCCTTCACTACTTACCTTTTACTCACTCTTCGCTGTTATCAGGGAAATGTGCCACTTTCTGGAAATCGTGCAATCCATGCTTCCCCAACCGCTGACCAGTCTGGAAAGCAGAAGACGGTGATCGCGGAGCCCGAAGTTGAAGATTCTTCCTCTGACAACGATAATCCGCAAACCGTACGAACCCTCTATTCTTAAGATTATGCTTTCTCTGTGAGCTAAGTCTGATCCTTTGATTCTAGCAGGTTGCCGCTGCTTTGGCTCGGAAGCGCAGCCACTCGGACCCTCCCACTGACTCATGGGAAGAGGATGAACCAATCGCTGATCGACTGGTAAGGGACGGGAAACCCACGTCATTATAATTCGCCTTCTAGTCCAATTCCTATAACTGTCTTTGCTTGCAGGTTCGTCGCCGGTCCTCTGGACAAGCTGGGGAAGGTTCTTCGGCTGCTGGTGAAGGAACATCTGCTTCGCAGGCCCAAGCGTCCACTGCTTCTGGTAATCTTCCCCCTCCTGCCAGCACTGCGAGTGATGTGCCATTGGCCTCAATTCCGGTGTAGGTCATAGATGACAGCTCGCCTGAATTGGAAGTAGGAATAGCCCCTTCAGACACACCGCCTGAGGAACCGATCGCCGCACAACCCTTAGTGCAAATAGCGCTTGATCCAATTCCCAATGAAGCCACTCAAGAGCCTGCCCCGATAGCAATCCTACACGAGCCTCCGGCCGCAGAGGTATACTCTCTCCTGAGCATAATGCCTTAGTCCTTATTTTATTTTCTGTGCACTCTAATAATTCTTCCTTAACCACAGAGTCCTGGTCCTGTTAAGGAAGCAGCTATCGCTGTGGAGGTACCTGCCGCTGATCCTGCCGAACCAGTTGGTGAAGACATGGTGATCCAGGAGCCTGCCCCTCATGCTCTTGAAGTGGGAGAAAGGGTAAATGCCGAACCAAAGCCTGAAGCGGTCCCTATTATAGAGCCTCAAGAGGCCCATGCTACTGCTGCTGTTCCAGGTTCACTGCCTGAGCCTCCTTCCAAACTGGAAAAGGCTTGTTCGCTTACTCGAAGTGGCCCCACCCGGAGTTATAGATGAAGCGAGGGATGGGCTACAACGTCTTCTGAGCCCCGACATCTTACTGCTGGGCGCGTCTGCCAGAGCTCAGGAATACTTGATGGTTCTTCGCCCCGAGCGAACTATCAGTGAGGCTGAGTTTACCGAGATATATGAGCTGCTACAGAATCTTCCCCAACGGATCAATGAAAGAGTGACCGTGACAGTGACCACGCAAGCTAGGCAAGCTCAGGCCCACTATTGGGGCGTCGCACAACAGACAGATGCTTCTCGCGACTTCTTGGGAGACAGGGCTATCCTCGTTAGGGATTTACGGATTACGCAACATCACCATCGGACCCAAATCCAGGAACTTCAAGCCCAATTGACAGCGGTGACGGCCCAGCTTGAACATAAGGAACCCTTGCTAGAGCAGCCCCTAGCGGCCTTTGAAGCATTGTCTCAAGAGTTAGCTCAAGCTCGCGAAGCAGCCCAACAAGCAGAACGAGCTGCTGTCGACGCTAGTTTTCGTCTGGATGAACACTTACTTCGCTTGACTCATGCGGGCCGAAAACTTTAGGCCTCTTATGTTAGGCCCTTTTTGTTTTATATGAACAATACTATAATTAATATTTAATATTTAGCCTACTTTGTTTGGCCCAAATATTACTTTAAATTCCGGTAGTTTATCACCTCTTTATTGATATCGAAACTGTTGAAAAGATAATTCCGAATTGAGCGGTTATCTCCTTGAAGACTGCCCTGCTTCCCATGCGTTTTCAATTTCCTTCATTTTCGAGATTCTAGCATTCAATTCCATTGATACTCTCATTGATAGCATTGAAAGTACTTCAACTACCCATCATGCGGTTGAGATTACTACGGCTGGAGCTATAAATACCTGCACTTAGGGAAATCATGAAGCCAAGCAACCATGTCTTTTCCAGAGATAACCTCACAAGCCTTGCTACTTTTCCTTCAGTTTCTAAAATCTTCCTCCCATGATCTCACCCTTAGCCACAAATTCATAGGCTTCATGGCTTAATCTCAAGACCTGGGTAGGCCTCATGGCCTAATCTCAGGTCCGGTGGCATGTCTTTGGTTTCTGGGAATCTGGATGAACTCGCCAGTCTCAGTTAAACCGAAGAACACGCCATGCTCCTAACGCGGCAGGACCACATTCTGAGGAGTCCGTCTTCTCTGATTGTTCGCGTGGAGCAGGAGGCGGAGAGGCGGAATGCCACTTTGAGGCCGACTGTTCTTCCTCCGCGGTCTAACTCCGGGATCCGACTACGAGGCTTCTGTTTTTCCCCTGGAGGTAGATGTGGTTGTGAGTCGCGCTTGCTCTGGATACCATCTCCAATCCGGAGGACAACCTCCTGGGAAGGGTATGATGGATTATTCCCTTCCCGCTTCCTCTGGTACAGATGATAGCAGCTGCGACTCAGATCGTAAGAGGATCTGGGTGAAGAGAGGAATAGTGCCAGCGGTACTGCCCAGATCCTTCTTACCGCAACCAGATCCAGCCACTTTTAAGATTTGTGTTTCTCACGATCTTCAAAGCCACATTTGGCCTTATAATTGCAAGTGTAACCGAGTTGATCTGGTTGTTGTATGCTTTTGGCCGCAAAGCCACTTTATGAATGAATGTTTTTCTGAGCACAAAAAGTTGTAAAGTTGTAATGCCCTGAATAATAATAAGGCCTCCTGTATAGGCCCTTGTGTACATTCTTACCACAATTTGTCAAAGATAGACAAGTATGAATATAGACTTAAAATCCGATGAATACAATAATAAAGCCTCATGCATAGGCCCTCACGTGACCATCACGTAGCTCTGGCCTCCACTAAGGCCCGAATATTATAGAGAGTTGCCCCCCAATGTTTATCGGTGAAGCAAATACAAGAGTCGAAGGCCACAAGAAAAAAGGCCTGAACACATGCTTAGAGTTAATGTGAACCGATGAAGATTATGGTTGCCCCCCTGTCTGATAAGAAGGTTGATCAGGTGGATCCTCGAACTCCCAAACACTAGGGTAGTATTTTTTCAAAAAACGCCCGTTGATTGGGTTGCGATGGATGTCGCCATCGACATCTCTGAGGTGAAAAGCCCCGTGTTCCAAGATACGGTGAACGACAAAAGGACCCTCCCATCGCGGAGTCCACTTACCGCGGCCAGTTAACTTCTCACCAAGGGGTAAAACAGCTTTCCAAACCAGGTCTCCCTCTTTGTAACTACGACCACGCATCCTCTTATCATAGGCGCGAGCAATACCCTATTTCTCCATTACCAAGTTATCCAAAGCCGCCAAGCACTGCTCACTCAAATCTTCATGTTCGTGCCACATCGCTTGGACGTAATCTTCACCGATCAAGTGATGCTGCTCTTGTATGCGTAAAGAATGAACGTTGATCTCTAGGGGTAAAACCGTGTCATTACCAAACATAAGTGCATATGGTGTGGTAGCGGTGGGATTCCTCTTGGACGTACGATAAGCCCAGAGTGTCTCATACAAAGTATCGTGCCACTGTCGAGGGTTTTCTACCAGTATCTTCTTTAACAGGGTAATAATAATCTTGTTACTGGCTTCCGCTTGACCGTTGGACTGAGCATAATATGGAGTGCTGTGGATAAACTGGATGCCAAAATCGCTTATAAGCTGCTCGACAGGACCTCCCATGAACGCTGCCCCTAGGTCTGAAACGAGTACCTCGGGATACCAAACCTGCAGAGAATGTTACGAAAAATGAACTGGCGGATGGTGGCGCCAGAGGCCTCCTTCAAAGGTTCAGCTTCAACCCACTTGGTGAAGAAGTCAGTAGCCACGATGATGAACTTATGTTGGAGAGAAGAATGGGGGTGAATCATTCCAATCAAGTCGAATGCCCAGCCTCGCGCAGGCCAAGGCTTAATTATAGGTTGCATGGGAATGTTAGGGACGTGCTGGACTGGACCATGTGCTTGACAGTCTTCACATCCTTTGGCGAATGCAATGCAATCCTTTAAAATGCTGGGCCAATAATAGCCTTGTCTCCGAATAAGCCACTGCATCTTAGGTCCCACTTGATGAGCTCCACATATCCCTGTGTGCGCTTCACGCATTAATCGCTTTGCTTCGCGGCCATAGACACAACAGAAGTCTATGCCATCTTCCCCACGCCGTCGCAGCTCATCACCCCTGAGGAAGTAGTTTAGGGCAAGAAAAAGGATCTTCCTGTTCGCGGTAGGGCTTGGCCGCTTTAGGTAATCGATCAGTGGGATGCGCCAATCCACATCAATAGGTTCTAGCACTGCGACCACTGGATCGTTGGGTGGACCAGGCCATGCAAGCCATGAGGGTAGTGTGCGACCCTCGACTTTCAGAATACGCTCACAAAGCCCATATTTCAAGGTAATGCCTGTGGCCAGCTGAGCAAGCTCATTGGCAGCGAAATTGCGCTCGCGAGGGATGTACTCCAAATCGGCGTCATCACATTGATCCAGTAGCTTAATGGCGCGATTCAAATATGGTACGAGCAACCAGCTGACACATGTGTACTTTTCTTGAAGCTGATTTATCACAAGCTGAGAGTCGCCGCAGATCTGAACATCCCTCACTCCTAGTTCCAATAAAACTTCAAGCCCGATAATAAGAGCTTCGTACTCTGCTTGGTTGTTTGTACATTTAAACTCCAACTGGAAGGAGTAAGAGAAACGATCGCCCGTTGGATTTTCCAGAACAATCCCTGCCCCTGCTAATGTTTCCGTTCTGGAGCCATCAAAGAATAATACCCAAGGCTGCAAGGAGACTGTGGCTTGGTACCGTACTGCGTACTCTGGGGTGCACGCCAAATCTGGACGAGTAGTAATGGCGGACGCTATCTCTAACTCCTTCATCGCGGGTATCTCCAACATAGGATGCTATGCCAGAAAGTCCGCGATGGCCTGTGCCTTTACAGCTTTTTGAGGTACGTATTGTAGTGAAAATTCTGAAAGGGCCAGTACCCACTTGCCAATGTGGCCTCTTAAAATAGGGCGCAACAACATGTATTTGACCAGGTCAGTCTGTGCGATGATGCAAGTAGTAAAAGATAACATGTAATGCCGCAGCTTGCATGCTGAGAAGTACAAAGTCAGACATAGCTTCTCCATAGGGGTGTACCTTGTCTCACAGTCTATCAGTGTCCAGCTTAGGTAGAATATAACATGCTCAATACCCGCTTCATCGTCCTGAGCGAGCAAACTGCCGATGGAAGCTTCAGTTGCAGATATATATAACTTCAATGGAAATCCTGCCCTCGGCGGAACCAGCACTGGTGGACTTACTAGGTAGTTTTTAATTCTGTCGAAAGCCTCCTGATGTTTAGGCTCCCATACGAACTCATTCTGCCCTTGTAACTTCAGCAATGGCGAGAAGGGCTGGATTTTACCTGCAGAATTAGAGATAAAGCGTCTCAGGAAATTGATCTTACCCAACAAACTCTGTAATTCCTTCTTCGTTCGCGAGGGAGACGCATTGATGACTACGTTCGCCTTATCTTCAGGGACCTCTATTCCTCGCTGATGCACGATGAATCCCAAGAAATCTCATGCTTGGACCCCAAAAACTCATTTAGCGGGATTCATCTTGAACTTATGTCATCACATTCGCTCGAATACCTTCCTGAGATCTACGATGTGATCCGCTCTTTTCCGAGATTTCACAACTACGTCATCGATGTAAACCTCTAGAATCTTCCCCAGGATATCATGGAAGATTAGGTTCATGGCTCTCTGATATGTCGCGCCGGCATTCTTTAGTCCAAAGGGCATGACCACATATTCAAAAACACCCGCGAACCCGAGGCAACGGAATGCGGTTTTATGTCTATCCTCTTCAGCGACCGGAATCTGGTGATATCCTGCAGTGCCATCCATGAAGGACAACAACTCATGTCCCGCTATGGCGTCTATTAACATATCTGCGACCGGCATGGGGTAAACATCTTTAGGTGTAGCAAGGTTCAAGTCTCTGTAATCTACGCAGACCCTCATCTTGCCATTCTTTTTCCAAATGGGCACTATATTGGATAACCACTTATTGTATGTGGCGACCTTGATAATGCCCGATTTATGCATCTTTTCGACCTCCTCTTTGACGAGAACTTGGATTTCTGAGTTCATCCTTCGCGGTTCTTGCTTCATGAGCCTCTTGTCAGGGAGCGTTGGTAGTTGATGGCAAACCAACTCCGGTGACAGGCCGGGCATGTCTTCATACTTCTCCGCAAAGCAATCTTTAAACTCTAGTAACAAATCGGTGAGCCTCTGTTTCTTGCTAGGCTCAAGGTAAGCACTGATAGCCACTTCCATAGGCTCGTCTATTGTTCCCAGATTAACTTTTTCAGTAGGGTCTCTGACCTTAGGAGGTGTGTCGTCTAGCGCTGCCGGAGCAAGATGAATGTCTATCTCGTCCTCTCACTCTTGATCAGAGAGCTCTTCATTGACGACCTCCATGGTCGCGATTCGATCAAAAGCCTCTTTTTCCACCAAGTATAATGACAGTCATTCGTATATCGAGTGGAAGGCCTCTATCCCCTCTTCAGAGAGGTCGTAATCCATTAATCAATCAAGGGTTTGGGCACAGCGTGGCCAGGCCTCTCTAAGCCCTCTTTTGCGAGCGTAAGCCCCCACTGGGCGAATTCAGAGGCCGTCACCCCTGTAGGGCGGCCTTTATCATCGATGCCACTAACCTATAATGGAGTGATAGGCTTCAGATAGTACCTGGCATCTACATAGTTCACGGAGACTGGGAATGGACGAGGATCCGCTTTGATCACCTCAGCTGTATCTGTCTCTCTGTTCGGCATAACCAGCTCCTGATGAAGTGTCGATGGTACACAGTAACTCCTGTGGATCCAGTCCCTGCCCAAAATAGCACTGTAAGCCGCATAGCAGTCTGTTACAAAGAAAGCATACACCCCCTCTGCTGGGCCTACCTTAATGCGTAAGAACAGCAATCCTAAGGTCTTCGTCACAGTTCCCGCGAAATTCTTGAGCGTAAGGGATGTAGACTGGATCTTCTCCCTCTTGATCCCGAGCAAGTGCATGGTCCTGGTAGTGACAACATTAACAGCGGCTCCGGTATCAATCATGATTTTACTAACTTTGGTACCGCCAACATCTGCCGTGATGTATAGTGGTCTCATGTGTTGGACCATTGCTGGTGTTGACTTGGAAAAGGTCATGAATTGTCCTTTGTTTGGGGCCTCCTTTGTTTCATGAGGGATGGCCTCTTCCACAGGTGTCGCTGCGGCCGATGTGACCTGCAGCGGCTGCGCATTCTCTTCTTCGGCTCCCACATAGTCCTGAGCAGCGACTGGTAGTGCATACCTTGCGGGGAGCACATAGACCATATTACAGGAGACATCGGTCATATCTGTTTCTTCCACGTCATCTTCCAAGTTAAGCTTAGGTTCTTCAACAGGGGTATCGGTCTGGAACTGCTTAGCCAAACAATCTACCAGCGACCCTTCTGTGAGGCCCTTTACCTCGCAGTGCTCGAGCTCTTGTACCACGGAAGCCAGCTTAGGGGTTTCTGATTTCATGCGCACATCTGAGGCAGCGACAACTATACTTTGGACTTTCTTGGGTCTCCACTGTAAGGTGTTAGTAGTCCTGTCCTTGCCCCCCAATCTCTCAAAGACTGAAGCTTTGGCTTCCGATTCTTCGCGAAATAACCTGCGCCTGACGTGTGGCCGCCGAGTCAGCGAGCTCTCCTTTCACGCGATCGGGGGTGTCCGCTCCTCAGTAATCCTGCAAAAAAACACTGAGCTTAGATACCCCTGTCAGCGAATTCGCTTGTTTGTTAAAACTGCGGGGAGGCCTTAACGGTTTAGCCTCCATTTGTTTCTGATACTGCTCAAGTGACTTGACCAGTTGTGAAGGCTTAATCAGGCCCTGGTCTAGCGCCTCTAAAGCACGCTTGGCTTCCCCAAACCTGAGCTGCAGTTTTCTCTTCTTGGAAGTGCTTATTTCCACTACCTTCCCCTTTTCTCTGGTGTACCACTTTCCTTCCTTGATGGTGGCGGTTGGCGCCAGTGGGATATAAGGCTTAGTTAGCACGTCTTTGCCCTTGTTCATGAGTTTTTCTTCATGTTTCTGATTAGCCGCGGCTGCTCTCAACTTCCTGAACAAATTGGAGTCCTTTGGGGATGGCGGTGACTCCATTTCCTCTTTTTCTCTCGGGCTAGAAGGCTGATAGTTCCGCAATGACGAAGCCCACTTGATGGGCGGTAGAGAGCCAAAGCGAAATGTTTGCTCAACCTCTTCGTGCGATACTTGAATGTCGCATTCTTCTTTGCATCTCGAGCACAGGACCACGGGCGAGGCTTGACTGATTGATTTAGCTTTATCCTTCGCGGGTATTTCGTCCTCGGCGGACTTTTCACCTCGCTCCTTTGAGCTCAAATCCAAGGTCGATTTCTTTTGCTTCTGCTTGGTCCAGTTCACATCGACCATGTTGATCCCAATATCAGGGAAGGGATCTAGATCTACCAGCGCTGCTGCCGTGACCGGAGCTTCCACCTGCAAACTGCCATTATTAAGCCGTACCTGAATCTGGTCTTTAAGTTTCACACAATCCGCGGTGTTATGATTCCACAAATTATGGAACTTGCAATACTTCTTCCCCTTCAGCTGCTCTGGTAGAGGAAAAGGTCCAAAATCAGTCTTCACCATCTTCACGGCGATCATTTCGTCGAGAATCTTGTGTGCCTTGTTGGCATCATAGGTGTACGTCGCGAACTCAGGTCTGGTGAAAGTCACTGATTTGAGCTTGACAGGCTCCTTGGAAATTTTCAGTTGCTTCAAGGAGAGATTCTTTTTTCCTGTTAACTCGTAGGCAGCGACATCATTCTCCTCTTCCTCATTGTCATCCTGGACCACCTCTTCATTGTTGTGATGGTAGTAAGGGTCATAAGTAGCCGGCTGGTAGCTCAGGGCCGCTACGGTACGATGTTTTCCCTGCACGTATGTCCCATTGGAAGCATTCTTCCTTGCATCTATTTCTCTAAGGAGATGCTCGAAGCTACCCACCTCTGTGATGAGTTCTCCCATCGACTGAATCATATTGCCATGCTGCTTCTTTCATTGATGTGGTTCCAAACCCTTGACCGCCAATTTGACTAACTCTTTCTCCGGCAGAATGACGTTTAGCTTGGCTTTCTGGATTTGAAAGCACTGAAGGTAGGCAACTGCTGATTCTATAGGCTACTGGGCCATTGGGTGAGAGAAGCCAAGTCTATCTCAGGCTCGATAGTTCCGAAAGTTTCTCGGAAGAGCAGTTCCATTGCAGGCCAATCTGCCACTGTTCCTGGTCGAAGCTTGGAAAACCATCTGAAAGCAGCTCTTGAAAGAGAAGTACCAAAGATCCTACACTTGAGGATATTATCATTCTGATACTGGCCACATTGTACCCTAAACCTGGCCAGATGTGTCGCTGCATCCTAGGTGTCTTCCCCTGAAAAAGTAGAAAATATGATATTCTTATAGCCCCTGGGAAAAGGTGCGAGCATGATATGTGGTGGGAAAAGTCCCTCATAGACCCCATCCGGCTGGGCCCTAGGGTTAGCCAACCGGATCATCTCCTCTACCTCTTCACGTCTTACATATTCTGGGCCTGGAGGAGGAGGAGGTGTCGCAACAGTCTGGCGAGTAGCCTGCACAGGTATTGTTTGGTTTACCGTTGTCGGCCCCTCTCCGACGTGTACAATGCGGGTGGTAGCCTGTTGCTGGAGAGTCACTGTAGGCGTTTCCTTCGATAAGGCTGTTATCTTGATAGGGGTGCCGGCATGGTCAATCCTATAATAACTCCCTGGCAACTCTTGATACACATTTTCTGCCCCATCGCTGTCGTACTGAACGAACGTAGCTGAGTTGGATGAAGTTCCTGCAACTTTCAAGGCCTGATGTTTCTGTCTGGTGACCTGTCCGCTCGACGAGGTAGATTTTTCCTTGCTGCCGCCGATAACCAGCGCTTGCTCTTTACTTTTCAGCGGTGTAGCAACAACAGTAGCTGAGGGAGAAGCAGCATTGCTGCTAGTCTTCTCACGCTGATTCAGCGGCAAGTACTTGCCTAAACCGGATGGTTGGCCAAGAGAGCTAAGGATAGCATTAGGATCCCCTAAGGCTTTGTTCAACACTTCTCTCGCTTGGTTCAATTCTGCTCTTTGCATGGCCACCTCGGTTGCCAGATTAGCACCATCCTTGAGAAGACCTGCCATGTCTGACGCAGTCTGCTTGGCTTAGTTCGCGATAGCCTCCAAGATCTCTTTTTGACACTGATTCTGCTCGCTAGCAATACTCTTGGCATGAGCCCTTACTGCATTCTTAGATTGTGTGATCTGTTGTCTAATATCCTCTGCATGTCGAGTAATTCGCTGATCCAGTTCGCGTATGAGCTTATCTGTCTTTGCGGTTTCTCTTTGAAAATCAGCGACTATCTTTTTGCGATGATTTTCAATATTCTCCATGATGATTGCGAACCTTACCTCAGAGGTCGCTCCCTTTGGAATAGGCTTCGAAACGAAAGCCTCTCTTTCTCCACTCCCTACTGTAGTGGTGATAATGGTGGGTATAACAGGCTCGCTGGCCTGATTAGTGTTGACACTCTGACCCTCAGTAACGGTCGGGTGATTCCCTTCTCGTTCAGTTGACATGTTGGATGATTGATACTGACGAGAGAACCTCTGAGTCACTTGTTCTTCAGAAAGACCATGACAGTCCACACGTGAATGCGGTCTGTAACTGGAGGTCTTATGCTTTGAGCAGTTAGCGTAAACCTTTTGGTAAAGGTTTTCGCTAGACTTCCCAATGGCTACGTTCATGAAAAGACACTATTGCAGGTCCCACTGGGCGTGCCCAAATGTTTGGCTCCAAAACCAGTTGATGTACAAACTGTCTCTTTTGAGCATGTGATTGCGCAGGCGTGCCAGCACCGTAGGGTGCAGTCGTTGGGGTAGTCCCTTGACCTGACTTCTTCTTCAAGCATTGTGGACAAGGAGAGCACCAACCTCGCCACAGGGTTCTTCTCTAGCCTTTCAGGAAAGGACTTTTGCCTTACGGATAAGGACTTTGGGTGTGATCTCTTCGATCACCAAATCGATACTCAACGTTGTAAGTTGAGCAGAGCAATCACTGGGAAGTTCTGAGAAAGCACGGAGTTTGCTAAAGCATATGTTCAGCTTCGCTGGATTGCGAAGGTGTTACCCTTGCTTCGCTGGATTGCGAAGGCGTTACCCTTGCTTCGCTGGTAGTATCTGTGGCAGTAGCACTGACAGTCGTCTCGAAGAGACTAGGACTGAGAGTACGGTCGCCGGGTTTCAACAGGGTTAAAGGTTTGCTCCGGGGAGGCTTTGTAATCGCTGGGATTGATTGATTCAAGAGAGGTCCTTCACTTTGCCGCTTAACCCTGTATTTATACACCTAGGGTTTCGACTACTCCTTTTCTTAGAAGGATTATTAATTGAAGTTTCCTATTCAATCTTTGCTACTCGATCCCAATAAGGTTTCGTTTTCCTTATGGATCACGGAATGGGTGAAGCTATACCCCAAACCCAAGTAGGCTTATTTTTGGGCCACAGATATTGGCCCGCTGGCGTGAATCCACCAAAGGATCTTGCCAAAAATACTTTTGGGCTCAAACAGATTCAATTTTGAAGAAGCCCACAATCAATTACCAAGAAATTGAAATAGTTTACCTTAGTATTGGGGGTATCATCGTCGCCGGAACTGGAAGATGCACAGGAGTCGGATTCAGCATTTCCATATCAGAATGAAACGGGGCTGTGATCATTAACTCCAAAGTTATCTAATTATAGATGATAACATACAACAAAACATAACAAAAATTATGAAATAGAATCAGAAATTTTAAATCAAATTACCATCTTTTAATTTCAAGTATTCTTAACTTCTAAAATCATTCCTGATTTCCTACGGGGAGGAATAGGGTTGAGAAAGAAAGGCAGCAAACAAAAAACAAAAATATCCGGGCTTAATTGTGTTTATGAATTTTTATGTAGAGTAGATGGTAGTGCAGTTATATAGATGGTGACTTGAACATGGAATATATGAGACTCTCACTACAAAGAACAGATGATTGATCACTCCATCTAAACTGTTCAAGTAAAAGTGCAGTATGACTCTACAAATCCATTAGTAGATTCTTGTACTTTCAAATTTACCAAGGCTTTAGCAAGGAACAGGGTTTATATTTTTATAATATTTAATATAAAAGTTATGTATCAAAATTAGGAGATTATAAACTCTGAGAAAAAGCTATTTTTCATCATAGGAGAAACAAGGTGAGCCAGTATCTAATGAAGGCTTTTAAATTATTAACCACTAGCCTTCCTGCACATGCATGCTGAAGGACCGCACTTATGCGTGTGCATGTTACTGTTTTATTCTACATCATTAGAACATGTGTATTTTCTTTTTATCGAGATGAAATTTTATTCATAACTTGATACTTACAATCAAAGAGTATAGTGGCTCATTAAAACCAGAACATTTCTGTGTATTCATTATGATTTTGAGACTATTTATTTGCACATCCCTATTTTCTAAATACTCACATCTAACCTCATGAAAAATTCTTGCCATTTTTCTCAAAATTTTCCTCTTTTACCCTTCATCATTCTTCTTTTTTTATAGAATTTTTATCATAGGTAGGGGTCTGAACTTTCTCGGACCGAACAGAATTGTACCTGGACTTTCAAAGTGATCAACTAGGTACCTGGACTTTCCAAAACCACATCACTAAGGTGCTTTCGTCTATAGTTCATTATTCATCCGTTAAGTGAAGGGACAAATCAGACAGATCACTTAAATTGACCACTAAATTCATAATTGCAATTAATTTTTAGGGTTAATTCCCGTTTACCCAGAAATCACATGTATTTTGCCCACTTACACCAACAAGTTTATATTGTGCCCATTTACACAAATCTTAGGGGAAAACACCTATAAGGGTAGTCTTTTCTAAACTAATGTCTAATATGTCATATGCTGACTTTTGGGTCTAACCTTTGCTTTTTCTTAGAAAATCATGTTCAAACCTTTGAGAAAAACAAAACTAGCCTTCAACATGTCCATGTTTTTCACCTAATGGCTCCTTGCCTAGCGGTTACTTTAACAGGCGGAATCACTGTTGTTTGTTTCTATCTTAAGCTGAAGCAATTTTTTCTAAGAAAAGGAAATTTTAATCCTAAAAATCATACAGGAATAAAGGCAGAAACAGATATATTCATTTAAACATCAAACTAAAATTTAAAACATAATGATAAGGTGGATGAGCAATCTGAAATTATTTGTTCAAACATAAATTACAGACTAAAATTCAGAGCCTCATTCTTCAGGTAAATAGCTAAGAAGCTGTTTAGCTACCCATAAGAATGATTACAGATACTTACTTGAAGAAAAAGTACTCCACACTTGGACTGAAAGAAAATAGCTTACTGCTACTTTGAGAGAAGATTTCTTCTGCTCAATCTATCTATTCTAAACTTAAGAAGATTTTTCTGATGGTAGAGTTTTTGATGCTATGTTTTTCTCCCTTTTAAACAACTGAAACTAAAGCTCCTTATATAGGGAGCGGAACTCAAACCAAAATTCAAAACAAAGAAATGTACAGAACAACTCTGTGATTTTCTGCTTTCTTGATTGCTCCTGATAATGGAGGTCGGTTGGCAAAAGCAGATTCTCTTAGGTGAAATATTTTTCACCTTGCTTTTCTAAAAAGAAAAGGCAACTTTTGGAAAAAGTCCAAAGTTGCTTTTCGGTGCTTTCTACACCTGTTGCTTCACATGTTCTCGTCTGTTTCTGAATTGTGGCCAAGGACAAGCGAGTTGTTATCCATCCGGGCCATTCTGGCAGTAGTTGCATTTTCTTCGACATCTGTATCTACATACATTTTGTAGTGGTTGTCATTTTCAAGATTTTCAACCCACTGTAAGCATGCCAGTGTCGAATCTATCTCCTTTCTTGTGAGAGATAAGTAGAGATCACTGCTAATTGCGTCAGGATGATCGTAAGCAGTGATTATTGTTTTCTCTCCTGCTGCTAGGAATGTATTTCTTGTATCTTCCTCGATGATCTTTTTGATCTATTCAAGGGACATGGCCTTCATCCATGGAATGCTTGAATTTGGCTGGCCATTATATCCAACACAGGCGAGCTGAAGATATCTTTTTTGAATGATTCTTACATAATGATAAGGTGAAATGTATTCAACTTCACAGTTTGCTTTTTGAGTCCATTCTGGAGGAGTAGATCTGAACTTCAGTCTTGGTACAATCATTTTTTCTGACATTTTCGACTGTGTTGACGATGATAGGGGGAAGACCTTTGAGATCATCATTTGTTTTGGTCCATAGATTATGGACAAAACCATTTTCAACAAGCCAAAGCTTGTGTTCTTAAGAATGTTCACTATGAACATTGACTCTGTATCTTCCAACATAAGGTCCTGCAACAATGAAGAGGGTTGGAGGAATACATGCCTCAGAATTATGGCTTCCAATCAGATTATGAAATTCAAACCAATCTGACTTTTGGTGCTATGATAGGAACTCTAGCACTTTCTGGATCTTCAAGATAGTGAATTTTTTCACTTTTGACAGCACTCTGCTATATATGAACTTCTTCAAACTGTAGTCTGGCATTCTCATGGAGTTCCTCAGCTAATGCAAACAAAGTTGGGAACATAATACCAATGTTTCTTTCTTGAAAGGGAAATAAGAGGTTGTCTAGGATTGCCTTCTGGAGATACGATAATATTTTGCCAGTTCTGAACACAGGATCGGTAAAGGTTCTTCATTCATAATTAAAAACATTTATAACTCATGTTGGAGTTGATTTGCTTTTTAGCAAAGCAACAGCCTTCAACGGCCTTGATGAATCTTTACCGTCTGCCGTTTGAGACGGGCAAGCCAATCCTTTACCATGGGATTGATCAGTTGGGGCTAGTCCTTTTGGACCTAGCAGAAACCTTTTGAGGATTTTTTTCTTTAGGATCCTCTGCAGGTTCCTGTTCTTTCCCAATTCTTTTGTTTCTGGGATTGCGACCTTCGTCATCATCTTTTTGTCTGAACATTGCCATTTCTCTGGTTAGGACATCTGGAAGATAGTTCTTGTTTCCTGCAATCAACTCAACATTATAATCATATTGGTTAAGAAATAATTGCCAGCTTGCTAATCTTCCTCTATCAGTAGCTTTATCAAGTTTAAAATTTTTAAAATTCTTTACTCTAGCACAATCGGTGCGTACAGTAAAGGGTTTTCTAAGAAAAGCTAGAGTATTTAAAATTGTTTTCTTGACAGCCAAAATTTCTTTTTCTCCTGTAGGATAATTTAATTCTGCAGGGGGTGAATTTGCCACTACAAAATTTACAGATCTTTTCAATGTTAGTTCCAGGAGTTTTTGCCAGAACAACACCAGACCAGTAATTATCACTAGCATCTGTTTGGAGAATGATTTCATCATTTTCCTCTGGTTGTTGGAGAAGAGGGAGATTTTTGCAGAGATTTTTTATCTGCTTCACAATTTTTTTATCATCTTTTGTGAAGTTCCATTTTCTCTTGGAACTTGTTTTAGGAGTTACCATTGCTATTAATCCTGAGATCTTGGGAATGAAATCTCTCCCATAGTTAATGCTTCTAAGAATCTCTCTAGACTCTTAGCATCAGGAATTCTATCTGGGAATTTTCAGATTTTCTCAAGGATGTGGGGTTGGAGTTTTATCACTCCATTCTTGATGTTTATTCCTAGGAAATCAACTTCATCGAGGATAAAGAAGATTTTCTTTTCATCGAGGATAAAGAAGATTTTCTTTTCATCTAGGATAATTTCATGCTGAACTATCAGCTTTACAACCTCGTAGAGGTGTTTCATGTGTTCTTCTCTGTTTTTGGAGAAGACACGGATGTCATCAATATAGACGACGCAGAATTCAGCAACCTATTTAAAGATATCATCCATCTTTCTCTGGAAGATTGAAGGGGCTTGTTTTAGGCCGAAGGGCATTACTAACCAATCGTAATGACCTTGTGGTGTTCCAAATGCAGTGATGGGAACACTTTCTGGATGCATCTTGACTTGCCAAAAACCCAATTTTGCATCAAATTTTGAAAAGACTTTAGCTCCTCTGAGCTGGTTGATCAGGACTCTCACTTGAGCAATTTGATAATCGTCTTTAACGGTCTTCTTATTGACATCTCTGTAGTCAATTACCATTCTAGTTTTTCCTCTGAGGTTTTCTGCATGATTTCTCAAGTAGAATGCTGGAGCATGATGAGGGCTAGCGGAAGGTTGAATTAATCTCTTGTTCAGGAGATCTTCAATATCTTTTCTGAATTCTTTCTGATCTTCCTCTTTATACTGAGGAATCGTTTTGACATGACAGATGGCATTCATATAATGTAATCTTAATTCACAGACCATTGGGTCTTCTTCCCAAAATTTCTGAGGGTCTACATCGATATTCTGTTAGGCTAGTTTCTTGATTTTGTCAAAAGTAGGAATTTTTTGAGACTCAAGCTTATTCTCAAAGTGCTTGAGATTATGTTCATGGATGAAACTAGCTTCTTCTTCTTCACTAGTTTCTTCAGAAGAAGAAGAAGATTCTTCAACAAGTAATTCTTCTTGTTGTTTGATTTGGAGTATTGGTTTGAATTTGGGCTTGTAGGGGGTAAGATCACCACTATTATGTTGCAATCTCTGATATTGAGTAGTGAAGTTTGGACCTACTACACTTTTTGCTTGTGTAAGCCGGTCTACCCAGAACACCCATTCTCCTTTTCTGAAGCCTATTGCTTCTTCATCTTGAATAAATCTTTGTTGGAGAATAAAATCATTTCCCAACAAGAAATCTGATCCTTAGCCTTCAGATTGCCAAAGGGTGTGGATGAGAAATGTTCCTCCACCAATGGTGATGTGAACATTTATTGCTACTTTTTTCATAGTCAAGTGGCTTCCATCAAACTAAACGCCAGTAGCTGTTCTTTTATTATCTTCTTTCTAGAGTTCATTTGGAATTGCAAATCTTTTTGCAACAGTAAATCCTGATCCATTATCTACAAATGCATGTAGATGATACTTCTTGTGATCAGGGAATTTTAATCCAATCTCTATGTAGTTATTGTATCTACTTGTAGAGATGATTTTTGAATGTTGAAACTCATTTTCTTGAGTTTGCTCTTGAGGGATGAATTGTTTGCATTCTTCTTCTGGAACATTTTTTTGGTTTTTCGACCAGTTCTATATTTTCATCGGTTTTTTCTTCATCGATTTTTTCTTCTTTTATTTTTGAGCAAGATGGTTCCATGATTTCTTGTAACAAAGTTTCTACTTCTTTTTCTTTTGTTCAGAGAAATATTCTTCATATTCTTGTTCTACCAATTAGCTGATGAGGCCATTTTTGGTCTTTCTTCTTGCTTCAGCTATGAAGCATTCTTTGTGATAAGTCTTTTTTTACTCTTCACAAAACATAGGAAGTCCATTCTTTTCGTGACATAAGCAGTAGTCACAAATGAATGTACTAGGGTTCACTTTATAAGAAGTCATTAATGACTCTGTCTTACTTTCTTCCCAGTTTTTGATGTGTAGAACATTCATCTGCCTGGATTCTAAGTATTCCACTTCAGAATCTGTTTCAGAGTTAGATGATTCTTCTTCTCATAACAGGCAGAGTATACTGACCTGTCATCTTTTTCATCATCAGAATAGGCTATTTCGTAACCTTTCATATTAGCTATTTCTACTATTGACTCATATTCTTCGAATAGAGCTTTAGTAGACCTTTTACCATTTTTTGGGCATTCATTGGCATAGTACCCTTCAGCTTTGCATAACCAGCATCTGTAAGCTTTTTTGCTTGTCTGTTTATTTTGATGGTTGGTTTGATGATTCTTCTTTTTCTTGAAGAATTTCTTTTTTAGATCTTCATTTTGTTGTTTCTTGAAATTGGAACTTTTCTTAAATTTCCAATCCTTTTGCTTATTACTCATTCTGAATTTTTTCGAGTAATATTTTTTTTTTGTGGAACTTGAATTCATGACATCCCCAGTTGGTTGGCATATCCAGTATTCCATTACAGAAGTTTTCAACTCCTTTGAGTTGTTTCTTGGCCATCTTAGCTCTAAGATTGGCTTTGCATTGCTTTTTTAGTAATTGCCTAATTCTGTCGGCAATTCCTCCAACTGAAAATCTTTCAAGGTTTTTTAGCTATGCTTTCTCTCACAACTGGTATCCATGGTTCATGGAGTTTTCTGTGCAACAAGTTGACTAGATCAGTATTCTCTAGTTCACCAATCGTACAGTAGTATTCTTGAAATTCATTCAAGTATTCTTCAAAATATCTCATGTCACAGATTTTGAGAGCATAGATATTTGATTTGGCCTTTTCTTTAGCCTTCTCACTCAGATTTGAGAGATCTCCACAGAACTAATCGTACAGGGGTACTGCAAAATCATACGGAGATTTTGCATTTTTAATCTCTTCTAGCCAGTCTTTTCCTCTGGTAGTTTCATTGAAGGACAGATAATACTTTATTGTTACTCCGGTGAGAGTAGTTTCATAGTACACCTGCAAATCTGGTGCTTCGAATTTTCCAAGGGTTAGAGCAGAGGCCATCATCAAGCTGTCTACCCATTGGTCAATGGCTTTTCTTTTATCTAGAGCTTTATCTAGATTTAGCCAGATGCCATAGTTCGTGATCGGAACTCTGAGCATATTGTCCTATGGGACAAATCTTTGAGCATTTCTTTCTTCTTTTCTGCCCGTAGGGGCTTTTTGTACAAGGAGTTTTAGTTTTCCCTTTTCTCTTATGATGAAAGTTTTGGAGCTTTCTCCGTCTTCCATTTCTGTATCTTGATAAGGAAGGACCTTTCTTGTCTTTCCTGATTTGAAAATTTTCATTTCTTCGATTAGTTTTTCTAATCGTTCAGGATTTTCACAAGATTCTGCTTCTTCATAGAGTTCATAGAGCTTTTCTGCTCTAAGCATATTAACTGATCTATTTAGATCAGCTTCTAACTCTTCTTCAGTGATAGACTTTGATGTTTCTTCAGAGTATTTGGTACCACTAACACTAGCTTCTCTAATGTTGTAGCTTCTTCTGATATCTAGATATTTCTTGTAACAGATTCTGATGTTTCTCATCAGAAGATTTTAATAGAGAATTCAACTTCTCTAATATTAATTCAGACATTGTCCCCATTAGGGATTCCCCTTTTGAGCTCTTTACAAGCTCTAATACCAGTGATTTGTGGATCTAACCAACGCTCAAATAGTTAAGAGGTTTTGTTCCTCTGTAACCATGAACTTTAATTCTTAGATATTTTTCTCGATTTTGTAGATGATTTTCTGTACTAGGAATATTTTATCCCAGTAATCAGGAGTAACTCGGCTGAGCCTATTTCTGAAGTCTTTTGCTCTTCTCAACTTTTCTTGTTCTTCTTCAAGCTCTTCTTCAAATTTTCTACAATTTGCAAGTAAATCTAATCTGGACAGAACAATATCTAAATGTGCGATTATGGATAATGAAGTTTTAACTGCTTACGTTTAATATAGAGGATGAAGCTTAGCTGCAATTATAATTTCAAGATATGGGCCCACCACGCTTTATCAAAATAAATTATTAAGATAAAAGAGAAGGAAAAGATGATTGAGAGGGGTATTAGTGGGATGAATAGTGAGTGGTTTTGAAAAGTATGAAGAAAAAGTGAAAAGTTTTGTGTGAGTGGGAATAAAAATAAGTTGTTGGGGTGTATGGGAAGTATAATGGTGAATTTGGGGTGTATGAGCATTTCCCCAATATTTTTATCTTTATGCTTCGTTTTTCCAGAATACTTTGTTGTATAATCACTTTTTTTTCTTAATTTACTTTGTAAAAATTAATTGCAATTCCGGCCTAATTTTTGAAGAATAATAAAAATTATTCAAGAAACATGATGTTGGAATGTTGGATATTGTTATTATTCATCGGGAGACAACAATTGGAGGTAAAATTTGATGGAAAATTTCACATGAATAGTGTTGGGTGAAGAGTTTGGAGGGAAAGTAAGATAGAAATGAAAGATATGTGTTTGTCCATGTCAGATGAGGTTATGACAATTATTTTAGTGGCCAATTTGAGTGAAATGTCATGTTTACCCCTGCACTTAATGGAGGAATTATGGAATATAAACGGAAGCACCTTAATGATGTGGTTTTAAAAGTCCAGGTACTATTCTGTCCTATCCAAGAAAATTTAGACTCCACCTATGATAAAAACCCTTTTTTATATAGTCTCACTCTTACCGATAAGGGACGAATGACAACAGTTTGTGTCACGCCCCAAATTTCGAATAAAGATATTCGAATCTGAAACGCGATAATTAAACCAACTCTTAAAATTACAAGAAACTTTTTCAGATAATTCGGAGTAATAACTACAAGTTAATAAAGACTTGATCACGTAAATCGAATATCACATCAACAAGAGTATACAAAACTCGAGAGATCTAATATACAAGTGTACACACTCACAAGAAGCATACCAAAAACAGCAGTACGCTAACAAAAATAGGTTATGAACCTAACACTGCTGCGCTCTTCGCCCTCGTACTCAGCCCTGGTGGTCCTCACCTGCAAGAATAACCGCTACACCATAGAATAGTGCACTGGGATTGCAAACAACAAACCCGGTAAGCTTTTTAAGCCCTTATGAGTAAACTCAAATAAAGTGACTCACGTCACGCATGCTTATAATTTCTCAATTCGTGAGAAGAATTAAAGCAACAATATTTAATTATCACAACAAAACGTTAAGTTCAAATTAAACAATAACATGCTCAATAATTTCAACCCAACCAAAAACCCACATGCTCTGTCTCTCAATTCATTTTCCAATTACTACAGATCACAACCCACAACTGTACCCACAATAAGAATTAAGCAAAATCAGTAATCCCTGCATAGAAACTTAGTTCAGGAGATCACATGAAAACAAACAAAAGAATTTATAGTAATCCCTGCATATAGTTTAGTTTAGGAGATTACATTAAACAAACAATACAAAAGGCAGTAATCCCTGCATATAACTTAGTTCAGGAGATTACATGAAAACAAACAAAAGAATTTATAGTAATCCCTGCATATAGTTTAGTTCAAGAGATTACATTAAACAAACAATACAAAAGGCAGTAATCCCTGCATATAACTTAGTTCCGGAGATTATTTAAAATTCAACTATTAGAAAGAAAAAGAAAATCAATGAATAAGTCAAACAACTCACACTAAATTCAATGATCACCCATCAACTCCAAACTAAAGTCGATGATCACCCATCAACTCCCAATAAATCATATTATCTCAGCTCCCACTAGAAACTCTCTTTTAAAAACATGTACCCCAAGAAGTACAACTGCAGACAGACTAGAGCTCTAACTGAATCATAACCTGTCACCTCGACCAAGGTTCAACCTTATGATATCTTTACACCCAGGTTTACCACTGTAACCTTCAGACTTCAGACCACTGTAACCTTCGGACTTCGGACCACCTGGCCCTCAGAATAATACCCAGGTTTATCACTGTAACCTTCGGACTTCGGACCACCTGGCCCTCAGAATAATACCCAGGTTTACCACTGTAACCTTCGGACTTCGGTCCATTCAGCCCTTAGAACAAACCCAGGTTTACTACTGTAACCTTCGGACTTCGGACCATTCGGCCCTTAGAACAAACCCAGGTTTATCACTGAAACCTTCCTACTCACAATTATCACACCACAACTCCAAATCACTCTTTCAACAATATAAATCAACAATTCACATTTCCGACAAGAGTAAATGTTCCAATATAATAATCCGAATAAAATCACAATTATTATTCTTCACACAATTCTACACCATCCATATATATATTCCACGTAAATATATATTATATGTGGTCATTCAAGCAGGAATGACCGCTAATACCAACTATAGTTTTATAAAATATATTCTCGAAAATCATTTTATATCAAAATAATGTTTTAACTTACCCATGAACCGTTGTCGATCAAGTTCATATATTTTAAAACAAATAATTTATTTTGATAAATATGATTTTGCATACTAACAATTAAATCTACTAAATTAACCATAACTAATCTATCGACCGAAACACCGTGAGATTTACTCACCTCAATTCCAGCTGCATCTTCAATACAGCCCAAAATCACAATCACAACCGTCCACCCAACCAAAACCGTCAATCACCTAATCAAAATATGATTCTAACTTAGCAATTAATTCATAACACAGTTAAACAACGATCCAACGGTTGGATTCTCACAGATCGTCCTTGGGATCATCCTATCAAAATTATACGAAGATCCAACAGTCGGATCTTCGCGGATTGCAAACTGAAGATAATGCATAAAACTGAAACCCTAGCATGCATCAACTTTCTCCAAAATAACCTTATAATATATCAAAATGACCGCATCGATGCATAGATGAATAAACTAAAAACAGAACACAAAAATGACGCTGGACGCTCCGCCACGTGCCACCACAAGCGGCGGGTCAGCGTGTGGTCAACTGCGGCCACCTCCAATGCAAAAGTCATCAACTACAAACTTGTTCAAATTTAAGGGATGAGCAACTTCCATACCTGGAGCTAAGTGAGATTCAGTCTAGATCGTCCTAGATCAAACTTGGAAGTTGGATTAATCTCAGCCGTCTGATCAAGATTCCAGATCCAACCAGAACCGCTGATTTTGAAACCTTGATCCTTCACTCCTCGCGAAAAATCGTCCAACAAGGTAACTATTAGGATGATCAGGAGGAAGAGGCTATCCCAAAACCGTGAAGAAATCGGCCGGGAAGTCGCCGGAGATCAGAAACCGGTCGGGTCCCGATCGTACAACTGAGGGCCTTCGATCTCCTTCTGGGGTGCTCCACCGGTGAAACCAACACCAAGGGTCAACGATGGAGGCTGAGGCGCGTCTGTCCAAGCCGGGTCTGCAGCTGCTAGTGGCCGGAAAACTGAGATGGGTCCGGGTTGGGTTACTGTCGGCTCGCACGGAGTGAGGAGAGAGAACGGAGAGAATTTGGGGAAGAAAATGGAAATTTCGGAAGTTTTGGGATTTATGAAAAAATCTCAGATTTTCTTATATTTATAGAAATTTCCCCAAATTTCAATCGCTCATAACTTTCTCATACGAACTCCTATTTTCGCGTTCCACATGTCCACGAACTCGTATCGACACACTCTACGACTTTCGTGAAGTAAGTTTTCAGAGATACCCAATGAATAAAAAGTCAACCCTTGCGCCCCTCCTAAAATGACGCTTCCTGAATAATTATTCGCCTGAAACACTTCCGCTCCATCCACGAGCCCCGAAATCGTCCGATAATCACTAAATTAAATTCTAGACAATAAATACGAATTTCCAGGCTTCACAGTTTGCGCTTACTATGTACTCCCTATTTTGTGTAAGGATGGTGTTGCTACTTTTTTTTTTTGCTTTATTTTTGCTTAGGCGTCTTGTGAATGTCTTTTGTCCCATCATGTAATGTCTTGATTAAAAATACCATAGGACAGTTGCATTTGCATCTCTCCCTCCCTCCCTCCCTAGTTGGTAACCCAATGGTCTCTTGTAGTCATGACTAAGGTGTTCGATGCATCCATTGCATTGTTTGTATCGGTGGCGGATTTTTTTTTTTTTTTTTTTTGCATGGATGCTTTAGGTTGTAAAACAGAGAGGACATTATAGCATAAAACAAATTTAAATGCTCTGCGCACATTAGTCCAATCAAATTTAAATGCTCTGCGCACGCTGTCCATTAATGCTCAAATTTAAGAGCAATTAGTCCAATCAAAACTCATTCCCAAAACACCTTAATTTTAAATGCTCTGCGCACATTCAATGCTTTGCATTACAGTTTAGCATCTCATCCAATTATACCTTTTTTTCATATAAATTTTCTCTTCTTTGAGACTAATTTGCTTATCAGTTTTGTAAATTAGTTTACCAGCTTTTAGAAGACGGTCAATGGAGATAGAGCTAGGGTTCTTCTACTTTTTTTTTTCATAATCGTGTTCATCTAAGTGCAATTTTTTTTTTGTTTTTCATTTTATGTCTTCTTATAAAAATAAAAGTTTAATCGAATCTTTAAGTAATTTGATGTCACGTCATTTGTCCAGTCATCTTCTGGTTTGTTGACATCATTCACAAAATTAATCTGAGCCACTCAATGTTTTTAATCTTTAGGGCTTAGAAGAAGTGTTAAAAATTGTGTAAAATTGTGTGTCTGAGGATCCGAGACCCTTTCTCATACACATGTTTCTATTTGACAGAACACTACAACGATGTTTTTTATTATGAAACTGAACTTTGATCATGGTGAAACTTGTATTCCATTGATTCTTCCTGTGGTCAATAAACACTCCATAACTATCCATTAATGCACGTAGAGGAGAATCATTGATAATATATTCATACAAACATTGGAAAACCCCAGCAAAAACTTGAGAGAGCATATCTTCTTAATGTTGGAATTTAATTAGAATATTTCAAAATACCAGCTATATTCGAAACCTCCATTAGTTTAATTGCAGATGGTAATAGTTATTAACTCTCTTTTATTGTGATTGACACCAAGATTTCATCAGTTTACTCATATACCATTATTTGGTCAAAATCTGCAATTATGGTGGTTCATTCCTTATTTGCTTTATTCCGTTTTGATTTACTCATCAATGTCAAGATATATATTGTCTTTCTATTACATAAGTTACAGAGCATAAATGTCATTCCTAATTAGACGTTTTGACTCTTCCTAATCAGTGTCATAAGAGCATCTTTAGCAATGCTAGCCATTTTTTAGTTAAATTTTAGCCAAAGTAGCTAAAAAGTCATTTTAGCTAGCCACTTTAGAAATACGTCTGCATCAATGCTCTCTATTCTAGCTAGTTTTGAATTTATTTTATTTTTTAAATGAATAATAAATAGTTTAAATGAATTTATAAATTACATAAAATAGCTTAAAAGGAATGTTTTAAATTATAGAGAGCCTCATCTCGCTCTCTATATTTAGGAGCGAGATAGCTAAAAGTTATAATGGAGAGCCACTTAGGAGTCTGATGCAGCTGCTAAAATAAATAAAAAGCTAAACATGCTCTCCAAAATAGCTTAGGAGCCAAAATAGAGAGTCTGCTAAAGATGCTCTAATATTCCTTTTGGTTACATGAGTTACATAACTTAATTGCTATTATTAAATTGTCGTTGCATTGATCATTCCTGCCATATATATAATCCCTAGCTTTCCAGTTAAAAATACAAAACAGAAATTCAACCTCCTTTGTTTCCTTTCCGAGCTCAAAGTATTCATGTGTTTCCTTTAATTTATCTATTCTACCAAAAGAAAGTTTCAAGTTGCTCGATACGATCTGAGTATTGTGAGTGTACATCTACAAGGATCGAGGTTGTTGTACCCTGGAAGGTAGGGCGCCACAAACCTGCTACACCGAGACATTGTCTCCGAGGGGCGAAATCTACTCTTAAGGGCAGTGTTTACACGCCTCAACCTTAAACTCTTTTTGAAGTGTAATCATTTGGTGGTGGCTCGCAAATCTAAAAGATAAGTGTTGATCTTCTATTTTCAGCTTATTATGACATTAATTTGATTATATTTATTTACTAATAAAATATTATATTTGTGGAATTTTGTAGGAAACGAAATCTGGTGACGGAAGTAGCATCCATCGACCAAATTTTCCAACAAGAGCATGTCTTCTTAATTGGTTTCGTCCAAGGCAATTGAAGATTTCGTGAACGACAAAACAAAAATTGTTGGACACTTCCTGTCGATTAACACACCTCAAGGTTAATGACTAACGGTAAATGCTATAGTCAAACTTGGCAAAGGATCACCAAATTGAATGGAAAGATACATGAGAACTAAAGAGTTGCCAAGTCCATCCAACATTATCTGAAACCATTGAAACGATGAGAATGAACAAAAGAACCTAGTTGGTGCACAAAGAATCACAAAATAAAGTGAAATGTTAGCCAACAACCAAAATTTGAAAAAAAATTAAAGCGTAGATCAAAGCAATTCGAAGACACAAAACAGATAACCAATCTTCTTTGTTTAAGATGATTGAGGAAAAGATTGACCTATCTTCCTAGTTCAAGAAGTGAAAAACACTAATAGGTCTTAATACACTAAATTAAGAAGACAAAAACACATTATACAAAATCCAAGGCTGAAGGCTGAACACCTTCGGTTGTGTATGTCAATCAAAATCACAAAACCCACAAACAGTAATCAAACAGGAAAGAATAGCGGCTTGGATGAGATTAAAATTAAAGAATAGCTCTCGGTTGAAGCGGAAGAACTACCCTAGGGTCATGTCCAAAAGTATGGTGAATTGATCGAAGCAAAAGACTAAGAATGTTAACATGCTTAGAGCATCTCCAACCGAGTAGTTAAAATGCTTGTGTCAAATTCAAATTTGAAGAATGACGTGGCAGTGTTATTTTTGCTACACTCCTTCTCCAATAGATTGGTCAAATAATAAGAATATTGTATTTTCTAAATTGTTTTAATTACTTGTTTAAGAAAAAATAAAAACAATTTGTATTATTTACAAACAGATAACATCCTTTCTCTCTCCTCAACTTCTCCTTCTTCTCGACTTCTCTTCTGGTGTTTTTTTTTCTTTGACCTTTTTACAAGAACAATATTAGATGCCCAGTCTTGTAATCGATAGATTACAAGATTCAAAACCCATGAAAACTAAAACACAACAAGAGCAGATCCAAGCGACATCGCTGATCAAGCTTTCTGTTTCAATCTCTTTCTCCAAATCAAGCTTCGCCGCCGATCTTGATCATCATCTCAACACCGCAATCGCTGTATCAACACTGCAATCTACCACAGCAATCGACCATCATCTTGCTCTCTTTTCGAATTAAAATTGATCTGAAACTCTGCCATGAATGATTATTGTCTGGGATGAATGATTATGGTCTGGGTAGGAAGAAACACAGAGGACAGAAGGAAGGAAGGAGAAGAAGAGAAGAGGAAAGAAAGAAGTTGACATATTTAGGAGAACTGTCAAATTTGACAGAGAGAAGTGGAATTCAAATCCACGTCGGATTTGACAGATCGGTTGAAGGGTTTTCCTCTTTCATTTCTTACCATTAAAACTCCACCCTGTCAAATGACCACTCCGTTGGAGATGGTCTTAGAATGGATTTCCTTGTATTGAAGAGAAGAAAATTAGAAAATTACACATAAGTGTCATTTTGAAACTTTATTTAGTCATAAGGCCACCTAATTTTTTTTGTACACATAAGGCCACTTAGAGCTACAAAAACAGCTGTTTTTTTTATTTTACATGCCTATTTTGCCCCTAGCCCCAAAACAGAACAAAATCTCTCTCTCGGAATGAGATTCCAAGTGATCCAAGCTTGCAAAACCTCGAAACGGCGCCACCACCCCTGAAGATGACGATGAAGAAGCTTCGATCGGATCAAAATCTCTCTCTCTCTCTCACTCTCTCTCTCTCTCTCAGTGAGATTCCAACGATCCAAAGATGAAGACAATGATGAAGAAGCTCCAATCGGAGCCAGCTCACTGGAGGCGAACTGAGATCTCTCTGATTCTCTACTCATCTCAGAAACCGAAAGCTCACAATGACGCTTCTGGATTCTCTGTGAACTCTACCTCGTGCTCGTACTTCGACGGTGAAATTTCATGCGAGTCGAGGAGATGGCCGGCGAAGAGGGAGAAACAACGATGAGGAGATGGCCGGCGTTTACTGCTGGTTTCGGACCTGACCCGAAGAGAATTGGGCTGTGGGTGTACTGAGCAATTGATTGCTGTCGAGGAGGTGGATGATAGGTGCAGCGTGGTCGCCGGAGGCTAGAGAGGATGACTGACGGTGTTGGGTTTGCTAGTTTCAGCAAAGAAGAAGGTGGTAGGTAACCGGAATTTATTTATTGTTTTTATTTTTTTGGTCACTTGCTTTAAAAAAAATTGTTGGTCAGAGCACCGTTTTGCATTTGGCATCATTGAATTTTGAAATCCAATCAAGAGTCTTGTGCTTCAAATTCCTTCAATTTGTCACTGGTTTGTGTTTTGTGATGACTGATGAGGTTTAGTGATTTCAAAGAAGAAATGAGAATTTTCTTTTCCTAATTGACGAGTTGCTCTTAGTTTCGAACAATTTGGCTGAAGACTGAAGTTGTGCTTACTTTGAGTTGTGTTGGGTTGAAATTGGAGTGTTTTAATTGAAGCATTGGATATTGTAAATATATAGTTATTTTGGTGTTTTGGAGTAGTTTTTGTATTGGTTGATAATAGCTTTCTTATACGTTAGAAGTAGCTTTGTTAGTCTTACGTAATAGCCTTTTCAATCTCTGGGAGTAATTTTTATTTTGCTTGGTAATAGCTTTCGGTGTTAGTGAGAGTAGTTTTTATTGTTGGTGAGAGTAGTTTTAGGTGCTAGTGTGAATAGCTTTTAATGTTGGTGAGAGTAACTTTTTGCTAATGGGCTGTTGTTGGTCAGAGTAGTTTTTTTAGTGTTGGTGAAAGTAGCTTTTGTTGTTGGTGAGAGTAGCTTTTGTTATTTGTGACTGTAGCTTTTTGGTGTTGATGAGAGTAGTTTTTGTCGTTGGTGAGAGTAGCTTTTAGTGTTTGACTTTTTGTCACTGATGACAGGAGATTTTGTCGCTGATGACAGCAGCTTTTGTGACATTGCTAGAGGTCGCCGGAAATCTCACCAATGTAGCTTTTGCTACTAGGGACAATAGTTTTTTTTTACAATAGCATTTGGTTTTAGGGAGAGTAGCTTTTGTTGCTGGTGACAGTAACTTTGTGACATCGCCGGAAATCTCATCAGAGTAGGTTTTGTTGCTGGTGACAGAAGCTTTTATGGTCACTGGACACCTTGCTGGAGTTCGCGAGACACTCGCCGGAGACATCACCGGAAGTCGCCGGAGTCCTCGCCGAAGGTTGGCAAGAGACCTCACCGGAGAGGAGAGAGAGAATGATTGTTGATTTTTTACTCTAATGACATTTATGTAAATATATTTGTTTTCATATCTAAAATTTAACATAATATTAAATCTAGTGGCCTTATGGCTAAAAAAACATTCAAAAGTGGCCTTATATGTAATTGGCTCGGCAAACCTCTCAAACTTTTAGCAAAATCCAGCATATTAGATAGAGAAAAAATATATATACCTTTCACTGATCTTTGCAATGTTATGAGGGGAACATCGAAAGAGAAGAACAACTTCTACAATGTATTCTACACATAAATCGAGGCACCGAGAATGAAAATTGCAAGATAGTTTTTGCTTTTAGTGGGAGAACCTTAACGGTTTGTGTAATCCTCGCTGTCCGTATATGTCACGCCCCCAAATCCAAGGCCAATAATGTATTGAAATATGGCTCGTGAATTTGTGACGTGAGTCAAAACAAATACAATTTTCTTCTTGAATAAATCAACAAGAAGTAAAAGAAATTATATACATGTTTGAATAGTACTTTTATTAGCAAACAAATATCGGTAATATATTTACAAAACCAAAGTTAAGCAAAATTCGAATCAGTGCAAGTATTCACTAGAAATAGTAGTAGAAAAATATTATTTTATCTAGTAGGTTCATCCCGTTTCCCCAAGCATCTACTCAATACCTGAAAACAAGAAGGTGTAGCATCATGAGCAACACAAGCCCAGTAAGTACACAACTTACATTCTTATATTAATGTGTCTTATAAGAAATCAAAACTATTTAATGCTTGTGCTTTATTATTACCTATTTTACTTGATTTCAGTTATGTATAAGCTTCTTTTTAATTATGTTGTTTGCTAGTGAATTTACTTATTTGTGATATACAATTATGTTATACATGTTTTCATATGAGATTATTCCTAAGTATATGTATCTATATGTGTGTGTACATATACATATTTTACGATCTATAATTCATAAAGATTGTTAATTTGATTATGTCTGAAAAGTACAATTGTGAAGCCGGGTGATTACAACAACCCCATGCTTAAGTGAATTACTGGTAAATGTGTTTTGATGTTATGATGACGTTAAGCTGTGGGCCCTAGTCCCTTCAGATAGTGCACTATTATACTCTTAGGAAGGGTGTTACTTTGGGTATACATACTTTGGATGTGTCATTGGTATGCTGCGGCTTACTCATGCTTTGGTATTATGGACCCTAGCATGTGGATTCCCGTGCTTTGGTATTATGGACCCTAGCACGTGGATTTATGATTTGTTACCAGTCAACCTGGTTTTCCCGTGTTTTGGTATTATGGACCCTAACACGTGGATTTATGATTTGTTACCAGTTAATCCGAAAATTCACTAAAAAGATAAGTGTACTTATGTTATTTTGATCAAATATCTATCTATGATATATTTTGAATATGTGAAGGTGTTAGTGAAATTGATCAAATATCTATCTATGATATATTTTGAATATGTGAAGGTGTTGGTGAAAAGAAAATCAAGCATGTGTTGCTTTAATGTTATTTCACATATTAATGCTACAATATTTGTTGGTTTGATAAGAATATGTGACTATGTGATTTATTACCAAACCATTCACACAAATGAATATATTTGTATATATGTGTGTGTGTATTGTGTGTATATATATACATATTTAAGAATTCGTATGAACTTAAATGGTTCTTGGTACATTTTAACTTGGTTGTTCACAAAATTAAATTATAGTTAGTATAAACATTAAAATAAGCTTATACATAATTGAAATCAAGTAAAATAGGTAATAATAAAGCATAAGCATTAAATAAGTAACTATAAACAATTAAACAAAATTATATTATAGTTAGTATTTCAGTCCTTATGTCCAAATCCATTGAAGTTCATCAACCATGTTCATGTTTCTCCAATTAGAGTCATCAAATTTCAAGATGTGTTATGTTGTCCATCACAAGTCCGAATTAGTCAAATGAGTACACCATTTCAAAGGGTTTTTCACAAGGAATCCAATGGAATAAGTCATGTAGTCCAAATCAGAGTGATATAGTCCAGAAATGGTGAAGAACCATAACAGTGCAGAAACCGATATTTTTAATACTGTCCTTTGATATCTCAGTCTTTACGTATAGTATAAAATTACCATTAATTCTCAAACTTTCCAGATCACTAGTAGAGGTCCTAAGCTTCAAATTGATATAAAGTTTGTAGAAAATGGTTAAGAAATGAGGGAGATATGAATTTTTGAAGTTGTGATGGCTATATGAGATTTCCAGCAAGTTTAAAAGTTGAAAACTTTGATTAGCCATAACTTCTTCATTTCTTAATCTTTTTTGGTGATTCAAAAGCCTAAATTGAAGAACTTTTGATGAGGAATTTAATACTATAATTAGTTTTGACAAAACAGATTTTTTTATATACGAAAATATTGGTTTGCAGCAAAGCAAATCCTTTTCCATCTTATCATTGATTATGTAGTTTGATAAATCTTAAAGACAAAAGAACATAGGAATGTAATCATGTACTTACTTAAGGAAATCAGGGGTGAGGTGAAGATTTTGGTCTTGAATTCAAGCTTGGACTTCTTTAAGAAAAACAAAGGAAGCTTCTAAAGAGAAAAATGATGAAGGATTTGTGTGGGAATCTTGAGTTTTCTCTACAACTAAGGGAGTGTTTGATCAATTTTGCATTTGATCTTCAAGCTTGTAAGAAGTATGATCAGATCATATGCTTAAATAGGCTGGAATTAAGCATAAAATAAGTAAGTGGCAAATTATTATAAGGTAAGTGACTAATTACTATTTAGGTTAAATAATTAAAAGGATAAAATAAAATTAAAAAAAATTAATAAAAGAAAGAAAGCATAAATCCACTGCTAAATATATATATATACACACACACACATATATATATATATATATTTTTATATATGTATGTATGTACACACACACATCCATATGCACATTTACCCAATTAATAAGCAAAGAACTCTAGTAAAAAAAAATTACAATAATTAGTACTAAAATGACATGCATCACAAAAATAACATAGATGAGAGTCTTGAGCTCAATAACAAAGATTTTTCAAATATAGTTAATAATTTAGTGTTCTATAGTTGGCACTAATTTTCGGGTTATTATAGTATAATCCTTACAACTGCTTGTATCATTACCCTTTTACCCTTTTTTATTTAATTGATTTGCTGTAGAGTTATATAAAGAGAGGGGTATCTGCAGGGTTTTTGAAAATTTAATCATAAACCTTATTAGCTTAATTAATACTGATAATAAACAAAATTATGCAAATGGGTTATTTCTATCATTTTGGCTTCTTCTTTTTTTACCCCACGTGCTTGCCGAGTCATTGTTTTTAACGGAACCATCACATAAGATTAACGAATGTATCATGTTTATACAAAATTTTGAGTTCAGGTATCATAATGTATCATATTGGTATAGTTAAGAATTTGGGTATCAAATTGGCCTTAACACTAGAAAGTGGGCATTGATGGTGAATTTTTCTCTAAACAAAAATAATGTTTATCTAGGGTGTTTCCCACTTCTCTATATTTTGTGGAAGATGTTATAATTGTTTATTATTTTTAATTAATTTACTATTTTATCCTGATTAATAATTTTTTTATTAAATAGCTAATTATTATGTGAGGATATTATTGACATTTCAATAATTTAACCATATAAAGAGAAATTAGCTTAATATATAAGATGAGAAAGGTAGCTTCAAATCTTTTCAATTAATCATCCAGATTCTAAACTGGAAGACAAACAAAATTTCTAAAATGTAAAAATACATATTTTCTTGTACTTTGAGGATTGTCTTTTATATTGATTTGGATAATCAAAAACCCAAAATGAATCGCATGGTCAAGAAAAAGGGAGAGAATGGCAAACCGTTAGTCAGAAAAGTAGCAAGGGTAAAAGCGCCAATTCTTGATGAACAGTGTAACAGTGCTTCCCACTCGCAGTGGTAGACCGAGTTTTGGGGTCGAGAGCTACAGCCAAGCAGCTAAATCACCGAAAATATGAGTACTACTGGATTCCCAGTGTTCTTTATTGTTTCAAGCTTTGTGTTTTTGTTCCTTCTGATCTTCAAGATCTTTCACACACAATGGTGGACTCCAACTCGCCTACAGAAACTGATGGGTCTGCAGGGAATCAGAGGCCCTTCTTACAGACTTTTCGATGGAAACGCCAAAGAAATCTTGAACATGAAGAAGGAAGCCATTACCAGAACCAAAAGTTTATCACACGACATATTTCCTGTAGTTCAACCTCAGTATCACTCGTGGCTCAAGAAATATGGTAACAAATTATTTACTCGATCGATCTCAAATCTTCGTTATTTCTAATTAACGCAAGTGTTGTTGTTTTGTGACAGGGAAGATTTTTCTTCAGTGGTTAGGTACCGAAGCTCAGTTGGTAGTTATGGAACCGGAGTTGTGCAAAGAGATACTGAATAACAAAGACAGAGTTTATCTGCAAAAGAAACAACAAGGGTTTGGGAAGAAGCTGATTGGAAACAGCCTCGGGACTTCTGAAGGAGAACAATGGCTAAAACTGCGAAAGCTGGCTAACCATGCCTTCCATAGAGAAAGCTTAAAAGTAAGCTTTAGTTATTCATCGCAATTATGATAGTTCTATCAATTAACTGGATTTTAATTATACGGGGAGGAGGAAACTTCGATAATATATGGTGTACATGCAATTATAACTTTTAAAGTTCAGTTTCTCGCTGGATCAACTATTTTTACTCTTATTTACCATAGTGAAGACTTTTTCTTAGTCCCCGCATGAGTTGTCAAAGTCGTGGCATAAGTTGTCAAGTGTAAATATTTTACATGAAATATAACATGTATGAAAAATGCGCATGACAGCCTTATTTAGAAAATAATGAGTTGAAGGATATTTAATTTACTACAAAATCTGATATTTTTTTTACCAGAGTATGGTTCTAGATATGATAGCTAGTGCTGAGATGATGGTGCAAAGGTGGCAAAATAGCGAGGGCAAAGAGATCGAGATGTATCAAGAATTTAAGTTGTTTACTTCAGAAGTGATTTCCAGGACAGCATTTGGCAGCAGCTATTTAGAAGGGAAGAAAATTTTCGACATGTTAACGGATTTATCCTCGTTATCGGTCAACAATTCTTATAAGATCAGGCTTCCTGGTATCCGGTAACTTTCTTTAACTAATTAATGTCCATCGCATTTAAAGAAATGATCCCAAAGAACCTATGTTTCTTGTAGTTGCTGGTTCTAACTTTAATTGATCAATATATATATATATATATATATATGATATGTGACTACTCTTATATATTTCATATTTGGTCTGGACAGTACGAACTGTGCATGTTCCCATCTGCTAAGTGGCAGAGAACAATTCAATGCAATATTGTAGGAGGATTGTGTATGTTCCCATTTCTCATGTTTAATTCATTCCATATTGCAGAAAGCTTTTCAAAACTAATGATGAAATTGAAGCAGAGAAGCTTGAGAAGGAAATACGCGACACAATACTGGAGATTGTAAAGAAAAGAGAGAACAAGGCAGTGACTCAGCAGGATGAACACAAGTTTGGGTGGGATTTTCTTGGATTACTTTTAAAGGCTCATCATGATGACAGTAATGACGGATATAGGATCACAATAGATGATATAATTGATCAGTGCAAGGCATTGTACTTTGCTGGACAAGAAACCACTAATGGATTGCTAGCTTGGACCGTCTTTCTTCTGGCACTCCATCAGGATTGGCAAGAGGAAGCAAGAAAAGAAGTCCTGCAATTATTCGGAAAACAGAATCCAAATTTCGACGGCATTTCTAGACTAAAAACTGTAAGAATGTCAATAACCGTTACACTGATTTTGTATGTGGTAGAAATTGTCATCAGTTGAGTATGAAATCCTAATTTTTGTTCTGTCTCATTTTGTTTCGATCTTCATAATGCAGATAAATATGATCATCAATGAGTCTCTAAGGCTATATCCTCCTGTTATTCAACTTGTAAAGAAAGCTGAAAGGGAAAGTAGGCTGGGGAAGTTGATTGTTCCTGCTAATATTGATTTGGTCATCCCAATTGTAGCACTTCACCATGACCCTCAACTATGGGGACATGACGCGGAACTTTTCAAACCAGAGCGATTCTCAGAAGGGGTTGCTAAAGCTACTAAGGATAACATGGCTGCATTCATACCGTTTGGAATGGGACCTAGAATTTGTGTGGGTTTCAACTTTGCCACCACTGAAACTAAGATTGCTTTGTCAATGATTCTGCAACGCTATGCCTTCACTCTTTCCCCGGGTTACGTCCATTCTCCTCTTCATTTTCTTACTGTTCGCCCGCAGCATGGAGTTCAAGTAATGCTGCACTCCCTGTGAAATGTTGAAGACGAGACTTGCTCTCTATGTCTAGGATTCATGGATTGGCTAAATAGATGGAGTCCTATAATAATGTATGTTAGTTGATGTGCATGGTATCAAGGATTCATGATTGGCTAGATACATGGTTCTCTAGTTATGAATAATGCTTCAATGTATAAATAGCCTGCAGCCTTGCTAGTACAAGGTTTGTCTACCTCACCTTAGGTATTTGAGTGAATCTACAGAGTTTCCAGCAAGTTCAGTGCATAGAAGTTTCAAAAAATTAGGAGAAACAATCTCCCATAATAAAAAATCTCACACTTTTTTTCGCACATTTTTGTGTGCCATACTTTAACTTGCAGAATAGTTATGCAGAAAATGTGTACTAACTTCTTGGTCCTTAGGGAATCAGGAAGAAGAATATGACTCTGCTCTAACAAACCTCAATTGTTCTGTACTTTTTCAGTCAACAAGAGACCAGAGACCATGACATGGATATTAAACAAAAATTAAATGCCCAAAATGGCATGATACCCTTGTGCAGACTGCGGACCAAGTGTGTGAATAGCCCAAAATGGCTGGTTGGTATGAATAGCCCAAAATCTATTACACGAGAGGGATAGATTTCGTCAGAAAATGGCTCAGCTACAACCTGTGTTTCAGTATGACAATGGCCATCCTGGAGCCATCGGGCCAGTTTCTCTCGATGGTGCAGTGAACCATACTGGAAAAAGGTTTACCAAAAGCTGCCAATGATTAAGGAAGCAATCCTTCGTGAAAGTAAAATCCTACTGGTGTATCAGTTCCACGGCGTTGTCATTATACATGACTTGTACGCCTATACTGATTCATTACTGTATTTCTTGTGTTGCAATAGTTTTGGTCACTTTTTCTATTTTTGTGAAAATGATATCTGATTACATGGTAATTCACATTAGTCATTCTGCCTTGTAAACTACTTTCTCTCTCTGATGCTGCCTTCCTTTTTGGTTATCATTTGGATGATTGCTCCAGCTTGATGCTACGATCTAAGAGATTTGCAGTGATGTTTCGTAGCAATTTTATCATTTCTAGTTTTTTTTTCATTATCTTGAGAGTTTTTAGCAATTGAAAATTTCAAAACTTAGTGAAAGTTATGACTTGTCTCTTCCTAAATTATTCTTTGGAAATCCTAGTAAAAATCCTTGTTGAACGAACTTGAAGTCATCTTTCAGCCCCAAAGGAGGAAAAGAAAGTTATACACTAGTCCAAACACATGCATTTTCCAGTTCTGTATCTCCGCTGAACGGAAAAGCATAATTTTCTCACCGTAAATAAATTAGTACATAACAAAGAGTATCTTTCATGGTTTACATAAAAGACTTACAGCTGCCATAACTTATCTGTAATAAAAGAACATGCCTCTTTGAACGTCTAGAGTACAAAGCACCTCTCATCAGCAAGAAAGGATAACCAATTCCCCTTCTCTTGGAAGGAAACAACACAAAGAAGAAAGATACTACAAACCCAACCACCAGAGGAAGGTTTTTGGTGATCCTCTTAGGCATTGCTGGATAATAACAACCCACTACAGCATTATGTGAACCTGCAAATGTTAGAAATGCAACCAGAGAAAGTGATGCATGGAAGAGATCAGCCCATCTCAGCCTATAATCAGATGGAACGCAAGGCCTCTTCTGGCCACCATTGAAAGTCCAAATTCCCCGAAATGTGGCTACTCCATAGTATAAAGCTATCAGTGAATGTGAAAATAATGCAGGAGGCTGTTGAAAGGGCAATGGAGAAACCCATCAGCCAGCGCGCGGCTGAAGTCGGTGCATGTGCCATCATTGGTAAGGACAGGAGCAAATATAGTGAAAGAAAGAATGGCGGCTGTAGGTAAGAGAACATTGAGACGCGCAGTGGCACTCAATATGACATACATACAATGGGATTCATCAGTGTCATCATCTTTAAAGCACAAGTAATGATCACCATCACCATGTTCACTCTATCAATTAGGCCATGGTTGATAGAGGCATCCATTTCCGAAGAGGCAGTTGATGAGTTGAGGTGGTAATAGGCAAGTACTTGCTTTATAAGAATGCAAAACAATAGTGATTAAACTGACTAAACAGGATGTAGGTACAAGTTTTGATCAACTTGGTGTGTTGGCATTCCCATACAAAACGGGAAAATATCTTTGAGGTTTAACTTTCTTTATTTAAAGATATTTTTCTGTTTATGAAATTGTGTAATTGATTTCCTTTAAGATTTATTGTATTTCTTATATGAAAAGTCTCTTTCTCAATTAAAGAGGAATTAGGTCAGAATCTTGGGATAGAGGTTTTGCCGTTGGTGCTTGATATATATTCAGAAAATATGCACGGCAAAAAGGGGGATTCTAAAACGCAAGAATTGGTGATAGGGTCTTGCTTATTTGTTTGAGTTTGTGTCTTCACAAAGAGTCAAAACACTTGGTCCATGTATAAGTACTGTTTGTGATCATAGTTTCATATGCATAATAATACTCTCTCGAGATCAGTAGGGAGACTGTGAAGAAAGAAGAACAAGATTTGAAGATCGAAGAACAAGATTTGAAGATCGTTCAAGTGAAGGAGTTCTAGAAGGAAGACAAACTTTGTATTAGATTTTGTGTGAATCTTATAGCCGAGTTAGTGCTATTCAAAGTTTGTAAAAGAACATATCCTTTTCAATATGATGATCTTTATTTTGGGTTCTCAAGAGTAAGAGCCCCGCAGTGTTTTTAATCTCCTACTTGAGGTTTTCACTACGTAACCAAAATCTGATGTTTAGTTTGTTATTTGGGTTTCTGCTGCCCAGTAAGGATTGATCAGTGCACTGTAATCCTCGTTTTCCAGAAAATCATATTCTGTCCTTGTATTTTCACTTGGCATCAGAGCAGGTTCTAAGGCTTTTTTAGTTGATCCGTGGTCAAGGATGGAACGTGAATATAACAGAGCCTCTAGTTCTATAAATTGCCCGCCTTTGTTTGATGGTGAAGACAATTCACAATGGAAGATTATGATGGGGGCTTTTCTCTACTCTCAAGATGAAAACATGTGGAATATAGTTGAGAATGGATGGGAACACCCAACCAAGGCAGAAGATTCAAAGAAAGTAGAAGGGTCCTCTGCAAGGGTTCTCAAACCTAGGAAGGAATTGACAGAAGAAGAAGTTCGTGACAGAACTTGTGACTTTAAGGCAAGGAATTCACTATTCACAGCTTTGTCCAAGAAGGAGAGGATGAGAATTAGCCACTGTGACACAGCCAAACAAGCTTGGGATCTACTTCATGTTACTTATGAGGGAAACAAGAAGGTTAGAGGTCAGAAGCTTCAAAGACTCGTATTGGAATTTGAGAACATGACCATGGGGGAAGATGAATCAATTGATGATTTTCACGCTCGACTTCTCAATGTGACAAACCAATGTCGTAGCCTTGATGATCCATTTGAGGAGCATCGAATAGTCAAGAAATTTCTCAGAGCTCTTCCTTCAAAATTTCAAGCCAAGCAAATTGCCATAGAGGAGACTCAAGACCTGGACACTTATTCTCTTGACGAACTGATAGGTAATCTCAAAACCTTTGAGATGAGGATCAAGCCAGAGAAAAATGTAAAAAATATTGCTTTCTCTTCTATTAAAAAGAAAGATTATATTGTTGATGATTCTGTGGATTTAGCCTTGTTGACAAAAGAGTTCAAAAAATTTTTAAAAAACAAATCCTTTGGAAACTCTTTGAAAATTTTAAATGCTTTGAGTGTGGTGGAATTTGTCACCTTGCTGCCGATTGTGGCAATAAAAGGTATAATTTGCGTGGAAACAAGGCTTTAAAGTCTACTTGGAGTGATAGTGATGAAAACACTCAATCCAATGGCGAAGAGGTAAATCTTGCTCTTACTTCCTCTTTTAATTCTGAATTATCTGATGTTTCTGATTTAGAAGATGATACTTTTGATGAAGAAACAAATGAAAAATGCAAGCAATTATATAATGCCTCAAAGATTGTTCTTAAGAAAAATAATAAACTTGAAGAGGAAATTGAATTCTTAAGGGGTGAGAAAGAAAAAATTGAGAAAAGATTTGAAATATCTTTGAAAGAGTGGGAAGATGAGCGTATTGACCTTGTAGCTAAGATAAATTTTTTGCAGGGTAAGGTTAAGTCTCAAGATTGGGACAAGGAGCATGATGAGATTACTAACAAAATCAAAGTTTTGCAGGTTGAAATTAAGGCTCAATCCACCTTAAATGTTTCTTTAACCCTTGAGAATGAGAAATTGCAGGAAGAATTATTAAGGGTCAAGGAAAGCTTTAACAAGTTCTCCATTGGATCTGAAAAAGTCTCTAAGATGATGGGAATTGGCAAAGCTCATGGCAATAAAGAAGGATTAGGATATAATAGAGAATCCTGCAAACCGTTGGCTTTTGTAAAAAGTATGGGAGATGAGAGTTCTTCAAGTCAGTCACAAAGCTCAAATGACAACACGTCTGGTACCAAATTGACTAGAAGAACATGACCTCATGAAGTCATTCATTCACATCAAAAAGGTCGCTTGGTAAGTCCTGATAAGCACACCTTTGTGCATCAACCCAGGTATATTCACAACTCCAAAAACTTTGTTCCTACTTGTCACTATTGTGGAAAATTATGACACATACGTCCTAGATGCAATATACTTCGCAGGGCTACTCAAAATCAGAGGAAAACGTTGGGAGTCAACTCACATGCCTCGTTGCAAGCTGAGTTGAAAGAGGGTCTGAATCTGATCGTCAGGATTGCAAAGCTAGCTTTAATCCCCGTGGATCTGGAAACAAAAACGAAGCAGAAGCAAATCTGGATTAAAAAAGGTTCAAATAATCGTTTTTCTACTCATATGGATAATCTTGATAATATGCTTGAGCGTGCTTTTGTTCCTACTGATCACAAATTGGCTAATTTGTTTACTAGGCCTTTAGACATAACTCAATTTGAATCACTTAGAAGCACCGTTGGTGGATGCTCTAAGTATTGATACTCTCACTTCGCTTGATCCATTTTGCATGCATTCATGGTGTATGTCTTCATGATAGTATAGGTGCATTTTCTTTACGTTTCTGCATTGTTAGGTTCAGTTTCTGGAAATTTATGATTGAAAAATAGTGGTTTGTCTCCCCGAGTGTCTGACAGATTATTTTGAACTTAGATTGACAAGGGCCATACTCTTTTCTTTAAATGTGTGTGCAATAAGGTGCCTAGCACGTTTTGAATTTGCTTTTACGTCACTCTGTAATTGTGAGCTTGAACAACATATTCTCTACAATCTTGAACCCTCACATGCACACATACTCTAAGTGGTGGTAAGTCTTAATTGATGGTTGGCTTGTTCTCATTGCTCATGTACGAAATTACTCTTGTTGGTTGCTCCTTGATATAAAATATATATATATATATATATATATATATAATGTAGTTGGTTAATGGAGCATGGCCAGGCTATTCCCAAAGTAAACAGGCCTCGGTCGTGACGAACGATATGAGGATTGGGAAGAAACGGGAATGGTTTGGTCACCCCAGTGGATTGTGAAACTATTGACTCGAGTAGATGTGCTCTTTGGGATGTCCTTGTTACATCTAGTACCCTAAAGTCATCTTACTTGGGAGTTGCTAGCATAATACTCGTTACAAGGGTCGTAATCTTCTTGAGCAAAAATGTTACTTTGTGTGAAAGGCCAAAAGAAAAATTCTAAATCATGCCCACACGGTGTTATAAGGGGGAATAAAGTTTATGTGCTTAAATGGGTTTCGTATGTGAGCCTTGCTTTTTAGGTTTCCACAAATATTACACACCCCATCTTGAGATATGTTCACTCTTCACAACAAGAGATATAGAATACTCGATCACACTCTATCTTACCTTGTGATTGTCGGAATCAATTCACTCGTGTGAACTTATTTTGTTGCACTCTTGTTTATGGTTAAGTGGTATTGCTCCTGTTGGAAAAGTTATGCGAATTAAATCTGTTCTTAGCATTTGGATACAACCCACTCATTGTGTGTTTGCATTTCATTCTTGCATCTTTCATAACATGATTACACTGAGGGGGAGTATTAATACTTGGACTATCTTCCTCTGATTGATTCGACTTGGGCTAGTGTCTATTGTGCACCATCTATTTGTGATCCTTCTACATAACTTTCGCTACGTAAGTTACCTTTGTCATTCCTATTCAAAAAGGGGGAGAAAGCAGATTCATAACGGTGATAACGTTATTCTATCTTATACATTTTAACCAATGTGTGAGAAATGTTTCAGGAATGAATGGATGAAGAGTTGTGATGTTCCTCCTGTACTTGTTGAGGGGGAGAGTTTGTCCTAATTTATGTTTTGTATAGGAATGCCAAAGGGGGAGATTGTAGGTACAAGTTTTGATCAACTTGGTGTGTTGGCATTCCCATACAAAACGGGAAAATATCTTTGAGGTTTAACTTTCTTTATTTAAAGATATTTTTCTGTTTGTGAAATTGTGTAATTGATTTCCTTTAAGATTTATTGTATTTCTTATATGGAAAGTCTCTTTCTCAATTAAAGAGGAATTAGGTCAGAATCTTGGGATAGAGGTTTTGCCGTTGGTGCTCGATATATATTCAGAAAATATGCACGGCAAAAAGGGTGATTCTGAAACTCAAGAATTAGTGATAGGGTCTTGCTTATTTGTTTGAGTTTGTGTCTTCACAAAGAGTCAAAACACTTGGTCCATGTATAAGTGTTTGTGATCATAGTTTCATATGCATAATACTCTCTCGAGATCAGTAGGGAGACTGTGAAGAAAGAAGAACAAGATTTGAAGATCATTCAAGTGAAGGAGTTCTAGAAGGAAGACAAACTTTGTATTAGATTTTGTGTGAATCTTATAGCCGAGCTAGTACTATTCAAAGTTTGTAAAAGAACATATCTTTTTCAATATGATGATCTTTATTTTGGGTTCTCAAGAGTAAGAGCCCCGCAGTGTTTTTAATCTCCTACTTGAGGTTTTCACTGCGTAACCAAAATCTGGTGTTTAGTTTGTTATTTTGGTTTCTGCTGCCCAGTAATGATTGATCAGTGCACTGCAATCCTCGTTTTCCAGAAAATCATATTCTGTCCTTATATTTTCACAGGATTATTTATTGAAGTGAGGGGGCAAGCAATTCCAATATTCCACAAGCATGCTACTATAGGCTTCATGATGATTTAAAGATGTAATGCGAACAGTTTATCATCTAATTGAATCACCGAAGGGTATTCTACTCTAAGGTCCTCCTCGAACTGGTATATTAACATATCGATACATCATTGCATCACAAAACTTTTAAAACTGTAGCGATTCTCAGAAGGTGTTGCTAAAGCTACCAAGGATAAAATGGCTGCATTCATACCCTTTGAAACGGGAGCTAGAATTTGTGTGGGTTTCAATTTTGACACCATTGAAACTAAGATTTCTCTGTCAATGATTCTGCAACATATAAGTCTGAAGTTTGAACAGCCAAACTATTCTTAAACAACTTTGGTCTAGTGGTTGTGCCATTCCTATGGTGTCATATCCAAGGACTAGTTGGTTTTTAAATTCGATGTTTTCCTATTGTCAATGTAATGGGGAGGCGCCTCTACACATACATCGGTGGTTTTAGATAGGAGTGGGCATTTTAACCTGGAAACTCGAAAAACAGAGCCGGACCGGACCAGTTAGGGCCGGGTTTTGCAAAAAAAAAAAAAACTGAGAAATGAGAGAACCGGACCGGTTTAGAAAAAAATCGGGCCGGTGGTCCAAGGATCTAGCAAATTGAAAAGCCCGAAAAACCCGAAAATATATTAATAGTCCACATGTCACAGTATGATAGGTTGTCTATTCAAGCCTATAGTTCTATAATGCACTCAATCTCATGTGATCACAGACGTTTTCTAACCCTTCTCAGTCCAAAAACGCATCTTTTGGAATTAAATCCTAAAAAAATCCTCTAACCTTACTCTCTCAGTTTCTCTTCTTCGAAGAAATGAAAAACACCCTAAAATCTAAACCCAGTTCATCAAATCCCAGCGACCCAATTAATCCCAGCCTTCATCAGTTCAAAAACCTAATTCCAGCCTTCATTAGTTCTAAAACCAATCTCTCCGAATCTCCTCTAGCCAAACAACTTTACATGAAAGACTTACAGCTGCCATAACTTCTCTTTAATAAAAGAACATGCCTCTTTTAACATCTAGAGTACAAAGCATCTCTCATCAGCAGGAAAGGATAATAAATTCCCCTTCTCTTGGAAGGAAACAACACAAAGAAGAAAGATACTACTAACCCAACCACCAGAGAAAGGTTGTTGGTGATCCTCTTAGGCATTCCTAGATAATAACAACCCACTACATCCAGTGGCGGAACTATATAGGGGTGGGAGATGGCCCGGGTCCCCCCAAACTTTTAAAGATGTTGGTGTGATTATCTGTAATTGGCTGTGGGTTTACTAAGATTGAGACCATAATCATGTATTCCCCCCCACAGCTACTCAGCCATGCATGAAAGCAATAATAAATAATATTATATTCACACTATAATTATTTAACCTCTTAATAAATGCTTGTGAAGAAATAAAAAAAAGACATATAAACGAAAACCGTAAAAGGAAGTATTAATACTTATCTTAAAATATCAAAGCTTGATTTAATGCTGGCAAATATATCATACGTTAAATTATTTTTTATAGTATTTTTTTTTTGTTAAAAATATTTAGTCATTATTCGGCCCCCTCAAATATAACTTTCTAGTTCCGCCACTAACTACATCATTATGTGAACCTGCAAATGTTAGAAGTGCAGCCAGAGAAAATGATGCACGGAAGAGATCAGCCCATCTCAGCCGATAATCAGATGGAACGCAAGGCCTCTTCCGGCCACCATTGAAAGTCCAAATTCCCCGAAATATGGCCACTCCATAGTATAACCTGCCCGTCGCTATTTTAAAGCTATCAGTGGAAGTGAAAATGATGCAGGACGCTCAGAAAGGGCAATGAAGAAACCCATCAGCCAGCGGCATGGGCCATCATTGGTAAGGAGAGGAGCAAATATGGTGAAAGAAAGAATGGTGGCTGTAGGTAAGAGGACATTGAGACGTGCAGTGCCACTTAATATTACATTCATGACATACATACAATGGGATTCATCAGTGTCATCGTCTTTAAAGCACAAGTAATCATCACCATCACCGAGTTCACTGCTACCAATCAGGTCACGGACTCACGGTTGATAGAGTAGTCCATTTCCGAAGAGGCAGTTGATGAGTTGAGGTGGTAATAGGCAAGTACATGCTTTATAAGAATGCAAAACAAAGGTGATTAAACAGACTAAATAGGATTCTTTGTTGCAGTGAGGGCAAGCAATTCCAATATTCCACGAACTTGTTATCTTTTAGTTCTACTATAATTTATGGTCCTCTAGGACTTCTATTTTTGATCTAAACTCCAATGGGTAAATATGCTACTACACTTCATGATGATTTAAAAATGTAAAGCGAACAATTTATCATCTAATAGAATGAAAAGATCCTTGGTATATTAACGTATCAATACATCATTGCATCCCAAAACTTATAAGCAATCACGGTACAAATTAGTGCAAATTCAGGGACTATTCTTCTGTAAATTTCAGTCGTACTGAAAATTAATCACAGCAGTCTCTTTTGTAAACCAGCTTGAAAGGACGAAGCTTAGAAAATTTTCAACTTGGCCCATGTGTCCATTAAAGGTCAAACTAACAGTGATTTTGAGCATGTAGATGGGATCAACGTCCCCTATGAGAGTACACTCGCGCCCCATCTTGAAGGTCGAAAAGCATGCTTTGTGTTTTTAGATTCACATATAGGACGCCTCATTGCGTCACTGCTCCAGTATCTACGCAAACTTTTTGGTTAAACCAGTGTATGCCGACTTATGTTAAGGTAAATAGTATGGTGAGGAAGAGTCAATAATATCCACCCACCATAGTGCTAATTTGGTTTTCGTCCATATGCATTGGACCAGGCAACAAGAAAAAATGATACTGATAATCCAAGAAATAACATTTTCATATACAAGAAAGAATATCATGTATCAACAATAACGCCAACTTGTTCCTTGATGACTCGCAACTCTACTTCCTAAATACGCTTTACAAAAGAATTATACTTGTAACCTGCACATTATGACCTATACCACTGACACTATCCCCAGAAATTTGCTAAAAATTGCATAACAACAGGGCAGAAATGAGACGACCAACTATTTACAGTATCTAAAGCTGTGAAAGCAGCATCACTAATATTTGTAAAAGCAAAAATGATGATACCGGTTAAAGAAAAGAGACTTAGGTAAAGAGCTGTTTAACCCCCCTTTCCTTTCGGATTTTGTTTGGGAGAATCAGCATTTCTAGCAGCATATTCGTCACAAGGATCAGAGGATTCTGAGGAGCACCAGTGATCTGGGACACTGCATATATTCTTCGACATGAACTTCCTGAATCTCCTCTTGTACTCTTTAGGAGAGATAACAGTCGGCAAGACATTCTTTGGCACAAGTGAAGACTTCACCCATGACTCTAGGTGCTTGTCCCATGTATACTGCCTCAGATAATCAATAATGCCACATACAAGCTCCTGTCTGTGTGTATCAATCCCGACAAGCAATGAATAATCCATAACATTGATCGACTGTAGATACAACAAAAATTGGTGAGTTTACAGATTTTTGGTACCAATGATAATAAAAATGCTAAGAAAATAAAACTGAAAATTTTATGAACAGAAAAAAATGAGATGAATTAAAATTAACAACAAAAACAGTACGTAATGTTTCCATGTAGCTAACTTGGAATGCGTAAAAGTCTCCACAATCTTAGTCAACGAATTTCAGATGTACAATCACAAGCTATGAGGACATGCATCCAACCAAAAGGTATCTATTGGAAACTACCATCATAATGCGGAAAACTTGTAAACTCACATTGAGAAAAGACGTGTCATTCCACAGAGCCCGTTGCAATTTTTGCTTTTCTTGGTTACTGACATAAAATGGAGATGAGTTCATGTCATTGACAAAGTTCTGATCCAGAAGAACATCTCCCGCACCAGCAGGCGCCAAATTGAAACGGTCATGTAGAGCACCTTTAAGATCGTACAGGCGGGTGCAGTTCCGACCGAAGGTAAGGTTCTCCATAACCATCAGATCATGTTTCATCTCTTTCCCACTTTTTGTCTGTCTCACAACCACCTGCAAAGAAAAAGTTGTGAGTATGAAGAAACAGGTTTAATGATGGAAACCAAAAATCTACCAACCTGATAAATCCCAAGAATTTTTGCAAGGCAAGTTTGATTTCCCTTCTCAAATGACTTGTTCACGTGCTCAAAATAAGCATCTGCAAACTTTACAAATGACTCAAATTCTGTCTTCTTGATTTCTTTTATAATCAACCTGTCATCAACTGTTTTGGCAAAAAAGGCTTTGCTCTTCCCACCTTTAGCATCCCAGTTTCTACAACGGCTTAGGGAAGCAATATAATCAACCTCAGACTGGCAGCAATGATTCCGGAGGTCTCGAAACTGATTGGCATATGGACATAATACAGTATATTTCTCCTTGCCAAGTGACTTGGCAACTCTTAGAGTTACCATTGGGTGGGTTCCTGCCGGAACCAGAGAATCCAACAAGTTCAATCCGTCAAAACTGGAGAAGCGTGACTCATCAAAAGAAATGCTTGCCATAGAATGGACTGAATCAGAATCTGAAGAACCATTTGAGCTTTGATGCGGCGAAGGAACCCGAGCCAGACTCTGTAAACTCTCAAATGTTCTAGCAGCAATTCCACACTCGTCATCAACAAGATCTGTTTGAAGATGTGGATCTTTCAAAAAGGCCAGTGCACAAGCAATCACACTTGAAAGTTCACCATCATAGTCCGACACTATATAATTATCAGTTCCTAGAGGAATGTGCAACATTTGCCCTTCCTCTGTGATCAACTGATATGCTGTGGGTAAGTATTCTGATGTATAGCTACTCATGGGTCCAAACCTTGGAAGGACTCTTTGTAGATCCTTCATACCTACGTGTCGAATTTCAGAGAAGGGCGCCCAAAACCAATCACTTGAACTGTCAAACTTGGATGATCGTGAGTGCGGAGAAGCGCCCATCAGTGATAGATTTGAATCAACAACTGAACAAGGATCCTCATTTTCCCTGGAAACAGGAATTCCTCTATCTTCATCTAGTTCATCAGCGAAAGTAATATTCCCTTCAACATACTTGTCAGAATGACCATCAGTGGATCCATTGGGCCTAGGATTGGACTTGTGGTCAGCAACTCTTTTTGGCCTTGCACCACCCACATTTGGTGTCTTAAGACCCTCAGGCAAAGTAGACTCGTTATGTTGATCAGCTCCTTCAGATTCTTCAACAGGACCACCAATTGGAATTTCTTTAATTGGAAATTCATCTGCTTTATTTAACTCAACTTTTAAATTGGAAGAACCATCAATGCAGTTTTCACCCCTTCCCATAATACTGTCAGCAGTGCCATGAATACCTGAATTCACTTCTTGGCTTACCTTATCAGAAGCTATGGAATGGATCATCATAGGAGTTGGTGACAGTAACGAGTGCAAGCGCTGATCCCAAACGCATGATTGAAGAAGAAGTTCCCAATGTACACGGTTAAAGCCAAGAAGTTTGTAAGCGGCTTGGTCTGAGTTCCTATTCTCGTTAACAGCATTACGGATGTTTACCTGTTTTAAAATTATGATTCAGTTGAAAACGATGAGGAGAAATATAAAAAGATTGAGTCAAACTGACAAAACATCATGCATTTGAAAACTAAAAGGAGATCGAAAGGAAGACAAATAGAAACATTTGCAGAGAAATTTATAAACTTAAACATGTGCAAAAATTCTCATCACTTACAGAAATATGAAATGTTTCAAAAATGAAAAGAACTAAAATGTTAAGATTGAGTAAAACAATGAAAGAACAAAACTGATGCATCTGAAGAGTAATTGACAGGGAAAGGAAAACCATCTACAAGCATGTCAAACTACATGAAAGAGAAAACTTAACAGAAGAACATAGCTCAACGTAATTAGACTATAGCAAGTAATGGATGCATTCACCTAATGTGATGACTTCCTAGCAATCCTTTCTACTACTTAATGCTGTTATGTCACAAATGAAACCTGTGAAAAATATGTACAAATAGAAAAGTGACCTCTCGCTCAGATTCTTCTTGACATAGCATATCTTCGATGTCAGAGAATTTTTTCAAGGAGCCTTGCAGTTTCAAAGTCATGCCATCAAACTGAGACCTAATATTCTTCAAAGAATTGCCAACCTCACTTAACAGCATACGTCCTTTCGCTAATACCTTGAGGAAAACAAAAGAACCACATTACTTCAAGGAAATTTAAAAAGGCTAGGCAAGGAACTTTAATTTGTATTCTAGCATCAACCAAAGAACTATCAATGTATTATCAGAAATCAAAGAGGCAAACACAATCAGAAAAGAAACTTACATTCTCAATTTCTTTTGCAAACCACTCTTGCCTAATTGAATTGCTGCATGGAAGTTTTAGAGGAGGCACAGACACAGTATAAATTGTGACCGGGGAGTTTTTGAACATAGCAACCATGGGGCCTAATCTGCAAAGCATAAAAATAACATTATAAAGAGGCAAGGAAAATAATTATATATGTATGCTTGGATACACACTTAACATGATAGCAGATGCACCTAAACAGACTATTTGTTTCCATCTACAAGATGGTAAAATCCTTTCACAGAGTCGTGCTAAAAAGTAACAAAAAGCAAAAAAAAAAAAAAATTATATATTGTCCATTATAGTGCCTGATCAAAAATGGTTCAAAATCCATAACAAATTTTCCCAGTCCCAGTTCCAATACTTGAGTGCACCTTCTCCCACCTTATGCATATGATCTTAACCAGATAGTTATATGAAAATCTGTTCTGAACTAGAAGGTTTAATTTTACACCGAATAAATACCGAAAACCCTGTTTTATGCCAAAAGCACCACAAGATGAGAGCTTATAAATGAATTTTATCCATACCCAAAGAAGTAGAGAAAGTCCATTTGCAAAGAATGGCCGCAGCTAGAAAATATATTAGACAGAGAGTGATTTGAGAAACTGAGCTCCAGGAAATTTCCAAATGACAGACAACGTGCAGCACTGGAAATCAAGACTCTTTTTGTACACTTTGATTTTCCCTTCACAGATTTACATTTACCGCATCGACTCCACATCCAAAGCTTGCCTTCTGCTTCACCAGGCAAATGCTCTGTAAGAAGCCGTTTAACGCGTATGGTAAGCTGCTTGTTATGATGTGCATAACAGTATACGTGAGCTTCTGGCAGCTCACCACATGCTGTGCAGTGGCTTCTCTGCAATACAAAAGGGTTTGTCAGTTCATCTGCATTTGCAATTTCATGTAATATTTTGGAGAGAATCACATCCTTTCATGTCACAGAACTGAAAATAGTTGAACGTCTTAGAAATTAAGTGGAATAATCAATAATATACAAAAAAAAAAACTGTCAGCATACTGGCGCTGTGAAACATTCCTGGCAACATATAGTTAACCCATATTCAACCTGAGTAGCTGACCCATGCACATCATAGTAAAAATATAGGAACATCCCCATAAAGTCCCCTAATAAATAGAGTTGTGACAAACCTGATTAAGTATATTATCCTGTAGAAACTTTCCAATGGGCACATCAAAATTCTTGTAGAACATGATATGAGAAAAATGGCTTTGCTCACAAACATTCCCTTTAACATTCTTGCTCGACATCAAAACCAAAATACTCTGGGAATCCAACACTTTGCTGATGTCATTCTTGCTTTGCATTGGATCTTCATTGTTGCCACCATCCTTTTCAATCTCCAGAGAAGCTTCAGTGCAAGTAAATGGAGACTGGATTTCTCCACCACTAAGTGGCCTCTCTTCATCAGAACTCCCTCTATCTTCAATATCACACTGATCAGTCGCCTCTGGAGATGTTGAAATAGAAACAGACTTTGTAATCTGACCATTCAGTTCTCTTCCATTTAATCCAAAGTATGAAGAGAGAGATTGATAAGAAGTAGATGCTAGAGGCAGGCTTTCCCCTATAACTTTCTTTAGTGAAGCTGAAAGTGACGAGAAGCCAGAAAATATGACAGGATTGTATGGTTCATATAATGTGGAACTGCCTTGTAATTCCAAGTCAGCATTTTGGGAAGATCCTTCATGGAATCCATCAGAAATGAGAATATCAACTGCATCCGACTCAGTTTCACCACTAGACTCCCTATGATGTGGAATGCATGAATTACTGGATGCTAAATTAAAGGATTTGTTACCAGTGGAAAACTGGTTTGCTACTTCCTTGGACAAGTGATTTGCTCCACCAAACAAAGGATGCGCAAAGAACATTGCTCTCTGGTCAACAAGGAAAGAAGTCTCAAGTATTAAATGATATGCCAAGATAACTGCACACTGCACTACACACTTGATCTTCTTCAATTCATCACTCTGTGCTCCTTTCAGCAAAATCTGTGTTTCAATGCATGCAGAAATTAATTATTTTACATGATATACTAAGCCACCTATCAATTATTAAAGCAATGATCGATGCCTATTAAAAAAGAAATTACCAGAAAATAAAAATAAAAAGAAGGGAAACTCATCATCAGTTCATGAAAGCAAGTACAAGTCCAGATGAAAAAAGAACGGTAGTTCCTCATACGCCTCAACTAAAACGATTACATTTAAAACAAAACTTAGGCTCTCAAAACGTAAATCAAAGAAAGGCACAAAAAACTATATCTAAATACAACATGAGATGAGAGAAATATTTCTGAGAAAATAGCTGCTCTTCTACAAACAAACTCCCTATATTTTTTTATAGCAGGAAGTAAAGAAAAATAAGTTTCATATAATCTTTTTTTTTTTTTTTTTTTTGGAGAATGATATATATCATTTTTAAGATAAGCTGTTTGATTACAGAGATTACAAAAATTATTATGCTAGATAAAAGGGTAGTGATACTCTAAAGTAAAAGAAAAAGACCTGCAATGTCAGCACATATTCAGAATCAATATAAGTGAACTTAAACAATAAACTAATAGTGTCATCTATGTTCTCCACTGTCGATGGTTGATGATATAAATTAGAGATTCAATATCAACAGTATAAAAACTGGAGCATTATCTAGTTCCCACTAACAGCATTTTACAACTTCCACTAACATCCATTGGAATATCTGTCTGTCTGTGGGATGTGTGCAGCTATATATACAAGTCAATCATATACAAGTTTAAAATGGGGAGTATTTGACTTACTGTACAACCCTGGCGTGTAGGACAGCCCTCAATAAACATCAATGTTTTACTTGGCATCTTTCCTCCACCCAAACCAGCACGTTCCTCTATAAATTTTTCAATGTGAAAAGAGTCGCACTGCTTTAGCTTTTGACTCGTCATTGTATCTGATGATAAAATTGGTGATCCAGTACAAAGAGCAATTCTCTGTAGACGATGGAGCTTCATGTCATAGACCAGTGTCATTCTTTTTGCGAGAATAGACTCTTGAATATCCCGAGACACAGTTTTTTCCACTAAAACCACATTTGGATGACACAGTTCTAGCATTTCGGTGACATACTTCAAGTAATCTTGTTCCTGTTTGTAAGAAAGATGGTGAAAACATATAGTTGCTTACTTGACATTAAGACAGACAATATGGTCGGTTACCTGCTCCATGGAATCAAATGATGACAATCCACTTGAAGACTGACCAAGAACTCCCTGGATTAGCAACAACCTTGGGTTCTTGTACTTGATTGGCATATGCTTGTGTGCAGCATGCTTTTTGAAGACCATACCTTTTACTAATTGACTGCAATGGCATAAATGATAAATCATTTTAGGCATCCAACTCCCAGTAAACAATTTTCCCATTTATCCATTTCTATAACTTTATGTGGTGTGTGTAAACAACCAGGTGCAGACCCCACATTCCATTCATTGAGAAGACAAACATATAAATAAAATTTATGGAATTAAATCTATAATTGGGATGAGAAAATAATTATTGACCTGCAAAATAGCCAAATCATTGTCCTCATACCTCATATAATTTGAAGGTTAAAAAAAATTATCTTATTTTGCATTGGCAAAAATTTGCAAAAGATTTTTCAAAGTACTGAAAAAACATGATGCCAGTTAACATGCGTAAAACTAAAACATCAAGAAAAGATATATTAGATTATTTGCCTACATCAGACTCAATTTAGTAAAAGATAACTAGAAAAGAAAAAAAGGAAAGACAATTAGCTTAGTTTTACCACCTTTGGCAGCGATCACCAGTTGCAATGCATTTTACTTTCACATAGCCATCTATATCCATTGCTTTACCAACAACAGCATCGGGTTTCAAAAATGAAGCAGCTTCCCATGACAAAGAAGTAATAATGTCCACCCAACTTTCACCATCCTCCCCAGAAGATCCAACAACACCAACAGATGTAAGTAGTTGACTGACAAGAGCCTTGAACTTTCCATTAATAACTGCTTCCATTGCTCTTTGTTTTTCCTCTTTAAACTTATAGCTCCCACTTCCTTCATCTTTAGACCGACTCAAAGAACTTGGTTTGCCCCATTTCATGCCATCACCACACTCATCATCATCGTCGTCATTGAAAGCCACACTACCCTCCACATCGTCCTCCGGATCATCAGGTTCAGGAGGATCCCATATCCAGTCAGCCATTTCACCTTCTGAAGAATTTGAATTCTCAGTTTCGCTAGATGATCCACAAGTGTTGCAGAAGGGGGTTCCCATAGCTGGTCATTATTCATGCCTGCCGTACTGTAATGCGATAAATCATTACCAAAGTACCTTGGGAAAAACTAGTGTACCAAGAAGAAAAGTTCTAAAAGAGGGGGTATGTGTACCCAGAAGCAAAGTTTTCTAAACGAGGGATTATGTGAACATACCGATCATATGAGTTGACGTCAACAGAAAATTCACCTAAATGAGCAGAATATTAAGGTAGTTAAGAAAACACTTCAGGATAGAATGAACTGTTATTGATTCAAGTTGCCCAAAATGCAGCACATAAAGACAATAATACTGTAACTTACTGCAGTTGGAGACAGAACTATCACTGCTTGACAAGGAAGTCATTGGACTGATCGTTGGCCTTGACATTCCATTAGCCTGCTTGATAGATCCTCGCTCCTGTTTTTCTGCACAAGCTTTGCAAGCCCTATCTGACGGTAAGGTTTTCAGATTATCATGTTCCTTCTTTTCATCTTTAGGTTGTGTCAATTCTGCACCACAGTACTGACACATACTATACATCCGATCCCAAAACAAAATCCGACAACAGCTGTGTAATTTTCGTCACCTATTGATTCAAGCAAAATCAAAAGGAAAACAAAAATCAATTTACTAAGAAAACCAATATCTTTGCTTAGCGAAACATGTCTTCTTAAATTTAAATCCCCTCGCCGGCCTCACGCCCTCACAGTTTATACAGTTGTCATCAAATCAACTAAAACAGACCTACAAGACTCTAACGCATAATCAGATCCTAAAACACCAAAACAAGGTCTAAATGCAACCACTAAAAGCGGCACAGTACAACAAAGAAAAAGCCAATCATGTTGTTGAATCAATATCTAGACAAGGTTGGAGACGAACTCGAGTAATATTTATCAATTTATCTAGATAAACATTCGAAACGACTAATCAAAAACTTCTTACAGCCATTTTTACCTTGAATCAGAACTGAAAAGAGATTTTGTTATTACAATTTTGTGAATAAAAGAAGAGAGAGAACAAAAGAAAAAAGCAAGAACGAGTAACAGTGAAGATGAATATCCAATTCTTGAATATATGAAAATATCAACAAATCATTGAAAATATATGGATTCAGACGAATGAGAAAGTCTATTTAGTCAAGAAAATCCGCAATCAGAATCTCACTATTTTTCAAAGCAGAATCTAGAAAATTCTGCCATACTGGACCAAGACTACACAAGCACAACAAGAAATGAAAAAAAAAAATATAGATTATAAAATATTAAAAAAAAAAATCCATTTTCAGCAGCTATAATTGAAACACAGAAGAAGAAGAAGAAGAAGATCATGAACTGGGAAGGAAGGAATGCATTACTTACGGTAAAAGCAATTTCAAAGGAGCAGAGCCTCCAAATGGATCCGAAGCATGATATTTGGGAATTGAAAGCGGTAATAGAAAGCAAGGAATTAGAGAAGAGGGAGAGTCCACACTGAGTCCGAAAGAGGCGTAAGATTTGGAGAGGGAAACAAAAGAAAAGATGTCAAACAAAGAATGAAGAAAGGAAAGAAAGAAGGGAATTTACAACGTTATTGTGGAAAATGGGGTCCACGTATTAGTGCCGTAGTAGCTGTCAAAAAATATTTCAATCTTTTTCAACTTTTATTACAACAGTATTCAATTATCCATATCTTTTTTCTTTTACAACTTGAGACCGAAATTTAGCAATATTATAGTTAAATATAATAAATTAACGAAGAATTAAAGATAATAAATTACTCACAAGTGATTTTTTTTTTAATTAATATTATTATATTTTTATTCCTCATTAATGTCCGAAGAGGTTGAATCAGTAGTTAGTAGTAGAGCTCACCCACTCAGGGATGGCAATGGGGCGGGTTGGGGAGAGTCATTCTCTACCCCCATTCCCGCCCCAATCCCCAATAAAATTATATTAGGGATTCCCCATCCCCATCCCCACTGGGGACTAAACCTCCAAACTCGCCCCAAATCCCCAATAAGAATTTAATAAATAAAATATTTTTTTCTCATATTGCCTTTTTTAAAATTAAAATCTACAACAAATAAATTTAAAACATGATTAAATTCATAAATCATAATTCATTGAGTGCAAAAGTCAAAATATCATTAAAGTAAAAGTGTAGCCATTAAAGTAAAGTAGTAAATATATATATTTATGATTTATATTATAAAAAATAAATTAAAATATATATATAGTTAAATATATGTATATATTATTGGGGCGGGTTTGGGGATGGAGATCACAATACCATCCCCGCCCCATCCCCAATCTTAGATAGCGGGGATTGGGGATCCTCATCCCCATTCCTCATTTGTCCCCGAATTCTCCCCCCATCAGGGGGGGTATCCAATGGAGCTCCGCCCCGCTGTGAATTTTTGTCATCCCTACACCCACTATGTATGTGGAGAGAAGTTAAAAGTAATGGAAAAAAATTTTGTACAACTACCACATTTTCTACTTTTTTTTTATTCTTTTCTTTTGTATATTACAATTTACTATATTATCCCGATTGATTAATTACATTTCATAGTTTTTTAATATAAAAAGGTAAAAGAAATTCAGTTTTGAAGAGCAAGCTCTCTTCTCTTAATAATAATATAAGATAAGATACCATTAAGGCACAAAATCCAAAATAACCATCAAGAGTGGGGGAAGGAGGTCTATCTAATTAATGGAGTAAATTAGTACAAGATTCTTAGAGCAACTCTAACAGCTTCCCTATATTTTTATTTTTCTCTATTTTAGAAAAAAATAAGCCTTATTTTGTTCAACATATTTCCTATAACTATCTCCATTTTAGGGATAGTGAGGAAAGAGAAGACAAAATTTCCTAAATTTACTGCAATCTCTAAAATTTTAAGGAATCTCTAAAATTTTAGAGCAACTCCAACAGATTCCCTATTTTTTGATTTTTCTCTACTTTAGGGAAAAATAAGCCTCTTTTGCTCCAACAGATTCCCTATAACTATCTCTATTTTAGGGAAAGTGAGGAGAGAGAAAACCAAATTCCCTATATTTACAGCAAACTCCAAAATTTTAAAGAAGAATATGGAGATTTTATAGATTACTGTAAACTATGGAATCTGTTGGAGTTGGACAAGAAAAATAGGCTAAAGGTTTGACTTTTGCTTCTCTATAATACAAAAATTATAGGGAAGCTGTTGGAGTTGCTTTTAAGGAACAATTATAGAGATTTTAGATAGTGCTGTAAAATAGAAAATCTGTTGGAGTTGGAGAATGAAAAATTACTTAAAACTTTGACTTTTACTTCCCTATAATACAAAAATTATAATAAATAAACTGTTTGAGTTGCTCTTGGCGCTCCAATTGTGCCTTAGGATTAGGACTGGTAGGTAAATTCCCCTTGCTCTTCCAATGAAGGCGGGTAGGGTCACATCCAGTTTACTTTTTCAAGTTTCCCCTGGAAAAATGAAGCAAGTGGTTGACAATTACTTTTTCAAGTTTGTTTTCTGGGGAATGGCATCCAGTTTCAAATTCTCCTCTTTATTGATATATTTACAAAATGCCACCGCATTTTGGCATTTTTTCTTTTGATTATTTATGAAAATGTCACTGCATTCAAGTAACTGTTGTTGTTAATTGAAAAGTTACTACCGATAAATGAGAAAACTACTTCTAACGAACGAAAAAGTTACTGCTGAAAAATCAAAAAACTATTGTCAATTAACTGAAAAACTATTGTCATTCTTTATAAAAGTTACTTCATTCGTTACAAAAGTCAGTACCATCATTCAAAGGCTACTAACGCACACTAATCATTTATTACTGACAAACTGAAGTGTTGCTGTCATTCTTAAAAAAAAAAACTATTGTCCTTCACAATGGCAGAGCCTCATTGTTGCTTGAGATGGCCATAGCCCCTCCAAGCTTCCACATGGTTGTATATAATTGGATAAAAATTTTCATTTTTTATATATAAATTGTTACAAAAATTGATGATTGGCCCCTCCAAATCATGTAAACTATATTAATGGCCTCCCCAATTCTGACATTCTAGTTCCGCCACTGGTCATTCACGATTATATTTTGAAAAGCTATTGACATCTTTTGAAAAGTTATTGTCGACGAACCATGAGCTAGTTATAGTAGCTTACTTATGAGTGTCTTTTTAAAACTTATTATCAATTAAGTCACATATATTTTTATCACTAAGTGTCGAAGAATGACAATAATTTTTCTGAAAAATGACAATACATTTTCAATTTATCCATAGTAGTTTTTAGGTTATCCGACTGTAGTTTTTTTATTCGTTGACAGTAACTTTTCAATTAATAACAATGGCGTTTTGATGTAGTGACATTTTCATAAATAATGAAAATCAAAATGCGGTGGCATTTTTATAAATATTGATACTTCATATATTTTGGTGGCTTTATGAGAAAGAGAAAAAAAAAATATATATATATATATATATATATATATAGATGGCCTAGAAGGCTAGAACATAATAAAGTTAATAAAAGTGATCTTATATATCATTGGCCCTAATATTTATTTGTTATTGTCATCAACATTAAAACTTGTTCTAAGGTTTTACATTTACAAACCTCAAGATTTCAATATTTACTGAAGGACGATTTTAGGTTCACCCTTAGGGTGAATGAGCATATTCACCATCTCTTGTGACTAAACATAATAACTTTATAATTTTCTAATCCAACCATTCATGTTATATAACGTAATACAAAGATCAGCTATGTAAAAAATTAATCAAATTGAAGACCTTTCAGTTATTTATTTATATGAAATACATGGACGGTTCATCATAGTAGTACTAAGTGTTGCTAGAACCATCAATTTGTTTGATTCAATTAGATTTTTTTGAAAGGAAGACGACAAACTATATTAAGTGAAAATTGAGGATTACATGAAGTGATGCATAAAACATCAAAACAAAGCAATAAAACATAACAAGATGCACAAACGCATCTGTAATGAAGAAAAAACAATAAAGCATAATTAGATGCACAATCGCATCGAGAATAAAAGGTAACCAGGTAACCATGTGACTTGATGCCGTAAGGCATTGCTGCACTGCATATGTCACTGAAGCAGTGTAAATAGAAGAGTAACCGTAACTGTAACCGATGATATGACCACCTAGGAAAGGCGATTCGCTCACCAAGAGATCGAAAGCGACCAAGGGTGTCAGAACCTCGGATTTAGGCAGACAAACTCTGAAGAACCAGAACCAATACCAGAACAATATGAGCAGCTGTTTCGGATCCAAGATCCGAAATAGAATACGACCTGGATCCCAAATGCGGATCCAAATCCGGCCTGAGACCAAAGTCAAAGCTACCAAAGCAGACTCGACAAAAGCCCAAGCCCAAGCCCATATGAATCTAATTTGGACACCCAAGTACATGGGCACCCTATCAGACCTTCTCTGGGCACCCACACATCTACTCTCCCACTACAGCCGTCGAATGCCACCAGTGGAAGGACCCACGGCGCCGCCTCCACCATCCACGCACAGCCCTAGAACCCCTCGTCCTGCTCTGCCGCGCCACACCAGAGCGCGTCGCCAATCCTTGAGAAGATCCGATCTCAGAACCACGAGCCCATGCCGGAAAAGGCCCAACCCCAACCACTGAACCTCCGTCCCACAGTAATCAGATCCCGGCTGATGCAGAGCCGGACGAGAATCCTCATAAGTCAGGCGTGCAGCCAAGTGCCCCCGCCACCCAACCTCACGGCCAAAATTCCAAGAAATCTTCAAAGTTCCTGGATCCCAGATCCGGATCCGGCCTAACAAATCTGATTTCCCAGCAAAAGGTCGGCGACTACTTGCCCAAGTCGAGCGCAGCCTTGAATCCCAGGCTGTAAAGACCCAAGAGAAAGAGAACAGATCACGATTCGCCACTGCTGGAGAAGTTGTAGACCACTCCTTTGAAAAGCAAACCGGAAGAAAAGAGGAGACGGTATGCACCGCACTCGAGGTATACAACACCAATGGATGTGCCGACATTGATCTCCATCAGAGATGGAGAAAGTTGCAGAAACGTCCACCCATCGGGGCGGCGTTCTCTCAAACCCTAGAGAGAGTTTTCTTTGTTTGATTCAATTAGATAATTAAACGATTTTTGATTCGATTGATTTTTTACAGAGATGATCTTTAAAGGATAATTTAAGCTATAGACCGTTGGATTATAAATTTATTAAGTGAAAATATGTTAATCGACAACGGGAGTGAATATGATCCTAAGAATTGTCCTTTACCGAATACGTTGGTCTAGATGGCCGCCTCTCTCTCTCTCTCTCTCTCTCTCTCTCTCTCTCTCTCTCTCTCTCTCTCTCTCTCTCTCTCTCTCTCTCTCTCTCTCTCTAGGGTCAGTTTCTCTAGCTAGCTTGAAATTTGGCAATGACTTCTGCTGAGACAATGGTTGCAAGGTTGTTTTCCTCCTTCACATTAACTGATGGGGTACATCTAGTGTTGTTGAGGCCCGCATGAAGTCTCAATGCTACTATTCATGTAGAGGAACAAGAGGCTGATCTCACTCATCTGTCAGATCAGAACATGATTTTGAAGGGTGAGTTGTGGTACTTCGACAAAGCTACCATAGTTTTGGCTCCCTATGACAAAGTCTAGGAGATTACTACTATTCTAATGGAAACCCTAGGTTTTTGGGTTAATTAAGGTGAAAGTTTGATCTCAGGATTCATCCTCTCATCGAAGGTATATTGGGTCACTACATTTTGAGGGACTTGGCAAAGATATAAGTGGGTAGGGTTCATATCCGGGTTATTGCATGTGGATCTCGTTCAACTGTAATTGTTCAAACACAGCTTCAATGTTGAACATGGTATGGTTTTGAACTTGAACTTTAAATTCTAGAATCTTACTGGGGCAATGCTTACAGTGTGGATTGCGACACGTGGGGATGGCGTTACCGACCGAGAAGTCGATAGACCTAGTTTTTAGGGGATTGAAGGTGTTGGTTACTTAGTTAGGGTTTTCAATCCCTTGAGTGGCTACTAGATCAAAAGTCATTATCGTCTTGATCAAGATAATTAGTCACCAATCACTAACTAAAAATAAAAAAATGCAAAGCATAAATAGTACTAGCATTAGCAAAATGAGAAAGTAATTAGGATAACTACTAATTAACTAACCTGAGAGAGGGAAAGATGAAAATGCCCTTGGCAAAAAGGAGGTGTTAACGGTGTTATTAACGGAGAGTACCAATAATATGTCGGGCATTAATTTTGAGGTACCAATATAATAGTTTTAGAATGTTTCTAGCAAAGTGTCGAATAGCCCAAAATTTAGAGACTAACTTTTTCAGTAAAAACGACAATATAATAGTTGGATTTGAACCTTGAGTTTAGTTTTTTTTTTTTTTAAGTTTGTAAGGTTCCCCGGTCCCTGCACTTTATATGATGGGCTTACTTAGAGAATATGTGAAATTACTTAGGGCTAGTTTGGGATTGTTGTGACTTTTAAAAAAAACTGTTGTTGCTATATTGTGAGAATAATCAACTGTGAATTAAAACAGTTTCGTGTTTGGTAAATAATATTTTTAAAAGTGCTGTCAGTACATAAAACAACTGCATAACATGTTTTGATCCATAGTAGCGTCTAAAAGCAACCTCTGAGCTGCTTCTAAAATCTGCTGCCAGTGGCGAATAACATTCAATTAAAGTTGTTTTTTTATTTATTTACCAAACACAATAAAACCTAAAATTTTGAACAAAAGCTGATTTTTATAAAAGCGAAGCAACCCCAAACGGGGCCTTAATTTGTAGCTCTTTCGGTCACACTCCAATTAGGAGAATCATGATGAGTAATTTTGCTTTTTAATCTACTGTCATTTACTTGTTTTTCTCTAAAAAAATAATAATTCTAATAAATAGTAATTGTTATAGATTTTTCCTACAATTAGGTTGGGAGTAGTTTTATAGTCATAAATCAAGCTAAAAAATACATGGGTGAGACTCTAATGAGGACCATTAAAATGAGGACTTCATGAGAAGTTTCTAATCAATGATTGTGACACTTTTTTTTTATAATATTTCAACAAAGAATAATGTAAGGTGACCTACCTTTTTGGGCACCACCGGTATCCCACCTTACGTGGTAAATGATGTGGCACAACCATGTCCTTTATTGAAATTTTGTTATAGGTTGGACCTTTTGTTACATCAACTACCACTTAAGGGATGTATGTGATACTTAAAAAAGTGGTTCACATAGCATTACTATTCGACAAATCAACTATTAGATATTTAGATATTTATGAGTAGATCATTTATGTAAATTTTTAACCAAATTGAAAAAATTTAAGGCATTCATAATCGTGATTTATCAGTTATGAACACAATAGATTCAGGTTTGACAAATTTGGTTTATTCATTGATTTGATCTAGTTCGGCACCTTGATAATAAGGAATTTGGAGTCACCATGGGGTAAAAGTGAAATTCTTTGATCATTTAAAAAAAAAAAAATTGGAAGAAAATTTTCAGAAGTGATCTACTCATGTATATCTAGACATCTAATAATTGATTTACCGAAATGTAATCGAAAAGTGAGTCTTATAACTGTTGTTTAGAAAGTCCTTATGAAGTTCTCATTTAAAGGTCCTCATTAGAGTCTCTCCCCAAAATAAACGTCTCCTTTTCTACCTACCAAGCAAAGCTTTCTTGAAGAGGCGCTTTTCTCATTTGAGAAAGATTGAGTAGTATTTTCTTAAGATGACTTGGTCGGTCAAGACTATAGTAGTCGATGTACTGGGCGTTTGGCTACAAAAGCTATCCCTGTCAATCGAATAGGTGGTTTTGGATTAGCTCCTAGGATTTTAGGCCGCTTAGTCACTTGCGGGATTTGGAAGGCGGCAGTAAGTCTTTAAAAAAAAAAAAAAAAAAACTAGCAGGCCACTTTCACCTGTTATCTTTAATAATTGTGTTAACTTTGACATAGTCTGAAATAGCCGCATCATAAAATTAACTTTTTATTTTTTTAATATTTTTTCCCATCAATTTCCTATTTTTATCCTTGCTCAATATACACCTTTTTCTCTCATCTTCTATGCAAACTTGTCTTCAAAAAAGAAAAGAAAAGGATTATAGGATTCTTTGAAACAAACTTTGTTACCCAAGGTTCATGAAAAAGACTCAGCTCACTTAAATACTAGGTAAAGGTGAAAAAGTTCCTCAGTTTAGCTTTTGTAATGTGATCAGATTTGGTAATGAATAATCATAAGATTAATTAATTAAAAGTACAAATCAAGAGCTTATCAAAAGAATAAAAATCAAAGAAAAGTACAAATGAAGCACATAAACTATAGAAAGTGGCACATAAATAAGAGAGAAAAACAAGGGCAGCAATAGGATCCAAGAGTTAGTCCAGTCTAATGACTTGGAAAAGACGGCTTTGTAATTTACTAGTTATTTTCTTAATCAAAGACAAAGACGGGGGTTTTGTCAAATTTCGAAGTTGGCTGGTCTCTGGAGAAGAGAGGCGCAAAGTTCAAATGCGGACCGACCTTTGTAACCCAAGTCCACGTGTCGAAATGGGAGCCGCTGCACAGTTACGTTCTTGGAGCGCCTGCTTTGCTGTTATCTTCAAATCTTCAATCATGGCCAAACGGTAGATACTTGTACCAGTAGTCTGCCACGTGTTCGTAAGGGAATGAAACCTCTTATTTTTTCTTTTAGAATGCTGTAACAAATGACCAATCAATACCATAAAAGAGACATCTATCCATCTATCGTTCGTTCGTCTGAGTTTTATCAACTTTTAAAATATCTAAATTACTCTTCATTGAAGATAATTTTGACAGCTGTGCGCATTAAACTAAAGACATATTCGTTACAAAATGAAAACCTATGACACTAAATTAAATGACACTAAAGTCATTTCGATTATATATTGGCATTTTGACTGTTTAGTTCTTAAAATTCCATGAATAGATCACTTATGCAAATTTTCATCCAAATTAATCACCGTTAAGATATCGAACCAGACTAAATCAATGAAAGAACCAAATTTGTACCGCTCATGCTTAAATTGTAAATCACAGTTATGAATGCCTTAACGATCATTAATGTGGCTAAAAATTTTTAGAAGTGATCTACTCATATAAACCTAACAACTGAACGGTCGAGATGCCGATTTATAATTGAAAAGTTGGTCTAATAAGCGATTTCTTAAAATGGCAAAAAAAAACAAAAACAAAAAAAAGATTCCTCACTACTAGGACATATATATTTATAGACACACCCACACACACACCTTGATGGCTATCGATGAGGAGCACAAATCCCCACTAAAAGGCTTTCGAGTAAGCCTTTTGAACCTACAAAAGACTACCCCTTTCCATATCAAAATACAAGTTCCTAAAATCCCAAGGGTTCTCTTATAAAAGGTCTTCTCTCTCATGATTAATGGTAAACATTTACCCATGCATCACCTACAAATACTCTGTAAAAATTAGTACAAGGATACTAACTTAGACATTAGACTACTGAACACCAGCACACGTACTCAGTCTACCTCTTGACGCCTTGTGTATTATATTTGACAAGTATCGATTGAGTCTGTACACTGATCATCTAGTCTTGAAGCTACCCCATCCTTCAGTCTACTCGAACGAGATAATGTAAAAACATTTAGATTGTGAATTCAAATTGAAGTACCTTCTTCCCTCAGAGAAAAAAAAACGTTAACATAACTTTAGCCATTTAAGGCCCACAACATCTTTATGAGAAACGAACAAAGATTCATCTTTGTGAGCTCTTGTTAGATTTAGTCAAATAAGCTGGTTTACATTATTCGATTTAGGATTTAAAATTTTAAGAAAGGGTTTTTGTCTATTTACACAATTTTTAGAGATTTTTTTCCCACTTACCCCATTAAGTTTTTTTAATTATCTTTTACCCAAAACACTCTAAGGAGGTCTTTCCTAATACCCCATTAAGATTTTTTTTAATACCATTTTACCCTCACCCCTTTATTACTTAGAGAGAGAGAGAGAGAGAGAGAAACCATGAGAGCCTTCGCCGGAGCCCGGTCACCGGCCGCCGGAATCTAATCACCAACCGCTGGATTCCGGTCAACGATCGCAGGATTCCGGTCACCGGCCGCCGGATTCCGGCACTGGCTGCCGCCCACAGGAATTTGCTTAAAATCTCACCGGAAAGTTTTTTTGCCCCCAATCGACGACTATCAGCCATGTATTGCCCCCAATAGATGACTATCAGCTATGTATTGCCCCCCAATAGACGACATCAGCCATGTATTGGCCCCCAATAGATGACAATCAGCCATGTATTGCCCCCCAATAGACTTCTATTGCTCCCCAATAGAACTTTCAGTAGCTGGAATGAGAACTAATCTCTCTAAATTTAGACAAATAAAACTTTCATTCAAGAAAAAAAAAGAGAAGATTACATCAATTCAAAACGTCTAATGCTCCCTAATAGACGTCTATTTCCCCTCATTGTGCATCAAAACAATAAAATTGTTATACATGTAAGGCCAAATTATTCAAAACAAGGGTAAAGCCATGCATCCAGTTCTTGATCTTTTGTTAGACTCACAATAGTCTCAATACTCAAAATGAAGTAGTCTCATCATATTCAACCATGTCAAGGCAGTACGCTTTTTCCAAAAAAAATTTCAAGGCAATACACACACTCCCCCATTCTCTCTCTTTCTGAGCTTTTGAAAACTAAAAGACCATGTCAAACAGGGGCCCTCAGGCCTATACCAATCATTGCTACCCACAACTTTGTGACCAATTTCCCATTAATCACGAGATGCATACCTGCCATGACCTGATCCACTCGTTTGATATGAACAATAACCATTTTACTCAATAATGTTTTTCATCTAAAAGTTAATAATAACGATGCTAAATCAAAACAATGAAACTCTCTAGCACTAAAAACCAGACCTTTCTCTACATAAATAGGAACCATCTGATCAAAATCTTTCAGAGAATCACTATAAATTAGAGTTTGATTGCTCTCTCTCATTTCTCTGCGAGAAGTTCCACTGGTGCTACCTCGTCGAAGGCATCAACCACCTCCAAAGTAGACGCCGCACTCAAACCCCTAACCTTCGCATTCGCCACGAGCTTTCCGGACAGTACAACCCAAATTCCGTGCTCGGTGTTCTCGTACGACTTGTTGCTATACATACTAAGGAAGTCTTCACTAGGTTTGGCAATATCGGCTGGGGCCCATCGGGACTCCGAGGTATTATGCTATGGGCCGGGTTCACGACCCACCATGGCGGGGCTCATATAGGATGTCACCCCGGGCACCTAGGGCCCAGGGCATGGCTAGCACAGCCCATCTGATTACATTGGAGAAGGCTGATTAGGCATCAGGAGAACAGCCTACGTCCCACATCGAAGATAGGGGAAACTTCATTCCCATACTAGAGTATTAAAGCATTAGTACAACCACCTTTTACGGGTAATAACTTCTTTATCCACTATTTATTTGATTTACACATATATCAGTGTCTTACTCATGCATCAAAGAGGCGTAAACCGTCCAGCACGGTTTACCCCTATAGTTCTGTGTTCTTGGTTCAAGATTTAGGAATTGGATCGGTACCCCAGGCGGTATAGCATTCTGTGTGAGGTACCGGGAGAAAGCCACCAGAAACATTGGCGCGCCAGATAGGGACTTATCATGACCGAGCAGGAAGAAACGACAGGTGAGGGTAGACGTGTCGCCCGTGCACTAATATTCTCCCCGAGTACTCTTCATTATTAGAGACACCAAGTGTCAGAGGAGAGGCGCATGGTCTCGAATTCTTGAACCAGCAGAGCGCAGATGAGCCACCGGGCATCCAAGACCAAGTGGCCCAGGTATCAGAGTTGGAGTCTATGCAAGCAGAGATCACAGCATTTAGGGAACAAGCCAGGATTAATCAGGAACAATAAAGAACCGATAGGGAAACAAAACTCCTTTCGCAATAGAGACTGCAGGAGCTGGAAGATGAAAACACTGTGCTGGCCCGAGAAATGGACAGAAGGCACCATCATAATGAGGCACTCACCCAAGCCCTAGCTAGGGCATCCCAGATAGCAATAGATGTAAGTGCTGCCCCGGTAACGGGAGGTACCGGCCTCTCTCCAACCCGGTCTACGAAAAGTGGTCACTGGATGATCCAGGTACGGGTACACTTGTTCCCGGAAAGCCTAAGGCATTTGCCACCACCACCATTACCACAACCATTTCAAAGTGACCCATCGGTAACTGATCCAAACACGGCGTTACTCTTGTAAATGAGCAACTCCTTGCATGCCCTATAGGCAAGGGTAGAGGCGGTAGAGAATAGGGACACCTGGCGACCCCTGACCACTTACGAGGACTGTCCGGGTCTTTTTACCCAACAGGTTAGAGGCGCCATTTTTACAAACATATCAAAGCCACTAAAGATAGACTATACGGGAGTAGGGGACCCGTACCAGCACCTACAGGCTTTTCGCTCACAAACTAGTGCCAAAGGGTACATGGATGAGGTGTGTTGTAATATGTTCCAGGAGACGTTGTTAGGGGAAGGTTTGAGTTGGTTCTATGAACTGCCGGCCGGTTCTGTAGGGAATTTCAAGGAGCTCGCGGACAAGTTTGTAGCTCGATTCATCTTACGTACTGATGGGATACATACCCCAAAGGGGCTGCTAAAGATTCAACAGGGGGAAAATGAAACCTTGAAGTCCTTCGTTAACCGATGGCAGGCGGCTACCGCTAAGTGTCGGGACCTTAACAGAGAGCTGGCTGAGCTGGCTTTCAGGAGGGGCTTAAGGTGCGGAGAGTTTCTTTATGAAATTAACCATCACCCCTGGCTAGCTATGACGAGCTGATGGCTACAGCCATCAGGCACGCTCAAGCCAAATTCGAAACGTATGGGGATAACGTCAGACCAAAGCTAAAGGTCTTCAGCCCAGCCCTAGTGGTCAGGGATGAGCCACGAAAGAGGGAATGGGTCCATTATCAGGATCGATCACCCCATACCCCAAGCAAGAGAAGCAAAGAGTCCTCGTCTAGGTCTAGCGGTTACGCGACCACTCAGCCTCACAGGGAAGAAAGGGCACAACAGGCCCCGTGAACACCACTACCACCCCGGTATGAGGTGTTTACTATCCTCAACGTTTCATATAGAACGAGAACAAGGATGAAATACCTGGACCACCACCAAGGAAGTTCCCGAAGAGTAAACTTACCCAACAGGATACCATGAAGATGCCGGGCTCAATACCAACCTCTGCATGGCTTTAAAGAATACGATCGAATCACTAATTTAGAAGGGCAAGTTTCAGCGATACCTACTCGCCAAAGAGATAGGAGCTATTGACGTATAAGGCCAGACTTCACGATCCACGGTGGAGGCCCGAAGGATTTACCTCCACGGAGGAAGAAGCGAAATTCCAGTTTCGGCCACCCGGAAGTTTTCAATTTCCACAAGGCCCCGCAACAAGACGGCGACACTGGGTGGAAATCTGTCACATTCCTGCAGGAGGAGGAAGCTGACCTAAAGATGCTCCATGATGATCCCTTCCTGATCAAGCTCCAAATGAACCATTACATAATGTCCCGGGTACTCGTAGACACCGGGGCCTCGATTAGTGTATTATTTTGGGATGCATACAAATCTTTGAACAGAGGAAGGGCCAAACTGTCACAAGATAATGAGCCCCTCATTAGCTTTTCAGGAGATATCGTCCAGCCACTTGGATCAGATTACCTATCAATCACGATAGGAGAAAGTCCAAACTGTTCAACCATCAAAACATAGTTCATTATCGTCGACTGTGCCTCATCCTATAATGCTATCTTGGGTCGACCGACACTTTGGCTTTTGAAGACATTCATCGCAGGCCACATGCTCATGATGAAAGTACCAACTCCAGTGGGAATAGCGACAATCCAGGATGATCAAGCTGCGGCAAGGCAATGATATTCTTTGACGGTATCTCGAGGCAAGGGAAAGTCTGAAATGTTGCCCGTAGTTTCTAACCTTCTCACAGATAGGTACTAGGACCCCAGAGATGATACAGACTCTGAAGAAGAACGACCCGGTGTCGTTGAAGACGTCGAAGAGGTGGTGTTATCTGAGGAGTTTCCGGACAGAATTGTCAAGATAGGCACTAAGTTGGCTCCGGCTATCAGGGAAAACCCAATCTTGTTCCTCTGCTCCAATGCATCCGCGTTCGCCTGGTCATACGAGGACATGCCCCGTATACCAACTGACATAGCCATGCACAACCTTAGCATTGTGCCTTTCTCGGCACCGGTAAGACAAAAGCGCAGGGCCTTCACACAAGAAAAGTACCGGACTATCCAGGTTGAGGTGAAGAAATTGATGGCCATCAATTTTGTCAGAGAAGTGACATATCCCCGGTGGTTAGCCAACGTGGTCATGGTACCAAAGAAGACGCCGGGATCATGGCGCATGTGTGTAGACTATACAAATCTCAATCGAGCATGCCCTAAGGACAGCTTCCCTCTCCCACAAATTGACCAATTAATCGACTCCACCGTTGGATACTGGTTACTTAGCTTCATGGATGCATTCAGCGGGTATAATCAGATCCGGATGAACCCCGCGGATGAAGAGCACACTGCTTTCACCACAGACAAAGGTCTCTATTATTACCAGGTCAAGCCTTTTAGATTGAAAAATGCAGGTGCTACTTATCAACGACTTGTCAACTCCATGTTTGTAGATGTCATTGGGACCATCATGGAGGTATACATGGACGATATGCTGGTCAAAAATCTAACTGCAGAAGACCACGTAACCAACCTGTCCATTGTATTCTCCATCATATTACGCAACGGTATGCGCCTAAATCCACAGAAGTGCATTTTCGGTGTCGAGGTCGGGAGGTTCCTCGGGTACATCATCAGCCACAGAGGAATAGAGGCTAACCCGGAGAAGGTGCAGGCTATATTAGACATGATATCCCCCACTTACCAGAACGATGTCCGTCCGTTACAGGTAAAGTGGCCGCCCTATCAAGGTTCATTTCAAGACTCATGGACAAGTGCACTCCTTTCTTCAAATTACTAAAAACCCAACATGTGGAGGTAATATCCTGGTCTGCAGAGCACGAGGCTGCTTTTCTCAGCCTGAAGGCATACTTGGCAGCGGTACCGCTGCTTTACAAACCCGTACCCGGAGAAATGCTTTACATATACCACACGACATCTTCTACAGCGGTAAGCTCAGCTTTGATTAGACAAGACTCTGATTGCGAGTACCCGGTGTACTACGCTGGTAAAGGTTACACTGGTGCAGAATCTAGGTACCCGGACATTGACAAGATAACATTGGCCCTCCTGGTATCGGCCTGGAAGCTAAGACACTACTTTCAGGCACATTCAATCACTGTTTTCACTAATCACCCATTGAGGCAGGTTTTGCAGAAGCCAGAGACATCGGGCAGATTAATTAAATGGGCCATCGAATTGGGAGAGTTCGACACCAAGTACCAACCCCGGACAGCTATTAAGGGCCAAGCAGCGGTAGATTTTATTTCTGAGTTGATTCCCTCCCATGATCTGCCCCTGGGATCACCTAAACCACCAGCCCCGGACCCACCCCCACCAATCACTTGGCAACTGTATGTTGATGGCACATCTAACAAAAAGACAAGTGGCGCCGGTATCTTGCTAATCAGCCCGGACGATCAAGTCTACGAGAACGCCCTCAAGTTCGCCTTCAAGGCATCCAACAATGTTGCAGAATACGAGGCACTCGTAGCAGGTCTACAAATCGCCCAGGAACTAGGCGTCCATCACCTTCATATCTTCAGCGACTCCCAGTTAGTTGTGAGCCAGGTCAGTGGAAATTTCGAAGCAAAAGAGCCCCACATATCCTCTTACCATGCCTTAACCTGGGCACTGATTTAGAGATTTGCCTCGTACATCATCACTCAAATACCCAAAGAAGAAAATGACAAGGCAGACGCCCTCGCTAAGATAGTAGCAACTTCTCTAAGTCCTGCTTACGGGGTTACCAAGGTCGAAATACTAGAAAGGCCGAGCACTTCTAAAACGGTGTCAGAAGTATTCATGGTGGACCACACTGCCTCCTGGATGGACCTAATTTTGAAGTACATGGTGGACGACCTGGCCCCGAAGGATAAGGTGGAGGCTCGGTGACTCCAATTAAGGTCAGCTCGATACACAATCATGAATGGAAAGTTATACAGGAAAGGTCACTGCTTCCCCAACCTGAAGTGTGTGACACCAGAGGACGGCCACAAAATAATGAAGGACATACACGCTGGTGTATGCGGTAACCATGTAGGGGCCCGATCTCTTGCACACAAGACCCTGAGGGCAGGATACTTCTGGCCAACCATGTCGACCCTAGCCCAAACAATATCGAGTTCTTGCCACAAATGCCAAATGTATGCAAACATCCCAAGGGCACCACCCATTACTCTCTCCATACTCCTTGCACCTTGGCCATTCTGCCAATGGGGCCTGGACTTGATCGGTAAGCTTCCCACAGCAGTGGGACAATTCAAATATGCCATTGTAGCCGTTGACTACCAAACAAAATGGGTAGAAGCAGAACCTCTTGTCGCTATCACCACGGAGAGAGTGAAAAACTTCCTCTGGAAAAACATCCACTGCAGGTTCAGAGTCCCTGACACTATAGTCACGGACAATGGCACCTAGTTTGACAGTGATGAACTAAGGGCTTACATCGAGAACCTGGGCACTAGAATCCTTATGCATCCCCGGCTCACCCCCAGACCAACGGTCAGGTCGAAGCTGTCAACAAGATAATCAAGAAGATACTGAAGAAGAAGCTCGATGAAGCCAAGGGTCTTTGGGCTTCTAAGCTCCCGGAAGTGCTATGGGCTATTAGGACCACGGCGACTGAGGTTACCGAAGAGACCCCTTTCTGGATGGCTTTTGGGTCTGAGGCGGTTCTCCCCATTGAAACGCAAATCCAAAGTCCCAGGATTGAATATTTCGACGCGGGTACCAACTCAGAGGGCCTACAGCTTGATGCTGATTTGCTCGAAGAACGAAGAGATGTGGATCACATGCACAACCTCTCAAACAAGCGAAGAATCGCTCGTTATTACGATGCCAAGGTACAGTCCCGGACACTGAAATTGGGGGATTGGGTCATGAAGCAAGTTTACCCAGAACCCGGGGGACTTGATTCATCCTGGATAGGTCCTTACGAGATCGTCGAGGAGGTAGGCCTCGTGACCTTTTACATCCGGGACATGGACAGAGTCGTTTCCCGACATCCATGGAATACACAGCGCCTCCGTTACTATTACAAGTAGCTCTCGCAACATCTTGTAGGGGAAACTTCATTCCCATACTAGAGTATTAAAGCATTAGTACAACCACATTTTACGGGTAATAACTCCTTTATCCACTATTTATTTGATCTATGCATATATCAGTGTCTTACTCAGGCATCGGAGATGCGTAAACCGTCCGGCACGGTTTACCCCTCTAATGCTGTCTTCTTGGTTCAGGATTTAGGAGTTGGATCGGTACCCTAGGCGGTATAACATTCTGTGTGAGGTACTCGGATGGAAGCCACCAGAAACAGTTGCCGCCGTCGATGATGGCATTGCCGGGCTCCTCCATGTAGGCGGACAAAGCAGCGATGGTCTGGTCGACCGGAGCTCTGGCCTTGACGAGAATAATGACGGATCACAGAGAGAGAGAGAGAGAGAGAGAGAGATAGAGAGAGAGAGGAAAGGAGAGAGGCATAAAATGTAATTCATTAATTAGGTTGAGGGTAAAATAGTTATTTCGTTTTAAATTGAGTTAGTGGGAATAAAAATTTGTTACTGGGGTAAGTGAGATAATTTTGGCTCATTTAGGTGCTTTAGGTCAAGATCCCTTTAAGAAATTTAAGATCTTTTTTTATTATTATTTTTTTTTTTTTAAAGATAGTTTTCTTGCTTCACAATACAGTAGGTTAGAGCGTGACAACGAATGAAGCATATGGTCTAACTGGTCTTATCACTTGGCTGGTGTGAGAAAATATGATCTATGACATTTACAACTCGTGATATGCATGGTTTCTCTATACGTGCATTACATTAATGCCAATTCTCGTGTATCTTTCATAGAAGTAATGGCATCAGTGTCACAACATTCATTAATATAATCAATTAAAGAGAAACACAGAGCTTGGATTTATCAAATTCAACAAGAAATAAACTCAAATCCACTAACATTTCAAAAAAAAAAAAAAACTCAAATCCACTAATTAATATAAACTGTGACTAGAAAAAGAAGAAGGAAAAAAAAAACCCAGAACTCCAGAAGAGACCAGGGACATAGTATTTGCCTTTGCAAATGCACCTGTAAACACTTACTGGAGCACTTACTGAAGCTCACCATCACCCTTTTGCACGGAAATTAAGCACGGCTGGCAGGCGTGCTAGCGGTCCGGGAAGTGAACAAAACTTTGGCTACAAATTTGATGGATATAGTGGGACGGGTGCACCCTCAAAATTATTGTGAGAAACAAACATGAAGATACGTTCAAACATCATCTCTATTGTATGTGGACGCAAAGCCTTCATTTGAAGATTTTGTGAAATATGAAGCAAGAAAATTATTAATAATCTGATCATAAAAAAACGAAACCTCATGAGGAATTATCATATAGTGGACATACAAGGATAAGGCGTTACACGTAGGCTTGTGCTTCTCAAAATTAGAACGAAGAATCACAAGAAGGAAAGCTTGCTTGGGCTCCTCCAATAAGAGATGACAAGTTCATAATATTACACGTTCTTGAAGGGCCTGCTTTGCTGTTTACATTCAATGATTGGCTAAAAAAAATCTAAATTATACAACGAAGTTTATCCAGATCTAATTATCGCCATGTGCAGGGCTTTGTTCAAGGTCATCTCCCAGGATATTATTTTGTTTTTGCTAGTGATAAGGAATATTTGCAAAACAAAACCACTGAAACTACAAAAAAGATAAGAAATAAACTCTGAAATATAAAGCAGACCCGAGTACTTGGACTGCTTTTGTTGAGCTCTTTTCCAGCTTTTGGTTCGGACTGAGATGTAGTTGAACATTTCATTATCGTTTCCACAAAACCTTCCACATTGTCATGGAATACAAGTTGGTAACCACAGTTGTGCACCATTATGTCCTGGCTTGTACTATGAAAGGTGGCTTTCATGGAAATGCATCCATTCAAGATAAAATCTGGAAATGTTCCACGTGATGTATAGGATAACCAGATGAAACCACGCCGTTTCAAAAGAAGAGGATTTTCAGACTTAGGGATGTCAAAACGCATTCGTTTTCCCCAACTTGTGCCCGTACGTGATAAATAGCATTCAACACGATCAAATTTTTCCTTGTCCAAATTATCATGTATACGAGAGGGGTCTCTGCGGACTGTAAAAGCAGCACAAATTGCCATTCCTTTCCAATCTTTCATATAATCCAAACTGGGATTTAGCGGGAAACTTGCTGAGAAACCATTGACACGGCAGAACCACTTAGGGATTTCACGTTGTGGAAACCAATTCTCATACTTAAAGTGCTGGTCGGAACATTGCTGTACAGGAGAAAATATGGAATCACACTCGTTTGCTTGTGTCTGTGAATGTGTGTGTGTGTTGAGAGAGAGAGAGAGAGAGAGAGAGAGAGAGAGAGAGACCTGAAGGATTTCTCTGAAATCAGTTGCACTCTGAGAATCAGTGAGGTTGCCTTTCATATAGTATGTTTTGCCTCCAGGATCGAGTCTACCCTGTATAAAACAAATTTAATGTTCAACGTATGCATGTATGTAGAGAGAGAGAGAGAGAGAGAGAGAGAGAGAGAGAGAGAGAGAGTCAATGGAAATGTAAACACCTCATAGCATTCCAGGCGTTCAGTTAGTAAGACGGATTCTTCTCGTTCTTTTATAGTCAACTTGGTTTCCTCACTTGAATTCTCCTTCTTAATCTTTGTAATTCTTACCCTGCATGAAGTTTTTATTGCTTGGAGAAACCCAAAAAAATCATGCTCGTATAGTAGACGGGCACCACTCATTTTCACCTCCACAGCTGGACTATCAGTTCTAGTGCATGCCCCAATGCTTGTGCACTCATTCAAGTAATTCAACCGTTCTATAAACCAGAGATGCGGGACAATTATCCAATACCCATTTGAGCCAGTGAATGGGACGTTCTTAGCGTTTAGTTCATGGTATAACGTTTGTTTACGAAGAGGACCGTCATTGGTATGCAAATAACAATCAAACTCGTGCTTAACTTTGAAGCCACAACTAGTATCAAAACTTTCATGGATTAGAAAACTAACATACATGGTGTATCCAATCCACGGCTTGCTTTTATCATCTATTTGGGCAGGAAGTTGGACTGTTATAGAAGAGCTGCTGCTTTGAATATTAAACCACTCTGGAATAATGCTAGCTGATGAAAAACCATGTGCCATCTTCAACGGTGCTCTTCCTTCTAACTACATTATTTTGAACAAAAGATGTTAAAGTCTAGTAAACGAGAGAGAGAGAGAGAGAGAGAGAGAGAGAGAGAGAGAGAGAGATAACCTCATGATATCTTTGGAGCCATGATACAAATTGTAAATCAAACATTTGAATAAAAGTTGCAGGCGATATTGAGCGCTTAATAATACGAAGTTGTCCTTCTTCACTTGAAGGCCAAACTTCATATTGATCAGAATCACTTCTCAATGAGGTGCAACCTTCTGCCCAAACAAATTTTATGCTTGTTGGGAGCTCTGGCAGTGCCTGCAATTTGCTACAATCTCTCACAGACAGATATATAAGCTTATTAAGCCGACAGATGGATTTAGGCATGCTTGTAAAATTGTTTCCCCTCAAAAACATATTTCTCAATGAAGATAGGTGGTCCAGATCATCAGGGATTGCTCCATCAAATAAGTTGCAGTGACTTAAGTCTAGATCAGTTAAATAACATAGACCTGAAAATGAAGAAGGTAACGACAAGCTCATTTTTGGGCGTACTGCTGGAAGAATAACAGATTTTGATAAACTTGTGCACCCAGAGTAGGATAACACTTTGAGATTCTTCAGATACAATATGAACAATGGCATCTGTGTTATAGCAGTTCTACTTACATCAAGTTCTTCAAGACTTTCCAGACCCAAAAGACTATCAGGAATATTACGAAGTTTTGAGCAGCCTGATAGGGTGAACTTTTTAAGCCATGTCAAACTACAAATGGCATTTGGAAGTCTCAACAGTTTTTTGCAATCACTTAGATCCAACACAGTAAGTCCAACAAGACAATTAATTGACAATGGCAGCTCTGTTATAGCAGTCCCATCTAAATAAAGCTTTGACAAGCATTCCATATCACCTACAATATCTGGAAATCTCTTGAGTTGTGCACAGCCAGAAAGAATTAAAGTTTCAAGAGATTCCAAGCTAATGTTGTGTGAAATGCTCTTCAGACTCTTACAATTTTTCATATTTAACAAAGTAAGTCGTCTGAGAGTAACAATGGATGGGTGAACCTTAGATAACTTTTTGCAACCTGTAAAAATCAAGATCTCAAGATTTGGGACCCCGGTAAAATTTGGGGTCTCAATCAAGCTTTCAGAGTCACTGAGATCAATAGACTTCAACTTGTTTAAAACCTGTTATAAAATTATGATAAAAGAATAGTAAGCCCTAATTATTTAATATTAATATAGCAAAACCCACAAATTATAGAGAAAATTGTTACCTTGATTCCCTTCCAGAGATGTGTAATTTGGCTGCAATACATGTTGAGTTCAGCAAGCTTACTAGAGGGGAAATTTTGTGGCAAAAGCTTTGAGGGATATCCATGCCATTCAATATATTGTAACTCAGTAGATAGATATTTGAGCCCATGAGGAAGAAGCACATTTGAAATTTTAAGAAATCTCAGCTTTTTCATCATCGAGAAGGCTTCATCGTTCAATTGTACCTTTTCTTCCAGAGAAACATTTAGGACTATCCCTTCAACTGCATCTGTTCCCTGGTTACCCAGAATACTAAGCATTAAAAGAATATTTAATATCAATAATGACAGAAATATAGAATTACTAGCATGTTACATTATTGAATATTTAGATACTTCTCAACTTAAAGATGGAATCTCTCAAGCTAATATATTTCAGTCAAATCATATAGCTGTACCTTATCATACTGCATAACATCAAGTACATCATCATAATGCCACAATCTACTGCGCTTCCCAGGCTCTTTGGTACATTCCTGACGAACAATTTCCCAACCCATTCCCTGAAGCAAATCATGCATCCACAATGTTCTCCCTATTACTGTGATAAGAGATTTACGAATGAGAACACCTATACTACTGATTGGGTCGAAACCAAAACTCTCTAATATCTTTGTCACACGATCTCTGTCCTCCCCTTTGAAGAAACATGCAATATCTAAAAATATTTGTTGCTCTTTCTCATGCAATCCATCAAAGCCCATTAGAAGTACACGCATAATTTCTTTGTCAAGATTTCCTTTTAGCCTGCTCAAGGAACTTTTCCATTCAATTATGCTTTTACCGCTCAAAAAGGGTCCAACAACTTCAATTGCTAAAGGAAGGCCTTTAGCATAATTTACAAAGTCTTGGGACACCTCCATATAATCTTTTGGGGGGTGGTTATCCTTGAAGGCTTTCCAACTAAAAAGCTCAAGGGCTTCATCATTTTTTAATTCTCTGGCCTTGTATCTTTTCTCCACTCCATGAGCGATCAACAATTGTTCATCTCTTGTTGTTATAATGATCCTACTTCCTCGACCAAACCAATTCTTGCTTCCTGCTAATGCTTGCAATTGTTCTAATTTATCAACATCATCAAGAATGATGAGAACCTTTTTATGACACAGTCTCCGCTGTATCTTACTAATTCCCATGTGAACATCCCCTTTGCTTGTAATACTTTTCATCTGGACATCAGAAAGGAGTTTTTCTTGTAAAGAAACTAGACCGTCACTTTTAGTTGAAATCTCTCTAACATTGTTAAGATAGCTTGAAGCTTGAAATTGATTGCGGACCTTTTCATAAAAAGCTCTTGCAAGAGTGGTCTTACCAATCCCACCCATCCCCCATATTCCTATAAAGCCAACATCTTTCTCTTCAATACCTAAACATAATTCCATCATTTCTTCTACACGGAGGCCAATTCCTACAAGGTCTTTAGAAACAATTGAGAGGGTACCGTCCAAATCACTTCTTATCTTCATAACAATTCCTTGAATGAATTCCGACTCATATCTGCATATGTGTTTTATTAATTTTGGAATTAGATAAATCAACAATAATGTGGTTTCAATGAAACTAAAATCCATACCATTGGTCATCAAAGAGAACAATTTTCATACACGCTAAAACTAAGGTTTATGGGGTGCAGCCATGGTACAGATCAATTGCAAATTAACAAGAAGTTCAACTGTACAGCAACTATAACCAAAAATTTCACTCATCTTTTTTGCCCCTGCAGTCAGTTCAACTGTCAGGTAGTAAGACTACGCTATTATTTGTGGCCAACCACCTGTGTTTCCGATTGTCATTACATAGCTATTTCTATTTAAGTTGTCTAACCATTGAGTTTTATGTGTCTCCTAGTTTTGATAATCCAATTTTGTGTATGCTTTCTCATGGATGAACACAAATAATCTATTTTAAGTACAAAATATATTGGGGTCTTATTATAATAAGTCAATGTTTAAAAGGCTCAAGTACTATCATGTTATTGATCAAATTTACTCATCATTGATGTTATGTACCTGTTTTGTAAAGGAAATCCAGAGAGATTGGCCACTTCAGTTAAAGCAGCTCTCCACCTTTCCACCTTCTCCAAGTTATTCTTGAACCTTTTTTCATGATCAGCAAATGCTTTTCCAAATGCTTCTGTCTGATTCCGTACCTCTGACGGATCTACATCATAGAAAACTGGAAGAACTGTCTGTCCAATCTCTTTCATGCACTCAACAATCTTAACAAGCTCATCCAAGCACCACCTGGAAGAAGCATAGTTTCTGGAGAAAACAACAATGGCTATCCTTGATTCTTGTATTGCTTGCAAGAGTTTTGCTGAAATCGGTTTTCCTCTCTCAAGTTCTTCATCATCCCTGAAGGTGAAAATTCCCTCTCGTTCCAAAGCAACGTATAGATGATCTGTAAAACCTTTGCGGGTATCCTCACCTCTGAAACTTAAGAAAACATCATATGTCCATTCACTCCATTGTGGGTTTGAGGAAAAAGAAGGAAAAGATGATGAGGAAGAGGTGTTTCTGGTGGTCATCAAAGCCATTGGAAACCTACTGTTTTGAATCCTCTGTGAAGCTCCTCATACCTATTTCACAAGTATAGGCTGTAATGGAAACTACCATAAAACTTGAACAAAAAAGAAAAATAGAAAATGGAAGTATAGAAGCATGAGACAACACATTATACATGTCTATGACTTTTTAAAATTTTCCAAACTAAACAATGTCCAAGTTCAGTTCATTTGCTATTCTTTTGCCGTATAATCCGCTCATAGTGGGAATATGTGAGAAAGTCTAACACGCTTACAAGAGGAGAGTGACATACACCAACCGCAGTCGACAAAAGAAAAAGGAGAGGAATATGTTCAACTAAGTCACCTTGTCCACCAAGTACCTCATCTACGTTAGTGTAGGACTGTAGGGTGCACTCTCAGCTTCTAGTTCAGGCATTTTATCGAACAAGTGGCGGGCATCCATAGTTTCCGCTGACTTGGGCTCAAAGCAGCAGAATTTCCTACAGACACAGATTTCAATGGGTTTTGACCCTGGAGTACAGAATACGGCAACACCATGCTAGTGTTACAACTGAACAGCAGCCACTGGCACTGGGCATCGGCCTTCTCCATCAGACCGGAGGAAAAAACACACTCTCTCGTGCCGGGAAGGCGTGAGCGTAAAGGGTGCCGTTGTTGCGAACAGTTTTTAAGCCCATTGATATATCCCCCGGTATACTACCTGGCCCGATATAACGTCAATGATTAATTAGTGGCAATTTTTTTATGGAGAATGGAACTTACATATTGGCTACTACACACTAGGCATGGGCTGTTGGGCATCTTGGCCTTTGGACTTTTGGTCCTCTTCATTTAGCATTGTTGTGCTATGAGAAAAAGCACTTATGATACTGTTGTTAGAAGAAGCAGCCAAGTGTTTGGTAAATTGTTTTGAAAATTGAACGAAAAGCAATTTCAAAGTGTTTGATAAGTTGCAAGTAAACAGATTACCAAAATGGTCATAAATGCTAAAAATGCTACTAAAATACATAATGTTGTGTTTAAGGAAAATTGAAATTGGGAGAGAATTGAGTCGTGCTTTCATTGAAAATAGGAGCCTCTTTATATAGAGGATTACAAGACATAGAATCAGAGTTGTACAATGAAAGATAATCGTACAATTAATCGGATATCTTCCAGAATATCTCTAATTCTAAACCATATTACAACTAGGTCAAGTAACCTAGAGTTTGGGCCAGACACATATTCTGGATTTACTTGAACACTTCCCCTTGTGTCGCCCAAACGTGGTGGACAGCAGCAGCGGCGGTCACACTTAGTCCAGGAATCAACTTTTGATTCATGCTTCGTTTCGCTCGAAAGAAAGGATGTCCATGTGAAGTCTTTAGTAGACGGATCATTATATCATGACCAGGATGACCTATCATGTCGTGACAAAGCCAATATGTGTCTAAATCCAATAGATCTTCTCTCATGATTTTATTGGATTTAATAGCTCGAATAGTGACATAGAGTCCACTAGAGAGACACATAAACTTCTCTAAGATGCGCATTTGTTCACAATCATTAGAGGTATTGCAAAGGAATTCATTTCTGTTCTCTACATGCATTTTCGCATGGAATCCGTTGGCTATTCATAGGTGCGATTTGCCCTAGGAACATAGAGAGTTTCTGTGACAGTAATCAAGGTGCCATTTGGCAGGACTTGGGCTATTTCATGTCCTTGAATTAATACTGATGGCGCAGCCATCGTAGTCACAAAGTAATATGCTCAGAATTAAAATGGAGTCATAATGAAAAGAACTCGAAATTTTATTCATAAGCCAACATAATACATCATTGTCTCTTAACCATTAGGAGAATCTAATCCAAATGCTAGCTAATGCAAAACAAAGGTAGTCATTGACTTCTTTCGGTAACTCCAAAATAAGTATGACTAGGTGAGTACAGAGATGTCGGTGGAGCAAAGCTTGCTTAAGTACCACTTATCTCAAAACCTTCCTAGACATCATACTCATTTTGGATCAGCCTATGTGAAGAAAAAATAAACCAATGACATTTACTATAAAGTGTATGACATTTGCCTATTACATCTCTTGGAAAAATAAAGACTGTACATACCGCATATATTACATACCGCCAAGCATAATCAACGACCTCATAGGTGGGCCCCGCGGCATGGTTAGCCCCGCCTATGGCATGCATCCGGTATACCGACACCCGAGCTACGTTGCCATGGTGGAGGTCGGCCGGTATCTAGTCAGGAGGCTACTCTCCCATGATCTCCAAGAGGCTTCAAGAGAAGTAAATATGTGTATATTGTCCCACATCGGAAATATAGAATAGAATGAGACTTCCCTTAGCTTTAAAGGGAAGTCCTCCCCTTCTTAGAGAGGATGGATCCATGATCCCTATACTTGTATCACTACAAAGGCAACTTGGCCTCACTACTAGTAGAATCTCTAAGTGGACGTAGCCTTGCCTCAAGGGCAAGGTGAACCACTATACATGTTTGTGTCCCTTTCTCTCTCTCTCCCCATCATGATCCACACTTAGTTCCCGTTCCGTATTCTTCAGTAGAAACATTGGCGCTAGAAGGAGGGTCCCTTTGTTTGGGTATGAACCTCCAACCTTCAGCAAGAGTCATGTACGGGTACCACAAGTGTGCGGGTACGTGCAGGACCCCGCACCATCACAGCTCATCACCGTACTCATGTCATTTCTTCCACCAAGGTCCAATTTCAGTAGTACCCGACCGGGATTGTCATCATAATTACCCCGCTCCTGGTACCTCACTCCACCGGGATTCAAAAAAGGCAGCGTGCAACTCATCACCCACTACCGGATTCCCACCCGGTAGCTTCCAACATTAACAAATCCCGGAGACCAGGATTAGGAGCAAATACTGGACACAGCGAGCTCAATCTGTCCAAAGGTGGACCTGTACCTGATTCCCGAACGGGACCCCCATCATATTTATCTCCGGGCACACCTACGCTTCTGTCAGCATATCCGGCACTTCTAGAATTAGCATACCGCCCGGGATCGCAGGCTCGTAATCAAAATTCAATAGGGCCTAGTCTCATTTCGAAAAAAAAAAAAAAAAGAGGTGGAGACTCGACAGTAGCTCCATGTACCAATGGATAGTCCCGGTCGCTGGCAGTCACTCCAAGTTCACTTCTTATCTCTACCCTCCTCATCTCCCGGCAGCACCTGCACTTCCTCGTAGTAGTTTCGCTCCCCAGCATTTCATCTCCCAGTTGCCCATACATTTGCAGCGGTACTTTGCTTAATGCATACTCAGCGGTATCTCCCAGCATTTCAGGTCTCGCTACCTCTCTCCCGGCAGACTTAACGTCTCGGTGGCAACCCAACCTCTCGCTGACTTTGATTATGGTACCGGCAGCATCGATTAATTTCTAGCTGGTCTTGCTTTCGGTGTTCTTCTGGAGTCTCGGCGATCCTTCACTCGAGCAAAAATTTGCCTCATTCCTCATCTTGGGCATGGGCACAGCAACAACTCTTGCTCATCACGTGTCATGCTGCTATGCAACACCACTACCAATCAAAGAGCCAAGGTCCAGCTGCATATAGTCCCGTACGTCAACCCACCCCGGTGACTCACTGCCTTTCTCCATCCGGGAACCACTTACGGCAAATCTCAGCGATCCGCTTTATAATCCACCGGTACCACTCAGACCCGTTGGGTCTCGGCCATGGCCCAATCACTTGTGGCAGCAATCAAACAGAAAAAGGAAGCAGAAGAATCCTCCGGCATCAAAAAAAAAAAAATCATATATATTTGCTTCGGGCACCAGTGAAGGTCGGACTCATCTACAGTCCACTCCCAGGGATGTCTTCCCGGTCTCTCTCATAATGGGAACCTTGAAATCCATCATCATGGAAATTACTGATCCCATCGGTAACGAGGTCTTCACTTATCTGAACAAAAAATTTCTAGGCACCGAGATATCTACTCTGTGCACCTGCTCGGCCACTTTCCTGGAGATAAGTCTTTCATTCTGCTATCCTTTATAAAAAGCTCAAAACATGCTTCAGTTATATATGATGTCTCTCAGAATGTTCACTTCGATTCTGAATTTCTGATACACAAGCTTACTAAAGCATACGATAACTTCCAGACATATATATGCATGCAAACAATACAGTTCTACTACAGATACTTGTCATGTATTCCTTACAGACACGATTTGCTAGTCTACTAATGTGTTCCCACGTAGCAATAGCATTATCACACTTGTCTTCCCATGCACAAGTCATTCCATTACTTCATCCAATCTCTTATAGAAGTATGCATATGATTCAATGTGCCGCCTTGAATCATGAACTTATATTTATATATCTATCGATCTATTTTTGTAGTATATAAAGGATTGAGCTTTTGCCACTGCAATATACTTGCACAGCTCACTCTATTTCTCTCACTAAACACATGGTTGCCATTCACTTGCTCGCTGACCAAGTTCAGAGCACAGATTCAATTCATGCATGATTATCAACTTCAAGACACACATGTAAAGCATGACCGACTCTATGGCACAATTCACACATGTCAACTATCTCAAGTTCTCAATGATACACTTGTCAAGCATGATCCCACACATGCACACAGTCACACATACATTTGCATAACTCATCTGTTGCACAACAATCAAGCATACACTTTGTTTTATTTATATGTGGTCTGGCCACACTATACAAACACAAATTCAAATTCAGCACCTTCACTTTATTTCTATATTTTACTTCTTTAGGTTTCACTTTGAAAATTGTTACTAAATTACCTACCATGGCTACCCATGATTACTGTTGCCATGCTTGTCATGCACCAACCATGATCATTGTTATACAATCAATTCCTAATTTCTTTTTAGCATCCTTATTTAATCTTCTCACGTAAGATTAATCATATATTTTCATAATTACATGGGCAATTTGATCCTTCATGCTATTTAAATGGATTTAAATTGTCACTATATCTCTCAAACTATATCAAAGCATACAAGCAAATTATATGTGCTTCATCAATTCAATCATATGAATAGCTTGCTAATCACTTATTTTGTTTCGCCTTCGGAGGAAGCAAAATCATTCTAAATCAGGCATCTTCTTGTGCATACAAAGCCAAACAAACTAGTGACCATTAGTCGATTACATGGAGCGTCATGCTTGGACAACTCCAACATGATTTGGTATTCGGGTCAATCCCAATCGTCACCTCCTTCAAATGGCACAAGATAAGTTTTATCTTATGCTCCTCCAATTTGATTTATATCATGCTTTATATGCTTCAATAGTGATTTCTATAATCTAAGCATATGCTTACAAATGTAATAGTTTCGATATTATATCCATTATGCCTATGTATTAATGTCAATCTTTAACTTGATTGCACATCAATTAAATTGCTACATATATACATATAACACTAGGCAAGTGTAACATGCGACACTTTAAATCCCCGCCCCGAGCGAGGTACCCCAATGGGGTCACGAGGCACAAATCATCATTCTACCCGGGGTCATGCCACCGGGTACCGGGGCCCAGAGCCACCGGATACCCCAACGGGGTTACAAGGCTCAATCTCTGATTCTACCCGGGGCCACGCCACCGGGTAAAGGAGGCCTACAGGCCCTCATTCAACCCCATTGGGTTAAGGAGGCTCAAGTCCTCACGTGACCCCACCGGGCCACGCTGTCCAAGCCCTCAATCTACCCTATCGGGTACTAGAGGCATCAAGTCCTCATGCTACCCCATCGGGTACGAGAGGCATCAAGCCCTCATGCTACCCCATCGGGTACGAGAGGCATCAAGTCCTCATGCTACCCTATCGGGTACTAGAGGCATCAAGCCCTCAATCTACCCTTCCGGGTATCAGAGGCTCAAGCCCTCATGCTACCCCATCGGGTGCGAGATGCATCAAGCCCTCATGCTACCCCATCGGGTACGAGAGGCATCAAGCCCTCATGCTACCCCATCGGGTACGAGAGGCATCAAGTCCTCATGCTACCCTATCGGGTACTAGAGGCATCAAGCCCTCAATCTACCCTTCTGGGTATCAGAGGCTTAAGTCCTCATTCTACCCCATCGGGTACCATAGGCTCAAGCCCTCAGAAAACCCCACTTGGTACCGGAGGCGGGGTAAGCCAAGGTCCAATCCCTTGCTTCTGAGTCATCTCACCTCCCGAGCGTTCTGTACACTTGGGGGACTTATTCATACCACTAATCACAAGTGGAGATAGTACCCGACCGGGACTATCATCGGGCTTCACGCTCATACTTTTCGTGCCATGGTCTATTAATGGAAATATTGAAAATTTTCACCTATTGTTGATCGCAACAATTAAATTTCTTTTACATCCCATTAATAAGACCATAGGACAAAACTCACACCCGCTCAACATGAGCGAGCTCAACTCTTACGTTCCCGTTACACATAAGCCAAACAATCGGGTTATGGCTTATACGTTCGGGTTAAGTAAGTTAGCGTTCCTTCCTCTAATCTATCCTTCGGGGACTATCATGGTCACGCCATAGTCTCGCTAGTATTGTCAATGGTTACTTCGATACTGGAGCTTCATTCTTAGTTTCACCGGCATCGTCGAACATAATCTAAGTCCGAATTCCCGTTTTACTAACTGCGTGACTTGGGGGACTCGGCGAGTAACAACACTCCCGATCCTAACACATATGCATCACGTGCATACAACATTTACATATCATTATGTCTTACCGTGTTCATCACACATCTTTGCATCATGCATCTCATAAACGTTCATGCACCTTGATGCATTTGACTCAAATGTCACTTCGATTACCCTAGCGCAATCAATATGCTTTTTTGTGCAGTCTCATCTTATTTGCAGGTACTAGCTTCATGAGGGCCCCGGGGCACCAACATACACGTAGAGTCGCTTCTTACTTGCGGAGTTGGGGGACTAGTATGGGTATGGCGTTCAACAAGGTCATCACTCATACTTGGCGGCATCATACTTAAACTCCCCAACCAAGAAGCGCCTCTTACTCGGGGACTTGTACATACCGCATATATTACATACCGCCAAGCATAATCAACGACCTCATAGGTGGGCCCCGCGGCATGGTTAGCCCCGCCTATGGCATGCATCCGGTATACCGACACCCGAGCTACGTTGCCATGGTGGAGGTCGGCCGGTATCTAGTCAGGAGGCTACTCTCCCATGATCTCCAAGAGGCTTCAAGAGAAGTAAATATGTGTATATTGTCCCACATCGGAAATATAGAATAGAATGAGACTTCCCTTAGCTATAAAGGGAAGTCCTCCCCTTCTTAGAGAGGATGGATCCATGATCCCTATACTTGTATCACTACAAAGGCAACTTGACCTCACTACTAGTAGAATCTCTAAGTGTACGTAGCCTTGCCTCAAGGGAAAGGTGAATCACTATACATGTTTGTGTCCCTTTCTCTCTCTCCCCATCATGATCCACACTTAGTTCCCGTTCCGTATTCTTCAGTAGAAACAAAGACTTAAAACAGAATTGGCGATCTATTGATCCCAGCCAGATTTGTAGTCTTTAACCCTTCACTCTAAATCATCTTCTTGATCTTCTTGTTCCACATAGTGAGCTTCTCTTGCTTCACAATATGCTTTGTAGGCGGTGACAATTTCTTCACGAGCTCTACAAATGTGTGCCCAATGACCGGATACTCCACATCGAAAACATACATCTCTTTGCTCAGACTCCATTGATTGAGGCGCTTTGAAAGCGTCATTTAGATGGTTCTTAATGTTGGTGACACCACCAATATGACCAGACGCGTTGCCTCCCTCTCTCTTTCCACGTTGACCTCTTAGGGTTCCTTGTTCGCAAGTGGAGTGATTATATGGACCAGAACGTCCAGAAGTATCCCTAAGATTAGGGTTTCGCTCTTGGCGCTCTCTTTTAGGGGCACGACTATAATTGGATTCTGGAATATGCTCTGTTTTCACAGATCTCGAATTATAATTCTTCACAAGGATGTTGTCGTGCTTTTCAGTGACATTCATAGCTCCAACCAGCTCATGAAACCTTGTGATCCGTCCTGCAGTGACATCGATTCGATAGTTCTTAGCAACCACTAATGCAGAGACGATGAAGGTAGAGAAAGTCTTCTCAATCAACATCGCATCTGTGATCTCTTTACCACATAATTCCATTAAGAATTTAATGCAAAGTGCTTCCGAGTTGTAGTCAAGAACTGACTTGAAATCACAGAAACGGAGGCTATGCCATCTCACTTCTAGGTCATGAAGCAGGGAGTCACGGATGTTGCCAAATCTTTCTTTGAGTGAGACCCACAGCCTTCTGGGGTCTTCTTTATTCATATACTGGTACTGGAGCGAATCATCCATATGACGAGTCATTAGGATGATGGCTTTCACCTTATTTGCCTTTAAGGATGCTCTATTTGCCTCCAAAGCTTGAGCTTGCTCAACAGTTAGCATGTCCTAGCTAGGCTTGAGAATCGTATTCAGGATTCCATCTGCCTTGAGATGCTGGCGGACATCACGAACCCACCTGTGATATTCAGAGCTAGTTGTTCCCAATGGAGCAAAGTCCAATTTGTTCAGGTTACTCATCTTGAAAGAGAATAAGAAAATGGTTAGTTTCGGAGCGGAAAGAGCTACCACGAAAACATATAAAATTTCTGAGCGTAATCGTTTCCAAGAAATTCAATTCCAAGAGATATTGGATTAGAGCCAAACAATGACGTAAGTGGTGGATTATAAATTCTCTACAAACTCCAAGTTTGGAGATCTCAACAAGCTCCAAGCTTGGAGTGGAGTGAGCACGAACCCCCACAGTTCGGCTTAATTAGGTCTCCCCTATGATGAAGAAAGAGGGGTAGAAGAAGGGAGGTTGCAAGTCCCTGAAAAAGAAGAGAAATTGAATTAAAAAACTCTAAAAAATGAGAACTTTTAGTAAAAAAATACATTGAAATAGGTCGCCGGAACTTTGGCCTGAAAAGTGGTCGGAAAAAGTCGCCTGAAAATGGCCGGAAAGTCACCGGCGGTGACCTGTCGCCGGTGCTGACGTGGCACCAGACTGCTGACGTAGCTGATGACTGTGATGCTGACATGGCTTGGGCTAAGCTTGGGCTCGGCTTGGGCTGCCTCCTCCCTTTTTCTTTTTCTTCCTTCTCTTTTCTGCCGGTTTTCTGCAGGAACTTTTGGTTGTCGGTTCAGTAATTTCTAGACAGGTTTTTGTGTTGTTTCTTCCAGTTCTTGAATCTTCAGATCGAGGCGTGTCTGCTGACAATTCGGTGGAAATTGGAGGTCCGAAAGATGGTGAACCGGTGGAATATTTGTTGCGGGTTGTATGGAGTTTCCGGTGGTCGGTCCGGTTTTGGTGGTTCTACCGCCGAATCTGGATTCCTGGGGTAGAGAGCTTTAAGTTGTGTGGCGGAGGCAGAAAAGGGTTCAAGGTTTTGGATTCGAATTTAAGGTTTTTAGCTTCTTGAATCAGGGTTAGGGCTTCGTGCTGATAATGTGTTTAAGGAAAACTGAAATTGGGAGAGAATTGAGTTGTGCTTTCATTGATAATAGGAGCTTCTTTATAAAGAGGATTACAAGACATAGAATCAGAGTTGTATAAGGAAAGATCATCGTACAATTATTCGGATATCTCCAAGAATATCTCTAATTCTAAACCTGATTACAACTAGGTCAAGTAACCTAGAGTTTGGGCCAGACACATATTCTGGATTTACTTGAACATGTATCTGATTACGTAACCATACCAAAATGCCCCGTTATTTTTTTGATTAGTCAAATGTCAAGTCCTAGACGAACAAATTTAACTTAATGTTTTGAAAAGGTTTTCCCCTCAAAGAAATTCTAAAGTTTTCGCTGTGCTTTTTACGAAAATTATTTATTAAAATAAATTGCCTGATGAATTTCTAGGATGTAAGTCAAACCTTTAGTTTATGCTTTAGAGACCCATGACACTGTAACCTGCTCAAGTTAGAGATGTACAGTTTGGGGTGTTACAACCATTAGGTGAATTTGTGGCATGACGAATGCTAGTTTTTTATTTCAATGCTTTTAATAAGTTTTCTAAGCAAAAATAACTTCTGAATTTTGCTTAAGTCAACATAGGACATAGAAGTCATTATCTTAAAAATGATTGTCCGTTTTAGACTTTTTCCTAAGAAAATGGTCTTATTGGGAACAATATATATCATGTGGTTTTATTAGGAACAACACGACACTATTCAGATTTGGTATAATGGTTCATCTAGTAGCAGTACATGATTCAGATATGGCGTAATAGTTCATTCGGTAGTAGTACACGATTTAGACATACCATAGCTATAGTATTCCAGAAATTCCTTATTAATTTATGATGATTTTTTGAAAATTATTAAGTTGGTTGTTAGGACAATTACGTGGTTCGTGGGTTGTATGAAAATATTTTCGGACGAATAATTACTCGGACTGTGTCGTTTTAGGGAGCTCAAGGGTTGAATTTTTATGCATTGAGTTTCTCAGAAAACGTCATTCACAAAAGTCGTAGAGCGCGTCGATACGAGTTCGTGAACATGCAGCACGCGTAAATCGAAGATCGTACTAGAAAGTTATGGTCAGCAGAAGTTATTTCTATTTTCAGAAAGTTTTCTATAAATAGAGTTTTTCCATAAATTTTTCATAATTTCTGAAATTTCCAAATTGGGAAACTTGTCCTTCCTTTTCTCTCTCAGCCGAAACACTAATTCTCCCAAGAAAACCGGGTGACCCGACCCTTATCAGGTCGACTTGACCCGGATGTATCTCCCGATTCCAGAGACATCCGGCGGCGCTACCGGCCCAGATCGATTCGTCTGGCCTTCCTCCTCCTCTGGCACTCTCCGTTGTTGACTTGCACCGAAAGCGGTAGATAAAAGTGAGGAAACTCGGCGACGGTGGACCCGACGACTTCATTGTTTTCCGGCAATGACACGGCTTGAAACCTGTCTAGTTTTGTAGCCCGTGGCATCCCTATTCGATCCTTGGTGGTTTTGTAGCTTGATTAATCATAGTGTGGAGCTCTGATTTTGGGTAGGAAGCTTTATCCAGCTTGCAGCGGAGATCTAGGCTGAATCAGTCAAAACTCCAGGTATTAAAGTTGGTCCTCGTGGTGTCCTCTCCATTCTGGACTGTTGGATTGTCCTTGTTTGGAGTTTGACACGACAGCACATGGGGCTTATGTGCCCGCTTGTGGCAGCCCGTCCAGCCTCTGTTGGAACAGATCTTTGCTCCGTTATCACCTACTCATCGATATGAGCATTTTAATATATGGTTTGTTGCATTTGGCAATTGTTTGAGCATGTTACCGTTTTTTTTTTGTAAGTTTCGGTTCGTTCGATTTTCGATCCGTGAGGATCCTGCCATAGGATCGTCCTTTTGTTTGGCGATTTGACTCTTGAAGTGTTCTGGAGACTTTGGGGAGTCTCAGATGAAGCTTCATCTCGATTGACGTAGTTTTTGGGCTTTAGTTCACATGTTTCGAACTTAGATGCCTTCGTACATCAAGTGGTATTTGAAGGAATGGATGGATTTCAAAATTTTTTAATTAGTGCGGAATTAGTTTAACCATTAAACTACTAACTAAACATAAAATCCATTCCTTTAACCCATGATCTTGGCTTATGGTGATATGTATATAAACATATCATGCATAGTAAGGAAGAACAAAGAGGTAGTTTATGGTCTACTCACCCTTGGAGCGTAATTTTAATCCGATTCAAGTGAACCACCAAAGTTCCTCTCCTGGATCTCTCCTTGTGTGTGTTTCCTCCACCTTGAAGCACCTTGAATTAAGAGCTCCTTCTTGTGCTTGTAATATTCTCCTTGATGCAACAAGTAGAGCCACAAAAGGATATGGCCTCTAAGGATCTTCACCAAGTGAATCAAGAGATGAAGAAAGATGAAAGAAAAGAAGAAATTATGCAAGTGTTCTTCTTTCCTTTAATTTTGTAATGGACCAAGGGAGAACTCTCTCTCTCTCTCTCTCTCTCTCTCTCTCTCTCAAATCTGAAAATAATAGTGTGGAGACACACTTATTATTATGTCCATGCTTTCACTTTTATATAATAGGAAATAACTCCAATTACTAAAAGAAAAATATTGACTTTCATAAAGCCAATATGTTGGCTGGTCCATACATGTTATTGGGCACTAAACATGTGTCTTGGGCTTTCATTTAAATCTCACTTAGTGAAGCCCAAGTCCACACCAAAAACCCGACAATCGTTTAGGCCCAATAGGTTCGGTTTTACCCGAAAATCCTAATTATGTCCAAATAATAAATCTAATTAATTATTTGGTCATAACCAACTCTTGTTTAATCTTCTTCATATACAATCTCAAGGATCCACTTATATGGTGTGCGATCTCTTAGGTTCTAATTAACAAGGCAGTGAAGTTTATAGAAACCATTCTATTTTGTTACGAATCAAAAACTCCATTTTTGATTCTCCCTTGTTATTAGGATTATAAATGGTTATTAATCCTCGGGACTTCACAAGTCATGAGTGACGTCTTGCAACATATCATGACTACCCTAGTTAATGTAGAATGACAAAGAACCTATTCAATTGGAATTACAATACAATACGGTCCTTCTCTAACACAATGTTCTAAATCACATCATCGGGGTATGGAATTGATATTTCAATCCCCTAATGTGATTCTTAGAATGTGATTAGAAACTCATTTTTAATCTCATTCAATGCTTTGGCCAAAGACTCATTGAATCACATCTTTGAACATACACCTTATTTACTTAAGGATAGAGATTCCTTATTGTACACTCACATGTCTCCATGACTGAATTGATTATACCAATGAATGCATCTATTATATCCATTAAGGACACAATATTATTGCATCATCAAGAGATAATCCATTCACTCATAAGACAACTATGGTGTCTCAGGTCAAAGGACTAATTTGTATTATTGCAATTTAGAGTTCAAGTTTGACATGTAAGTAAGACTCCATACAGGAACTCTAATGATCGCGTTCAATGTACTCTTTAAGTTAAGAGCACCCACATACTTGTATTAGTGTCTCTACACAAATGACATAGACATATCATCCTCCATATTGAGCATACATAGTATGTGCTAGTCTTTCCGGATTATCAATGTCCAAGTGATAATCCTATAACTAGGAACTTTTTAGGATAAGAGTGTGAAAGAGTAAAGGTCTCACACATCTAACTCTTTAGATTACTTTCTCTTTAACTCATATTCCTTGGACCTTGTTCAATCAAATATTAAATATAAGCAATGTACAATAAACTTGCCCTTTTGATTAATAATAATTACAATAATAATTACATCAAAATGATTGTTTAGGACACAATTCCTTCAGTATTAAGATGTAAACTTGATGTGATTAGGAACGTGACAGAATTCTGTTGAGCGAATTGCGGCAATTAGTGCTTATCACGGTTTGTGTGTGAAGATGCAGCGAGATTCAGAGGTGAATAAATCTCATGGTGTTCATTTATGAATAAAGTAACTTATCACCTTGAAGTTATTTATTTAACTGTGGACTATAGTTAGTATTAGTGGAATTTCTAAGTGAATGACTACGTATAGATATATTTACGTGAAATATATATCATTGGGGATTTGTTGTGTGATGAAAGTAATATGCCTGATTTTGTTCGTATTATTGTTTTGAGCAAGGTTCTAAACAACGGCTTAGGCGGCGCCTAGGCGCTAGGCGCCTCCACCCTATTCCGATTTTGGCCTAGTCTATCGAGCTAGGCGTTGGGCAGAAAGTCGGTTGCCTACGCACCTAGGCGGTGCTGGGAGGGTCTCTCTGGGCCGTGGGCGATCAGCGATTAGGCGTTTCGGTGTTTTTTTTTTAAATTTTAAACTCCTCGACAAAACACAAAACCAAACGTGATCAGAAACCTAAACACAAACCTCGCCGCATAGCCTCTCTCCCTCTCTTTTCTCTTTCTTTCTCTCTCTGACACGGCCTCACGGATGACGTGACAGACTGACGATGGTAACTGATAAGTCTGGGTTTATGAGTTTTTATTTTTCACTCTTCAATCCATCAATCGATTGGTCTCTTACTTTGAATACTTTATGGGTTTTCAATTTTCAGTCTTCAATTCTTCAAGCAGCAAAGCAGACGTCCTCAAGGCTCATGCAGATTTCTGGGTTCGATACTTCGATTTCAGTGAACAAGAGACAAAAGAGAGTAAAGAGAGAAGAAAATTGTAGCCATGCAGACCATGAGAGAAAAAGAGAGATGCAGGAGATGAGAAAGAAGAGAGATGAAGAAGATGAGACGTGTAGTGTGGTGGTTTGTTTTTTTCTTTTTTCATTTTTGTTTTAAGAAAGAAGTGGTGTAGTGTTTAACAACTGGAGCTTCATCATCAATTGCCCACCTTTCTAAAGTTTCATTATCAATTAATCTGACAAGCTAGTCTTGAGATAAGTTGTGCATACTAGGTGATTAAAAATCATTATTTATTAAGTTTATGCCATAAAATAATTGAAAAAAAAAAACTGCCTAGTCCCCACCTAGGTCCATAGGCGCTAGTCCCCGGATCACCGCTCGACCAGCGCCTAGCGTTTTTTAGAACCTTGGTTTTGAGATATGACTTTTCAAAAAACAATATATTGTGGAAATTATGATTTCTGTTATTTTGAAAAGTACTGAGATTGATGTAATATTTTTGGGTCCTACATGACATTTTTTAATGTTTTGGTCTTTGTATCAGGAATCATTGATGGCTACAGAGTGTGTGAAATCTTTTATTTAGATTTGTGTAACATTTTGGGTCTTGTACAACTCCCTTAAATATTTTTCTCCTAGGGCCAGAAAGGCTTGAAGATCGAGGTCACTCCGTGACTTGTGGCAAGAAAATCAAGTAATTGTGCCTTCGGCTGGAATGGTTTCGATTTAGTTAGAACTCTAATTTTTCTGCTAGGGTATCTCATGGGGTAACAGTGCGAGGTAGCTTTCAATTCATGCGTACGTTTTTCAAAAGGAATCAAAGTGTGAGTTGTTTTCCTTTGTTATGTTATTTGAAAGGAATCAAAATGTGAGTTGTTTTCCTTTATTATGTTATTTGAAAAAGAATCAAAGTGTGAATTTTTTCCCTTCATTACGTTATTTGAAAGAAACCAAAGTGTGAGTTGTTTTCCTTTGTTACGTTATTTGAAAGGAATCAAAGTGTGAGTTGTTTTCCTTTACAGTGTTCTAAAAAACGGGCTAGGCGGCCGACTAGGCGGCGCCTAGGCGCTGGGCGTCGGCATCCCATTCCGATTTTGGCCTGGTCGAAGTGATTAGGCTTCGGGCCTCCAGGCGGCCGCCTAGGCGGGTTAGGCGGAGAGTAGGCGGCCTAGGCGGATCTGTTAGGCGCTGGGCGTTGAATTTTTTTTTTCTTTTGATTCTGGTCAGGTATCAAAAGGACGATGAAGAAGATTCAAAAATCAAAACCATTTAGAAACTACTCTTTGAACTAAACCCGGTCCTCGATTAAGCCCTTGATTCAAAATTGACAACCCAGCGCCGGCGACTTGACTGGACAGTAGTGGTTCCGGCGATGACTAGAAATTAAAGAGGGAGGAAGGGAGAGAAAGAGAGAAAGAGGGAGGAAGGGAGAGAAAGAGAGAGGGGGGAGGGTTAATTTGGTTCTGGTGCGAGGGAGGCTGCTTAGATGTGGGACTGTAAGCTGGAGAATAGAGATGCAGTGAGGCGAAGGAAGAGAAGAGAGAGAGAAATTGGAACCCAGCAAAGGAGGTTTCATTTGCAAATATTATAAAGGGATATACATGCAGCTTGCAGACGTGTAGCAATCAACACCCACTAAAATAGTGTAGTCATACAACACACCAACTAGAATAGTATACTGATATGACAAACTCAATCATTAATGTCCTATAACAAACGTGTAATTACTAAATTCTTAATTTTATTCTATACTGTGACTATTTTTAAATTTATAATTAATTGTTAGACTTTAGATATTTTTATTTATATAATTATATATCATAAAAATAATTAAAATAATTAAAAAAATAAAAACCGCCTAGTCCCCGCCTAGGCTCCCGCCTAGGCCCCTAGGCGCTAGTCCTTGAGGCACCGCCCGACTAGCGCCTAGCGTTTTTTAGAACCTTGTCCTTTATTACATTATTTGTATGGAATCAAAGTGTGAGTTGTTCTCCTTTACTACATTTTGTAAGGAATCAAAGTGTGAGTTGTTTTCCTTAAGTTATATTGGGTGGAATTCTTGCGGGTTGTGTGATTTTGAAATTCATCTTTGAGCGTTAAAATGATTTCAAACATTACTTGAAGTGGTTTTGTTTGACTATGATCATTAAATTGAATGCTGAATTGAAGTCTGAGCATACAGATTTTAGTCACGAGTGGACTTACTGATGCATGCTATTGAATGATGAGAAATTGATAATTGATGCTGTGACATATGCTTATCGATTGTTTAGGTTGAGATGACTTAAGCTAGCTTGTTTCTTTGTTTTGGCTGTTTGATTTTACTCACACAAGCTTACATAAGCATATCGGGTTTGTTATTGCTACCTGGTGCACTATTCAATGTTGTAGGGGTTTATCATGCAGATTAAGGTGAGCGTGGTTGAAGCAATAGAGTTTCTTTGCTGTTGCAGTGGTAGGTTTAACAACCTAACTATGTTTTGCACTTGTTAGTCTTCTGTTGTGTAATGAGTGTAGTGTGTGCATTTATTCATTGAATTAATGAATTGATGTTTAAGTTTAATTTGTAGACTTTGTAAAATGTAATATGTGATTCTCAAGAATGAGTATGTATTCACATTGTTGGGTTTGGGACATCGTTGGTTGCCTTAGTTGAAAGGAATGAAAAAAGTTACAGGTATTTAGTGTGGATGTCTAAACCATCATGCCCGCAGTATTTATGTTGATTAAATTGTATTATTATTTGTGATTGAAAATCGGAGCGTGACAAAAGTAGTTTTTAAAATATTTTTTTTTTTAAGGGAATGATGACAAGCTATATAAATTGAAACTAAGGAGTACATAGAGCGATGTAACCGCGTCGAAAGAAAAGCAATGAAACCAGACAAGATGCATAAGCACATCTAAAGTTAAAAAGTAACCAGAACATGAGTAAATGCTGAAAAACATCGAACTGCACCGCATATGTCATTTGAGCAATGTAAATATAGTACAAACGTAACCAAGATCGTAGGAGTAACTAGGGAGATGCACCAAATAGATTTCCAATACCAAAGCGAGGTGAGGGTCTCGAGAGAACTAAGGGGACCAAGGGTGTCAAAAAACTTGGGCGTTAGCAATTGCACTCTCAAGATCAAGAACAAGGAAACCTAAACCCCAAATCAAAGACAAAACCGAAGTCCAACCTTATAAGTAGAAGCCTCTTGAATTCCAAATACCGATCTAAGAGTAAATGGGCTAAAGAGCCATAGCTAACAAAAGACCAATTAGAATCAAAGCACAAGCCAGGCAATAGGGATCTAGGCCCAAAAGAAACTTCTCTGGGCTAGCAATATCCACCTAGTATTTCACCAAAGTAGGCCTACGGGCCCACCTTAGGAGAAGGTCTTCCTAAAATTTGGCAAAATTTCCCCTCAAAGCTAACTAGCCAACCTATAATACAAAATCAACAACACCCCTATTACACAAAGGGTGGTTCTAGTTGGATCTCCAAATTTGCTATTTGGACCTCCCATACTTAGTATACCTCTAATTTACTTTTTAGAATACTTGAAAAGCTAAGTAGACCTCCTTATTTTTACCAAAACGTCTTTAAAATGAGATATAACAATCTGTTACTCTACTTTTTAACTCTGTCTTCAATCAGGAGAAGAAGAATGAATCAAAATCACATGATATTGCTCTCTTATAAGTAGGTCTCTCCTCCACCAAAATTAATCAAATGGTTGGTTCTCGATCTTGACATGTTGTTGGAACCCTTTGAATTTGCTAAAAGAAGGATTTCAAGGGTTTTGGGTTGGAAGATCGAGTAATAACTGATAGGAGCATTTTAATGTGACGTTTTAACGGTTATTTCCTCATATTTACTTAGTTATTTCCTTAAATGAATCCTTTTAGTTTAGGAAAGTTTCTTTTTCCGGTTTTTAGCAAGTTTCCATTTCAGTTTAGGAAAGTTTCCATTTTTCACTTTTAGAAAGTTTCTATTTTTCATTTTTGGAAAGTTTCTATTTTTAATAATAGTTTCTATTTTCAGGACCTCGGACTCAAAAGTGGAAATGAACTCACGAAAGGAAAGAGAAGCTAGCAAACGTTAAGAGGAGTAAAGATAAGACACAAAGGGCTACACAAATGAGCAGAAATGAAGAAATGAAGCTTTGTTGTTCCAACCAGGAAACCCTGTTCAAAAGAGGAAAGTGTACCAAGCAAGATTCCAAAGCCAACCAAGAAACTTGATCGAAATAATGATGGAAATGGCGTTGGAGATCATCAAGGCTTGAAGATGACGCAACAAGGCCCAAGAATCTTCTAGATTAATTATGGATTTCGGCAAAAAGGTGAAAAGCCCAATTAATTTGGGTTGTTGGACTTAATGGAGATATATTTGGGAATTAAATCTGATTTTGCCATGGGAAATCATGAAGATAATGTGGAAAATCAAGAAGACATCAAGGGAAAATGTTGAAAATATTTTAGGGAGAGTTTCAAGGGATTGTGCAACAAGAAAAAGCTCAAAACAAGTCCAGATTCATTCCTAAAGCCCCTCAATATATTTTGGACGAAAATAAGGAATAAAATCTGCATATTGTCATGAAAATCAAGAGAAAATCAAGGGATGATGTTAAAGGTAGTCCATGGAGAGATTTAAGGAAGAAAAGGTTAAAAAACAAGTCCAAATTCATTCCTACAATTCCTAAAGGAATTTTGGTCGAAAATAAAGAAGAAAATCAGAATTAATTCATGGATATTCGGCAATAATATATTTGGGACTTATTTTGAAGGCTTTTGATTGGTTGGATGACACACCAGGGCTTACATGGCGCTACGTGATTGGTCGAAGCTATGCAGAATTATTAAATAATTATTTGGGAAAATAATAGAAGATTCATGAAGACTTGGAGACCAAGGCCAACGTCCCCTATATATACTCCCTCATTCTTGACGTTTTACACATCCCATAATTCAGAAAATCACTCTCTCATAACGTCAAGTCTTCCTCTCTCCATCCTCTAGTGCAATCTCCAGGTTCCAAGCAAGGATGAAGAAGAAGAAGAAGGAGCCGTGAGCATCATCATCCATCATCCACCTTGAAGACTTGCTTCCAAGATTCAAGACTCCATAACGTCAACTTCTCCATCCCCAGCTCCATCTCACGGTGTAATTCGTCATATTTCTTTGTAACCTTGTTTGATTTTTGTGGAATTGTTTCTAATTGACAACAATATTTGAACAAAAATTCTGAAATTTTATGATTGAATGATATTTTCGATTCCTATGATTATGATTCTAAGTTGCTTTTGTGAGTTTGTTCAATTAAATTTACTTGATTGATATCTTTTATATGTTTATCTTATTTGGGTCGACACTTATAGGATTGCATATAATTGGTGCTAGATTTAAGTTTATGATTCACCTAATAGTTTTATGAACTTGAATAAAAAGTAGCAAAGGCTTTGGACAAAGGTCGAATTTAATTGAAGAGGATTGCAAATAGATGAACTTTTTCATACTAGGTTGTGCACTTAAGTTGATAACCTTTCTCTTTGTTTATTGCTTTGAACATGTTTTGATTAGCTAGCTTTCTAGACTTTGATTGCATGTTTGATAGGATTGATCTAGGTGCTTTCACTTAGGTTAATTAGTAAAGGAAAGTAAAATATGGGAAATCGTTTGCTTCAAATGTTTCACATGATCAACTTCTTTCTCATGACTTGGAAGAACAATTGTAGGGTTGATTCAAATTTGATTATGGAATTGGTTTTGATCTTTGTTTCTTATGTTTCATTCTTGCACTTGTGTTTTTATTTTTACTTAATTATATTTCTTTCTTTTAATTTTCGAAACATAAAACCTAAATCCCCCCTTAATTTAGTGAATTGTAATTATTCTTGTAAATATTATACTTTATTTTATTTTAATTATTTACTTGTTGTACAATAACAAGTGTACCCTCAATCCCCGGAATAGAACGATCCCTACTTGCTTATACTAACGATGATATTTTATAGGGTTAAATTATATGCTTGCTTTGAGCGTATCAATAACTATATCATAATATTCAATTAATTTAGTTTAAGAAAATTCCAAATTAGATTGTTTTGAATTTATTTTTGTAATAAATGATGGGCCATGTATAGAAATTATTATTTTTACTTAATTGTTTTTGGTAAATTATAAAACTATAGGCAATATAAGGAAATTTTGGGAAAAACATAATAATTTAATTGAAGGGTTAATTATAGTTTACCCCCCGAGGTTTGGGGGTGTAATCATTTCACTCCCTCTACTTTTAATTTTGACGTTTTACTCCCTAAACTTTCCAATTTCAATCAGCCATGTCCAATTTCTCTTATTCCGTCCAAATTGGACTTTAAGCCTGACTCTTGAGGACTAAAATGGTCATTTCAACATTTAAAAAAAAAAATATTATATTATTTTTTCTTTCTGTTTTTTAGTTTTTTTTTTTTTGGTCTTCAACCTATATACACCACAAGTTATAATAGGTTTATAAAAAAAAAAAAAAATACTCTATGTCGTTGAAAGCAGCTCGCTGGTGTACGATATTTGTGATATATCTCCGATAAAGTGAAGAATTTTAGGATATATCCCCAATAAAGTGAAGAAATATTTGTAAAAAATAATTTTACACTTTATCTGTAAAGAAATATTTGTATATTCCCAATAAAGTGAAGAAATATCTGTGTAAAATCATTTTTGGTCTACATATTTGTGATATATCTCCGATAAATTGAAGAATTTTAGGATATATCCCCAATAAAGTGAAGAAATATTTGTACATCCCCAATAAAGTGAAGAAATATCTGTGTAAAATCATTTTTTCGGATATTTATTTACAGATAAAGTGTAAAATTATTTTTTACAGATATTTCTTCACTTTATTAGGGATAGATCCTAAATTCTTCACTTTATCGGAGATATATCACAAATATTGTAGACTAGCGAGCGGCTTTTAACCACCTAGAGTATTTTTTTTGTTTTTATAAACCTATTATAACTTGTGGTGTATAGGTTAAAGACCAAAAAAAAAAAAAATACTCTTTAAAAAAAAAATGAAGACATAGAAAAAAAAAACTAAAAAACAGAAGAAAAAAAATATTTTATTTTTATTATTTTTATGTTGAAATGACCATTTTAGCCCTCAAGGGTCAGACTGAACTTCCAATTTGGACGACAGAATAGGAGAAATTGGACACGGCTGATTGAAATTGGAAAGTTTAGGGGGTAAAAAGTCAAAATTAAAAGTAGAGGGGGTCAAAGGATGACACCCCCAAACCTCATGGGGTAAACTGTAATTAACCCTTAATTGAATGTTATATTTGGTTGGAGGAGGTAAGAAGAGTATTTATTTTTCCATTTTTCTCTTTTTGTCCTTATTTGTCTTTTCATATAAGTTGACAAAGTCTATTAATCCAACCTTTAACTCTTGGAGCCTGCTCCCATAATAACAACAAACTCCAACCAAAATACATATAAGTCAGTACTGTTAAAACTTGATCATTAAATTTTGATACTAATATGTAATACTGATTAAAGTAATCTATTTTGTATCAGAAATTGATAATGCAAAATAAATATCTAGCACTTCACCGTAGCAGCTACTAGCTGGAGTTACCTCACTCGCAGCACTCACCAGATAGCCATTAGGTTCATCCCACCAGTAGTACTCATTAAACGACCACTAGGATCATGTCACCAGTAGCACTCATAAGACAATCACTAAGATCATGTCACCAATAGCACTCATTAGGCGGTTATTAAGATTAGTTCGCCAGTAGTAATCACTAGGCGGCCACTAAAAGGAAGATGCTGGAAGAAAGAATTACACTATCAACTACTCACTTTGGCTGGAGTATCTATATTCTACTACTAATTAACTCATAAGAAATGGGCTAAGAGTAGAGGGTGCTGCGGACTAGTCGATCTCATGTTATATGAAGAGTACTGCCAATCAGAATGCTTTTCTCACTCTATTTGAAGCATCTGAATAATACATACGAAATGGGCGATAAATAAAGAGTATGCCACCTAGTCATTTCATGCCATTTGGAGGATATTGCCGACCAGATGACGTATCAGAGGGGATTTCCGACCAAAATACTAGGAGACGATGGCTAAAGAGTACTACAGACTAACCATTTCATGCCACCTACAGAGTACTGCTGATCGAAATACTAGGAGGTAATGGTTTGAGGGTACTACCGAGTAAACATTTCCTGCCATTTGGAGGTTTCTGTCGACCAGATGACTCATCGAAAAGTACTGTTGACCGGAATAATAGAAGGTAATGGTTAGAGGGTACTACATCTAGAGAGTACTGCCGACCAAATGAAGCATCGGAGGGTATTGTTGACAGGATATATATATTCTGGAAGGTATTGTCGATCAAAATATTAACTGAAGGGTACTACCGACGAGATAAGGCATACATTCACTTAATAATAATTAACCTCCTTAATAACATTTGCCATCAAGCCTAAATTATCAACTCCCTACAGCTAATCTCTTACATCTCAAGAGGAGAAATATGATTATAATTTTCACCGCATATATAGTATTTTGCAAACTCTACTCAAAACTGAAATCTGAAATATTTATCGAAAACCGTAAATCATAACAGAAATCAAATCCATAGCTTATGTTGGAGTTTAATTAAATATTTAGCAAAGTATACTTATTTCTCAAATCATAAATAATGCTCAAATCTGACACTCCTGTCAGAAATAAACTGTATACCATAAATTCAAATTCAAGACGAAACTCTGAAACCCATTAAACAAGTTCATCATAAATCCGGAAAATCTAAACTCACATTGGAATTGACTTGAACTTCAATAGTTTCATTAACTCAATAAATTGAACAACCTAAGGAAAAATCACGATAATCCAATAGTTGAATCGTAGGGCTGGATTCGGTACTAAACCGAGGCTCATTTACCAAAACTGCTGCCGAACCGACCTCTGTCAGTACTAGAATTCTCAATCCGTTACCGTTCCGACATAGTCGGTATACCGACCGTCGGTAACCGAGATTTCGGTTTTGTGTCGGTCGGTTTTGATAGGTTTTCTGACCAGAAATTTCAGATTTCGGCGTTGCCGTTTTAGGTTAATCTTCTTCCTCCACCATCGAAGATTCTGATTTGGAGATGATTATGATGTTGAAGATGAGTGTCTTCGATCTGATATTGGAGATGATGATGATTTGATGATGGAGAAAATAGATGAGTAGATTGAAAGAACTGGGGAGATGATGATGATGATTTGTTGGTGGAGAAAATAGATGAGGAGATTTAAAGAACTGGAAGAAATAAGAATGAAAGAAGATGAGGAGGAAAGATATGGAAGAGAGGAAAGAGATGAGGAGGAGAAGAGAGGATCGTGTCTTCAATTTGATGGAATACAATGACTGGGTTCAATCTTTTCTTCTTCTTTTTTTACTTCTATGGTGTAAGAGGTTAAGTATAAAATTTGTGTGTAATATAATGAGAAGCACTTGAGGTCTAATGGTTTAGATCAGTGCTTCAAAGTAAGAGGTGAGGGATTTGAATCCTCCCTCTTACTGAATTTAATTGCTTTTTTGCGTATTTATTCGGTATTCCGTATACCGACGGTATGAGAATACTCATACCATAGCCCAGCCAAACTGCCAGCTCGGTACGGCTGAGCCGAGCCGAATATCGATAAGCCGACTTTGTTGGCCCATCTCGGTATGGCCTGGTTCGAATTCCGGTTGGTTCGGCCCGCTTGGCCCACAATGCCAGTCCTATTGAATCATCACAAATCGAAATCCAAAATTTCTGGAAAATCAAGATTCCGATCACTGACTAAACATTCTCTATTGGCCATGAAAATCATATCAAAGTATTCCTAATATTGAGCTCTACCTAACGGCCTAAGGTAGAAGGCCAGAAGAGGTGGCACACACCGTCAAGTGTCGCCACTAGTGGGGTTGAGTGGGCTCCACGTGCCTCATATTTTGGGTTCTAATTAGAGAACATGGCTTACATAAAAAAGATAACAAATAATCAAGGATTAACTTTGATACCTGCACTAATGATCAATTCGAAGTGGAATGACTTGGAAATGCTTTGAAAGTTTCAGAAGCCCGAAACTTGAAATTGAACGATCAACCACCATGTAACAAATTGACATGTGAGATATGGGGTATTCGAATCGCATGCCATGAAGCATACAAACCTGAGTGATTTCATGGCCAAAGGTGATCGGTGGTGAGAGAAGCGTCCAGGTAAGGCTTTTGAACCCAGTTTGGCTTATGGCGTCGAGTTACCTTTAGTATCCTATCATTAAAACTGATTTGGAGTCATAGATTGAAGGGGAAGGTAAAGGTGATCATTTATCAATTGGCAGAGCAGCCTGAGGTGGTAGGACGAGAAGTGGGTCAAGGTCGGGTTCTGTTTCGGGTCGGGTCGAGGCAAACAGGCCGAGCTTGTGATGTGAGGAGAGAAGATAGGGGTGTCCCAAACTGGTAGGGATATATATAGTCATGATGCAAAATGTCTATTTTACCTATATAAAAATCTCCAAAGAACATCGCATAGAAGTTTGATTTCCATAGACCATAACTCATTCAAATGTGGTCCCATTTTTGCATGCTATGTGTCTATAGACTTGGTTTAATGTAATCTACAACTTCTATGAAGAAAATTTCTTCAAAAAAGTGTACCAAATAAAAAATCAGCTTTAGAGCTCCCTAAATGGTTTTACGAAGGTGAAAAATGAAGAATCTTATCGTTTACCGTCCAAGTGACTAGTAAGCGCGTAACTCTGAGAACAGGGCATAACATGAGAACCCAAGCAGGCAGTGTCCTCTGATGTACACTTGGGAACGATCACATGGCTCTATGCCCACCGAAACACCGCACAGCCTCAGTCCTAAGCCAGTAGTCAGTCTCACCATGTTGATCAAAGAGTGTTAGGTCCATAATTACCTATTAATTATTCCTCTAATCTTGCACTTTTGCTTAACCTTTGTGTTTATTTATATATATTTATTATGTTTTCCTTATCATGATAGGAAATGATGGAGAAGCTTGGAAATAAAAACTCAACTTTAACACATTTTCCTACTCCGTTTAGGAGAAACTGAGCTAAGCAAGGAGGGAGAAGAGACAGCCTGATCAAATGAACTCCAAATGAGCTAAAATTTTACAGAGACCTTCTAAACATCTTGAGAAGAGTGAAAGAGCTAGTTTGGAGTGGAAGGCCTTCAAAAGATCGGTGCAAGTTTGTGCACTAGAAGACAAAAATTGCAAAACCGGACCTATAAGGATTCCAACAGAATTTCTAGCCACCCCACTGTGAGCGAAGCTTTAAAATTTTAGTAGGATGATCTTCACTTAATGAGGAACATTTGGTATGAAGAAACGAAAGGCCAATTCCGAATTCTTGGTAGAGATTGAATTGAAGGAAGAAAATGACATAAAGGGGGTCAACACCTGATTCCAATCAAGTTGACAAGCCAAGAACATGTGTGGAGGAAAAGGAAGAGCTCTTGACTAGGGTTAGAGACTTTAGGTGGGAAGATGGGGAGTAGGTAGATTTCAAATTCAAAATTTGAAATACGACAAGTGGTCCTCCTCTTACATCTTACACCCTTATCTCCCATTTATTCCATTGTGCCCTTGCACAATAACCCTTCTACCTTTAATTTATCTCCTCCACCAAAATATCTATGGGCTTTCTAAGTCACACATTTTTCCATTACATCTCATCATTGATTCCTTTTTATCTTTACTCTTGATTTGAATTGCCTTCACCTTTAAATAGTCCATTCTCATCCCAAAACTGTGCATCCCCTTAGCTCTCTCATTTTGGAGCATCAAAAGCTCTCTTTTCTCTAGTTTTAGGTTAGTTTTTCATACCTTGTACATAGTTCTTTGAGTTTTGTGTAAGAGAATGGTGTGTAGCCACTTAGGATTCACCTAAACCGAAGTTTCTACACACTTTGATCAATCATTTCTCTTGTTTCTCACACATTCAAGCCTTGTTCTTACATTGTTCTTGAGATTTTGCAGATTTGTATAGTGATTTGGGTTCTAGAAACCGAAATTTCTGTACTTTGAAGAATTTCTCTTCTTATATAGCATCTAGTAGGCAAGGGACACATCGTGTCCTTTTGGTTTGACTCCAAAAAGAGTCAAACCCGTGGGTATATCACTTGTTCTACACTCTTTGCTCTCTTTTAATTGATATTTATGATATTTATGGCTTGTAGTTGTGTAGATACGAGCCCAATTTATGCATAAAACAATGTGAATTCCTATGTTCTTTAATGTTTATGCATGTTTTAAATCTTTTGGCTACTATACTTTCACGCATCCTAAGTGTGTTTATAGATTTATCACCTACAAGCATGCTTTAGGAAATTAACCGAAAACATAAACTTGATAAACTCTTGATTCCGTGAGCATATGTAGCTAAATAGGTGGTGGCTTAATTTATTCCTATAGGAAAAACTAAGTTGCTTGAATTTCTTACCTAGAAATTAAAGCATGATGTTGTGAGTTTACGTTCCGGAAGAATTTAGGCTCACGACACCATAGGCTATTTATGATCCGGAAGATTTGAATGGTACAAAGGTTGTGTAATTTAGCTTTGCTTCGGAAGAGAATGTTAAATTGCATGACTAGTTGGTTTCTTGGTAGCTTCATCAAAGCACTAAGGGGAAATTTATCAAAGCATGTTGTTACATTAATTTTGGGTTACATTGTGTGCATAAGTAAGGTCAGGTGTGATGCTTAAGTCTCTATTTCTCTCTTATATCAAAGTCTCTAGTTTTATTTGCTTACTTTATTTTTGTGTACTTTAATTCGTTTGAGTAAATTCTAAAATCAATCAATCCGATTCACCACTTTACCATTGTGAATATCATTCTTAGTAGTTTTGGCTTCCAAAAGGCCTAGACTATTAATTTGTAAAAGGTAGACTTGCATGTGTTTTCTAAGTTTTATTTTCGCGGTAATCTAGTTAGGGTAGAGTTACTCAATCCCTTAGTTACGAGACTCTCACTTTTCCTTTACTAAAACTTACCCTCCTATACTTGGGAGTAGGAATATCATACACAAATTTGCACATATTTCTCTACTCAATGATGTCTCCAACAAATGGTACCACAGCAACAGACCGGAAGTCCCTGTAATTATGTGAAGGACCCATGGGAACAAATAGAAATCCTCGTTGTCGGTATAGGAAGAGAAGAGATCCACAGAACTAGGCCTTGATTCTCCACCACCCAACCACTGCAGGCTAAAACTACTATATTCCTGCAAAGCCATAACGCACCACCCTAAACCCAACCACCGCAGGTTCAGACTACAACCATTCCTGCAAAGCCTTGATGCACTACCACTAGTATCTCGATCCACAATTCCCAAAATAGTTGTTAGATCATAAACAAATAAGGTCTTGCCATTTCACTAAAAGACTATAACCCTAGTCAATTTAACCACTTGCAGCACTACGAGTTTCCGATCGACATGTTGATGAGAACTAGTGCAAGAACCAGCGAGTTGAACAAACGAGAGCCACGATCTTGGGGAGATGAACTAATAAGCACCACAAGGAAGGGAGGCCTCTGCAGGAGCCAAAGAGCTCGAAGGGTGAAACCCTAAAGCTAGGGTTTGCTGCTGCCCAAAAGGAAGAGAAGGGAGAGCTCTCTCTCATTTTTTGTTTGCAAATGGATAACATGTATGTACAAATTGCAGTTAAGTGAAAAGATAAATTAGATTTTTACAATCAAGTCAAAGAATTTATCCATTCTGAACTTCTTATGTAGAGAATTATTTCATTAAAATAGATTATTGGATGTTTGCTATTGAAATAGGGCAAGTTATTTCAAATTATTGTACACTATTCAATTGACAGCACCCATATAGGAGTTACATTCGTTCTAGGTCAATAAACACAATAATATAAGCAAAATGGAATTCAAAGTTCAAATATATATAATTCAGCTTCACTGTCTAAAAGCCTAAAACTCTATGAATGTATCATAGTCAAAAATTAAGATCCTTCTCTGAGCAATTGTGTTAAGTTCTATATTTCAATAGCGAAAATCCACTTTCTGCTAACTTCAGAAACTAACAATACCCAAATCATGCAGCAAGAACTTTAGGTCCCTGAAATAAGAAATCATATGGAAACAAGAATTTGTGTTAGTTTCACAAATAACCAATTAATGCAAGGAAATCATCACAAGCAAAGGAAACAACCAGATTCTTGGAGTGTTGCTTTAAAAGGAAAAGAGGGTTCTTGAGATACCATTCTGGGTGGACAAACAAAGAACATGTGATATTGTGGAAAAACGAATAAGGAAATAGGAAGCTGCTTAAGTGTTAATAAACCAAATAAATAATGAGCTGCACACAACAGAAACAAATGACTAGAGTAGATTACAACTCTTTAATCTGACTGGTTGGATTCAAGAGAATTTCACTTATATCTCCAACCAACTAGTAGATGGCTAGGTGCAGCACTAGAGCCTTCCTCTTCCCCAATTATTGGAAGCCAGCTATACAAAGCCGAGTCTCCTACCAACTACCAGGGGCATTCTATGATGGATTGTATTTTAATTTTGGATTAAATACTGTTTACTCCCTATACTTATAGAGTTTCATCGTTTCAATCCTTGACCTTCGAATTTCACCTAAAAAGTCCCTGAACTCTCAATTTCCTTCCAATTGGTCCCTGCAGTCAAAATTTTCTGTTAAAGTTGCTGAAAATGTCTATTATGCCCTCACTTACTTTAAAAAAAAAAATTCTCTGTTTTATTTCTTTTTTTCATTTCACCTCTTGAAGGTTTGTGGATTAGAACCATCTTGATGAGGAGACGAACAGAAGGAGGCAAAAGAGCCGGAAGAAGAAGAGGTAAAAAGAAAAAAAAAAATAAAAAAAGAGAGGAAGAGAAATATATATATTTTTAAGTAAATGAGGGTATAATAGACTTTTTAGGGGAAGATAACGGAGTTTTTTACGGATTCTTGACGGCAGGGACCAATTGGGAGGAAATTGGGAGTTCAGGGACTCTTTAGGTGAAATTCAAAGGTCAGGGACTGAAACGATGAAACCCTATAAGTATAGGGAGTAAGCATTATTTAACCCTTTAATTTTTATGTCATTACCTATTACATAACACGAGCTACATGCACCATTCTATTCTAATCTTCTTCTCTTATCACTATCCTCTCATTGGTGCATCTATTGATCATCAATATATTTTGTAAGCTTGTAGCACAAAAACTGAAGCCAAATAGCAAGGAAATGATGATAAGTCTATCTAACATATTAAGCTCCTCTTCATATTCAAATTTCTTTAACTATATGATTTAATTCAAAGTTTTAAGTGCATAGAACATCTAAAGTGTAAACACAAGAGATAGAAAAGCTATCAGGAATCAAAACTAGGCGCATAACTGTCATGTTATTAGAAATAATAGGGAACTGTGTTTACATAACACAATGGTCTATTCAGTAACATCAAATTCAATACCAAAACCAGATTATTAAAGCAGTGAGATGAATGAGTAGACTACTTACTTTGTTTTGTTCATGCCACTTGTGTATATATGTATACCAATTCCACTGAAATCCCAAAGCAATTATCCGTATTATACTAGCAGCAGCCACCTCTACAAATGCCATGATGAATGATCTCTGGGGTGACAACCCAACAGTGGCAATGGACAACAAAAGCCCTACAAAGTTGCAAGGCACAAGAAAGGAAGCAGACTTGATTCCATCCAAAGCTTTCTTCGCAACTTCCTCGGCTTTCATTGTACTATAAGTTTCCATTATAGTGTTGATAAGTTGCGGCCTCGTCTTAGTTTCTGCAATTGAGTGCACATTTTAAAATTTACAGTACTAACCAAAAGAATTCTTAGATCCACAATCAAAGTGTTGCAATTTAGACACAAAATGCAAAGCTCGATGGGATGAAATCCCACATTGCTAAAAATGACAATAATTACAACAATATTCATGGTTTATTTACCTTTAGTGTGTCCAGGAGTGTCAGTAGCTGAAGGGAAAATCAGTGAAACATGAATGTCATCTATAATGACCTCTTGCTGTAGAGCTTCAGCCAAACCACGGAGCCCAAATTTGCTAGCGGAATAAGCCGTGTAGCCGTAAATCCCAGCCTGACCAGCCACAGATAACATCAGAGCAATCGAACCCGGTCCACGGTCCTTCCTGTCTTTCATTCCCGGCAAAGCAGCTTTGATCACATTGAAACTACCCATCAAATTGACGTCCACCATGAACCTGACCTCATCCAATCCTTGCTTCTCTAACTCCCTGCCCACAAACACTCCTTGGTTGACTACCAACACCTCAATCGGGCCCGCCGCCTCAATAGCCTTTGAAACTGCGTCGTAGTCACGGACATCGGCGGCGAAGACGGCGACGTCAATGCCAGTGGAGAGCTGGATGTAGTTCTTGGCCTCCTCAAGCTTGTCGAAAGGTAGTGCGAGGATGGAGACTTTGGCTCCCTCAGCGGCTGCGAGGTGGGCCAGGGCGAGGCCGATGCCGCTGGAACGGCCGGTGATGAAGACGTGGCGGTTCTTGATTGGGATGGTGGTGGGGCGGGGGCGGACGATGAAGTAGAAAAGGAGGAGGAGAGCGAGAGGGAGGATGAGAAGGAAGGAGAAGTTGGGGTCCGCCATTGATTGTGGTGTGGAGTCGAAGTAATTGGTATTGTTTTCTTGTGTCGGTTTGAGAGTTTGAGTTTGAGTTTCAATGGAAGCAGGAGCAACTACCGATGGTTATATATAGAGTAGGGCGATGTACGAAGAGATGACTGAATCACGATCAGTATGATGAATGAGTACGTTCAGACCAAAATTATTCTTTTATAACTTGCAAGTCAAAACCCTTACCTAATATGGAATCTTAGGATTGTGACATGTTATTAGGTTGGTGAGAATCTTTCCTTTAACAGTCTAGATGATCAATATATGCGAGATAATATACTTGTCAGCATGCTAATGGCTAGATCGGCAAGAGTCGTAGGTCGAGAACCCTTGATACAGAGTTTAGGAGGTGAACTTGGTGGATCAAATGGGTCCCGTGTAGCGAACCATATCATCTGTTTAGGTGTAGTTTGTACAACCGACCTGGTCAATACAGTGGGCTACTACAAGATTATTATTTTTTTGGGGGGAAGGGGGGGGGGATGGACTCTTCATGTCTGTCAAATTGAGTCTAATTTGCTCTTAGGTGGAGAAATGACTTTGCTTAGATGATATGGTGATACTGAAATGGATAGGTAGTAGACTTAATAGAAAACACTCCATCTATTACAAGTCTCCAAACAAATTCATCATCCTACACAGAAGTAGGAACATGAATTCCCAAAATTTGATCAACCACTTTGTGGTCAAGAAATTCAAGGAATTTTACTTATCCCAACATCTGTTAATAATAAAATCTTCAACATTACCATTCTAGTGATCTATAACTAGTTTTTGAGCGTCATAAAGTAAATTACATAAAGAAAAAGGGTACACCCAGTTAAAGGTCCATAGCTTGAAGTTCTTACCATCACCAATTATCTGTGTCAGCCCATGTAAAACTATACTCTCTGCTGTCTACAATACTTTTCCAAGCAAGGAACAAGATTGTTTCTTTTTGGCTTGGAAGAGAGACACATTCCTAAAATATTTAATTTCATGATTTGAACCTATCATTTATTAGGTTAAGTAATTATCTTCCTCGCTAAATTAGCAAGGGCAATATTGTTGAAGAAAGCAGCATATCATATAGCTAATCCACCAACCGATTTAGGAATACAAACTTGTACCAAGAAATTTGGAGATACTTACAATTAGAGCCCCAAAATAATTTTATTACTTCCGTATTAATAGCTTTGGTAAGTTTACTGGGGCATTTAAAATAAGACATGACATAGTTCGGCATACCTGTAAGGTTCGATCTAACAAGGGTTAGGCTTAGTTTGGGAATGCTTTTGAAACCTGCTTCTGGTCCAAAATTGCTTCTGGAGGAAAGTGAGGCTGTTTGGTAAACTTCAAAATTGTTGCTTTTGGGCGGAATTGCTTCTCTGGGCAGCAGGAAATCAGAAGCTACTTTTTGTAGCTTTTGAAAATGGCTTTTGCGGAACGCGGCTGAAAACACGGAAGCTTTAATGAAAGTTAACCGAACCCCCTATTTTGTCCTCTTCCTTTTCTAAAATTTACACTGAACCAGGCATTTTTCTTCTTCTGTGCGAGGCAAAACCATCGCACTCTCCTCCTCCTCCTCCCTTCGCCGTCAAAAACTTGAGCATGATTCATACTCATAGGAAGAGATCGAGAGAGGGCGCTGACATTTTTTCCCTCTCAGCCTCTCTCCTCGACCGTCGAGGCATCGACGGCCCTCGCTCTCCTCGATGGTAACTCGGTGACGGACTGCAGTTGAATAGTTGATCGATCTGTCTGGGTTTTCAATCAGTCTCTCTTGGTTGCTCTCTTCCTCAAGCAGCAAAGCAGAAATTCTTGGTTGCTTTCTGGGTTCGATTTCTGATTCTTCAAGCTTAAAGTCCCTTTTTGAAACTCTTGGTGAGTTGCTCTTCTGTTGTATGATTAAATTGATCGAGCTTCAAGCTTAAAGCCCCTCTCTGAACATCTCCATTAGTTGATCGACTGTTGACAAGTTGCTTTATTGGATGAGTTATGGAATTGATCAAGTTGTTTTGGACGTTAGTTACTGATTGAAATTGAATTGTATTGTATATTTGTATTGCATCTGTTTTGAAATTTGGCATCAGTTTTGCCAGTTTTGATGGGAATTGAATTGCATCTGTCTTTTGGATAGGAATGGTACACGCCCCGTTCACTTTACTTCCGATGCCCTTTCCAGAAACTCAGTTAAATCAAGCAAATGAGTTAGCCCCCATATTCAATGAACTTGTTGATCGAGAAACTTTGGATGCAAAATTCTTGCAAGATTCATTGTCCAGGTACTTCTGCATTGAATGGTTCTAGATTTGGATAATTGTTGTTCAGTAACTATTGTTTGCAATTTTATATAGCATTTGCTGGATGCTTATTTCCAGCTATTTTGTGATTCTAGATGTACTACTTTTGATTAGTCTCAGTTTACTGCATAAAGAAGTTTGTTTGTTATGTTACTCCTACTAGATAATAAACATAAAAGCTTTTGTATTTGTATCATTGAAACTCAAGTTAAAAGGTTTCTAGACAAAAAATTCTAGACTGAACTTCTAAAAGAATTTGTGCTGAGTTGTCTGCTGTAATTTTCAAAGAATTAATTTGCATATATCTTTGAACTAGAAGCTCGTTTGCAGAATTCATGATTAGTCATGTTCCTTAACTATATAACATAGATAATATATCAACTCTTCGAAAAACTTTGGCAGAAATTGATGCTGAGGTGGAGCTTTTACCAGATGGAACACTTGTTTTGTATGTACCTTTACTCCTAATTATCGATTAAAGAAGAATGAGATGTTCTTTCTCATGGTGAATATCTGTTCAATAGCAAAAGGAGGCAGCTGTTTTGATTGGCTATTCTCAAGTGTATAAAGGCTTGTGTATTGATGTGCTTTTTTGGTGGGTCGCTTTAGTTGGCTTATCCTGCAATGTGCTATTAAGTACTATTCCTTACTCTTTAAGCTCACAGTCATGTTAATGCTGCCTTGATTTGGTATATCTGATTTGGAAGATATACTCAACGAGATCTTGATTTTGATGAACGTGTAAATTACTTAAGTGAAGAGATGGAGGACAATGAACATGAAGGAGATGATCCGGGAAGACAAGAAATGGAGGTGTTAAGAAATACAATTGCACAAAGTCTAATGAATGCATCTACATAGCATTTAGTTGCAAATTTCAAGTAGCTTTAATAATTTTGTGTAATGGTTCCCGTTGAACTATGGTCGGGAAATTAATCCAAATATTCTAGACTTATTTTGTGTAATGGTAAAACATAATATGCATATTGAAGGGTTTAAAGTAAATCTTTTATTTGGTCCAAGTAAGGGTATAAAGATAATACATGAGAAATATTTTTATTTGATATGGTTACATAATCAAAAAACAAAATTATGTATTTTAGTAGCATATCTAAACATATATGACCATTTTGGTAATTATATCCAGGCACCCAGCCGAAGCACTTTTGTCTTGGAACTTACCAAACACCTAGAAATTGCTTTTCGTTCTCACAGCACTTTTAAAAACAGTTTACCAAACACCTCAGCTGCTTATTCTCACAGCAAGTTTGGAAGTGCTTCCTCTCACAGCAAGTTCGGAAGTGCTTCCTCTCACAGCACAGCAATCCCAAACTAAGCCTTAGTCTACTAGCTCCAGGGAGTGAGCCTTTTTTATAACTTGCAAGTCAAAACCCTTACTTAATGTGGAATCTTAGGATTATGAGATGTCATTAGGTAGGTGGGAATATTTCCTTTAACAGTCTAGATGATCAACATATGTGATTAAATTTACTTGTCATCATGCTAATGGCTAGATCAGCATGAGTCGTATGTTGAGAACCCTTAACACAGAGTTAAGGAGGTGAGCTCGGCGGATAAGGTCGGTCATCATGCAGCGAACCATATAATCTGTTTAGGCGTAGTTTGTAAAACCGGCCTGGTCAATATAGTGGGCAACCACACGATTATTATTATTATTTTTGGATTTGGGGGGGGGGGGGGGGGAAGGGATGAACTCTTCGTGTCTATCAAATCGAGTCGAATTCGCTCTTCAGTGAAGAAATGACTTTGCTTAGATGAAATGGTCATACTGAAAAGGATAGGTAGTAGACTAAATAGAAAATTCTCCATATGTTACAAGTCTCCAAACAAATTCATCATCCTACACAGAAGTAGGAACATTAATTCCCAAAATTTGATCAACCACTTTGTGGTCAAGAAATTCAAGGAATTTTACTTATCCCAACATCTGTTAATAATAAAATCTTCAACATTACCATTCTAGTGATCTATAACTAGTTTTTGAGCATCATAAAGTAAATTACTTAAAGAAAAAGGGTACACCCAGTTAAAGGTCCAGAGCTTGCTGTTCTTGCCATCACAAATTATCCATGTCAGCCCTTGTAGAACTATATTCTCTGCTGTCTACAATACTTTTGTAAGCAAGGAACAAGATTGTTTCTTTTTGGTTCAGAAGAGAGACACATTCCTAAAATATTTGATTTTCATGATTTGAACCCACCATTTATTAGGTTCTGTAATTATCTTCCGTGCTAAATTATTTACCGCAACATTGTTTAAGAAAGCATCATGTCTTATTCCTTTTCAAGCAACTAATTTAGAAATACAAACTTGTTCCAAGCAATTTGGGGACAGTTGTAATTAGAGCCCCAAAAGAAATTTCTAACTTCCTTATCAATAGCAGTGTTAAGTCTACTAGGGTATTTAAAATAAGACATGGCATAGTTACTTAGTTAGGCATACCTTTAATGTTTGATTTAACAATGGTTAGTCTACTAGCTCTAAGGAGGGAGCGTTTTTTATAACTTGCAAGTCAAATATCGTGGGCCACTACACGATTATATATTTGGATATTTGGTGGGGGGGGGGGGGGATGGACTCTTCGTGTTTATCAAATCAAGTCTAATTTGCTCATCAATGGAGAAATGACTTTACTTATATGAAATGCCTATACTGAACTGGATAGGTAGTAGACTTAATAGAAAACTCCCCATTTGGTACAAGTCTCCAAACAAATTCATCATCCTACATAGAAGTAGGAAAATGAATTCCCAAAAATTTTTCAACCACTTTGTAGATAAGAAATTCAAGGAATTTGACTTATACCAACATCTGTTAATAATAAAATCTTCAACATTACCGTTCTAGTCTATAGCAAGTTTTTGAGCATCATAAAGTAAATTACTTAAATAAAAGGGGTACACCCAATTAGGTTCAGTAATTATCTTCCTCGCTAAATTAGCAAGGGCAATATTGTTGAAGAAAGCAACATGTCATATAACTAATCCACCAACCGATTTAGGAATACAAATTTGTACCAAGCAATTTGGGGACACTTACAATTAGAGCCCCCAAAGAAATTTATTACTTCCGTATTAATAGCTTTGGTAAGTTTACTAGGGCATTTAAAATAAGACATGACATAGTTCGGCATACCTGTAAGGTTTGATCTAACAAGGGTTAGTCTACTAGCTCCAGGGAGTGAGCCTTTTTTATAACTTGCAAGTCAAAACCCTTACTTAATGTGGAATCTTAGGATTATGAGATGTCATTAGGTAGGTGGGAATATTTCCTTTAACAGTCTAAATGATCAACATATGTCATTAAATTTACTTGTCATCATGCTAATGGCTAGATCAGCATGAGCCGTATGTCGAGAACCCTTAACACAGAGTTTAGGAGGTGAGCTCGGCGGATCAAGGTGGGTCCTCATGCAGCGGACCATATAATCTGTTTAGGCGTAGTTTGTACAACCGGCCTGGTCAATACAGTGGGAAACCACACGATTATTATTATTATTATTTTTGGATGGGGGGGGGGGATGAACTCTTCGTGTCTATCAAATCGAGTCGAATTCGCTCTTCAGTGAAGAAATGACTTTACTTAGATGAAATGGTCATACTGAAAAGGATAGGTAATAGACTAAATAGAAAATTCTCCATCTGTTACAAGTCTCCAAACAAATTCATCATCCTACACAGAAGTCGGAACATGAATTCCCAAAATTTGATCAACCACTTTGTGGTCAAGAAATTCAAGGAATTTTACATATCCCAACATCTGTTAATAATAAAATCTTCAACATTACCATTCTAGTGATCTATAACTAGTTTTGGAGCATCATAAAGTAAATTACTTAAAGAAAAAGGGTACACCCAGTTAAAGGTCCAGAGCTTGCTGTTCTTGCCATCACAAATTATCCATGTCAGCCCTTGTGGAACTATATTCTCTGCTGTCTACAATACTTTTGTAAGCAAGGAACAAGATTGTCTCTTTTTGGTTTAGAAGAGAGACACATTCCTAAAATATTTGATTTTCATGATTTGAACCCACCATTTATTAGGTTCTGTAATTATCTTCCGTGCTAAATTATTTACCGCAACATTATTTAAGAAAGCATCATGTCTTATTCCTTTTCAAGCAACTAATTTAGAAATACAAACTTGTTCCAAGCAATTTGAGGACAGTTGTAATTAGAGCCCCAAAAGAAATTTCTAACTTCCTTATCAATAGCAGTGGTAAGTCTACTAGGGTATTTAAAATAAGACATGGCATAGTTAGGCATACCTTTAATGTTTGATTTAACAAGGGTTAGTCTACTAGCTCTAAGGAGGGACCGTTTTTTATAACTTGCAAATCAAATACCGTGGGCCACTACACGATTATATATTTTGATTTTTTTTGGGGGGGGGGGGGGGGGGGGGGATGGACTCTTCGTGTTTATCAAATCGAGTGTAATTTTCTTGTCAATGGAGAAATGACTTTTCTTATATGAAATGCCTATACTGAACTTGATAGGTAGTAGACTTATTAGAAAACTCCCCATTTGGTACAAGTCTCCAAACAAATTCATCATCCTACATAGAAGTAGGAAAATGAATTCCCAAAATTATTTCAACCACTTTGTAGATAAGAAATTCTAAGAATTTGACTTATACCAACATCTGTTAATAATAAAATCTTCAACATTACCATTCTAGTCTATAGCAAGTTTTTGAGCACCATAAAGTAAATTACTTAAATAAAAGGGGTACACCCAATTAGGTTCAGCAATTATCTTCCTCGCTAAATCAGCAAGGGCAATATTGTTGAAAAATGCAACATGTCATATAGCTAATCCACCAACCGATTTAGGAATACAAACTTGTACCAAGCAATTTGGGGACACTTACAATTAGAGCCCCAAAAGAAATTTATTACTTCTGTATTAATAGCTTTGGTAAGTTTACTAGGGCATTTAAATAAGACATGACATAGTTCGACATACCTATAACATTTGATCTAACAAGGGTTAGTCTACTAGCTCCAGGGAGTGAGCATTTTTTATAACTTGCAAGTCAAAACCCTTACTTAATGTGGAATCTTAGGATTATGAGATGTCATTAGATAGGTGGGAATATTTCCTTTAACAGTCTAGATGATCAACATATGTGATTAAATTTACTTGTCATCATGCTAATGGCAAGATCAGCATGAGCCGTATGTCGAGAACCCTTAACACAGAGTTTAGGAGGTGAACTCTGTTGATGAAGGTGGGTCCTCATGCAGCGAACCATATAATCTATTTAGGCGTAGTTTGTACAACCGGCCTGGTCAATACAGTGGGCCACCACATGATTATTATTATTATTTTTGGAGGGGGGGGGGAAAGGGATGAACTCTTCGTGTCTATCAAATCGAGTCGAATTCGCTCTTCAGTGAAGAAATGACTTTGCTTAGATGAAATGGTCATACTGAAAAGGATAGGATAGGTGGTAGACTAATAAGAAAATTTCCATCTGTTACAAGTCTCCAAACAAATTCATCATCCTACACAGAAGTAGGAACATGAATTCCCAAAATTTGATCAACCACTTTGTGGTCAAGAAATTCAAGGAATTTTACTTATCCCAACATCTGTTAATAATAAAATCTTCAACATTACCATTCTAGTGATCTATAACTACTTTTTGAGCATCATAAAGTAAATTACTTAAAGAAAAAGGGTACACCCAGTTAAAGGTCCAGAGCTTGATGTTCTTACCATCACAAATTATCCATGTCAGCCCTTGTAGAACTACATTCTCTGCTGTCTACAATACTTTTGTAAGCAAGGAACAAGATTGTTTCTTTTTGGTTCGGAAGGAAGAGACATTCCTAAAATATTTGATTTTCATGATTTGAACTCACCATTTATTAGGTTCTGTAATTATCTTTCGTGCTAAATTAGCTACCGCAACATTATTTAAGAAAGCATCATGTCTTGTTCCTTTTCAAGCAACTAATTTAGAAATACAAACTTGTTCCAAGCAATTTGGGGACAGTTGTAATTATAGCCTCAAAAGAAATTTCTAACTTCCTTATCAATAGCTGTGGTAAGTTTACTAGGGTATGTAAAATAAGACATGGCATAGTTAGGCATACCTTTAATGTTTGATTTAACAAGGGTTAGTCTACTGGCTCTAGGGAGGGAGCGTTTTTTATAACTTGCAAGTCAAATACCGTGGGCCACTACACGATTATATATTTGGATATTTATCAAATCGAGTCTAATTTGCTCGTCAATGGAGAAATGACTTTGCTTAAGATGAAATGCCTATACTGAACTAGATAGGTAGTAGACTTAATAGAAAACTCTCCATTTGGTACAAGTCTCCAAACAAATTCATCATCCTACACAGAAGTAGGAAAATGAATTCCCAAAATTTTTTCAACCACTTTGTAGATAAGAAATTCAAGGAATTTTACTTATACCAACATCAGTTAATAATAAAATCTTCAACATTACCATTCTAGTCTATAGCAAGTTTTTGGGCATCATAAAGTAAATTACTTAAAGGAAAGGGGTACACCTAGTTAAAGGTCCAGAACTTAATGTTCTTTCCATCACCAATTATCCATGTCAGCACTTGTAAAACTATATTTATTGCTATCTACAATACTTTTCCAAGCAAGGAACAAGATTGTTTCTTTTTGGCTCGGAAGAAAGACACATTCCTAAAATATTTGATTATCATGATTTGAACCCACTATTCATTATGTTCAGTAATTATCTTCCATGTAAATTATCATGGGCAACATTGCTAAAGAAAGCAACATGTCTTATACCTAATCCACCAACTGATTTAAGAATACTAACTTGTTCGCAGCAATTTGGGGACACTTGTAATTAAAGCCTAAAAAAAATTTCTAACTTCATTATCAATAGCTTTGGTAAGTTTACATGACATAGTTAGGCATACCTGTAAGGTTTGATTTAACAAGGGTTAATATACTAGCTCTAGGGAGGGAGCCATTTTTATAACCTGCAAGTCAAAACCCTTACTTAATGTGAAATCTTAAGATTGTGACATGACATTAGGTAGGTGGGAATATTTCCTTTCACGGTCTAGATGATCAGCATATGTGAGTAAATATACTTGTCATCATGCTAGTGGCTAGATTAGAATGAGCTGACAGACCCGCTTCCGAATTCCATGGTGGAATCTTAGGTGGATCTGTATAGACCAAGTTAGAGAAAGATTTTTATCAAAAATTCGACATAACCTCCCTTAAAAATAGACTATCCAAAAATATGTAAATCAACAATACACTTCTAATATCATATATCTCCAATAACTCCCAAATATGACCTGTTGTCTCTCACAAAATCAACTTTCACTAACCATAGATGAATAGATAAAACAAAGTGTCTCGTCCAATATTTACATGCAATTTCAATAGACCTCAGTTTACATATGGCATCTCAAGCTCCTCTAATTAACATAAGAACTACTACTAAGTAAACTATACGAATGATGTTAGAAGATCAAGTGGATGCATGCCTTTGACTTGGATATTGATTGGACCTCTGCAACGCTAACCTGGGCAAAACAGAAAACCAATGAGCCCCGAGAAAATCATAGAAAACGTGAGACAAGCACCGTGAGAGGACAAAAATACTTGAATATTTAAACCTACTTTCCAAAAATCTTATTTTCCTCAAAAATCGTTTTTCTTTCATAAACCTTTGGCATGCAATTTACCACTTATAGTAAAAAGACAAGTTCAAAATTATATGTCACGAATACTTTCAAATACCAATTTATAAGATAAACTTGTAACAAAATACGCACTTTGCTTTAGTAAGGTCTCAAGAAAACTGAATGCAATAACTGGGAAGTAAACTCGATACTTGCTTTCAAAGGTAACTTAGTCCAAGGCATCTTGCATAACTTTTGAAACTAAAAAGCATTACTAAACTTGTACCCAAAAGCTGGTCATACACCTATAATGAGCTATATCAAAATAGGCAGAGCGTGGCGAACAACTGGTCATGCACTCATGCCGAGTGAACTCAACATGAGTAGAGCAGGGGAGGGGGAAGAACTGGTCGTACACCTGTGCGCATCAGGCAGAGTAGGGGAGCTGGTCATACACTTGTGCGTTCGCTGGTACACAAGCAAAGCGTGAGGGTATACGTGCACGTGATTGGAAAACTGATGAAGTATCGCTGTATCTTGCTGGGGTTGGGTACTCGTAAGGTCAGTTGAAATCCAATTTACTTTGTCAAAATAGAAGGTTCTTTCTTTTCGTATACGTAACAACATTTAAAGCTTCATATCTAAGAGACTATTTGAAAAAGGTTATTTCTTTCCCAAAAATAAGCAATTTGCTTCAAACATAAATTATAAAATTGCATCATGACCACAACAATTAATTTACGAGAAATCACAATAAACTTCTTGAATATTAAATAGATAATTAAAGAAATCAAATATTAAGAATTGAAGTAATTGCATGCATTTCTTTAAACACAAAGTCCAACTCACAAGGAAGGGTGACTAGGTGAGTCTCGTCTCGGGAATGTCCTCGGAAGCTTGCTCAACAGGATTACCTAGCCAATAATAATTTAAAAATAAATCAAACTCAATTCCGATAAACTAAGTAAAAAAATGTGAATGCATCCTAGGAAATCGTATCCTCTCCTCGCCGCGGTGGCTCATGGTGGCCGGAATCCCAACTTCCAAAATCTTCAAATATATATGCAATATTATACTCAAAAGAAAGCTCATGAGATTTTGAACAACTTTATACCTTGGGGTTTCTCCAAAAAGTCGATGGTTTGGCCGGAAATCAGAAAATTAGCCGAGAATTGTCAAACCTTCTCTCCTTCGATTCATTGCACACAAGTGAAATTAAATTATGAAACTTATATGGATAGAAAGCCCATGAGGAGAGGAAGAGGATGGTGTAAAATTTTTGGCCGGATTTGGCCGGAATCGGTGCCGGCGACGGAAAGTATGGATGGCAAGGCTATAGCTTGTTCTCTCACTCTCTCTCTCCTTGATCTGTTTCACACGTGAAAAATGGATTTGGGGGGTGCCGGGGGGGGGGGGGGGGGGGGGCGATCTGATCTAATTAAGCTAGGGTGAGGCGAAATGACTAAAATATCTCTCACACGAAAATATTCATAACTTTCTCGTTATAACTCGATTTAACGAACCGTTTCCGCCTACACTCTCGTATTGTCTTTCTCTATTTTTCCATGCTAAGAAAATAATTTTTAAAACTCCATAAAAATAATTTCCTATTAAGAAGGCTAATTTAATGATATGATGAATTGCGATATCTAAATACAATGCAAATAAATTAAGGGATAGTATTTCCGGGTATGGGGTGTTACATGAGCCTTAGGTCGAGAACCCTTGAAACAGAGTTTAGGAGGTGAACTCGGTGGATCAAGGTAGGTCCCGTTCAGCAAACCATATAATCAATTTTGGCGTAGTTTGTACGACCTCCCTGGTCAATATAGTAGGCCAGGATAAAATGCGCATATTGAACAGGATAGGTAGTAGACTTGGTAAAATACTCTCTAGCTATTTGTTGTAAGTCTCCAAACAAATTCATCCTCCTACAGTAGGAACATGAATTGCCAAAACTTGATAAACCAAAAGCTTATCAACACTATTGTATTTTTTTCTCTTCTGTCATTCATATTTCTAATTGAAGGTGAAAGTTTTCTTTTTGATGGTCTTATTTTTTTCATAGACACAATTTAAGTGAAAATAAGTGACAATACAAAAAAAAAAAAAAAAAAAAAAGCAATTTTATAAATATCCATGAAAAATGAGTCATATGCTAGGCACAAGTCAGTTTTTAAGAGAAGACTAACGGAAGTTAATGATATGTACCATTTGAAATGAAATCGAAAAGTTCAGATATTGATTGTAATCAAAATTGAAGCTTAGGTACCATTGATAAGATGGAGGATAAGTTTAGGTATTATTTGTTATAATTACTCTTTATTTTATTTATCTTAAGGGAAGTTTTTACGGACTAATCATTTGTTGACAAAAGGTGCATTCATGGGTGGTTTTTGGTAACATTGCAAAGGTATGTTTGTTAACAAAAGGTGTCTGGTTTTTCAATTTTCTTGTGGGAGGCTTTTAATGTCTTGTCCCAAATTTCGAATAAAGATATTCGAATCCGAAACGTAAAAACTTAACCAACTTCCCGAAATTGCATCGAAACTTTTTCAATTTAATCTAAGCAATAACAATAATCCAAAAGCATAATCTCAATAAAGACTCAATCACTCGAGCCAAACGTTATATCAACAAGTGTTTACAAAACCCGAATGAAATGAATTACAAATGTAAACGCTCACTATGAGCATAATACAAACAGCAGTTAATAACAAAATAGGTTAAGAACTTAAATTGCTGCAACTACGCCTCAAATTCAGCCCTGGTGGTCCTGACTTGTAGGAATAACTATTACACCATGGAATAGTGCACGGGGATTGCAAACAACAAACCTGGTAAGCCCTTGAAGCTCATATGAGTAAACTCAAATCAATTGACACAACCCACATGAATAATAATTCTTCATTTCAAGGATAAATCAAAACGATCATTCCGACACCACAACTTTAATAGAAATTCAAATCTCACCTAAGCACTAAAGAAAGAACACCAGAAGCATTCTTCGAAAACTACGTACTCATGATGCAGTAACACTGTTGTCACCATAACGGTATGCATACACAGACGATGTACTCATGAATCAGTAACCTAGTTACCATCGTGACCACAAGCATACAACATACTACATACTCATGATTCAGTAACCCAGTTACCACCATGACCGCACGTAAGCAACAGACTAGAGCTCTAACTGAATCGTAACCTGTCACCTCTGCCGAGGTTCATCCTTACGATATATTCACTCAGGTTACCACTGTAACCTTCAGACTTCAGACCTTTCGGCCCATGGAACAAGACATTTGAAGAAATCCCATACGACTCATAAATGTCACGCATAACTCCAAATCACTCTTTTAACAAAATAAATCATCAAATATACCTCCGGCATAAGTAAATGTTCAATTCAATAATATGAATGAAATCACCAAAAGTCTACATATCACAATGCCACACTATCCAGATATATATAAATATATATATATATATACATAGTCATCCACTCAGATGTCTACTAATACCAACTATAGTTCACACACACCAAAATTGAGAAATTCATTTTTATAATTAAAATCTTATTTTCATACTTGTGGACCACAGTGTCGATCAAGTTCATATCATTTAAAAAAAAATCTTTATTTGCATAAAATGATTTCACGACTTAATTATAAAATGTACGAAAAGTAAGTCGGTTCGTAAATGAACCATGTAAGATTTACTCACCTCAAAATCCCACTACATCTTCTCTTACAGCAGAGATATGGTATCGACTACATTCCGTCAATCACCTACGTAATGTACGTCACAACTTAGTACACTAATCGGGAACTATTAAAGTTCTAATCTCCGCTTGAACTAAAATCCCGAAAGTAATGCTAATTGATCGAGTCGAAACTTCAACCGATACCACCCGAGGTCTCGGAATACTTATACGATCAATATATCAAAATTACAAGTCGATCGGACGACTGAATTCTCACGGATCGAAAACCCTAAAACCCTAAAAATCATAACTTGCTCATACGATTTCCAAAAAATACAAACTATATATTGAAATTCTCGTATCGACGCGTAGATCGAAATCAGAAACAAAAACAGTCCCTGGAGTGGCCGGAACCTGCCACAGACGGCTGTGACACCGCCATCAACCACCGAGTTGGGTGGTGAAGCCTATATGTGACTCTTCCTCTCAACAAGATAAACAACTTTCCCAACTGTCACAAAGATTGAATCGAAGTAAAAGTGTCGAAATCTACCTCGACAGTTTGTAGATTGGGAAATTTCCCAGTTTTCCGGCAAGTTCAAGTTCTTCGTCGACACATCAATTCAGCTCGGATCCTTTGGGGAGCTTGACCAGCATCTTCAGCCGACTCCAAAAAGCCTAGTGGTTCGAGCAATGATGGCCGGACCAGAGAGAAAACGGCGTTGACCTAAAGCTGGGTTTAGATCGGGTCCACCGTGCTTAGTAACGTAGATGCTGAGAAGGGAGGAGATACTACCACAAGGGGCTAGAGGAGGACGAGCGAAGCCAGCGCCGGTGGTAGCTCATCCAAAGGTGGCCAGAGGAGGGAGAAATAGTTGGTGAAGGAAATTGGGTGATTTCCGGTCGGGAGGAGAGAGAAGAGAGCTGAGTTTCCCAAAATGGAAAAATTAGGGTTTTTCTCAATTTTTCAGAAATTTTCCTATTTAACCAAAATGGAAACTTTTTTCGTTCATTGTAACTTCTTCATACGAACTCTGATTTTCATGTTCCACATATCCACGAACTCGTATCGACACGCTCTACGATTTCCATGAAGGAAGTTTCCACATAACCCTAATGTATAAAAAGTCAGTCCTCAAATCGAAGCATCCCGAGCGAATAATTGTTCGAAATAATTTCCGCTCCACCCTTGAACCACAAAATCGTACCAACGAACACTTTATTAATTCCAGGAAACCATCAGAAATTAATAACCAATTTTTGGGGTATTACATTTAACCTCGTCAAAGTCCCTTCTTTAGTATTATTTTTATGCATGTAAGGCTTTTGTCAATGAACGAGCTATTGGCACAAGTTTGTCCCTATTTTATTTATTTTTGATGCGAAGTTTTCTCCGAAGAATTGTTCCTCATTTCTAGCATGTCAATTTCGTATATTTTATGAGAGGCCGGCTTTTACTTACAATTGACTTGGGTATAGCATGGCCAATTTTTTTTTAATATTTGAGAGCCTTTCAACAAAAAAAATTTCATCGACACGAGTGTTCCTTTTTTATTGTTTGGCTTAAGCCAACAAACATTTAGACATTTAGTTGACATATAGTGATGTTCATCTACAAAGTAATTAAGTAAGGAAATTATATTAAACCATCGTTAGATATCTATTGGTGGAAAATAAAACTATTCAAACTTAAAAATTAACTATTCCCATTGTTAGATCTTGATCCAAGGATGGTTGAGCATAATTGTCACAGATTTGGCATAGAGTGTGTCCCATTTTTAAATATTTTTATACGAGTTTTTTTTTTACTTAAATTTGTCATCTCAAGTGTCCAATATTTTTTAGAGGAGGCTTTTCTCGACCAGCAAGTATTGTCAATAGATGTCCCAAATTTAATTTTTTTTCTATGAGGATTGTGCTAACAAAATTTGTTGCCAAAAGGATGTTGATAACAAAATTTGTTGCCAAAAGGATGTCCTGCTTTAGTTAAATAGATGCAAATTGATCAGAGTAATATTTTCTATGTTTTTAGTATCATTTTCTCTACATTTTAATTAGTTATTCTCTTAACAATATCAATTATGACTTAGTTTTGTGTTTTTAGAGCTCCAAACGTAGGAAATGAGCTAAGAAGAGATGGAAATGATGAAAATGAAGGCAAGGAGGAAGAATCTAGTAGGAGAAAGAAATCTATCACGCCCCGAATTTTGAATAAATAAATTCAAATCCGAAACGCGATAATTAAACCAACTCTTATAATTACAAGAAACCCTTTCAAAAAAATCTGAGTAACAACTACAAGTGTTTACAAAAATCCAACGAATGGATATACAAATGTAAACGCTCACTAGGAGCATACCAAAAATAGCAGTACGCTAACAAAAATGGGTTATGAACCTAGCACTGCCTGTACTCCTCGCCTCGATCTCAGCCCTGGGGATCCTGACCTACAGGAACAATCTCTACACCATCGAATAGTGCACCGGGATTGAACAAATTTTCTGACTCACAATTGTCACATCACAACTCCAAATAACTCTTTCAACAATATAATCATCAAACATATACAAATCCCAACACCGCACCATCCATATATATATTCCACGTAAATATATATATACCTAGTCATTCACGCAGGAATGACCACTAATACCAACTATAGTTTTATAAAGGATTAAATACTTGTTACTCCTCAAACTTTTCCCTGAAAAACAGTTTAGTCCCTCGCCTTTTAAATTAAACTGGATAGTCCTTATTCTCTTTAATTCTCACACGATAAGTCCAAAATGTCTATTATACCCCTCACTTCATCTTTTTTCTATTTATTTTAATTATTTTCTCTCTTTTTCTATATTTCTCGATCTTTTTATTTCTTATTTTTCTGCTTCTCTCTCTGCACTCCAAGCAACAAGCTGATCAAAATCCCAGCCTTCTTTTAGTCAAATTCATCATCTGGGTATTCAACTTTGCCTTCATTTCAGTCAAAATTGCCATCTGGGTATTCAATTTTCTCGATCAAGAATTAGGGTTCGAAAAGGGATATAAATCCATCTACGGCTACCAATTTGTGTTCTCTCTTCCGGTTAGGTGAGATCGGCAACCAGCCTGCTGCCACCGTCTCAATCGACTCACACATTCGACTGAGACGGATGATCAAAACCAGAACGGCGATGTGAGCTTCAATTTAGGAAATAAGAAGATCAAATCAAAGGGGCGGTGACAATGAAGAGAATGCGATTGAATTGGATTTCAAATTCTAAAATTGACAAGAAGATCAAATCAAAGCGCCACAACTTCCAGCTCTAATTCGAGCTCTTCTAGTTTAGTTTCTAGCAAAACCCAATTGGGGAAAAGATCTGACGGTAGACCCAACATCCACTCTGGTGAACTGTCTCCTCAGAAGTGAGCCCCAGAGCTTCCGAGAGTGTTCGATCTAGTATCATGCCACGTAATTGGAAGCCGGAGAATCGGAGCCTTGGGCCGATCAAAATCCAAGCCCAACGACCTAATTGAGGTGGTGGTGGTGGTTTGGCGGTGAGGAAGGCGTAGCGGTGGGACTGGGTGATGCCGAGGAAGGGGTGTGGAGGATTAGGGTGGATAGGGGTATGATACTGAGGTCGAAGAGGAGTGCGGCGTTGTTTGGGTGGACAATTGGGGGCTTTGGGAGAGGAATAGGCGCTGGTGAGAGATAGGCATGGTGAATGGGTAGTACGGATCCGTGAATGGCAGTCGCTGCGGAGGGAGAAGAGGAAGAAGAATAGGGGGGAGAGAGAACCCGAAAAAATAACAAATAAAATAGGAAAAAAAAAAGAGAAAAAGAGAGAGAGAGAGAGAGAGAGTAAAAAAAAAATTAATAAAAAAGAGGAAGTGAGGGGTATAATAGTCATTTTAAACTTATTATGGACCTGTTGTGTGAGAATCAGAGAGAATAAGGACTATCCAATTTAATTTAAAAGGTGAGGGACTGAACTGTTTTCTGGAGCAAAGTACAAGGAGTAACAAGTATTTAACCCTTTTATGAATTATACTTCTTGGAAATCATTTTATATCAAAACATTGTTATAATCTACCCATGAACCGATGTCGATCAAGTTCATATATTTTAAAACAAATAATTTATTTCGAAAATGATTTAACAATTAAACAAGTAATTTCGAGTAATAAATAAATCCGTTCGTAAATGAACCACGTGAGATTTACTCACCTCCAATCCAGCTGCGTCTTCTCAACAGCCTAAAAACAACGATCCTAAATTGTCCTCAATCGATCCGTCAATCACCTAATCACATATGATTGCAACTTAGCAAACGAATCATAAAACACACTTAAAACAAAGATCCAGCGGTCGGATCTTCACCCATGACCACACAATGTCATCGGGACAATCCTACGATCAACATATCAAAACTACAAGTCGATCAGATGGCCCCATCCTCACGGATCACAAACCGAACTATCGAAATCGATCGAAATCGTAAAATTCACAATTAAATCATACGATATCCAAAAAATGCGTATAATACATCGAAATGATCGTATTGAGATGTAGAATCTAAAAATGTACAGAAACTATATTTTTGACCCCCCCCCCCCCCCCCCCCGGAGGTGGCCGGAAAAGGGCTGCCCCGGAGTTAGTGGCAAAGCCGCTGCCGACCACCACCAATGGTGTCGGGGCCGGGCTGCTCCCCTTCATCTCATCATGCTTATCAAAAAACTCTAAAGGCATGACATCAAAAACATCAGGAAGGGATCGAAATCTACCTTAGAAGCTACGGTGGCCGGAAAATTTCCAGAATCCGGCAGGTGCTCCGATCCACGTAAGAACTTCAACAATTCTCTTCGATTCCTTCTGGAGATTTGTTCAGAAACTCAAGGTGAGCTCCCAATCCAAGAATCACCCAAAACTAAGCTCTACAGCTCGAGATATCTGGATCAAAAGTTCCGTTCAATCCAAATCGGGACTGGCTTCCAGTCGCCACCACGCGCAGCGCCGTCGTGCAAGGACACTTCAGGGAGCTTCAGGAGGTCAAGGCGAGCTAGAGGATGAAGTTTGGCAAGGATTGGCGACCGGTAGCTCGAGATATCGAGCTTGGAACAAAATCGGGGTTTACCCGAAACCGTGTTGCCGCCGCCGTTTCCCGCAGTGCCGAGGCGCAAGGCTGCCTCCGGCAGCTGCGCAAGGTCAGGGCGGAGCTGTAGAAAGTGGTCCGACCTCGTGGGGTGGCTTGAGGAGGGAGAGATCGATCGGAGAGCCTCTTGCTCTGTTTTTTTGGGTTCGGCCGAGCGAGAGAGAGAGAGAGAGAGAGAGAGAGAATGAATAGTAGTTTCCAAAAAAGGGAGGCCGGCTGAAAAAATGGAAAGTTTCCAAAAATGCTAGGGTTTTTTCCCTATATACCCGAGTTGGAAATTTCTTCTAAAAGAGATAACTACTTCGTATGATCTCCGATTTTTGCGTTCCACATATGCACGAACTCGTATCGACGCACTCTACAACTTTCATGAAGGAAGCATTTCCAAATTTCGTACGTATAAAAAGTCAATTTCTAAAAATCGTACGTTTCAAGCTTTTGTTATTTCTTTATATTTCGATTTCTCAAATAATCCCGAAAGGGCAAGTCTTTGAGACTAAAATTCGTGCAAAAGAACTTTTTAAATCTACATAGAATATAAGAATTAAATTGAAAATCAAGATCATTACAATAATCCCAGTTGAAGTAGGAATCCTAATGCAACTAGGAGTGAGCTCGGAAAAATGTGTTCGGAAATGAAGAAATGACAGAGTCCCTGTTGGACTAGGAAACCTGATGCTGCGAGGAGACCTGGTGGTGTTAGGAGAAGCTGTGTCTTGAAGATGACTCCAGATGGTTCAAGAATGTTCTAAAATAAAGAAGGAATTTCGGCAATATGAAGATTAATTTCGAATTGGCCCATTTTGGGAGAGTTTGGCTTGAAGTTTGAAGCATGTAGCTTGCACATGAGTTTCTAGATCCTTCTTGACATTTTGAGGAGTCCGTGGCTCATTCTACATGCTTTTTTCCGTGAGAATTACAAGGAAGAATAAAAGATTTTCGGCAAATATCTTTAAGGGATTATTTTGGAATTTCTTGGGATTTTATGAAAGAAAATAGAGGAATAAGAATTGATTTATGACTCTACATATAAGGAGGCCGAAATATGGACTAGATACATGGTGAATTCGGCAAGAAACTAAGGTGACTTGTTCTCTACTTCTCAAGGAATATTTTCATTGGTTGAATGATGTCACAAGTAGGTTTCGACCTAGATTCTCAAGCTCTTGCCGTTCACTATATAAAGGAGGTTTGCAAAGATGTTAAACACACCACAAAATTTAGAATCAAATACACAAACACTTCTCTTTCTCTTCCATAGTTTCGGCAACAATCCAAAGAAGTTCCAAGTCAAGGCCGTGAGCATCCATTCAAGCATCCTTGCCGTCTACCTCATCCATTCCACCACCTTTTGAAACTTCTTGCGTCCTTGAAGATCAAAATGTGTAACCATGGAACCCTATTTTCTGTTTTCGGTTTTGAACTATGTAAACCTATTTCGGGTTTTATATAAATTGTGATTTGGATTTCATTCTTGGTTTCTTGTTTTGCGATTTCTATGGTGGATGAAAGATTGAATTTAGTTATGTGATTTTAGAATACTATGAAGCATGTTTTAGGTTTTAGGTTTTCAAAAAGATAAATTGCGATTTCAAAGTGTTCTTGCATGATTGTTAATTTCGAACTTCAATCCCAATTTTTATGTGTTAATTGATCTTTGGATGCATACTTAGGTTTATGAACATGTAATTGAATCCATATTAAGGTACTAGCGTTTTAGGCTTTAATAATTTGGGTGGAAAACCAAAAATTACTTAGGTAAATTAACAATGAGTCTTGCATGCTTGATTAGTGTTCTAACATGTGTTCTTGACTTGAATTGATCAAACTTCCATGATTCTTAATGCATTGAAAGTGTTTTTGTTAGTGATTAGCTACCACTAGTGATTGCATGATTAATAGGGTTAACTATGGTGCGTTCATCTAGTTAATTTAATTAAGGGAATTAAAAAGAACTTTGTATGCGTTCATCTTTGTTTTTGATGGATTCTATGCTTAAACATATTTTGATTCGTGATTTGATGTTTGAAACCTTGCCAACGTGTTAGTAGTAGTTAATCCTATCTATTTTCGTTCCATTCATCTAATTTCTATTTGATTCTTGGTTTTGATGTGTCACATATGTATATAATTACTTAGTTGTTAGATAAAATAAAGAGTTAATTACTGTTTACTCCCTATACTTATAGGTTTTCATCGTTTCAGTCCCTGACCTTCGAATTTCACCTAAAAGGTCCCTGAACTCTCAATTTCCTCCTATTTCGTCCTTGCCGTCAAGCTTCGTCCAAATTGTCCGTTAAATTGCTGACATGACATTCCTCAAGCGTTGAAATGTCTAATTTACCCTCACTTAGTTTTTTTTTTTTGTTTAAGTTATTTATATTCTTCTCTCTCTCTTGTTTTTTTTTTTTAACCTCTTCTTCTTGTAGCTCTCTATCCTCCTCTGTTTTTTTTTTTAATTTATTTATTTACTTTTTTATCCACTTGCATTAGTGCTGATGGATCTTCAAACCAAACAGAAAAGCAAGCAAAGTTCTAAACAATCTCCACTGAACGCAAAAGCAATCAACTGTCAAGTATCAACTCATCTGTAAACGTTTTTTTTTTTTCCATCACAGTGAAGGTGTCTACCGAAAAATTCAGAGTCAACCAAGCACAACCTAAATCTGGCAATTACAACTTCGACAGAAAATTGCACTGCACCAAATTCGTAATACATCTTCCAAGAGTGAAAATGCATAACTTCATCATCCCAAAACCCTAGTCCAATTTCCAAACCTCACATTCTGACGAATACATAAAAATCTGCATGTCAATCTTTCAATAATCAAACTTTCTACCATTTCCTTCGAAACAAAAACCGACTCAAAAATCAAATTCCAGAGCTCAAAAGAGAGGAAATTCATGAAAACCCAGTCACAAAAAACCACTCAGAATTCACAAAATTACAGATTACAGCAACGATTAAAACAATTCAAGTTCATCTTCTACGAATTTCAACGCAACAAAAACCAATGGCGACGAGATTAACAACATGCATTTGAATTATCAAGTTCTCAATGCTACGATTCTTTCAAATTCTTCAAGAACAGAAACAGTGAGAATTACATGAACCTAATGAATCTGTTCTCGCATTTTCTCAGACTGAAGAGAAATTTGAGAGCGACGACTACCTGGTTGTTGTTGTTGTTGTTGGGTTGGAACATCTTCCTTCTTCGCCTTCCGAGTTGACTCAGTGAGTCAGCTCTCCCTCTCTGACTCACTCTCTCTCGCTAACTCTCTTCCTTCTTCAACTGAAATTTTAGCTATTAAGGGGAGGAGAGAATCTGAAATATCATTTCTTCCAGCTCTCTAAAACAGGGCATCACCATCCTCTTCACGCGCTTCACCCACACAAGTTAGCGCCACAACCACCACCACTACCATGGCCTCATCTCGCCCTCTGCCGCCAAAGCCTCTCGATCTCGACCTCACGATCGTCAACCGGAAGAACGACGACCTCAAGCCCTACGCTGTCTTCTGGGTCGACCCCGACCTCCGCCTCGCCACCAAATCCGACCACTTCGGCTCCACCCGATCCTTCTGGAATGAGCGCTTCGCACTCGCCCTCTCCTTCTCCCTCCATGACTTCTTCCTCACCCTCGAAATCTTCCACTCCAAACCCTCTTCCACTCCCAAACTCTCTTCCACTCCCAAACCCTTAGTCGGCCCTCTCCACCCCCCCCCCCTTCAAAGACCTACGCGACCCGGATAAACAGAGGAGGAGAGAGATGGAAGAAGAAGAGGTAAAAAGAAAAAAAAGAAAAACAAAACAGAGAGAGAGAAGAAAAAATAATAATAATAATAAGTGAGGGTAAATTAGACATTTCAGCGCGTGAGGAATGCCACGTTTGCAATTTAACGGACAATTTGGACGGAGCTTGACGGCAGGGACGAAATGGGAGGAAATTGAGAGTTCAGAGACTTTTTAGGTGAAATTCGAAGGTCAGGGACTGAAACGACGAAACCCTATAAGTATAGGGAGTAAGCAGTATTTAATCCTAAAATAAATCCTAAATCCCCTTCTTATTTTTGTATATATATATATATATATTCTTTAATTTGTTTTGCTAACGTTTTATTTTTCTGAAATTAATAAGTCTCTAATCCCCGGTTGAGAACAATCCCTGCTTATTCTTACTACATTGATAGGGTTTTAAATTGATACACTAATTTGTGTAGGTCACAAATGAAGATTCGGCTACATAGGCAGTGGCCGCCATAGAATACTTGACCTTTCTTATGAGGATTGTTAGAGACAAACTTATATAGTTGTATGCATGACCTTACTTTTGGATTATGCCTGTGTCTATGTCATGCATGACCTTGACATGCAACGCGCATATTATAAATAGAAGAGGTTTTCTGCCTTCTTCTGCAAGCTATAGCTTCATTTGTACTATTAGGGTATCTAAACAATGACATTATCAGTTTCTTGGCAAACCAACTCATCTAGTCCATATCAAATACCATGGACGCAAAATTCCTTTTGCTTTCTCACTTATGGTAAATATCGATCCTGGAGAATCAAGAAAAAATGTATTGTTTCTATCCCAATCATCAGTAAAAGACTGGTTTCATGAACTGATGAAATATGGAATGGATCAATAGATTGATGCAAATATTTAATTAAAATTGTACCCATAATTAGTAATATTCGGGACTGGAATTAAACATAAAAAATACATATGTGAATACTTTGGTAATTATTAATTAAAACTATTTTGAAAAATTCAGCCATAAAATATGGATATGCCAAATTATAAATTTTGATACGTATGTGTTTAAAACAAAATGTAATAAAAAAATACGGACGTAAAAATATGGATTTTATTTTAGGAAATTAGAAATTAGGAGAGAATGATTTTTGATTTTATTGATAATAGTGACCTCTTTATATAGAGAATTACAAGCAGAGAATATGAGTCTTACTTGAAAACTGAATCATAAAATGAATAGGATATCTCTGAGGATATCTGTAAGACAAACCCTATTACAACTTGGACAAGTTACTAGAGTTTAGGGCAGACACATAAATGTTCTTAAACAATCCTCCTTGTGTTACCCAAGCCTGGTACTCCTCACATTGCCTCGTCAAAAACCTTGTTGAGTAACAAAAACTCAGTGGGACAGAAATAACCTCGGTCGAAGGAGAAAAAGGGTACAACACACTCTTCGCGTTTCGAGACCATATATGTAGACATCTCTCCCTGATGTCTACATCTCCCCTTGATGACTATGGTTATGGGAGTTCAAATAACTTCCGCAAATGATGCTACCAACATGTTTCTCAAAAGTGGATTTAGGCAATGACTTAGTGAACAAGTCTGCGACATTGTCCTTAGATCGAACCTAGTTCACTTTGATCTTGAGGAGAGTCTGTTGTCGTTGGTTATGCTTGGTGTTGTTGCCTTTGATGTAGCATTGATTCATTTGTTCAAAGCAAACAACATTATCCTCATAAATACTCGTAGGCTCATCTATGGTAGACTTTAAATCAAAATTGCTTTAAACATGCTTAATTATGGATCCTGTTAATGTCTAAGATTCAACGGTAGCTGAACCTTGATCAACGCGGTCTTGAGGGGCGAACCGCTACTTGACGTATTCCTGGTGCTTTCGCTATCTATAAAATAAAATACACAGGGCGTCAGAGGGAGACCGTGGTGGGCGGTCTTCTCTTCTCTAATGCCTAAGTCAGTCAATATATTTATGTTGACAGAATAATATTAGATAAGTAGTAAATACGTAATTAATGAGGAAAGAGGAGTGGATCTTTTATAGGTGGGGAAAAGATTGATCTCTTCCTTATTCTCGATGTGGGACTGATATGCTTCAGTCCCTAGCTTTTGATGCTTCAGCGAGGTGATCTTGGCATGGTGCATGGCTATGTGTCAGCGGTGATCTCGGGATGAGCCAGAGCTCAGGAGATAGCCTGTTTGGTTGTGTTTCCGTAGGTCACACACTGGATAGTTGTTGGTGCCGCTGGCGGCAGTAGGAGCGTGGCTCATTGTAGCTAATTATGCTTAGGCAAATGCTCATGTATGTACAAGTCTCCCAAGTCCCCAGTCAAGGAGGGCAATCTTGGTTGGGGAGTTGCCTAACGGTTTGAAGCGTTACCTCTTCTAGCCTTGCGAAAGCATAATTAGCGTCAGTACGTTGTCAACTATAGATTTTCTCTGATCAAACGCTTTATACCCTTTTGGGTGGGCCCCTGCTAGGGTCCCCAGGGAGTCCCCCACTCCCCGGCTAAAATAGACCTTCGTTTGGCCGATATTTTTTTTGTTAAAGGGAGATACGTTGAGCAGCGGGTGTTGGGTAACGAGCCCAATCTTTGATACCCGAGTGACGGGGGTCAACGTGCGTGATCAAGGCCGTCGAAGACTGTGTTGACATGTCCCCTTACTTTTCTCAGAGGAATACAGCTTGACGGCAACACCGTTTGATGGCCGTTGTCTCTATGAGGCCTTGCCTAGGGAGCCGCCACTAAGTGGTAGCGGTAAGAAGCACCGCTAGCACAGTGTGGTATAGAGGGGACTTTCTCACCTTAACGGTGAGATGTGAGAAGTTCCTCTAGTGGTGTTGCGCTTAGCCGAAATTTTTTCACTTGAAGATGAAGATGAGAAGTTCCACTAACAGTGTGGCTCAATGGAGACTTTCTCGCTAGCATGGTGAGAAGGGAGAAAATCCGCTAGTAGTGTTGTGCTTAGCGGAGATTTTCTCGCTTGTCGATGTATATGCCTGCTTTTGACGGTTGAATTGGATAAACGTTTCGTCTAACAGCGCCGGACGCGTATCGACTGCTTGTTGTGTTGGCTTGTGGGTGTACGTCTTCTCAGCATGCCCGTCGCTTCGCCATTGATGCAGTAAACTGAGGTGTCTGGATAGTGGGTACAATCGTGGGGCAAATGTTCGGTTCTTGTGCGATGTTGTTTTTTAGCGGATGGCTCGGATTTGTCTGATGTTGACATAAAATAGGGTAACTTAGAGAGTTTTGACACTTTGTGCAAACTTCAAACTTGAGTCGTCGTCTTCAAGCTTTGCTCTGTGAAAGTCTAGAGGAGTGAGTGTTGTAAGTGAGAAGTAAGGGAGTCAATCTTTCGAGAGAAAAAACTATCCTATAGTCAGAAGCAGGCATCTGTAAGCGCATACACTTCACATATTTTAGGTTGGTGATATGGACATCTGGCGGAGCTACAAGCCCTGATCGATTCGTCTGGCCTTCCTCATCCTTCGGCACTCTCCGGTGTTGACTTGCACCGAAAGCGATAGATAAAAGTGAGGAAACTCGGCGATGGTGCACCCGACGACTTCTTTGCTTCCTGGCAATGACACGGCTTGAAACCTGTCTAGTTTTGTAGCCCGTGGCGTCCTTGTTCAATCCTTGGTAGTTTTGTAGCTTGATTTTGGGTAGGAAGCTTTATCTAGCTTGCAGCGGCGATCTAGGCTGAATCGGCCAAAATTCCAGGTATTAAAGTAGGTCCTCATGGTGTCCTCTCCATTCTGGACTGTTGGATTGTCCTCGTTCAGGGTTTGACATGACAGCATGTGGGGCTTATGTGCAGCCGCTTGTGGCAGCATGTCTAGCCTCTGTTGGAACATATCTTTGCTCCATTATCATTTACTTATCGATACGAGCATTTTAATATATGGTTTGTAGCATTTGGCAATCGTTTGAGCATGTTACGGTTTTTTATGTAAGTTTCAGTTCGTTCGATTTTCGATCTGTGAGGATCCTTCCATTGGATCGTCCTTTTGTTTGGGCGATCTGACTCTTGAAGTGTTCTGGAGACTTTAGGGAGTCTCGGATGAAGCTTCATCTCGATTAACGTAGTTTTTGGGCTTTAGTTCGCATGTTTCGAACTTAGATGCCTTCGTACATTAAGTATTAAGATGTAACATTGATGTGATTAGGAACGTGACAGAATTGTGTTGAGCGAATTGCGGCGATTAGTGCTTATCTCGATTTGTGTGTGAAGATGCAGCTGGATTCAAAGGTGAATAAATCTCACAGTGTTCATTTTAAGAATAAAGTAACTTATCACCTTGAAGTTATTTATTTAACTGTGGACTATAGTTAGTATTAGTGGAATTCCTGAGTGAATGACTATGTATAGATATATTTACATGAAATATATGTATCATTGGGGATTTGTTGTGTGATGAAAGTAATATGCCTGATTTTGTTTGTATTATTGTTTTAAGCAAGGTTCGAAACAACGGACTAGGCGGCGCCTCCACCTCGTTCCGATTTTGGCCTAGTCGATCGAGCTAGGCGTTGGGCAGAAAGTCGGCTGCCTAAGCACATAGGCAGTGCTAGAAGGGTCTCTCTGGGCCCTAGAAGGTCGGCAATTAGGGGTTTCGGTGATTTTTTTATTTTTTATTATTTTTTCTTTTTTGAAAACTCCTCGACAAAACACAAAACCAAACCTGATCAAAAACCTAAACACAAACCTAGCCGCATAGCCTCTCTCCCTCTCTTTTCTCTTTCTTTCTCTCTCTCTCTGGCATGGCCTCACGGATGACGTGACAGACTGACGATGGTAACTGGTAAGTATGGGTTTATGGGTTTTTATTTTTCACTCTTCAATACATCAATCGATCGATCTCTTACTTTGAATACTTTCTGGGTTTTCAATTTTCAGTCTTCAATTCTTCAAGCAGCAAAGCAGACGTCCTCAAGGCTCAAGCAGATTTCTGTGTTTGATACTTCGATTTCAGTGAACAAGAGACATAAGAGAGTAAAGAGAGAAGAAAACTGCAGTCAAGCAGACCATGAGAGAAAAAGAGAGATGTAGGAAATGAGAAAGAAGAGAGATGAAGAAGATGAGACGTGTAGTGTCACTACTAGAAAAACCACATATAAGGACACTCAATAAGGACACATTTTTATCAACGTGTCGTAATAAGCTTATGAGGACGACAAGAAAAAAACAGGAGCAAACTTCTCCAAATTTCCACTGCCCCGCCGAATTTTTTTTGCCAAAAGTTAAATTTCCCACTTTTTTTTTCCCACACCAATTCGCACTTTAGGTTGGCCGATAAAATTGGCCTCTATCAAACCAAATTCACTCACCACGGATGGGTAATTCTCCCTCCTTCTCGATCTGTCTATGGCTTTTTCTTCTTCTTGTCAAATCTGTATGCTTTGGTTCTGGGTAACAGTTGTGGGTACTGGTTCATGATTTTTCGTCGGTTTCCTTTCACTAGGATGTACGAGCTCTCTCTGTTGCCTCTAACGAGGATCGATCTAAGAGCATTGACTGGCGGTGGCTTTGTTCTCTGTCTAGATCTGAATCAGATGGTATGCTGGAGGGTTCATTCAGAATCCTTAATTGTGTGCGTTTCAAATATAATTGATTTTTTTTTATGTCAAAACCCAATGAGATTCTTTTCTTGTGTCAATTTTTGAAAGTTGTGTATCTTGTTTATAAGAGTTGATGAATTGATGATATTTGAGAGTAGAACAGTCGTTGACATGTTACTGATTTATTTATGCAATTTCAATCTTACAAGCTTTGAGGCTGCTGAGATTCATTTATGGTTCAAGCCCAGGCCATTGACAACGCATATGAAGGTAAGGTTAGTTTTCGCTCCATTTTTCATTGATTTCGCTGTTTAATAAACTGAAAATTCTAAAGCATAAGAAGTTCTCAAATACCATGCAGTTTCCTACCTAAATGATTTTTTCCTGTGGTTTTCTTTGAAATTTGCAGGTATTTGAGCAATTATGGTTCCAGGTAACCCCTCTGTTCTTCTCCATTTAACTAATTTGGTTTCCCAAATTGCACAGTTTTTTCTTTTTCATGTCGACGGGCTAATGTATGTATAATCTATTTTTTTAATACGTTGCCCATGGGCTATTGTAACTCCTTAATTGTAATACTTTGGTTCTGGTTTAGTGGTTGATGCTATTATAATTGTACTTTTTCTTTTTTCTGTGTGGTGATTAAGCATTTCTTAGCAGTAATATCAACTAAAATCAGTAATATCAACTAAATTACTGATTATATAAAGTTCTGAAATCAGTAATATCAACTAAATAGAAAACTATGCTCAGGATACTGCCGCGAATGCTGGTCTACCCATTTGGAGATTCAAGTTTATACAAGCAGTATGTGAAATCTCCCTTTTGGCATTATGATTGTATGGCTATAGTAATATGATTCTCTGATGGATAGTTTATATTTTCTTAAACCGTTCAAAGCACAAGATATCACTTCTTTGAGAAAAAAGTTCGTACTTTCTTTAAAAAGTGAGCTTGTGCTTTGACCAATTCAAGGCCTATTGGCAATGACGTAATTAGCATTTATTTGGGAACAACTAATTGCCTTTGTATTGTGTTCTGGAACTCAAGCAGGTATAGGCTTATGCAATTCTTGTAACTCTACTTGGTGCATTGAATATAATGGGTAAGTTTTAGATATGTTTGAGGTCATTTCTGTGCTAGTTTATGATGGAAGATAGTTTGTTTAGTGACTTTTTAAAGTGTTTTGGCTCAGTATATCAGTTTGAGTTTCCTTGTTCATATTTATAAGTATTGTGAGCTATGGATGTGATTTGGTTTGCTGTGCAGGGATGACTATTCTTGTTATGGATAATCCTCTGGAAAGGTATAATTTTCTTGTGAGATAAGTTGTTATTTCAATTGTATGAGCATGTGTCACTTTCACGAAATCTGATATTATAGTTCAAATGAGAGAGAAATGATTTCTGACTTACATTTTTCATGGAATGTTTACAACCCATATTGTTGGGATTGCTATAGGTGCAGAACAAATTAGGGGGTTGGAAAAATAATTGAAAGAGTACCATCTGATGTTCCCAAGTTCATAAGGAGAGGTATTTTCCCCATATGACTTACTTGAATCAAAGTCCATACTCTCTAGTGGCAATGTATGATCATCTTGTGGTCAGTTCAATATGCATTTTTCATTTTTCATGTTACCATCATTTTGTATTGCTTTGGTACTATTGAGATATGTAATCTATGAGATTATAATGATAAGCTGTACCATGAGTTTAACATGTTGAAAACTAATGTCACTTCTTCAAACTATTTTCATGATAATTTCCTCAACATAGTTTCCTTGGTCTGAAGTCTCAACATACCCTTCTTAACAATTCGATATTTAGTATACTAATATAGTAATGTACTAACATAGTTTCCAGTGTTTAGTTTTTAGTTTTTATTTTATTTACCATTCCATTTGCATTGTCCTGCTTCCTCACTTACAAGAGGGTTATCTTGTATATTTTTGGCAGTGTTTTGTATAGCTGCTTTGACTGTGAGACAAATTGTAGTTGTCAACTGTGATTAGAAGCTTGACTTCAGCTGCCAAATGATTGGCATATGGCAACGATATCATGTATTTCTTACCTTGCAGACTGATATAAATTTAGTGCTTTTAGATTAGCTTTGCAGAATGATATTAGTGTTTTTTTTAGTAGGTTCAGAGTTGAATATATTTGTTAAATCTTTGTTTCTGAGATTGTCTTTCTGACTATGTATTATATGATTGCAGATATGATTACAAGGTGATGGGAGGTTCAAGTTCAATCTTCTTGCAAGGGAAGGAGAGGGCTGGAAATTCTGAGACATTGAGTCTAAAGCTAGGAAGTGTCATTATTTTGACTGAAAAGGTTAGAAAGTTCTATCTATCATATAAACATTGTTTTGTGAATTGAAGGCTTAAATTAGAAAGTTATGTGCTCAATTTGTGGGTCAGTTTGGATTTGAAGTGATTTTAGGGTTTTCAATTGAGTAATTGGTGAGCAAACGATATGAGTTTGAGAATTTGACTTCATGAACTCTCATTTTTCTGAATTCAATTTTACTTGAAATTATAGAAACTGCAATCTGCTTCAGAAAAATTAGATAGGATTGGTTGAGTGGCACAATGAACATTTTATTGATAGACGATCTTGCTTTTATTTTGGTTATACCTAGTCTAGTTTATAATGACTTCTTGCATAATCTACACTAATATAGACTGCAAGAAAAGTTCAACTTAATTCAGGTTGCAACTTCACTTCATTCGGATTCTGACTCTTTTGTGGATGTATAAAATGAATAAGGAGAGAATATGTAGCCTTTGCTGTAATTCACCACCTCTTTTGTGTTAGTATCAATGGATTTACTGCATAACGTGATGACTTTGGGGTTCTAGTTATTCATCTATATGCTGTGATTGTCATTCATACAGTTGTTAATGTCCTCATTGCATACTAATATGTTGTGTTCTTTTTATCTGGACTTGGGTTTATTTTGATGCTGATATTGATATTTATCAATTGTACTTGTACCTCTTCTATCTTAATTCGTTAAATTTATTGTTTTCTTAAGGTTCAACCCTGCGGTGGTATTTGGAGTGACAACAGCTCTTTGAAAATGGGAAGAAGACGACCCTTCATACTTGCAGGATCTCTCATTATCTCTGTTGCCATAAGTCAATCATTGCAATTCTAGAGCTGCGTGCTAGGTGGGGGAACAAGTAAATATTCTTATTCACTTGTTCTTCTTAGTGTGTACTAGTGCATTGATTAAAGCATTATGGATTACTTATATGCCTCATGCTTGAATGATGTTATAAAAAAATTAGCAATGATGGAAAGTTTCTTGTTTCTTTTTCTTTTCTACAGGAACTCAGCTAGCTTTCATGAATTTTGTTTTTTGGGGAATTGCAGGTGATGTAAAAAATTAGTGTTAGTGTAGTCTATCTCAAATACTAAATATTTATTCATGGTTGATATCCAATCAAAAGATTAGTATTCATTAGTTATTTTTTGAAGTTCAGTTTGTAGTCACTTCAAACTTATTTTGTATGTATATTAATGTATTTTGGTGAGTAATATAGTATTTTTGGTGGTTTTAAGATGCTTTGATATATTTTTTTTTTGATACTTTTCATCTTTTAAGGTCATGGTTTATGTGTCCTTATAAGCAAAGGATGACACTTCCATTTTGTTTTGAGGACACAAGAAATGTGTCCTAATAGGGAAAAGAGGACACATTTCTAAGATATGAGAAAACATTTTATGTATCCTCTAATGGATACAAGGACACTTATTTTGCATCTTTGAGGACATTGTTTAAGTGTCCTAGGAGGGAAAAGAGGACACATTGATATTGATATGAGAACACATTTTTTGTGTCCTCTAATAGATTCTAGGACACTTATTTTTCACTTTTGAGGACACTGTTTATGTGTCCTAGAAGGGAAAAGAGGACACTGTTTCGGTGTCCTTGTAAAAGACTTACAATGACTCCCGGATAGAGGACTCTTTTTTAAAGAGTCCTTGTATGTATTTAAGGACACTGTTTCAATGTCCTTAAATGGTGTTTTTTTAGTAGTGTGTGGTGGTTTGTTTTTTTCTTTTTTCTTTTTTGTTTTAAGAAAGAAGTGGTGTAGTGGTTGACAACAAGAGCTTCATCATCAATTACCCACCTTTCTAAAGTTTCATTATCAATTAATCTGACAAGCTAGGCTTGAGATAAGTTATGCATACAAGGTGATTAAAATAATTATTTATTAAGTTTATGCCATAAAATAATTAAACTATTAAAAAAATAAAAACTGCCTAGTCCTTGCCTAGGTCCATAGGCGTTAGTCTCTAGGTCACCGCTCGACCAGCGCCTAGCGTTTTTTAGAACCTTGGTTTTGAGATATGACTTTTCAGGAAATAATATATTGTGGAAATTATGATTTCGATTGTTTTGAAAAGTATTGAGATTGATGTAATATTTTTGGGTCCTACGTGACCTTTTTTAATGTTTTGGTTTTGTATCAGGAATCATTGATGGCTACAAATCCTTTAAATATTTTTCTCCGAGGGCCAGAAAGGCTTGAAGATCGAGGTCACTCCGTGACTTGTGGCAAGAAAATCATGTACATTATTTATATGGAATTAAAGTGTGAGTTGTTCTCCTTTCTACGTTTTGTAAGGAATCAAAGTGTGAGTTATTTTCCTTAAGTTATATTGGGTGGAATTCTTGCGGATTGTGTGATTTTGAAATTCACCTTTGAGCGTTAAAATGATTTCAAACATTACTTGAAGTGGTTTTGTTTGACTATGATCATTAAATTGAATGTTGAATCGAAGTCTGAGCATATAGATTTTAGTCACGAGTGGACTTACTGATGCATGATATTGAATGAGGAGAAATTGATAATTGATGCTGTGACATATGCTTATCGATTGTTTGGGTTGAGATGACTTAAGTTTGTTTCTCTGTTTTGGTTGTTTGATTTTACTCATACGAGCTTTCATAAGCATACCGAGATTGTTATTGCTACCCGGTGCACTATTCAATGGTGTCGGGGTTTGTCATGCAGATTAAGGTGAGCGTGGTTGAAGCAATAGAGTTTCTTTGCTGTTGCAGTGGTAGGTTTACGCTAAGCATTAATCCAACAACACAACTCAACCGTAATAGCTCAATAATTTAGTACTTCAAGTGTCGGTTGAAATCTTTGATAAAACCTAAGTCCAAATAATTAGTTTTCAAACTCAACTCCAACATCCTGCTAAGTCATCGTACCTATAAATCTGTGATGGTGACCGAATATCAATCGTACCAACAACTTTCTATACTTCTCTAAATAAGGGCCACCATACGGTAGAAAGATCGATTAAAGTAAGTACTAAATCTCAAACAGTTTAACCCATTACCACCAGTAACGGAACCAAGATAGTAAAACTCACTTAATTCCTCCAAAGCAATCTGTTAATATACGTATTCAACTCAAGCAACAACCTTGATAAAAAAAATAGACACTCGTCCAACATCTCGTATCACACAAAGCAGTACCTGGATCTGAAATTTAATCCAACCACATGGCGATCCACTTCCTCCATTTAATTACTGTTGAAAAATGCCACAACACAGACATACCGGATTACATTTTACCCACATATAACAAGAATTCTGGTCAAACCTTAATATGAAATATTTTCGGAGCCAACTGGGAAACTTATTTCCTTAAAGTTATTCCACTAACCACTCTTTCAAAATCACAATCCAACTATCTAACAAAAGCTTCACCAAGAATCTATCACAATTAATTTTCAAGACTCCACAATTTATAACTCGAACCATACTCTGTATCACAAGTAATTCCACTTGCACCATTATGAATACCCAACATATCACTACCGCTATTCTCCAATTTTAGGTACAACCATTTCAGCCAAAAACGGATAACCAAATACACGCATCGGTACAATCTCATAAACAAAAGTTGTTTCTAATCCTCTCAATTAAATACTGCCAAACATCGTAACTCGATTGTAAAGCTCTAAGCGTCCAACTAAATACTCAAGTTTCAAACATAAAACTATTTCAAAAACTTAAATTTTGTCCATCACCTTACTCAATACGATCCAAAACTTCAAAAGGATCAATTATAAGTCAATGTATCTAGAATCAATTTCTTCTAGTCCGAACAAAACTAAATCCAAATATCATGGTCAGGTCAAAGGCCCAAGATAACCAGTCATGATTTCCAAGTAATCTCCAACAACTGTCAAAGATATCCCAAATGTCACTTACATGACATATCACATCAAGTAACACAACTCCTGAAACTTGGTTCAACGTCAGAACTACTAATATTACTAGTTCCAATTCCATCAACAATTTTGATTCCAAAGCAATTTATAGCAGACTGAGACATCTCAAAGTTATGCCCACTCAACTCTAACAATCAAACACGAAATCAAACTCCTGTCTTGCACCTTAAACCTTACCCCAACAAACTTGTTGGCATCGAGGGAGAGATAACCACCACATTCCCTCGGATCACATTTCGTAGCATAACTCAAACCTGTAAGGTAATCTAACATCACCATCACCAGGAAAAGGTGCAAGACACGTAAACAATCTGATATGCAGAGAAATCCCTATGAGGTCGGCGTATAAGAGTCATAGCACCTGAAGGAAAATCAACTAACCATGTACCTTACACACTTGATGAATACTTCAGCACCGAAGAGTAAACGATGAGGAACCGCTGCAGTCGGGCCATCACTCGGGAGGTATTGAGTAACATCAAGCATATAAGGTAACTAGATAGAAACAAGTCAACATAATCTTGCAACCTAGCGCTCTAATACCAACTTACAAGACCCGCCCCGGATTTCACCTTGAAATCCAAAGTGGCCCTGCGGGGCCCACATTTGAAGAAATTGTACCAAAGATTTAGCGGAACTCCCTCTTAAAGTGGACTACCTAAACCTGTAGAAAAACATTTACACTTCTAAAATAATCCACCCTTAATCTTCTGGAGCCACCATGCTCCCTAAAACACAACATCTCCCATATCACAAAACAATTATGAACTTAAAAAAATATTAATCTCATAGGTTATCAGAGCAATCTAATGTACAAGTGTACAAGAGAATAGAATACAAGATAAAGGACCGATACTTTTATAACGCGGAAGCTATGACAGCTATGCCTCAACCTCACGTACCCTCGACCTCAAGCTAAACAGGCCTGCAAACTGGGCATTTAAAACCAAAGGGCCCAGGGGAAAACATTAACAAAAAATCGTTAGAGTGAGTGGACGAAAAATAAGTAATTTCGAACGAATAAGTAAAACTTAATGCTTTCCCAAGTTATTCTCTAAAAACTCGCGTGCAGTAACAATCTTGGAAATACTTTCAATCATCATCTTTACTGCAATCTTAATCATGTAAAATAGAACATCTTGCAAACTCTTAAAATCTCATCCTCAATCCTTGTTAAAATATCCTTTTCAAGAGGTTCGTTTGATGACTCGAAAGGACTGTTGTCTAGTCATCTCATGCCATCTGGGATGGACTGCCACTCACATGACGCATCAGAAGAGACTGCCAACCGGAATAGGAGGTGGTGGATAGAAGGGAATGCCAACTAACCACAGGTAGTTAGAAGGACTTGCAACTAACTACCTCATGTCATCTGGAAGGGACTGCCAACCAGGTGATGCATCGGAAGGGATTGCCAACCGGGATGTAGTCTGGAAGGGACTGCCAACCAGACTATTACCTAGAAGGGACTGCCAACTAGGTAATGCATGCATGCGCTGACTGATAGCCTCCTCAATAAACTGAAAACAACCTCTTTCAATTACTTGCTATCGGAAAGAAACTCGATATTACTTCAATAAATCATTAATAATTCACCGAAAGCATAACTCAGGATTATCTCTCTAACTCAAATCTCAATAAATCCTCGAAAGCATAAATCAAATACTCTGTAAATCAATAAATGCTTTCGGAAAAAAATCTCAATCTAACTTGAAGGCTGATAAGTGCAGAGCTCAAAGCTCAATAAATCTCGATAATTCAATCATGCTCAAATATTTGCTAAATCCTTCGTACTCGTATATCATCATAAAAACTGATATTCGAAATCAATAATTCTCATAATATTTTCTGAATCAGTCACTTCCCGAAAATCATTTCCCCAACTCAATAACTCATTAATAATTAGCTTGAAAATCTATTGAAAGCCCTCGGGAAGGAAATCCACTAAAAACCTGTAACTCATAGAGCAAAATAAATCTCAAGAAATCAAAGCTCATAAAATCATAATACTCAATAATTCAAATAATAAATTAAACCTCAATCGGAAAATAATAATATATTGCATGCACATTTAATTTAAAATAAATGTCCACTCACAGTACTATTTAGGCAATCACGCATACGAGTTCCTTCATCGAGCAATAGCTCGGTATATCGCCCTGTATACAATTATAATTCGTGAATAACAATCTGGAAATTAAATACGATTCCCACATCAAATCCTCATAAATTAACATTTCTATTTCTTCTCTGATTAAACCAAACTTTATCATTTGCACCAATTCTTTAATTGAAGGTTTCTAGGGCAAAGCTGAGAGAAATCCGATAGTGGAATTCTCATAAATCAATAACCAAACTATTGAACTTCGGAAATTCCGATTAATATCCAAACCTCCTCCAACTTCCACCAAACACCTATTCATAAATTCGTAACAATATATACTACTCAATAGACCAAAATAACTCACCAGGAACGGTCGGACGCACCCTCACTTGTTGCCATAGGCGGCTGCGCCTGGGCCCCACACGTCGCCGGTCAACCACCACATCTGGCTACCAAATTTTACCAACGTCATCAACTCAACATTCTAAGCATCTTTCATAACTATGGCCAACTCAGAAAATACCTGTAAGTGGCAGAACAATTAAGCAAACCGAAATAGGGTAAAATTTTCTAATTATGCTTTCTTCCTCCACGCTGCAAATCGCTTCAAGATATTTTGGGAGCTTCAAGTACGCCTCAATGCGCTTCTAAAAAGCCTGGCTTTGTCGCCGGAGGTGGCCGGAGTTGAGGTCAACTGTCACATGCTACAGTAAACTTCTCGGCCTTGGTTTGCCGTTTTCCGGCCAAGACTCGACGAGCTACCACCGCAGGCGTGTCCAGGAGGAGGAGAGGAAGCCAATGGTGGTCGCGGTTGGCTCCCAGGTGGCTGGAATCGAAAGGTGGCTGGAGGTGCAGAGGAGAGAGAGAGAGAGAGCTCAGGGAGAGAAAAACAGAGAGGAGAGAGAGAGATAGAGTGGTTGAACTGATCTACCATAGTAAATTTTCAAATATATATACTAATTTACCGTGAATAGTAACTTTACATTTCACTTATAACTTTCGCATACGAACTCCGATTTTTACGTACCATATATGCACGCACTCGGTTTAACGTCCTCTACAACTTTCATGAAGAATATTTTCTCAAATTTTGACCCGAACAAAAAGTCAACTTTTAGGGCCCCCTAAAATGTCAAAACGGAGACAAAAAGTAATGCAAATGTCGTTTACCCATCAAAATACTCGTAAACTAGTAAATTTAGGTTCTGGACGTTACAATCAATTCAACGTGGAATGACATGGAGATGCTTTGAAAGTTTTGGATGCCTGAAACTTGAAATTGGTCGATCAACCTCCATTTAACGTGAGATATGGGGTATTCGAATCGCCTACCATGGAGCTTCCAAACCCAAGTGATTTCACGGCCAAAGGTGATAAGAGGTAAGAGAAGCGTCTGGGCAAGGCTTCCGAACTGGTTTGGTTTATAACTTCGAGTTACCTTTAGTATCCTATCATTCAAACTGAATTGCAGTTATAGATTGAAGGGAAAGGTAAAGGTGATCTTTTTTCAACCGGCAGAGTAGCCTGAGGTGGGTCAAGGTTGTGTTCTGTTTCGAGTCAGGTCGAGACAAATAGGTCGAGCTCATGAAGTGGGGGAGAGAAGATTTTTTTTTTTGGGGGGGGGGGGGGTGCCCCAAACTGGTAGGGATACCTCCTATATATATATACTTATGATGCTTAATGTCTGTTTTACCTACATAAAAATCTCCAAAGAACTTCGTGAAGTTTGATTTTCGTAGACCATAACTCATTCAAATGTGTTTGCATGCTACACGTCTATAGACTCGGTTTAATGTCATCAACAACTTCTATGAAGAAAATTTCTTCAAAAAGTGTACCGAATAAAAAATCAACTTTAGAGCTCCCTAAATGGTTTTATGAAGGTGAAAAGGGAAGTATCTTCTTATCGTTTATCGTCCAAGTGACTAGTAAACACTCTGGGAACGGGGCATAACATGAGAATCCAAGCAGGCGGTGTCCTCTGGTGTACACTAGGGAATGAGCACATGGCTCTACCCCCACCGAAACACCGCACAACCTCGCTCCTAAGCTAGCAGTCAGGCTCACCATGTTGATCAAAGGGTACCATAACAACAAACCGGAAGTCCCTGTAATTCTGTGAAGGACCTATGGCAACAAATTCAAATCATCGTTGTCGCGCTACCAAGAGAAGAGATCCACCGAATCAAGCCTTGATTCTCCACTACCCAACCACTGTAGGCTCAAACTACTACATTCCTGTAAAGCACAACGCACCACCCTGAACCCAACCGCCACAGGCTTAGACTACTGATTTGAGTGTTTTTTCATTCGCCTATCACGTAACAATCAACACTGTCATCAAAGATGGGAAGTATTTATGTTCCGATATATCGGACCTCGGGGATTACGAGCTAGCTAAGAATCCTATGGTTCTACGTTACCGAAAATCACTTGCACAAACAGATAAAAATAGCAAAAATGCTAAACAAGGCACCGAGCCTCATTCAAGCATGACTTTGCATCACACAATAAAGTCACATAGATGGCCTTGCACCAAGCAAGGCCAAGATAGGGCCATGAAACACACAAAAGTGCTTGTAATGCTCACGCCCACATGGATTTACAAATGAATAGTAGTGGGAAAGTCACAATGTTTTTGGATTTTCATAAATGATAAATAAACTAACTAACTACGACATAAAATAAGATAAATAGAAGGATGGGATGCATCACATCAAGGGTCACCATGGAATTCAAGGTTCTCCACACAAATCTAAAAGCACATGGAATGATGATGATTAATTCAAATGATGCTTCAAATATTTTGTCGGATTTCCATTTAGCATTAAGAGGTTGAAAAGAAAGCTAAATTGATTGACATAAAATAGTAGTCAAACCCTAAGCAAAAACAAGAAGAAGAAAGAATACTTATTTTTTGGCTACCCGGCCTATACCAGTCTCAAACCTTATGCCTTGTTAGGGCCTAAGTGCTCAAAACTAAATGCTTTATGTTTCAACGATCGATTGTAACACACTACTCAAATAATAAGGTCGAAAAGAGTACTTGTGATAACAATTACCCTACCCAACAATTCCAAATACTATTCCGACAATCAAGGGTAATAATACTCAAAATTGGGTGATTGGAGGACCACAATCTAAGAAATCCAAATGGAAATAGAGATATGTAATGGGCAAATTCCACCATACTCATGCCATAATCTAAATTCAAATATAAATCCCCCAATTTAATATTCCAATTCCAACACACCAAACATAGATTAAAGAGGGGAAAATCTAAACCATACATCTAGAGTGAAGAAATTAAAGCAAGAGTACATAAATCATACGAATAAACATCAATTTTATTAATTCCTCAACAAAACCATACAAAACTAAACTTGGGTTTCAAAACCCTAAAACCATGAGAGGTCACACACAAATATATATCAATACACATCAAACAACACCATAAGCAAGAAATAAGAGAGATAAAGAAGAGGGAAAGAGATGAGAAATCCATGAAAATTGAGGCAAAGCTTGTCACTAGCTATTGCCATAACTTCACGGCTTCTCTTGCTACCCTTATGAAGCCATGGTGTAGAGATGGTGGCCTAAATATTGGAAATGTGTGTGCGTCCTCCTTGTGCAAACTTACATGTGAAGAATGGGGGATGAAGAAAAGAAGAAGAGGTGAGAAGGGAGAGAAGTCCCCAAATTCGGTCAAAAGGCTTAGGGTGTAGAAAAATGGGTCTTAAGCTTGTGAAATGTGTGTGCAAATGTGCTTAAATACCCCCTTGGGTTAAAGGGTCAAGATTGGACTTGTACCCTAGATCCAAGGGCTCAAAAACAAGTAGAAAATGGGTAAAATGAAACGACTACAACAACCTAATAAAAATGTAGAGAATTAGAAGATTAGAAAATATTTTGGAAAATATAATGAAAACCGGAGGGTAAAAGTGTAAGTGAGTGTGTGCCTAGTGTGAACACAAATAAATATCTTATCCACATGTGTGATGTGTGTAAGGTGTGGTCCACTATTATTATTGTCATTACATCTATTTTGAATTTGAAATTTGACTACAAAGATGTAATACAAATGGGCTTGGGTCTTCACTTGTGCTTCTTTGGTCTTGGGCCTTGAACTTCTTGCTATCTAGCCAAGTTGACTTGGTTGACCCGATGTTCAACCAGTTGTCTTTTTGTACTTTAGTTGGAGTTGACCTTTTGCTCGAATTCGCTACTTTTTTCGTCTTTTTCCTCTCTTGACCATAATTTCCTATAAATGAAGAAAACAAAGTAACACTACAAAATAATGCTTAAGTATTTGCTAATTTCAAGTTAATTAGGGCTAGAAACACACGTAAATTGCGTGTGAATCAACTATAACCATCCTTGCAAAGCCATGACGCATTACCACTAGTATCCTGATCCATAATTCCCAAAATAGTCATTAGATCACAAACGCGAATCGGATCTCACCATTTCACTAAAAGACTATAACCCTAGTCAATTTAACCACTTGCAGCACTACAAGTTTTCGATCTACATGTCGATGAGAACCAGAGGATTGAACACACGAGAGCCATGGTCTTGGGGAGATGAACTAATAAACACCACAAGGAAGGGAGGCCTCTGCAGAAGCCAAAGAGCTTGAAGAGTGAAACCCTAAAGCTAGGGTTTGCTGTCGCCCGATAGGAAGAGAAGGGAGAGCTCTCTCTCTCATTTTTTGATCACCGATGGATAACATGTATGTACAAACCAGTTAAGTGAACAGATAATTATTTCAAGTCCAAGACTTCATCCATTCTGAACTTCTTATGCAGTAAATTATTTCATTAGAAGAGATTATTGGATGTTTGATATTAAAATAGGGCAACTCATTTCAAATTATCATACACTATTCGATTATCAGCACCCATATAGGCGTTACATTCATTCGGGATCAATAAACACGATAATATAAGCAAAATGAAATTCAAAGTTCAAAGATATATATAATTCGGCTTCCCTATCTAAAAGCCTAAAACTCTATGAATGTATCATAGTCAAAAATTGAAGTCCTCCTCTGAGCAATTTTGTTAAGCTCTATATTTCAACAGCTAAAATCCACTTTCTGCTAACTTCAGAAACTAACAATACCCAAATCACGCAGCAAGAACTTTAGGTCCCTGAAATAAGATACCATATGGAAACAAGAATTTGTGTGAGTTTCACAGATAACCAATTAATGCAAGGAAATCATCACAAGCAGAGGAAACAACCAGATTCTTGGAGTGTACGTTGCTTTAGAAGGAAAAGATTGAGAGTTCTTGAGATACCATTATGGTTGGACAAACAAAGAACATATGATATTGTGGGAAATGGGAAGCTACTTAAGTGTCAATAAACCAAATAAATAATGAGCTGCACAAAGCGGAAACAAATGACTAGAGTAGACTACAACTCTTTAATCTGACTGGTTGGATTCAAGAGAATTTCACTTATATCTCCAACCAACAAGTAGGTGGCCAGGTGCAGCACGAGAGCCTTCCTCTTCCACAATTATTGGAAGCCAGCTAAATAAAGCCGAGTCTCCTACCAACTAGCAGGGGCATCCTATGATGGACTGTATTTTAGTTTTTAAGTCATTAATTGTTACATAACACGAGCTACATGCACCATTCTATTCTAATCTTCTTCTCTTATCAATATCCTCTCATTTGTGCATTTATTGATCATCAATATACTTTGTAGGCTTGTAGCACAGAAATAGAAGCCAAATAGCAAGGAAATGATGATAAGTTTGTATAACATATTAAGCTCATCTACGTATTCAAAGTTCTTTAACTTATTAACTATATGATTTACTTTAAAGTTTTAAGTGCATGGAACATCTTAAGTGTAAACACGAGATAGAAAAAGCTATCAGGAACCAAAACTAGGCATATAATTGTCAAGTTATTAGAAATAATAGGGAACTGTGTTTACATAACATAATGGTCTTTGCATAACATCAAATACAATAGTAAAACTAGATTATTCAAGCAGTGACATGAAAGAGTAGACTACTTACTTTGTTTTGTCCATGCCACTTGAGTATACTTGTATACCAATTCCACTGCAATCCCAGAGCAACTATCCGTATTATACCACCAGCAACCACCTCCATAAATGCCATGATGAATGATCTCTGGGGTGACAACCCAGCAATGGCAATGGACAACAAAAGCCCTACAAAGTTACAAGGCACAATAAAGGAAGCAGATTTGATTCCATCCAAAGCTTTCTTTGCAACTTCCTCGGCTTTCATTATACCAGAGGTTTCGACTATTGTGCTGGTAAGTTGCGGCCTCGTCTTAGTTTCTGCAATTGAGTGCACATTTTAAAAATTTTTGTGCTAACCAAAAGAATTCATAAATCCGCAATCAAAGTGTTGCAATTCAGACACAAAATGCAAAGCTTGATCGGTTGAAATCCCATATTGCTAAAATTGATAATAATTACAACAAGATTCATGGTTTATTTACCTTTAGTGAGTCCAGGAGTGTCAGTAGCCGGAGGGAAAATCAGCGAAACGTGAATATCATCTACAATGACCTCTTGCTGCAGAGCTTCAGCCAAACCCTGAAGCCCAAATTTGCTTGCAGAATAAGCCGTGTAGCCGTAAATCCCAACCTGACCGGCCTGAGACGACATCAGAGCAATTGAACCCGGTCCACGGTCCTTTCTGTCTTTCATTCCCGGCAAAGCAGCTTTGATCACGTTGAAGCTACCCATCAAATTGACGTCCACCACGAACTTGACCTCATCCAATCCCTGCTTCTCCAACTCCCTAGCCACAAAAACTCCCTGGTTGACGATCAACACATCGATCGGGCCCGCCACCTCGACAACCTTCGAAACTGCGTCGTAGTCACGGACATCGGCGGCGAAGACAGCGATGTCGATGCCGGTGGAGATTTGGATGTAGTTCTTGGCCTCCTCGAGCTTGTCGTCAGGTAGCGCAAGGATGGAGACTTTGGCACCCTCAGAGGCTGCGAGGTGGGCCAGGGCTAGGCCAATGCCACTGGAACCGCCGGTGATGAAGACATGGCGGTTCTTGATTGGGACAGTGGTGGGGCGGGGGCGGACAATGAAATAGAGGAGGAGGAGGAGAGCGAGAGGGAGGAAGAGGAGGAGGAAGGAGAAGTTGGGGTCCGCCATTAATTGTGGTGTGGAGTCGAGTAGTATGGACTGTGGAGTAGAAGTATTGGGTAGTGTTTTCCGGTGTGGGTTTGAGAGTTTGAGTTTGAGTTTCAATGGAAGCAGGAGCAGCTATCGATGGTTATATATAGAGCAGGGTGGTGTAGGAAGCTGCATGCCTACAGGGTGATAACACTATTATTAATTATTCTTTTTGTTTTTGGTAGAGATGACTGAATCACTATCAGTAAGATGAATGAGTACGTTCAGACCAAAAATATTCTTTTTGGTGGGTTTTAGAAAAGAGGATTCCGGTAACGTTTTTAAAAATGATTTTTCAAAAACCAATTTTGAAAATAAAAAAGAGAAAACAAGATTGGATTTTTGAGATCCGAAAATGTGTCCGGTAGCTTATTGCGAAAACAATTTTCAAAAACGAGAGAAGATGGCGACTAGAGATGAGAGAGAGACCTGAGAAGAAGAGAGCGACGTGAGAATATGGAAGAAGAGAGCACGTTCTTTTTTTTCTTTGTTTTAGAAAATATATCTCCGTGTATTTTAGAAAATGAAAAGGTGAAAACGTCTATTTGTCGTTTTCTTGTTTTACGAGTAAAATAAAAAATTATTTTCAAAAATTATTTTCTGCATTTTTGAAAACAGACCAACAAACGCATTTTCAAGCCATTTTCATTTTATAAAATGAAAAAGATAACTTGAAAACGTTACCGAACACCACCTAAACTTCTCATTCGTTTTTTGGTTTTCTCTTTTTGATAAAAAAAAAAAAAAAGGGTTCTAAATTTGTTAGACGAAGTGGTGAATTGCTAACATTCTACACGACTACACTCGAGATGACAATAGTGCGTCTTTTTATTTTATTTTAGTTTGTTGGGAAGAAAGAAACATTCCTAAGATATTTGATTTTCATGATTTAAATTTCACATTTATTAGGTTCAGTAATTTTCTTCCATGCCAAATTAGCAACGGCAGCATTATTAAAGAAAGCAGCATGTCTTATACTTAATCCACCAACAGATTTAGGAATACAAACTTTTTCCCAAGCAATTGTGGGACATTTGTAATTTGAAATTTCTAACTTCTTTATCAATAGCTTTGGTAAGTTTACTAGGGCATTTAAAACAAGACATGACATAGTTAGGCGTTACCTATAAGGTTTGATTTAACAAGCCTTTTTTATTACCTGCAAGTCAAAATCCTTACTTAATGTGGAATCTTAGGATTGTGACATGTCAGTAGGTAGGTGGGAATATTCCCTTTAACGGTCTAGATGATCAGCATATGCCAGGGAATTAATATATACTAGTGGCTAGATCAGCATGAGCTGTAGGTTGAGAACCCTTGATACAGAGTTTAGAAGGTGAGCTCAGCGGATCAAGGTGCGTCCCGTGTAGCTAACCAACTAATCTATGTAGTCATTACACGAATTTTTTTTTTTTTTTGGGGGGGGGGGGGACTCTTTATGTCTATTTGAATGGAGTCTAATTTGCTCCTGAGTGGAAAAATGACTTTGCTCATAGCAAATTCTCCATTTGGTACAAGTCTCCAAACAAATTCATCATCCTACACAGAAATAGGAACATGAATTCCCAAAATTTGATCAACCACTTTGTGGTCAACAAATTCAAGGAATTTTGTTTATCCTAACATATGTTAATAATAAAATCTTCGACATTACCATTCTAGTCTAGAGCAAGTTTTTGAGCATCATAAATTAAATTACTTAAAGAAAGGGGTACACCCAGTTAAAGGTCCAAAACTTGATGTTCTTACCATCACCAATTATCCATGTCAGCCCTTGTAAAACTATATTCTCTGTTGTCTACAATACTTTTCCAAGCAAGGAACAAGATTGTTTCTTTTTGGCTTGAAAGAAAGACACATTCCTAAAATATTTGATTTTCATGATTTGAACCCACCATTTATTAGGTTCAGTAAATATCATCCATGCTATATTAGCAAGGGCAACATTGTTAAAGAAAGCAGCAGGTCTTATACCTAATCCACCAACCTATTTAGGAATACAAACTTGTTCCAAGCAATTGGGGGACACTTGTAATTAGAGCCCCAAAAGAAATTTCTAACTTCCTTATCAATAGGTTAATTTGGTAAGTTTACTAGGGCATTTAAAACAAGACATGACATAGTTAGGCATACCTGTAAAGTTTGATTTTAACAAGGGTTAGTCTGCGAGCTCTAGGAAGGGAGCCTTTTTTTTATAACCTGCAAGTCAAAATCCTTACTTAATGTGGAATCTTAGGATTGTGACATGTCATTAGGTAGGTTGGAAAATTTCCTTTTCCAATCTAGATGATCAGCATATGCGAGGGAATATACTTGTCATCATGCTAGTGGCTAGATTGGCATGAGCTGTAGGTCGAGAACCCTTGATACAGATCGTTCAGGAGGTATAACAAGCTTGTTAAGCTTTGCCTTCTGGTATTAACTTGAACAATTGGACTATTGTAGCTAGCTCTTCATGACTGGGATATGATGATGTGGTGAAGATAACTATTTCCATCATAGTTAAGCCATTTACCATTTGCCCCATTATATAAGAGAAGCTACTCAAGAGTGATAGGAGCATAAAATGCGACGTTTATAATGTTTAAACCCTATATTTTGCTAAGTTATTTCCTTTATCTTGATCAATTTAACTTAGTTAGTGTTTTTCAGGTAAAATGGAGTCTCAAGGTCCAAAAATGGCTAAGGAAGGCACAAGTGGCGCAGAAATGAGAAGAAATGAAGAAATGGAAGTTCTCCCAGTTTGACTAGGAAAAGGAATCCTAGTTGGAGTAGGAATCAGAAGCTGACTTGGATTCAAACTCTTAAGTCGCGGAAATTAGAAGTCCTACTTGGATGAGGAAACCCAATCCTACTCAGATAAGGAATCCTAGTGTGACAAGGAGTCCCTGTTGGATAAGGATTACTCAAGAAGGTTCCGGAAGAGTGTAGAAGCATCTCGGAAAAGGAAGCAGTATTCAACTAGGAAACCTACTTGCATATGGAGTCCTACTCGTACTAGGAGACCTGTGGAAGCTAGGAGAAGACCATGGAACGTCCATGAAGCATCTAGAAGTCTCAAGAAAGTCATATGCCGTGCACATGGAAGAGAAAGCAACAAGAAATACGAATTACAAAGCAATATGGAATTTGGACTTCTTGTTGAATAAGGATTGGAATTGCCGTGATAATCTTGAAGATTCTTGAAGGTTCTTGACGTTTCTACTTCAGAATAGGCGTGGAAGACATGTGGGAGGCATGTGATGCAAAGGAAAACCGAATTGGACTCAACTTGTGCATTAAAAGTCAAATCCTTTACAGATTCGGAAATCTGCCTGTGCAGATCAGTCAACTTCAACGGAGTGTCAAAAATCGCTCAGAGCTCAGAAAATTATGATCTTTATATGGTTGGAAAGCTACGGATGTCTAGTTTCCAGAGATTTTTACGGTTCATCAATAGCTATTTTCTAGAGGAAGTTATGGCCGTTTTAGTGGACTGAGGTCAATCCTGCCGGAAATCTGTTTTGTGAGAAAGAAGTCCTAAATCAACACGAACTAAGAGAAACCAAGTAGAAACGAATTGGGAGTGCCTTGAGACGTTCTACTATATATACCTTGTGTATTAGACGTTCAGGGGTACACTTTATTCTCCACAATTTCGTTTCTCACCGGTTTGCTCTTAAGTTTCAGGTTTTCGCATCTTGCAAGTTCTAGCCGTGCCATCCTCCATCCTTGCCGTGATCTTCACTTTGTGCCGCCCCTTGGATCTGCGTTGGACCTTGGGACGTGTCTAAGGGTTGTTCTTACCATCTTCATCATGTTTTCTTCTCGGTTTTGTAACTTGTTAGATAGGAATTTCTGTTTTGTTTTTCTTTGTGTAAAACCGAAACCATGAGTTAGTTTTCTGATTTTTGAATGCGATTTGGATAGTCTTTTCAATGTTTGATGTGTTTATGTGTGTTTGATTCTTGTTAATTGCCGAATTCATGGAATGATGATCTGATTTTGTTTTATGGAAAACTTTTGCATGTTCTTGTTCTTTGGTTCGAAACTTAGAGTGATTGCATGTAATTGGAGCTAGTAATTAGGTTTATGCGTTGTAACCCTAATTCACTTAAGTAGTAAAGGCTTTGGACAAAGGTCGAAATCAGATTATGCATGTGATGAATTGACTTGCGTTGAGTACTTGGATTTGCATGTTCATTGACCAAACTTTCACTTGTTCTTAATGATTCGAATGCATGAGATCATGAGTTGCGTTGATTGTGTGATACCTGTTTTCGAAATAAGTTGGATTAAGTGCGTTGCTTGATTGACTAAGTAAAGGAAAGTAAAATAAGGGACATTGGTTGCGTTGATCTTTGTTTCTTGGTTGATGATGTTCCATGGTAATTAACAAGATTAAGGGATGCATGAATATGTTGTTCTTGATTTGTTCTTGAAAAATTGTTCTTCAAAGATTCTTCTTTTCCCACCTATGTATAGAAAACGTTTTAATCTTTTAATATTTTCTGGAAATTTTATGATTTCAATCTTTAAAAAACCCCCCATCTTTATGTTTTCTTGTTTGTGTAAATAAATAAAATTAACTTAGATTTTTAGGTAGCATGTTAACCTAGTTAAAATAAAAAAAAATGTTTTTTTTTATTCGTGAATAGTGTCTCCGTGAATAGTACATATGTGTTAGTATTTTCTAGGAATTAGTTTTAGTGTTTTTTAGGAGTTTGTTATGTGTTTGTTATGTGCTCCTATTTTTTAGGGATTGTCTCCTAAATTTTAGGGAAAGTAGTTAGAGTTAGTTTTGACTTAGGAGTCCTGTTTGACTTTGCTTCTAATTTGTTTCCTAATTGTATTTGACTTCCTAATCCTTATAGAAGTAGTATCCTTGTTGTATATGGATTCCCTATGTGATATGGACTTGTAAATTGTGTATAAATAGGAGTAGGATTTCCAAAACCTTTTCTAACTCAAATTCTTTCTTTCTTTCGAATCTATGTCTATATATACTTGTATATTTTGTTTTCTCTCATTCTTTGCTCTCTAATTCGTGTGAATGTATGGTTTCTCTCTAATTCTTTGTGTTTCTTTTGTTGTCGAAATTATGCATGCTTGTAACTTGTAAATTATAATTTTCGTGATGTATATTATATGTTTCTTTGATTTGTTTCTCACATGTTAGCACCCTCAATCCCCGGTTTGAACGATCCCTGCTTATCTATACTAACGCTACATTTTTCAGGGTTTAAATTGGCGATTGCTTTTGCACGTATCAATTTTTGGCGCCGTTGCCGGGGATTGAAAAGTCTTCATGTGATGAAAACGCCACTAAGGTATGATTTTGGTAAGGGATTGTGAACTATTATGGAATAGGTGAAGTCTCTTTTGTTGACATTAGCCTTAACCCCTTATTAGCACCTAATTTAGGTCTCTTAAGGTTGTGGGCGGCTTTTGTTAACACTTGAAAAATGTCTTGCACTTAATTTTTCCCTTATCTTAGTAAGTATAGCCTATGTGAGATGGTGACTCTAGGAAGGGGACAACGTTCATGACGGGTTTTGAAATCAGAAAGGCAATTGCCGAAATGGTTTCTACCTCTTGTGCTCGTCCTCCCCCGCACTGGCCATTTCAGTAAGGTTGCCCAAAGGATTTGCGAAGAAATATGTGTGAGACAAGGACTTGGGCCGCACGTCCAAAACAATAGTCATGATGTTTTATTAAAGTCATATACTTAGACAATTTTCGAAAATTGGTTTTGGTAAGAAGAAAGTAAGTCATAACGGAATAGGTGAGAGTTCTTTTATTAATACTTGTCAAGCAACCTCCTTTATCAAGTAGGCGCACCTTAGTAGCATAGAGTGTCTAGGTTGATTGGATACGAGAAGTGCTGACAAAGGGCCCCATAGTGAGCTGAGCTCCGCCAAAATCGTTCCTCTACTACCTGGCTCTGTGTGAAAAGAGTTACCAAAAGATTTAGGAGGGGAGACTTGTATTAACATTAGAATCTCTGGGCCGCACGTCTAAACCTTGACTTACAATTCTCTTATTAAAGTTGATTATTTCGAAAGTTGTAAAAGATTGTAACTAACCACTATAAATTTTCGTTGACTTTGGTTTATGCATGTATAAATGTGACGTTTTTGATGTGTGTACCTTGGTCCACGTCTTGTTTATATCTTACTAACTTTATACTTTATTCTATTTCAGGATCAATGAATGTCTGGATCATCTGAACCACCTAAAAACACTAAAACGCCTCTTCAAGTCCTCAAAGATAGACTTGAGGAATTGAAGAAGAACCCGGACATCTTTGACGTTGAAGTGACCACACCTCTTCAATTTCGTGAGCTTCAATTAGATAGTGAAGGGAATAGAGTAGAGGAGGATCAGAAGCTTCGGACACTTCAGTTAATCCATCACCACACCAAACGCCACCTCCATCACCTCGTGCACTTTTAGTTGTACCACCACCACCACCAATGGCTCTCACCATAAGGCAACTCTCTACATCCGTCATCCCACCTGGGGGAGTACCAACCTGCATAACCTACCCTGCTGCAGCTGAGGGATTAACAGCTGATTTTGAGTTGAAGTCTGGGTTGCTTCATCGTCTTCCTACATTCCATGGACTCCCTATGGAAGATCCCAACAACCACTTGATGGAATTTCAGTTCATCTGCACTAGCATGAAGCCTCAAGGAGCTGATGAGCATATTTTGAAGTTGAAGGCCTTCCCATTTTCGTTGGCTGACAAGGCAAAGCAGTGGCTTTATGAGTTGCCTAGTGGACGAATTACTTCTTGGGGAGACATGATGAAGGCGTTTCTTGAGAAATATTTCCCTACATCTCGCATCATCATGTTAAGGAAGAAGATAAGTGGAATCCAACAAGGGCAAGATGAGTCCTACGCAGAATACTATGAAGGTTCAAGTCTCTCATCACTCAATGCCCTCAACATGGCATGAAGGAGGAGACCTTGCTCACTTGCTTTTATGATGGTCTCACACCATTGGAAAGAGATATGCTAGATGCAGCTTCTGGTGGATCTTTTGTTGACAAGGAGCCTGCGGCTGGAATGATCCTTATTGAGAATAGGGCCTTGAATCAACAACAATTTGGAAGCTCTAGGCCCAAATCCACCACCACACGTGAAAGGGTCCATGAGGTAAGTACTTTAGCTCAATTGGAAGATAAAATTAACAGACTTACTTCTATAGTGTCTCAGGGATCACATGGACAAGTCATGGTGTGTGGAGTTGTTCAATGCAAGGGCATGTGTCTGACCAATGCCCTCAACTCATGGAAAGTGGAGGACAAGAAGGTGTCAACGCCATAGGTTTCCAACAAGGTCCAACGTCCTAGGAATGATCCATACTCAAATACTTACAATCCTGGATGGAGGGATCACCCTAATTTTCGTTGGAAGGACAATGAGAACGTTCAAAGTGCACCTCAAGGCTTCCAACCACGTCCTCAAGGCTTTTATCAAAAGCCTCAACCTCCTAACCCTACTCCTTTCAATTCGAATTTTAATTCAAATGCTTCTTCTTCTTCTTCTAATGATGAGTTGATCAAAGCACTAACCAAGTCTACTCAAGCTTTAATTGCAGGTCAAACTAATCATGGGAACCAAATCAACGCCATATCCACAGATGTAGCTGAGATGAAGAAGCAAATGAGTCAAGTTGTGGAGTTCATGGGTAAGTTTCATGAGCAAGGTAAGTTACCAAGTGGCACCATCCCAAATCCTCACTTTGAGCAAGCCAAAGCCGTGACTACAAGGAGTGGTAAGACCCTTGTAGATCCTCCAACGCCTCCCAAAAAGATCTCAACGTCCATTTTAGAGGAGGAGGATGACCCTGCAACGTCTAAGGCTCATGTGACATCTCCTACTGCAGAACCGAAACCAAAAGGACAAGTTTCTAACTCTTTCAATTCGGTTATTACTAATCCAACTTCTTCTCCTTTGCCTTTCCCAAGCAGATATGCTAAGTCCAAGAAAGATGAGGCCGAAAAGGCTATCTTGGAAACTTTTAAGAAAGTGCAAATCAACATCCCTCTCCTTGAGGCCATTAAGCAAATTCCTAAGTATGCCAAATTTTTGAAGGAACTTTGCACCACAAGGAGACAAAACCGTGAGAGAGAAGTGGTGAAGGTAAGTGAGAACGTCTCAGCTGTGCTTCAACGCAAAATGCCTGAAAAGTGTAAGGATCCAGGGAGTTTTTCTATCCCTTGTGTTATTGGAACACTAGATTCGAAAATGCCATGCTAGACTTAGGTGCTTCTATAAATGTCATGCCTTATTCTGTTTATGCATCTCTAGGTCTAGGTGAGCTTAAACATGATAATGTTATTATTCAATTGGCAGATCGATCTAATGCATACCCTAAGGGGTTAGTTGAGGATGTACTTGTGCAGGTGGGTGAGTTAATCTTCCCAGCTGATTTTTACGTCCTAGAGATGGAGGAGCCTTCTCCCAAGTCAACGCCACTTTTGCTAGGTCGTCCCTTCATGAGGACGGCTAGGACCAAAATTGATGTGTATTCTGGCACTCTATCAATGGAATTCGATGGAGAAGTTGTTGGCTTCAACATCTTCGAAGCCATGAGGTATCCCTTAAGTGATTTTCAATCATGTTTTTCTATTGATATACTTGATGATCTTGCGCAGAAATTCATGGAAATAATGGAGGAGGACGCCATGGCTTCAACCATTGCAAGTGGTGTTGGTTTCGTGGAAGATGGTGCCACCATACCTAAGGAAGATCTCACGAAGTGCTATGATACCATCCATCTTGAAAACGTTGCTTCTCTTGAAGCAACGTCCTTTGTAAGTAGGTCATCTCCTTCTTTTTCACTCCCCATCTCTACTAATAAACCTTTGCCTTCAGTGATTCAGGCACCTACCTTAGAACTCAAGCAATTACCGGATCATTTGAAGTATGTCTATTTGGGGGAAAAGGAGACGTTACCTGTCATCATCTCTTCATCATTAACGCCTACTCAAGAGGACAAACTTGTGGAGATGCTTAAGAGGCACAAGACTGCAATTGGATGGACTTTAGCAGATATTAAGGGAATTAGCCCTACTACTTGTGTGCATCGAATTCTGCTTGAGGACGGAGCCAAGCCATCTAGGGAGGCTCAAAGACGTTTGAACCCACCTATGATGGAGGTCGTAAAGAAAGAAGTCATCAAGCTTCTTGACTGTGGCGTCATCTACCCTATCTCAGACTCTAAGTGGGTTTCACCAGTTCAAGTTGTGCCAAAGAAGTCTGGAATAACTGTTGTGAAGAATGCAGAGAACGAGTTAGTGCCTCAGAGAACTGTGACTGGACATCGAGTTTGTATTGACTATAGGAAGCTCAACGCCACTACTAGGAAGGATCACTTCCCTTTGCCATTCATTGATCAGATGCTTGAGAGGTTAGCTGGCCATGAGTTTTATTGCTTCTTGGATGGATATTCTGGTTACAATCAAATTGCCATTGCTCATGAGGATCAAGAGAAAACGACCTTCACTTGTCCTTTTGGAACGTTTGCCTACAGAAGGATGCCATTCGGACTATGCAACGCCCCAGGTACGTTTCAAAGGTGCATGGTAAGTATCTTTTCTGATTTTATTGAGAAAATTATTGAAGTTTTTATGGATGACTTTTCTGTCTTTGGTAAAGATTTCGAAAATTGCTTAAGTAACTTAGAATTGATACTTGAACGTTGTGAAGAAACTAACCTTGTTTTAAATTGGGAAAAATGTCACTTTATGGTAAAACAAGGAATAGTTTTAGGGCATATTGTTTCTAAACGTGGAATTGAAGTAGATAAAGCTAAAGTAGATCTTGTTAGATACTTACCATACCCCACAAGTGTGAGGGAGGTCCGTTCTTTTCTTGGACATGCAGGTTTCTACAGGCGCTTTATCAAGGACTTTTCCAAGATTTCTAGGCCCCTATGTCGTTTACTTCAAAAGGAGGTGGCATTTGAGTTTGATGAGGATTGCAAGAAGGCATTCAACACTTTGAAGGAGCTTCTCACGTCTGCACCAATTATGCTTCCACCAGATTGGTCTCTACCTTTTGAGATTATGTGTGACGCCTCAGATTATGCCATTGGGGCCGTGCTAGGCCAAAGGAAGGACAAGAAGCCTTATGCCATCTACTATGCGTCTAGGACCCTGAATGATGCTCAACTCAATTACTCTACAACTGAAAAAGAACTTTTAGCTGTTGTTTTTGCCTTAGAAAAATTTCGTTCATATTTATTGGGTACTAAAGTTATTGTTTACTCTGATCATGCAGCTTTAAGGTACCTAATGTCAAAGAAGGAGGCAAAACCAAGGCTAATTCGTTGGATACTCTTACTCCAAGAGTTTGATGTTGAGATCAAGGACAAGAAGGGCACAGAAAACGTTGTAGCTGACCACTTGAGTAGGCTAGTGAGTGAGGAAGACGCCATACCCTTAGTGGAGATGTTTCCGGATGAACAACTCTTCGGAATCCAGGTAAGTGAGCCTTGGTATGCAGATATTGTTAATTACTTGGTGTCTAAAACGTTCCCTAGTGATATGTTGCATGCTCAACGTGCTAGACTTAAGAATTTAGCTAGGCAATATGTGTGGGACGATCCTTACTTGTGGAAATATGGTTCTGATCAATTAATAAGGAGATGTGTGCCTAATAATGAACAAAAAGCTATACTTGAGTTTTGCCATTCTAGACAATGTGGTGGTCACTTTGGCTCTGATAGAACTGCTAGGAAGGTGTTAGAATCTGGTTTTTATTGGCCTACTTTGTTTAAAGATGCATATGAATTTTGTATGACATGTGATAGATGCCAAAGAACCGGTAATTTAGGAACTAAAGATCAAATGCCTTTGAATTCTATTATAGTTGTCGAAATTTTTGATATTTGGGGCATTGATTTTATGGGACCTTTTCCTTCATCGAATGGTTTTCTTTATATTCTCTTGGCTGTTGATTATGTTTCTAAGTGGGTGGAAGCGAAAGCCACCAGGACTAATGATTCTAAGGTTGTCGCAGAGTTTATAAAGTCTAACATTTTTAGTAGGTTTGGCATGCCAAGAGCAATCATTAGTGATGGAGGTTCTCACTTTTGCAACAAGACCATTGAAGCTTTGCTTAGGAAGTACAACGTTACTCATAAGGTTTCAACGCCTTATCATCCTCAAACGAGTGGACAAGCAGAAGTTTCAAATAGGGAGATCAAGAGAATACTTGAGAAAACCGTGGGGCCATCTAGGAAGGATTGGAGTCAACGTTTGGATGATGCATTGTGGGCATATAGGACAGCTTATAAAACGCCAATTGGAATGTCACCCTTTCGTTTGGTGTATGGGAAACCATGCCATTTACCTGTGGAGTTGGAGCATCGAGCATGGTGGGCAGTTAAGACGTTTAACATGGACTTGGATGAAGCTGGCCTTCATAGGAAGTTGCAACTAAATGAGCTTGAGGAAATTCGGAATGATGCCTATGATAGTGCACGGATTTACAAGGAAAAGACAAAGGCTTTTCATGATAAGATGATTCGTGGGAAGACCTTTGTAGTTGGGCAAAAAGTTCTTTTATTTCATTCTAGATTAAGACTTTTTCCTGGTAAGTTGCGTTCTAGATGGGTTGGTCCTTTTATTGTTACTAAAGTTTTTCCTCATGGTGCTATACAGATAAGGAGCCCTGCAACTGGAAGTGATTTCAAGGTGAATGGACATCGTCTTAAGCCTTACTATGAGGCGTTTGTGGAGCACAATGTGGAGGATGTACCCCTCCAAGATGCGCCACAACCAGAAGAGTAAATGAAGGTGCAAGTCTAGGCTGAAAGACTTTAAACATTAAGCGCTGCATGGGAGGCAACCCATTTCATCCGTAGCTGTGGAGGAGTCATCAACGCAGATTTGCTTTCTTGAACTCTTCCCTTCTCTTTTATTTTCGAAAACTTTGTCTTTGTTTTAGGATTTCTTGCGTTAACTCTTATGCCATGCTTGATTGATGTTTTGTATGCTTTATACTTGTTTATACATTGAGGACAATGCATGATTTAAGTGTGGGGGAAGGGTATAACGTTTCACTTTGTTTTTAGGAGCTAGTTTTGTGGTTATAAAAAGAAAACAAAATACAAAATCGGAAAAATCAGAAAAATACAAAAATTTGCGTTAACTTTGTTTTAGGTTTTGTGTTTTGGTTTTTATACTTGTTTGTTTTGTTTGTTTGATTATTGTTAGAGTCAAAATGAATTTTGGGTAAATATCTTCTTCATCGTAGGCGCATCCAATGGGATGTGATGTCTAAGGTTTAGTTTGGATATGAGAAGTGCTGACAAAGGGTCTCGTCCCCTGTCAATCAAGTGAGCTGAGCTCCGCCAAAATCGTTCCTCTCTTCACCTGGTCATGTTCCAAAGAAGTTACCGAAAGGAGAAGGGAAATAACCCTAAGTCCAAACGTTTTTGTCTTGTTGTTGCGTCATTTATATGTTGTTTTTGTTTTGTTTTGTGATTGAGTCTTAGGATGCCCTTTTAACTGTCTAGGATGAGCTTATATCTCTGAAATTAAGGCTAAAAGAGGATCACAAGATTGGGATAATGTTTGATGATATTCTTTGGTTAATTATGATTTATGAAAAGCATATGAATGTGTAGTAGATATGGTGCATGCGTAACTTTGGTACAGAATATGAACATGTGGAAGATAAGTTGTGATTCAATAACCCTTGTGAGAATTTGAGCCATGTGCCCTTTCTTTGTGAGTGATTAACGAAAAAAATGAATTATACTCTTATTTTCTTGGCAATGATTTTGTTGATCTCATTATTCTTTCATCTTGATTGATTACTTGCCATAGATTAAGTTTGATGGACTAGAGAATGCTAGAATTCACTGTTATGCTTGTTGAGACGTTTATGATCAATATATGGCCCTGATTCTGGAAAGGATAAAGGTACTTACTTAGGATTTTTACCACCATAGCCAAATATAGCCTGTGTCCCTATTTGTGCCCGTCGTGGGACTCCCCTAGTTTAACCATTTTGAGCCTACATTGAGCCTTTTCTTTCATCACCCTCAAAATTCCTTAACCCTTAACCCTAGTATAGTTATATCCTTACCCTTTGTTCTAAAGACTTAGTGGAGCATATTTTTGAGACTGTGCTTGGAGTTTTTGGCGTCAAGGAAGATCTTGAAGACATGAAGAAGTTCAAGTGTGGGGGTAGACTTGTCCATATGTAATCTTTGTATGTAATTGCCGAAAAAAAAAAGAATGAAATCGGAAAAAAAAAAAATATTTCGGCAATTAAAGAAAAAAAATGTGTGTTATTGTTTATGTTTATGGATTTTAGTCCCCTATACTTAGTGGATTTGGAGTTTGCTTTGAATTGAAGGCCCATTGTTGAAGAATTTGGTTTTTGTCCGATTCACACTTGTTCAAAAGAAGGTTAGAATGAAGTTTGGGCCCAACATGAAGGCACTTGGCCCTTTTATAAGCTTGGAGGATACTTGGCGTCACCTTTGCTTTGGTGGAGTTCGAAATTTGGTCTCTCTACATCTACAAGTGCTCTACTAGGTTTTTAGGATACTTTGTGATTTCCCTATCCCTTCGTTTCTTTTAACTTTAAGCCTTGGCCCCATTACAACCTTAAATTGTAAGACCTCTTTGATCCTTAAGATGGGACAGCCTTTGATCTGTGGAGATGAGTTATGACTGTTGAACTTATGGCTTGGGTTCATCTGTGCAAGTGGTTGATATCTTTCATGAGATCTATGAAAAAAATATATATGTGCTTTCGTTTCTTATACATATGTGATTTACTTCTTTCACATATACTTGAGTGAGTAAGCTTTTAAGCATGAGCCTTGAATCTGAGAGAAGAAAGAGTGATATATCCATGTGAGGTTTGAATCATGACTTGTTTGAAATATGTTAAAGAACCCACCACCATTGTTTACCCCCAAGTCTTACATGCTTATATGTGGATTATATTTTGTAATTAACTCTTGAATATCTTGATGATGTGATGCTTGGTTAAGTGCTAATCTTGGTGACTTGAAAGTATGAGATTTCTGAGACAATATGTTAAAGGGCGTAGAAGTCATTTGTGATGTCAACGTTTGTGTCTTTGTTTTTGGTTTTTGTTTTTCGTTTTTGAGTCTTGAGTCTTTGTGTTTTTCGTCTTCTATACTTAGTTTGTTTTTCGTTGGTTTTGTTTCTTAGTCTTTTTGGTTTGTTATGTTGATTTTGCTAAGGGACTAGCAAAAGCTAAGTGTGGGGGAATTTGATAGGAGCATAAAATGCGACGTTTATAATGTTTAAACCCTATATTTTGCTAAGTTATTTCCTTTATCTTGATCAATTTAACTTAGTTAGTGTTTTTCAGGTAAAATGGAGTCTCAAGGTCCAAAAATGGCTAAGGAAGGCACAAGTGGCGCAGAAATGAGAAGAAATGAAGAAATGGAAGTTCTCCCAGTTTGACTAGGAAAAGGAATCCTAGTTGGAGTAGGAATCAGAAGCTGACTTGGATTCAAACTCTTAAGTCGCGGAAATTAGAAGTCTACTTGGAAGGAAACCCAATCCTACTCAGATAAGGAATCCTAGTGTGACAAGGAGTCCCTGTTGGATAAGGATTACTCAAGAAGGTTCCGGAAGAGTGTAGAAGCATCTCGGAAAGGAAGCAGTATTCAACTAGGAAACCTACTTGCATATGGAGTTCTACTCGTACTAGGAGACCTGTGGAAGCTAGGAGAAGACCATGGAACGTCCATGAAGCATCTAGAAGTCTCAAGAAGTCATATGCCGTGCACATGGAAGAGAAAGCAACAAGAAATACGAATTACAAAGCAATATGGAATTTGGATTTCTTGTTGAGTAAGGATTGGAATTGCCGTGATAATCTTGAAGATTCTTGAAGGTTCTTGACGTTTCTACTTCAGAATAGGCGTGGAAGACATGTGGGAGGCATGTGATGCAAAGGAAAACCGAATTGGACTCAACTTGTGCATTAAAAGTCAAATCCTTTACAGATTCGGAAATCTGCCTGTGCAGATCAGTCAACTTCAACGGAGTGTCAAAAATCGCTCAGAGCTCAGAAAATTATGATCTTTATATGGTTGGAAAGCTACGGATGTCTAGTTTCCAGAAATTTTTACGGTTCATCAATAGCTATTTTCTAGAGGAAGTTATGGCCGTTTTAGTGGACTAAGGTCAATCCTGCCGGAAATCTGTTTTGTGAGAAAGAAGTCCTAAATCAACACGAACTAAGAGAAACCAAGTAGAAACGAATTGGGAGTGCCTTGAGACGTTCTACTATATATACCTTGTGTATTAGACGTTCAGGGGTAACACTTTATTCTCCACAATTTCGTTTCTCACCGGTTTGCTCTTAAGTTTCAGGTTTTCGCATCTTGCAAGTTCTAGCCGTGCCATCCTCCATCCTTGCCGTGATCTTCACTTTGTGCCGCCACCTTGGATCTGCGTTGGACCTTGGGACGTGTCTAAGGGTTGTTCTTACCATCTTCATCATGTTTTCTTCTCGGTTTTGTAACTTGTTAGATAGGAATTTCTGTTTTGTTTTTCTTTGTGTAAAACCGAAACCATGAGTTAGTTTTCTGATTTTTGAATGCGATTTGGGTAGTCTTTTCAATGTTTGATGTGTTTATGTGTGTTTGATCTTGATTAATTGCCGAATTCATGGAATGATGATCTGATTTTGTTTTATGGAAAACTTTTGCATGTTCTTGTTCTTTGGTTCGAAACTTAGAGTGATTGCATGTAATTGGAGCTAGTAATTAGGTTTATGCGTTGTAACCCTAATTCACTTAAGTAGTAAAGGCTTTGGACAAAGGTCGAAATCAGATTATGCATGTGATGAATTGACTTGCGTTGAGTACTTGGATTTGCATGTTCATTGACCAAACTTTCACTTGTTCTTAATGATTCGAATGCATGAGATCATGAGTTGCGTTGATTGTGTGATACCTGTTTTCGAAATAAGTTGGATTAAGTGCGTTGCTTGATTGACTAAGTAAAGGAAAGTAAAATAAGGGACATTGGTTGCGTTGATCTTTGTTTCTTGGTTGATGATGTTCCATGGTAATTAACAAGATTAAGGGATGCATGAATATGTTGTTCTTGATTTGTTCTTGAAAAATTGCTCTTCAAAGATTCTTCTTTTCCCACCTATGTATAGAAAACGTTTTAATCTTTTATTATTTTCTGGAAATTTCGATTTCAATCTTTAAAAACCCCCCATCTTTATGTTTTCTTGTTTGTGTAAATAAATAAAATTAACTTAGATTTTTAGGTAGCATGTTAACCTAGTAAAATAAAAATAAAAATAAATAAATGTTTTTAAATTCGTGAATAGTGTCTCCGTGAATAGTAAATATGTGTTAGTGTTTTCTAGGAATTAATTTGGTGGTTTTTAGGAGTTTGTTATGTGTTTGTTATGTTCTCCTATTTTTTAGGGATTAGCTCCTAAATTTTAGGGAAAGTAGTTAGAGTTAGTTTTGACTTAGGAGTCCTAGTTTGACTTTGCTTCTAATTTGTTTCCTAATTGTATTTGACTTCCTAATCCTTATAGAAGTAGTATTCCTTGTTGTATATGGATTCCCTATGTGGTATGGACTTGTAAATTGTGTATAAATAGGAGTAGGATTCCAAAACCTTTTCTAACTCAAATTCTTTCTTTCTTTCGAAATCTATGTCTATATATACTTGTATATTTTGTTATTCTCTCATTCTTTGCTCTCTAATTCGTGTGAATGTATGGTTTCTCTCTTAATTCTTTGATGGTTTCTTTTGTTGTACGAAAATTATGCATGCTTGTAACTTGTAAAAATTATAATTTTCGTGTGATGTATATTATATGTTTCTTTGATTTGTTTCTCACATGTTAGCACCCTCAATCCCCGGTCTTGAACGATCCCTGCTTATCCTATACTAACGCTCGACATTTTCAGGGTTTAAATTGGCGATTGCTTTTGCACGTATCAAAGAGTAGTTTGAAGCTTGCATAGGAAGCATATTATTTTGAAGGAGAACAACTACAGAGGTCTAGGAGTAATTTTTAGCATACAAGATCTTGACGTTATCAATGATGCAAACAGATGACATGTCTTAGAAGCATTGATGTAAACTGTCTCTCTAGATCTGTCCCAAAATGACTTCCAATAGAGACCTTGAAGTCTGATGGGGCTTCCTCAACATTTAGAACTTTAACCTTCCCGTCAACCACATATGTGGACGAACTGCAGAAAGAGAGTAATCATATCTTCAAGACTGACAAACTTTAATGGATATAGTAAAGATGAATTCTGGAATACACCGGGAGTATGGTATGCCCTAAACCGATGTTAACGTTGTGGCAAAACAGTCATTTAATATGCCACAATCGACAAGCTAAATGCAGCTGGTAAAAAACCCTTTAATTGGGGCCTACACCTCTCAACGGAGGGGCGAAGTGGTCATTACATATTCCACTGCGACTCCATCCCTCTCGCCACTAGTCGAACTGTTGAACTGAGTTATATTCCAGACCGAAATTGAAGAGGAAGGGAAGAAAGATAAAGACACAATGTGACGACCTCACTTAAGAAATAGGCTAGGTTACCGCATTGTTTCTTTGTCCTTCTCTTTTGTGTGTGTTGTTCTCTTACTGGGATTTGGTTTTGTTTTAGATTGATGTTTCTATGGTTGGTTATTTAATTTATTTTGTTTTAGGCATATCTATTTGGGTATAGAAGCCTAGTCACAATCTAAATGGACAACACGTGTTATTTACTTGTTCATTCCTGTGCCTTTCTTTTTCTCAACGATGAACGTCATTCCTACTTCCTCTTCCACCGCTTCTTTTGCCTTGTACCTTAAAGACTAACCTCCATTCATTCACCCAAAGGTCAAAATCTACAGGTTTCCAATAGCTTCAGAGAGATTGCTATGAAACCCATTGACTTCGAATTGAAATTCCTTAGTTACTTGCAGCTATCTCCAGTAAGTCAAATTTTCCATCTTCTAAAACCCACTCCTTCTGTTTCTGCCTTTCTTTGATTTTGGGTTTAATTTTGTCAAAAATTTGGTTTAGGTGGTTGGAATTGCTTATTATAGAGTGGGTGTTAGCTTTTTGATTTGGGTTGCTGTATGTAGTAGTTGATTGGCTTTATTAGCTGCGGAAATCTAAGGCTTGAGGTAGGGAAAACAAAACCTTCTTTATAGCTCAAATTCTAATCTAGTATGTATTGGGTGTGATTGATATGAGATGTTTTCTCTACAAATTCTTTTAAGATTTTGTTATGATCACAACTTGGTGGAATCTTGTTTGTCTTCATACTGCTACATATGTCTCCATGTGGAGTTTTACCTTGTTTTGATCTGCGATTATATGTTGGGTAAACAAACTTGAAGTACCAAACGTCCTTGCTTCTTATTGGAGCCTCTTTCCTTTTTCAATCTTTTATTTAATCATGGTTGGTAGCTGTTCATAAACAAACTGTTGTTTGATGTCCTTGATTATTACTTCTTGATCTTCAATCTGCCATTTTGAATGATCAGTAAGTCTCTAACTAGTAAAGACTCATGCGAGTCGATAATGTTCTTTTCCTGGTCTTTCGACATTGGTATGAAAGAAACCATATTGGTAGTCTTGTTTTCTCCTTCCCAAAGTTTTGGTTGCTGCAACGATGTTATATATGTATTGATTTTGCATTGTTCAGTTTTTCCTTGAAATGCTGAAATTCCTTATAGAGGTTTGGGTCAAACATGAATTTAACCATCTTTTCCGTTGTTGATTTATTGAAAACAAAGTCTTATTCTTTGAAACACCTTATTTCCAGTCTTATGAATCCTATATCTCCTTTTGTTTTTTGTTAAAGGTATGTTGATAGCAATGTTGATCAAAGTGTTACTTTGAAACTCCAAGCTTATATGTACTTACTGATTTGATCTTCACAAAGAGAACTTGATCTATTACAGTTCGGTTTCTTGAAAGAAAACAGAATTTAGATAAAGTGCCATTTCTTGGCGGCTTCCTATTACGGTTAGAAATTAACTTCAAGCTATTATTGAAAATCCTTGAATGTTCAGTTTCATTTGGAAAAACAAAATGTTTCTTGGAAAGACCAGATTTGGTTTGAAATTGTTTGATTTGGTTAGGCCTAGGAAAAGTTAAGTAGGGATTGTGCCTCCCTAGGGTGAAAGACCCAAAACCTGATCAGGATCCACTTGTACGTGTGGTGACCCGGGACAGGGGTCCCACAGCGCCGCGACCCCGAGCCAATGAGAAATCGACACGTCACAAATAACATCCCGATAACTCATCAACCCGAAATCGCAAGGCCTTTTGGGTACAAACTGTTGGTTTACAAAACACTTTTTTGGACAAGTCGTTCTAGCAACCAAGCAACACATTTTCAAAAGCGGAATTTGAAATGGGCTAAGAGTTTTGGGCTTGCAATCGGAGCCCAATTTGGAAAATAAAACAAATCACTAAGTAACTACAAGCAAGGGAGGCGCGCCCCAGGGTTACGGGTCTCCCGGAATTTTTGTAAGAGAGTAAGAAATAAATAAATAAATAAATTAGTCAGAAGGTAAATAAATAAGTGACTTCAAAATCCGAAAATGGACCCGAAACCGTACTTTGGTAAAGACAAAGAGGAATGCGCCAAGCCGGGCCATGTGCCTCTCCTATACGCTTCCCGACCACATGCTCAAAACCTGCACACTGTTGTAGGGGTGAGCTTTCGTCCTCGCATGCCCAGTAGGGGCCGACCCAACCATGCTAGGTTTGAAAGATAGTATACTTGAAAATATTTACTACATAATATTGTGCACGTTTATCGAAAATACTTTAAAAATAGGCAACCACAAACATTTATTTCTTTTATAAAGCATATGCAGTATGCTTCACACAATTTGGAACTCCGAGATACTTACTTGCCGACTAAACCAAAATAAATCGGTGACCGACCTGGTTCGTCTTGAATTCGAGAACCAGCCAACTACTCTGTAGTCCTTGTGACTACAAGTAGCGAAAGTGTCCATTTCCTGGCTCTGAGTCTCCTATGACTGGTTCACTGTCTGTATTTACCTTTCCTTGACAAACATAGGAGCACAGCCCCCTCCGAAGGTTCACGGTTATCGACACCGTGGGATCCCTAGGAATCTACGCGTCTAGGTCCCATTCACTTTCAGGTCACAAGTATAAACATACAAGGGTACAGTATCTCAACATGCAAGTCTAGCCTCGGTTTTCGCAATTGGCAATTATCAGTTCTGAAAACACATGTATCACGAGGCATCGACTAATGAACAACCAAAAACGTATTTATAGGCAACATACTATTTTACTAGTGCATTCCACACATAGAAAAGCCTCTAACAAGGAAGGGACAGCTCACCCTACCTGGAAATAGAGTGCTCGCCCAAACTTAGCTTCGTTTTCGACTTACAATACTTCGTCCAATTCCACGTGCACACGCTCGAGTCCTTAATAATAAAAGTAAACCAATAAGTAACTTGACGTCATTAACTTAATCAATCGAGCACCTAAGGCATTCACTTAATTTCCTTGAAGTCCATTGAATTAACCTTTAACATAAAAATCTACTATCCATTCCCAAATAATCCAAATGATATTGCATTTGACCCATTTGGGATATGGTGACCATGCTTAGCACTTTGGCCTTTATTCTTTACCCTTTTTACTTTAAGAAAACAAATGACAATTTCCATTCCCGAACATTCCACTAAACATAATAAGCTCATTCGGGATATGGTGATCGTACTTCTTTCCTTAATGTAATTCAGGTCAACCAAGTTGACATTCTTACTTAGTCTTTAAAACTTAAGCAAACTAATAGTGGTTATCATTCCCGAACAATTTCGTTTCTTAATTTCATTTCGGGATATGATACCTTTTGAGTACGTTAATCGAGATTTTGACTTATTTCAATTATCAACTTCTCTACATAACTAAACCAAATCAATCATCTTTTGTCCACCTTGCAATATGATATATCCAGATAACAGATTCACCACTTTAATTAATAAAGCCAAGCTTCTCAACACACAAGCAACATAACCATATCTCATTCTATTTACTCAACATAACCACACACTTTCGACCACTACAAAGAACATAGCCAAACAAATCCAAGATGCAGTCCCTTACCATTCTTCTATCCAAAACTAGAAGCCGATTTAACATGGCTGCACCAAAACACCATTCGAACCCCATTTCTTCTTCAAGGGTGACTCAATCGAAACCTCAGCTCCAGCCTTTCCTCTTCAAACCCCAAAACGCAGATTCTCCAAACCTCACACAATCCAATTTGGACAATAGAAATTAGGGTTTTTAGTCTAAATCGGAATAGAGGCTTCAACCCAGTCTAGGATGACGTAAATTACCTAACAGAGACGATCCAGCGACCGTGAGCGGCGGAGCTACGGTGGTTGACGCGCCAGCGGCGGCGCGTGTAGCGCGTACGGTGGCCCTAGTCGGAATCGGAAGTCGGCGTCTCGGGAACAGGTGGGTAGTGAGGTGCTGATCACATCCAGGGAGGTAGTCCAGCTCGATTTGGACTAGAGGTTGGAGAACGAAGGCATGCAGAGCTCGATTTCCGGCGATGTGCGTTCGACGTCTTCTGGTGATGGGATGTTGGGGGCTTGATGTTCGGCGCTCTCTGAGCTCACTTGAGGTGGCAGTGTAGTGAAGGGATGGCTGGGAACCGGCGAGGGTCGAGCAGCAGTGGCGTTGCAGCATTGGGTGGTCGTGCGCGGAGGCTGCCGATGATGTATTTCGACGGTAAGGCTCGGGCTTGGATTGGTTTTGGATGCTGCGTCGATTGGTGAAGACGGTGTGGGGAGATGGTGGCCGGAGAGGGAGTCTCCGGTGGTGGCAGAGAGAAGGATAGCGGAAGAGAGAGGCCGGGTCGATGCATGGCTTCGATCTCTTATGGGTTTAGGTCGGATTGAGGTGGTGCTTCGATTGGTGGTAGCGGTTATGTGAGGCGGTGGCCGGACGATGTGGTTCCGGCGATGGCAGAGGGAGAGGACGAGAGAGTGAGGTCGGGGAGAGAGAAAGAGAAACGCGGTCGAGAGGGAGAGAGTGAGGGCTCTAGGGTTTTCCCTTGCCAACTTTCTATTTATACTAGCGCGTGAGAAATGTCGAATTTGCCCTCACGTCAAATTACGTAATACTCCTTGTTGATCGCTTTCGGGTTTTCGGGCTCGTAACTTTTATTCGTTTTTCGTCAACGACTACGTTAGTAACTTCTCGACTTCGTCTAGAGTCCAAAACTCAATTTTCTTAAGACTCAACATTCAGAACTTTGTTACCACCCAACTTGTCTCCTTCTCAAATTTACTCCGACAATTTCTATCTCCATAAGCTCTGGTAATCCCCTAGGCCCAAATGGAAGAACATTGGCCCAAACGAAAATTATAGAGCCCAAATTGTGATCTCGACACCAAAATAATTTCCGAAATCGATTTCTTTACTTAAATCGCCTTGCGAAAATCTTATTGGTGAAAAATTACCTTCTAAAAATTAAATAAAATTTTCAGGGGCTCACAGTACGGGGTGTGCTCGGTGGCCTTAATACGAGCAATGGGTTCTAACCGGAAAAAGAAGGAGTTTCAAGAATTTTTGTTGGAATTCGAGTCGAGAGTTTTGAATTATTGTTGCTGGAAGTTGCAGTTAAGGAAAGAAAAAGATTTCTGGACTTTGGTTATAGTAAACGAAGCTAAAAGGCTTCATGGTCTTGTTGCCTTTTTGCTAGATTTACAACGAGTTTTATTTTGTTTTCCAATGTATTTGAATGTTTATCAAGAAAGCTTTGGATTTCCAGCTTGTTCTCCTTTTCTTGCTCAGTTATTTGGGGAATTGATTTAAGTTGAATGGTGTCTATTAATTGAAGCAAAGCTTTTAGTCTCATTCTATGGCAGTGATTTCATTTTAAATATTGCAGCAGCAACTTCTAAGCTTAATTTCTGTTGCCTCTAATTATTCCCTTGTACACTCCAGAAACACTAACAATATATTTTCTCTCCCTTCACAGTCCAAGTGCATTCTAAGTTAGAATCTTTACTATACTGATCTTTTTGCTGTACTTACTGAGCTTGTGAAGCTCATTCCCTATATTCTTGTTGTGGTTTTCAGGAAAGGAGTCCATGAATGGACGTGGTAGTGAGATACCAGAATTGTCTTGAGCAGACAATGTTTGGAGCTTTGTTTTGCTTGTGAAGTGTGTGCTGGACCTTGCTTTTCTTGTTTAAATGATTGCTCCCTGGTGCTGGATGTTCTTCATTCCAGAATTTTGTTCTTTTTTGTGTTTGCATTGTACATATGTTGTAAATGACTGAAGTGTTAACCTTTAGCATTCTTTTGTAGTGGAGAACTGTGAAAGCAAGTTGCTCTATTGAGCTTATAAAAGGAATTACTTTTCTCTCATTTTTTAGACAGGCTTTACGAGAAGAATTTTGTTAAATGTCTCGTTCAGTGAAGGATTAGAAATTTTCTTTTACATTAGAGTTTGAAACCTTCCAGTTTCCTTTTGTCTCTGTTGTGATCACAGATTTGTTCTTACATCATAAAAAAAAAATAAAAAAAAATAAAAAAAGCCTTACTTTGATTTCAGTTTTTAACCACCAATTTAGTCATGACTCAAGGTTGGGTTTTGACACACAACCCCTTTGAATTTCGAAGAGAGGGTGCAGACCAATCAAACAAGCAAAAGAGAGGGTGCAAAACCAGTGACAGTAAAGAGTTATGGCAATGTTTGGCACACATGATTAGATTGGAGAAGGATATATGACCGTAATAGATTGGATTGGGAATGGATTGGCCAAATCTGATCTTGTGTTTGGCAGAAGATTGGATAAGAGATAAATGTGCTGATATATATTCAATAGATCAATTTTTTTTTTTTGGGATTAGATATCCAATAGAATCTTTGTGTTTGGTGCTTGCAATGAGGTAGAAGATGGAGGCTTGGAGGTTGAAGAAGATGATGGTGGCTGAAGGTTGAGATTCAAGGAGCTCTGAAAGTCAAGCGTCTTTGTGTTTCCCTGAGATCCGACTCAAGGCTATGGCTGATTTGGTTCTCTGTTTCTCAAGAGAAATCTCAGTGAAACAGTTCAAGTGTTAAACTTAAGTCAACATTAACATGTCAATAATGGTAGTGCGTTGGCAAAGGTTGAAGGTACCAAGGGTGCTGACGTAGGATCGAGCCACTTCATTCCCTTTTTTTGTTTTTTTTTTTTTTTTGTTGAATTTTTTTTTTTTGGTTCTAATTCATAATAAACTGAATTTTATAGTTTAAATTTGTTGGTTATTGTTCTTGATTGGATGACATTAGTGACTTAAAAATGAATTGGAAAGAAAAAATTCAAAAACAATTTAAGAAATTAAACTTAAATACTTGATTAAATTTTAATTAAATGTAATATTAAAATGTTTAGAAAAACTAATCATGAAGATTAAGTCTTTTGAGTTCTTATACATGGGTAATAGAGGTATACCATATGAGAAATGGTCTTGAAAAATGCTCTCATAGTATTAATGACGGATTGTCAAATCGTGTTTTAGTGAAACAAATATTTAGAATTTATGGTTGACCACGTGGATCGACGCCGAAATGATGACGAAAACATGTCAATTTTTTACCATAGCCATATTTCCCTGCCTTGATCATTTCCAACGGTCGAATTTGTCAAATTCTATTTCTTTCACCTTGTTCATCTTGGAAGGTATACTTTTCTCTGCTACCAATAAACATGTTATACAACACTAGTACACAGATAAGGATTTCATGTGATCCAAATAATACAATTTGAGAATCGATAGATTTGGCATTAGTCATATATTTAACACGTATTAATAGGTACCGTGTAAAAATATTAACCAGGTAGGCCTTCGTTTTCATATTGGTCAACCCTATATACGTTTATGCTTCCATAAGAAGAGCTGAATCACATGGAGATAAACGTCCCAAATTTTTTACATGAGTTGATACACCTCGTCCTCGTGAGAATGTGAGAGCTGATAAATCAAGAAAATGATTTGGGAGAGAGTGGTTACAAGCGTTTTAATTTGATGAGTATTTAGAATTTAGGGTTGACCACATTGATCGAGGCCAAAATGATAACGAAAACATGTCAATTTTTTATCATAGCCATATCTCCCTACCTTGATCACATCCAACGATCGAATTTGTTAAATTCTATTTCTTTCACCTTGTTCATCTTGGAAGGTATACTCTACAACCAATAAACATGCTATACAATACTAGTAGGCATATAATAATTTTGTGTGATCCAAAAAATACTCATAATACAATTTGAGAATTGATAGATTTAGTATTACCCATGTATTTAACACATATTAATAGGTACCGTGTGAAAAAAACTTGACAGGACCCGCCCCGGTTTTCACCCTGAAATCCGAATAAGCCCTGCGGGGCCCACTTTAGAAGAAATTCTACCAAAAATTTGACAGAACTTCCCCTAAAAATGGACAACCCAAAACCTGTAGAAAAACATCCACACTTCTAAATCATCCATCCTTATTCTCCTGGAGCCACCCTGCTCCCTATATCACAACATCTCACATATCTCATTCATAAACAATTCAGAATTTAAGAATATTAATCTCATAGGTTATCAGAGCAATCTAATATACAGGCGAACAAGAGAATAGAAAGCAAGATAAATGACCGATGCTTTTATAATGCGGAAGCTATGACAGCTATGCCTCAACCCCAAGTACGCTCGACCTCAAGCTAAACTGGCCTGCAAACTGGGCATTTAAAACCGAAGGGCCCAGGGAAAAACATTTAAAATCCGTTAGAGTGAGTGGACGAAAAATAAGTAAAACTTAATGCTTTCCCAAGTTATTCTCTAAAACCTCGCATGCAGTAACAATCTTGAAAACACTCTTAATCATCATCTTTACTGAAATCTCAATCACGTAACAAGAACATCTTGAAACCTCTTAAAATCTCATCCTCAATCCTTATAAAAACATCATTTTCATGAGGCTCGTTTGATGACTAGAAAGGACTGCTGTCTAGTCATCTCATGCCATCTAGGAGGGACTGCCACCCAGATGACGCATCGGAAGGGACTGCCAACCTGGATAGGAGGCGGTGGATAGATGGGACTGCCAACTAGCCACATGTAGTAGACGGGACTGCCGACTAACCACAGGTAGTAGACGGGACTGCCGACTAGCTACCTCATGTCATCTGGAAGGGACTGCCAACCAGGTGACGCATCGGATGGGACTGCCAACCGAGCTGTAGTCTGGAAGGGACTGCCAACCAGACTATTACCTAGAAGGGACTGCCAACTAGGTAAGATACGCATGCGCCAAAACTGGCCTCCTTAATAAACTGAATAGCCTCCTCAAGAACTGAACATAACCTCTTTCAATCACTTGCTTTCGGAAAGAAACTCGATATTACCTCAATAAATCAATAATAATTCACCGAAAGCATAACTCAGTAATAACTCACTAACTCAATCCTCGATATCTCAATAAATCCTCGAAAGCATAATCACATACTCTATAATTCAATAATTGCTTTCGGAAAGAAAGCTCCATCTAACCCAAGTCTGATAAGTGCGGAATTCAAAACCCAATAAATCTCGATAAATCAATCATGCTCAAATATTTGCTAAATCCCTCGCACTCGTATATCTTCATAAAAACTGATATTCGAAAACAATAATTCTCATAATATTTTTCCGAATCAGTCACTTCCCGAAAATCATTTCCCAACTCAATAACTCATGAATGACTATCTCAAAAATCTACTAAAAGCCCTCGGGAAGGAATTTCAGTACTAATCTCGTAATCTATAAATAAATCTCGATAAACTAAATCTCAAATATTCAAAACATAATTAAATCTCAATTGGAAGAAAATAATAATAATACTGCATGCGGAATTAATTTAAAAACAAATGTCCACTCACAGTACTATTTAGGCGACCATGCATACGAGTTCCTTCGTCGAGCAATAGCTCGGTACATCGCCCTGTACACAATTATATTTCGTGAATAGTTATTCGACAAATTAATACGATTCCTAAAATCAATTCCTCATAATTACATCTCCACTTCTCCTTGGATGCAACCCAAATTATACCACTAATACCAATTCGTTAATTTAAAGGTTCCAAGGCAGAACTGAGAGATATCCGACTGTCGGATTCTCGTAATTCGATAATCGAAACCCTAAACTTCAAAAATTCATAATTAATTCCAAGCTTCTCCAAAATTCACCAAACTTCACATACAAGCTCTATGATAATTATAGAATTTAACTAGCCAGAAATTGAAATTAAAAAGCTACCCTAGCCGCCGCTACCGCCGCCCACAGTGGCGGCACCGCCGCCACCGCCACCAGCTCCGCTGGCCACCAAACTTTGGCAGCAGCACCTACTCAACGGACCCAATAATTCTTTCAACTGTAACCAAGTTAGAAAATGAGCGGAAGTACCTCAACAATTAAGGAGAAGCTTGAACTCAAACTGTGAATAGTGACCGTAATCTTCCAATCGTCGATTCTTCCTCTACACTACAAATCGTGGCTCAAGGCTAGGGGCAACATGATCCTTGGGAAAAACCGCTCCTTCGACGCCGGTTTGGTGGCCGGAGATGGCCGGAATCGAGAGAAATCGGCGTTGACTCAAACTGCTACAGTAAAGTTCCGGGCTTGATTCTTCGTTTTCCGTCCAAACCGCCGTGAGTTATCGCCGTGGGGAGGTTGGGTAGGAGTAGAGGAGTCCAGCAGTGGCACTTGTTCGTTCCCAGGTGGCCGGAATCAAGAGGTGGCCGGAGTTGCAGAGAAGAGGGAGAGAGACGCGGGGAGGAGGAGAGAGGGAGAAAAGAAAAATTACCGGCCCCAACAGTGAAAATTCAAATTTATACTTTCTACTAATGAACAGTAATTTTACTATTTCGCTGGTAACTTTCACATACGAACTCCGATTTTTACGCACCACATATGCACGCGCTCAGTTTAACGTCCTCTACGACTTCCATGAAGAACATTTTCCCAAATTTTGACCCGAACAAAAAGTCAACTTTTAGGGCCCCCTAAAATGTCGAAAAGGAGCCAAAAAGTAAATGTAAATGTCGTTTACCCATCGAAAAACTTGTAAACTGGTAAATTCGGGTTCGGGACGTCACAAAACTAACCCGACCGGCCTTCGTTTTCATATTCGTCAAAGGGGTCAACTCAATATACATTTACGTTTCCCTAAGAGGAACCCAATCACAAGGAGATAAATGACCCGTTTTCACATGGGTTGATACACCTTGCCCTCCCGAGAGTGTGAGCGCTAATAAATCTAGAAAAGGATTTGCGAGGGAGTAATTACGAACGTTTTAGTTTGATGAGTATTTAAAATTTAGGGTTGACTAAGTGGATCAAGGCCGAAACAATGATAAAAACATGTCAATTTTTTTACCATAACCATATATCCCCACCTTGATCACATCTAGCGATCAAATTTGTGAAATTTTATTTCCTCCACCTTGTTCATTTTGGAATATATAAATTTCCTTACAACTAATAAATATGCTAGACAACATAAGTAATCATATAAGGATTTTGTGCAATTTAAAATCGATAGATTTGACGTTAAATTGTCGATAACTTAAAATTTAAAATGCTTACTTATTTTAACTCAAACCAGATTTTAATTAAAATGCAATTTTATTTTTGAATAAAAAGGTAGTTCTCCACTATTAAAAATGAAATGATTACTTATTTTTTCTTATTATAAAATTAAAAATTACAAAAGGTTAAACAAATTAAATTGCCCTTTACCAAAAAACGCCAAATAAATTTGTACTAAAAAAAGAAAACGAAACCATATAAATTGCGGCCCACGTGGCTTCACCACTATGCCAACCAACCTCAATTGTAACCTTGATCTACTTACATATAAGTCCACGGGAACTGAAGCAACTAACAATTTTCCTATATGTGCTTGGAGTTATGAGCTGATGACTTGCTCTTGAACAAGGATACAATTAGCATCACCTCATCAAGAACCATTTTAATAATGTCATCATCAATTAGTTGTTGAAGTTTTTTTTTTTGGGTAAGCAAGGGGTCAAAAAGACCCAGAAAAACAAAACAGACTAAAGAAACAAGCTATCTTGGCCTATTATCAGGCCTAACAGAGATTCGTCTTTACCGAGTAACTCCTTCAAGATCATCAAGATAAGCAGGAGAGGCATGGATAGGAGGGCTATCAAACCCAATTATCCCATAAGCATGATTGATGCTCTGCTTAGCAAGGCAGTCCGCAACCATGTTACATTCTCTGTAAATGTGCTTTATGGAGAAGCATTGAAAATTTCTGATCATATTTTTGCAGCAGCAAATAAGTGAGCCCATGGGGTGAAGAGTAACATCAGTCTCAGAGATTAACTTTACCAGAATTGCAGAATCAGTTTCAACTTCAATATGCGTAATGTGGCATTTAACAGCTTGTTGAAGACCATAATAAAGACTCCAAGATTCAGCATCTTGGACATCGCCTATGCCCAAGTTTATCTGAAATCCCTTAATCCATAAACCATTAGAACATCTAAGACACCAATTTTTCCAGAAAGACCATTTCTACTACCATCAATGTTTAGCTTGTAGCTTCCATGAGGAGGTTTCATCCAATGCAGAAGGTTAAGACAATAAGATTTGTTCAAGTCAATTTGCAATTGAGCATTATTCCATTCAGAGATAGCAGCAATAATGATCGTACTAGGATAATTGGGTTTTTGAAAGTGAGCCTCAAATATATGCTTGTTCCTCCATTTCCAGATGAACTAGCATATGAAAACAAAGGTAGAGCACCACAAATTCCCAGCATTACATTTGGATTTGCAAAGAAGATTAGCCTGCAACCAACCTTCCCAACTCATGGAAAAAGTAAATCTAACAGACTGAGGTAAAGTGAAAGAATTCCACACATGAACAGTAACAGTGCAATCTTTAAACAGATGTGAAAGGGACTCACTATTACTGTGGCATATAGGACAAGTATCATCATGAGTGAGATTCCTTTTAACTCTGTGAGCATTGGTGAGAAGTTTACCATGACAGAGAACCCATAGAAATGTCTTGAGCTTTGGGGGAATTTTCATTTTCCAAATAAATTTCCAAGGAGAGTTAATTTGATCATAGTCCTCAAAGAAAATGTTGTAAACTGACTTGACAGAACATGAACCATTAGAAATGCAGCCCCAAATTTGAATGCCATTTCCACAACCATCAAAACCAGGAGGAATGTGCAAAATTTGATCAATAATATCAGCAGGGAGACAAGAGGAAAGCAAATTCAAGTCCCATCCATTGTCATTCCAAAAGCTACAGATAGTAGCATTAATATTAACAGTAGAATCTGGCAAGACATAATTGATAAGGGGAATAGGAGGGAACCAGACATCAGTCCAGAACCTGATTGTTCTACCATCACCAACCCTCCAAATTAAACATTTTTTCAACAAATTAAGACCATGAAGAACACTTCTCCAAGTACTAGAACAATCCTTAGATTGCTGATAGTTTTGACCAAACAAATAGCTATGTTTCAGATACTTTTCTCTATAAATTGAAGCCCACAAACCAGTATCATTTTGAAATAACCTCCAACCAGCCTTAACAAGCATAGATTGATTCATATCAGAAGATTTCTTGATACCTAAACCACCAAGATTCTTAGGCAAACAAACAGTATCTTAGTTCACCAAATGAATTTTTTTCTTATTGTCATTATCACCCCATAAAAAGTTTCTATTTATTTTGTCTAAGTCATCACAAATATACATGGGCAATCTAGCAGTCTGCATAGCATAATTAGGAATAGCAGCAGTAACTGAATGAATTAAAGTCAATCTGCCAACTAAACTTAAAACTTTGCATTTCCAACCAGCCAATCGACTTTGAACTTTATCCAAGATGCTAGAATAAGTAAACTTAGTAACACGAGAATGAATGAGAGGCATACCTAAGTATTTTCCTAGATAATAGTAAGAGGAGAGCCACAAGTGGTGCTGATATCCGAAGCAAACTCTTTGCTCGTGTTAGGGGAACAGAAGATGAGAGACTTTTCATAACTGACAGCTTGTCCAGAGAGAGAACAAAAAATATCGAGACATTGTTTGAGAATACAGGCTTGATCCATGGTTGCTTTAGCAAATAACATAAGGTCATCAGCAAAGAGGAGATGAGAGATTTTAGGACCTGATTGAGACGCTTTAACAGCTTTCCAAGCTCCAACATCAACAGCAGATTTAATTAAGTGGGACAATTTCTCCATGCAAAGAACAAAGATATAGGGTGAAAGAGGATCACCTTGTCTTATTCCTCTTTGAGCTTTAAAAGATTGAGTAAGCTTGCCATTAAGACAAATCTGAAAGCTTGTAGAGGTAACACAACTCATAATAAGTTTCACAAGAGGTTAAGGAAGAAGTGATTCATATAAAACAGACTCAATGAAATGCCAGCTAAGACGATCATATGCTTTAGATAAATCAACCTTCAAAAAAACCTTTCTTGCCAGTAGATTTCTTGAATTTAAAGAGAACTTCCTGAGAAATCATTATATTGTCTGAAATTTGTCTACCAGAGACATAACTGACCTGATTAGGGTTGATTAGCTTTTGTATCAACGGTCTAATTCTTGCCACAATGATTTTTGAAATTACCTTGTAAACAGTATTGCACAAGTTGATAGGTCTGAATTGCACCTTGCTTTGAGGTCCACTCACTTTAGGAATTAAAGAGATAATGGTATGATTTAAACCACAAGGAATTTCACCAGAAGTAAAGGCCTTCTGCACAAGAGAAAGAATTTTTGTAGCATAAATACTCCAAAACTTTTGGTAGAAAGTAGCAGGAAAGCCATCGAAGCCAGGAGCTTTGAGACCTCCAATTAAGAACATGGCAGTTTTAACCTGATACATATCGATTGGAGTACATAGACCAATCAGCTCATCAGATTCAAGAGAAGGAAAAAGCAAGGAATAACAAATCTGGTATCATTAGTGGTAGAATCAGAAAAAAAAACTTTTGGAAAAAAGCAACAGCAATGTTTTTTAAAGAATTTGTCTCAGTTTGCCAAGCCCCATTTTCATCAAATAATCCTTCAATTTTATTCCTCCTCCTCACAAGAGTACTCAAGTGAAAGAACTTAGTATTTCTATCACCTCCTTGTAACCATTTATCTCTCGATTTTCCTGATCTCTCAAAGTTTCATACTCAGTCATAAGCTTATCTTCAAGTTTGAGAAGAAAATGATTGTTGTACCTGTCAGTAGCTCTTTGAATTTCACCAATGTGGGCAAGTAATTGTCTTTTCCTTTTGAAGATATTACCAAAAGTATTTTGATTCTAGTCCAAAAGAGCATGAGAAAGAGCATTAGTTTTTTCAACAAAAGAACCATGAGAATTTTTCCAGGTAGTATCAACATAAGGAGCAAAATCATTGTGAGTCATCCACATAGCCTGAAATCTAAAAGGGATAGCAGCTCTATTCACAGAGTTATTAGAATGAAGTGGTAAAAGAATAGGATAGTGATCAGATTTCATTTTAGCTAAATGTCTAATAAAAGCTTCTGGAAAGGAAGATCTCCAATCACAAGTGCAAAATGCTATGTCCAGTCTTTCTTTAATTCTAATTTTAGACCAAGTAAACTTGGAACCAATGAAACCTATTTCAATTAAGGAGTTATGATCCACACACTGCTTAAGACCTCCAATTCTTCCACGCATAGAACCTAAATTTTTATCAGCAGAGGAATAAAGCCCATTGTAATCACCAATAAAAATCCAAGGCAGCTGATGTGTTGAAACCAGGTGATCAAAATAATTCCATAGATTAGTTCTAACAGAGTTAGTAGGACTAGCATAAAGCACAGTGAGCATCCAATTGATACCACCAGGGACAGTAACTTTAACTGTGATTGATTGACAATTTTTATCAACAAAATGGATATTACAGAGATTAGAGTTCCAAAAGAGCCAAATGCCACCAGAAAAACCATTGGCTTCAACAATTGTATAATCAGAAAATCCAAGAGATAGGAGTGAATCTTTAGCTCTAGAAAATTGGACCCGAGGTTCACAAACAGCCAAAATATCACTTGAATGTAATTTAACAAGATCTGCAATGTCAGATCTAAACTTCTCACTTCCTGCACCTCTAGAATTCCAAAAGAGAACTTTACTCATTGGAAAGCAGGTAATGTGAGGGTTGAAACCCAAAGTCAATTATCAACCCTATCCTCCACATTGGAGGATAGGTTCGTATTCTCACCAGAGACAATAGATATCACGTTGTTCAAGTTATCAGAAGCAAGGACAGAACATACCTGGCCATTGCTAATAGAACCACCATTAGGCGAATCCATTTCAGTGCAATATGACTCCAAATTTGTACAGCTCTCAGGAGGGCAATTCCCAAATTCGGCAGAGAAATTGGATGGAGGATTTGAATCTTGAACTGAGATGGAAGGAGCTGGAGAGTTATTTTTGTCAGTGGTATTAGGCTGAGATGATGCAATAGACTTCTTCTGTTCTTCACTCTAAGGCTCACAGCGTGTTTTCTAGAAGTCTGAGTCGAACTTTTTCCAACATTGAATTTAGGCACATGTGGTCTCAAATTAGACTTTCCATTTGTTATGTCTTTGAGAGGCTTTTTAAGAGATCCATGAGGTTTACTAGCTGAGGTGCTCTTGCTAGATGTAGAAGCTTGCTGCGAATTATCAAAAATGGTCTTATTGGCTTTCTTTTGAACTTGTTTCCACATATGTACTACTGCAAGTTCAGAATTGTCTTTAGCATTTAGAGAGTCAACAGTAGTAGATTGTACCTCCTTGAGAGCATTATCCTCACCTTCAACAAAGGTCTCAAGAAGACCGAATCTCGAACCAGATCGCACAGGTGCACTGTTAGTAGGAATCTTGCTAGAGTAGCCTTTTTTGTTTTTATAGGACATGAGCATCCATGGTCCATGACCGAGAACAGTTGCTTTCACAACCTTATCAGCAATTTCTATGTCACTACCCTGATGGTCAGCTTTGATAGGCAAAGCAACTTCAGTGGGATATTGAATAGAGTTTATTGCAGAAGAAACTAGGGGCGTAGAAGTCTCAGCATTCACATGAGTTTCAACATCAGGAGTAGGTCTAGAAGGTGCAGAGTGAGAGAAATTAGCTTTGGCATGTCCATAGCAGCCACAATTGAAACAAATTAGAGATATTCCCTCATAACCAACACCATATGCAACCCCTTCAATCTCCACAAAAGGTTTCAAAGGTGCCTGTAGATCAATTTCAACACAAATTCTGGCAAAGTTCCCTCGAGCTTGAGCTAAAGTTAGCCTATCAACTTTGATAACAGATCCCAAAATTTTACCCACCACCTTGAGTGTATAATCCTTGAAATATCTAATAGGTACACCAAAAATTCTCACCCATACAACCATATTGTTTATTTTTTTCATTATTGGGATCAAAATCAGGACGCCATTTTTGAACAACCAAGGTTTGTCCATCCAGAATCCAAGGACCTCCACATAGGGCAACATTAAGATCATATTCCAGAGTAAATTTAACTATGTAGAAGTCATTGGGTAAGTCGATAAGCTGCCAAGAGCCTTGAGGGTTCCATTTTCGTTTGAGACCGCTATGCATAAACGTATAAGCATTCTTGACATTAGGCTTTCCCATCAATTTCACAATAACAGTACAACGCCACTCAATATCTAGTTTATCGTTGACTCGTTGAGAGAAACAAACATTCGGAGCAATCGTACCTTCAGTGATAGTGTAGTCCTTATCAGTCATCACAAAATCTTCGATTGCAGCTTTGCCATAGTGATTGAGGGGGTTGAGGAGACAAGCCACATAGCTAGTCGAATCAAGAGAATGACCAGGTAAAGGAGATGTAGGTTCGGCATTGGTGATTTGTGCTACCATGAGTTTATTGCTGAGAACATCATTTGCTCAGAATCGCTTGTTTTGATTCGTAGAAATAGGGTCATTGTTAGAAGTTACACAAAATGAGTACTATAAACTATCTCAGAATAAGCACATGTAAACGATTGCAGATTAGGATTGCTGTTGTAGTCGCATCCTAATTTAGGACTGCAAACCTATATCTATCCTAATGTCTGAAAATTAACATGAACATAAGATCAACTATGACAAATATAGGATTGATATGTTGCTCTGATCCTAAGTTAGGATGCGTGAGATATTGCAATCCTATGAAACAGTAAGTACATATATATATCGCACCAAGCAATATAAATTGAAATCAAAGATAAAGAGATTATAAAAATACTAACTAGATCCATATATATTGCAGTGAAATAATGTGAGTTTAAATCCAGCAGATTGAAAGGGGTATAGGAAACTGACAAAGTCGATTGCCTCCATCCATTGTTCTTCTCCTAGATTCACCCTTGATCTCAGATTGTTAATGGGACAATTGATTGAGGTGTGGTGCTCTAGCAGGGATCAATGAAAGCGTTCTAATCCACTTTATATCAGAAAAACAGTTAAGGCAGTTCCTTCCATCAAGGAACTGTCTTATAACTTCCTTGTCTTTATCTGATGGATTATTCTAAATAACCATACTATTTGAATTCAAATTCAAAACAGATTGCATTAATAAAACTATTTTCGATTACAAGTTTTATTTAATACTCTGATGTTACAAACTGAACTCTAATACTCCTCACAATGTCAGCTCAAGTGAAAATGCTGATGTCTAGTTCCATAAGGTCTTACAGTCATCTCCGCCACTCCTTGGTAGGAGGGCGGAGAAGCTGAAGACATGAGAGGTCGCCGTCACCAGAGAAGGAGCGAAGTGCTCAATCTGCCGTGAAGTCCACATCGATGATGGTGGTTCTGCAGTAGCTATGAACGAGGTGAAGAGGGGAGAAATTTCGCCGCGTGTGAAGCGCGTAGTCTCAAACTTCAGATTTTTAGCTGTTGAAGTTTTTGATGGACACAACAATCAGCAATATCCTTCAAACTCACAATAATTTACAATTAGCTGTTGAAGTTTTTGACCACTAACCAGCAATTTATCAGCCCGCACTCGGCTAAATGGTTCTTGCAATAATATCCTTCAAGTTAGCAGGAGCCTTGAAGCTCACAACAAAAACGAGGCATAATATGAGAGTTCATATCCACACCACAATCGAATTCCTTGGAACTGGGATTAACTTGCTTCGAACCAGGAGCACCAATTCTCTCTTCCCGAATATGATTCTCCTCAGTCCATTCTCATCAAGATCTAATGATATTGCACAATCAAAAGAATAGTTATTAGCAAGCAATTGAACTGCAACACCATGCGACCCGGGCTCTCCGTTGACGTCTACTCCGACCAATTCCATACCCACGGCGAACTTCTTCTTCGAATACTCATACTCCATATCATTTTCTTCTAACCTAAGGAATCTCATCCCATTGAAAACCTCGAACATATCCGAAACAACAAAGGCGGAGGAGCTCGATTCAAAGCAATCCAACCCAGAATTGTGGATATTTTTGTCATCATCAACAATCACGAAGCATTGGTACCAGGGGCGGAGCTAGAAATTTTTGTTTGCTAGGGCACAAAAAAATATTAATAATATCAAAAAATAAAAAATAAAAAAATAAAAAAATCTGTAAATTGTTTAAGGATATCTCTATTTGTGTTTAATCCAAACTCTAGGTTACTTGACCTAGTGGTAATAGGGTTCAATTAGAAGAATCTAGAGATTCTCTTTCCTTGTATGATTCTAACTCTATGCATTGTAATCCTCTATATAAAGAGGCCCCTATTATCAATGAGAAGACACATCGATTATCTCTCAATTTCTGATTCCCTAAAACACGTTATCAGCACGAAGCTCTAATCCAAAACCCTTGAAAAAAACAAAAATGTGTGCGTGAGCCTCACTATACTGTCGGTTAGCCTCATGTGGAAAGCTTCTGCAAGTTAGCCTTGCTGCTTGATTCCCTCTCGCACAAATCCACCTAGCCGTGCACTTCTTCATCCAACAACTGCCCAGCGCCAGCGAAAAGAAAAGAAAAGAAAAGAAAAAAAAAACAGAAGAAGAAGGAAGATGAGGACGCTATCGGTTAAAGGAAGAAGTGAAAAGAAAGAAAAAAAAGAAGAAGAGTGGAGCGGCCCACAAAGGAGGGCAAAAAATAAACAAAAACAAAAAGAAGGAAGCAGTTGGTTGGCGTAAGGCATAAAAGAAAAAAAATAACAAGAATGAAGGAGGCCCACTGCCAGAAAGGGAAGAAAGAAGGAAAAAAGGGCGCGGGCCCAGAAAAGAAGAAAAGCATAAAAGAAGAAAAAGAAAAGAAAAAAAAAAAAAGCAGCTGCCCAGCCCAGAAACAGGCCCACTAAGCCAGCCCAGTCAGCGGCTACGTCGGCAGTTAGTCCTCCTGTTGACTCCCGGTCAACGCCGGTCAACCCACAGTCAACGCCGGTCAACGATTTTCCGGCAACTTTTTCTGACCACTTTTTGGGTCAAATTTTCGGGCGACCTATTTCGAGGTATTTTTTACTAAATGTTCCTGTTTTTTTTTAGAGTTTTTAAATTCAATTTCAATTCTTTTTCGGGGACTTGCAACCTCCCTTCGTCTACCCCCCTTTCTTCATTATAGGGGAGACCAAATTAAGCCGAACTGTGGGGGTTCGTGCTCACTCCAAGCTTAGAGCTTGTTGAGATCTCCAAACTTAGAGTTTGTAGAGAATTTATGATCTAATCCAATCTTTCTTGGAAATTCCTAATTTCTTGGAAGCGACTATGCTCAAAAATTTCATATGTTTTCGTGGTAGCCTATTTCGCTCCGAAACTAACCTTAATTTCTTGTTCTCTTTCAGGATGAGCAGCCTGAAAAAATTGGACTTTGCTTCATTAGGAACAACTGGCTCTGAATATCACAGGTGGGTTCGTGATATCCGCCAGCATCTCAAGGTCGATGGAATCTTGGATACGATTTTCGAGCCTAGCCAGGACGTGCTAACTGTTGAGCAAGCTCAGGCTTTGGAAGCAAATAGAGCGGCCTTAGAGGCAAATAAGGCGAAAGCCATCATCCTAATGACTCGTCATATGGATGATTCGCTCCAGTACGAGTATATGAACGAAGAAGACCCCAGAAGACTGTGGGTCTCACTCGAAGAAAGATTTGGCAACGTCCGTGACTCCTTGCTTCCTGACCTAGAAGTGAGATGGCATAGCCTCCGCTTCTGTGATTTCAAGTCGGTTCTTAACTATAACTTGGAAGCACTTCGCATTAAATCCTTAATGGAATTCTGTGGTAAAGAGATCACAGATGCGATGTTGATTGAGAAGACTCTCTCTACCTTCCTCGTCTCTACATTGATGGTTACTAAGAACTATCGAATCGATGTAAATGCAAGACGGATCACAAGGTTTCATGAGCTCATTGGAGCTATGAATGTCGCTGAAAAGCATGACAATATCCTTGTGAAGAACTATAATTCGAGATCCGTGGAAACAGAGCATATTCCGGAATCCAATTATAGTCGCACCTCTAAGAGAGGGCGCCAAGAGCGAAACCCTAATCTTAGGTATACTTCTGGACATTCTGATCCATAATCGCTCTACTTGGGAAGGTAACAGCCAAAATAGGCGAACACGGAACGAAGAGGTAAACGTGGAAACAGAGAGGGAGGCAACGCCTCTGGCCATGTTGGTGGCGCCACTAACACTAAGAGCCATCTAAATGACGCTTTCAAAGCGCCTCAATCAATGGAGTTCAAGCAAAGAGATGTATGCTCTCGATGTGGAGTGTCTGATCATTGGGCACACATTTGTAGAGCTCGTGAAGAACTTGTCACCGCCTACAAAGCATATTGTGAAGCAAGAGAAGCTCACTATGTGGAACAAGAAGATCAAGAAGATGATCTAGAGTGAAGGGTTGAAGACTACAAATCTGGCTGGGATCAATAGATCGCTAATTCTGTTTAAGTCTTTATTTTCCAAGAGATGTAGGCGATTGCCATATTACTTTTTATTGGATTAGATTTTCTTTGATCAAAGAAACAATGATGTACTCCGTTGGCTTATGAATAAAATTTCGAGTTCTTTTCATTATGACTCAATTTTGATTCTGAGCATATTACTTTGTGACTACGATGGCTGGGCCATCAATATTAATTCAAGGACATGGAATAGCCCAAGTTCCATTTGCCCAATGGCACCTTGATTACAGCTGTCACAGAAACTCTCTACGCTCTTAGGGCAAATCGTACCCTATGAATAGCCAACGAATTCCATGCGAAAATGCATGTAGAGAACGGAATTGAGTTCATTTGCATTACCTCTATTGATTGCGAACAAAAGCGCATCTTAGAGAAGTTTATGTGTCTCTCTAGTGGATTCTATGTCACTATTCGAGCCATTAATCCAATAAAGTTACGAGAGAAGATCTCTTGGATTTGACACATATTGGCTTTGTCATGATAGAATAGGTCATCCTGGTCATGATATGATGATCCATCTACAAAGACTTCATATGGACATCCTTTCTCTCGAGCGAAACGAAGCATGAATCAAAAGTTGATTTCCAGACTAAGTGTGACCGACGCAGCTGCTTAGGGCACCGCCTCCATCCACCACCAGCCTAGGGCTGGCATAGTCCCTATCCATGACTCCATGGATGGCGTCCATCATGGTGATGGCGCCCTTGGTGATGCTGCAATCACTAACTTGCTTCAAAATAGCGTTTCAGACGCTCAGGCTCAACCAAAATCCTCATTGGTTGCTTCTAAAGCTTCTCGCTTGTTTTTACAAAGCCCGTTCCTTAGGGAAATTAGGACTGAGACCGTCCTATGCAAAGGATATGACATTACTCATTCTGTTCTTACAAAGAATCCGTAGGGATTTTGTGGATTGATTCAACCAACTTGCGGACGCTTAAATATTTCATGATATTGGTTGACACGCGAACACGCTGGTCACGTGTTGTGCCATTGTCCACCTATAAATGCTGCTTACGCTACACTCCTAGCACATATCATATGACAAACGGGCTCACTCCCCAGATCATCCTATTCAGTCAATTGGATTTGACTATGCTAGAGAGTTTACATCGAAAGACTTTTGATGGATATTGCAATAGGCTTGATGTTGGACATCACATTCCCATGTACACACCCAAATGGTCTTGCGGAAAAGACTACGATGATAGTCCGGACATTGGTAATGCGCACCAATCTCCTTATATCCGCTTGGGGTAATGCAATATCGCATAAAGCGGACACATATGAGAGTTTATTTTTTGTGTCCTCTTATGGATTTAAGGACTCCATTTTCATAGTTTTTAAGACACAATTTGTGTGTCTTTGTATAGAAAAGAGGACACACATTAGATAATATGAGGATGCAATTTAGGTGTCCTCTTATGGATATAAGGACACTGCGACTAAAGCTTTTAGGACAAGCAAACTGTGTCCTCGTATAGATAAGAGGACACATTTCCAGTGTCTTTGTTTGGGACTTATGATGACTCCCAGATAGAAGACTCTTTTTTAAAGAGTCCTTGTATGTATTTAAGGACACAGTTTCAATGTCCTTAAATTGTGTTTTTCTAGTAGTGTGTAATCCAAATTGTATTGGTATCAACCATAGTGGGTCACGGGACCCACTAGGTGACAGGACCCGCCCCGGTTTTCACCCTGAAATCCGAAGAGGCCCTGCGGGGCCCACTTTAGAAGAAATTCTACCAAAAATTTGACCGAACTTCCCCTAAAAATGGACAACCCAAAACCTGTAGAAAAACATCCACACTTCTAAATCATCCATCCTTATTCTCTTGGAGCCACCCTGCTCCCTATATCACAACATCTCACATATCTCATTTCATAAACAATTCTGAATTTAAGAATATTAATCTCATAGGTTATTAGAGCAATCTAATATACAGGCGAACAAGAGAATAGAAAGCAAGATAAATGACCGATGCTTTTATAATGCGGAAGCTATGACAGCTATGCCTCAGCCCCAAGTACGCTCGACCTCAAGCTAAACTGGCCTGCAAACTGGGCATTTAAAAACCGAAGGGCCCAGGGGAAAACATTTAAAATCCGTTAGAGTGAGTGGACGAAAAATAAGTACTTTCAAATGTATAAGTAAAACTTAATGCTTTCCCAAGTTATTCTCTAAAATCTCGCATGCAGTAACAATCTTGAAAACACTCTTAATCATCCTCTTTACTGAAATCTCAATCACGTAACAAGAACATCTTGAAACCTCTTAAAATCTCATCCTCAATCCTTATAAAAACATTCTTTTCATGAGGCTCGTTTGATGACTAGAAAGGACTGCTGTCTAGTCATCTCATGCCATCTAGGAGGGACTGCCACCCAGATGACGCATCGGAAGGGACTGCCAACCGGAATAGGAGGCGGTGGATAGATGGGACTGCCAACTAGCCACATGTAGTAGACGAGACTGCCGACTAACCACAGGTAGTAGACGGGACTGCCGACTAGCTACCTCATGTCATCTGGAAGGGACTGCCAACCAGGTGACGCATCGGATGGGACTGCCAACCGAGCTGTAGTCTGGAAGGGACTGCCAACCAGACTATTACCTAGAAGGGACTGCCAACTAGGTAAGATACGCATGCGCCAAAACTGGCCTCCTTAATAAACTGAATAGCCTCCTCAAGAACTGAACATAACCTCTTTCAATCACTTGCTTTCGGAAAGAAACTCGATATTACCTCAATAAATCAATAATAAATCACCGAAGGCATAACTCAGTAATAACTCACTAACTCAATCCTCGATATCTCAATAAATCCTCGAAAGCATAATCACATACTCTATAATTCAATAATTGCTTTCGGAAAGAAAGCTCCATCTAACCCAAGTCTGATAAGTGCGGAATTCAAAACCCAATAAATCTCGATAAATCAATCATGCTCAAATATTTGCTAAATCCCTCGCACTCGTATATCTTCATAAAAACTGATATTCGAAAACAATAATTCTCATAATATTTTTCCGAATCAGTCACTTCCCGAAAATCATTTCCCAACTCAATAACTCATGAATGACTATCTCAAAAATCTACTAAAAGCCCTCGGGAAGGAATTTCAATACTAATCTCGTAATCCATAAATAAATCTCGATAAACTAAATCTCAAATATTCAAAACATAATTAAATCTCAATTGGAAGAAAATAATAATAATACTGCATGCGGAATTAATTTAAAAACAAATGTCCACTCACAGTACTATTTAGGCGACCATGCATACGAGTTCCTTCGTCGAGCAATAGCTCGGTACATCGCCCTGTACACAATTATATTCCGTGAATAGTTATTCGACAAATTAATACGATTCCTAAAATCAATTCCTCATAATTACATCTCCACTTCTCCTTGGATGCAACCCAAATTATACCACTAATACCAATTCGTTAATTTAAAGGTTCCAAGGCAGAACCGAGAGATATCCGACGGTCGGATTCTCGTAATTCGATAATCGAAACCCTAAACTTCAAAAATTCATAATTAAATCCAAGCTTCTCCAAAATTCACCAAATTTCATATACAAGCTCTACAATATTTATAGGATTTAATGGGCTAAAAACTGGAATTAAAACACAGCCCAACACGCCTCCACGCGCCACCAACAGTGGCAGCGCGTGGGACCCACGCGCCGGCGGCAACCACCTCAGATGGCCACCAAAATTTGGCAGCACCATCTACTCAACAAACCCAACCTCTTTCTCAACTACAACAAGTTCCAATTTTACCTGGAAGAGCTCCAATTAGGCCGGTGAAATTTTTCCAGAAAACTCCAAGAACCCTAGAAATTGAAATTGTTAATTCGACCTCTACACTGCAAATTGAAATGAAAGACCTTAGGGGAAATGATCTATGTCAAAAACCAAACATTCGACGCCAATTTGGTGGCCGGAGACTGCCGGAATCAGAAAATATCGACACTGCCTCAAAAATGCTACAGTGACAGTCATCTTCTTCTCGTTGGTGCACCTTCCACAGTTCATATTAAGCTAGGAAACGAACCCAGAAATCAAGAGAAGGAAGAGAGCTTTCCAACGACATCTTACACGTCAAAATCCGTCGCCGGATGGAGGAGTTATGGCCGGAAGAAGGTGACGAGGTCGGAGATGAAGAGAGAATCGGGGAGAGAGAAAGGAGAGGGCTCAGTAAGTTTCCGAAAATGGAAACTTACCACAGTAACTCGTCCTATTTATAGAAACTTACCATAAACAGTAACTTTACCATTTCGCTTATAACTTTTGCATACGAACTCCGATTTTTACGTACCACATATGCACGCTCTCGGTTTAATGTCCTCTACAACTTTCATGAAGGAAATTTTCTAAAATTTTGACCCGAACAAAAAGTCAACTTTTAGGGCCCCCTAAAAGTATTGAAACGACAGTAAAAGTGAAAGTAAAAGTTGTTTACCGTCCAAATGACTAGTAAACCGGTGAATTCGGGTTCGGGACGTCACACTAGGCCACTATGCGGCTCCGCCTCTGCTTGGTACTCGCATATTTGTTCGATCTGTGCCATCAGGAATATATGAGAATCGAATCAAATCGATTTGAATTTGAATTTGAAATCAACGAGAATCGAGTTTTCAAGAAGACACCGATTTAGGATTATTGTCTATCAGGGCTGCTTCTCCTTTCCCAAAACTTTAACCAGCCCTTTACCCCCCCCCCCCCCCCCCCCCATGCCTATTACATTACCACCTTAAAGTTTTTACAGTAACAGCTGTCTTTTTTACTACCACGCTAGTTATCCCTGTAATTACATCACTGCCCAAGTCAACATCTATGGACAGCGGCCGTCCACGTGTTTTGGGCCCATAAAGGAGTACCCTACGCCGGCGTACTCCAGACGCACCCTTAAATAAACACAAAACAATAAAATTGACAGAGGGTGGCTCTATCCCATCAGTCGTAGGGAAAAGAGGATAAGGAGGGAATGTGTTGACTGTTGACTAGAATGAGTTCCAGACCATCTAAGATATATATATATATATATATATAAAGATATATATATATATATATATATATTTATTCTCATGTGCGGACGTCTGTACCTAAGCAAAAGGTACGGATTTTCATTTTTTCCCCACTTTTTGATCACAAATTTACATCTTAACAGTTCAATTTTTAGGTCCTAATGTATAGATTATTTCAGCCAAATTGGTGATCGTTAAGGCATTCAAAACTGCAATTTACAATAATGAATATGAACGGTTCCAAATCTGTTGAACCGGAACCGTTCGTGTATATATATATATATATATATATATGTATATATACATATCCTATCCAGAGCGAGGTTAGGGTTTATGGTCACTTTTCGGTCTCATTTCCACATCTCGACCGTTCAGTTTTTAGCTACTAATGTATAGATCATCTCTGCAAATTTTCAATCAAATTGATGGTCTTAAGGCATTGAAAACTGTCTTAAAGCTAGTACGGTCTAGGTTAGACAGATTCAGTTCGTCTACTGGTTTAAGTGAGTTAGATACCTTAAAGATCATCAATTTGGCTGAAATTTTGCATAGATGATCTATACATTAGTAGCTAAAAACTTAACGGTCGAGATGTGGAAATGTTACCAAAAAGTGACCATAAACCCTAACCTCGCTCTGGATAAAAAATATATATATATATATATATATATATTCAATGCAGCCAATTTCTAACAACAAACAAACTGGACTAGAGATTATACCTCTGAGAGCAAGGTCCAAGCAAAGCAACAGAGAGATCTTTATCCAACTCCAAGCTTTTGTGGAAGCTTCCATCAAAATCCCCATAGAACTCAATCTATTAAGGAAAGTATTCAACCAAGTCAAACAATGCTGCTCTAGTTTAAACAGAAACAATAAAATTACTAGTGCATCAGCGGAAAAAGTTAATTAATCACATTCACATGTCCATTGCTGCATCTAAAATGAGCTTTGCCTTATATACAAGTTACATTATTTCCTTAAATAGTTTACTTTACACTGACAAACAAAGCTAATTTCTTTAGAACTCAATTTACCTCAATAGTGACTGGTTATAATTCACTACCATGCAAAATATGATTTTGGAACTTTGAATCGAAGGAAAAACTGAATGACACTAGAAGTCATAAAGGAATAAATCCTCTAGAAGTCAAGATAATAAAAAAAAAAACGATAATCTCAAGACTTCCTCCTAATTTAATTCTCACTAGAATGCAAAATACGATTTTGGAATTGAATGATCCAGTGATCCATGAGTGGCCACACAAATAGTTTAAGTAATACAGACCTCAATGGCTCAATATAACTACTTATCCAACTAAAATAAACAGTGAATAAAGAGAATAAGGGAATTCATATTTAGTACAAAAGAAGCATGGTATTGCAAATTGAGAAAACATATTTATCTCTGGAAATCAGAAGAGATGGAACAGCAGTTAAATAATGACATACCGAATCTTTGGCTTCAAGTTTATCTGCCCATCCATTCAAAACAAAGGGATCATTAACCGCTACACAAATCACAGAATCAATCCCTTTAGCCTTAAATTTATCAATGTTGTTCTTGTAACTAGGCACATGCTGCTGGGAACAAACCCCCGTATACGCACCCTGGCATACTCCAAAAACAATACCCATTTATATAAATACCTCGTAAACTTGAAACACTCAGCAACAAAAAAAAAAAAACAAACAAACAAACAAACATAAACCATTAGAGAGAGAGTAACTTATAGGGAGGCCAATGATGACGACTTTCTTGTCCTGAAAACACAAAATTCACCAAAATTGAGCGCCCAAAATTTTGGAAATAAGAGGTAAAGAAAGGTAGTGGAGAAGAAAGACCAAAGGGTCAGAGCTGGTCCTGAGATTGTAGAGGCCTGAGGTGAAGATATACATTTTTTTTTTTCCTTATCAAGTTATTTTTTATTTAATTTAATAATTATAAAATGATAACAGTGAAAAGAAACATATAGTATTTAGGATTAAATACTTGTTACTCCTCAAACTTTTGCCTGAAAAACAGTTTAGTCCCTCACCTTTTAAATTAAACTAGATAGTCCTTATTCTCTCTAATTCTCACACAACAGGTCCAAAATAGGTATAAAATGACTGTAATACCCCTCACTTCCTCTTTTTTATTATTTCTCTCTTTTCTTTTTCTCTTTTTATTTTTAATCATTTTTTAATTTAATATTTTTTTTTTGCCTCTCTCTCTCTCTCTCTCTCTCTCTCCAATTCCAGCTCCGATCCCATTTCCAACCAGGACCAAGCTCCACTCCAGGATTCAAGATCAGAAAATCCTCATATACGGTATCGTTTTTCACTTTTGCTAATTTTTTCAATTGTCCCCGATCCTCTCTACTCTAGCTTCGAATAACATAACCCTAGATTTCCAGATTTCAAATTCAATCGAATTAATCCCTTTGTCGAACACTCATACCCAACTTTCAATCCCATTCAAATGATTCAATCCCCTTCCAGATTTCAAATTCAATCCCTTAGTCGAACATTCGAACCCAGCCTTCAAGTCTCTTCGTCCTCCTCCCCTGCTGTTGCAAGTCTCTTCCAAGCAATCCAAATCTCCGAGTAAGATAGCAGCCGCAAGTTCAAGTCTCCGAGCCGCGACCTTTCTTCTCTTTTCCCAGCAATCCAAATCCCTTCTCCCTTTGGTTTTTCAAAGCCAAAGATCTCCATGAGCACAGCAGAGGACCAGACCACGGTCTCTCTCTCTCTCCCTCAACCTCTCACTGTGATGAACATTCAATCCGGTTCATTGTCATTGGCAAAGGCTCAAATTGTTTGTTTGATTACTTGGGTTTTGGGTATGATCCAGAGTGAGATGGCAGCGGCTTTGGAGATGGACAAGTTTCTTGTCTATGCCATGCAACCTTCAATTTCGTATTTCAATTATCAATAATTTTGATCTGGGAAATTTACATTGCTTTCATGATTGGATCTTGGTTTCGATTCAAGGATCTGGGTTTTAGGGTCTCGTAATTGTTTATGTAATCATGTGAATTTGAAAGTTTGAAGTTTTGTTTGATGGATCGATGGATTCTAGTTGTTCTTTTTGGGTTTGTAGCTATTTTGTTGCTGGAGGTCCTGGAAGAGGAAGTAGATAGGGGAGAATCTGGCTAGGTGGAGGCGGAAGACGCAGGAGGTGCAGAGGTTGCAGAGGGTGGCTTGGTATAGAGAGACAGAGAGGAGGAGGAGGAGAAGAAGAAGAAGAAATAAAAAAGAAAAGAAAATTTAAAAAAGACATAGAACAATTAAAAAAAATTGAAAAAAAAGATGAATGAGGGTATAATAGTCAATTTAGGTATGTTGAGGACCTGTTGTGTGAGAATTAGAGAGAATAAGGACTATCTAGTTTAATTTAAAAGATGAGGGACTAAACTGTTTTTCAGGCAAAAGTTTGAGGAGTAACAAGTATTTAATCCTAGTATTTATGTTAGATAACTACTTCAAAAACATACGACTTGAGAACATGTCTGTACCAAAAAAAAAAGAAATTAATTCAAAAATATACAAAAAAACTTAAGAAAACAAATGCAAAAATGTCATTAGTGGGATTTGAACTCATGCTGAAAAAGACTCCTCATAGGCAGCTTTGCCACTACTCTAACTTATAACACTAGTGATATAGGCGTAGAGTTTATATATATTATATAATATTTACAGAAAGTCAGAGCTTTGAGGCCCCCGAAAGCTGGTGGCCTGAGACGGTTGCCTCAGTGGGCAGCCCTCAGGGCCGGCTCTGCAAAGGGGAGACCTTGAAAATGTCTTTGAGAGGAGACACCCTCGCCCCAGCCAGGCACGGAACCAAGGAGGTGCTGGGATGTGCTGCAGCACTCTCATTTCTTTTAGAGAAAAAAATATCTTCTATATATTGAGTGTACAAAAGCAAGTAAATGCATGAAGATAGAGAGATGATTAGAGAAAAGCACAGCAAAAGCACCTATACATGAGTAAATGCATAAAAATATTAAAATATTGGTACAAGCAAAACCCAAGTACTGTACTTCCTCAAATGACAAAACGTATATTTTGAAAAACTTTGACCAAATCAAAAGAAGCTAAGCCGCAAGTCCCAAACTACTAACGAAAAGTCAATCAAATTGAAATTTCCAACAAATCTTGATGCTACCGGCACTAATGCCCAGGGTACGGATTAGATGTAGAAGCTAAAGGAATAGTTTTGCAGCCTGAATCCATTAAATTCATAGGCATTCATCGAAGTCAAAGTACGACAAATAAGCTTTATATGAACTTAGGAAAACTTGACAATATCATAAGGTAAAATTAGCCCCCCCCCCCTCCCCCCAACTTAAATTTCTGGTTCCGTCCCTAGTCCCAACTCCGAGCTTTCTGGAGGGAAACATCAAGTGTGGTAGAGACTAGGTTTGTCCCGACTGCGACCGCCGGCCGATCTCATCGCGGAGTAGCTTGCTCGCTTTACAAGTATAGATACCAGTGAGCTGAGTCGACTGATCACTCGATTTGTTCAATTTGCTTTTGGTCTAGAATACTCGGTGAAGATGGTTTCAACTATTAGTTTAATTACTACGGCCTGTCAAATATGACGTAAAGGTTCTCCAGGCCTCACCGCTCACTATTAACCATTCGCCAAAGAAAAATTGCCAAAAACCACCACAGATGGACAAGCTGGTAAGAGTCTCCAGGTGTGGAACCCCCACACTCGGGTTCGAATTCTGCCGACGCTGATTGAAGTTAAATCCAATCTACTCTTGGTAGCCAGAGAGAAGGAAGCGTTTTGACATGATCCCCTGACATGGGTTAGTCTCTAGGCCTAGGAAGCCTTTGAGGAACTGTGCGATCTCAATAAAAAAAAAACATTGCCAAAAAAAAAGAAAAAAAAATTACACTATTAACCGTGCATAGCAGTTAAAGTCAATTTTAACCATCAAGTCCAGGACTTGATTCATTCTCAACTTCTTATGTAGCAAATTATTTCATTAGAAGAGATTATTGAATGTTTGCTGCTAAAAATAGGGCAATTCATTTCAAATTATCGCTACACTTTTTGATTATCCACACCCTTACAGCAGTTGAAAATAGGGCAATTCACTTCAAATTATCGCTGCACTTTTCGATTATCCACACCCTTACAGCAGTTACATTCGTTCTGAGTCAATAAACACGATAATCTAAGCAAAATGGAATTTAAAGCCTAAACTCAAAGTTTAAAGATATAGTTCGGCTTCCCTGTGTCTGAAAGTCTAAAAACTCCATGAAAGCATCATAGTAAAAAAATTGAAGTTCTCATTCGTGCAACTGTGTTCAGCGCTATAATTCAACTGCGGAAATCCACTAACAAGTACCCAAATCATGCAGCAAGAACTTTAGCTACCTGATATAAGAAATCATATGAAAACAAGAATTTTTATGAGTTTCACTGATAACCAATTAATGTAAGGAAATTATCGCAGTCAAAGGAAACAACCGGCCAGATTCTTAGAGTGTTGCTTTAGAAGGAAAATGGGGTTCTTGAGATGCCATTGTGGTTGGACAAACAAAGAACATATGCCATTGTGGAAAAATGATTAAGGAAAAGGGAAGCTAGTACTTAAGTGTCAATACACCAACTAATTAAGGAGCTGCACAAAGTGGAAACAAATGACTAGAATAGACTACAACTCTTTACTCTGGCTAGTTTGATGCAAAATAATTTCACTTGTATCTCCTACCAACTAGCAGGGGAAGCACCAGAGCCTTCCTCTTCCCCAATTATTGGAAGCCAGCTACACAAAGCCTAGTCTCCTACCAACTAGCAGGGCCATCTTACAATGGACTGTATTTTCATTTTTAAGTTATTACTCAGTACCTATTACATAACACTACATGCACCATTCTATTATAAGCTTCTTCTCTTAATGCTATTCTCTATGTTTATTAAGCTACTCCTCATAGGTGGTGCATCTATTGATGATTGAAATACTCTTTAGGCTTGTAGCACACAAACAAGAAGCCAAAATGGCAAGGAGTTGATAATAAGTCTCTCTAACATATTAAGTTCCTCTTCCATTTCAAAGTTCGATCTTTACTTTTTAAGTGCATGCAACATCTGAAGGGTAAACACAAGATATAGTAAAAGCTATCAAGCATCAAAACTAGCCAGATTACTTGTTAAGTTAGTAACGACAAGAATATTAGAAATAATTGGCTAGTGTGTGTTAAAAAAAAACATAATGGCTAATGTAGTGATATCAAATTCAACCCTAAAACCAGATTGTTCAAGCAGTGACATGAAGAGTAGACTACTTACTTTTTTTTTGTCCATGCCACTTATGTATACTTGTATACCAATTCCACTGAAATCCTAGAGCAGCAATACGTATTATACCAACAGCAACCACCTCTACAAATGCCATCATGAACGATCTCTGAGGTGACAACCCGGCAGTGGCAATAGACAACAAAAGCCCTTCAAAGTTGCAAGGCACAATAAAAGAAGCAGACTTGATTCCATCCAAAGCTTTCCTCGCAACTTCCTCAGCTTTCATTGCACTAGAGGATTCCGTGATAATGCTGGTCAGTTGAGGCCTCTTCTTAGTTTCTGCAATTGAGTGCACATTTCAAATTACAATACTAACAAAAAAAATTCACAAGTCCCAAATCAAAATCAGATACAAAATGCTAAGCTTGATGCATCGAAATTGCATATTGCTAAAATTGACAATAATTGCCACATGATTCATGTTTTATTTACCTTTAGTGAGTCCAGGAGTGTCAGTAGCCGGAGGGAAAATCAGCGAAACATGAATGTCTTCTACAATGACCTCTTGCTGTAGAGCTTCAGCCAAACCCCGAAGCCCAAATTTACTAGCGGAATAAGCCGCGTAGCCGTAAATCCCAACCTGACCGACCTGAGATGACATCAAAGCAATCGAACCCGGTCCACGGTCCTTCCTGTCTCTCATTCTCGGCAAAGCAGCTTTGATCATGTTGAAGCTACCCATCAAATTGACGTCCACCATGAACCTGATCTCATCCAATCCCTGCTTCTCTAACTCCTCGGCCACAAACACTCCCTGGTTGATGACCAACACATCGATCGGGCCCGCCGCCTCGACAGCCTTCGAAACTGCTTCGTAGTCACGCACGTCAGCAGCGAAGACGGTGACGTCGATGCCTGTTGAGAGCTGGATGTAGTTCTTGGCCTCCTCGAGCTTATCGAAAGAGCGCGCAAGGATGGAGACTTTGGCGCCCTCAGAGGCGGCGCGGTGGGCGAGGGCAAGGCCGATGCCGCTAGAACCACCGGTGATGAATACGTGGCGGTTCTTGATTGGGATAGTGGTGGGGCGAGGTCGGACAATGAAATAGAAGAGGAGGAGGAGGAGGAGGAGAGCGAGAAAGAGGAGGAGGAGGAAGGAGAAGATGGGGTTCGCCATTGATTATGGTGGAGAGTCGAGTAGTGTGGAGTAGAAGTAAATGGTCGTGTTTTCCTTTGTTGGTTTGGGAGTTTGAGTTTGAATGGAAGCAGGAGGAGCTACCGATGGTTATATATAGAGTAGGGTGGTGTAGCAAGCTACATGATTTGAATTCAACAGTTACTAGGTTCGGTAATTATCTTCCATGATAAATTAGCAACGACAACATTGTTAAAGAAAGCAACATGTCTTATACCTAATTCACCAACAGATTTAGGAATACAAACTTTTTCCCAAGCAATTGGGGGACACTTGTAATTAAAGTCCCAAAAGAAATTTCTAACTTCATTATCAATAGCTTTGGTAAGTTTACTAGGGCATTTAAAACAAGATATGACATAGTTAGGCATACCTGTAAGGTTTGATTTAACAAGGGTTAATCTACTAGATCTAGGGAGGTAGCCTTTTTTATAACTTGTCAGCCAAAACCCTTATTGTGGAATCTTAGGATTGTGACATGTCATTAGGTATGTGGGAATATTTCCTTTAATGTTCTAGATGATCAGCATATGCGAGGGAATATACTTGTCATCATGCTAGTGGTTAGATCGGCATGAGCCGTAGGTCGAGAACCCTTGATACAGAGTTCAGGAGGTGAACTCGATGGATTAAGGTGGGTACCATGCAGCTAACCATTTACACTGTTTAGGATCTTTGTACAATTGGCATGGTCAATACAGTGGGCCACTACACAATCATTTGTTTGGTAGGGGAGGAGGACTCTTCGTGTCTATAGAATTGAGTCTAATTCGCTCGTTAGTGGAGAAATACTTTGCTCACAATGAAATTCCCATACTGAACCAGATAGGTAGTAGACTTAAGAAAACTCTCCATTTGTTACAAGTCTCCAAACAAATTCATCATCCTACACAGAAGTTGAAATTTGAATTCCCAAAATTTGATCAATCACTTTGTGTTCAAGAAATTCAAGGAATTTTGCTTATCCCAACATCTGTTAATAATAAAATCTTCACATTAACATTCTAGTCTATAGCAAGTTTTTGAGCATCATAAAGTAAATTACTTAAAGAAAAGGGGTACACCCAGTTAAAGGTCCAAAACTTGATGTTCTTACCATCACCAATTATGCATGTCAGCCCTTGTAAAACTATATTCTCTGCTGTCTACAATACTTTTCCAAGCAAGGAACAAGAGGCTTGGAAGAAAGACACATTCCTAAAATATTTGATTTTCATGATTTAAACCCACCATTTACTAGGTTCAGTAATTATCTTCCATGCTAAATTAGCAAGGGCAACATTGTTAAAGAAAGCAGCAGATCTTATACCTATTTCACCAACAGATTTAAGAATACAAACTTGTTCCAAGCAATTTGGGGACACTTGTAATTAGAGCCCCAAAAGAAATTTCTAACTTCCTTATCAATAGCTTTGGTAAGTTTACTAGGGCATTTAAAACAAGACATGAAATAGTTAGGCATACCTGTAAGGTTTGATTTAACAAGGGTTAGTCTACTAGCTCTAGGGAGGGAGCCTTTTTTATAACCTGCAAGTCAAAACCCTTACTTAATGTGGAGTCTTAGGATTGTGACATGTCATTAGGTAGGTGGGAATATTTCCTTTAACGATCTAGATGATCAGCATATGCGAGGGAATATATTTGTCATCATGCTAGTGGCTAGATCGGCATGAGCCGTAGGTTGAGACTTGACAGGGCCCACCCTAAATTTCCCCTGAAATATGTGGTGGCTCTGCAGGGCCCACCTTAGGAATAACTTTATCCAAAATTCGGCAGAGTCACCTCTAGAAATGGACTACTCAAAACTTGTAGAAAACAAATTTACACTTGTAAACAAACCACCATTATTCTCTTGGAGCCACCATGCTCCTCAAATCCCAACAATTCCACAATATTTAACAGAAATCTGAAATATAACATATTCTTAAATACACAAATATAACTCCCAAACTTTATAACATTTGTTTTGCAGGTTATCAGAGCAATCTAAAGGGGTTAAAGAAATCAAGATACAAGTAGGTTCAATAAGTAACCTACAATATGGAATACAACAACAGCAGATGCTATGCCTTGAATACTACTATGCCGAACTAGCTACTCTACAAATTGGACATTTGAAACCGAAAGGCCCAGGGGGGAAAGCATGTAAAACGTTAGCATGAATGGACAAAAATAAATAATAAAAATAATTTAAATAAGGTAAACTTTAATATTTTCCCACGTATTTAAACTTATAAAATCTTGATGCGTGCAACGTTTAGAAAACATATTTCTTTAAACTCGAAATCTCGTGCATACATACCACCCCTGCTGGTTAAGATAAAATCGGACTAGCCTCGCCAGTCAAGTAACAGTAGAGTATGGGGAAGAAGAAATCACCATACGACAAAGGAGCCTCCCAGACTCTAGGCACGACTACCACCTACAAACACATGATAAATGAGGAGGAGAACTAATAAAGCTCCACTAAAACCTACGTGAGGAGGAGAACTAATAAAGTGACCCAAGTATGGTGAAGAAAACATTTGAAAACATTGAAATCCATAAGGCTTCCCCAAGATCTCGCTATAAAGGCATCAGTACGATTCCCAACCATACTCGAAAAATCTCATGAGAAATCACATAAAACAATGACGTGTCCCACACGCCAAATATATTCTCGAATCGATAAAAAATAGCAACATCAAATTACAAATCGTAAATCCAAACAATAACCCTTTATCGGAGATAAATCATCGAAAACTCAATATCAAATAAAATAGTAACACAAATCCATTTCCGAAATCATAACCGATATAAATCATAATCAATCTCCGAAAATCATCATTGAAAGAAAATCCACGAGATAAACTGAAATCAAATTCCGAAATCGAATCATATGCTCAAATTAATAATCCAAACCAAATATTATCTGAAGCTAAACGATAAGCTCGATAAATGAAACGATAAATTAATAAAACATTAGTTCGGAAAATAATTGCATGCATCATTTAAAATCAAAAGTGCACTCATAGTTTACGACTAACGTGGCACCCAAGCGTAAGGATCCTGGTCGAGCGTTGGGTCAGTACCTCGTCCTGTACAAAATTATATTTCGTAAACAACAATTCAAAAATTAAATGTGATTCTAAAACGAAACCCGAAAACTCCTCGTAAACCAACATCTCCATTTTTTCTCGGATTCATCCCAAACTTAACCACTAAGACTGATTCATTAATTAGGAGGCCAGAATCGACGCCCTCGCACCCCCATCCGCCACCAACAGTGGCGGCGCGTGGGGCCTACGTGCTGCCGTCTCCAACCCCCAATTGGGTGACACCACCTATGCCAAAATCTTCATCTCATTGTCCCCAACAACATTCAAAACTACCAAAGTCCAATTCGAAGCTAAAAGTCCTACATTTACCTCGAAAGCAAAAGGGTCGATTTGAAACCCTAGAATTTGATTCCTTTGATTCATCCTCCACGTTGCAAATTGCTTCAAGCCTTAGAGGGATTGATATACGTCTCCTAAGCTTCAAAACGTGACAAGAATTGCCGCCAGAGGTGGTCAGAACCTGGAGAAATGGTCGGCGACCAGAAAACAGCTACAGTGCACGGTTTTTGCTTCGATTCTCTGTCCTCCATCCAAATCGCCGCAAAGTACCGCGGCAGACTTGGAGGGGAGGAGGAGGAGGTCCAAACTAGTCCGGTGGCGCGCCATCAGGTGGCTGGACGACAAAGAAACTGACAGAAAATCAATTCGGGTCGTGTCTACAAAACGTGTCAGCCGAGAGAGAAAGTGATCAATGGTAAAATGGTGATTTTCGGAAATGGTAAGTTACCCAAGGTGAAATTTCTATTTATTGCTAAATTATTGAATGAGTAACTTTTACATTTTAGATCATAACTTCTCCATACGAATGTCGATTTGAGCGTGTTTCATGTCCACGAATTCGGTTTGACGTCCTCTACAACTTCATTGCAGAACATTTTCTCAAATAACGAACAAAACAAAAAGTCAACTTTTCGGAAATAAAGTAAAAAGTGAAAGTAATTGTCATTTACCGTCCGAAGGACTAGTAAACCGTAAATTGAGATACGGGACGTAACAAGAACCCTTGATACAAAGTTCAGGAGGTGAACTCGGTGGATCAAGGCGGGTTCCATGCAGCAAACCATATAATATGTTTAGGCGTAGTTTGTACAACCGACCTAGTCAATATAATATGTTTAGGCCACTACACGATCATTTATTGAGGGGGTGGGGGGGGGGGGGACTGTTCATGTCTATCTAATCGAGTCGAATTTGCACGTCAGTGGAGCAATGATTTTGCTTAGGATGAAATGCCCATAGTGAACCGGATAGGTAGTAGACTTAATAAAAAAAACTCTTCATTTGTTGCAAGTCTCCAAACAAATTCATCATCCTACAATAGGAACATGAATTCCCAAAATTTGATCAACTAAAAACTTATCAAAACTTTCGTAATTTTTTCTTCTGTGATTCATATTTCTAATTGAAGGTGAAAGTTTTATTTTTGATGGTCTCATTTTTTTATAAACACAATACAAGTGAAAATACGTGACATTACAAACAAAAATTACAAATTTATTCTTGAAAAATGATTCCCATGCTAGGCACAAATCAGTTTTTAACGGGAGATTAATGAAAGTTAGTGATAGAGACCATTTGAAATGATATCAAAAAGTTCAAGTACTAGTTGTAATCAAAATTGAAGTTCATGTAATCATGTACCATCAATAAGATGGAGAATAAGTTCAAGTATCATTTGTGATAATAACCCTTTATTTTATTTATCTTAATAGAAGATTGGGCTAAATACAATTTAGTACCATGTGGTTTAGGTCTAAAATCAATTCAGTCCCTGGACTTCTAATTTCATCAAAAACACCCATGCACTTTCAATTTTGATCTAATAGGTCCAATTCGTTAATATTCTGTTATGGGTTCAAGTTATAGTTGGATTATTTGTTGAAAAATTATTATTTTTAATAGTAGGACTCACTCCTAAATTAACTATGCAGACCACCTCGACGCCACATCATAAAACATAGGCCATATATGAGCCACATTAACAATTTAAATAACTCAATTGTCGGAAAACTAACAAATTGGACCTATTAGATCAATATTGAAAGTGCAGGGATGTTTTTGATGAAATTAGAAATTCAGGGACTGAATTGATTTTGGACCTAAACCACAGGGTAGTAATTTGTATTTAGCCCTAGAAGATTTTACAGACTAATCTTTTGTTGGCAAAAGGGTTTTTGGTAACATATCGGCAAAGGTATGTTTGTTAGCAAAAGGTGTTTGATTTTTCAATTTCTCTTGTGGGATCTTTTGACCCCGACAAAGTCCCTTCTTTAGTATTATTTTTAGGAGAAATTTTCATACACCCCAAATCCACCAATATACTTTCCATACACCCCCGCCAACTTATTATTATTCCCACTCACACAAAACTTTGCACTTTTTCTCCATACTTTTCAAAACCACTCATTATTCATCCCACTAATACCCCTCTCCATATCTTCACCATTTTCTCTCTCTTAAAATTAATTATGTTTGATAAAGCGTGGTGGGCCCATATCTTGAAATTATTTGTGTAAATGTTAATTGCAGCTAAGCTTCATCCTCTATTCGAAGGTAAGCAGTTAAAACTTCATCATCCATAATCGCACATTTAGATATTATTATGTCTAGATTGGATTTACTTGCAAATTGTAGAAAATTTGAAAAAGAACTAGAAGAAGAACTAGAAAAGCTAAGAAGAATAAAAGATTTCTGAAGCAGACTCAGCCGAACTACTCTTGATTACTGGGATAGAATATTCCTAGTACAGAAAAGAATCTATTAGCTTGAGAAAAATATAGAAGAATTAAAGTTCATGGTTACAGAGGAATAAAAATCTCTTGACTATTTGAGCATTGGTTAGATCCGCAAATCACTGGTATCAAAGCCTGCAAAGAGTTCAAAAGGGGAATCCCCAATGGGGACAATGTCTGAATTGATATTAGAGAAGTTGAATTCTCTACTAAAATCTTCTGATTAGAAACATCAGAATCTGATACAAGAAGTATCTAGTTATCAAGATCATCTAGATAAAGTACCAGATATAATCGCCCAATTAGAAAAATTAGATTAAAAAATAGACTATATCAAAGAACTTCCTAAATGGGAAGAAGAACAGCCAACAAGTGTTGGCTGAAAAATCACTGAATAGCAAAAAACGCTGGATTCTATGAAAGATATATTGAAGGATAAGAAAAAGCCTCCAGTAAGAGCAAACAAAGTTAATGGATTCAAACCATTAGAAAAACCTGAGAAGAATCCAACGCCAAGTATGATTTTTTTAGAACCTTCTACTAGTCTGACTAGTATCAGGTATGAAAAACCAAAACACTTGGTAGCAAGAGATGTCAAGATGATGAGCATCTTCGGGAAAAAGAAAGGAGTACAACTCCTAAATACTGAAGAATTCAAATACAATGAAATTGAACAGGAGGTAAAAAATTCCGCAATTCCAAAGTTAGATTTTAAACAAATCTACAAAAGGGGAAACTTTGACTTGATGGATAGCCATCATTTCAAATTATTGGAATTCACAACACCCTCTACAACAGAAGAAATAGATCTCTTGATGATCACGCCTGATGAAGTTGCCAGAGCAAGAACAAAAAAATTTCAATTTATGCAAATTGGAGCAGTCCAAGTAGGCATAAAACTTCTTGCTCGAGAAGGCATAAATTGTTCAGTTCTATGTGTCGTACAAGACAATAGACTAACAGATTTTCAACCTAGTCTGAAGCATCTTTATGCAATCAAGTAGCATATTTCAACTACTTCCCAAATTTCTCAACCAGCTTGAAAGATGCAGCTCACAGTTTACGACTGAGAGTCAAGACAGATGGCATATCAATGAAAAAATATATGCAAGAACTAGCAATTGTATACAGAATGTACTATAAACTAATGAGCACCACAGTAGAACCCACAAGGATATCAAATATCCCAGGTCTTACTACTGGATTCCTCACCAGTCAGAAGAACCATTCACAACAGGTTCACAAGGTTACTTGGAATGAAGTAACTTTTCCTATTGAGTGGAAACTATCTGGTTCGAAAAAACCAGCAGAAAATGCCAAAAAGGCAATTTATGAAAGCAGAAAGACTGGAGATATCAGTCTAAAATTCGACGATCACAGAAAAAGTGACGTGTGTCCTGAAAATGTCAGGATAAACAAAAATCTTCTTAGAAGAAGCTACAGCACTAGAGAAGCTTGTGTTAGTGGTACCAAATTCTCTGTTGAAGAACCAACAGAGCCTATCACTGAAGAAGAATTAGAAGCTGATCTAAACAGACCAGCAAATATGCTTAGAGCACAAAAGCTCTATGAACTCTATGATGAAGCAGAATCTTGCGAAAATCTGGAACGATTAGAAAAACTAATCGAAGAAATGAAAATTTTCAAACTAGGAAAGGAAAGAAAATCCTTCCTTATCAAGATATCGGAATGGAAGACGGATAAAGCTCCAAAACTTTCATCATTAGAGAAAAGAGAAAACTGAAACTCTCTGTACAAAAAGCCCCTACGAGCAGAAAAGAAGAAAGAAATTCTCAAAGATTTGTCCCAGAGGACAATATACCCAGAATACCAATTACCAATTACCAATTACCAATTACGGTATTTGGCTAAATCTAGACAAAGCTCTAGACAAGAGAAAAACTCTTGACCAATGGGTAGACAGTCTCATGATGGCATCTGCTCTTACCCTTGGAATGTTTGAAGCACCAGATCTTTAGGTGTACTATGAAACTACTCTCACCGGAGTAGCCAAAAAGTATTATCTGTCTTTCAAAGAGACTGCCAGAGGAAGAGACTGGTTAGAAGAGATAAAAAATTCAAAACCTCCGTATGATTTTGCAGTACCCCTGTATCATTAGTTCAGTGGAGATCTCTTAAATCTGAGTGAGAAGGCTAAAGAAATTGCCAAATCAAATATCTATACTCTCAAAATCTGTGACATGAGATATTTTGAAGAATACTTGAATGAATTTCAAGAATATTACTGTACAATAGGTGAACTAGAGAATACTGACCTAGTAAACTTATTACACATAAAACTCCCTGAACCATGGAGAACAGCTGTGAGAGAAAGCATAGCTGAAAAACCGATTGAAAGATTTTCAGTTGGAGGAATTGCTGACAGAATCAGGTAATTACTAAACGAGCAATGCAAAGAAAATCTCGGAGCCAAGATGGCCAAGAAACAACTCAAAGGAGTTGAAAACTTCTGTTATGGAATACTGGATATGCCAACCAACTGGGGATGTCATGGATCCAAGTTCCACAAGAAAAGAAAAGAAAAATATTACTCAAAAAGATTCAGAAATAGTAATAAAAGAAGAGATTGGAAATTCAAGAAAAGTTCCAATTTCAAGAAACAACAGGATGAAGATCCAAAAAAGAAATTCTTCAAGAAAAAGAAGAATACAAACCAAAATCATCAGAATAAACAACCTGGCAAGAAAGCTTGCAGATGTTGGTTATGTAAAGCTGAAGGGCACTATGCCAATGAATGCCCAGAAAAGGGTAAAAGATCTACTAAAGCTCTATTTGAAGAATATGAGCCCATAGTAGAAACAACAAATATGAAGGGCTACGAAATAGCCTATTCTGATGATGAAGAAGATGACAGGTCAGTATACTCTGCCTGGTCTAAAGAAGAAGAATCATCTGACTCTGAAATTGATTCTGAAGTTGAATACTTAGAATCTAGATAGATGAATGTTCTTAAAATCAAAAACTGGGAAGAAAGTAAGACAGAAGCAATAATGTCTTCTTATTAGGTGAACCCTGGTACATTCGTTTGTGACTACTGCTTATATCACGAAAAGAATGGACTTCCTATGTTTTGTGAAGAGTCAAAAAAGACTTATCACAAAGAATGCTTCATAGCTGATGCAAGAAGAAAAACCAAGAATGGCCTTATCAGCCAATTGGTAGAGCAAGAATATGAAGAATATTTCTCTGAGCAAAAAGAGAAAGAAGTAGAAACTCTATTCCAAGAAATTATGGAACCCTCTTCCCCAAAACCAAAGGAAGAAGAAATCGATGAAGAAAAGATCGATGAGACTATAGAACTGGTTGAACCACCAGAAAATGTTCCAGAAGAATGTAAACCATTCATACCTCAGGAACAAACAGCTCAAGATAAAGAGATACTTCAACAGTAGATTATTGTCTCTACTAGTAGATACAACAACTACATAGAGATTGGATTAAAATTCCCTGATCACAAGAAATATCATCTACATGCATTTGTAGATAATGGATCAGGATTCACAGTTGCAAAGAGATTTGCAATTTCAGAAGAACTCTGCAAAGAGGATAAGAAAAGAATAGTTACCGATATCCAGTTTGATGGAAGCCATCTAACAATGAACAAAGTAGCAAAAAATGTTCATATCACCATTGGTGGACGAACATTTATCTTCCATACTCTCTGGCAATCTGAAGGCCAAGGGTTAGATTTCTTGTTGGGAAATGATTTTATTCTCCAACAGAGATTCATTCAGGATGAAGAAGCAATAGGCTTCAGAAAAGGAGAACGGGTGTTTTGGGCAGACAAGCTCACTCACGCCAAAAGTGTAGTAGGTCCAAACTTTACTACCCAATATCAAAGATTGCAACAAAATAGTGGTGATCTTACTCCCTACATGCCCAAATTCGAAACAATACTCCAAATCAAACAAGAAGAAGAAGTACTTGTTGAAGAATCTTCTGAAGAAGAAGAAGAAGAAGGAACTAGTGAGGAAGAAGAAGCTAGTTTCATCCATGAGTATAACCTCAAGTATTTCTAGAATAAGCTTAAGTCTCAAAAAATTCCTACTCTTGATAAAATCAAGAAAATGCTTGAACAAGATATAGATGTCGACACTCAAAAATTTTGGGAAAAAGACCCAGTGGTCTGTGAATTACGATTACATGATATGAATGCTATCTGTCATGTCAAAGCCATTCCTCAATACAAAGAGGAAGATCAGAAAAAATTCAGAAAAGATATTGAAGATCTCCTGAACAAGAGATTAATTCAACCATCCACTAGCCGTCATCATGCTCTAGAATTCTACGTAAGAAAGCGTGTAGAAAACATCAGAGGAAAAACTAAAATGGTAATTGACTACAGAGATGTCAATAAGAAGACCGTAAAAGACGGTTATCAAATTGCTCAAGTAAGAGTACTGATCAACCAGCTCGGATGAGCTAAAGTCTTTTCAAAATTCGATGCAAAGTCGGGTTTTTGGCAAGTCAAAATGTATCGAGATAGTGTTCCTCTCACTGCATTTGGAACACCACAAGGACATTACAAATGGTTAGTAATGCCCTTTGGCTTAAAACAAGCCTCTTCAATCTTCTAGAGAAAGATGGATGCCATCTTCAAACATGTTGCTGAATTCTGCATCGTCTACATTGATGACAACCTTGTCTTATCCAGAAACAGAGAAGAACACATGAAACACCTCCACGAGGTTGTAAAGCTGATAGTTCAGCATGGAATCATCTTAGGAGAAAAGAAAATCTTCTTTATCCTAGATGAAGTGGATTTCCTTGGAATAAACATCAAGAATGGAGTGATAAAACTTCAACCTCACATCCTTGAGAAAATCTGGAAATTCCTAGATAGAATTCCTGATGCTAAGAGTCTAGAAAGATTCTTAGGAGTCATCAATTATGGGAGAGCTTTCATTCCCAAAATCTCAGGACCAACAACAATGTTATCTTCTAAAACAAGTTCCAAAAGAAAATGGAACTTCATAGATGATGATGAAAAAATTGTGAAGCAGATAAAAAATCTCCCTCCTCTCTAACAACCAGAGGAAAATGATGAAATCATTCTCCAAACATATGCTAGTGATAATTACTAGTTTGGTGTAGTCTTGGCAAAAACGCCTGGAACTAACATTGAATAGATTTGTAAATTTTGTAGTGGCAAGTTCAGTCATGCAGAACAAAATTATCCTACAGGAGAAAAAGAAATTTTGGCTGTCAAGAAAACAATTTTAAACTCTCCAGCTTTTCTTGGAAAACCCTTTACTATACTCACTGATTGTGCCAGAGTAAAGAATTTTAAAAATTGTAAACTTGATAAAGTTGCTGATAGAGGAAGATTAGCTAACTGGCAATTATTTCTTAACCAATATGATTATAATGTTAAACTAATTGCAGGAAACAAGAACTATCTTCCAGACACATTAACCAGAGAAATGGCAATGTTCAGCAGAAGAGATGACGATGAAGGTCGCAATCCCGAAAACAAAAGAACTGGGAAAGAACTTGAAAAAACTAAGGAACCGAAAGAAAAAATCCTCAAAAGATTCTTGCAAAGTCCAAAAGGACCAGCCACAACTGACCAATCCCAGGGTAAAGGGTTGGCTAACCCTTCTCAAACGGCAGACGGTAAAGGCTCATCAAGACCGTTGAAGGTTGTTGCCTTGCCAAAAAGCAAATCAACCCCAACTGGAGTTATGAATGTTTTTAATTATGAACTAACAACCTTCTCTTATCCTGTGTTCAGAACTGGCAGGAGGCTAACATATCACCAAAAGGCAATCCTAGATAACCTCTTATTCGCCTTTCAAGAAAGAAATAGTGGAATCAAGTTCCCAACTCTCTTTGCATTAGCTGAAGAACTCCATGGAAATGCTAGACCACAGTTTGAAGAAGTTCATAAAAATACACAGCAGAGTGCTGTCTAGAATAGAAAAATCCAGTATCTTGAAGATCCTGAGAGTGCTAGAGTTACTGTATCAGATTGGTATGACTTCCATCATCTCATTGGAAGCCAGAATTCTGACTCATTTCCTCCAACTCTCTTCATAATCCTTGGACCTTACGTTGGAAGGTATGTAGTCAATGTTCAGAGTGAACATCCTCAAGAACACAAACTTTGGCTTGTTGAAAATGGTTTTGTCTATAATCTTTGGACTAAAACTAATGATGATCTCAAAGGATTACCACCTATTATAGTCAATACAGTTAAAAATGTTAGAAAGAATGACTGTATTCTCAGGTTTAAATTCAGATAAACTCCTCCAGAATGGATCCATAATAGTAATGGTGAAGTTGAATAAATTTCTCCATATCATTATGTGAGGATTATTCAAGGAAGATATCTTCAGCCTGCATGTGTGGGATACAATGGCCAACCAAACTCTAGCATTCCTTGGATGAAGGCCATGTCCCTCGATTATATCCAAAAGATCGTAGAAGAAGATAAAGAAAACACATTCCTGGCAGCAGGAGAGAAAATCCTAATCACTGCCTATGATCATCCTAAAGTGATAAGCAGTGACCTTTTCCTATCTCTCAAAAGAAAGGAAATCGACTCTACGTTGGCATGCTTGCAGTGGATCCAGAAGCTTGAAAATGACAACTACTATAAGATGTATGTAGATACAGACGTAGAAGATAATGAAGTGAAAGCCAAGATAGATGACAACTCTCTTGTCCTAGGCCATAATTCAGAAACAGATGAAAACATGTGAAGCAGCAGGTGTAAAAAGCACTGAGAGCAACTTTGGCTTTTCCTAAAGCTGCTTTTGCTTTTCAAAAAAGAACAAGGTGAAAAACATTTCACCTAAAGAATCAGTTTTTCGCCAAACGACCTCCATTATCAGGAGCACTCACGAGAGTAGGAAATAATTGAGTTGTGCTGTACATTTTTATGTTTTGAATTCTGGTTTAAGTTCCGCTCTCTATATAAGGAGCTTTAAGTTCAGTTTGTAGGACCTCGAAAAATTCCTCCATCTGAGAAATTTCATATTAGTTCTAGATCAGAAAATTGAGCAGAAGAGTCTTCTCTCAAGAAAGTCCTAGTAGCAGTGTGCTCTTTCCTTTCTGTCTTAGTGTGAAGTACTTTCTTTTCAAGTAAGTATCTGTAAATCATTCTTATGGATAGCTAGACAGCTTCTTAGCTGTTTACCTGAGAATGAGGCTCTGAATTTTAGACTGTAATTATATTTGAATAAATAATTTCAAGTTGCTCATCCACCTTGTCATTATGTTTTAAAATTTTAGTTTGATGTTTAAATGTTTATATTTGTTTCTGCCTTTTCTCTTGTACTATTTTTACGTTTAAATTTTCTATTTCTTAGAAAAAATTGCCTCAGCTTAAGATAGAAACAAGCAGTAGTAATTCCGCCTGTTAAAGTAACCGCTAGGGAGGGAGCCGTTAGGTGAAAAACTTGGGCATGTTGAAGGCTAGTTTTGTTTTTCTCAAAAGTTTGAACATGATTTTCTAAGAAAAAATAAAAGTTCACTACACCAATAACTTAAACACACAACACTTTTTACACAACGGAAAAAAAAAAAGTGTTGTGTGATGAAGAAAAGTGAATCACACAACACGTTTACAAAACTTGCGTTGTATAAGGTGGTTAAAATTCTGAACTTTTTAGCTAGTAGATCATTGCACAACAGTTATAAGAATAATTCGTTGTGTGAATGAAAAAAAATAGTGGCAGATTTCCCTCCTAGATCGACCCCAAATTTGGCTCCAAATTGGTACCTCATTATACAACATAATAGTTATATCTGTTGTATGAGTGTAGTTTGCAAATTGTCACACAACAGTTTTTGTTTTTGTGTTGTATGATCAAGGAAAATATATTAGAGGTTTCGATGCATCTCCATACATCACTCATTCCTTCGCTCCCAAATTGAATTTTACTTACACATAGCGGGAACTTTCCCTCCTTGCTGCCTCAACTCAAATTTAATGTGTGTGGAATCAGACAACATGTATATGGAAAACGTGGTCTGATGCCTTATACATGCATGCATCAACTAATGGCTTGTCTGGCCATGTGTCCATTTAGATCAAACCCTGACTCTCAAACCAACCCTGACTCTCTCTTTTCACAACTTCACAGCTACCCGGCCCCCGACTAACTCCACAGCTACGCCTACTTTGAAGCCCTAAACTCTAAATCCACCATCTCCGAAGCCTCGACTTTCTGGTACCAATCCCTGCCTCTGAAGCCCTAAATCTGAGATTCATCTTCGAATCCGGTTAGTTCTCGTCCTCTCGAATCTGGTAAGCCCTAAAATTTGGGGGTTTCTGGTTTCTCGTCCTCTCGCCCTCACTATATATGCACGACACTCACTTTTGATTCGGATTCTTCACAAATTACAAATCACACTTTTGATTTCAGGTTTTGATTAACTGAAGGTTTTTGGGTTCTTCACTTTTGATTTGGGATTCTTCACAAATCACATTATCCAAGGTGACCTCTCTTTATATGAGCAGAAGAACCCGAAGCTCAAGCTCCTTCAACCTCATGAACGGTTTAAGAGATCGAGTGGTGCCTAGCATAGATGAAGAACCCCATCGCAGATGTCCAGTTCCAAAGCTGATTCTCACCTGAAAGGTAAACGTCCCCAATGTAATTTCAATTGAAATTTCTGGGTTTGTTTTAGAGTCTCCTGTTATTTTTTTTTTAGGTTCTTGTGGGAGAGAATTGGATTGTATGTTAAAGTGTGCCCAAGAAGATGGGTTTGGCTTCAGTTTGATGCAAGGCCTGGAAATTCTTGATTTGGGTATGTTTAAATTTAGATACTTGAAGTCAATTTTGGTTTTACTGGTTTGTTTTTAGCTTTATTTGCCTATCTATCATTTGTTCAAGAAAGGAAGTTTAAGGGAGATATTTCATCAGTTCTTGCTGGTTGCTTAGTGTCACTTGTGCTTCAGATATTTCCTTCCAAAGGCCTATTTTGATCTAAATTTTGCAATGAAAAAGTATGCAGTCTGCTTGTTCTTCCTTTTCAGCTCAATGTGTTGTGTGGTTTTCAATTAAATAGGCCAGATCTATCGGTTCAAAAGACTTTTTTTAAGCTTGCTCTTCGATTTTGTAATGCACTCTGTGTCTTTGTTGGAGTACTGGTGTATATATACATATATATATATATATGACTACTTGTTGTTTTCCCTTTTGATTTATAATTTGTTGCGATTATTAATTTGCTCAAACCAACCCTACATAGGGGGCATGCGTTTTCTTTCACTTCCCAAAGCATCAGGCCCAAAGAGACAGTCATTGGTTTACATGACTTGATGTGATATCCTAAAATGTTTCGGGTCATATCATTTAACAACTGGCAACTTTTTTATAATCTTACCCAAATTTCTGGGTTGTCTGTCAGCTAATGCAAACTGGGTGTTTGGTAAATCCAAATGTATAGGCCAGGGACTTAGCTAACTAGTGTATGTGTGAGCAATTGGTTTACTAGAGAAACAGAATCAGGGAAAACAAAAGGACATTAAGTGGAGATAGAGAAAAGCAGAGCATGAAGAAGAAATGACTCATATGGATGCATTCTCGCTTTTGTTCAGTTAATGAGTTTTATTGTGTTGGCTTGAAGGTGGAGTTTGATGCAAGTCCTGGAAATCATAGCCTTGATGAGATCGCTTTCTAATTGAGGTGTCTGAATAATTGCTGGACAGTTGCTTGTTCATATATATATATATATATATATATATATATATATTCAGGCCTTTCTGCTAATAGCTATCCGTTGACTCTTTGGTATTTTAAAAACACTTCATAATTTACACTAAAAGTCTAAAACTCAACAAATGTGGCTTTTATCAAACCTAGATTTTCACTTTTGTAACTTTAGCAGAAAAGTAAATGTTATTAGTCTACTTTAGCAGAATAAGTAACAAGTAGTTCTTATTTTATTTTTTTGAACAAGCTTTAATCATATAATTTTTAAGGGTCTGCTATTCATTTTCATCAGTTGCTTAGAGGTATTCGGAAGCTTTGGATGGAGCAGGACAGGGTCTGCTGTTGATTTTGTTTTGGTAGAGAATTTGGTCTGTGCTTGCAGTCATTGAGATTGGATTGCTATTTGTTTTTGCTGCTTTTTTGAGCTGGTTTGATGGACTGTGCAGATTCTATCCCTTTCCCCGAAAGGGCCATGTCATTGGCATTTGATATCCTCAATGACCTTGTGGAGGTCAGCTTTCTCACTAGTTTTTCAATTTTTCAATTTTTCAATTTGAATCTCAAAATTTTGGGAGTTTATACATAGGGTTTTGGCATTGAGTTTGTTCAACTTGGTTTGTATGCCAGCTTTTCATTTTTTATGTTTGATTGCTTTGCAGGGTAGTGAAGAATTGCCGCCATGACTCTGCTTCAGGTCATGACTCTGTTTCAGTCTCTTATCCGATTTTGGCCTCTATTTCTTCTTCTTCTTTTTTTTATCTAGAATCGGCATGGTCCTCTTTATTATCCTTTTTACTAACCCACTGGCAGCCTAGTAAATTTTTTGTGCTTTAGTTTCTGAAATTTGTCTGATACAAGTCTGATTAAGTTTTGGTGTTTGGTATGTGATTGCTTGGTTAGTATTCAAATCTGTATGGAATTGTCGATATAACATGTTAGTTACAAGATTGTGATTCGTCAATAACTTGATACAAGGTAAGATTTCTTATTAATGAAGTATTAAAGTTTGTACTCAACGCTTCAGTGGCTTAATTGGTTTTGTACTTGAACTCTAGCTCTACAAGTTATAGGACTCTTAAGGCTTTTGTTTTTCAGGCCCTACTTTTTCATCTGTGATATTTCATGACGGTTACTCTCTTTCTTGTTTACTTTGATTTTTTTAGACTTACGTACTCTTTCTAATTTCTAATGCAGGGTGTTGATATTCAACTTGGAATGGCAATTGATAGTATAAAAGAAGTAACTCTCATGACTTACACTCCCACTTGACTTGTTATAATCTTGCTTCTTTTTTATATATATTTTTTTATTTTGGGAACTTAGTATGCTTCAGAGTCTCTTGCTGGTGCACTTGTAAGTTTTGTTAAATCGCCTACTTGCTAGAAGGTATTCGCTTTGCTAATTTGTATGGGGAAGTTTATATCTATATGAACTCCTTAGTACACATTTCTTCTTCAAAAAGTATCGCCTTTTCTGCATCTTTTTGTATGGAATACTGGATGATATATTATTGATGTTTAATTGAGTCATGACTTAAGGTAAAACATTAACTTTCTTCCCAATTGTCTTTGTGCATTTTAATTGTTCATTTATAAATTAGATAGTTCACAATAGTTTTCTAAGTACACCAGAAACTACCTTCTTGAAACTAACAAAAAGTGTTTTATATAAGATGCCATTGAGTTTGGGATAGTTACATGAACTCTGTTTTCATTGAATAACTGAATAGTGCGGCTTTGTCTGAATTATAGGTTTGGTAATTCATATGGTATTGCTGGTAGAAGTGAGAACAGGAGCAAGGGTAGAAGCTTGGGAGCTTTGGAAAGATTATGAAGTCTCTGCTGCAGAAGAACAGTTAAGAGCACCAGATGGTTTGGCATTTTCATATGTTGAATGAGGGGGCTAAGTTTGTCGTGAATACATATATCCAGGAGATATTATAATTATTTTTTGTGTCTTAATGTGTGGATGATTGGGAAATACATCCTTTATAGTACATTTGATTATTTAATGTATGAATTGGAGTACTTCAATTGATGAATTGGATTCAAATTTCTTTTCAATATATCAGTACCATTATTTAGGTAATAATGGAGCATTAATTTTTCTCAATTATGATCACACAATGATCAGGTAACAATCATACCACACTAGTACTCTACAAGCTGTTGTGTGAGGAGTGATGAAACAACAGAATAATTCTAACTCATGTTGTCTGACAAGCAATCAAACAACAGACCGGACAAGAACTCAGTTGTCCTAATCTAAATCAGACAACAGACAAAATAAAAATATGTTGTCTGACAAGCTTAACATACAACAGCTTGAAAACTGGCACTGTTGTCTGAAGACAGAGCCTCAACTGCTGCGCAGCTGCGCTTGGCATCTGCCGAGCCAACTGCCGAGCTATCACACAACAGTTATAACACATACCTGTTGTCTGTGTGTTTATCACACAACTGTGTTCCACCGTTGTCTGATTTTTCATCAGACAACGGCTCACTCTACAACGGTGGGACTCCAAATCCCACATCGGTTTTTTGCCGTTGTCTGATAAGCTTTTTGGTGTAGTGGTTAGACCCAAAAGTCAGCATAGAACATATTAGGCACTAGTTTAGAAAAAACTAACCTCATAGGTCTTTTCCTCTAAGATTTGTGTAAATGGGCACAATACAAACTTGTTGGTGCAAGTGGGCACAATACAAACTTGTTGGTGCAAGTGGGCACAATACTCGTGATTTCTGGGTAAACCAGAATTAACCCTTATTTTGTCAATGAAAGAGCTATTGGCACAACTGTGTCCCTATTTTATTGGCTTCGAAGAAATGTTCCTCATTTCCAGCATGTCAATTTTTTATATTTTATGATAGGCCGGTTTTTACTTACAATTGACTCGGGTATAGCATGGCCAAATTTTTTAATATTTGAGAGCCTTTCAACAACAAAAATTTCATTGACACAAGTATTCCTTTTTTTTTTTTATTGTTTGGCTTAGGTCAACAAACATTTAGACATTTAGTCGGCATATAGTGATGTTCATCTACAAAGTAATTAAGCAAGAAAATTATACTCAATCATCGTTAGATATCTAACGGTGAAAAATAAAACTACTCAAACTTAAAAATTAATTACTCCCATTGTTAGATCTAGATTTAAAGATGGTTGAGCATAATTTTCACAGAGTTGACATAGAGTGTATCCCATTTTTTAATATTTTTATACGAGTTTTTTTCGGACTTAAATTTGCCATCTCAAGTGTCCAATTTTTTTTTATAAGAGGCTTTTCTCGACCAGCAAGTATTGTCAATGTCCCAAATTTAATTTTTTTCTATGAGGATTGTACTAACAAAATTTTGTTGCCAAAAGGATGTCCTTCTTTAGTTAAATAGATGCAAATGAAGATTTGGCTATGTAGGTACGTAGTGGCCGCCATAGAATACTTGACCTTAATTTCCTATGGGGATCGTTGGCAACCAACTTATATAGTTGTATGCATGACCTCTTTTTTGGAGTATGCCTGTGTCTATGTCATGCATGACCTCGACATGCAACACTCATATTATAAGCAGAAGAGGTTTCCTGCCTTCTTCTGCAAGCTATAGCTTCGTTGTACTATTAGGGTATCTAAACAATAACATTATCAGTTTCTTGGAAAACTAACTCATCTATTCCATATCAAATACCATGGCTGCAAAATTCTTTTTGCTTTGATGCCGGAGAATCATGGAAAAATATATTGTTTCAATCCCAATCATCAGTAAAAGACTGGCTTCATGAACTGATGAAATACTGAATGGATCAATACTTTGATGCATATATTTAATTAAAATTGCAACCATAGTTAGTAATCTTCGGGATGGGAATTAAACATAAAAAATATGTATGTGAATAATTCGGTAAGTATTAATTAAAAATATTTTGAAAAGTTCGGTCATAAAATACGGAAACAGTAAATTATAAATTTCGATACGTACATGTTTAAAACAAAATGTAATAAAAATACGGACGTAAAACTATGAATTGATATTTGTCATTTCTAGTACTATAATGACAAATATCAATCCGAATTTTTGACTAAATGTTGAAGAAAAATCAAGGTGTTCAAATATTACCATTTAGATATACAAAACTTCAACAAATATAAGTTATTTAATAAATGAAAGGTACAAATAAGAACCTTTGAAATGTTTATGACTATTAATTGTATAATCTTTTAATTATAAAAATTTAAAATATAAAATTAATCTTAAAACTTCACTTTTTTTATTAAAAAAATAAAAATAAATATTTTTAAATAGTTTGGTGTTTTATCAATTGAAAAATTAGGGAATAATACATATTTGTGATTAATTCAGCTGACTACAAAAATTCCCGAATCTTTGAAAACTATTCATAAAACGATTTTCTTTTTCAAAAATTCGAAAAAAATTATGCAATTATATGAGGTAGCGTCAGGGCAACAAGTTAATTTTTAAAAAAGTTGGATATCTTTCTCTAAGAGCAACTCCAACAGCTTCCCTATAGTTTCTGTATAATAGGGAAGCAAAAGTCAAAGCTTTAGCATCTTTTTCTTTCCCAACTCCAACATATTTCCTATTTTAGGGCAATCTCTAAAATCTCCATATTCTTCCTTAAAATTTTAGAAATTGCTGTAAATACAGGGAATTTGGTTTTCTCTTTCCTCACTTTCCCTAAAATAGGGATAGTTATAGGGAATCTGTTGGAGCAAAAGAGAAGAAAAATCAAAATATAGGGAAGCTGTTGTAGTTGCTCTAACAACGTTGAGTTGCAGTTTCAAGAGGAGCTGGCTATGGTTTATGGCGATGTGAGGGTGGATAAACATGACAATTATTTAGGCCTTCCTACAGAGGTGAGTTACTCTAAGACTGAGGCTTTCCAATTCCTTGTGGAGAAGACTAGAAACAAATAAAAACCCTATATGTTGCCGAGAAGGAGGTAATGATTAAATCGGTTGTCAATCTGTACCCAATTATGTCATGAGTTGCTTTGAATCACCAAAACATCTTTGTTACGATAATTCTCGGAGAGCATAAACAAAGGAACACGCCCCTCGCTCTCACCCTAAACCCTAGACTTTGTCGATATTCCCATTTGTGCTCGTCCAGCTGTGTCGCGACACTAGAGTAGGCCTCTGGCCTCACCAGCAAGCGTCGAGTGCAGTCGGACCGAATGTCGGTATAGGAGAATGGCCTGGTGATTGGAGATTGGGGCTAAGAGGGTTCATGCCATGTCGGTTTCAGTTGCTGGCTTTGGCGGCGCAGGTAGAGGTTTCGCGGCAGAGGGTGGTGACGAATCAGATCCGATCGGATCTCTCTGCAAGCATTGGTGGTATGGCCCGATCTGGGTTGTGGTTATGTGGTTGGATCCTTTCGAATCTTGCTGCAAATCAGTTGGAGGAAGGTTGGGGTCTGCAATCGGTGTGTGTAGAAGAGGCTAGCGGAGGAACTCGTAGTGGGCTCTCGTGGTTTGGGTTGTGGTGGGGACGTGGCGCCGGTACTCTGACGATGGTTAGAATCTGGAAGCGGCGATGGCTGGTTTGGAGGCTCGATGGTTGTGCTTGGGCTGGGATCATTGGCTGGGCCTTTTAGCCTTAGCCGTAGTCCTATTATGGGCTTGTTCTAGGTTTATTGTGTCTTGGGCCTGGGGTTCCACTCTGGGTCCAAGATGTTTTATTTTTTATGTTTAAGTTTTTAGTTATTGTTATGCTTTCGTATTAGTTGCGTCAATAAGTTACTACCTTTTTTTGGTAGGGTGAAGTGGGCTTAGTCCCGGTCTATACACCTTGTGTGCCTTGTCTGCTCTAGGTAGGAGGCGATTTTCTTGCAATCAGTGGCGGATCTACATACTGACTTGGGCGGGCTCCAGCCCGTCCGAAAATTTTGGGCCTAAAAAAAAAATTAGATATATACTTGGTTTTTTTTTTTTTTTTTTATTAGGTATGGTCCAGCTCAAGCCCATCCCGTCCTAAACCCACTCCCAACTCCAGTCGTCCAATTCAGTCGACCTCTCCAGTTCGTATTCGATTCCTTCTCCAGTTCGTCGCCTCCTCCAGTCCTCCTCCTCTAAACTCTAGTAGAGCTCGGCTTCTCCACTTCAAGTCTCAGAGATCAAGACATCAATTTTGTTTAATTGAATGTAAGATTTTGTTTAATTGAATCAATCCAATTTGAGGCAATTTCTAGGGTTAAGGATTGATGTGAAATTCAATTTCGTAGGTTGTATTGGATTGATGATTTCATGGATTGAAGAATGAAGGTTGTCTCTTGGTCTGGAAATCTGGTGTGCAGCTCTGATTTCTCTCCGTCTTCTTGGTTCTGCAATTTCTGGGGTCTGCACTTCTGCAGTTCACTCGACTTAAATCTGGTATGCAGCTTTGATTTCTCTCCGTCTTCTTGGTTCTGCAATTTCTGGGTTCTGCAGTTTCTGGGTTCTGCACTTTCGCAGTTCACTCGACTTAAATGTGATGTGGGTTTAATTGTTTAAATGCAAATATGAGTTTCTGCTGTGCAAATGTGCAATTGTTGTGGGTTTAATTGATTATTTGATTTCAATACTTAAACAGGTCAGTGCCTCAGTGGGTTTACTTAAAATTGTGCAATTGAGTTTCTGCAGCAAATATGGCATTAGTGGGTTTCTGCAGCAAACAAGTCAGTGCCTCAGTGGGTTTTCTTTTCTGTTCGTTGTGCATTAGTGCATATAATTTATATTGTGGTTTTTTATTTTTGTTAAATTAGTTATTATGAAAAGTAGTTAATTCAAAGTTAATTTCTTAATTTATAGGTGTTAGAGTAAAATGTCAAATCATGAGCCAAAAGCGAAGGGATCAAAATTCATTGACTCATGGTTTAAAAGAACAAATGTTGAGTCTTCAAGTTCAAATGTGGTTTCTGAACCTTCCATATCCTCTCCAAATATTGATGTTGAACCCCAACCTTCCATTCCTGAACCACAAAATAATATCAACGCTCTTGAACGTGATCCTGGATTAAGTTGTGCCATATGGAAATATCCAGTCAATGAGCGTGATAGTATTCGAAAAACCTATGTTTTATTGGGTCCATTTCAACCTGAGTTAGAATTTCCATTCACTGAACAAGGGAGTCAACAACGTAGATTTCAGTTTTCTTGGTTCAAGGACAATCCATGGCTTGAATATTCAATTGCTCTTGATAGGGCGTATTGCTTCCCTTGTTTTCTATTTGACACTGAAGATTCTCAGCATACAGCATTCACCGTTGATGGGTTTAAAGCTTGGAAGAGGGTTTGTGGTGGTGATAATGTGTTGACGAAGCATGTAGGAGGCCTTAATTCTCCCCATCATGCTGCAATCCAAAAATGGGATTTATTAAGAAATCCTACCAAACAAATTGAAACAATTTTTCAGTCAAAATCTAGTAAGGATATAGAGGACAATCGATTGAGGCTTAAGGCTTCAATAGAAAGTGTAAGATTGCTAGCTAATCAAGGAGCTGCTTTTAGAGGCCATGATGAAACTGAAAACTCATTGAATGTGGGATATTTTAGAGAAGTCATAAAATCTTTTTCAAGACTGAGTATTGAGGTTGAGAGAGTTGTTTTGGGAAATGCTCCCGGAAATGCCAAGTACATTAGTCCATCAATTCAAAAGCAACTTCTAAATATTCTTGGTAATAAAGTGAGGAACAAGATACGTGAAGAAGTTGGAGATTCCAAATATTGTATTCTTGTTGATGAAGCAGTAGATATATCTAGTAAGGAACAAATGACCATTATTTTGAGGTTTGTTGATTGTCAAGGTATTATTCGAGAATGATTTTTTAAGATTGTGAGTGTTCCTAACACTACCTCACAAACTCTTAAAGATGAGATTTCTAAAGTACTTACTATGTACAATCTTCAAGTGAGAAATATGCGTGGTCAAGGATATGATGGTGCTAGCAATATGAGAGGTATTTATAATGGGTTACAAGCATTGTTTCTTGAAGAGTGTCCTTATGCTTATTATGTGCATTGTTTTGCTCACCGCTTGCAATTGTCATTGAATGCTACAGCTAAAGGGGTGCCGGAGATTTGGCAATTTTTTTCAACTTTAAGTTTAATTGTGAATTTTGTTGATTCTTCTGCTAAGCGCCATTCTGCATTAAAAGCTGTGAGAAAGGAAGAAATTGCAGATTTGGTAGCTTGTGGCCAACTTCAAACAGGTACTGGTGCTAATCAAGTTTGTACTTTGCAACGAGCTGCTGCTACACGTTGGAGCTCACATTTTCATTCAATTAAGAGTTTGATTGAATTGTTTAGTTCAACCAAAAAAACTCTTAATTATATAATTGAGCAAGGACCCTTGGAATTGCAAGGAGAAGCTGTGGCTGTTCTTAAAGCTATGAAGTCTTTTGATTTTGTGTTCTGCTTGCTTCTAATGCACAAATTGATGAAAATTACTGAAGTTCTTTGTCAGACATTGCAGCGAAAATCTCTTGACTTCGTACATGCTATGAAGTTTGTTGGACATACAAAATCATTTCTTCAAGAGATGAATGAAGAAGGCTGGGATGACTTGGTAAGAAATGTTGAAGCTTTTTGTGAAAAACATGATATTGATATGCCTGATATGAATGCTCGTTATAAGGATGGTACAAGTCGTCGTTGCCAACAAAGAGATTTCATTACAGTTGAGCATCATTACCATATAGATGTCTTCAATGCTTTAGTTGATTTTCAGTTGAGTGAGTTGAATAGAAGATTCTCAGACCAAACATCTGAACTTCTTATACTTAGTTCAACCTTGGATCCTCGTGATAACTTCAGTAATTTTAAAACTGAAGGTGTATACAATCTTGCAAAGAAGTATTATCCTGAAGATTTTGTTGATAGTGAAATGTTTGCTCTAGAATTAGAGTGTGCATATTATGAGAAGGATATGCGTAGTGATCCAAAGTTCCAGAATTTGGAATCCATTTCTGATTTGTGCAGAATGTTGGTTCAAACAAGGAAGTCAGAATTTTTCCCTATGCTTTATAGATTGATTTGTCTAGTTTTGACTATTCCTGTTTCTACGGCGACCACTAAAAGGGCATTTTCAGCTATGAACATCATTAAGAATAAACTTAGAAACAAGATGGAGGATGAGTTTCTTGGTGATTGTATGGTCCTTCACATTGAGAAGGAATATGCTGGATCTATTGACAATGAATCGGTGATCAAAGAGTTTGAAGCTTGTGGAACTCGTAGAGTTAGATTTAGTTAGTTTAGGTTCTTGTATTGCATTGCACGTTTATTTTGTTGTTGATTTTGTTTTTTATTTTTGTATAGATATGCATTTGAGGGGTAAGGATCACTACGTCCCCCCCTGACTAGATGTACATTTTTTTTAAATTTATAAAATTCTCTCGCACTGTCGAGATTCTCCATAATATATATATAATTTATTTTTTTGTTTAAGAAATCCACCCCGTCCAAGGTTCCAATCTTGGATCCGCCATTGCTTGCAATGGCAAATAGTCACAACCTCTTAGTTGCAATAATGTATCTGCTCTAGGTAGGCGGCGAATTCTTTGCTTGGTTAAATGGTCGCAGCCTCCTAGTGGCCAGATGAAACTAAATGTTGCCAGATTTATTTTCCGATGGCAACATAGTGGGAAAGCTGTGCTATTGGTAATGATGCTTCTTCATAATAGAGTTATCTTTTCGATATGTCATCACAATTGTAAAGCGAATGAAGTAGCCAGCAGAGCACTCTTTGCTAATTGATGCTTGCTAGAATACATTGTCTTAGTTGAGACTCTTGTTATTATCTCAGGAAGTTTTCTTGATGCTTATTGTAATCTGAGGTTTAGGCACCATGTCTCCCCCCATATTTTTTGCGGCTTAATTAATCAAGGATTGAGGGCAGCCGCACCGTCACTTATTCAAAAAAAAAAAAAAATATTTGTTACGAAATGCATAGGTATGTGAAAGATGGAATTCACTGCTTCATAAGCTGTCGTCTGTAACACTACTAGCAAAAAGAGCAATCCATACTGATTTTACACACACTGACTTTCACACTGATAAAACATCATTGGGATTTGATTTCTAGATACAGACATCAATGTGAATTGATCAATTGGACCTTACCTAAGCACATGTTCACACTATTTCCTACTGAAATCAGTGTGAGATAAAGTTTCTCACAGATGTCTGTAGGTCTCACGTATTTAGCAGATACTGACATATGTGAGAAATGTTTTACACACTGATATCTGTGGGTAAAAATAAAAATATTATTTATTAAATAATTTTATACTTACAGACATCAGTGATAAAAGTTTTACACACAGATATTTGTGAGTGATAATAAAAATATAATTATTTACTAATTTTAAACTCATAGATACCTGTAACTATGATTTTACACACAGATATCTGTGAGTAATAACAAAACCATAATTTAAAAAATAAATTAAATAATTTCATACCTATAGATATCTGTAACAATCATACTTCACACGGTCATCTGTCTGAATAATTTTTTTTTCTCTTTCTTTTCTAAAATGTAAGATTTGGGACATAAGTTTTACCCTAATATACGCAAAACCCATTCATACTGCTCGCCGTTTCCTCCATCTGTTAGATGAGAAGCTCTTCTTCCACTTTGCAACCTCGATCACTATGCCTAGGTGGTTATTCAGAATGGCAGATCGGCTCGTTCTCTCTCTCTCTCTCTCTCTCTCTCTCTCTCTCTCTCTCTCTCTCTCACACACACACACACATCTTTGAACCCAGATCTGTTCTTGATTTAAGAAGTAGATCTACTTCTTATTCCAGGTCTGTTCTTTGATCCCTTATCCCAATTCTTTATATTCAAATTGTTATTGGATCTTGAATTATTTTGCTCTTACTCTCTCCTCTTATGCTTCACCACCGAGGCCCGACCGACGGCGTTGTACTCCGGCTTGGGGCCTACTAAGGCCGGCGAGAAGCCGAGCGTGCTGGTGCTGGGGAAGGGGTGGGCTGGGTGTCGGCTCATGAAGGGGTTGGACATGAAGCTATACGACGTCGTTTGCGTCTCGCCGAGGAATCACATGATGTTCACGCCGCTGCTGGATCCACGTGTGTGGGGACTGTGGAGTTTAGGTCGGTGGTAGAGCCAACTAGGAGGATCCAACCTGCCATTTCGAGGGAGCCAGGGTCGTATTTCTTTCTGTCCAATTGTACTGGGCTCGATACGGATAAGCATTTGGTACGTTTTTAAATTGGGTGTTTTGAGATTTAGTTTATGGTGAAACTTTGAAGCTTAATTACATGTGTTGATTGCTATTGAATTACAGTTTGTCTTTTTTGTGGTTCTTTTCAGAGGTGAGAGAGCTCAGATGAAAACTTTGAGATTTATATAAATTGGGTACTTGGTTTTGCGGTGGTTTTGAATCAATTATTAGAGAAAATGAACTCAAAATCCTTATTATCAAAATTTTTGTGTTGTAAAATTATTTTATTTCTGGGTAATGGGATTATACCATGCCTGAAGTCTGAACCTTTATTAGGCTGCACCTTGTGATTTTTCTGGGTAGTGGGTTATATCTGCAGAATCGTTGTGGTTTGTACTAAGAAGTCCCGTGGGTGAAATGGGTCTTCATCTATATCCCGCGCGCTGGAGACGAAGTTTACTACTTCCCTCAGGGCCACATTGAACAGGTTCTCTTCTCTTCTCCCCTGACATTTATTACTTGTTAATTATTCTTTCTTCGCTGCCCCTTACTCTCTTTTGGTCTCCTGGAGATGCAGCAGACGAATGGGAAGATGAAGAGAAGGCGAAGATGGAGAAATGAAGACTGATTCTAGAGTGAACAAGTATATTTTTTATATTGTATGAACAATTCATTGTATTTAATGTTTCAGTTTGATGGGTTTGATTTAGTTTTGCTTGAGTAATTTGCTGTAAATTTGATGATTCCAATACTATAATTTTTTTTATTGTATTGTGAGGCTTTACACAGATTTTGATTTATCTGTGTGATTATTGTCATCGTTCAAACTGATGTTTTGAAGTTAAATTTTATATTAAATTTTAATTTTATCAATTCATCTCATGAGATAAGTGTGGGTCCCATTAAAAGACTCACACTGATTTTTATATCAGTGGGGGAAGATCAAAGACCACCCCACCAAATGGAACAGACATAGCATCTGTGAGTGTAGGGTAGCTATTGAGCTTCCCATACTGATTTCAGTAGCTACTAGGTTTTATACACACTGATTTCAATCAGTATGTATAACTCTTTTTGCTAGTAGTGTAACCTGCAAAACAATGTCCAAGCCCGGTGTGGTAACGGATTTAGACCCTCCGACACTCAAGTCAGTAACAAAGCTCAAGCATAAAAAATAGGACTGAAATTATTGGATAATGTAGTTTATAAGATTCAGAATAGACATAAATTTCCAAACCTGAGAAAATTAGACAGATTATAGAAGAAACACCATCACAAGTAAAATTACTTGATACCGGCCGGACAACTGACTTCGTGTGATATTTGGATCTCTGCGTTCTCCTTGGCAATGAAACATAAGAATCTTTTTGGGTTTTTTTTGGTCGGATAAGAATCTTTGGGTTTAGGACAAACAGAAAAATTGCAATGAAATCCCTCAACGAGAGGGCATATTAATTATCTACTTTAAGTTTTCCCAGAAGAAATTGAAACCAAAGGATAGGTTCCACTATACGGCACTCCCAGTATCTATCATAGCCTATCAACGCCAACAGCACTCCCAGTATCTATCACATCCAAATGATATTCATGATGTACTGAAAATCATTCTCTGTTTAGGTAAGCTCAGATATTAATGAAACAAAAATGTACAAATATACTAATATTACTAGGTTAAAATGCATGAAGCATAGGTATTTGGAAATTATAGGAATTTAAAACAAAAGCCCCCTGCACCTTTCATCCGACACATTCTCATCCAAATGACTTGCGAGTGCAACTGAGAACTGTAAAATCTCATTGCTCTCTCCATGACATCAAATGATTGATTCTTTCTTATCTGTATTCGAGAAACAAAAAATTACAGGTTCGAATGGTAATCGACCTTGCCTTACCAAACTGTGTGCTCGCTTGAACAATTTTAGAGAATAGACAATCTTCAAAAGTTAATCAAGTCCTGGCGTTTGATTAGATGATGCAGTATAAAACTGATGCCCCGCCTGCTGCAGTCTCCATCTCTGTAATTCTATCACCTCCCTTGAAAACAACTCGTAACTTTCTCAGAACCGAAGTCTTTTTGTCATTCTTGTTGGTAGTACCAGTCGCATGGACAACATTTTTGGGAATTTTACCCATTAGGTCATAGAGAGACTTGCTTAAGTTTGATCTGGTCATCTGTTCCAGTACAGGTGGCGCTTGCATGTACAAATTCTTCCCTCTATGCGCAATGCTTGCTTTTGACAACAGCAATTTAGGGTGTTCTTCAAGTTCAATTAAACAAGGATTAGACAAGCAAACACTTCAATTGATCTTAGGAACACTACAACACGGACTCTAGCATCATTTATAGAAGACTTTATCTATACCAGTAAGTACTCTTAATCAAGAACTTTCTTCTCTTACTATTCATGATTCACAGAAATCCAATAAAACCATAGGAAACTGAAAATACCTTTTGCAAAGTAACTGAGGTGTCCAGCTCAATAAGAACACCTGGGCCACATACAAGACACAGTCTTTGTCCCTGACAAACTCGGTCACTTTCGTGTGGAGGCCTTCTGCACCATTATACCTACAAAAGAGGTGGCATAAAAGAGGTTGGAATGCAATGGTGAATCAACATTTTCTCATTAGAATGGAATAACTAACTGCCTACATATGACACATACAGATTACGAAAACTTAGTGGGAATTGATTCCTTAGTGAGAATTCTCACCTTTTGCACCAATACTTCATATCAACATGCAGAGACCACAGTTGCTATCAGGTACAAATAAGAAATTGGAGGAACAAATAAGATCAGAACTGTGAACAGAAATTAGACACACAACCGGAAGTATTTCCACTTCTGATTTCCTTTGTGCCGGGACCTAGAATATGTCATGCTAGTATAATAATAGGTGTGCTAAGTATTTCTAAAAGAGATTAGAGTGTTATACTGACTTCCCAAACAAGTAAACGATTGGATCTAATGTTGTGCTCATACATAGAAAATGATAATCTGTTATGCAACCAAAAAATGGTTTATGACATCTACGAAAGGATTTCTAAGGATATTTAGTGTAGTTATTGATGAGAAAGAGGAATAGATAGTTCGATAGAGTTTTACTGCATCCAGATGCAATCTTCAATGTTTCTAGCGCACAGGCAGCTGATATAATCGCATTTGAGGAAGCAATAGCTGGTATGATGTTCTTCACAACCCCCTGTAGACAACATAATCAGCTTCCAACAAGAGTGACAGATAAAAGTTCAAAAGCTGTAAGCCAAAAGTTTAGTTACCCATAGTTTCAGAGTCCTAAATCCTTTGCTCACCCACATGATTTAACAGCAAAAGCCAAACTATGCAGTTATGTTGCAGAAAAACTTGACGAAAATAATCATAGGGGTAACTACTTCTTTAAGTATGTATACCTGAGTGAGTAGAAAAGAATACTTCAATTCAGGGTTAATTCAATAAATCTATTCATCCCACAATGGGGATATATATACAAATACAAAGGAGTAGTCTAACTCTAATAGGAAACAATCTTTCCATAATTACAGGATATTCTAATTAAATAAAATCCTAATTACATACAGATTTACAGCGATTCTACATTCCCCCTCAAGTTGGTGCATAGATGTCTATCATGCCCAACTTGTCAACTGAGCTGTCAAATACCTTCCTGGACACTCCTTTAGTAAGAACATCAGCTAATTGCTCCTCTGAGTTTACAATGGGAAAGCCAATAACCTTTATGTCAAGATTTTCTTTAATAAAATGACGGTCAACCTCCACATGCTTTGTTCTATCATGCTGAACTGGATTATGTGCAATCTCAATGGCAGCTGTATTATCACAATGCAAATCCATAGTCTTTTTAAGCTTGTAACCCAGGTCCTTCAAGACATTACGAATCCACAATATTTCACATACTCCATGTGCCATACCTCGGAACTCAGCTTCTGCACTTGATCTGGCAACGACTTTTTGCTTTTTGCTACGCCAAGCGACAAGGTTCCCTCCAACAAAAGTGAAGTACCCAGATGTAGAATGTCTGTCCATTTTATCACCAGCCCAATCTGCATCTGTGTACCCAACAACTTCCAATTCATCTTTTTTCTAAAACAGTAACCCTTTGTTGGGTTTCCAGCCCATGAGTCTTTCCTAAGACAATTGTCATAGAGTATGAGAATTGTTTACCCAGTAGGTTTTGGATTCCTACTGATGAATGGAGTTCCAATGAGGAATGAAAATCCTTATTGATGTAGGATTACTTGTAATCCTTGTTGATTACAGAGAAGGAGAAGGCATAATTGCCTACCACCAATAGGAATAGGTTTCCTAATTGGTGAAGAAAGTTGATATCCTTATGGCTATATAAGGAGGGGTTCTGCTCTAGGTTTTTCATCACAAAGACAGAGAGCAAAGTGTATTCCATTATGGGAGTTAGAGAGTGAGAGAGGGCAAAGAAGGGAGAGATAGGAAGAGAAGAGAGAGTCCTTGTTTTCTTATTCTTTCTGGTTGTACCCATTATAAATATAGTGGAAGATTGTTTTTCTGCCCGGTGGACGTAGGCAAAAGTTTTGCTGAACCACCTTAAATCTGTGTTCTTGTGCTCGTATCTTTGTGGTTGTTTCTCTTGGTGTGCTGTGTTTATTTGTGTTTTCGACTTCACATATTGACCGATTCTCAACACCCTTTACCTGGCGCCCTCTTCAAGTACCAATGAGGAATGAAAATCCTTATTGATGTAGGATTACTTGTAATCCTTGTTGATTACAGAGAAGGAGAAGGCATAATTGCCTACCACCAATAGGAATAAGTTTCCTAATTGGTGAAGAAAGTTGATGTCCTTATGGCTATATAAGGAGGGGTTCTGCTCTAGGTTGATATCCTACTGATGAATGGAGTTCCAATGAGGAATGAAAATCCTTATTGATGTAGGATTACTTGTAATCCTTGTTGATTACAGAGAAGGAGAAGGCATAATTGCCTACCACCAATAGGAATAGGTTTCCTAATTGGTGAAGAAAGTTGATATCCTTATGGCTATATAAGGAGGGGTTCTGCTCTAGGTTTTTCATCACAAAGACAGAGAGCAAAGTGTATTCCATTATGGGAGTTAGAGAGTGAGAGAGGGCAAAGAAGGGAGAGATAGGAAGAGAAGAGAGAGTCCTTGTTTTCTTATTCTTTCTGGTTGTACCCATTATAAATATAGTGGAAGATTGTTTTTCTGCCCGGTGGACGTAGGCAAAAGTTTTGCTGAACCACCTTAAATCTGTGTTCTTGTGCTCGTATCTTTGTGGTTGTTTCTCTTGGTGTGCTGTGTTTATTTGTGTTTTCGACTTCACATATTGACCGATTCTCAACACCCTTTACCTGGCGCCCTCTTCAAGTCCCAATGAGGAATGAAAATCCTTATTGATGTAGGATACTTGTAATCCTTGTTGATTACAGAGAAGGAGAAGGCATAATTGCCTACCACCAATAGGAATAGGTTTCCTAATTGGTGAAGAAAGTTGATATCCTTATGGCTATATAAGGAGGGGTTCTGCTCTAGGTTGATATCCTACTGATGAATGGAGTTCCAATGAGGAATGAAAATCCTTATTGATGTAGGATTACTTGTAATCCTTGTTGATTACAGAGAAGGAGAAGGCATAATTGCCTACCACCAATAGGAATAGGTTTCCTAATTGGTGAAGAAAGTTGATATCCTTATGGCTATATAAGGAGGGGTTCTGCTCTAGGTTTTTCATCACAAAGACAGAGAGCAAAGTGTATTCCATTCTGGGAGTTAGAGAGTGAGAGAGGGCAAAGAAGGGAGAGATAGGAAGAGAAGAGAGAGTCCTTATTTTCTTATTCTTTCTGGTTGTACCCATTATAAATATAGTGGAAGATTGTTTTTCTGCCCGGTGGACGTAGGCAAAAGTTTTGCTGAACCACCTTAAATCTGTGTTCTTGTGCTCGTATCTTTGTGATTGTTTCTCTTGGTGTGTTGTGTTTATTTGTGTTTTCGACTTCACATATTGACCGATTCTCAACACCCTTTACCTGGCGCCCTCTTCAAGTACCTCAAAATACGAAAGACTGCATCCATATGCTCTTCACTAGGACAATGCATAAATTGACTAACAACACTCACAGCATAAGCAATATCAGGTCTAGTATGTGAAAGATAAATCAACATTCCTACAAGACGTTGATACCTCCCTTTATCAGTTGGAACTTGATCAGGATAGATAGCAAGTCCGTGATTCATCTCAATGGGTGTCTCGATGGGTCGGCAGTCCAGCATCCCCGTTTCAGCAAGTAAATCAAGAACATATTTCCTCTGTGAAAGTGAAATCCCCTTCTTAGACCTTGCAACTTCAATACCCAAAAATTACTTCAGTTGTCCCAGATCCTTCATTTCAAACTCCTTTGACAAATACTTTTGCAATTCATTTATCTCCTTCGGATCATCCCCTGTAACAATCATGTCATCAACATACACAATAAGAGCTGTAATCTTACCATTCTTGCGCTTGGAGACTGCTTTAGGCCATACAAAGACTTCTTCAATTTACACACCTTGCCAACATTACTTGTGCAATTCTTAACACCTGGGGGCATATCTATGTACACTTCTTCCTCCAAATTCCCATTAAGAAACGCATTCTTCACATCAAACTGGTGCAAGGGCCAATCTTTGTTTGCTGCAAATGAGATTAGAATCCGGACAGTATTAATCTTTGCCGCAGGTGCAAAAGTCTCCTCATAATCAATCCCATAGCGTTGTGTATATCCTTTGGCAACCAACCTCGCTTTGTATCTATTAATAGTTCCATCTGCATTAAGCTTCACAGTAAATACCCAACGACATCCTACAGTCTTCTTTCCAACCGGCATAGGTACTAGCTCCCATGTTGCATTTTTCTGAAGAGCTTCCAATTCTTCATTCATCGCCTTGGTCCATTTTGGATTCGTCAATGCATCCTGAATGTTACTAGGAATAGATACAGTAGATAATTGATCAACAACAAGTGCATGTGACCCATAAATCCTATGGTTAGACATAAAATTAGCTATAGGGTATTTAGCTTTGGCTTTGATATCTAGTTCATATTATTTCTTAGGAATTCCCGTTGTAACCCTTTGTGATTTCCTAGGTTCGACACTTTCTAACCCAGAAGACTCATTAAAGTTTAGGGGTACCTGAGGTGGATCATTCTGACTGGGATCTTCAGTTGGTGAGGCAGAAGGGGGAATATCTTGTGTGTGAGCTTCGGATACGTCTTGATTTTGTTTCAAACTATCCAAAAAAGTCGTCTCTTCTGTCTCGGAATTCACAACGCTCTGTTCAGCAGTCGCATTCCTTGTTTCGGAATTCACAACACTCCGTTCGGCAGTCGCATTTTCTGTTTCGGAATTTACAACACTCTGTTCGGCAGTCAAATTTTCTGTTTTGGAATTTCTACCTTCAAATCGTTCCTCCAAATCTTCCAAATCTTCAGAGACATCAAAATCAATAATAGAACAAGGATTCCCTTTGTAACGTCCCAAACCTCAATTTACCGATTTACTAATCATTAGGACGGTAAACGACCTTTACTTTCACTTTTACTATTGTTTCAGTACTTTTAGGGGGCCCTAAAAGATGACTTTTTGTTCGGGTAAAAATTTGAGAAAATTTCATTCATGAAAGTTGTAGAGGACGTTAAACCGAGCGTGTGCATATGTGGTACTTAAAAATCAGAGCTCGTATGCGAAAGTTATAAGCGAAAAATGGAAGTTACTGTTCATGATAATTTGTCTATAAATAGCCTAGTTACTGTGGTAGGTTTCCATTTTCGGAAACTTACCGAGTCCTCTCTCTTCTCTCTCCCCGATTCTCTCTTCCTCTCAGACCTCTTCACCTTCTTCCGGCCATAACTCCTCCATCCGGTGATGGATTTTGACGCATAAGTTGTCGTTGGAAAGCTCTCTTCCTTCTCTTCATTTCTGGGTTTGTTTGGTAGCTTAATTTGAACACCGGCGTCGAAGGTTCGGTTTTGACCAAGGATCATTATGCCCCTAGCCTTGAGCCACGATTTGCAGCGTGGAAGAAGAATCAAAGAGATGAATTTCTGGGTTACTATTCACCTATCAGGTTCAACCATCTCCTTAATTGTTGAGGTACTTCTACTCGTTTTCTGACTTTGTCTCAGTTGAGAAAGTTGTTAGGTCTGTTGAGTAGGTGCTTCTACCGAAGTTTGGTGGCCATCGGTGGTGGTGGCCGCCGGCGCGTGGGGACCACACGCTACCACTGTTGGTGGCCCGTGGAGGCGAGTAAAGTAGGATTTTGATTTCTGTTTTAGCCCAACTAAATCCTATAAATGTTGTGGAGCTTATATATGAAGTTTGGTAAAGATTGGTGAGGTTTTGAATGTATTTTGAATTTTAAAAAATTATGAGTTTCGATTATCGATTTACGAGAATCCGACAGTTGGATATCTCCTGGTTCTGCCTTGGAACCTTTAAATTAGCAAATTGGTATTAGTTGTATAATTTGGGTTGAGTCCGAGAAGAAGTGGACATGTTATTATGAGGATTTGATTTTATGAATCGTATTAAATGGCTGAGTTGTTATTCACAGAATATAATTGTGTACAGGGCGATGTACCGAGCTATTGCTTGATGAAGGAACTCGGATGCGTGATCGCCTAAATAGTACAGTGAGTGGACCTTTGCTTTTAAATATGGATGCATGCAATTGTTGATTTGTCTTGATTTGATTTGGGAAATGAATTAGTGACTTAAATCATTATTTTAATTTATCGAGCATATTAAACGGATTTAAATATTTTATTACCATGTCAATTGGATTTTCGAATTAAAGTTGTTATGCTCGATTTTGAATTTGTGATTTATGTTAAATTTCGTTGAAGTAATTTTCCGAGGTTATTTCCAGAATTAAGTATATTGTTATTCGTTGATTTGAGATTTTTGGAAAGATTTTCAAAATGGGATTACGATGAAGTTATTTCCTATTTGTTTATCGACTTTCGGTTTTGGCATTGGGAATGGCTTGCTGATAATTTAATTATTCTTTTAGCGTGTGGGACACGCTGTTTATTTATGTAACTTTTTACGAGAATTTCAGGGTACGGTTGGGAATCATACCCGTGTATTATTTATTCGTGGGACTTATGAGGAAACCTTAAAGATTTACTGGATTTGAATGGTTTTTACCCGCCATACCTGGGTCGCTATATTTTATTGCTAGCTAGCCTATTAGTACTCCTCCTTGCTTACTATGTGTTCGTGGGTGAGTAGAGTAGAGCATGGGATGCTCCAGAGTGTGGGACACTCCGACCTGAGCCTAGCAGGCTCCCTTCTTTCGTATGGTGATACTTCTTCCCCATATCTTATCATTGCTTGACTAGAGGGGCTAGTCTGATTTACCGTTTTGAAAACCTTGGATTTAAAGCTAAATGTGTTTTACCATTTGTGCATGCATCTAGTTTTTTAAGGAATAAATATGGGAAAGTATTAAAGCTTTACTTTCAATTGAATCAACTTACTTATTTATTTTTGTCCACTACTCTAACATGTTTTTAAATTACTTTCCCCTGGGCCCTTCGGTTTCAAATGCCCAGTTTGCAGGCGAATTAGTGGAGGTTGGGCGTACATGGTATATGAGGCATAATTGTCACTACTTCCACATTGTAGGATTCCTTGATCTTTTACTCTTCTTTATATATCTATATGTATTAGTATTGCTCTGATAACCTTTGGGCTTAGTATTGTTGAGTTTTGTGTTTCGTGAAAATGGAGTTGATGGTAATTGGGAGCAGGGTGGCTCCAGGAGTATAAGATTGGTTTGCTTGAAGTGTTTGTGTGTTTTACAGGTTTTTGGGTAGTCCATTTTAGGGGTGACTTTGCCAAATTTTTGGTAGAGTTATTCCTAAGGTGGGCCCCACAGGGCCACCTAGGATTTCAGGGTGAAATTCAGGGCGGGTCCTGTCACCCTTCATAACCTCTCTCCCCCTGAATGGAAGACTGAGAAGCTCCCCTTGAGTAATATGGCTCAGATTCACGGAATGAGACATCAAGAGATATATGTATAGTGCCAGTAAGAGGATCATAACGTCGATAACCCTTTTGAAAGCAGCATAACCAACAAATATACACTTACGGGCCCGAGGATCAAGCATGCTACGTTGAGGCTTGGGAATATGAACATAATTTGTGCACCCAAACACCCGGGGTTCCAAATTAGGCATAGAAGGGATGGTCAAAAGTGTATGAAGCTTCTGATGAGGATTCTAAAACTCAATCACCCGGGAAGGAGTATGGTTGATAAGATATGCTGCTGATTTCACTGCTTCGCCCCAATAGGACCGAGGTACATTCATGCCGAACAAGGAAGCACGAACAACTTCCATCAACTGCCTGTTCTTCCGTTCTGCTAAACCATTCTGTTGAGGAGTATAAGAATTGGAGGTTTGATGACGAATTCCATGTGACAAGCAAAACTCAATCATAGGGCCATTCATAAACTCTCCACCATTGTCAGACTGAAAGACTCTGATGGATTGTTGATACTAAGTTGCCACCATTTTGTGAAATTCGGTAAACATTCCAAATACATCACTCTTATTCTTCAGTAATGACACCCATGTCATGCGAGTGCAATCATCAATAAACGTCACAAAATACCAAGCTCCAGAAAGAGAAGGAATTTTCCCAGGACCCCAGACATCGGACTGAATCTTCATAAAAAGAACAAGACTTTTATTAAGACTTGATGAATATGAAATACGGTGACAGCCCACCAATCAGGGTAACCCAATCACTTCATACAACACTTTCTTTTTGCCCACAGATAATGCACCTTATTGGGTTATCAGTGATTGGGTAACACTTTCTTCCCCACAGATAATGCACGTTTTGTTTGCATATGGATTTGGTTTGCCTAGAGGATTGTGTGGAGAAGTTCCTGAGAAGCCTGGAGGAGGACCCTGTTTGCGTTGGGCCATAACAGAAAATTCAGTAGTTACCGAATGCCCCATAGCCTGTTTCTCTGATTGCATCAATGAGGAATTCATGATTTTCGCAGGATTGGATTTTCAAGGGTTTCAAGATGGATATGAATGTTTTGGAAAAAAAGGTAGGGTGATGGTGGTTTGAAATTCATGATGGTTTGATTTCAACGGTGGTGGTACGCAGCGGTTTGTGGTGTTCTTCGGGATTCAGGGTTCAGGATTCAAAGGATGCGGCGCAAGTTAAAAAGATTGAACCTGGCTCTGATACCAAGTAGAAAAGAATACTTCAATTCTGGGTTAATTCGATAAATTTATTCATCCCACAATGGGGATATATATACAAATACAAAGGAGTAGTCTAACTCTAATAGGAAACAATATTTCCATAATTACAGGATATTCTAATTAAATAAAATCCTAATTACATACAGATTTACAGCGATTCTACAAGAGACAATGTAGCTCCTGGAATACCAAACAGCTCAGTCTCTTGTTAGCTTATTGGATGGGAGCAAAAAACAAATAAGTTAATAAATAAATAAATGAAAGGAACATAATTAAAGGTCCATAAAAGGAACAGAGAAATCACTAAGTAATTGCCATAATTGACCTCATCGTACACCCACTTCATATGTTCAGGGTCGTCTGGATCAAAAGCCTCTCCGCTATGTACCTATAAGTAGAATGCAAGTATAGATAGCATATTCATGCAATAGTTTTTTTTTTTTTTTTTTTTTTCAGTAAAAGCAGTGGGAAGACGGAACATAATGACTAATCCATTACCTCATCCCATTTAATTAGGTGAGCATATTCAATACAATGAGCAGTAGTTCTAGGGGTTTCTGCAAGTGTGCATAAAGGGAACTTCACTTGAGGAGGGAAAAGCCAGATTGTACACTCAAAGCATGGACTGATCCCTGGCATAATGACGTCCCTGGCATGCATGTCCTTGAAAACCTTCAGTCCCACCATCGACCATAGGTTTGACGGTTTCTTCTTGGGGTTTATCATCAGCATCATACTCTACCAGAAGAAACATTAAACCACCCACATTAGCTAAAGCATAGTAGTACAGAAAAAGCAAGTCTTTCCCAAAATGAGATCTAATAGGCATCATGGTAGGATAATCCCAGGATAAAGAAGCACTTGAAAATAATCCTACTGTGGCATTATGCAAAGGGGCATCAAGGGAAATGTCACCTAAACAAAAACAAGTTCAAAAGACATGATACTAGAGATGAAAGTTCAAGACAAAATTGAACCGACTGCGACACATAAAAGTCGAAATATCAAGCATTTCAACAAGCAAGCTTAATGACCAAAATGAACCTAATTTGAACCCTCTGCAGGCTTTCTAGGAATTATTCTATTCAGATATATTTCTTCTGTTTTCTTAAATATCAGTGATTATGCATAAATACTACAACAAGGTCAAGAATCATCAGCAAACAACAGATCTATTTCACTTGATAAACTACAAGAACTTGATTATGGAAGCACCTAAAATCATGTCATACTTTAATAATTACACTACATGTTGAACAATTGGATAATATATGAGTAAAGTGGATAAGTTGGAGAGACACACCAAGAAAGCTACAAGCAACAGAATTATATAGCTCCGAGCTTCAATTGAATCGAGACCAAGAGCAATGATGCTGAAATTGCTGTAAAAGTCAAGCACTTTGTCCTCAATCTGGCAGAAGTGCGGAACGATGTTAACCCCAGCAACTCTTTGCATTACTCGTCCTGCAGCAACCTCAGCCTTTGGCTTGCCTACATCTTCATGAGGAAGCATTCTAAATAGAAATGTAAATGCGAACAGCTTTTTATATCATTGTTTGGCATGCTCATAACACATCTGGATTAAAAGCAAACTACACAATACAGTAGTCTATGTCAACAACAATGAGTAACAAATATAGATGAAGCCAAAACTAATAAACTACTAAATGAAGTATGTAGGGTGTATGGCTAAATACATTAGAATTTGGGAAATGTTTAAGAATGAGATTTTTGAGAGAGATTGATGAGAGAATTGTGTATTCATGATTGAGAATAGGAGCCCTATATATAGGGATTACAAAGTACATATTCTAATGTTACAAGGAAAACTATTCCGAATAGGACTAGGAATTCTAGAACATTCTCTCCTATTACAATCATGAAACAAATCCTAGTTTGAATAGGCACACATAATTTAATCTCCTTCAACAATCCCCCTTGTGCCGCTCAAACTTGGTGGTGACGCTTCATCTGTTGCCTTATTAAAAACCTTGCTCGAGTGAAAAACCCTGTAGGACAAAAACAAGCTCGAGGAGGAGAGAAAGAGTACAATACGTCCTTCATTCTTCGAGATAGAACATGTAGACATCTTAACTCCCCCTGATGTCGATATCTCCCCCTGATTGCTACAATCGTCGGAGTTCGGATAACTTTCTCAATCCGATGCTCTTCACATGTTTCTCGAAAGTGGATTTCGGTAACGACTTAGTGAATAAGTCCGCTACATTATCATCTGATCAGATTTGATTCACTTCAATCTTTAGAAGCGATTGTTGTTGCTCATTATAAAAGAATTTAGGCGATATATGCTTGGTGTTTTCACCCTTGATGAAACCTAACTTCATTTGCTCAATACAAGCTGCATTGTCCTCATAAATGCATGTAGGTTCATCCGTGGTAGACTTCAAACCACAACTTCCTCGAATATGTCTAATTACGGACCTTAGCCATATACATTCACGCACGGCTTCATGTAGAGCAATAATCTTTGCATGATTTGAGGAAGTAGCAAGAAGGGTCTGTTTTGTAGATCTCCAAGATATTACAGTGCTTCCCATGGTAAAGACATAACCCTTTTGGGAGCGACCTTTGTGAGGGTCAGAGAGGTACCCTGCATCAGCAAAACCCATGAAAACATCATTGTACTTCTGATGGAGGGGAGGAGGAGAACACCGACCACCATGGATAGTGGCGGTGCCGGTGGCGTTAGCCTAGTAGGCGGTCAAGCTACGGACGGTGGCGTTTTGCCTCTTAGGGTCCGATCCCAAATTTTTGTCATTCCTTTTCTCTCTATAGGGATAAAATAGGCCCATATCAATCGTACCTCTTAGGTATCGAAAAATTGTCTTTACACCAATCCAATGGCGGGATGTTGGAGCAGAGCTATGTCGAGCTAACAAGTTCACTGCGAATGAGATGTCTGGTCTTGTGCATTACCTAAGTACAATAATGCGCCTATTGCACTTAAATAGGGCACTTCGGCCTCTAATAATTCTTCGTCCTCATCCTTTGGACGAAACGGATCTTTTCCGGGATCAAGACTACGGCCAATCATGGGATTACTCACAGGCTTTGCTTTATCTTCATTAAAGCGCCTTAGAATTTTCTGAGTATATGCAGACTGATGGGTCAAAATCCCATCACTATGGTGCTCGAGTTCTAAACCGAGACAAAACCGTGTTTTCCCAAGATCTTTCATCTCAAATTCGGATTTCAAGTATTTAGCAGTTTCCTTTAACTCATCTAGAGTTCCAATTAGGTTCATGTCGTACACATAAACTACTACGATTGAAAATCCGGAACTTGTTCTTTTAATGAACATGCATGGACATATTTCATCATTAATATATCTTTTCCCAAGCAAGTAGTCACTTAGACGGTTATACCACATCCGTTCGGATTATTTTAATCCATATAGTGAGCGTTTTAATCTTATTGAAAACACGCTCCGTGGTTTAGAGCCAGTTGACCTGGGTAATTGAAGTCCATCTGCAACCTTCATATATATCTCTGAATCTAGATCCCCATAGAGATATGCTATAACCACATCCATAAGCAGCATGTCAAGTTTTTTCGAAACTACCAAACTGACAGGATAGCGGAATGTTATAACGTCTACTACAGGAGAATACGTCTCCTCGTAAACCTTGCGCCACGAGGCGGGCTTTATATCTAACCACATCATTTTTCTCATTACGCTTTCTAATAAAGACCCATTTATGGCCAAAAAGTTTTACATCTGGGGGTGTCTGCATTATTGGCCCAAATACCTGTCTCTTTGCTAGTGAATCTAATTCAACCTGGATCGCATCTTTCCATTTAGGCCAATCTGCTCTTCGTTGAAATTCTTCGGCAGAGCGAGATTCGATATCATCATATTCTATAATTCTTTTTGCAACATGATATCACTACACCAATTTTTCAATCAGACGACAGCAAACATATTAACTATCGTCTGAAATAATCAGACGACAGCAAGAAATATTCTATCGTCTAAGTTTTCGAATCAAACAACAGTTTTTTCTTGGCTCTTGTGCAAAATCATTTCAGACAATGGTTGATTTTTTTTGATGTTGTCTGAATGCGTCGATTCAGACAACAGTTATTACGTGATGTTGTCCAAGGTTCATTTATACAATGGTTGATTTTTGCTGTTGTCTGATTATTTTCAGTCACACAACTGTTGTTAGGTGTCTGTTGTCTGATATCTTGTAAGCCAATGGCTACTGAAAGATGTTGTCTGATTTAAGTGGTTCAGACAATGATTTTTAATTTGTCTGTTGTCACATGAGTTTCAGACAATGCCCCTTATTTGATGTCTTCTGAGTTTTTTTTTTTTTCGATACAATCAATTGCTGACTTTAGTTAGGGTTTGACTTATACTTTAACACTTAACACTTTCCTCCATTCCATCGAGCAAAACACCCACTCCGGCCTCCAGCTGAAAATCACTTTCTCTCTCTCATCCCTCGGTCCCGCCCTCAGCCCCCCTCAGTCCCGCTCTCAGCCCCGCCCTCAGCCCGCTCTCAGACCATGAACCCGTCTCTACTAAGCAGTTTGAAGGCAGATCCTCTCAAACTTAGCCGGAGTTCGTCATATTTAGAGTAAGGATTGCACAGAGGACCAAAGCCCCAAAACTCCGACCATAGATCGGAACTCAGAGAGCTCCGCCATCCCTACAAAACTAGGCACACCTCCTTGCTTCACCTCCATCACGCCAAAACCTCCCCCACGCCAAAACCTCCGCTTGTCAACAATGATTTCAGACGTGCACGATTTGGTCGAGGACGCCCAACTCTCCTTGACATCTCAGTCCAAAAAGGCAGAGTACTAGATCGATTTACTTTTGTCATTGCACATTGATTCATCACTGTGATCAGAAGAACACTTGCGCCGGGCTCGAGCACGAAATGGTTTGCAGAGTCGTGGAGAGCCTCAAGGTATACTACTCAAGCTCCTGGGTTGTCTTCATTGTGATTGTTCTAGGAATGGGTCGCTCTATTTTTATATCATTTGGTTGCTTTGATTTGATTTTGCTAATGGAATTGTATAAAGTCTGGGTTTTTGTTAGAATCTGGGTTCATGTTGACATTTGAGTTCATGTTGGAATCTAAATTCATGTTGACGAAGTCAAAAGAAATTTATATAGTCTTAGCAGCAAATTAAGTTCAAAGAACCCAACTGTGATTAACATGGGCATGAGAGGCAAAATAATATATGGGAATATCTGAAGCTTGTCTAGATCTGCCATGGTTTTCATCTTTGAGAAGATGTACAACAATGTTAACTGTTAACTAAGAGGTTGTGCGGCTTAGACATACCAAGAAAATTGAAGAATTTTTTTTTTTCGTTCTTGGGTTCAAAATCAAAACGATTGAATTGCATATTTGCATCTGTTTTGGCCTCTGTTAATGGGAATTGAATCGATTGATTAATTGAATTCCATTTGCATCTGTTTTGGCCTCTGTGAATGGTTGTTGAATGTTGAATACTGTTTTTGTTTATATAATTACATGATTTCTTCTGGTCAGCCAGTCAATGAGTACATTGACGCAGCTGTGAGACATGTTCTCCTTAGGCAGGGTCTCCTTAGACAAATGCCATGTTAATTTGCACACTAATCCAGTTGTCTACCTTCTGCGCTATCCCTATAGTTGCTAAATTTGAAGCTTCAAAATGAGAAGCTGAAATGGGTTCTCCGAATGTGCGAAACAGTACTCCCAATGTATGCTCCTGCCAATCTAATTGTCTTGGCCTATATCTTCTGTTTTTTCTAAAGTTATGACTCTTATTAGATTTTTTCATTCAGGAATCTCCCGGTAATGGGCATCCGGTTGAGAAAATTCCTGAAGAAAATTCAGATTTTGATCGTGGAGTTTCGTTGTCCTTGAAGGTTCTTAATATGTCTTTCTTTTTCTGGGAGGTGGGTGCTTCCTTATTTTGAGGTCCTTGATTTTTTGTAATTTGAAGTGAGTTCAGACAACAGAACAAGAGAAAGCAATACGTGAGATGCAGCTGAACGACAGGAATCAAGATCCAGGAGTTTATAGTACACGGAAGGTATACCTTCTATTTATGGTAGAGTTGCTCAGTTGCATATACAAATATTAGAAATAGTAGAAAAGATATTTGTAATAATAACTATATCAGAATTTCATTCAAACAGTTTCATTTCAGGTTGTATGCACTAGAGAATGGAGGGTTTAGGTCTCATGTTATACAAATAAGAAGAAACATTCTCTAATTTTTGGCAGACATTGTCTCAATTAATATTTTAGGCTGCATATAACTGTTTTAGCTTTTCTTACTTATCTATCTGTCTTAAAAAGCATGTCAGGCCTAAATTCTGCTTATACATCTATCAAACGAAGTACATTATGAAACTTTAGTGAAACAATCTATTGAGACTCCCCTTGCTAATGAAAAATAATTGTGGATTCTAGCAAGGAAGGTCATCACAGCAAAATGGAGCTGAAGTTGTAGAGCAGCAATTAGTTAGTGAAGAGTCTAAGCGTGATGGTGGTAGTCATCTTCAGCAGGGAAAACTGGCAGCTCACAGTGATGAGGTATAATCTCTGTTCTTACTTTTTATATATTTAGCCCATGTAAAAGAAAGTTGACTGCTAGACTAGTCAAATTTATCACATATATACTTGTAGTTGGGAAGCTTATCTCCAAAAGAGCTTGATGAAGCAATTATGCTTGAGACTGCACTTTTTGGTAAATCTCCATACACTCCTAACAATCTGCCTATACATGGCTCTTCCTCATCCTCTCTATCAGCAAGGCAATTGCTCAGAGAACAACAGGTTCTAATCTCCTGCTTGCAATCACCATCATGAGTTTGTGACTGTATTGTCCAGCACTTGATTGTTAAATATTTACTTGCAGGATGATGAGTATCTTGCATCCCACTTAGCTGATAAAGAGAAAGAAATGAATGTTGTCCATGAAGCTGCAACTTGTCAGTTGAAAGGAGATGTCAACAAAAGAATCAAGCCAATGGTAGTGTACTGCTGATTATATTCAGTATTTTACCATATTGTTTTCAGAGTAATAATCTATTTACAATTGATTTTGGATTCACATTACTGAAATTTGGTAAATTGCTTAAGTTCGTTTTTTACATTTTGGTAGATAAGAAGGCCAAAATCTTAAATATTACGAGGATACAGGGAAACAGTTGCATTCTTGATTCTGTCGTGTGTCCTTGATGTCCTTATGTGGCTCAGGAAGCTTTTGAATGTAATGCTAATATACAATACAAGTGAGAATAATTTGTCTTATAAAACATATGTAATTATAGGGATTCATGTTTATCCCAATGGCAATTGCAAATGTGGTTTATTTGTGTCAGATGCTAAGAACTCATAACCAAAAAATAAAAATGAATGTTAATGCTCGTAAGCTCTATATAGTTTAGAACTGATGGTGGAATTATTGATGTCAGTGGAGGTTTTGGATATGTCAAATGTGTGAAAGATCCGAGGTCATTTGGATTTAGTTTACCACACTATCTACGATAACTTAGTTAAAATGCTGTTTGCATCTGCAGATACGAAGCTGTAACTCGACTGCTTAATATGATCTCTTGAGTGCTGGTATTACTTCAGTCAACCAATACGTGAAGTTTTATTGGATGTTTGGTTATTGGTAGTTTTCCTCTATCACGTAGTTAAGATATGATTTCCAGATTGTAGGTAATAGTTAAATATAGGCTGTGCCATTATGATGGAGTGATTTACCATTTTAGTTTTCACTTGCTAGATGTTTTATTTTTTTGGTCTATGATCTATTGTCTCACGTGATAAGATAACAGGAATTTGAGAGAAGGCTAGATGGAAAAAGTGCTTCACTTCCTTGTGAACCAGCACCAGATGATGAGAATGCTGTGACTCTTCTTGTTCGGATGCCAAAAGGCAGCCGCCTTAGCCGTCGCTTTCGCAAATCTGACAGGCTTCAGGTATGACGTTAAAATTGTTTAGAGGCTTATATACATTTCTCTGTCTCCAAAATTCACTAAACTGACGCATGGGAGTTGATGATTCTGAAATTGACGCTATAATAAATTGTGAGATCAAACTAGAATTCTGATGTTCATATACCTGTTGGATCATTTCATGCCTTGTTAAGAGATTTGTATTACTTTTCTGTTAGCTTGTTTTAAAATGAACTTTTAGTCAACCAGGTGGCATTGGGTGAAAAAAGTGTTTATCTAACTTCCCATCATTCATACATACATAAAGGAGAGGCATCAAGGCGGAGTGACAGCGAATGTAAAGGCTGTTGTTGATGCAACTTCTGCTGGCATCTTCATTGTCATCACAAAGTGTGTTCTTCAAGACTTGGTTGGTTTCAACATTTTACTAAATTTTGTTAGAAAACTAGTTCTGTTGATGTAATGACTTTGTTGAATATATGGATGAATGTATCGGATTTTAACATAAATGAATGTGTTTTGGATGTGATGTCATTTTGAATGTTTATCAGACCGTTCAATCCAGCTAAAAACTATTGTCCAATAATTGATCATCACAAAATGCCTAACAAAAACTGTTGTATGAGCCATCTAACTATAATACTATAAGGACTAAAAGAATGTGAAAGTCATTGTCCAGCAAAACAACAAACAACAGTTTTTTGGAGAAATCTATAGTATCAGTAATGAATGAACAATGGGATTTGCAAGTACATATTGTCTGACTAAGCCTTCAGACAACAGCAAGCATATACGCCCCTGTGGTCTGGCACAGCATTCAGACAACAGCAAGCATATAAGCCCCTGTTGTCTGGCACAGCATTCAGACAACAGCAAGCATATAAGCCCCTGTTGTCTGGCACAGCATTCAGACAACCGTAAGTATATAAGCCGCTGTTGTTTTTCTTGGTGTTCAGACAACAGACAGCATAGTAGTCGCTGTTGTAGTAAACTTTATCAAATGACAGTTTTTTGGTATTGTCTGATCCATGTATCAGACGGCATTGAGATAGACAACAGCAAAGTATATAATCAGACAACAGTGAAAAACTGTCGTCTGATTGAAAAATTGGTGTAGTGTATGCTAATGCACTATCAATAACCATAGAATTTCTATCCATAATCTCATGTACACTAGTGTAATTCATGGAGATCTCTGACATTGGAGCGTCCCCCAATGATGTCTCTTGGACATAACCATAATCCGGAATATTCTCATGAGATGGATTATTCACATCGATGATTAATGGATTATTTTTTGCCAAATTCGCTTTCTTTCTTGGGCAAGAATCCATCGAACCTATGGGCCTCCCGCGTTTCCTGGCGGAAGCCGTGGGCCTGACCACTGCTTCACCCATATAGGGGACATTGGCGCCATGCTCATGTAGTCTTGAGATGGCGTCATGCCCTCTAGTTTTAGGGACATCAATCCTTGTAGGTACGTTTGCAGCAGGTATGTGTGATCTCGTCATTTTAGCGATATCATAAAACGCATCAGGCATCGATTCTGATATGTTATGAAGATCGAGAATTCTCCGTACTTCAATTTTGGACTGTGCGGTTCGGGGATCAAGATGAGAGAAAGTGGGGATAGACCACGACAATTCATGTCGTTCCTGTTGAACATTTATGTTCTTATCTCCCCTAACGACGGGAAAACTATCTCATCAAAGTGACAATCCGCAAATCTAGCGGTAAAGAGATCGCCTGTCAAGGGTTCTAAGTAGCGGACAATCGTTAGAGAATCATATCCAACATAAATGCCTAATCGTCGTTGAGGACACATTTTGGTGCGCTGTGGTGGCGCAATTGGCACATAAACCGCACACCCAAATATTCGTAAATGTGAGAAATCAGGCTCATACCCAGTCACCATCTGGGACGCAGAGAAGGGTTGAGTGGCAGTGGGCCTCAGACGAATAAGCACAGCTGCATGCAATATTGCATAGCCCCGAGCAGAAATAGGGAGATTGGTGCATATTACCAATGCTCTAGCGACCATTTGTAGTCATTTAATGGCGGTTTCTGCGAGACCATTTTGGGTGTGAACATTAGGAATATGATGTTCAACGTCAATCCCAATGGACATGCAATATTCATCAAAAGTTTTTGATGTAAACTCCCCAGCATTCTCTAGCCTTATAAACTTAATAGGATGATCAGGGTGGTGAGCCCTTAACTTAATAATTTGGGTGAGGAGTTTAGCAAATGCAGAGTTCCTTGTGGACAATAGCATACATGTGACCAGCGTGTCGATGCATCGACCAACACCATAAAATATTGAAATGGTCTGCAAGGTGGTTGAATAGATCCACAAATATCACCTAGGATTCGTTGCAAGAATGATATATTTTCTTTAGTATCATTTGCATAGGATGGTCTCGATCCCAATTTTGCTAAAGAGCAAGCTTTGTAGAACGAATGATGGGCTTTAGAAACAACCAATGAGGATTTTGGTTGAGCCATGAAGTCACAATTGACTTTAGAAGTAAAAGGAGGAGTCAAAGAATGGTCCATGGTGTCAAAGCCATGTTGTTGCCGTATGGGGTAGACGGCACCAGCCCTAAGTGGCCAGTCTTGCACAGTCTTGGCGCAGTGAGGCGCAAGTGCATCTCTTTGAACCAATTTTTGGTTCTTACTTCTCTTTGTTTTGAAGAATGGATGTCTGTGTGAAGTCTTTAATATACAGATCATCATATAACGACCTAGGTGTCCCAGACGGTCATACAAAAGCCTATATGTGTCAGAATCCCATAAATCATCTCTCATAACATGATTGGATTCAATTACTGGAATAGTGGTTGCATACAACCACTAGATCGATACATAAGTTTCTCTAAGACTCTTTTATGTCCGTAGTCATTAGAGGTGATGCAAAGGAACTCTTGTCCATTCTCACAATGTGCTTCCACATGAAAACCATTGGCTTTTATATCCTTGAAGCTCAAAAGGGTTCTTTCGGCCCTAGGAGCATAGAGAGCTTCAGTGACATTAATGATTGTGCCATGTGGCAACAAGAATTCAGCTGGTCCTCGACCATGAATAAATTTAGATGACCCTGCCATCGTAGTCACTGAAGATCGAGTAGGCGTCATCTCAAGAAATTACTGCCTATTTCGAAGTATGGTGTGCATAGTAGCACTATCCACGAGGCATTCTAGCTCTCCTGGAAACATACTTGAATGAATAAAGTTCGATTCAAAATCGACACTTTATTTCAATGAAAGCCAATGATTACGTCCAAGTTTCTAAATTTAATCCAAAAAAGATAATCAAGCGTAGACAAGTAGTAGTTACTCAATCCGTTTGGTAATTCCAATTTGGTTGTGACCAGGTAAGGTAAGGCGAGATTTTGGTGGAGCGTTGCTGACTTTTAAAACCGTTCTCTCAGTTCAAACCTTTCCTAGACATCACAATTACTCTTGAGTACGCCTTGTGAGAAAGAGTTATAACCACTGTCTTTGTTGATAGTTTCCAAATTTTTGGATTTGGATTGAAACCAATGACGTTTATATGGTCAAATTTGTATGCATACGAATGCTCTTAGTTCGTAGCCTACGAACGCTCTTAGATTGTAAAAATCGATGCTCACGGACGCTCTTAGTCTGAAGATCACGAATGTTCTTAGTTCGTACATAGCTTGAATCCCCACGATTCTGCTTTTAGTAAATCTAACCCACGTTATAAGAAAGGTGGGATGTAGAAGAAGGCATTTTGTAAGTCCCCGAAGAAAAATATATTTAAATTTCAAAAATGGGAACAACTTACTTGTGAAAACTTACTCATGAATTTCGAAACTTGAAATTCTCAATACACGCGCGTGTTGATGCAAGCGTGTAAGATTGTAGGCGTGCTATCCTGGATCGGGGATTGCAAACTATATTTTAATCCCTACTGTGTGGCCGAGATGTGCAGGGTTGCAACGTCGGTTTGAAAAAACTTGTCTCTTGAGAAAAGGTGGCCGGAAATTGCTAGGCTTGGCCGAAGGTGCTGCTTGCTTTGGCGGAAGAGTGTAGATCTCAAAACAACTCCAATAAGGCTGAAATTTGGAGGTCAGATAGAAGAGACATAGACGAACAACTTTGATGAAGGAAGGATTTTGATCTGAGGTCCAAATCAAGATGTTTCGGGGTGTGTAAGCAGGGTGATCTGCACAGGAAAGAGCATCCTGCTGTGCTGCAGGGGTAGCAAGCGTGCGGCGATGCTGCAGGGACAGTAGGCGGCACAAGGGTTCATAAGTGCTGCAGGGGCAGCATGCAGCGCAGGTGTGTGTAGGTGGGCAGCAGTGGCTTTCTAAATGTACCCAGCAAAGTTTTTAATACACCTAGCAAATTTATTTATTTAAAAATATATTTAATTAAACCATCTAATTTCCCAAACTAACCTTATCTTGTACCCAGCAAAAAAAAAAAACACGGCCATGAAAATTTTCTCAGCATCCTTCGTTCCTTTTCGGTGATTTCAATTAACCTCTCTTTTTGTAAAAGCATGGATTAACTAATTCACATCTTGTCTTTCGAACATGACTCTTGGGCCTCTCCTTTCCTATCCGTTTTGTACAATGAAATATGAAGGGGTATGGGTGTTGAAGATGTCGATTCTGTCAACTATTTGCTCGGAAGGGGTACTTGCAAAATGGAGCTCTACGTTGGCTAAATATGATTAGTTAAAGAATAATGGCTTTTGATTTAGTCACGGAGAATTAAAGGAGCTGTTCCTAGTAGCCAATATCCTTAACAAAGAAACCTCTATAGCATATATTGTAACCATCGGAAATTCAAGAAGTCAAGACTTCAAGAAACATAAGCAACCCAGGTGCTCAAATCTTAGAGTCGGGCAATTTCATTATGAAAGATGGATTAAATGAGGACTGGAAGATTGATTAAACAGCAACAATTTAATTTTTGTTCACCATGTCTCTCACCTACAGTATTTACGTTAGGAAGTTTTCATCACTGTGTTCTTGTGATGGGTACCAGATAAGGGCAACTTGGGAAAATTAGGTGGTTTAATTAGACATATTTAAAAATAAATAAATATGCTGGGTATACTTAGAATTTTGCCGGATACATTTAGAAACACCCTTAAAGAAAAGAGAGAGAGAGATGAGAGGATCAGAAATTAGTGAAAGACATAATAATCATGACAAGGGTAATATAGGAAAGCCATGCTATCAGAATATAAGAAAATATTAAAATAAGAAGGGGGAGTGCAAATTGTAATTTGGGGAGTGCAAATTTCACTCCCTGAGAAAATAAGACCAAAAGAAAAAAAAATAGTTGATGCTGTTTATTCTTTTTCTGTTTTTATTAGATAAACAGCAAAATTAATTGATACATATTATGCACTCGATATTTTTTTGAATAGGATTTGATGTTATTAGATATCAAAGCCATGAAAACAGGCTAGAGTCTAACATACACTTACATAAGAATTCGATGAACCAGATAACCTATCTAAGCCAATACTAAACTCATTAAAGTCTAAAGGGATGCTCGCTGGAAAGCAAGCCTAAAACGAGTAAGAACAACTCGCTATTCTAAGAATCATTCATCTAGTCTAATTTGCCAGCACGCCATTGTGGTACAAATAACAACTAGAAACGTCTTAGAACAACTCATAGAGATCACTCCAACTCAGGAAGGCTTGTAACCAGATGTCTAATAGCAGAGACTTAAGGAAACACTAGCTCCTCCCCCTTAGGGTTGGAGCCAGCACCATCCGCAGACTCTTCAGGAGCCAACAACCTCGGCAACAGGTTGGTCTTGCTCTTCTTGTCCAATGTGATTGTAGCAAACTCAACCAGCCCAAGCTTGAGGACAAGACTTGGCCCGAAAGCCCAACCATCCCCTAGTCCACATTTGAGCCAAGACCAAATGATCCAAGCCCAATTCTCAAACCTGCTCAAATGGGCTAGAGAGAGAGATCCAGGCCTAGGTCCAGAGGCCCAAATCCAGACACCGACATTTGCTTGAACACCACGCTAGCCATTCGCCACCGCCGCCGTCGACCAGTCACTCCTAGTCCAGGTTTGAGCCTAAGCCCAATGAACCAAGCCTAAACCAGATCAAAAGGGGGAAACCCAACCCTCTGATGTTGGGTCACCTCCACTGTTGCCAGATCTGGTGGTCGGCAGTTCCACCCAACCATTCCGCGTCGATCAAAGATCCAAGTAGAATCCGGCAGATCTACCCTAGCCTTCTCACCCCTTACCGGTAAAGAAATCTGATCGAAGCACATCGCTTGGTCTGCAATCGATGTCGACCACCTGCTTCGATATCGATCCGTGACCCGAAAAACCAAAACCAGGCTAAGGCACCTCTTTCCGATCTTCTTCTCCTCTACACCACGTTGAGCCTTGGCTCCCACATTGCACGACCCTCAACGAAGCCTCATCGATGCCAGACAATAGACAGCCAACGGAAGAATTCTACCGCCGTTTTTGTGCTCAAAACCCTAAGGCTCTGCTTATTAAAGACATAGTGCTTTCTTTGTATCAACTGATAAGAAAACTAATGGATGATAATGGTCTACTATTCTGCACTCGATATGACGACAGTCCATCTGTTTTATTTAATTTTTTGCTTGGGAAGCTTTTATCGATAAATTTTTCATTCTCTATGCATCTATTTTTAATTTATTTATCTTAAGGGACGATTTTATGGACAAAATTGTTTGTCAGCAGTGCATTTATGGGTGATTTTTGGTAACAAAGCATTCATCGGCAAAGGAATGTCCTTTGGCAAAAGTGTGCCTAATTTTTCTGTTTTTCCTATGGAAGGCTTTAAACCTCGACAATTTTGTTAGTGTCCTTTTTTTTTTTTTATGTAAGGCTTTTGCCAGTGAAAGAACCGTCGACACAAGTGTGTACCTATTTAAATTTTTTTTTTTAAGAAGGTTTTCTCCAAAGAAATATTCATCATTTTCAGCGTGTCAATTTATTATATTTTATGAGAGTCTTTTACCTACAATAGACTCGGCTTACAGTGTGGCCAATTTTTTTTTTTAGTTAAATTCATTTTACCTTCTTGAACTCAATGTCTAAAATTGTTTGTGCCCCTGAACTTTTAATTTAATCACATATGCCCTTATACTCTCTAATATGATCAATCATAATCATAAGTAAACTAATTCCTTAACTTCTTCATAAATTAGTGACAATGTATGCTCACTTAGGGTCAATTTTTAGCTTTGATCATGTAAGTAGTGTGTTTCTTGCATAATTAAAAGCTAAAAACTAGTTTGAGTGGACAACAATCTATAGATAAATTGATAGATTAGTGAAAGATTGGCCATAATTGATCAAATTGGAGAGTACAAGGGCACATGTGATCAAATTATAAGTTTGGAGGCACAACCGATTTTAAGTGTGAATTTCATGGTGGTAAAATGATTTTAGCTTTTGATCATATTAGAGAGTATAAGGGCATATGTGATTAAATTAAAAGTTCAGGGGCACAGACGATTTTAGGCATAAAGTTCAATGAGGTAAAATGAATTTAACTGTATCACTATTTACAAAAATAGCACCACATTGTTACTATTTGTTATTTATGAAAATATCACTGCATCCAAACAATTATTGTCATTAATTGTAAAGCTATTACCAATGAACGAAAAAACTATTACTGAATAACCGAAAAACTACTGTTAGTCTCCATGAAAGTTATTGTCATTCGTTGGAAAAGTCATTACAATCATTCAAAAAGCTGCTGCTCCATAATGAAGAGTTATTGCAATGTTCCTGTCATTCTTCAAAAAAGTTACTGTCATTCATGATATATTGTGAAAAGCTATTGGCATTTTTCGAATAACTATTATAGACAAACCATAAAATGTTAAAGGAAAAACAAGTTATGTGTCTTCGTCAAAGTAACTGACGAAAAGGAAATTAGGGAATTAGCGGTTACAGCTCAATCATCTTTTATTGTCATTATTGTAATTGCTATTAACATTGTAATCCTCACCCTATATAAAGGGACTATCTAATGAAATGAGTAGACTAATTTCCCAATTTTATTTTTACACGTTATCAGCACGCTTAGAGCCAATAGCCAAGAAAAATATGAGAAAAAAACACTAGATTGTTAAAGGAAAAGCACATTATGTGCCTTCGTCAAAGAAACAGACGAAGAGGGAATTAAGCAATTACAAATCACAACTCAATCAGCATTTAGTATCATCAATGTAATTGATATTTCCGTTGTAATCATATCCCTATATAAAGGGGTTATGAATGAAATGAGTAGACCAATTCCAATCTATTTTTACTTTTACACGTTATCAGCACGCTCAGAGCAAATAGCCAAGAAAAAAAAACTTTAGCTTTCTAGTTTCTTTCAGTCAAAAAAAAAACCCTAGAAGAAAAAAATATTTTCTTCTTTTCCTGCCGCCACCATATTACATAAAAAAAAAAATAAAAAAAAGATCTCCAGGTCCTAATCAACCTCTCTACACGGGCCTTCTCCCTGCCAGCCTCCAGCCCTGCGCACATCCTCACCCAACATCTGCAACAGATCGGCCTCACCGACACAGCTCCTGCAGACCGACCTCGTCCAGCCTTAGACTTCTTGCCCACACAGACGCTCGCCTCTGCCCAGCTGCCTCCCGCTCTGCACGGCCGAGCCAACTCCAGCCCTGCCCTGCAGTCGCTGCCACCAGAACCTCATCTGCTCCCCTTCACCGGCCTTTTGCCCACCTGCAGCGCACGGAGCACCGATCCCAGCCCCGCACGCATAACTCCGACGACCTGTGGCTCCGCGCCCTGCCCAACCCAGCCCACCTGCTAGGCAGAACCCAGCGCCTCCCGCCTCTAGCCTCCTTCTCCAGACTTGCGCGCGGCCTACCAACTGCAGCGCCCAGCTTCGGCCCAGAAGAACAGAGCAAAAAACCAGCAGACGCGAAGGAAAAAAAAAAACAGAGAGAGAGAAAAAAAAAAAAAAAAAAAACTGACCTGGCCAAGAAAAAGAAAAAAAATTCTCAAATTAAAAAAAAAAAAAGAAGAAGAAGAAGAAAGGGGCCTGCGGCTCAGCCAGAAAAAAAGGCCCCCTCGGCCCAGAAAGAAAAAAGAGAAAAAAAAGGGGACCTGGCCCAGAAAGAACATAAAAAAAAAGCTAGGCCCAAAGAAAAGACAGGCCCAGAAAAAAAAAAGAAAAAAAAGAACAAGGCCCACTACAAAACAGAGAGAGGAAGCGGCCCAATTTTTCTCAAGCTTAAAAACATCGATACGCACGCCTGCATCAACACGCGCGTGTGCTAGAACCGTTTTGTTTTCTCGAAATCAAGTATGTTTTCTTTATTTTTTTTTAACCAAGCATGTGAATTTGATTTATCTTTTCTATTTTTAAGCATGCTTTAGATTTTATTATATATGCTTTTATTATAAAATTCTCGAGCATGTTTAGTTAGGTTATATTAATCATTTTAAGCATGCTTTGTCATTTATGCTTTATACAATTATCTTTACGCCATGATTATATATTTGATTTTTGAGCATGCCATATATATCTATATAAATTGTTATATATTATTTATGAAATTTTGAGCATGTTTTTATTTTATTTACGCTTATATAAATTATGTCTACACATGCTTTGTACTTTACTATTGTTTACATTTTAATTTATGCATGATATATTCTTGCAATTATTATATAATTTGGTATGCTTATGTGTCGTATATAATTTATTTTATATTTGTGAAATTTGAGCATACCATGTAGTTTATTTTTATATGCTATATTTAAATGTGCTATGATTATTTTTAATGCAACATATCAATACCGTTTGGCCATGATAATGAAAATTCATGCGCATTATACACACTTACTGTGATAAAGTATTTTCACATGCATAGAAAAAAATGTGACCATTACGAATCTTGGTCTTGAAATCTAATTCATACGTTTGGAAAATAATTCACGTGGATGTCTTTATGACTGCGTAATTTATTTCTTCTCTCTTGTTTATGTAGATGGCTGATCCAACTCGACCTGAGTTTGACATTTTGGACTCAGAAGGACTTAAGTACCATCGTTGGGTTCCCGATATGGAAACTGCCTTTGTGGCAAAAGACTACACTGCCACCATTACTGACCCCAAAGATGATGAACTATCTAATAAAGTGAAAGCAGATGCCTTAATGTTTCTAAGGCGACATGTTGATCCAAGCCTACGCTGGGAGTACCTTCAGTTGAAGACACCCAAAGAATTGTGGGATGCCCTTAAAGGACGTCTTGGGAATATTCATAACACTTTACTCCCAGAACTAGCTATTTAGTGGAATTGAATCCGCTTGCTTGACTATAAAAAGGTCAGTGACTTCAACAAGGACATGTTGCGTTTAAAAGCACGTCTCAATTTTTGTGAAAGGGAAATCACAGAAGATGATATGATCTACAAAACTCTTACCATCTTTCCTAATTCAGCTTTTATACTAGCGAACCAGTATCAGTTGGATTATGACAACAAAAGAATCACAACCTTCAATAAGTTGATAAGCCTACTGCAAGTGGTTATGAGACATAATGAGATTCTCTTGAATAACAATGCCAGGCCCGCTGGGACAAAGAAAATTCCCGAGGCCCATTATGGAAAAATGAAAGGTGGAAATAACTCCAATGTAAGGGGGTTTAGACGTGTTGATCCCTACCCACGTGGCAACAATGCACCACGTGGAAAGGGACATGGGGATCGTGGAAACAAGATGCCAAAGGAAAGAGTTGACAATGAACCATGCTATAGGTGTGGATTCATTGGGCATTGGTACAAGAACTGCCAAGCAAACAACAGAGTTGCAGCCAATTACAAGAGGTATAGAGAGTCTAAAGAACAGGAGGCTCACTATATGGAAGAAGGAGGTCATGAGCTAGACGTCAACCTTACAATTGCAGACTTCAATGGCAAAGAGGAACATGCTAAGTCAATGGATGCTCTCAATCTTGATTGATCTGCTTTATTCATTTTATTTTCCAAAGATAGTTGTGAAGGCATAATGCCTCATTTTTAATTAGACTATTATTTGGTCTTAAAGAATGGTTTGATGTATTAGATTTCTGAACAAAGACCTTGATTTGCTTATCGTTGGCTTATTAATAAATTTCAAATTTTATTCTGAAGCACTGAATTTATTCAAATTTATTTTCTATACACATATTTACATGGTTCGAAATTGCAATATAAAGATGTAAAGCAATACATCTAGAAAAAAAAAATTATTATTAGAATGAAAAGATTATCATTCTACTACAATAGCCTTACTCTAAAGAATCTTAGATGTATTTAAAGTCAAAGACGCTCTGTATGCACCAAGAGCTAATCGAACCTTGTTAATGTTTCAAAGCAATTTGTGCTAACGGTTATCATGTAAAAACACACCGTTAGAATAGAACTGAATATCTTGATATTACGTCTAATGACTGTGGAAGGAAACACATCTTAGAGAAACTTATGAGTCATTTAGTGGATTGTACCTCACTACGGTTCGGATCATTGAATCCTATACTGTCACCAACAATGAAATGTGGGACACTAACTCGTACAGGCTTTTGCATGACCGCCTATGGCACCGAGGTCGTGACATGATGATCCGTATTTTTCAAGAACTCACACGGACATCCCTTCTTTCGAGTGAAAAATGGGAGAAAAATCCGCCACACTGCAAGGTGTCAGTTCTAGGATTGCTCAAATGCAGTCATTGCTTTCTGAAGTACCAGAAGCACTACCTCCCTCCCATTATGCCTCATTGACTATTTCAAAGGCACATCACTCGTTTTGCAAAGCCTGCTCTTTAGCAAAAACAGGATCGAGACCTTCCTAAGCTAAAGATACAAAACAAAACATTCCACTCTTACAAAGGATACAAAGAGATGTATGTGAACCTATCCATCCAGAATGCGGACCATTCAAGTACATTATGGTTCTGGTGGATGCTTCGACAATCTGGTCGCATGTCGTTTTATTGTCCACAAGAAATGCTGCAATACTCCTTGCACAGATTATACGTTTAAGGGCTCACCACCCTGATCACCCTATCAAGTCTATAAGGCTTGATAATGCTGGAGAGTTTACATCAAAAGCATTTGATGATTATTGCATATCTATTTGGATCGATGTAGAGCATCCTGTACCCCATGTGCATACACAAAATGGTCTCGCAGAAGCCACCATCAAAAGGCTACAGATGGTGGCTAGGGCATTGGTTATGCGCACCAACCTGCTTATATCTGCATGGGGTTATGCAATATTGCACGCAGCTTTACTTATTCGTTTCAGACCCACTGCTAGCCAACCATTTTATGCGTACCAGTTGATAACTAGATATGAGCCTGACATTTCACACTTACGCATATCTGGTTGCACAGTATATGTTCCTATTGCGCCCCCACAACGCACTACACTGGGTCCTCAGAGACGATTAAGTATTCATGTTGGATACGAATCCACAACAATTATCCGCTATTTGGAACCCTTGACAGGCGAATTCTCTACTGCTAGATTTGCGGATTGTCACTTTGATGAGACAGTTTTCCCGTCGTTAGGGGGAGATAGGAAAAAGGATTTTCCAAGGGAACGACAGGAATTGTCGTGGATTATCCCCACTCTATCTCATTTTGATCCCCGTACTTCACAATGTGAAAGTGAAGTGAAAAGAATAATCGATCTTCAGAACGTAGCAGATTCGATGCCTGATACGTTTACTGATATCGGAAAAGTGACGAGATCACATATACCAGCTGCAAATGTGCCTGCAAGGTTAGAAGTCCCCAACAAGGGGCACGGTGCCGCAGATAGAGGCACTGCAACCGCACTTAGTGGAGGTGTGGTTAAGGCCGTGGCTCCCCAAGGAAGAGGGGGAGGTCACTTGGTTCGATTGACACTAAACCAAGGAAGAAGAGGGTGAGTAAGGCACAAACAATCATCAATGTATAGAATCCCTCTCATGATATTATCTCTTATTATAGTTATGTCCATGAATCAATACTGGAGGACGCTCCGATGTTTGAAATGATTCCAAAGAACAAAGAAATCTCAAAGGATTATGAGAGTGCGTATGAGTTGATAGAAAGATCTTCCATACACATTGATGATATATATTATTGCTCAAGGAATCATAGAGCACGATGATATCGAACCACACTCTGTTGAAAAATGTCAACAAAGAGCAGATTGGCCTAAATGGAATGAATCAATCCAGGTAGAATTAAATTCTCTGACAAAGAGACAGGTATTTGGTCCGGTAGTGCTAACCCCACCAAGTGTAAAGCCTGTAGGACATAAATGGACCTTTGTCAGAAAGCGTAATGAGAAGAATGAAGTCCTAAGGTACAAGGCTCGCCTTGTGGGGCAAGTTTTCTCACAACGCCCTGGAATTGACTACGAGGAGACATTCTCTCCCAAAATGGATGTTATAACGTTCCGCTACTTAGTTAGCTTAGTAGTTCCCAAAGGACTGGAAATGCAGCTCATAGATGTGGTTACTGCATATCTCTATGGGGATCTAGATTCAGAGATATATAAGAAAGTGCCTGATGGCCTTACATTACCCAAGCCAAGTGACTCTAAACCACGGAGTGCGTTTACAACTAGGTTGAAACGCTCACTTTACGGATTAAAACAATCCAGGCGGATGTGGTATATCCGTCTAAGTGACTACTTGATTGGGAAGGGATATAAGAACGATGAATTATGCCCCTGCGTATTCATAAAGAAAACAAGTTCCGGATTTGCAATTGTAGCAGTATATGTCGATGATATGAACATAACAGGTACTCTTGATGAAATAAGAGAAACCGCGAGCTACTTGAAATCCGAATTTGAGATGAAGGATCTTGGGAAAAATCGATTCTATCTAAGCCTTGAACTAGAACACCGAGTTTGTGGAATATTAATCCACCAGTCTGCATATGTCCAAAAGTCAGGCGATATAACATGGACAAAGCACATCCTACTGTCACTCCCATGATCAGTCGAAGTTTGGATGCAAGGAAAGATCCATTTAGTCCAAAGGAAGATGACGAACAAGTGTTGGGAGCTGAAATTCCCTATCTAAGTGCAATAGGCGTATTATTGTACTTAGCCCAATTTACTCGACCAGACATTGCATTCTCAGTGAACTTGTTAGCTAGATTTAGCTCAGCGCCAACGCAGCGTCACTGGAATGGTATCAAGAACATCTTCGATACCTAAAAGGAACCATTGACTTGAGACTGTTCTTTCCCTACAGAGAGACAAGAGGGACCGCAGATGGAACTGCAATCCCTGAAGAAAATATTGATGGCGAAAGTGCCACTCACTACACCGAAACGCCAAATGATGTTTTGGTTGGTTTTGCTGATGCTGGGTATCTCTCTGACCCACATAAAGGTCGTTCCCAAACTGGTTATGTATTTACCAATGGGAACACGGCGATATCTTGAAGATCAACCAAGCAAACCCTTGTGGCTACCTCCTCGAACCACTCAGAGATCATTGTTGTACATGAGGCGGTTCGTGAGTGTGTATGGTTAAGAACTATCATTGCACATATTCGAGGGATTAGTGGTTTGAGTTCTGCCACTGAAGAGCCTACTTGCATTTAGGAACACATTGCAGCTTGCATCGAACAGATGAAGCTAGGTTGTATTAAAGGTGATAACACAAAACACGTATCGCCAAAGTTTTATTTTTGTCCCACAGGGTTTTTATTTTTACTTGGCAAGGTTTTTAGTGAGGCAACAACTCATGCACCATTTCGTCTTTGACTTAGCACAAGGGGGAGTGTTAAAGGAAAAGCACATTATGTGCCTTCGTCAAAGAAATAGACGAAGAGGGAATTAAGCAATTACAAATCACAACTCAATCAGCATTTAATATCATCAATGTAATTGATATTTCCGTTGTAATCCTATCCCTATATAAAGGGGTTATGAATGAAATGAGTATACCAATTCCAATCTATTTTTACTTTTACATAGATTTTTTTTTCTTCCTGTCAAAACCAAAAGAAAACAAAACCAGGAAAAAAAAAACCCAGATCTGTCAAGCTGAGCCGCACCGCGACTTTCCTCGTCAAGCCAAGCCGCACGGCCTAGCTCAGAGCACATAACCCTCCATATCTGTCCTCCTGCCCACCAAATCAGCAGCCCAACAGAAGCCCAAAAAACATCACTATGCACGCCTGCATCAACACGCCTGCATCACCACTCCTGCATCAACACGCCCGTGCGCTAGGATCATTTTGTTTTCTCGAAACCAAGTATGTTCTTTTTTATTTATTTAATTTCATACTCCAGTAAATTTAATTATTTACAATTAGAACTTTTGAGCATGTATAGTTAGATAATATTGATCCTTTTAGCATGCCTTGTTATTTTATCTATGTTTTATTATTTGTAGAAATTTGAGCATGCTATATTATTGTTGTTATTATGTGTAGCATATATTTTGTTATATATTATTTGTGAAATTTGAGCATGTCCTGTAATTTATGTTACTACCTTCTATAATTGTTTTTAATGTGGAATTCTAAAGCATGCTTTAGCAAGTTTTACTATTGCTTACTGCCCTATATAATTGTGATTTTTATATGCTATGTTTTATTCATTATTAAACATGCTATGGTTAGTTCTGTTTCCTTTTTTTTTTTTAATAATTGTTTTATTTAGCATGTTATATGTAAATTGAGTTTTGCCCTAATAATGAAAATTCATGCGCATTATAAATATATACTTACCGTGATAAAGTATATTCACATAGCATCGAAAAAATGTGACCATTAAGAATCTTGGTCTTGAAATCTAATTCATATCCTTGGAAAATAATTCACGTGGATGTCTTTATGACTGCGTAATTTATATATCTTCTCTCTTGTTTATGAAGATGGCTGACCCAACTCAACCTGAATTTGACATTTTGGACTCAGAAGTACTTCAGTACCATCGTTGGGTTTCTGATGTGGCAACCGCCTTCGTGGCAAAAGACTACACTGCCATAATCGAAACTCCCACCGACCCCAAAGACGATGGACCGTCTAACAAGGTGAAAGCAAGTGCCTTAATGTTTTAAGGTGACATATTGATCCTAGCCTACGCTGGGAGTACCTTCAGTTGAAGACATCCAAAAAACTGTGGGATGCCCTTAAGGGATGGTTTGGGAACATTCATGACACTTTGCTCCCAGAACTGACCGTTCTGTGGAATGAAATCTGCTTACTTCACTACAAAAGGGTCAATGACTTCAACAAGGACATATTGCACCTAAAGACACGTCTCAATTTCTGAGGAAAGGAACTCACAGAAGATGATATGATCCAGAAGACTCTTTCCACTTTTCCTACTTCAGCACTTATATTAGCGAGCCAGTATAGGTTGGAGTATGACAACAAAAGAATCACAATCTTCAATAAGCTGATCAACCTACTGCAAGTGGCTAAGAGGCATAATAAGGTTCTTCTGAACAACAATGTCAGGCCCGTTGGGACAAAGAAAATTCCTTAGGCTAATTATGGTAAGGTAAAAGGTGGAAAGAACCCCAATGCAAAGGGGGTTGGACGTGCTGATCCCTACCCACGTGGAAATAATGCAGCACCTGGAAAGGGACATGGGGGTCGTGGTATGGGCCACGGAGGCCCTCCCAATGTATGGCGCAGAGATGGTGGTGCTGGCCCTAGTGGTCATGGAAACAAGGTGCAAAAGGCACCAAAGAACCCTTCAGTCAAATAGAAAAGAGTTGGCAATGAACCATGCTATAGGTGTGGAGTTATTGAGCATTGGTACCAGAACTTCCATGCAAGCAACAGAGTAGCAGCCACCTACAAGAGGTATAGGGAGTTTAAAGAATAAGAGGCTCACTAGATGGAAGAAGAAGACTATGACCCAGAAGTCAACATCACAATTGCAGACTTCAATGGCAACAAGGAACTTGCTCAGTCAATGGATGCTCCAGATTATGACTAATCTGCAATATTTATTTATTTTATTTTCCAAAGACAGTTGTGAATGCATAATGCCTCTTTTTTAAAAAGAAATTAGACTATTGCTTGGTCTTAAAGTTTATTTAAATAATGGTTTGATGAATTAGATTTCTGAACAAGACCTTAATTTGATTATCGTTGGCTTATTAATAAATTTTGGATTTTATTCTGAAGCATTGAATTTATTCGATTTTATTTACTACACATAAATACACGGTTCGAAATAGCACTATAAAGATGTAAAGCAATACATCTAGAAAAATCAAGAAAAATTATTAGAATCAAAAGATTATCATTCTACCTAAATCGAAATACTCTAAATAATATGAGATATATTTTTTCGAATTATTTAATAATACCTCCCATTTACTTGCAAGAATGAATCGAGGAGAACTTGAGTGCTTAGTTGATAGAGGGACTACCCACACCATATTAAGTAATAGGCAATTATTCATTGAATTAATAGCTTATAGTTCCTCTGTGACTACGATGATTGGATCATCATAAGTAATAAAAGGGCGAGGAACTGGCAAATTTTTGTTGCCTAACAGCACAATGTTTAAAGTCACAGACACTCTGTATGCACCAAGAGCTAATCGAACCTTGTTAAGTTTCAAAGATATTCGTGTCAACGGTTATCATATAGAAACCCACTGTGAGAATGGGATCGAATACCTTTATATTACCTCTAATGAATGAGTAAGGAAAAGCATTTTAGGGAAACTAATAAGTCAATCTAGTGGATTGTACCTCACTACTATTCGGATCATTAAATCCTATGCTGTCACCAACAATGAAATGTGGGACACTGACTCATACAGGCTTTGGCATGACTGCATAGGGCACCCTGGTCGTAACATGATGATCTGTATTTTAAAGAACTCACACGGACATCCCTTCTTTCGAATGAAAAATAAAATGGGACAAAAATCCACCACACTGCATGGTGTCGGTTCTAGTACTGCTCAAATGCAGCCATTGCCTTCTGAAGTGCCAGAAGCACAACCTCCCTCCCATTATGCCTCATTGACTATTTCAAAGGCACATCACTCGTTTTGCAAAGCCTGCTCTTTAGCAAAAATAGGATCGAGACCTTACTATGCTAAAGATACAAAACAAAACATTCCGTTCTTACAAAGGATACAAGGAGATATCTGTGGACCTCTCCATCCAGAATGCGGACCATTCAAGTACTTTATGGTTCTGGTGGATGCTTCGATACGCTGGTCACATGTCGCATTATTGTCCACAAGAAATGTTGCATTTGCAAAACTCCTAGCACAGACTATACGTTTAAGGGTTCACCACTCTGATCACCCTATCAAGTCTATAAGGCTTGATAACACAGGAGAGTTTACATCAAAAGCATTTGATGATTATTGCATGTCTATTGGGATCAATGTAGAGCATCCTCTACCCCGTGTGCATGCACAAAATGGTCTCGCAGAATCCACCATCAAAAGGCTACAGATGGTGGCTAGGGCAATAGTTATGCGCACCAACCTGCCTATATCTACCTGGGGTTATGCAATATTGTACGCAGCTTTACTTATTACTTTCAAACCCACTGCTAGCCAACCATTTTCTGTGTGCCAGTTGGTAACTGGATATGAGCCTGACATTTCACACTTACGCATATTTGGTTGCGCAATATATGGGCCTATTGCGCCCCCACAGCACACCAAAATGGGCCCTCAGAGACGATTAGGTATTTATGTTGGATCTGAATCTCCAACAATTATCCGCTATTTGGAACCCTTGACAGGCGATCTCTTTACCGCTAGATTTGCGGATTGTCAGTTTGATGAGACAGTCTTCCAGTCTTTAGGGGGAGATAGAAAAAGGGATTTTCCAAGGGAACGATAGGAATTGTTGTGGTTTGTCCCTACTCTGTCTCATTTTAATCCCCGTACTTCACAATGTGAACGTGAAGTGAAAAGAATAATCGATCTTCAGAACGTAGCAGATTCGATGCCTGATGTGTTTACTGATATTGCAAAAGTGACGAGATCACATATACCAACTGCAAATCGGCCTGCAAGGTCAGAAGTCCCCAACAAGGGGCAAGGCGCTGCAACCACACTTAGTGGAGGTGTGGTTAAGGTCGTGGCTCCCCAATGGAAGTGGGGGAGGCCACTTGGTTCGACTGACACTCACCCAAGGAAGAGGAGGGCCAATGTTACGTCCCAAACATAGATTTATCGGTTTACTAACCATTTAGAAGATAAATGTCGTTTACTTTTAATTTTTACTTCATACCGATACTTTAATGGCCCTAAAAGGTTGACTTTTGTTTGGGTCAGTTTTTGTGAAAATTTTCTTCATGAATGTTGTAGAGGACTTTAAACCGAGCACGTGTATATGTGGTATGTAAAAATTAGAGTTTGTATGTGAAAGTTATGAGGGAAATACGAAAGTTACTGTTCATGGTAAAAATGGAGTATAAATAAGGGATTCTACTGTGGTAGGTTTCCAAAACCGGAAACCCACCTCTCCCCTGAACTCTCTCCTTTCCCTTTCAGGTTCTTCTTCCTCCTTTCGATTCCACGCCGTCCGGCCACCATAGGAGCGCCTTCCTCCCCCCTACACCCTAGTAGCCTTAGGTTGTGGTGATTTAGCCGAGAAACCTCGAATCAAAGCAAGAATCATCACAGCTGTAGTTTGGCTTCTTTCGGAAATTCCTCCATTTCCAGCCATCTCCTACCGCCAAACCTAGTCTATTAGAAGCGCCTCGAGCCTGTTATCGTTTGCCCTCAAGCTTCTAGCTCCAATTTACAGTGTGGAGGACGAATTGAAGGAAATTTTAAACCTAGGGTTTGAAATTTCTGGGTTTTTCTTTGCCGGCCAGTTTGGATTGTTTCAAGGTAAAATAGGGATGTGTTGTAGTTGAGAAAGATGATCAGTATATCAAGTTGTTGTTGTACCTGAAATTTGGCAGCCGGTGGTGGAGGTGGTTACCGGCGCGTGGGCACCACTAGCCGCCACTGTGGGTGGCGCGTGGAATGGTGTAGGGCAGGTTTTTAATTTCTGTTGTTTAGCTAGATAATCCCTTGTGCATTGTAGTTTCCATAATTGCGTCTTTGGGTAGAATTGGAGATATGTGATTATGGATTTCGATATTTTTCCTAAGGGTGGAATTTGTTAATTGAATTACAAGGAATCTATCCATAGGATTTCCTTGATTCTGCCCTAAGCCCTTAAATTAAGGGAATGAAGTTAGTGGAGAAGATTGGGAGGTTTAGGCGTATAAAGACAATGTTAGGGTTCGGTTTTTACTTATCGTAAATTAAATTTTCCGTCCCGTAATTATTGGTTTACGAACATTATATTGTACAGGATGTGAGGAGGATTCCCACGAGGAGGGTTCGGATCGACGATAGGCTTAGCCGTACACTGTGAGTGGATGTTTGATTTTAAATAATGCATGCAATTAAATTTTTCTAAATTTATTTAAATTATCCTTTTAATTATTGAGCAGATTATCCGATTTTTTAAATATGGAATTATTTGTCGTTTGGATTTTGGGTTGGAAGTTGTTATGTGTAAAAGTAAAAATGGATTGGAAATGGTCTACTCATTTCATTTCATAGTCCCTTTATATTGGGATAGAGTTACAACGGAAAGATTAATTACATTAAATACATTGAATGTTGATTGATCTATAATTGTGTTGATTGATGGTAATCACTGATTCCTTGATTCCCTCTCCGTCAGTTGCTTTGACGAAGGCACACAATATGTTTTTCCTTTAACACTCCCCCCTGTGCCAAGTCAAAGATGAAATGGTGCATGAGTTGTTGCCTCACTAAAAACCTTGCCAAGTAACAATAAAAACCCTGTGGGACAAAAATACACCTTGGTCGAAGGAAAAGAGCACAACGCACCTTCTACATTTGAGAATGACATGTGTGTGTTAGACTCCCCCTGGCGTCTACACCTCCCCCTGATCTTTACATTAATCAAGTGAGCTTGGAAAGTCTTCGCATTCCTATGCTTTTCACATGTTTCTCAACTGTGGCCTTAGGCAGTGATTTGGTGAACAAATCTGCCACATTCTCCTCAGACCTTACTTGATTCACTTGAATCTTAAGGAAGGTCTGTTGTTGCTGATTGTAGGAAAACTTTGGCTATATGTGTTTTGTATTATCCCCTTGAAATATCTTAGCTTCATCTGTTCGATGCAAGCTGCATTATCTTCATAAATGCAAGTAGGCTCTTCAGTGGTAGAACTCAAACCACTAGCTCCTCGAATATGTGTAATGATAGCTCTTAACCATATACACTCATGAACCATCTCAAGTAGAGCAATGATCTCTGAGTGGTTCGAGGAGGTAGCCACAAGGGTTTGCTTGGTTAATCTCCAAGATATCGCCGTGTTCTCAATGGTGAGAACATAACCATTTTGGGAACGACCTTTATGTGGGTCATAGAGGTACCCAGTATCAGCAAAACCAACCAAAAAGTCATTTGGTGTTTCAGTGTAGTGAGTGGTGCTTTCGCCATCAACATGTCCTTTAGGGATTGCAGTTCCATATGCGGTCCCTCTTGTCTCTCTATAGGAAAAGAACAGTCCCAAGTCAATGGTCCATTTTAGGTATCGAAGATGTTCTTGATACCGTTCCAGTGAAGCTGCGTTGGCACTGAGCTAAATCTAGCTAACAAGTTCACTGAGAATGCAATGTCTGGTCGAGTAAATTGGGCTAAGTACAATAATGCGCCTATTGCACTTAGATAGGGAATTTCAGCTCCTAACACCTTTTCCTCATCTTCCTTTGGACGAAATGGGTCTTTCCTTGCATTCAAACTTCGACCGATCATGGGAGTGCTAGTAGGATGCGCTTTGTAACATCCTGTATCTCAATTTACCTGTTTACTAGTCATTTGGACGGTAAACGACAATTACTTTCACTTTTACTTTGTTTTCGATTCTTTTAGTGGCCCTAAAAGTTGACTTTTTATTCCGGTAAAAATTTGAGAAAATGTTCTGCATGAAAGTTGTAGAGGACGTTAAACCGAGCGCATGGATATGTGGTACGTAAAAATCGGAGCTCGTATGCAAAAGTTATAAGCGAAATACTAAAGTTACTGTTCACGATAAATTTATATATATTGGAATTTTACTGTGGTAGGTTTCCAAATCCAGAAACCCACCCTTTCTCTCTCTTTCCCCCGAGCTCTCCCTCTTTCCCTTTCGGCCTCTATCTTCCTCCTCTCGATTCCCCCACCGTCCGGCCACCTGGGGACGAGTCACAGATCATCGCCGACGCGCCTACTCCCCCCTCTTCACGCTAGTACCCGTGGATCACGGCAATTTGGCCGGAGAAGCGAGAATCAACAGCGAGAAGCAAACTGTAGCAGATTGGGGTTTTCTGGCAATTCTTCCGATTCCGGCCGTCTCCGGCCACCAAACCGGCGTCGAAGGTGCGGTTTTTTCCATAGATCATTTCCCCTAAGGTCTTTCATTTCAATTTGCAGTGTAGAGGTCGAATTAACAATTTCAATTTCTAGGGTTCTTGGAATTTCTGGAAATTTTTGCACCGGCCGGTTTCGACTGTTTAAAGGTAAAATTGGGATGTGTTGTAGTTGAGAAAAATGATCAGTGTGTTGAGTAGGTGTTGTTTGTGAATTTTGGAGGAGTTTGGAATTGTTTGTGAATTTCCGAAGTTTGAAGTTTTGTGATTGAATTGTGGGAAATCCGGCTGTCGGATTTCCCTCGTTTTCATTGTGGAATATGTAAATTGAGGAATTGGTGTTGTGGAAGAGATTTGGGTGGAATTTGAGAAGTAATGGAGATAGGGATTTTCGGGTTTCGTTTAGGTTCGTATTTATTTTATCGGATTGCCGTTTACGGAAATATAATTGTGTACATGGCAATGTCGCGAGCTATGGCTAGATAAAGGAACTCGTTTGCATGGTCGCCCAATAGTACTGTGAGTGGACTTTTGATTTTAAGTGATGCATGCAATATTATTTCGTAATTAATTATTACGTTTATTTATTTGAGAATATAAATTGATTTATCTCGGTTATAATTTGAGAATGATTTTGGCTCTAAGTTTTAAAAAGGATATTGCGAATTTTGAAATAAAGTATGATGATTTGCTATCGATAGTGATTTTGGTTTCGGATTGTAAAGTGATTTCGGATTTGATTGTGTTTTGAGATTTATGAAATGTTATAAAGTGATTTTGGGAATGAATTGTTTTTGGATTTCAAATGGAATTTTTGTCGAGGAAACGATTGATTTAATTATTCTTTTAGCGTGTGGGACACGCTGTTGATTTTTGTGACTTACTACGAGAATTTCAGGGTACGGTTGGGAATCGTACCACTGTTTTCTTTACTCGCGGGACTTATGGGGAAGCCTTATAGATTTACTGGTTTTGAATGGTTTTTACCCGCCATACCTGGGTCACTATATTTTATTGCTAGCTAGCCTATTAGTACTCCTCCCTGCTTACTATGTGTTCGTGGGTGAGTAAGAGCAGAGCATGAGATGCTCCAGAGTGTGGGACACTCCGACCCGAGCCTGGGAGGCTCCCTTCTTTCGTATGGTGAAACTTCTTCCCCATATCTTATCGTTGCTTGACTAGCGGGGCTAGTCCGATTTTCACTGTAGCCAGCGGGGCTGGTCTTATCTTCTTGAGAAACGAGATTTCGGTTTTACGATATATTTTTCGAATGTTGTGACTAGCGAGGCTAGTCGGTTTATCGTTTTGAAATCCTTGGATTTAAAGCTAAATGTGTTTTACCATTTGTGCATGCATCGAGTTTTTAAAGGAATAAATGTGGGAAAGTATGAAATTCTTTTTATTTTAAATTGTTTATTTTTGTCCACTCACGCTAACGTTTTTCGTCTACTTTCCCCTGGGCCTTTCGGTTTCTAATGCCCAGTTTGCAGGCGTTATTAGTTGAGGTCGGGAGTACGTGGTTCGAGGCATAGCTGATGAATAGCTTCCGCACTTCTTCATTTGGCTCTGATATTTTGTGAGTTAATAGTTTTTGGTAGTTCACTTTAGGGGTGACTCGGCCAATTCTCGGTAGAGTTATCTCTAAGGTGGGCCCCGCAGGGCCACCTCGGATTTCAGGGTGAAATTTTGTCATTGTTATATCTCCTGACTTTTGGGCATACGCAGACTGGCGGATTAGTATTCCACAAACTCGGTGTTCTAGTTCAAGGCCTAGAGAGAATCGAGTTTTCCCAAGATCCTTCATCTCAAATTCGGATTTCAAGTAGCTCGCAGTTTCTCTTATTTCATCAAGAGTACCTATTATGTTCATATCATTGACATATACAGCTACAATTGCAAATCCGGAACTTGTTTTCTTTATGAATACGCAGGGGCATACTTCATCGTTCTTACCTTACCAATCAAGTAGTCACTTAGACGGGTATACCACATCCGCCTGAATTGTTTCAATCCGTAAAGTGAGCATTTCAACTTAATTGCAAACGCACTCTGTGGTTTAGAGTCACTTGACTTGGGTAATGCAAGGCCATCAGGCACTTTTCATATATCTCTGAATCTAGATCCCCATAGAGATATGCATTAACCACATCCATGAGCTGCATTTCCAGTCCTTCGGAAATTACTAAGCTAACTAAGTAGCGGAACGTTATAACGTTCATTACGGGAGAGTATGTCTCCGCGTAGTCAATTCCAGGGCATTGTGAGAAACCTTGCGCCACAAGGCGAGCCTTGTACCTCAGGACTTCATTCTTCTCATTACGCTTTCTGACAAAGACTCATTTATGTCCTACAGGTTTTACACTTGGTGGGGTTAGCACTACCTGACCAAATACCTGTCTCTTTGTCAGAGAATCTAATTCTACCTGGATTGATTTTTTCCATTTAGACCAATCAGCTCTTTGTTGACATTTTTCAACAGAGCGTGGTTCGATATCATCTTACTCTATGATTCCTTGAGCAACAGTATATATCATCAATGTGTATGGAAGATCTTTCTATCAACTCATACGCACTCTCGTAATCCTTTGAGATTTCTTTGTTCTCTGGAATCATTTCAAACATCGGAGCGTCCTCCAGTATTGATTCATGGACATAACTATAATCAGAGACAATCTCATGAGAGGGAGTCTATACATTTATGATTGGTTTGTGCCTTACTCACCCTCTTCTTCCTTGGGTGAGTGTCAATCGAACCAAGTGACCTCCCCCTCTTCCTTGGGGAGCCACGACCTCAACCACACCTCCATTAAGTGCGGTTGCAGTGCCTCTTTCTGCGGCATCGTGGCCCTTGTTGGGGACTTCTAACCTTGCAGGCACATTTGCAGCTGGTATATGTGATCTCGTCCCTTTTACGATATCAGTAAACGCATCAGGAATCAAATCTGCTACGTTCTAAAGATCTATTATTCTTTTCACTTTTCACTTTGTGAAGTGCGGGGATCAAAATGAGACAGAGTGGGGATAAACCACAATAATTCCTGTCGTTCCCTTGGAAAATCCTTTTTCCTATCTCCCCCTAACGACGGGAAGACTGTCTCATCAAAGTGACAGTCCGCAAATTTAGCGGTAAAGAGATCGCCTATCAAGGTTTCCAAATGGCAGATAATTGTTAGGGATTCGTATCCAACATAAATACTCAATCGTCTCTGAGGACCCATTATGGTGCGCTGTGGGGGCGCAATAGGCACATATACCGCGCAACCAAACATGCGTAAGTGTGAGATGTCAGGCTCATATCCAGTTACCAACTGGTACGCAGAAAAATGGTTGGCTAGCAGTGGGTATGAAACGAATAAGTAAAGCTGCAAGCAATATTGCATAACCCCATGCAGATATAGGCAGGTTGGTGCGCATAACCAATGCCCTAGCCACCATCTGTAGCCTTTCGATGGTAGCTTCTGCGAGACCATTTTGTGTATGCACATGGGGTACAGGATGCTCTACGTCGATCCCAATTGACATGCAACAATTATCAAATGCTTTTGATGTAAACTCTCTAGCGTTATCAAGCCTTATAAACTTGATAAGGTGATCAGGGTGGTGAGTCCTTAAACGTATAATCTGTGCTAGGAGTATTGCAGCATTTCTTGTGGACAATAAAACGATAAGTGACCAGATTGTCGAAGCATCCACCAGAACCATAAAGTACTTGAATGGTCCGCATTCTGGATGGATATGTCCACAGACATCTCTTTGTATCCTTTGTAAGAATGGAATGTTTTGTTTTGTATCTTTAGCATAGGAAGGTCTCGATCCTGTTTTTGCTAAAGCGCAGGCTTTGCAAAACGAGTGATATGCCTTTGAAATAGTCAATGAGGCATAATGGGAGGGAGGTAGTGCTTCTGGTACTTCAAAAGGCAATGACTCCATTTGAGCAATACTAGAACCGACACCTTGCAGTGTGGCGGATTTTTCTCCCATTTTTCACTCGAAAGAAGGGATGTCCGTGTGAGTTCTTTAAAAATACGGATCATCATGTCACGACCTCGGTGCCATAGGCGGTCATTTAAAAGCCTGTATGAGTCAGTGTCCCACATTTCATTGTTGGTGATAATATAGGATTCAATGATCCGAATCGTAGGGAGGTACAGTCCACTAGATTGACTCATAAGTTTCTCTAAGATGTGTTTCCTTCCACAGTCATTAGATGCAATATCATGGTATTCAGTTCCATTCTCACAGTGTGTTTTTACATGATAACCGTTGGCACAAATTGCTTTGAAACATTAACAAGGTTCGATTAGCTCTTGGTGCATATAGAGCGTCTGTGACTTTAAATGTTGTGCCATTAGGCAGCAAAAATTTGGCAGTTCCTCGCCCTTTTATTAGTTGTGATAATCCAATCATCGTAGTCACAGAGGAATTATAGGCTATTAGTTTCAATGAATAATTGCCTATTTCTTAATATTGCGTTGGTAGTTCCACTATCATCTAAGCACTCAAGTTCTCCTTCATTCATTCCTACAAATAAATGGGAGGTATTTAGAAAATATAACTCATATTCTTTAGAGTATTTCTATTTGCGTAGAATGGTATTCTTTTCATTCTAATAATTTTTCCTTTTTTCTAGATGTATTGCTTTACATCTTTATAGTGCTATTTCGAACCATGTAAATATGTGTATAGAAAATAAATTTGAATAAATTCAGTGCTTCAGAATAAAATTCAAAATTTATTAATAAGCCAACAATATTCAAATCAAGGTCTTGTTCATAAATCTTATTCATCAATCCATGATTGAAAATAAACTTTAAGACCAAACAATAGTCTAATTAAAAGTGCGGCATTATGCCTTCACAACTGTCTTTGGAAAATAAAAACAGATCAGTCAAGATTGAGAGCATCCATTGACTTAGCCATTGAAGTCTGCAATTGTAAGGTTGACGTCTAGGTCATGACCTCCTTCTTCCATATAGTGAGCCTCTTGTTCTTTAGACTCTCTATACCTCTTGTAATTTGCTGCTACTCTGTTGTTTGCTTGGCAGTTCTTGTACCAATGCCCAATGAATCCACACCTATAGCATGGTTCATTGTCAACTCTTTCATTTTGCATCTTGTTTCCACGATCCCCATGTCCCTTTCCACTTGGTGCATTGTTGCCACGTGGGTAGGGATCAGCACGTCTAAACCCCCTTACATTGGAGTTATTTCCACCTTTCATTTTGCCATAATTATCCTCGGGAATTTTCTTTGTCCCAGTGGGCCTGGCATTGTTATTCAAGAGAATCTCATTTTGTCTCCCAGCCACTTGCAGTAGGCTTATCAACTTATTGAAGGTTGTGATTCTTTTGTTGTCATAATCCAACTGATACTGGTTTGCTAGTATAAAAGCTTAATTAGGAAAGGTGGTAAGAGTCTTGTAGATCATATCATCTTCTGTGATTTCCCTTCCACAGAAATTGAGACGTGCCTTTAAGCGCAACATGTCCTTGTTGAAGTCATTGACCTTTTTATAGTCAAGCAAGCGGATTCCATTCCACTCAACAGCCAGTCCTGGGAGCAAAGTATCGTGAATGTTCCCAAAACATCCTTTAAGGGAATCCCACAATGCTTTGGGTGTCTTCAACTGAAGGTACTCCCAGTGTAGGCTAGAATCAATATGTCACCTCAGAAAAATTAAGGCATCTGCTTTCACCTTATTAGATAGTTCATCATCTTTGGGGTCAGTAATGGTGGCAGTGTAGTCTTTTGCCACAAAGGCAGTTTTCATATCGGAAACCCAACGATGGTACTCAAGTCCTTCTGAGTCCAAAATGTCAAACTCAGGTCGAGTTGGATCAGCCATCTACATAAAACAAGAGGGAAGATATAAATTACGCAGTCATAAAGACATCCACGTGAATTATTTTCCAAAAATATGAATTAGATTTCAAGACCAAGATTCGTAATGGTCACATTTTTTTTTCGATGCTATGTGATAATAGTTTATCACAGTAAGTGTGTATTTATAATGCGCATGAACTTCCATTATCATGGCAAAAACGCAATTCTTTTTTGTATAGCATTCTAAACAAGTAATAATCATAGCACGTAATAAATAATAAAAACATAGCATATATTAAAAAATATTACATAGCATGCTCAAATTTCACAAATGTATACCAAAATATATGTTACACATAATAATAGCAATAATATATCATGCGTAAAATAAAATATAAATAATAGCATAATATAAAGGCATGCTTAGGAATAACTATATAAGCGTAAATAAAATTCACAAAACATGCTCAGAATTGCATAAATAATATATAACAAAATATATATGGCATGTTCAAAATAAAGTATAAACTATAGCATAATTAAATAGCATGCTTAAACATAATTATTTAAAACATAAATAACAAGGCATGCTGTAAGAGGATTAATATTATCGAACAAAACATGCTTAATAACAAAATATAATAAAAGCATAAACAATAAAGTATAAAGCATGCTTTGTTAAAATCATAAAATAAAATAAAGAAAACATACTTGATTTCGATAAAAAATCCTAGCACACGCGCGTGTTGATGCAGGAGTGCGTAGCGATGTTTTTGGCCTTGAGAAAAACTGGGCCGCTTCCTCTTTTTTCAGTAATGGGCCACAAAGACTTCTTTTTTTTTTCTCCTTTTTTTTTTTGGGCTGCAGGCCTTTTTTCTTTTTATATAGGGATTGGAAAAATGGATTGGAAATGGTCTACTCATTTCATTTCATAGTCCCTTTATATAGGGATAGAGTTACAACGGAAATATTAATTACATTAAATACATTGAATGCTGATTGATCTATAATTGTGCTGATTGATGGTAATCACTTATTCCTTGATTCCCTCTCCGTCAGTTGCTTTGACGAAGGCACACAATATGTTTTTCCTTTAACATTATGCTCAATTCTAAACTCAATATTTGGAATAATTTTTTATGAATTGTTTTCCGAGGTGATTTCCGGAATTGAAAGCAAAATTTATCAGTCGATTTTGAGTTTCCCAAGAAATCTTCGAAAATGGGATTTTCATTGAGATTTATGGATGTACTTTAACCTCACATATTGGTTTGTGAATTGAGAATATTTTTGGGTGTGCGGGGTCACACCATTAGCTTCTATATTCTCCTTGTGAAGTATTGGGGAAGCCCTTCTGTTTTGATTTTTCGTGGTTTTAACCCACCATACCTGGGTCGCTATATTATATTGCTAGCTAGCCTATTAGTACTCCTCCCCACTTACTATGTGTTTGTGGGTGAGTAGAGCAGAGCATGGGATGCTCAGGAGTGTGGGACACTCCGACCCGAGCCTGGGAGGCTCCCTTTTATTCGTATGGCGAAAACACTTTCCCCATATTCTTTATTTATCATTGACTAGCGGGGCTAGTCCAGTTTTCACTTATACCAGCGGGGCTGGCTTGGTTTTACGAGATGCTTGTTTGTAAAGATAATTGTCTTTACTCTCATTGCATGCATCAGTTTTAAATGAAATAAATGTGGGAAAGTATAACTCCTTTTATTTTACAATTTCGTATTTTTGTCCACTCACGCTAACGTTTTATTTACTAACTTTTGCCTAGGCCCTTTGGTTTCAAATGCCCAGTTCGCAGTGTTGCTGTCCGGCGTAGGAGTTAAGGCTTAGCACCATCATTGTCACCTATCCTCTGTAGGTTATTTATTAACCTACCTTATGTATTACGTTTTATTTTTCATAAATTGCTCTAATGACCTTGGGAGACTTATATAAATATTTGTATAATTATGGGTTGTGTCGGAGTTTGTGTAATTTCGAAGAAGTGGAAAGATTGGAGTTGCTGAGTTGTAATATATAAGTCCTTATGATTATGCACTTAAACTTTTATACTTGGTAAATTGTGGGTTGTTTGTTGGGAAGCAAGGTGGCTTCAGGATTTGGAATTGAGTTAAACCTAGAAGTGTTTTGTCTTTGTGTCCTTACAACAGGTTTGGGTTGTCCACTTTTAGAGGAAGTTCTGTCAAATTTTTCCAAAAAGTGGGCCCCGTAGATCCATCTTGGAGTTTAGGGGGGAAATTCTGGGATGGGTCCTGACAACGAATAAGGCATAAACCGATCCATTAATCATCAATGTAGAGAATCCCTCTCATGAGATTATCTCTTATTATAGTTATGTCCATGAATCAATACTGGAGGATGCTCCGATGTTTGAAATGATTCAAGAGAACAAAGAAATCTCAATGGATTATGAGTGTGTGTATGCGTTGATGGAAAGATCTTCCGTACACATTGATGATGTATTTGCATACACTGTTGCTCAAGAAATCATAGAGCACGATGATATCGAACCACACACTATTGCAGAATGTCAACAAAGAGCAGATTGGCCTAAATGGAAAGAAGCAATCTAGGCAGAACTAGATTCTCTGGCAAAGAGACAGGTATTTGGTCCGGTAGTGCTAACCCTACCAAGTGTAAAGCATGTAGGACATAAATGGGTCTTTGTCAGAAAGCGTAATGAGAATGATGAAGTCCTGAGATACAAGACTCGCCTTGTGGCGCAAGGTTTCTCACAACGCCCTGGAATTGACTAAGACAAGACATACTCTCCTGTAATGGACGTTATAATGTTCCGCTACTTAGTTAGCTTGGTAGTTTCTGAAGGACTGGAAATGCAGCTCATGGATGTGGTTACTGCATATCTCTGTGGGGATCTTGATTAAGATATATATATATATATATATATATATATATATATATATGAAAGTGCCTGATGGCCTTACATTACCCAAGTCAAGTGACTTTAAACCACGGAGTGCGTTTGCAATTAGGTTGAAACACTCACTTTACGGATTGAAACAGTCCTGGTGGATGTGGTATACCCGTCTAAGTGACTACTTGATTGGGATTGGATATAAGAACGATGAATTATGCCCCTGCGTATTCATAAAAATAAAAAAAAACAAGTTCCTGATTTGGAATTATAGCTATATATGTCGATGATATGAACATAATAGGTACTCTTGATGAAATATGAGAAACCGCGAGCTACTTGAAATCCAAATTTGAGATGAAGGATCTTGGGAAAATTTGATTTTGTCCAGGCCTTGAACTAGAACACCGAGTTTGTAGAATACTAATCCACCAGTCTGGGTATGTCCAAAAGATGCTCAGGCGATTTAACATGGACAAAGCGCATCCTGCTAGCACTGCCATGATCGGTCGAAGTTTGGATGCAAGGAAAGATCCATTTCGTCCAAAGGAAGATGACGAAGAGGTGTTGGGAACTAAAATTCCCTATCTAAGTGCAATATGCGCATTATTGTACTTAGCCCAGTGCACTAGACCAGACATTGCACTCTCAGTGAACTTGTTAGCTAGATTTAGTTCAGTGCCAACGTAGCGTCACTGGAATGGTATCAAGAACATTTTCTGATGCCAAAAAGGAACCATTGACTTGGGACTGTTCTTTTCCTACAGAGAGACAAGAGGGACCACAGATAGAGCTGCAATCCCTAAACGAAATGTTGATGGCGAAAGCGCCGCCCACTACACCGAAACCCCAAATAATGTTTTGGTTGGTTTTGCTGATGTTGGGTACCTCTCTTACCCACATAAATGTCGTTCCCAAACTGGTTATGTATTTACCATTGGCAACACGGTGATATCTTGGAGATCAACTAAGAAAACCTTTGTGGCTACCTCCTCGAACCACTCTGAAATCATTGCTCTACATGAGGCGGTTCGTGAGTGTATATGGTTAAGGGTAATCATTACACATATTCGAGGTACTAGTGGTTTGAGTTCTACCACTAAAAATCCTACTTGCATTTATGAAGATAATGCAGCTTGCATCGAACAGATGAAGCTAGGTTATATTAAGGGTGATAATAGAAAATACATATTGCCAAAGTTTTTCTACAATCAGCAACAACAGACTCTCCTCATGATAGATTCAAGTGAATCAAGTAAGGTCTGAGGAGAATGTGGCAGATTTATTTACCAAATCATTGTATGAGGCCATATTTGAGAAACATGTGAAAAACATAAGAATGCGAAGACTTTCCAAGCTCCCTTGACTAATGTAAGGATCAGGGGGAGGTGTAGACTTTAGGGGGGGTCTAACTCACACATGTCATCATCAAATGTAATAGGTGCGTTGTGCTCTTTTCCTTCGACCAAAGTGTATTTTTCCCACAAAGTTTTTATTGTTACTTGACAAGGTTTTTAGTCAGACAACAATTCATGCACCATTTAGTCTTTGACTTGGCACAAGGGGGAGTGTTAAAGGAAAAACACGTTATGTGATTTCATCAAAGTAACTGACGAAGAGGGAATTAGGGAATTAGCGGTTACAGCTCAATCATCCATTATTGTCATTATTGTAATTGCTATTACCATTGTAATCCTCACCTTATATAAAGGGACTATCTAATGAAATGAGTAGACTAATTTCCCCATTTTACTTTTATATAAAACTATTTATAACAAATTTCGTATACGTGGTTTTTTAAGTCTTAATTGTCAACTAAGTGTCGACGAATAATAATAACTTTTCTAAAAATGACAATAGTTTCTCAATTCTTCGATGGTAGTTTTTTTGTTTTTCGGTAGTAGCTTTTTCCTTCATTGGTAGTAACTTTTCAATTGATGAAAAGAATTGTTTTGACATAGTGACATTTTTATAAATAATAAAAAATTAAAAATATAGTGGCATTTTTATAAATATTGATATTTCTTATATTTTGGTGGTTTATCAGGGATAAGAAGATTAAGTGGCTCAGCGAACCATAAGGTTAGTAAAAATGACCTTATATGTAATACATTCAATTATCCGTGCTAGATTTATCCAAATAAGTTCATTTACTTTAATCGATTTAGGGTTTCTAAGAAATTTAAGATCCAATTTTGTTTTGAATTTACTTTTTGTTTAAGGAAAACTGAATTGGAAGAGAATTGAGTTGTGCTTTCATTGATAATAGGGGCCTTTTTATTGTCACGCCCCTGATTTTTACACACAAAAAAATCGATATATATAATCTCATAATTATACATGCGTGAACGTTCAGTCATCAATACAAAATACCTGGAATCTTTTTCCCTTTAAACCAAGTACACACTGATGCCCTGAACCCTCAAAGTTAATATACACTCGTTCCATAGAGTTATATATTACATAAGCTTACGAATTAAATTGTCAACAACAAAATAAAATGTAAATGCTCCTCAGAGTTTACTACATAGCGGAAGTCATAACAATGGCAAAGCCAACCAAAATTGCTTCCTACCTGTTCTGCTCCCAACAAGCTACCTCAACTTCAGCCACGATTACCCTGACCTATAGGATTAACCCCTACACTGTTTGAATAGTGCACCGGGTTGTCACACAACAAACCCGGTAAGCTTTTGCAAGCCCGTATGAGTAACTCAAACCGCACACAACTTACACCAAAAACGAGGAAAACATTTCAACTAGAGAATAAGGAAAACATACCATGCTTCCCAAAACAATGCTCTTTTCCCAAAAGAAATCAACGAAAGTCACAGCGTGACAAAATCATATAAATCGTTAACCTAACAATTCAAATATGATAAATTGATCCAACCTGGATAAAACAACAATTCGGTCCAACCTGGACAAAACAACAAATCGGTCTAACCTGGACAAAACACAAATTGGTCCAACCTGGACAAAACAACAAATCGGTTCAACCAAGACAAACCACAAATCGGTTCAACCTGGACAAAACAATAAAAAATGTCCAACCTGGACAAAACACAAATCGGTCCAACCTGGACAAATCACAAATCGGTCCAACCTGGACAAAACAACAAAAAATGTCCAACCTGGACAAAACATCAACACACATCAATCATATCTATAGTTAACCTAACAAATAGAGTATGATTCTTTGGTCCTCAAACACTTTTCCCAAATCTCAACGCTTTTCAAAACAAATCGAAATCAACATTTCCACAATCATTTGTTTTCCGAAAAGCCACACCCCAAAACAATAAAACGCATCATTCATGCATATTGTTTTCATAAATCCACAAATCCACCAGAACATATATATTTCACACAAATATATAATTATGTAGTCATCCGCTCAGGAATACCTACTAATACCAACTATAGTTTGCAGTTAAATCAATAACACTCAAAACGATAAAGGTAAGCCCGTTCGTAAATGAACTTCGTGAGATAACTCACCTCGAAACTCCCACTGCGTCTTCAATACAGAACAAGATAGCCACACCACAAAACAACCTTCCAAGGATACCTCGTCAAGTACCTAATCACATACGGTTTCAACTTAGCAACAATCCACAAACAATTTAAGTCCGAAACCCCTGTTTTGAACTAAAATCCCCAAAGTGATGCCAATCGAGGCGAAACCACATCCAAGACCACCCAATGTCTCCGGAATACTACTACGATCGATATGCCGAAACCATAAGTCGATCGAACGCTCGGATCCTCGCTGATCGAAACATCGAACGGTCCGAAACTGTAAAAACCCTAACATACTCATACGATCTCCAAAAATAACAAACAATATATCTAATTGCTCGTATCGACGAGTAAATTGAACTCAGGAACAGAAATTATCCCTGAGGTGGCCGGAAACCGCCGGAAAACACCACCACAGAGGCTGCACCGTCGCCGGACCAAAGTCGGAATTTGACAAAACTCCCAACACCAAAGTTCTTCATCTCAACTCCAATTTAAACTTTCATAACTAACACAAAGTCTAAATCATAGCCATTTAACCGGAATTTACCTCGCAACATCTGAAATTCTATGAACCCTAGAATTTCAAAGCTTCGATTTGTCCTCCACAAGTGAAATAGTCCCAAGCCGCTTTGGGAGAAGCATCAACGTCCTATGGGCTTCAAAAGCCCTCAAGAAACACTGGCAAAGGTGGCCGGAATCGGAAGTTCCGATCTGGGTTCAAAGCATCGCCGCCGCCAAACTTCCCGGCCTTGCACCGCCCTCCATAGCTCGTTTCATGCTCCAATTCTTCCACATACCTCATGACAGGACCCGCCCCGGATTTCCCCCCGAAATCCGAAGTAGCCCTGAGGGGCCCACCTTAGAATAAATTCTACAAAAAATTTGGCAGAACTTCCTCTAAAATGGACTACCCAAAACCTGTAGAAAAACATTTACACTTCTAAATCAATTCATCCTTATGCTGCTGGAGCCACCCTGCTCCCCAAATCAACATCATCCCAATTTACATAACACAAATCACAACTTAAGTAACATTAATTTCTCAGGTGATCAGAGCAATTCTAATAGCAAGGGTAGTCAAGGAAAACCTAAATCAAAGAAAAACACGGAAGCCATGCTGTTGACTATGCCTCAACTCCAATGTACGCCCGACCTCAACTAATTTCGCCTGCAACCTGGGCATTTGAAACCGAAGAGCCCAGGGGAAAGTAATTGGAAAAACACATTAGAGTGAGTGGACAAAAATAAACAAATAAATAAATAATTTAAAGGTAAAGAAGTTATATTACTTTCCCACGAATTTAAATTCGTAAAACTTCGCATGCAACAGTTATAAAAAGTATGTCTTTAAAACTCGGAGTCTCGTGAAAACATACCAGTCCCCGCTGGCTAAAAGAATCGGACTAGCCCCGCTAGTCAAGTAACAAATAAAAGGATATGGGGAAGAGATGTCACCATACAGGTAAAGGAGCCCCTTAGGCTCTAACTACCCTCGACTGCCACTCACACATAGATTGTGTGAGGAGGAGAACTAATAACCTCGACTACCACTCACACATAGATTGTGTGAGGAGGAAAACTAATAACCTCGACTACCACTCACGTGAGGAGGAGAATAAGCTACCTCAACTGCCACTCACAAACACAAAGTAGGTGAAGAGGAGACCTAGTAACTGGACCCCGGTATGGTGAAGAAAACATTCAAAACCAGTAAAACCATAAATCCATAAGGCTTCCCCACCTTGCTCATGAGAAAATAAATATATTCCAGTGACGTGACCCCGCACGCTAAAATATTCTGGAAAATATAAACAAATAGGCGAGAATCCTTCCGAAAACCTCAAGTACCATAATATGGCAAGAAAAAATCTCAAAATCGCCGAATAAGATATAATATAGTTTCTGGAATTCTCCTTGGAAAAATCTTCATCGATCAACACATAAATCACAAATTTAAAATTGAGTGCAACAAACTTAAATTTGAAAGTTCAAACGATATAGCAATAATTATTTAAATCCGATTAATGATAGGAGCATTTTAATGCGACGTTTTAACTGCATTTCCCTACATTTTCTGCGCCATTTCCTTGGAAAAATCCCTGTTTTGGAAAGTTTCCATTCTTTGATTGGGAAAGTTCCTTATTGTAGAAAGTTTCCATTTCTGTAGTTTTCATTTCTCATTTCTGGCAAGTTTCCATTTTTCAGTTTAGGAAAGTTTCAATTTTTCATTTTTAGTAAGTTTCTATTTTCATTTTTAGAAAGTTTCTATTTTGAGTATAGTTTCTATTTTCAGGACCTCCGAGCTAAAAAGTGGAAATGAACGCACGAATGGAAAGAGGAGCTTGCGAACATCAAGACAAACGAATATGAGAGAAAACGGGCCACACAATTGAGCAGAAATGAAGAAATAAGTTTTCCTAGTCCAACCAGGAAATCTTACGAAATGGAGGAAGGTTTCCCTAGCAAGTTTCCAACGCAACCATGAAAAAGAAATGGAAAAATAATGTGTTTTGCATTGGAAGATGAGAAGGCTTAAAGAACAAGCAACGAGGCCCAAGAACTCTTTGGATTTTCGGCAAAATGGATCAAGGCCCATCAAAGCCCATGACATTAGGGTTTGTGATGCATAACCCTAACCCTAGGGTTGTATTGCCGTGAAAACCAAAGGGGAGAGAGAGAAGGTGGCGTGAAAATCAAAAGAAGAATAAAAGATTACGCAAGAGATTTTCTAGGGTGAAGTTTATGGAAAGAATGCATTCCTAGAAACCCTAAGCATGCTTTGGCCGAAATATCAAGAAGAAAATCAGAAAATATTCAAGGAATTTCGGCAAGAATATATTAGGGTATCTTCTTGGAGTTTTATGATTGGTTTGATGACACACTAGGCTTACTTGGCAATTTCTCATTGGTGGAAGCTATGTGGAATTATTAATTTAATTCCTTGGAAGAAAATCAGAAATTCACAGCTTGGAGACCAAGCATAGCCGTCCCCTATATAAACTCCACACCCCTAGACGTCAAGGACCACTTTTACAATTCAGAAAATTCTCTCTACGCGCGGAAGCTCTCTCCATTCTCTAGTTCAACTTTGGCGTTTTCAAGCAAGGAAGGAAGAAGCAAGACTAGGCCGTGAGCATCATCATCCATTCCACCTTGAAGCCGTGCACTTTGAAGCTTGCTTTCAAGTTTCATTAGTTCATCATTCGAATCATTCATCCATCTCTCCATTCACGGTGTAATTCAACCTTCTTTCTTGTAATCACTTTTGATTCTCCTTGGTTGATTTCGTTGGATGTTGTTCTAGTTAACATTGATGTTTGAACAAGGTTTATAATCTGAAATTTTATGATTGAATAAAGGATTTTCGATTTCTATGTTGTGATTCCATAGTTGCTTATGTGTGATTGTTCGATTGAATTTGCTTTATAGATATCTCTTGTACGTTAATCTTAATTGGTTCGAAACTTTTAGGGTTTATGTATGAGTGGTGCTAGATTTAAGAACATGATTCAACTTTTTGTGTTATGAACTTAAATCAAAAGTAGTAAAGGTTTTGGACAAAAATCAAATTCAATTGAAAGGGATTGCAATTAGATGAACTTATTCATACTAAGTTGTACACTTGAGTTGATAGCCTTTCCTTGAACTTCTTGCGTTGAACATGTATGATTGACTAGCTTTCTAGGGCTTGACTACATGTTTGATAGGATTAGTCTTTGTGCTTTCACTTAGATTAATTAGCGTTGAAAGTAAAATATGGGAAATCGTTTGCTTTCTAATGTTTCACATGATCAACTCCTTTCACATGACTTGGAAGAACAATGTAGGGTTTTGTTCGAATTCAATGATAAAATCGGTTTCAATCTTTGTTTCTTACATTTCATTCTTGTATTTGTGTTTTTGTTTATACTTAGTTTTCGTTCTTGTTCTTAATTTTCGAAAAACCAAAAACCTAAAACCCCCTAAATTCGTGAATAGTGTTTATATGTGTAAATATTATACTTTGTTTTATTTTAATTGTTTATATTGTCTTACATTGACAGGTGTACCCTCAATCCCCGGAATAGAACGATCCCTACTTGCTTATACTACTAATGATATTTCTAGGGTTAAATTATATGCTTGCTTTGAGCGTATCAATTAATATGCTCGATAATTTAAACCAATTATTTAAATCACAAACTCATTTCCCAACTCATACTCGAGATGGATTAATCAATTTCCGAAAATCAAATCATACTCCGGAAAAATAAATCTTAAATCCAAATCCAAGTATAATAAAATTCAATTCCGAAACTCATGTGGAAAAACAATGCCCAAAAGTATAGTCCAAAGCCAAATATTATGCTTAATAAATAAAACGATAAATAATTAAACAAACCAATCATCATTTCGGGAAAATAAATGCATGCGTCATTCTTGAAAATAAAAGTCCACTCACAGTACTATTTAGGCGATCACGCATACGAGTTCCTTCGTCGAGTAATAGCTCGGTACATCGCCATGTACACAATTATATTCCGTGAATAACTATTCAACAATTTAATACGATTCCTAAAATCAAATCCTCATAATCACATCTCCACTTCTTCTCGGATTCAACCCAAATTATACCTCTAAGACCAATTCGTTAATTTAAAGGTTCCAAGGCAGAACCGAGAGATATCTTACGGTCGGATTCTGGTAAATCGATAATCGAAACTCATAATCTTTGAAAATATCTAATAAATTCAAAAGCTCAGCAATCTTCACCAAACTTCATATATAAGATCTACAATATTTGTAGAATTTAATGGGCTAAAGACTGAAGTCAAATAGCAGCCGGAGGCGCCACCACGCGCTTGCTACAGTGACTGCGCGTGGGATTCATGCGCCACCGTCGGCAGCTCCGATGGCCACCAAATTTTGGTAGCACAATCATCTCATCATTCCAAACACTTTTCTCCACTACCACAAACCGAGAAAACAACTAGAACTAGGTCAACAATTATGGAAACAGTAACCCGGTTTGAGTTTCAAAGATCAAACCTTCGATCCGTCGTTTTCTTTGTGTTTTCCGGAAGAAAGCTTGGAGGGATGTGGTCTACGGCTCAAGGCTTGCAAAATAGGCCAAGAAACTCCGCCTGGGTTGACCCGAATCTAGAAAATTTTCCAGAAAACTCGAGCTGCTATAGTAAATTTCACGGCCTCGGTTCTTCCTTTTCCGGCCACAGCGTGAGGACCGACGACCACCAGCGTGATGAGGAGGAGGAGACGCGTCGGTGAAGCTTCGTTTCACATCATTTGGTGGCCTGAGTTGAGAGAACAGAAGAGTTACAGAGAAGAGAGAAACCGAGAAAGCTCGAGGAAGAGAGAGAGAAAAAATACACATGGGGGGGGGGGAAAAGAAAAATTATCCGGCCACAGTAGAAATTCGAATATATACCATCTACTTGCTATAGTAACTTTCGTATTTCCCTTATAACTCTCTCATACGAACTCCGATTTTTACATACCACATATGCACGCGCTTGGTTTAACATCCTCTACAACTTTCGTGCAGAACTTTTCCTCAAAATTTGACCTGAACAAAAAATCAACTTTTAGGGCCACTAAAAGTACCGAAACGATAGTAAAAGTGAAAGTAAATGTCGTTTGCCGTCCAAATAACTAGCAAACCGGTGAATTCAGGTTCGGGACGTCACACCTCAAGAGGGGATTGAGGCGAAGAGAACCCACTTTGAATCGCGTCCTATGGTGGCCGGAGGAGGGAAAACGAAGCTGGCAAAAATGGAGAGGCGACTCGGGCTCGGGGAGAGAGAAAACAGAGCTGGGTTTCCCAAAATGGAAACCTGGCCTTTTTTGCAATTTCCGGAATTTTTTGTCCTTTTATACCAAAATGGAAAGTTTTTCTGAAGCCCATAACTTCTTCATACAAACTCCGATTCTCGCGTTCCACATGTCCACGAACTCGTATCGACGTGCTCTACAACTTTCGTGAAGGAAACTTTCGGAGAATCCCAACAAATAAAAAGTCAACTCTTGCGCCCCCCCTAAATGACGCTTCTTGAACAATTATTCGCTCAAAACACTTCCGCTCCATCCACGAGCCACGAAACAGTCTGATACCCACGATTTAAGTTCCCGAAAATCCTCTGAAAAATAAATACGAATTTCCGGGGCATAACATTTATATAGAGGATTACAAGCATAGAGCTAGAGTTGTACATGGAAACATAATTGTACATTGATTGGATATCTCCTAAGATTCTCCGAGAATATCCCTAATATAAACCCTATTTCAACTAGAGCAAGTAACCTCGAGTTTGGGCCAAACACATATTTTGGATTTACTTGAACACTTCCCCTAGTGTCGCCCAAATATAGTGCTCCTCTCATTGCCTCATTAAAAACCATGTCGAGTAACAAAAATCCAGTGGGACAAAAATTACCTCGGTCGAAGGGGGAAAAGAGAACACACCCTTCACGTTTTGAGACCAAAAACCCTGATGTCTGCATCTCCCCCTGATGACTACGGTCATGGGAGTTCGATAACTTCCGCAAACGATGCTACCAATATGTTTCTCGAAAGTGGAATTTAGGCAATGACTTAGTGAGCAAGCCTGCCACACTGTCCTCAAATTAAACCTAGTTCACTTTGATCTTGAGGAGAGTCTGTTGTTGCTAATTATCCTTGGTGTTGTCACTTTTGATGTAGCCTTGCTTCATTTGTTCAAAACAAGCAATATGTGGGCTCATCTGTGGTAGTCTTCAAACCACAATTGTTCGAACATGCGTAATTATGGATCCAAGCCATATACATTCACGAACCTCTTCGTGAAGAGCAATAGTCTCGGTATTGTTCGAAGATATAGCGACTAGGGTCTATTTTGTAGACCTCCAAGATATCACGGTCTTACCTATGGTGAACACATAACCAGGTTGGGAAGACTTTTGTGTGGGTCAGAGAGATACCCAACATCAGCAAAACCTTCCAAAACACATGTTGTTTTGGGGTGGGGATAATGGACGCAGGCCAGTGTTAGAGGCGTTCCTGGTGTGTGATGGGTCTGAATCCATCGTCTCTCTGTAAGAATAGAATAAGCTCATATCAATCGTACATCTCAAGTACCGAAAGATATATTTTACACCAATCGAATGACGTTGTGTTGGCGCAAAGCTATATCTAGCTAACAAGTTCATGCCAAATGAGATGTCCGGTCTTGTGCATTGAGCTAAGTACAATAATGCGCCTATTGTACTTAACTATGGCATTTCTGCCCCTAGCACATCTTCGTCATCGTCCTTCGAACAAAGAGGATCCTTTTTAGGATCAAGACTACGGATGATCATGGGAGTGCTTGAAGGCTTGACCTTGTCAAAATGTCTAAGCATCTATCAACACGATGGTCAAGTTCCAAACCGAGACATAATCGTGTTCTCCTATAATCCTTCATCTCAAAATTGGATTTCAAGTGTTCAGCGGTTTTCCTTAACTCTTTAAGGGCTTCCAATGAAGATCATGTCCAATATGAACCGCGATGGAATCCGAAACTTGTTATGGAAACGCGCTGGCAAATCCCTTCCCAATCAAGTAGTCACTTAGTGAGCGTTTCAACCTTATTGCAAAAGCACTCCGAGGTCTAGAGCCACTTGACTTGGGTAAATGAAGTCCACCATGAACCTTCATGTATATTCCTTATCTAGATCCCCATAGAGATACGTGTTGACCACATTTGTAAGCTGCATGATTAGTTATTCGGAAACTACCAAACTGACAGGGTAGTGGAGTGCAATGACATCCATTACGAGACAATATTTCTCATCGTAGTCGATTTCAGGGTGTTTTGTGAGAATCCTTGCGCCATAAGGCAAGATTGCCATCTCTTTTTCTCATCAAGCTTTCTAACGAAGATTCATTAGTCAATAGGTTTTATGTTAGAAGGTGTTGGCATCATCGGCTCGAAAACCTTCCTCTTCGTTAGAGAATCCAACTTAACCTAGATCGCATCTTTCCATTTAGGTCAAATATCTCTACGGCATTCATTCATCAACGGAGCGTGGTTCGATATCATCGGACTCAACAAACTCATGCGCGACTATATCATCAATTATGATGGAGTTTCTATCCCACGTCTCATGTACACTAGTGTAATTTTCAAAGAGCTCTATATTCTTAGGAATAGGTTCTGACGTTGAAGCATCCCCCAATGATAACCATAATCCGAAATATACTAATGAGACTGATTTTGAGTGTCGATGATCCAAGGATTGAGTTTTACCAAAGTATCCTTCGAACCCACGGGCCTCCCACGCATCCTAGCTGGGACCATGGCCTATAACGCCAGAGTGCCACTCTCTTGGGCGTTGGCGCCATGTCTACCTCCGTGTAAGGTGGCACTACATCCTCTAGTAAGGACGTCCATCCTTGCAGGCATGTTTGCTACAGATATGTGTGATCTCATCACTTTAGTATGGATCGAGATGACACATAGTGGGGACAGACCACGACAATTCCTGTCGTTTCTGCTGAACATATGTGTTCTTATCTCCCCCTAACGACGGGAAGACTGTCTCATCAAAGTGACATCCGCAAATCTAGCGGTAAGGAGATCGCCTAGCAAGGGCATGAAGTGGCGGATGATTGTTGGAATCTCAAATCCAACGTAGTTGCCCATTCGTTTGTAAGGACCCATCATAGTGAGCTGTGGCGGCGCAATTGGGACAGAAATGGCACTCAAATATGCGTAAGTACAATACTTGTACCTAGTCACTAGCTGTAACGCAGAGGTAGATTGAGTGGTAGTGGGTCGTAGACGAATTAGCATAGCTGCATGCGATAGTGCATTACCCCAAGCGGATATTAGGAGATTGGTGCGCATTACCAATGTCCAGACTACCATTGTAGTCATTTCTGTGAGACCATTTGGGTGTGCTCTTGGGAATATGATGTCCAACATCAGTCCCAATGCAATAACCATCGCAAGTCTTCGATGTAAATTCACTAGTATAGTCAAATCCAATTGACTGAATAAGATGATTCGGGGAGTGAGCCCATTGTCATATGATATGTGCTAGGAGTGTAGCAAAAGCAGCATTACAAGTGGACAATGGCAACATCATGAGATATTTAAACGTCCGCAAGTTGGTTGAATAAGTCCATAGAATCCCTACTGATTCTATGTAAGAACAAAATGAGTATTTTCATATCCTTTGCATCGGACGGTCTCAGTCCTAATTTTCCTAAGGAACGGGCTTTATAAAACGAGCAAGAGGCCTTAGAATCAACCAATGAGGATTTTGGTTAGGCCTAAGCGTCTGAAATGCTATTTGAAGCAAAGTTTGTGATTGCAACATCACCTGGGGCGTCATCACCATGATGTACGCTGTCCATGGCATCATGGATAAGGACTATGCCAGCCCTAGGCTGGTGGTGGATGGCGGCAGCTGCGGCGGTCATACTTAGTCCAAGAATCAACTTTTGATTCATGCTTCGTTTCGCTCGAAAGAAAAAATGTCCATGTGAAGTCTTTGGTAGACGGATCATCATATCATGACCAGAATGACCTATCCTGTCGTGACAAAGCCAATATGTGTCTAAATCCAAGAGATCTTCTCTCATGACTTTATTGGATTTAATAGCTCGAATAGTGACATAGAGTCCACTAGAGAGACATATAAACTTCACTAACACGTGCATTTGTTCGCAATCATTAGAGGTATTGCAAAGGAACTCATTTTTGTTCTCTACATGCGTTTTCGCATGGAATCCGTTGGCTATTCATAGGTGTGATTTTCCCTAGGAGCGTAGAGAGTTTCTGTGACAATAATCAAGGTGCCATTTGGCAAGGGGAACTTGGGCTATTCCATGTCCTTGAATTAATATTGATGACCCAGCCATCGTAGTCACAAAGTAATATGCTCATAATCAAAATGAAAAGAACTCGAAATTTTATTCATAAGCCAACGGAGAACATCATTGTCTCTTAGCCATTAGGAGAATCTAATCAAAATGCTAGCTAATGCAAAACAATGGTAGTCGTCTAACTTCTTTCGGTAATTCCAAAATAAATGTGACCAGTTGAATAGAGAGATGTCGGTGGAGCAAGGCTCGCTTAAGTACCACTAGTCTTAGATGCTTCCTAGACATCACACTTATTTTGGGTGAGCCTACTTTGAAGAAAAACCATTGGCATTTGCTACAAAAATATATGGCAATTGCCTATTACATCTCTTGGAAAAATAAAGACTTAAACAGAATTTGCGATCTATTGATCCCAGCCAAATTTGTAGTCTTCAACCCTTCACTCTAGATCATCTTCTTGATCTTCTTGTTCCACATCGTGAGCTTCTCTTGCTGCACAATACGCTTTGTAAGCGGTGACAATTTCTTCACGAGCTCTACAAATGTGTGCCCAATGACCAGATACTCCACGTCTAGAACATACATCTCTTTGCTCAGACTCCATTGATTGAGGCGCTTTGAAAGCGTCATTTAGATGTCTCTTAGTGTTGGTGGCGCCACCAACATGGCCAGAGGTGTTGCCTCCCTCTCTCTTTCCAAGTTTACCTCTTCGGTTCCATGTTCGCCTATTTTGGCGGTTACCTTCCCAAGTAGAGCGATTATATGGACCAGAACGTCCAGAAGTATCCCTAAGATTAGGGTTTCTCTCTTAGCATCCTCTCTTAGAGGTGCGACTATAATTGGATTCCAAAATATGCTATGTTTCCATGGATCTCGAATTATAGTTCTTCACAAGAATGTTGCCATGCTTTTCAGCGAGATTCATAGCTTCCATGAGCTCATGAAACCTTGTGATACGTCCTGCAGTAACATCGATTCGATAGTTCTTAGCAACTATCAGAGACGTCCTTGTGATACGTCCTGCAGAGCGGGGAAGGTAGAGAGAGTCTTCTCAATCAATATCGCATCTGTGGTCTCTTTACCACATAATTCCATTAAAGATTTAATGAGAAGTGCTTCCAAGTTATAGTCAATAAATGACTTGAAATAACATAAGCGGAGGCTATGCCATCTCACTTATAGGTCAGGAAGCAGGGAGTCACGGACGTTGCCAAATCTTTCTTCAAGTGAGACCCACAGCCTTCTAGGGTCTTCTTCATTCATACACTTGTATTGGAGTGAATCATCCATATGAAGAGTCATTAGGATGATGACTTTCTCCTTATTTGCCTCTAAGGCTGCTCTATTTGCTTCCAAAGCTTGAGCTTGCTCAACAGTTAGCACGTCCTGGCTAAGCTCGAGAATCGTATCCAGAATTCCATCGGCCTTGAGATGCTGACAGACATCATGTCACCTATGATATTCAGAGCTAGTTGTTCCCAATGGAGTAAAGTCCAATTTGTTCAGGTTACTCATCCTGAAAGAGAAAAAGAAACTAGGGTTAGTTTCAAAGCGAAAAAGGCTACCACAAAAACAAATAAAATTTCTGAGCGTAGTCACCTCCAAGAAATTAGGAATTTCCGAGCGTAGTCACTTCCAAGAAATTCGATTCCAAGAGGGGTTGGATTAGATCGAAACAATGATGTTTGCGGTCGATCGTTTTATCTCAACAAACTTTAAGTTTGGAGGACTCTATAAGCTCCAAGCTTGGAGTGAGCATGAACCCCCATAGTTCGGCTTAATTTGGTCTCCCCTATGATAAAGAAAGAGGGGTAGAAGAAGGGAGGTTGCAAGTCCCCGAAAAAGAAGAGAAATTAAATGTAAAAACTCTAAAAAAACAGGAACTTTTAGAAGAAAAAAAATACCTCGAAATCGGTCTCCGGGAAATTTAGCAGGAAAAGTTACCGGAAAAGTGGTTGACCGGAGGGTTGACCGGAGGCTTACGTGGCATTGATGTTGACGTGGCAGGCTGATGTTTGTTGCTGATGTGGCAGTGGGGTCCGGTTGCTGACGTGGCAATGGGGTCCAGCTGATGACGTGGCGGTGGGTCCGGCTGCTGACTTGGCAGGCTGATGTCAATGGGCTGGGCTTTGACTTCTTCCTTTTGGGCTCGGCTGCTTCTTTCTTCTTCTTTTCTTTTTCTTTTCTGTTCTGCTTCTGCCGGTTCAAGATTGTTGACGCTCAGGTGGCCGGTTCCAGGGAAAGTTTTTTCGATTCCCGGATTCATGGATCGAGACGCTACTTGTGGAAAAATTTTGTAGCAATTGGAGGTATTGAAGGTGGTGAACCGATGGAAAATTTGCTGCGTGTGGTTTGGAGCTTCCGGTGGCTGGTTTAGTAGGTTTCCGGCCGGTTCTTGAGGTGGCGCCACTGGTTCTGGACTCCTGGGAAGGAGGGCTTCAAGATGTGCAGTGGGGGCCAAAAGGGTTTCAAGGTTTTGTATTCGGATTTAGGGTTTTTACTTCTTGAATCAGGGTTTGGCTATTTGTTTCAGGGTTAGGGTTTCGTGCTAATAACGTGTTTAAGGAAAACTGAATTGGGAGAGAATTGAGTTGTGCTTTCATTGATAATAGGGGTCTCTTTATATAGAGGATTACAAGCATAGAGCTAGAGTTGTACATGAAAACATAATCGTACATTGATTGGATATCTGCTAAGATTCTCCGAGAATATCACTAATATAAACTCTATTTCAACTAAAGCAAGTAACCTCGAGTTCGGGTCAAGCACATATTTTGGATTTACTTGAACACTTTTATCTTTTTTTATCTTAGTTAGACTTCTTGTTTCACAAGACTTTGTGTTGGAACTTGGCAACCTATATAATCACAAATGAAGCATATGGTTTAGGAGAATGAAATTCACACTCCCTCTTTCTTTTTTTGGTTAAGTTCTTATAAAAAGACAAACTTTAAATTACTAAAAACAAAATTGAAGTTACTAAAAAATGAAACAAGAAGTGTAGATTATAAAATAGAAAGTGTATATTTCACTCCCCATGATTTAACCGGTCTTTTCACTTCGCTAATGTGAGAAAATAATGACAGATACCATTCTTGATATGGTTTCCCTATACAAGCATTAAATTAAGGGTAAATTTCCCAAACAGTACACCAAGTAAAAGCCGCTAATAATTCTTATACACAAAGTTTCAAACCAAACATTTCGGTACACGAAATCTGAAACTCGACCCACTCTCAGTACACGACGTCAATTTTTGACACCAAAATGTCCATTATGCCCTCAGTTCTTTTTTTTTTAATAATTTTTTTTTCTGTTATTTTTTTTTCCTTCATTTTATCTCATTCTTCTTCCTTCTTCCTGGCTCACTCCCTCGCTTCCAACGCCGCCTTCCTCACCTCGCATAACAGGAAAAAAATGACTCGAGTCATTTATAAACAAAGGAAAAAAAAATAACAGAAAAAAAAATTATTAAAAAAAAAAGAACTGAGGGCATAATGGACATTTTGGTGTCATATACTGATAGTGGGTTGAGTTTCAGATTTCGTGTACCGAAATGTTTGGTTTGAAATTTTGTGTATAAGAATTATTAGTGGCCTTTACTTGGTGTACTGTTTGCGAAATTTTCCCTTAAATTAATGTCAATTCTCGCGTCTCTCATTTTCATAGAAGTGATGACATTGTTGTCCGAACATTCATTGATATAATTAATCACATAAAAACACAGACTGGATTTATCAAATTCAACAAGAAATAAACTCAAATCCACTAATTAATCAACTGTGACAAGAAAAAGAAAATTAAAAAGCAAGAAATTGGATCATTCTGCCATATACAAACTCGATTTCCCCTACAAACTCTTCAAATTAATCTGTTCCTCCCCTAAGCTACAAATTAAGCCTACCAACAACCAAATGACAAGAAACCCAGAAGTAGTAGAGTGACTTAGATTTAGAGGCCGGGGACATGGTAGTATTTGCCTTTGCAAATGCACCTGTAGACAATCGGGCATGATTCCGAAGTACTGGAGCACTTACTGAAGCTCACCATCACCCTTTTGCATGGAAAGCACGGCCCGCAGGCGTGTGAACAGTCCGGCAAGCTCGACCCGGTTCCGGTCGGGTATAGTTCCATTTCCATCTTTGTTCCTACTTCTTTCTTTCCTCCTTTCTGTGGATGTATATATATTAAAACCCATTGCATGCAATAATAAATATTACTAAATCTACTTAATTTAGTCTAGCTGGTGAACAAATTTTATCGACAAATTTGATGAATATAGCTAGCGACACGGCATGCATTGTCAAAATTGCTGCAAGAACAAACCTGAAGATACGTCCGGACGTCATCCCTATTGTATGTAGAAGCAGCTGCAATTTGTTTTTGAAGATTTGCTGAGATATAGAACAAGAAAAACAATTAATAATATGATCGTAAAAAAAAGAAAATGTATGTAGAATCAAGAACTATATACTCCTGAAGAATTATCTTATAGTAGACATACAAGGATGAAGCGTCACACGTAGGCTTGTGCTTGTCAAAATTAGAATGAAGAAAATCACAAGTAGGAAACTTGTGTGTGCTACTACAAGAGATGACAAGTTCTTCATATTCTTCTTACTTTTTTGGTTAACTAGCTAGGTTTGCTAGGAGAGAGAGAGAGTCGAAGCTAAAGTATGAGAAACTCAAAGCTTGGAGATAGAGTTCATAACAAAGGATAGTGAAGGAAATAAAAGCTAGATATGGAGCTCAGCTAGATATGTATGTAGCAGTGAGAAGAAGCAGAAGAAATGAATAAGAGTACTTGGGGTGCAGTATAAATAGAAGGCCCAAATTTGAATCGAGTGGGTTTTGATCAACATTTATGAAGAAGGATCTGTCTGTTGCACTTCACATGATCCACGACCATTTTCAAATTTCAAGTATCACACGTTATGGCAAGTCATGTATGCAATTAATTTTAACCATCATAAAGTCCCATGTCAAATTCAATATATTTTCTGATGAACAGAGTAATTTCAAAACTACCATGATCAATCCATCCTTCACCCCAAAAAAAAAATGAAAATAAAAAAGAGAAAATTTTATACAGAAGCATAACATATGATCTAACAATCAGAGGTTCATCATTTTTTAACTTCACTTATAGCTCATCTTTGGAACACTCAAATAAGTGATTAACTACTAATTCGTAAGTTAATAGATGTGTTTAGTAGTAGCAGGATTTTTAGAGTAAACTAATACAAAACTAACTACTTATTTGAGCCCATCATACGGATTGCGAAAGGCAAATTCGATGTTGTTTAGCCGCTTAACTAATATCACAAATATTTCAATGTTTTATGAAAAAAAATTGTCCATTGGCCAAAAAAAAAAATGTTTTGTTTGATCGCCAATTGGAGAATTAAACAATCTAAGATTTGTTTGAATTCTTACATAATAATCTTTGAAGAGAAATTAATAATGAATTATTTAACTGATATGATAATATTACGTAGTCAGCCGATCCAAATGAGAGATTAGTTTTATGTTATGAAGTTAATTTGGTCTACATTTACTCAATTGATCTGCATTCCGCAGGAATTGTTACCATCTTCTATCACGATCTGTGGGCGTTCACTTGGAGCCATAGCCTCCCTCGTAGACTAGTATAAGCAAGATGACAGCGACACTACATTCGAGTCGAATGGGTTGCGGTTACATGGAGTTGTTGCAAGAGTTAGAAACCATGAAGAGCTCTCAACTGGGGTGGTCAACATGATCCAAGTTTGTGATATTTATTTGACACACAATTTGTTCTAGATAGGGCTGTCAATTCCGCCACGACCCGATAACACGACTCGAAACCCGCACGAAATAAAACGGGTCCCGCACGATTAAAAAGCAGGTCGGCCGTGGGTCAACCCATCATGACCCATTTAATAAATGGGTCCGCCACAGGTCAACCCGCCAACACAAAGTGAACCCGTATAACCCGATTATGCTATACTTCATCTTGATATTTTAGACGTTTGGAGTATTTGATCATAAGATTAAACAATTTAAAATATTTTTCTTTATAATTATTGGATTTAATTATTTATGAATTATACATAATTATTTATATTTTTCGTCTTGTGGAGTTTTTAGTGAATTTAATCAATTTTTGCATTTTTTTAGTTAAATGAGTCGCATTGTTAACCCTTAAATTGATCATTTTGTCAAACATAGCACAACCTATTTATTAAATGAGTTAAGCGGTAACCCGTTTAATAAATAGGTTGGGTTTGAGTTTAAATTTTTGACACGATTATTAAATGGGTTGGGTTTGGGTTTGTATCTTGCGACATGACAAATATCTTGACCCGACACGAACCGAACACGACACGACCCATTGACAGCCCTAGTTCTAAACGGAGTTTTAGCCTTTTAATATTTGAATTGGATTCCCCGCAGGTGTCAAATTCAAAGAATATATGTTGTTTCATTTTGAAAATGTGTCATTGCGGAGGAGATTAAAGGCTTCTTGCCCGAATAACAAGTTTCTTTCATTTAAATAAAGTGAATGTGATGCGGTGTCTTATAATAACGATATATTAGAGGTTGAGTTTGATTGGTTAATCCATATATACAAAGAATATCTCGATATTTCCTGTTTCTTCTTCTTCTTCTTCCTCGTATGATATGATATTAGTAGGAGTCGTAATTGGTACTTGTTCCCAAAAAAAAAAAAACTATATTTTACTTTAAAGAACGATGTACTACTATGGAGATTTGCTGGGGACACCTTCTTCCCGTACACACATTGAATGAAGGGGCATGAAGATGCGTTATGTTCAAAGGCTTCAATAAACCAACTCTCTAAGATTCGAGGGAAAGAGCGAGGGAGTTCACGTGCTCAGACACGTACGCTAAGACTCATCCATCTTTGGAAAATAAATAAGGTCTCTGCTGTAAACGTGAAGCTCAGACCTGGGACTTAAATAAGCCTCTTCTATACATTTCCTGTTGCCCTGTGACTTGGAAAATGACAGCCATCACAAATTGCGCGGCTTTCCCTAATTCTTCCATCATGGAATTCAAGTTTGGTATTCAAAAATTTGAGTGTTGGACTGATGAAAATTGTTGTGCAGATTAATCTGTCAGTATCACACCAACTTGTAAGTTGTAATAAATAAAAGAAATAACTCCATTATGAAGTTCTACAATACATCAATGTACCGATACATTAAGAAGACTTAGTTCGTTACAAAAGTAAAGTAGTTCTAAATTAATCTAACAATACATAGAGCCAGTCTGCCTCTTAATCGAACTAATATACTTGATATATCGATAGTAGACGAACCCCATAACCATAGCTGCACTAATGAATTGTTTTCTTATTTTTGTACATATCAAGGCAAAAGAGAATAAACTAACAACATAGCTACAACAATACGATTTCTGAAAAACCCAGAGCATCATCTTTTAAGCAACTGCAATACATTGTCGAAAGAGTATCCCCAGACATGAACACCCATCCTAGCCTAACACAGCAAGACAAACAGACTCAACTGCCTCAATGAGAGAGACGAGCTCTTGCTCATCGAAAACTAACTAGATAAATGATGGTCCCTATTTGTTTTGTTGCAAATTTGCAGCTCGTACTACTCTGTTTTTTCTTTCTTTGGCTAGCTAAACTGCCTGTCGTCATTCAGCACCACAGTACCAAAGCAAAATTGGTGGAAACGTGATCAGCAGACTACGAAACTGTTAAAACACTTGGATTGGATGGTATATAAAGAACAAATTTTATAACAATAATGTAGGGTGTTATAATACAGATCCTAGATAGTACTGAAAAGGCAAATACTATCTTGCAAATACCATAAGAAAAGCATGTAATTCATATTGTTTATACAAAAAAGTACTATATAACTCCAAGGCCATCCTTGTTACCAACTATTGCTTATATTCTTCAATCTCAAAAACTCGGGCAGTTCCATCAGTAGATACTGAAACCAGGAAGTCCTTGTTGGCAGATACAGAGAGAGACTGAATGGGTTCACTATGCCCATTGAAGGTTCTTACACAATCACCAGAGAGACTATCCCATAATCGGACCTTCCCATCCGCACAACCTGTTGCTAGGTACCTAGATACCCCAAGCCAGGTCAAGCACGTCACTCCATCCTGCCATACAAGGAAGATTTCTTCCATTAGACCAGTTGCAGAGATTTAAAATCTGAAGTATGACATCCAACAATTGACATTTAATAAACAAGCTGGTGACCATAATAAATTCGATAAAGAAAAAGAGAACCAGATGGTGATAATCATTTGAGATAATGTAGAGATGAAACTCTCACAGACCTCATGGTCACATGTAGAACGGGGCAACGAATGTTGTAAATCCCAGATGATAAGCTTGTTATCCATACCTCCTGTTGCAGCCCAAGGGAAACTACATACACAATTATTAAGGCGTGAGTACAATAGCAGTGAACTCAATGAGTTAAGAGACACAGCTTGAAGAGATTCTCCTAAAAAAACTCTCTCCTACAGACTCGTGTAAAGATGCAGATGTTGGAATAATAAGTGATAATCAACACAACTCAGAATAAACAGAGAAAGATTAGGCGAAGCTTTTCAGTACTAAATTAAAAGTTCGAAGCAAGTATCAGAAAGCCTGATCTGTCAGGCATTAGTTGATGGCATCAGACAATCTCGAATTAAGGTTCAAACACCCAATAGAGAACTAGTTGATGTAAGTAGAAATTACATTATATTACAGGAAAGGGTGGATCTATGTGAATTAAAGCTAGTTACTAACTGGACACACCAGTGCAAAATTCAATTGTGGAGAGACACTGACTGGTTATTGTACCTTGGTGCAAGTCCGATACATTCTACTGAATCTGAATGTGAAGCCAGGGAACTAACAACCTGTTGATGGGAAAAAGTAAAGGCCTAATGTTTAAATATGTGAAACCAGGGAACTAACAACCGATAATCCCTTCCAACAATCTAGGAACAAAAAGAGCATACCTTTCCAGTAGTTATATTTACAATATGGACAGAGCCATCTTCAGAACCAGTAACAGCTAGAGTTGAATCAGAGCTTATTGCCAAGCATGTCAACCCTGCAGAATGGTAAGGATGACCTAGAAAACAAAATGTGTTAAAATTCTCAATATTAAGAACAAAGTATGCTCCTATCCAGAGGAGTCAACTCAACAAAGATAAGGAATGACTCAGATAATGGCAAGAAACGATAACTTTGATAAAACGAAGTAAGATTTGAACTATAGGAGAAGGAAAACAGAGAATTTAAAAGAAAATCACAAGAGATTATTTATTTGGTTAAAGGGTGGAGGGCCACCTAAACTGTAGGTAGGCGACGGATGTGTAACCTTCCTCCCCAGATTCAGTATTGACACTCACAAAAACCAAAATATTCCCCAATATAACTTTCAAGTTGGCTAAATTTCAAACCTTTTGCACAATGATTGCTACAGAAACAGATACTTGTTTCTCCTCGGATCTATTCTAAACAACAAATGAACCATTCTTATATTTGTATTTTGTAGAAGTTCTTCTGCTCCATCAAATTATCAGGGTTGTCAAACTATAAGCTTCTTAATGAAGCAATTGTCATAGGTAGAGTAAGTAGAGTGTTCAACCTTCTTCACATCAACCTAGGCTGCCTTTCAATAGTTTAACAACAATTCCAGATACCAATAAGCAAGGAAATTAACCCAAGATTTGAATTCATACTTCCTACAGTGTCAACTACTTTAACTTCAAGGAACAAAGAAAATCTAATAAGTAAATTGAAAGTGTACCTTGTACCACATGAATGTTCTCTCCACTTTTTGGGTTCCATATTCTCAAACTTGCATCATTAGAACCAGTGCAGATTGTTTTACCTTAAGCAACAACCAAAAGAGACAACAAATTAAAAAACAATAGTAAAAAAAAAAATACTAATTTTAAACCAGTTTATATAACTGAAATGCATGACAACGAGTGAGGAAAATCCAGAATTGGAGATGAAGAATAGTTCCAATACCATCGGGGGTAAAATCACCACAAGTCACGCTACCACCATGCCCTGAAAACAATTGAAGATAGGAACCTTTGTCGCCATTCCACATCCAAACTGTAGAGTCCTCCGAACCAGCCAGGACCAGATGCCCTCTAGGATGCCACCTGACCCACTGAGAAGTCACATGGTCCAGAATAAATTTCAGATAATCTACAGTACAGCAGCAGTAAGAAATACTGCATAAGAATTTACCTCAATGCCCCCTCCAGGACCTTCAAGAGTGCTTTTTAGATTTGCTGATGTTATATCCCAAATTTGAATAATTCCATCCAAGCTTCCAGATGCAAGCAACTGTCCATCAGTACTAAATGCTAAACTAGAAACAGAATCCTTATGGCCTGCAGAGTAACTCGCAACAAGTTAGAATGAAGAAAAATGAACACAGAATTGAATAAATAAATAGTCCACAACTGCTGGAGCTAGAGTTCTAAGGTGAAATTGGGTCCAGACAAAAGCACTAAATCAAACATATGTAGTAATGCATGGACACCAAAGTGGATAGCATATGTAGCTTTTCTGACATGCACCTACCTTGGAGCTCAGAAGCCCAATCTCCTTGTCCAATCTTCCAAAGAAACCCTCTGTCATCTCCACCCCCTGTTGCAACTAACACTGGATCTGTCGGACTGCAGACAACTGTATAAAGTTCACCTGTCCAAAAAAAGGAAGACGATACTACACTTGAAATTCTAAAATAAAAGGTAATCCAACACATGGCATAGTCTAAGTTAAGTAGCAAAGCATTAACCTTAAGTCAGATACATCGCTTCCAATTCTATAATGCAACAAAAATTATGCTTGAGAGATGAAATAACATGAAAAGTTCACAACTTAGATACAAGAAAGCAACTGGGAAGAACAAAATGAGACACTCCATTCTAAGATATCATGCCTGACATTTCAAAATCAATGCATATAGAGGGTAAGAAAACATATTCCCACTTTCCTTTGTGGAGTTCTAGTGTGAATGGCTGTGTAACGGAATAAAATAAGATATAAGGGTAGGATGCTTGACATGATTATGCATTTCAACTTCCCTTTGAATTTAAGGATACATCTTTCTTGCTTATTTATGAAGATTGAAAGGTAGTTGTCTCTTAAGGTTAATCTTTCTTATCATAGAAGTCAGATGTTTTCAAATGATAATTGACATACTATAGGAATTGTAGGACTTTTATAGTAGCTGGTTGTTTAGAGATCTTTAATCTATCCACTTTTCCAGTAGACAGGTTGTCCGCTGTTATGTATCTTTACTTATTCTCTCACTTTTCTTTTTTTTTCCTGAGCAATTGTTTCTCTCACATTCTAAATCCAAAGAAACATATTTCTGACATGGATAGAGCATGCAGTGGCCACCCTATGTAGTAATAATTATAAACTTTGTGTATAACACATTTCCTATTGAAATTAACAATTTGATCTAGCTTTTATTAAGTCACTAATGATAACACTCTAATGACTAAGAATGCATTATGCCTGTAACAAACACGTAAGGAGCATTACAAATAGGAAGTAACCACAGAAACACAAACTCTTACCCGTATGACCAGTAAATGTATGCATGGAATCATCAGGCTCATCTGAAAACAACAAAAAAGTACAATACCAAACAATCAAATCGACTCGAGAGCAAGCGAAAGAAAAAGATCATAAATAAGGAATTGTATGCCAAACGATGATGTACCAACAACTTGGTCGTCTGCATCAGGAAGATCTGCAGCCAACAACGCATGATTGAGAACTTAACAAACACAGTATAAATAATTTATGCAGAGAGAGAGAGAGAGAGAGAGACAACAACTGAGGACCTTCCTCATCGAAATCGACTTCATTAAGGATGTCAGCTTCATCAATGTAAACCTCGCCTTGGTCATCATCTTCTTCTTCATGAACAACATGACCTGGATTGCTCATCTTCTAACTTCTTGTGGTCCCCACTGAGACAAGGAGAGATTAATCAGGTTGAGTTCTTTCCGGAGAGTGCTAGCTTTTCTAAAGTGAACTGATGAAAGCTGTAATCTAACAATAAAATACAGACCCTTCAATTCATGTGTACAGAGATTATAGAATAGAGACATAATTGAAGGGAAAATTCAAGACTTTTTTAGCTTCACTACTAAAATACTGAATCCAAACGCTTGAAAATTCTTGTAAGACATAATATTTATCGAGCAAGATACAAATCGAGGAGTACTAGAAAATCACCCAGCCGCATAAGTTAATCGAAAAATATGAACCAAAGTCGACGAAAAATTTGGAGATATTACCAGTTTGGCGGTTGAGGCTGTGGAGCGCACGGTGGCTACTTGTTTTTCTGGGGAGTTTGGCTGGGGAGAAAAGAAACGAACAGAAAAAGGAGGTTTAAAAATATGTCCAACAGTAAAAGCTATTTTTTTAGCTAAATCATCTAAAAGTTAAATTTAGGTAGTAAATTTCTAGCTTTTCCTCCAGCAGTGTTAGCTAAACTAAAAAAAAATTGAACGTGGAGTGTTTAGCTTTTTGTTATTTTCTCTCTCCTCCCTAGCTAAATTTAGCTAGAGATTTTAGCAAAAGCCAAATTTGACTTTCATATAGCTATTCTGCTGCAGTGCTAAACTATCTCAAATTAGCCAAATTTTTAACTTTTTGTTGAAATAGCTAGTCTGTTTGAGATGCCCTAAGAGAGTTATAAATTTCTTCTTCTTTTACGGGTTTTTCCTTTAAAGAAAGCCATCAAAAGAAGTAGAAAAACGAACATAAAGAAAACAACAAAATCATGAAGAAAAATATCTAATATCTTAAGAAAAATTTTTAAGAACAGTCAATGATTTTTGTGCCACTCCGAATTAAGGTTAATTTACATTTCTAAAATATTAAAATGGTAATTGGCTTTCGAAGTTTGACTCATTTTGATACATTCTGTACTCTGTTAGTTGGTATGTATTTCGTTATATTTTTAAGGACAAATTTTATTTTTTAGGATCGATGAAAAACAGAAGAAGAAAAGGAAAAAAAAACATATGGGCTTTGTCTTTGTCTGCATACTCAGTATGCCTTGTCTGCCCTGGCGAGGCGGCGGATCATGCATTGGTTGCAACCTCCTGGTGGCAAGATGAAACGACGTGTCGTCAGTTTTATTTCCGATCGGCAGCATATTGGGAAAGCGACTAAATTACTAGTACTATAGCACTGCTTTAACTTTTCGATATGCCACCGCTATTATAAAGCAAATAGAGTAGTCGGTATGACACTCTTTGCTATTAAAAGTGCATGTTTGAATATATTATTGTAATAGAGACTCCTGTTATTATTCGGGAGGTTCTGTTGAAGTATTACAATGTTTAGGCTTCATGTCCCCCCTATGTATTCATTTGTTTCATTAGTAATGGCCTGAAGGCAGCCTCATAGCCCTTATTTCAAAAAAAACAAAAACAAAACAAAACAAAATAAAACTGGTATATTATTGCTATGGACACCCAAAATCTCTCTCTACATCCTTAATCTTCTTCCTCTTCTTCTCCTCCTCCATCTCCTCAGTCCTCACTCACAGCAAACTTTGCCCAGCCCCACTATCCACCATAGACGCCCAATTATCATCCCCAAACCGCTCACCCCCAATCCCACTCCAATTCGTCCGCCCCACACTTGGAGCACCAACTCTTGTCCCTGTACTCTGGCGATGAACTGGATAAAGGCGACGCCACGGCTCCGGCGATCTTGTGGTCTTTGAACACCGTGACCAGAACAATCTAATTATCACAAAACCCCACCCCAATCTGACAAAATCTCTCTCTCTCTCAAAAAGAAAAAATATGGAAATAAGGGGTCTATGGATTATGAAGGTCTCAGATCTCAGACATTCTTCCTTTTAAGGGGTCTATGGATCTCAGCAATTGACCTGATACACATTTACACAAGCGTACGTATTATTGTCAAGATAGAGAAATATTAAGCCCAAAGTTTATCGTACTACGGAGATTAGTAGCTAACCCACAATCTTTGGGTAGTCGGAACTAAAGTCACTAAGCAAACAAAAGAAAATAAAATAAATAAAAATGCTACTCTAAGGCACTAAGTCTTAGCAATGCTCAACTTTGGTTTTCACCAAAGCTTAATCAAAACTAAGAGCCTAGTGATAACTATTTACAAAGAGATAGAAATTATATCGTTTATGCAATGGGGCAGATGACAAAAATTAATAACAATTTCCATTCAGAATCAATGAAATATGCTGTAAGTGTCAATTAACCATCAGTTGCTTGGAAAGTTTAAATCAGTACGTGTTACAGAAATCCTCCCTTGAATTGAATTTAACATATTCTGAAGCTTCAACTCCACTTTTAGATAACTTCAGATGATGGGCTTAAACACTATTTCTATAAGGTAATTCAAATGATGAAAAAATATATGAAAAACAGCTCAATTCCCTCAAACTCCTCAAAACTAAAAGGCAAATTATGTCGAATAATGTCCTCAATCAAAAACAAAGAAAACTTTTCACACCGAAATTTTGAAGAACGTGTAGCAGAGTATGGTGGCACTACATTACTTGAAGTATAATAATCATCATAATGACATAAAAGGATACATGTTCCTATGTTCTAACACTGCTTCACATATTTTGTATTCTTAGAAGGGGAGAGGGGGGAAGAGAGGAGTTCGAAATGAAGTGAAACTGGTATGGGGTAATGTTGTAATTTCTTTTAGAGGTGAGAAAATTTTAAGGATTTTTGTCCTTATGAGTTAATTATCCATTTTTTATTATTATTTGTTTTGCTGTAGGTGAGTCGTGGTCTGGTGGTCAGCTAGCGTAACTAACACCGTGGAGGTCATAAGTTTAAATCTCACTGATATCAGGGGTGGGAAGTTACATTGTCGAACAGAATAAAAAAAATAAAAAAATTATTTCTTTTTCTTTTGACAAGGGTATGCTATTTCACCTTATCTATTCCTATTATATGCGGAGTTTCTCTCCAGATTAATTCTGCAAGAAGAAAAGGGAACTCCTACATGATGTCTTCTATTAGTCACTTTTTTTTCACTGACAATTCTTTCATATTTTTTAAAGCAGAGCTACATAAGTGCATGATTCTAAGAAACATACTCAGTCAATATCAAAGTTGTCATGGCAGCATATTAACTTTCAAAAGAGTTGTATCTCTTTCAGCCACAACATGCCTAAAGATGTTCAAGATGAGTTGGTTGATGTTTTGGGGGTGTAGAGGGTGGAGAAGCATGATAAATATCTTCGCCTTCCAATAGAGATTAGCTACTCTAAAGAAGAAGGTTTTGGTTATCTAAGTGAGAAAGTATGCAAGAAGACACAAGGGTGGAGAGACAAGTTGCTTAGTACCGCTAGGAAAGAAATGCTTGTCAAAGTTGTTGCCTAACGCATACCTAATTGCGTTATGAGTTGTTTTGAACGTCTAAAGCATATGTGTTTAGAAATGCATAGTTTGATGGCCAAGTTTTAGTAAGGGAAGAACAGCACTGATAAGAAGATACACAGGTTATCTTGGAAAAAGTTGTGCAATCCTAAGTTTGAGGGTAGAATGGGGTTTAGAAATATGAACCTTTTCAATCAAGCTCTTCCAGATAAGTAGGGTGAATGGTTTTACTTATACCGGACGCTCTTGGTTCTAGGCTTCTTAGGACTCATTATTTTCCCAATACGGACTTCATAGGTGCACCGCTTCCTAAAGGTGCTTTTTATACTTGGAGGAGTATCATCTATTGGAGGGAGCTTCTTCGAAGGGGTCTCCGATATCAAGTAGAGGAAGGAGGGTCTATATCAGTTTGGGCAAATCATTAGATGCCTCTTCCTTATAACTTTAGGCTGTTTGCTCCTATCATGTTGGGTACTGAAGACATAAAGTTTGCGGAATTAATAGTCATGGAGAATGAGTATTGGATTTAGAAGCTCCTATTTGAATTTTTTACTAAAAATGAGGTTGAGATTATTACTCAAATTCCAATGGAATGAGAGCTACTATAGATCACTTGATTTGGCACTATGACAAACATGGAGGTAAAATGTGAAGAGCGGCTACCACGTAGCTGGGGTGACAACTAACATGCAGCAGAAGGCTTATTCTTCATCTGATAGTGTAGGGGGAGTGATTAATAAATTTTGGAACAAACTCTAGAGAGTTTATGTCCCTCGTCCCTCCTAAAATACATACACATGCTTGGTGTTTGGCGAGAGGAATATTACCTACAAAGGTTGCCTTGTATAGAAAAGTGCAGCTTCCAAACTTAACATGTGTGTTTTACTCTGAGTAAATGGAGGATGGGAGCACCACTTCAAATATTGTACGACTGTTAGCTTATTCTGGTTACACAGCTTGTTGGGTTTCTAGCCCATGAGGCTTTCCTAAGACAATTGTCTTAGAGTATGAGAATTGTTTACCCAGTAGGTTTTAGATTCCTACTAATGAATGAAGTTCCAATAAGGAATGAAAATCCTTATTGATGTAGGATTACCTGTAATCCTTGTTGATTATAGAGAAGGAGATGGCATAATTGCCTACCACCAATAGAAATAGGTTTCCTAATCGGTGAAGAAAGCTGATATCCTTATGCCTATATAAGGAGGGGTTCTGCTCTAGGTTTTTCATCACAAAGACAGAGAGCATAGTGTATTCCATTCTCGGAGTTAGAGAGTGAGAAAGGGCAAAGAAGGGAGAGATAGAAAGAGATGAGAGAGTCCTTGTGTTTCTTATTCTTTCTAGTTGTACGGTTGTACCCATTATAAATATAGTGGAAGATTGTTTTTCTGCCCGATGGACATAGGCAAAGGTTGCTGAACCACCTTAAATTTGTGTTCTTGTGCTCGTATCTTTGTGGTTGTTTCTCTTGGTGTGTTGCACTTATTTGTGTTTTCGACTTCACATATTGACCGATTCTCAACAAGTGGTATCAGAGCTCAGGCTCGTCAGGGAAATTTAAGGTTTGAATCGGCAGGTTTGGTGTTGTTAGAATGGAAGGAACAAATAGCACAATGATCAAACTCACCCACTCATATTGGGAGACTTGGAAGCCAAGAATGGAGGATATATATCCTTTATTGAAAGGATTTGCAAGAGCCTATTGAAGGTGTGGCTGCCAAGCCAAGCAATATGAATGATAACAATTGGTGAAAGTTGAACCGGAAAGCCATTGGCACTATAAGACAATGGGTGGATGATACCGTCTTTCACCATGTGTCAAAAGTAACTGATGCAGAAGAACTCTGGAAGAAATTGGAATCCCTCTTTGAAAAGAAGACTGCTGCGAAGAAAGCATTTCTTATCAAAGAGATGGTCAACATGAAGCTCAATGAAAATGTTAGTGTTGTTGTGCACTTGAATAATTTCCAGAATGTGACCAATCAGTTGGCGACAATGGGTATGAAGATTGACGATGAGCTGCTAGCACTGTTGTTGTTAGGAACTTTGCCAGAAGGTTAGGAAGCTTTCATGGTGACCGTAAGTAATTCTGCGTCTGATGGAGTACTGTTTATGGATACCGTTAAGGATAACATGCTTAACGAAGAAACAAGAAGGAAAGCTGTAGGCATAGACAATGCACAAGGAAAGCTCCTTGTCACAATGGGTAAAGACAAGAATTCAGGTCTAGGGTTTAGTGGCAAGTGTCACTATTGTGGCAATATAGGCCGCATGAAGCGGATGTGTCGAAAGTTGAAACAAGACAAAAAGAAAAGCAACTACCAAAATAATGGAGATGCTGACATTATCTCAGGAGAAGTTCATACAGTTCAAGAATTCTATTTGTTGGTGACAAGGGTCACGATTGGTTCGTGGATATCGGTGTAAGTTGTCATGTTACTTCCAACTTAGAGCTTTTTTCTACATACGAAGCATGCAACTTTAGGATGTTAAAGATAGGCAATACAAGCTACTCCAAGATTTAAGGAATGAGAGATATTTTCATCGAGATTAATCTTGGTTACCAAATGACATTGAAGGATGTGAGGCACGTTTTTGATTTGCGTGTCAACATATTGTCTTCAAGTGCTCTTGATAGACAAGGTTTCCACCAATATATTGGTGATGGAAAGTGGACGCTTACAAACGGGTCGTTGGATGTTGCTAATGGAGAGTTTTGTTATTCCCTGTACAAGACACATAGCTTGGTATGCAGAGATGACTTGAGTGCAATGGGTGATACTTCTTCACACATATAGCGCCACAGCAAAGGCCATATAAGGAAGAAAGGTGATATGGAAAAGAAGTCCCTAATTTCCTTTTCCAATGATGAGTTTTCTAACCAGGGAGAAGATGGTCAAGAGTTGTTCCACCAGGAGGGACATGGTGATGGGTTATTCGATCAGGGGGAGCTACATGCTCCAAACATAAAGTTCTGCATCAAGTCAGCTCGGGTAGACTCTTAGTAAATGAGTCAAGCCGGTTTTCCTCCCTCATGGTCTGGAGGGGGAGATTGCTGGGTTTCCAGCCCATGAGGCTTTCCTAAGACAATTGTCTTAGAGTATGAAAATTGTTTACCCAGTAGGTTTTAGATTCCTACTAATGAATGGAGTTCCAATGAGGAATGAAAATCCTTATTTATGTAAATCACCTGTAATCCTTGTTGATTACAGAGAAGGAGATGACATAATTGCCTACCACCAATAGGAATAGGTTTCCTAATCAGTGAAGAAAGCTGATATCCTTATGGCTATATAAGGAGGGGTTCTGCTCTAGGTTTTTCATCACAAAGACAGAGAGCAAAGTGTATTCCATTCTCGGAGTTAGAGAGTGAGAGAGGGCAAAGAAGGGAGAGATAGGAAGAGATGAGAGAGTCCTTGTTTTATTATTCTTTCTGGTTGTACCCATTATAAATATAGTAGAAGATTATTTTTCTGCCCGGTGGATGTAGGCAAAGGTTTTGCTGAACCATCTTAAATTTGTGTTCTTGTGCTCGTATCTTTGTGGTTGTTTCTCTTGGTGTGCTGTGCTTATTTGTGTTTTCGACTTCACATATTGACCGATTCTCAACACAGCTCTCTTAAGGTAAGGTCTGTTGACCATAGGGCTCACACTTTGTTTGAATGGGTTAAAGCTTTATTTGACTAGCTAACTGGGAGCTCACTTGAGCTTCTTAATGAAGTTTTGGGTGCTTTGGCATGAGAGGAATAATATTGTTAGAATAGGGTCGACTACAACCTAATTTACGTGGCTTAATATGCTTGTATTTTGCCTAATGATTATAAGAAGGTGAGGCCAGAAAATGAAAAAAAATAAAAGAAGACAAGTTTCAAATTGGAGTTGTCTACCGAGAGGAAGGCTGAATATTAATGTAGATGATGCCTATAGAGTTGATGTTAAGCGTGGGGGAGTGGGAGTTGTTGTGCGCGATGACTTGGGTCGGTGTGTTGCGGCCATGGCTAGGCCTTTCAACCATGCACAATCTCATTGCATATGGAGGCAGAAGCAATCCGAGTTGGGGTTCTTAACTGCTATCCACAAGGGTTGGATAGAAGTTAAGGTTGAGAGTGATTATGCCACATTGATTTATGCTCTCAGTGAGGGGGGTGAAGACTACTCTTCTATTGGTTGGATTGTAAAAGGTACATGGATAGCTGTATTTTTGTAATGCTAGTGATTAAGAAAGGTGAAGGAGGCAATTGTACATTCAAGTGGATTTTTGTAATGCTACTTTTAGTGGATCACATTATAGAGTGAGGTTGCATCTTCTCAAGATTAGTGGCAAGAGGATTAGAATATATAGATCAATCCCGAAGGAGAAGAAAAGAGAGCTTGAAGCGTTGGTAGAAGCTTATGAGGTCGGTAAAAAGAACTCACAGCCTAGATTAGTTCCTCTCCCTTCATTTGGGCTAGATTTAATGGATGAAGTAGTGGAGATTCCAAAGAAGAGGAAGGGAGTAAGTGCACCGCTTGAAAAAGCGTTCAATAACAATGCTAGAGAACAATTGGATGGTGAAATAGCAAGAATTTTCATACTGGTGGTTTGTCATTCAACTTTGCCAAGAATCCACACTATATTCGTTCTTCTAATCAGACTGCTTCTTGTCTAATTCCTGGTTATCGGCCACTTGGTTATAATGCTTTGAGAATCACTCTTCTACACAAGGAAATGATGCACATTGAGAAGATGTTGGAACCGATTAAGCCCTCATGGCAACAAAATGGTATTAGTGAGTGTACTGATGGGTGGTCTGATTCTCAAAGAAGGCCACTTATCAATGTTATGGAAGCTTATGAATTTAGATCTATGTTTTTTAGAACACTGAACTGTGAAGGGGATTCCAAAGACATGTTCTTCAATTCCGACTTGCTCATTGAGAGTATTTTGGAGATCGGTTCACAACATGTTGTCCAGGTAATCACTGATAATGTTAGCAATTGCAAAGCTGTTGGAGCTATTATTAATGCTGGATTTCCACACATATTTTGGACTGCATGTGTTATGCATACGTTTAACCTTGCTTTGAAGAACATATGTATACCAAGTTCAATTACTTCTAATAAGGTTGCTTATGATGCATGTAATTAGATTTCACAAGTTGTTGAGGATGTGTGGTTCATAAAGAATTTTATTGTGAACCATAATATGAGGTTGACTATGTTTAATGAGCATTCCCACTTGAAGATGTTATCTATTGTCGACACACACTTTGGTTCCATTGTGGTGATGATTAAGAGATTTAGGAAGATCAAGCAAACTCTAGAACGGATGGTGATAAGTGATCAATGGGATGCTTATAGAGGTGATGATGTGGTAAAAGCAAGGGTCGTGAAAGACATGATATTAGATGATGATGTTTGGGGAAAGATTAATTACATGCTTGCTTTCACATTACCCATCTATGAGATGCTTAGAATGAGTGATACGGATGAGCCATGTCTTCACAAGTGGGACACTATGATTGAGCAAGTAAAGGTCGCTATCTATAAACAAGAGGGTAAGGAACAGGAAGAGCCCTCGGAATGTTAATGTGGTGTACACGATTTTGCTAGTAAGGTGGACTAAGAGCTCCTCACATCTTCATTACATGTCACATTCATTGAATCAAAGGTAAATTCGAACTATTTATTTGAGATTTATTTTACATTTTTACTTGCAACTACAAATTGTTAATTTTTCATTATTATATGGAACTTGTAGATATTATGGCATGGAATATCTTCATGGAGCTCCTAATTGTCTTCCTCCACATCAAGATAGTCAGATTTCTAAGGAAAGAAAAGAATGTCTTAAAAAAAATACTATGCTAATGAAGAGGAAAGATGAAGTGTGAATGAGAAATTTACCTATTTTTTGGCATGCTTGGATGAATTTTCAAGTAGTGATTCTATCAATAATAGAGGTAAGATGCCACTAATGAAATAGTGGGTTGTCAATGGATCTAGTACACCAAATCTCCAAAGGTTAGCTTTAAAACTTGAAAACCTTCTTCTTCTTCATGTTGTGAAAGAAATTTGAGCACCTATAAGTTTATACTTTATTTGAGGAGGAATAAGATTACACCACAAAGTGTCGAAGATTTGATATTTGTGCATAATAATCTTCTTCAGCTTTTATCAAGGAGAATTCCACAATACAAAAGTGGAGAAATGTGGGATATTAGTGGGGATGATTATGATTCGATGGATACTGTTAATGGAGGCATTCTTGAGGTTGCCAACCTCTTTCTTGATGAGCCGGTCTTGGAGGGTGTAATCTTTGATGATGAGAATGAAGCTGATTAAAGTTGTGGAAGTTGTAGAAGCCTGTTTATTGTGCTTGAACTTAGTGTTATTTATGTTAGAGTTAATTACTAGTTACTCCCTATACTTATAGGGTTTCGTCGTTTCAATCCCAAACCTTCGAATTTCACTTAAAAAGTCCCTGAAATCTCAATTTCCTCCCATTTCGTCCCTGCCGTCAAACTCCGTCCAAATTGCCCGTTAAATTGCTGATGTGGCCTTGCGCACGCTCTAAAATGTCTAATTTACCCTCACTTACTTTTTTTTTTCCTTCTCTCTCTCGTTTTTTTTTTTAACCTCTTCTTCTTCCTCCTCTGTTTATCTCTGTCTTCTTCTTCCAAAAACAAACCCAGCTCTCTCCATCTTCACTTCTTGCTCCCTCAACCTCCTCCACTTCTCTTCCTCCTTCGAACCTACCTCCACAACATCATCAACATTCACTTTAACTTCCAGAGGCCATGCACATAGGCCAAAACAGATGCAAATATGCAATTCAATCAATCAATCGATTCAATTCTCATTTATAGAGGCCAAAACATATGCAATTCAATTATTAATTAATCAATTGATGCAGTTCACATCCAAAATAGATACAGAGGGCAAATATTGATATTTCAAAATAGATACAGTAAGCAAAGTCATCCAAAACAGCTCGAACCCAACAACTTAATCGAACCCAGAAACACCATAGCCCAAAATAAAAAACTTGAGAATGAGAAACTTAATCGAATCCAACAACTTAACAAGAGATTCAAGAAATTCGAACCCAGAAATCGAGCTTGAACCCATATATCGAACCCAAAATTTCTCCAAGCTTGTGTCACCCAGCTTCATAGAATCACAGCTTGAGGAAGAATCAAAGAGAGCAAACCAAGAGTGAAGAGTTCGAGCATTTGACTGAAAAGTGTAAACCCAGAAATTGTGAGATTGTGAGAATCATGATTCATGAGAGAGGCAGCAAATCAACTAAAAGTCTAAAACCTAGAAATTCGACTTACAAGTGAGGCAACAAATCAACAATGTCACTAGCTGGGAGAGAGGCTGACAATAGAGGGCCCGTGCAGCCATGCCTCAGAGAGAGAGAGAGAGAGAGAGAGAGAGAGAGAGAGAGAGAGAGAGAGAGAGAGAGAGAGAGAGAGAGAGAGAGAGAGAGAGAGAGAGAGAGAGAGAGAGAGAGAGAGAGAGTATCGTCGTTTTGATTTTGAACCCAAGAACCCTATCTTCGATTCTTCGTCGATTTGGTTTTTAAGTTTTAAGAGAGCGCTTAGCCGCCTCCTCTTGCCCTCCGCCGCCAAAGCCTCCTGATCTCGACCTCACGATAGTCTCCGCCAAGCACCTGAAGAACGCCAACTGGAAGAACCACAACCACAAGCCCTACGCCGTCTTCTGGGTCGACCCTGACCTCCTCCTCGCCACCAAATCCAACGATTCAGGCTCCACCCGACCCGTCTGGAATGAAGCTTCACTTTCCCCCTCTCCTTCTCCCTCCATGACTCCTTCCTCACCCACGAAATCTTCCACTCCAAAACCTCTGACACTCCCAAACCCTTAGTCGGCTCTCTCCACCTCCCCCTCAAAGACCTACACGACCTGGATAAATAGAGGAGGAAAGAGATGGAAGAAGAAGAGGTAAAAAGAAAAAAAGAAAAAAAGAAGAGAGAGAGAGAAGAAAATAAATAAATTTTTTTTAAAAAGTAAGTGAGGGTAAATTAGATATTTCAGTGAGAGAGGAATGCCACGTCAGCAATTTAACGGGTAATTTGGACGGAGATTGACGGTAGGGACGAAATGGGAGGAAATTGAGAGTTCATGGACTTTTTAGGTGAAATTCGAAGGTCAGGGACTGAAACGACGAAACCTTATAAGTATAGGGAGTAACCAGCATTTAACTCTTTATGTTACTTAAACTTTTTGTTAAGTGATTTGATCTTTAGACTATGTTTTGTATGATTGTTTGAATATTATGTCCTTTAATTGCTTGTTTCATTGCAATTTCATTATTTTATATGGCAGATTATTTTAAAAAACATATCCAAAACTTTTATTTTATTTATTTTTAGATAAAAAAACGTATCCACAGTGTAGTTTTAGTAACAAACAGGTGGGAAAATTTTAAGAACTTTTGTCCTTATAAGTCAATCACCTATTTTTGTAATTATTTGTTATGCTTTTAGAAGAACTCTGTGGTTAAGGCAGCGTTTGGCCCACCCCCTGCCCCTCAATAATAACTGACCGGGGGCCATAAAATAAAAGAATAGCAGCACACACGCGCACACATTACCGCCCGCGCAAACACACACACACACACAGCCACGGAGTAGGCGCGGATCAAGCTCGCCTTCTCTGTTAAGAAAACGAACCCCTCTACCGACGCGTCGCGTCTCTTCTCTACTCTCCACCCAATAATCCTCTGCCACCACCTTTACGTAGCAGGTAGCCAGTTAGTCACAGAGGTTGATCATTCCTTCTCTTCTCCCTCTCTCTGACATCACAACCAAACCAAGCTCTTCAATCTCTCTCTCTCTCCCCAAATCTCTTTTGGGGAATTTTAGCGACGATGTCGATGCTCGATTCCTTCTTCAACAAGGGCTTCAAAGCTGCCAAATGGTATCATTACCTCTCCCATCTCTCAGATGGTTTTGATTTTTGATCTGTCTCATGTTTCTACCTTCTGGGTTTGTGAATTTTTGGAGATCTAAGACTTGGGTTTGTTTTTTTTTAATTGTTGTGGGGCTGTTGAGGAAGTAGAAAGGTTCATCGATAAGTGAAGATACCTAACTTAGCTGTGTCAATTTAGCACTGCAACAACTTAAACATCAACATATGTCCATTATTTAGCAACAAATTGTGGACACGGGAATTCCAATCTACTCTGATTTATGTAAAGTTTTGGTTTTACAGTGATTTTTATTTCTGTGTGTGTAGCAAAACTCTGCTGAAATTGACGATTCCGCGGATAAAGTTGTTGAGGAACAGGAGAGAAATTCAGCTTAGACAGATGCGCCGTGACATTGCCAAGCTTCTTGAGACTGGCCAGGAAGCTACAGCTCGGATTCGGGTAATTTCTCTTTTTCCCAATATGTAATGAGGTTAATTTACCTGCACGCAAGTTCTAAGTTTTTGGTTTGTAATTATTTGGTATATGTAATTCAGGTGGAGCATATTATTAGAGAAGAGAATATGATGGCAGCTCAGGAGATCATCGAGCTATATGCTGAGCTTATTTCTGTCCGCCTTCCAATAGTTGAATCACAAAGGTTAGCCTCTAAAAGTTGTGATTCTTTCTGCTATGTTTCTCTTTGCTTCAATTATTCGGTATATGATTTGAATTTCTGATTATTTCTAAAAACTTTATCTGATCGACCTCTAGTTTGGTGTTTCTGTAAGAGAACAGTTGCGTTGAAATTATGTAATATTTCAAGTTCTCTCTGCAGAAGGAACATTTTTCAATTTAGATATAAATAAAATAAACTGAGATGATTTGGAGAGCAGGAGCATAATGCATGCTGTTGTCTCTGTTATCCTCTTGAATGGCATCATAGTACAACTGTAGATTGGTTTTCATGCATTATCTAGGTTTGTTTGCCAATTTCAAAAACCTCGGTGCATATCATCATTAGATTTGAAAAGGGGTTGAGTAAATACTGGATCTTAATTCGGAAGTTTTAGTAAATATGATGAAGAAACTTGCTTGTATGTTGTATTTAAGAAGAATATCTTTTAAGATTTCAAAGATGTCTTGTTTGCAGTTTTCCTTACAATTGGAGCACTGTGGTGGTTTACTTTAGTTTCAATCATGTTTTCTTTGGCTTCTTTGGTTACGTTTCTGTGATTTGTGCTGCTAACTCTTTTCTGTTCCTTTATTGCCTCTTGGTGGATCTCTTGTACATATATTTATCCTCTTTTTTGGCAGTAAGTCATCCTTTATGACTTAGAAACGTATTCTTATGAACCAACTAATGCATTGTAATTCCATCTAAAATTTTTAGCAGTTCACATGTGTCAGTGGATAATCTTGGCTTCTAGGTTGTATCCAATGTAATCAGTAGCAAGCATGTATTGCTGAAAGCATGAAGGTAACATAATTTAAAATAGAAAAACAGTGAAATAATGGTTGAAAAAATGTGATTGAAAACAAACATCTCAAATGAACTTTTGAAATTATTAAGTGTTCTTCTCTTTCCCCTAAATATCACCTGAAGGGCAGTCTTAGGTCATTCCAACTTGCTGAAGCAGATGGTTTCTGTGAACTCATCCATTTGAATGGCTAACAAATAGCACTGTAGATGCCTCAATACCTATAATGGAAAGAAACACATGGGAGAAAGCAAGCCAAACAGTGTGCTATAAAAAGGGAGCTGCTAGTTGAAACAATCAAATACCTAAGCATCTTAAACCACTTTCCAAATTTAGCCCCGTGGATTAATAAATAAAACAAAACTGCACCATGCCCATCCCCCTTGCCCTCCACTCCGACATCACCAAGACTTGGCTGCTAACTGTAGAACAGGAACAAAATAAAATTTGCTTACAACAACACTCTTGGTATTTGCTTTCTCCGAAAACTATGGAGTATTTGATTCAAGTTTGAGAATCTCTGTGCCAAAGCCCATACATTTGACCAAGTCAGCTTGCTTGTGATGAAAAATGCTTCAGCGTTTGGGAATTTTAAAATAATTAAAGTTTTAGAATTTGTGATTGGTGTTTGGATCTCTTAGTTGTTGAGAGGGTTACCCAAACACAGAGCTTTTTCTGTATTCGGTTTGTTGTTTTGTTTCCCAAATTGTTACAATTAAAGTATTATTTCCTTTTCTATCACCATGTTCTTGAAATAAAATGGATCGTAATTGGAAGATTGCAATTCACTCACACACCCACAACAATTGAAATATAAAGCATCATCTCTGCTCTCTACCTGGTTGTTTAAATCTGGTGGCTGTGGGACAGAGGACTCAATATCTTCAGTTTTACATAGTCATGTGCACTAGTCTTTGACGCTATCCTTGAATGAGCATCTGAGGAACCTATTAGGCAAGTGCTATTTGTTTTAGACTTTCTGCAGCCTGTTGTGGCAACAGAGATGCAGATGGCATACCCTCATGGATGCTAGTAGAATTTCATAAATCAGCATGGTACTGTTAACTTATATCAGACACCATGTTACTTTGTAAAGTAGTGTCTCAAACACTCTAAATCAGCATGATGCTTAGCTTATTATCTTTCTTGATCTGTTTTACAGCTTTACAAGGTTCATGTGGTCGATTTAACCATGGTTTCAGTTGCTGTAAATTTTGTTGCTTTTTGGAGGCTATGCTACTTGATTTGCTTGTTTATCATTTAAGGCTTTGCAGTTTCATGCAGTTTATTACTCGCCCAATCTTTTGAGATTTAAGAACTAAACTTTGTTCTGATATAGGGAGTGCCCTCTAGACTTGAAAGAAGCAATATCCAGTGTGTGTTTTGCTGCACCAAGATGCGCTGATCTGCCGGAGTTGCTTCAAGTTCAAATGCTATTTTTATCAAAATATGGGAAAGAATTTGTATCAGCTGCAACAGAGCTAATGCCAGATTGTGGTGTCAGTCGCCAGGTTTTATGATCTTCTGCTAGTATACTGGTTTTTCTTGAGATTCATCTTGTAGTTGTTCTATTTAGTTTTCTACTTTATGGTTGTGACACTGCACTTTTACTGCAGTTGATAGAACTGCTATCTGTTCGGGCTCCTTCAGCTGAGAAAAAGCTGAAGCTTTTGAAAGAAATTGCTGAAGAGCATGAACTGGATTGGGATCCTGCTGCATCTGAAGCTGAAATTTTCAAACCGCATGAGGATTTGCTGGTAAGTTGTACTCCTTTGAATGGCCGCGCTTTTACTTTATTATTTTCCCTCTCTCTTTTTACTTGTTATCTGCTTTAAATCCCTCGTCTCTTTGGTAGAATGGTCCGACACAGTTTGTCAGCGGGTCTAAGTTGCCGCTTCCCGAAGAAAAACATGATGAGACGTTGTACCGTGCACCTGATCAAGCTCAGAAAGAACAGTCTGATTCTGATGATGGTTTGGACGTTTTAGACTTTCCGGAAGTTCCGAAGGTATCATCAATACCAACTGAGAGTATACCCTCAGCACCAACAATGGCTCCACCTTTTCCACCCCCACCACACCCTGATTTTGATCACGAGTTATCAAAAAATTCTGAGGCGATTGGACATCCATCCAAAGAGCCGTCCTTTGAGTCTGGAGAAGAAAGAGCAATGGCAGACAAGCATGAATCTCATGCTTCAGTTGGTCATGGGGATGATGTACAGTTTTTGCCATTTATATCTCCTCCATCTCTTTCATCTGCATCGTTTCCTGTGAGACAAACGAATCCACCACCACCCTCTCTTTCAAGAAGAAAAAGTGAGGTCAATGTAGATATGCAAGATGTGTCAGCTGCTGCTCAGGCTGCTGCAGATTCTGCAGCGTTTCCTGTGAGACAAACGAATCCACCACCACCCTCTCTTTCAAGAAGAAAAAGTGAGGTCAATGTAGATATGCAAGATGTGTTAGCTGCTGCTCAGGCTGCTGCAGATTCGGCAGAACGTGCGGCAGCAGCAGCTCGCTCAGCAGCTAGTCTTGCACAGGTAAGAATAAATGAGCTGACCAAGAAAAACAATGAAGAAGTATCTGAAAGTAGCTGTGAAAACCCATTTCATGAAGACGTTCCTAATCAGTCAGCTACTAAAGAAAAGTCGGATTTTGATCATCATATCCCCGATGGTGATTCTAGTGGTGTTATAAATTCTCCAGAACCCCATCAAGGCCATGAATATGGCCGGGGATCAGAGACATCAAATCTTTCGTTTAAGGACTCGGCTAAAGTGGATTTTGATTCCCCGCTTGCCAGCGATAATGTTTTTGAACATGAGCCAGCTCATCACCAGCCTCAGAGATTGACTTCAATGGATGATGACCCATACTTCTCGTACCCAAACTTATTCACATCAGAAAACAATGTTGGATCTGGTGCTCAGTCTTCTACAGATAATTCTCGCTTCTCGCATGAACACTGAATTGAATATTTTCCATTTAAGCCTTTGCTCTTCATTATTTTCTCATGTCTTGCTGGTCATTGGATATGTTTATCCTGTCAGAGAACAGTTGTTACATATATGGTGAGAACAGTTGCTACATATATGGTGTTTTTCAATTATTTGTATAGCAGTGATGTGTACTATCAGAGAACTGTTGTTACATATATGGCTGAGTTTGAGTTTTTGCTTCTCGTGTTGGGGAGGATTTGGGTCTGCAATGTACAATAGTATTCCTTCTGGAAATAAATAACTTTTTTCGTATCTTTCTTCACTACTAGTTTCATAGCTTCATTCTCTACTTGCACCTCTCATTCTACACCTACATCTCTTTTAAAATCTTATTATCCATCTCATTTCTCCTCTTTTCGATGGAAGAATTAAACAATTTTACACGTTATTATTGAACAAAAATAGATTTAAATTAATATTTTCCGAGCAATACACACATACTTTTCTTGTATTAAACACATTCTGTATTTTTTTTGTTTGAAGGTAAAAGATACTGAGCTTTATTAAATTAAGTAGGAGGGTGAAGCTTCTGTTGTACAAGGTCTGTGATGCAATCAGCCACTGATTCACCCAGTTGTTACATTGTTGAGATTCAAAGGCTAAATTAGCTAACCTATGTGCAACCTTGTTGCATGTTCTGGGAGCAAAACACACCTTGACTTGTGACATACGTCTTAAGGTGTTTCAGATGTCATCAACTAAAATTCCATGTTCAGAAAGGATAGCAGCTGATCCATTGATGTCATGTACAGCTCTTTGGCAATCTGTCTCAACGAGGACTGAGTGAGTACACTGCTGTTGCACAAATGCCAGTCCGGTTTGAATAGCAAGAAGCTCTACCTGCAACGCCAAACTAGCATAATGAACAGCAGATTGAAAAGCAGCAACTACAACTCCATTGGAGTTTCTAAGAACCCCCCCCACTTCGGTGGCTAGGTGTAAGTGTCAGTGGTGGTTGCCCTCTGAAACTCTTCCAACCCATAGTACTGAAGAAAATGTCAGCTGCTGTACGTGTTGTGCCCTCCCACAACATGGTATTTCTATTTGTCCAAAGGCCCTAGATCATCAGTAGCTTCTCAAAGACCTCAGCTTTGAGACTCACAGCTTGGCTCAACATCCATTCCTTGAAAGGAATTTGAGGAAGGAGAGAATGTTGAAGGTAAAAAGGAGCTTGGGACAACAAAGTATAGGCTGTGGGACACTTACAGAAGGTATGATATGTGTCTTCAATCTGGTGATCACATAGAGGGCAGTTGAGTAATCCATCATAACCCTTTGTAGTGGGTCTTTCTCTTGTAGGCAGTAGGTTGCAGCAGGCCCTCCAAACACAAATTTTAACTTTGCCAGGTACCTGAGCTCTCCAAAGTTTTCTCCACAGTTCCTTAAAAGGATCACCGGTGGAAGTCGATGCAAGAGCATTGCCAAGAACATGTTCCCTAGCAATCCAATACGCACTCTTTACCGTGAACCAACCACGCTTATCCAAATGCCAATATTGCTTGTCAGGAGTGCCATATCGACCTACAGGAATGCTGAGGATTTTAGTGGCAACAATAGGGTGAAAAGTAGCATGAATAATATCTGGAATCCACTGTCTTGTCTGGAAATCAATCAAGTCTGCCACATACCCAACAGGAGATCCAGATGGTTTCTGGATGAGGGATTGTGGGCAGTTTGGAACCCACTGATCATGCCATAGTCGAATATTTACCCCATCTCCCACTTGCCATCGAATACCAGCCTTCAATACTAGTCGTCCAGCAAAAATACTTTTCCAAGAGAAGGAGGGTGCATCTCTGAGATCCGCTTGCCAAAACTCACAATTTGGAAAGTACTTTGCTTTGTATAATCGAGCTATAAGTGATGAAGGATTTGTAACAAGTCTCCACCCCTGTTCAGCTAACATAGCAAGATTATAAGCATAAATATTTTTAAAACCCATACCTCCTTCATGCTTGGTAAGACAGAGCCTCTCCCAACTTCTCCAATGGATTTTCTTTTTGTCATTTGTGTCACCCCAAAAGAAAGAAGCACAAAGCTTGTGTATATCATCACAGAGAGTCTTTGGTAATAGGTAACAATTCATAGCATAAAGTGGCATCGTTTGAGCCACTGCTTTTATCAAAATCTCCTTGCCAGCACAGCTTAGAATTTTTGCCTTCCAATTTTCAAGCTTCTTGGATAATTTCTCCTTGATGTAGTGAAAAATCTGAGTCTTTGACCTACCAACTCGTAATGGAAGGCCCAAGTATCTATCATGCTCCTTTTCACATTTGACTTCTAATAAGGCAGCATGCATTTCCTGAGTTTTAGCAAGGACATTGCGGCTAAAGACCACACTACTTTTTTGAAAGTTAACTTTCTGTCCAGAAGCTCTTTCATAGGTGTTCAAAATATTTCTATAAATGAGACACTCCTCTACAGTGGCTGCACCAAATATGATGCTATCATCAGCAAAAAATTAGGTGGTGAAGTATTAGAGCCTGAGGACACATCTTCAGACCCTGAATTGCTCCAGACTCAACCGCTTGTGAAATCAATGCAGATAAACCTTCTGCACATAAAATGAAGAGATATGGCGAGAGAGGATCGCCCTGTCGGATGCCCCGAGTTGGGAAAATTTGTCAGAGGGTTCACCCTGAATGAGCAAAGCATAACTAACTGAAGTGACACAGCTTATCACCATAATTACCCATTTGGAAGAAAAACCAAGCTTTAATAACATGGCTGAAAGAAACGGCCATTCCAATCTGCCATAAGCCTTGCTTATATCTAACTTGAGAGAGACGAAACCTTCCTCCTAAGACTTGAGTTTATGCATGAAGTGGGCTGCTTTAGTAGCTACCATAGTATTATCTGAAATCAATCTGCCAGGTACATAGGCACTTTGAAAAGGAGAGATGATTTCAGGGAGCCACTTTTTCAAACGATTAGCAATGACCTTGGAACTGATTCTGTAGATCACATTACACAAGACAATAGGTCTAAAATGTGAGGCAATAGTAGGAGATTTTACCTTTGGAATTAGGCATATGTGAGTGTGAAGATCCTAGAAGGAGCCTGGGGGGGGGGGGGGGGGGGTGTGAATAGGCTCACAGCCAATTTTTTTCGTTCAAAAACCTTTCTCAGGGATTGCAACTGGGTGATCAATCCTGAGAACTGGTAATGAACAGATTGTATTGTAAATTCAACAAACCAACTAAAGCAATAAAGAACACATGTTTTGTTGACGCAGTAAAACCCTATCAAGGGAAAACATCTGCGTGGCCCTTACTCTTGAAAGACCAAAACCAAGTCACTAATGAAACAGATTACAAGTTTACAACACTTGGATTGCACTGACGCGGCAATCCTTCTAGACTCACTCACTAGACTGTTGTAATCACTCCTTGCTAATTGTTTACACAAGTGAACAACTCAGAAATCTCAACTATGACACAAGCTATGAACGCAGCAAGTTCGACTTGGAGATTTCACCTTTGAAGCTTACAATTCCCAACTGAACTCATGGGATGCAAGAGATGAATATGCATGAATGGTTTTGTGTTTTTCAAATTGTTTTCAACATGGAACAAGACATTTTGAAAAATAGAAAACCAAAGAGATAAACTCTTGATAGACAAAGGGACTGAAACACAAAAGTATTTTCAATGCCCGAATAGGAATAGAGAACCAATATATATAGAGGAGGAAGAGAAAGAACAGTTCACTCAAAGAATCCTTGAACTCAATTTGAGAATGAAAACCCATACCCATAATTTCAGATTGCCCATGTAAACCCATGCTCCTAATTTCAATTGGGAAACCAATTCAAGAACCCAAAACACTCAAGCTCCATAATCAAAACTGACATACGAAGGGAACCCATGAAAAACCATTGAATTTTTGAAAGAGATGTCATGTATGAGCTTACTTGAGCCATGATGAAGAGGGGTCTTCTTTTGATCTTCAAGTTTGAAGCTTGACCTTGGACAAGATAGCAAGATGAGATGAGATTGGGAACCATGACAACAAGGCAGCAAACTGAGATGAGCTTGCAAGTTGCAATTGAACTTTTCTTCAAACTTGGTCTTGGTGTTTGACAGCAAGGCAGCCCCAAAGAGAGACAATTGCAATTAAACAATTATGCTGAGATGGGGAAGCTGACAGCAAATTAATCTTATCTTCCAATCTTCACGTGGGTCTTTGACAGTAAGACAACCACAAGTGCAGCAATGGTAATTAAACAAAGCAATTATGGTCTTGGGCTGCAAACAAGGGCTTCTAACTCTTGGGCTTAGTGGGTAGAGTGTTTTGTTAAAGTAAGGAATGCCAATACATGTTATACTAACAGAGTGAAGTTGGAATCCCTCCAAATGTCTCCATGCTCCAAGAATTTTCGAATCGCAACACATACATCGAAGCCAACAATATGCCAATATTTTTGAAAGAAAAAGGGAGACATGTCATCCGGTCCTGGACTCTTGGATGGGTGCATCTGGCACAAGGCTGCCTTTATTTCCTCATTCAAATATGGCAAAAGCAAGTCATCATTCATAAGTTCAGTTACCTTTAATGGAGTAGCTTTGAAAACCTCTGAAATGGCAGAATCATCCACTCCTTCAGAAGTAAATGTCATGTTGTAGAAATCCATCAAGAGTCTCTTTATCTCATGAGGATCGTTAGTCCAAATTCCTTCCTCATTTTGCAGACCTCAAATAGTATTTCTACTCTTCCTATTGGAGGCCTTACGATTGAAGTAGGCCGAGTTTCGATCTCCATCTTTTAACCATACAGCCCTTGATCTTTGCCTCTAGTATTTTTCCTACATGCATAGCAGTTGACTCTGCCTACTATGCAGCATTCTTTGTTCTTCATATTGCCATGGGGAATAAGGTTGCCTCATAATGTCATGTAGCTTCACTTGGATTTCTAGAAGCTCAAGCTTGTGCTTTTGAAATTCAACAGCATGCCACTGCAGGAGTTGTTGACCTGTGGACTTAATCTTAAACTCCATTTGCTGCAACAAGTTCCCGGTCAAAGGAGCAGACCAATTTTGTTTAATAATACTTGTGCACCTCTCATGATCATACTAGCATTCTTCAAAGCGAAAGCGCCTGCTTCCACGTTGAATCTGTACATGTTCAGCCCTTACCTCTATTAGCAGAGGATTATGGTCAGAGTCCGATGGGGGTAAAGTAAGCGTTCTGCTTAACGGGAAAAGACTTTTCTAGGCAGCCGAACAGAAGCTGCGAGCCAATCATTCCTTTGTGAACTTGTTAAACCAAGTATAACGACATCCATAGAAATCCATGTCCACCAAACCAGCAGTAGCCATAATGTTTCGAAACCGAGCCATAGGAGCAAAAGCCCTGGGAGGACCACCAGATTTGTCAGCTCATGTCAGCAGTTCGTTAAAATCCCCGACCATCAACCATGGTAAAGAACAAACTTCCGATGCTAGGGTTCCAATTAGATCCCATGTTTTGTGTCTATCTTCTCTGGCAGCGAAGTCTTACACACCAGTAAATCTCCAGATCTTACCAATTTCTATCTCCCTAACCTCTGCATCAATGTGATGCGAAGATTTAGAACGCAGGTCTATATGAAGATCATGACTCCACATCAGAGCAAGGCCCTGTGAATCTTGTTCTTTTTGAAAACAAATATTATTCTCAAATCCAAGTCGAGATGTAAGGGAGTTTATCAAACTCGGAGTTGCTAGGGTTTCAGCCAAAAAAACCAGGTAAGGGCGCTTGGCCTGAACCAAATCAATCAATGCTCTGTGTTTCGAGGTTGACAATACCTTTGCAGTTCCAGACGAGGACATTGCCCGGAATCATGGTGGTGCAAATGTAGTTTATCCGGCCTTAGAGGCGACGCTACCAAGTTGGGCGACGCTTAGGGTTTTCCTTCTTATGCCATGTATATTAAACACATTCTGTATTTTACTAAGTATGGTCAGTTTATCCTTTTTGTATTTATATGATTAATTCATGATTTCTAATAATAATTCTTGCAGTTTAATTATTGGAAAAACTTACTCTTACAACATTGCACATGACACTTTACGTACACCAAGTCATCGACCCACATATAGTTGTTTTTTAAACTCACTGAGTAGTGTGAAAAACTAAAAATAAAACAACTAACTAATTAATTGAGATAATCCAAAATGTGATTACCAAAAAGCTGTATATCTTCTTATATTGATTCATAAGGAAATGTCGTTACCAGAAGAAATTGTATATTTTGACCTCTTCATACAATTTTCCTATATGTGTTATTGACTGTGAAACAAAACCATGAGGAAAAAAAAGGTAATAAATCCAAAATATAATTACCAAATATCTCCTCTCCTTATTTTGATTCATAGAGGAAATGTCATTTCCAGGCGCGGAACTATATGGAAGGCTATACGGGCTATACGGGCTATAGCCTAGACAACATTTTGGCCCAAAAACTCCCGAGTATATGTCCCTTCAGCCCATACTTGCTACTGCATGCCTGCGTGAGATTGTTTGATTTGGACTTTTGGAGAATTGGAGTTGGCCAGCGAGTTGCTGCTGTGAATCTGTGTGATTCTGGATTTCTGGATATTGAGTCTCTTACTCTGTTGATTCCAAAGACTTGCCGAATGCCAACTTGATTAGTTGATTTGTTTCCTTCTTATGTCTCTGTGACTCTGTGCTCTTCATATTTACTCTATTAGTCTATTATTGCTTATTTGGTTTCATGGTTTAATTGTTTAATTGCTTATTTGGTTTCATTGTTTAATTACTCTGTGACTTGCCGACTTGCCGACTTCAATATAATGATGGTATATATAATTGTTTAAATGCTGCAGCTTGGTTTCATTGTTTAATTATTCTCTGACTTGCCGACTTGAATACTCAGTTATGTCTGAAATATATATATATATATATATATATATAAAATTTTAATGGTGGTATCTATATAATATTATAGGTATTTAATATAATGACAGATCATAGGATAAGATGGAAGATGAGTTTCTTGATGATTTGATGGTTCTCTACATCGAAAAAGAATTGGCTGATGGCATTGATAATGATTCTGTGATTGCTGAGTTTGAAGTGAGTGGGCCTCAGAGGGTTCGATTTAGTTAGTTTATTGTTGTTTTACAACAAATGTATGCTTGTAATTTTTAATTTACAGGGTTTAATTTTATGTCCCCTCCATTGTATATTTTGATTAAAAATTATAAAGACGTGAGGATGAGCCTCCCACTGGGTTCCAAACCTCAAAAAAAAAAAAAAAAAAAAAATTGTGAACTTCTAGTTAGCCTAGACAAGTCTAGGATCCTGGATCCGCCACTGGTCATTTCCAGACAATATTGTATATCTTGACCTCTTTATATAGTTAACTCTTTTCCTATATGTGTTATTGACTCAGAGAAATGAAAACATCTTTATATAGTTAACTCTTTTCCTATATGTGTTATTGACTCAGAGAAATGAAAACATGAGAACAAAAAAGGTGATAAATCCAAACAGTATTCAGTCAATCCAATGAGGTCAATTAGAACATCGATCACCAACCTTATCTTCAGACCTACCACTCTTCAGTTCTCACCCTATAAATTCATCTCCCAATAAATGAAATGAACCAGTCACGAAACAAACCAACTGTTAGCTAGCATCTTTAGTGAGTAAGATAATTATATACTTTTTATTTCTAACATAAGAGATGGCCATAGAATTGGAGTTCAGGTCTAGAGTAGACGACGCATGATCCGCCGTCAAAATTTTGACAGAAGGTGATAGTGGGGAGCGGTTGAGAGTGAAGTTCTATGACTTTAGAGACGAGGACGATGAGGTGTAAGAGGTCAAGGACCTGATGTCCATTAACCACGTGATGAAGTTTCGATCAAGGTTAGGGCTGTGTCTATTCAGGTGTAAGACACAAATTGCCCATACATCGTGGAGGGCACACTCGTGTGTGCCACCGTTTCAATTTCACCAGACGACTGTCGCTTCTATGGCGCCGTTGTTAAGTAGATGAAGATTTTTAACTCAATACTCTCACTATTATTGTTTTCTTAAACTTTGATGAACAACAATTAACCATTGATTGTGATTTTGAATCATTAGGTGAAACGTAAGAAGCATCAGATTGTGGATGGAGAAGAAGAATGCCTATGCAACTTCGCTCTCACTTGGAAACATGGGCCAAAGGGTGGAAGCCTTACCAGTTACGACTCAACCATTGAAGATATCTGTAGAGTCCAGCCGTAATAGATTCACTTTTTGCTTTATTTCTACAAACAACAATGAGTAGGATCCTAATCGATTAATTTACTAGCTAATAATTTTTCTAACTCTTATTTAAAGATGTCAATTGTAGATAGGGAAGCACTGTCTCCCACAGATGACTAATGAAACTAATTGCTAAATTTTCTGGATTAAAAGAGTTGGTTTGATTGTGAAAAACAAATAAAGGTAAATAAACATATAACTGAGTGCTTAACCTTTGAGAAATCAATAAGGAAATAAAAATTAGGGAATGTATTCACCACCAATCAATCATGTATACTAGCCATGTTTTACCTAGTCTTACCTATCTATGGTTGAAGATGCTTTAGTTAACTCAATGTTAGAATTAACCTATTGTTTATCCTTACTCGTATTCTAGGTGAGAGATGCTATACATCTAATGTATTTTCTAAAATGCAACCTAGAATGATGCATCATTGTAATTAAGCCCTAAACATGCAATCTAAGTTGACCACCAAAAAACACAAAGAGGACTCATCAATTTTGAATAGATCAATTTTACAAATTTTCAGCCAAAATTGATAACGTTAAGGCATTCAAAACTGTGATTTAGAATTATAAACATGAATGGTTCAAGTTTGACAAATTTGGTTTTTCATTGATTTAATCTAGTTTGATACCTTAATGATCACCAATTTAGTCAAAAATTTACAGAAGAGATATATTCATGAAGTCCTAAGAAGTGAATGAACGGGATACCGATATGTAATCGAAAAGTGGGTCTCACAAAGGATCCCTTAAAATGACCAAAAAAAGAGATCCCTTAGTAGAAAGGCCCTCACACTCACACTCATGGTTTCGGGGTTTTAAAACCCAAGTTTAACTTTGTATGATTTTGATGAGGAATTAATAAAATTGATGTTTATTTATATGCTTGTAAACTGTTGCTTTAATTTCTTCTATGTCAAAATCTTTATTTTTGCCTAAAGGCTGGTCCTATCGTTGTAGACGCTCTTATACCATTACGGGAGGTCATTTGTGCATTGTGCCAATTTTTGATAGTTTTGTTTAACCCTCGAAAATGAGATTGGAGTGTCACACCCCGATTTTCAAACACAAGTAATAAACAATTAAACAAACACAAACACACCGAGCGTGATGGTTTAGACATCAACACTAAATACCCGTAAAAAACAAGTACTCGATCACTTCCAGAACCCACAATGTCAATACAGACTCGTTCTTTAAAGTCATATATTACATTACACAAATTTTATTAATTAAGTTGCGTTAACAAACAATAAGTAAATGCTCCTTTTGAGCTTACCACAAAACGGAAGTCTAATAAAATCAAAGTGACCAAAATTAGCTTCCGACTCCTAAAATTGCCACCGCATGACTTCAACTTCAGCCACGATTACCCTGACCTATATGATTAACCCTATACCATTGAATAGTGCACTGTGTTGCAACAACAAACCCGGTGAGCTTTTTAAGCTTGTATGAGTAAACACAAAGCAACAAAACAGAAACATGTGCTTAAGTCATCTCAACCTAAACACGCGATAAGCATATATCACAACTACAACCATCAGTTTCATATCCTTCCATATCATGCTTACATAAATCAGCTCATGACTAAAGCCCACATGCTCTGATTCTCAACCCACCATCCAATCACACAAATCATAGTAAAACAAAATCACCTCAAGTAATGTTTGAAATTATTTTAACGCGCACAAGCGGATTACAAAATCATACATCATTTGTCTCAACCAAAAGATAATTCTCACCTCAGTGACGTTTCAAATCATTTTAGTCTCAATGACAAAACCACGAAATCACACTCATTTCCTCTCGACATGAGACATTTGTTATCTCTGTGACATTATAATTCATTTCCCATTTCTCTCCACAGAGAACAATCGTCACCACTGTGACCATTCAACTCATTTGAACCTCGACGATAATTCCGCGAAGAAAGCAAGGCATTCAGAATTTAAAAAAAGGTAAATCAATTCTTAGTAAACCCTACGTGTAATTTAGTTTAGGAGGTTACATTAAAATAATCAATTCAAATCATAGTAATCCCTGCATATAGTTTAGTTCAGGAGATTACATTAAAATCAATCAACCAAAATCATAGTAATAATCACAAACTCCATACTCTTGCATCTGTAGGTGGCTCCAATCTTCACATCAACCATCTCAATCGTTGTTAACTTAATAACAAACCTACCTCCTTTACAGAGAAATGATCACAGCAACCATCTCGATCGTTGTTAACTTAATAACAAGCCAACCTCCTTTAAAGTGCAATCATCACACTGATTTCACCGGTCATCATACAAATATTTCCACATCCTTTACACAACAATCTGTTGGGACCTGAATTTAGCTACTCTCGTGTACGACCATGTTGAGAAGAAATGGGACTTGGTTGGCACCCATTCAAGATAAATAGTTCGTTGAAGTCATACAACCGAGGGAAAAGTGTCGGTCGGTCACCCAGCTTGATTTGGGGTTTTAGGAACGGACGACCCAAAAATCAGTTAGTTGGACCATGCAGCCATATGTTTGGTTTAGTCCAAGTTCAAAAGGCTGATTACGCATGTGGGCCGAAATGAGAATTAAAAGTGTTCGGTCAAGTTTAGGCAACAATATCGACTGAGGAATCCGCACAAGAAAGGAGTTCGAGTCAATCTATGATTTTAATTGTGAAGATCTCGGATATCAGCTAAGTCAGAGTTTTACGAAACGAATAATCCTAAAAGGAAGGAGAATCCCACTTAAGTTCCACATCTTGGAGGACAAGTTAGCTAGGATTTTTGACTTGTATATATAGCACCTTGTAACTCATTGTAAAAGGTCCTGCACCACACAAACAAATCAATATACAACTTTTACTCAAACCTTTCTCTTACTCTTTCATAGATACTTTGCCTTCTATTCAACTTTCATAACTTGTTTTCATTTTTAGTTTATTACTTTTTTTTCAGTCATTACATTCAAGCATTTTACTTTCTTGTTCTTTATTTTATCTGTACTTTACTTTTCGCACTTAGGAGTAGTTCGTAACATAGAATTATCATCCATTGATCTCTTTCGGCCAGTCCGGATTGGATTGATGTGATTCGCTGTTCACACACATATCATCTCACAACGTTTTGACAACTGAGTCCATTTCACCTTCGTCTTCACCGTGATTTGTGAGTACCTTCACCCAATAGATCTCTCGCTTGTCACCCGAACCTTTGAGTTTACCCAAGAAGTGAAAGTGATAGAAGATCCCGGTCAGGATTGACGCCTAACCGAAGTCCTTGCAACAGAGGCATCAGAACCTAACGGCCGAGAGGGTTCCTTCCTCGGCCTACAATCATTTGAAAGAAGTCAGATCACGCACCATTCAAATCATAAACCTCGCTTGGCCATTCGGCCGCGAGTTGGCACGCTCGCGCAATTTCAGAAGGACGATTCAACCACAGGTCCCTCGGCCCTCATTCGGCCGAGACAATTTTGAGGCAAACATCTTTTGGCACGCCCGGTGGGACTTCAGAACACTAAGGCGTCATTTTTGGATGCACTCTAATCCATACTCAGTATACCGGGGAAATACTTGTCTTAAGTGTAACTAAGTCGGCCATACCTCGGCTGAGTGTCCAAAGCGAAAGTATAACAACTTCAGCTATGAGTAGTGGATCAGGGGCGTCAGGTAGTTTGACACCACCACGTACCTCAACTCCGGCCATGACTGGTCATGGAACTACTGCCGCAACCCAGGTCGCGTCTACGGTCACGAATGGTCATGGAACTACGGCTGCAACCCAGGCCGTCCTAGGGGCTACCAACACCTCAACCACAGGAGTGCCAGGTATGGTCATGATCATACCAAGCATTCAGACTGAATCCACTTCTATGACACCATTTGGACTGTCTTCCGGACAAATGATTCTTTCACATCAAAACTTATCATAGTCTGGACAAAACCAATGGGGAATTTAACCAAATTTCAACTCTTCGGCCGAGGAGATAGCTCGAATGATGGCCGACGAGTCTAGGAGGACTGTTCATGAGTTAAGGCTCTCAGTAGATGGTTTGGGTCGAGATTTGGCAGCAAGCATCAATAATAATACTAGTACCCAGATGACAAATCTCAATAACACCCTACTCCTAATCTACCAACAATTGATGGCTAACGGGAATAATGGAGCACACGAAAACGTGGGACACCAGCATAACATGCAGGCTCAAATCCAACCCAACCAAGTCAACATGGCCGGTACAAACCAGATGAATATACAACAGTAGCCAAGGATGCCAAATATGCAACAACAGCCAAGGATGCCGTATCCGCTTTATGGCATGCCACCCGAAATGGGATTCGGCCAAGGATTCATCCCTCAGCCGAACCAAGTAAACATCAATGTGGCTCAAAACCATCAGCAGAACAATCATCAAGGAGGAGGTCAAGACCGACCGGTTCGGCTTAATGAGTTTCAAAATTTAGTTGAAGATCTTATGGGAGTCTTACCAAGACGGGTGGAGAGACCAAGTTATGCTAAACCGTATCCTGCATATATTGATACCATCCCGTACCCAGCAGGATATCGCATTCCCTCATTCACGTTGTTCTCTGGAGATGCATATCAATCCACTGTAGAACATATTGGCCGATTCACGGCCCAGTGCGGAGAGGCTAGCTCTGATAACAACAAGTTAAGGCTATTCGTCCACTCCCTCACTGGACCAGCCTTCACTTGGTTCATCAATCTCCCACCCAACTCAGTCAATAATTGGAGGGAAATGGAAGGAGCTTTCCATGACCAATATTATCGAGCGCAACAAGAGATTAGGTTGGCTGACCTGGCCAAGACGTCGCAGATGAGTCATGAGACTGCACAAGAATACTTAAGCCGCTTCAAATTAGCTAGAGCACGATGCCGAGTAAGACTACCTGAATCAGAGTTCGTAGATATGGCTGTAGCTGGTTTGAGCTTCAAATTCAGAGAACATTTTGAGAGTGTCGCCTTCAATGATCTATTCGAGCTTGAGACAAGAATCGATCGGTATGATGCCATCTTGAGGGAAGAAGCTCAAAAGCGGGTAGCATCAAAGGGTACGTACTACAAGAATCAAGCCGTTAATGCGGTCGACAGGTTTGGAGTGGACTTAAACGAAGACTCGATTGAAGTGGATTCGGCCGAAATGGTGATTAAGCAACCCCGTGTGTGCAAAGCTTTGGAACGGGTTGACCCAAAGCAAAGCAAACCACCACCGACCCAAAGCATAAGCATAACAAAAACTAATGCACGCACTTACACTTTCAATATAGCTAATGCCGATTTGATCTTTGATTAGCTCTTGGCTGAGAAAATGTTCAACTTTCTTTCGGCCATATACTCCCCAAGGCCGAAGAAATCAAGGGGAAGACTTTTTGCAAGTATCATAATTCATGGAAGCATGCAACTAACAATTGTGTTATTTTTCGTGATATGATACAGAATCTCATTGACGTAGGAACTCTTAAGTTCCCTGAAAGTAAGCCAGCGATGAAGGTTGACACCAACCCATTTCCTGAAGCTCAAGTGATCATGGTATTTGTCAGAGTCCCCAAGGATGGGGATGCTCCAAGCAAAACAGCAAATGCCAGCAAGACTACTCGTAAACTCCAATCATCGGCCCAGCCAATGGCCGAATGACTCACAATTAGGAGTATCAAACTTGAGCCACCAAAGGTAGCTGTTTTATGCACTCGGTTCCAAGAAGAAGTCATGCTTGAAGGGGTTTTAAAACTCCAGAGGCCAGAGCAGTTTGTTAAAACTTCTAATTCAGCTCAAAAGGCCGAGAGCGCACCAATAGGAACCAAAATAGGGGATACACACGAAAAGGTTCATTCCAGGTTAGAACCACGAGGCAAAGGAATTATATCGGTAGAGGTGGGTAAGGCCGAGGCAGAAAAACAGAGATTCAGGTCTCAGGTTACCACAAAGCGACCATTGACCTTGGATGCATTGGACAATTATGGTCTGCACAGTCCAAGGGAAAGTCCGAAGGGTGTGTTCCATCGTCTTGATAAACCGGACAAAATATTTTCAGAAAGAGAGCCAGTTAAGAGGCGCCTAAACTTTGATCGGCCATTTTATGATGAAGAATATTACGGCCGAAACGAGAAGGACAAAAGAAGATGTCATATAGATGAGGGTTGTAGCCGTGATAGCTATGACCGTGATGGAAACTCCCGGCCACTAAGGACTTTCAAGCCTCCTGTGGTTTCTGATACTCATTGGTACGGCCGTGTTTCAAGGGACCAGCCAATTGCCCCCATGACGAAAACACAATTGAGAAGACAGCAAAGGCAAGTAGCCGAGGCTAAGAAAGCCCGACTGAGCGAGACAACCAAAACTTCACCTCCGCGACCCGTTAAAAGGTCTGGATACGAAACGGCACTGAGAAGGTTTAGAACATACGTGAAAAAGAGCACTGATCCTCCTGTGGATAAATCAACTCGGGATACTGAAGACATGGAAATCGACTCAAGCAGGAAGGGGGTATTGAAGGTGCACTTTAAAGAGGCTCCTCGCCCAAAACCGTTGGTTGTAGTGGATAGGAATCAAGATCCACCCTTTACGGCAGAAGGACTCGTAACTATGCAAAATTATCATTTTTTGCATTCGGCCATTGATTGGTATGGTTTGACTAAGAAGGAAAGCAAGATTTTAAATGAGGTGCGTAGGGATTGCAACAGATGCTAAGAACTTTGGGCACCTGATGTGAGAAGAGGCGCGAGAGCCAAATATCAAGCTTATTTGGAAGATCAGGAAATAAAGGCTGATTATAATTCTCTTCCCATTTCAAAAGGTGACCTACAGTATTTGAGGGAATACTTTAGTATACACTCGGCCGAAGAATTATTCGGCCTAACGATTGAGGAACAGAGACTTGCGTTCATATTTGAGGAACGCATGGAGAAGATGGATAGAGAAAGAGGGGAAATTCCTCACGCCCCGAGTTCACCCAAGTCTTCATTAGGTACACCGGCATCGGGTAAGGAGGAAGAATAAATTTCTGAGTCAAATGGCGATGAAGAGCCTTTCGTAAAACTTTACAAGGACCTGAACCTGCCCTTTTTAGTTAAAGGACTTAAGAGAATGAAGGAGTATCACCGAAAGAATTCTGCTCTTGCATTGTACGAACCAACAAACAAGGAGATGGACACATTACATATGATCGCTGAATGCCCAAAGTCAGCAACCCTGTTGTTGGACTTGGATTCTAGCCTTGGTTTAAAGGTTGCTTACCAGGCTGTCCAAGAAGGCATAGAGCTTAAAGTTGGTAATTAGAAAATTCCAATTTCAGATAGAGACCTGAAGTATTTGAAGAGGTTCCGTAAGATCCAATCTGCGGTCGAGATATACAGGATGACTACTCAGGAAAGAGAGCTGATGAAGCATTTCGACCACCATGTCAACAAGCTCAAGCAAATCAAGACTTGGCCAAATGGTTAGAAGACACTGACACAAATAATAAACAAGACCAGCATTTAGACGACTTAGATCTTGAAGTCGATGGCCAAGGCGATCAGGGCCTATTGGAGGACGATGAGGGCCTATTGGATGAAGATATGGGGGATTATGATGACATAGGGGGTTACGATGAACAAGTTGACTACGATGATGTTGATCAGGTTCCTGACGTTCTAACCTCCAATTCGCCAGTTGATACCACCAAGAACACTTTGACAGAGACAAGTGTACAACCTTCGGCCAGGAAGGCCGAGGAAGCTACTATCCCAACGTCTCAGGACATCGGTGACTTTATGGTGAATATGATTAGCGTTCGGTCAACAACTAAGAATGATTTCGACCTGGTGCAGAAAGAGAGAGATTTGGCTGGTGTATATTTTTCTCGGCCTAGTGAATCCATGATCCAAGTCAAAGATCCCATCCTCATTGATGCTTGTATAGGTGGATATCGATTTTCGAGGGTTTTAGTGGATGGGGGATCAGCTGTCAACATCCTTCCTTGCTCTATTATACGTTAACTCCACCCTGCCAGGTATGGCTTTGTTCCAACTGATATTTCTATTTACGACTATACAGGAGAAGAGGCTGAAGTCAGAGGGGCAGTGCCTTTGACGGTAACTGTAGGAAGAAAAAGCTCAACAACTTGTTTCTTTGTCATCCCCACTGATAACTCATGCACTGCCATACTGGGTCGTGATTGGATCCACCAGAATACTTGTATTCCGTCTTCAGTACACCAGTTGGTTGTTTTGTGGAATGATAATGAAGTCGAAGTCGTACGGTCAACTCAGACTGAAGATAAAGGAGAAACAACCATTGATATGGTGTATGTGCTTCCGTCCGAGTTTCAAGCTCAGCCGGGGCAATTGAACAGCATGGAAGGGGATGTGCGAGAAGAAATCGAATGCCAAACTCCAGTACGGGACTTAGCCAAAGCCTACTTTCTGAAGCCAACACCAGCTATGTCTAAGCATATCAAGCCATTATATATCACTGCTCATTTTGAGGGGTATCCGATCTCTAAGGTGTTAGTAGATGGTGGAGCAGCCGTGAATGTTCTTCCTATTTCAGTTGCCGAAAAGTTGAAGAAGACTGACATAGATATATTATCATCCAAGATAGCCATCAGAGATTTTTCAGGTGGTAGGAAGCAAACTAAGGGAATTCTACCCTTAGAGGTCACAGTAGGCAACAAGAGCATGATGACCGGTTTCTTTGTCATAGATTCCAAACCTTGTTATAATGCTATCCTTGGGAGAGATTGGATACATCAAAGTATGTGCATCCCATCGTCCATGCATCAGCTTCTGGTATTTTGGAATGGGGACATTGTGGAAGTAGTGGAAGCTGACTCTCAACCATTGAAAGCTTCGGCCAATGCAATTGATGGCCAATACTACGAAGAGGAAATTGGGTGCTCAGAAATTCAGAGGGAAGATGGTACTGGTCGAATTACAAGGATAACAATGCGAAGAGCACTGGCCCTAGGCGTCGAGAAAGTCCACGAGGACTCAGAGCGGCCATCATTGGCAGACCTGTTTGATCCCATAATCCATGGATAGTTCCCTAGAGAATGGGACACTGTCGGCCGCAGTCGAATCAACAATGAGGAAACTGTTGGCTTATTGGGCCGAAAACTCACTTAAGAATGATTCGGCCATGAATTTGTTAGAATTTATCTCAGAACGAGCACCAGAGGATGAGCTGAAGCTAGAAGACATCGGCCCTGCACCGGCCGAGTTGGAGGACAACCTTACTGAAACTCAAGACCCACTAGAAGAACTGAATTTAGGGACCACCGAGGAGCCTCGGATAGTCCGGATCAGCAAGCTCCTGCCACCCAAGTTGAAGGAAGATTTGAAGGCTTTGCTGACTGAGTTTCAAGATTGTTTTGCCTGGAGTTACCATGAAATTCCAGGTTTAGATAGAAGCACAGTAGAACACAGATTGCCCATAAATCCCAATTGTAAACCTTATAAACAACCTCCTCGGCGATGTTCCGCCGAGGTTTTGCCATAAATTAAAGTAGAAATGGAACGTTTATTAAATGCCGGTTTTATTCAAACGGCCAGCTATGTTGAATGGTTATCTAATATTGTGCCAGTAAGGAAAAAGAATGGTAAGATGCGCATATGTGTTGATTTTCGAAATATAAACTTAGCCACACCCAAGGATGAATACCCAATGCCCGTGGCCGACTTGCTTGTGGATGGTGCGGCCAAATATGAAATCCTTTCTTTCATGGACGGGCATGCTGGATACAACCAAATCTTGATAGCCGAGGAAGATGTGCACAAAACGGCGTTCAGATGCCGGGGCGCAATAGGAACATTTGAGTGGTTCGTTATGCCATTTGGGCTCAAAAACGCCTGAGCAACCGATCAAAGGGCCATGAATATGATCTTTCATGACCTTATTGGCCACACAGTCGAAGTTTACATTGATGATATTGTGGTAAAGTCGGCCAAGTAACAAAATCATTTGGCCGACCTTCGACAAACATTCGTACGGATGCGAGCTCACAAACTAAAAATGAATCAGGAAAAATGCCTTTTTGGAGTATCAACTGGTATGTTCCTTGGTTTTATAGTTCATAAAAAAGGAATTGAAATCGAAAAAAACAAAGCCAAGGAAATTATGGATGCACCTGCTCCGAGCTCGAAGAAGGAACTCCAATCATTCCTGGGGAAAGTAAATTTTCTAAGACGTTTCATCTCTAACTTGGCCGGCAAAATTCAGCCATTTTCTTCACTTTTGAAAATCAAGGCTGAAGATGAGTTTGTTTGGAAAACAGAGCACCAAGCGACATTCGACCTACTTAAGCAATACTTATTAAACCCACCCGTCTTGATACCCCGAGTGCGTGGAAGGCCTTTGAAGTTATACATATCGACATCGGATAACTCAATAGGAAGCCTACTAGCGCAAGATAATGACAATGGCAAGGAATGTGCTGTGCATTACTTGAGTCGAATCCTCACCGATATGGAAACTCGGTACACCCCTATTGAGAGGCTTTGTCTTGCATTGTTCTTTTCCGCAATCAGGCTTCGGCACTACATGTTACCCTCGGTCGTCCAAGTCATATCCAAAACTGATTTAGTAAAGTACATGCTAACTCGGCCTATCATACGAGGCCGAATTGGAAAATGGTCCATGGCGTTGTCTGAGTTTACGTTTCAATATGTGTCTCAAAAGTCCGTCAAGGGCCAACCATTGGCCGATTTTCTAGCTCATCACCCTTCAACCGAGTTTGAGGGAGCTGAGGAGGTTGATATTGGGACGGCATATGTGGTTTCCATGACCAACAATCACTGGACCATGTATTTTGATGGGTCTAGTACTGAGTTTTCAGCCGGAGCTGGTGTTGTCGTTGAAACGCCTGAAGGACAAAAGTTTCAGTTTGCTTTCCAATTTGATTTTACATGCACAAACAATCAGGCAGAATATGAGGCTCTTATTGTTGGGTTGGAGATTCTACAAGAGATGGGAGCACGACGGGTTCTGGTGTTTGGAGACTCTCAATTGGTCATAAACCAAATGAATAAGGAGTTCAAATGCACAAGTTGGGGACTTTTATCTTATCACGCCTTAGCTGACCAGCTCGCCAACACGTTCGATAGAATCTCTTTCGCCCACCTCCCAAGGGGACAAAACATGGAGGCTAATGAGATGGCCCAATTAGCCTTAGGGTTACGAATCCCCGAAGGTGACGACTCCCGAGTCATCAAGATTGCCAAACGTACCATCCCAGCTTTAGAAGAAAGAGGAGTCTCAGAGGAGGTTTTTGTTATTAACATCGAGCCAAATGATTGTAGACTCCCCATCATCAAGCTCCACAAAAATCCTCAAGGCAATCATGATCGGAGGACTCGGTACTTGGCTGGACATTTCGTTATATTCAAGCAGTATACCACAAAAGCTCCGATGATCTACTCCTTCTTTGTATAGGGGGGCAAGAGACTTTGGAAGTCATGAGAGATGTCCACGAGGGGATATGTGGTGCACATTAGGCAGGAATCAAAATGAGGTGGTTAATTCGAAGGCACGGCTTCTACTGGCCGACAATTCTAAAGGATTGCATTGAATTCGCAAAGAGCTGCAAGAAATGTCAAATTCATGCACCTGTTCAAAGAGTTCCGGCCGACGTCCTCCATCCAATTGTTAAGCCATGGCCATTTCGAGGTTGGGCCATGGATATTATAGGGAGTATTAGACCACCATCATTAAAACAACACGTATGGATTTTGGTTGCCATTGATTATTTCACTAAATGGGTAGAGGCAAAACCATACGTCACTATTTCTAGTCAGACAGTGATCAAATTTGTGGAAGAAAACATTATACATAGGTTTGGGATACCTGAAACCATAACAGCTGACAGGGGTTCGGTTTTCATAGCCGAAACAATGCATGAACTCATGGATAGTCTGGGTATCAAGTTAACTCACTCGACACCTTACTATGCCCAAGAAAATGGTCAGGCCGAAGCCAGTAATAAAGGCATTATAAATATACTCAAGAAGATGGTTCAAGAGAATCCCAGAGATTGGCACAATCTGTTATCAGAGACCTTGTGGGCTTTTCGGATGTCCAAATGTACAGCCACAGGGACAACACCTTTTGTTCTAACGTATGGGCATGATGCTATGTTACCTGTTGAGATGAAATTGAAGTCACTTAGATTCGCTGCTCAAAATGAAATGGTAGCTGACAACTGCACTCAAGCAATGATTCAGGAACTTGAAGAACTTGACCAAGAGCGAATGGACGCTTACAACCAAATGGAAGCATAGAAAAAGGCTGTGGCCCGTGCATACAACAAACGAGTTAAGTCTAAGTCATTTGTTGAGGAAGATTTAGTTTGGAAAGCCGTTTTGCCTATCGGAACTAAAGATAAAAGTTTCGGAAAATGGTCGCCAAGGTGGGAAGGCCCGTTTATCATCGATCAAGTGTTAAGAAAAGGTGCATATCAACTGAGAGATCAAGATGGAGAGCTGCTTGCAATGCCTATCAACGGACAATTCCTCAAGAAATATTACCCCACTACCTGGGAGGTGATGGAGCAAGAATTATAGTGTACCACCTAGGGAACATCGGCCGAGTATTAGACTTGTAAACTAGGCCGCCTGTGTTATGTTGTACTTTTTTGCATAAACAACGTTTAAGTGTCTCTTGACATCCCTTTATTTACGCTGTTGGAATTTACTTTTATTTTGTCGGTCAAAGTTAAACATGAAGTGTTGGCCGAATCAACCAAAATTGTATTGCCCAGAGTCAAGTAATTCATTTGGCTGAGTTAAATATGTCGGCTGAATCAACTAAGGTAATTTTAGCCATGGTGAATAGGAGGGTCAGCCAAGCTGAAGATGTTGGTTTAACCAAGCTCAAAATAAGGTGCAAAACAAGTATTAGGACCTGGTTGGCCAAAATATATGAAGTCAAAAGAGGCTGAATCCATTGACAAAATAGCAGTCGAATGATCAACCGGTCATAGAATGTGAGTCCTACAAATAAGGTTGGTTAGACTTTACAAAATTAAGGCAACCGGCTGAGTTATGGTCCTAGGACCATGTACAAAATATAAGCCGAGATGAATACCAAATCCCACTATAACTACATGTCAGAGGGTAGAAGAGACCGAAGAACTTCCTTAACCTTTTCCAAGTCTTCCATACCTTGGTCAACCTTTCGCTTCAAGATGCATTTCTTCTTGTTGTATGACTTGACCGATGACAAAATCAAGCTATACCTAGTGAGATCTTGTTGAGGAACAATGGTTCGGATGGAGGCCGAAGTGATTTTGACTGGCTCTTCAGCTTCGACCAATTGCTTTTTCAAATCACGCACTTTTTGCCTTCCCTCGTCCAAAGAAGTCTTCAACTTATGAAGTTGGCCAAGATCGGTAGACTGGCGAATGTCTTATACTCACTTATCAACTTCTCACCGGTTTCAAACTCTTTTTGGGCTTCTAGGTAGGGAGAGAGACTAAAATTTGCACGGGACAAGAGGGCATGAACTTAATAAGATTCTACTTGAGATAAATGGTTGGATGAAATAAGTACTTCAACCGCCTCCTTGAAAGCAAGAAAACTAGCCTCGGTTACTGCTCTCGTATCACAACCCAAAAATTGTCTGACCGATTCAAGTGCCTTCTTGGTTTTGGTTGTTTCAAGCTTTTCCTCCACTGGGCTTGCGTTGTTGTCTAGCGTATCGAGAAATTGAAGTAGCTCCAGACCAAGATCCCCTGTTGTTTGATCTTTAAAAAAAAAAAAAAACAAAACAAATTTAGCAATTAAAGAAATTAGCTATTGTTGGACAATGAGTTGGGGTTTACCTTCCTTGGACATTTCTTTGGATTTCGACTTGGCAACCGGTGCCTTCTTCTTGCCATTGCCTAGAACACAATGCATAACGTTAGAAATGTTTGAGATCAAAGGAAGTTGTCTGTTTGAGATTACTCACCTTTGTTGGTGAACAAACCCGGGAATCCATACAAAGCAATACGCTCAGTTGTCCGCAAGTCCTCTCCAAGTTTCTTCTTGATAAATGTTGACCACCAAGCTTGGAAAGTCGAAGTTGCTCTATTATCAGGTTCGCGGGCGCTCAGGCCGGATCTCTCAAAATTGCCAAACTGAGTCTGATAATAAAGAGTGACGGCCGAACAATGCGCAGTGTCTGTAAACCCACCTCTCCATGAAGAAAAAGGATTCCGGGACATTAGAAAGAAGTCTGGACAACTTTGTATGAAGCCAAACTGACGCGCAACAAAGTTTGGAAGATAAACCTCAACCCCTGGCCGACCCAGTGTACCCTTGAGACCATAGTTTATGTCTCGAGAAATCAGAATGCTCCCCCAAGGTAGAAGTACTGACAAGTCTAAAGACCTCTCCCATGGTTTCGTTATGTTTAATGCAAGACAAGAAGGATAATCTTGGCTATAACATATGGCAAACTCTTCCTTGGTCATGCTCTTTTTCGAAAGGAAGATAGCAAAGCACTCTGCTACTGAATGTGCATGAGGACCAAGAGAGATGATCTAGCGGCCGAGAATCACAGTGGAATAAAAAGGATGACTTGGTCGAAGCTGACGAAAGTAAGTTTGCACCCATACCTGGAACATCCATAATGGCCCTCCAACATCCAGTGTCATATTATTGGTCACTACATTACGCAAAGTACGGTAAAGATAAGCAAGGACAAACGGACCAAGGGCTAAAGGTTTACCCAAGCTAAGGGCCTCCGCAATACCAGCAAACTCGAACAAGCACTTGTTCGACAAACACAAGGCAACAACAAGAAGAGGCCGATCCATGTAGATTTCTTGTTCGGACAGTTTAATGCTATCATAAATACCAAATTTTTTCCATGAGCGGCCGAAAAAGTGCTCCATCCGTGGCACCCATTTCTTCCACTCGGGTGTCGATTTCGGCTAACTCCCTGGCTGTTTAGAATTTGTGTTCCAACTATACCAGCTAGCTTCGCCGGTCAAGCAAGATGTGTCCACCAACGAGTTTTCTAGAACCTCGTTGATGGCCGGCGACATACCCAAGCTGTAATGGGGTCCTAATACACACTCTCTTCGCGGTTCCTTGTTCTTTGCCAACCGACATATCATAGAGCTTTGGATTTTGTCCATAGAAGCACTAAAAGCAGCTTCAAATTTGACTGTAGCTAAACATAATGTAAGTCTTATTATTGTTATTGCGATTAATATTTTTTATTCCACCTTTCTTTTTCTGATCTTCCCATTTCAATGTGAAGTGTGAATTATGACTTTAACTTTATTTTGAATGAGTAGGAACATTGTATTGCTATAGTGGCAAATGCACAAATACGTAGTATTATGGCGGATCTCGTGTGGGAAGTAGTTAGTTCCGATAATTATGATGTTCAACAAAAACTCGAAAGTATGTTGGCATTTTATGAGGAGCTTTCCGGATTTGAACATAATCCATACACTGATTCAGGGCCTGGACATGATGATATGATGGAACCAAGCAAATCACTGAATGATCAAATAGGCCAACTACAGATATGATAAACTCTGCTTTTATTATCCATGTTCAGTGCCTGATACATTTCCATTTGAGATTTTTACCGCTTTCTATGTGATGATTTAACCTTGCGTATTCATTAATTATGTGACTGTTCTAGCCTTCTGGATTGAAAATGTTTTAGTTTATCTTTATCCTTGTGTGTTTGGGAAGATAAAAATTTGGCGGACATTATGTACTGTAGATTTATAGCTAATGACATTTGAGAGATGTTTGAGGAATACCATCAATTGTTTATGTTGTGATTTTTTAAGAGAATTAGCGATGTGTTAAATGCAAGGTATAAAATATTGAATATCGAGGAAATATCGACGGTCCAAAAAATGAAAACTTCGAGGAAATATAAATGTTGGTAAATATTCAAGAAAAATGACGGAAATTTAGAGAAAATCATGGAAAATTTCCTACAGTAGCTTTGTGTAGGATTTGTTGTCTCCACAGTAAGTATAGTTAGATAGTAGGGCTGCCTCAAATTACCATACCTACCGGAACCAACCGAAAACCGGCCGAACCGGTGGTGTCGGCGCCGACAAATTCGGTACCCCAAGAGTCGGTACGGTACTAGCGTACCGGAGAAATTTTTTCGGCTCGGTAGTGGTACAGCCAATTGCATAGGTTCGGTGTTACTGAACCAGCCGAGGTAGAAATTTCTTGATTTAATTCCCAAATATACTACCCTCCTGCTTCTGCCAAGGATCTAACCCTTGCCAATCTCGCTACTAAAATTATAAACTCTTTCGAGTCTTCTACTTCGAGACAACTCTCTCTCGCTCTTCTTTGTTCTTTCTCAGTTTCTCTTCCTCTTCTGTTTTCTTACTTTCTGCTATCTCTCTCTCTCTCTCTCTCTTCATTTCTGACTTTTGTTCTTCCTAGATTCTTGTTCTTCTTCCTCCATTTTCTCATCATTTTTCTTATTCATCCTTCCACTTCTTCTTTGACCTCTAGATATGAATCAAAAATCGGATCTCCAAATGAATTCTAGATCTGGAATTAGGAGCACTGCTGTTCCTCTCTCACTCTCAGCTTCTTTCACCTCAACTCTATACTCTTCCTTCTTTCTGTTTCTTCTTCCTCCTCATACTGCAATCTTCATCTCCTTCACTTGGGTTACAAATCTGAGGCAGATTATACATAAGATCCAGATTATTGCCGGATTTTATCTTTGCAGTCCTCCAAATTCCGATGATCGAACTTTTCAAATATCAGCCAAAACCGACCTTTGAAATCGGTAAACCGAAGTTCCGGTAACCGAAAGCTCCGGCATGGTTATGGCAACACATTTGGTGGAACCAAAGACTTTCGGTCGATATTCGGCTGACGCCAAAAAATCTGGTAACCGTACCACGGCCAGCCCTGTTAGATAACATCATGTCCAAAGACTTATGCAAGTCTGATTGTTGTAGACTGTAGAGACAACCAAAAAAAAAAAAAACCAGCCATTTGCAATTGGTGCAGCATGAAAATGCTTGGATTCAAATTCTGAAATGGTTAGATCTCTATTCCCACCTAAAGAGTCAGATTCTCGTTATCATCCAAGGCCCCAATGATTTAAAGATACCCCGACATTTTTCACCTATGGAAAAAGTTAAGAACCAAAAATGTGAATTGTAAGTGAGAAGAAAATATTGTAAATAAGTCATACCAAAACTAAACACCACAAGATGGTAATATAATAATACACTCAGGGCCGGCCCTGAGTATAGGCGTAGCAGGCCTGTGCCTATAGCCCCCAAGTTTCACAGGCCCCCGAAATCAAATTAAGTTATATGTTACTGTCATTTTTTACTTCTTCTCTGACTCCCAAAGTCGTCGTCTTGTTCTTTGCCAACAATCATCATCATCTCATTCATCCGCAATCATCATCATCTCCCCATCTCCACTTCTCTAGATTCCAAAATCCCAAATTCTCCCATCTCAAATCTAACAGGTAATTCATCATCAAAGTCTCAATTTCTCCCCCTTCTATTTCATCATCTGCAATCATCATCAAAGTCTCAATTTCTTGTTCTTCATATGTTCGTTGTTTTTTTATTGGTTTTTCTGAATTTCTGGCAGATTTGGGAATTGGCAAGAGCCAAGAAGGATTTTTGAGTCTAACGCAACAATTTCGTTGGGTAAGTCTGTAATTTTTCTTTGAAAATTCAAATAATTGTCAATGAATCAATGATTAAGATTTTGGCTCTGTTTTCTTCACTTTTTTTTCCTTATTTGATTCGTCTGAACTAATGGAGTTATAGAGATCAAAACTGATTATGATATAAGTTCATCCTTGATTCCTTGTTAATTGTAAATGGAATGATGGTTAACTGGTACTAGTGCTACCGTAGCGGTATCAATGATGCAAGCTAGCACTCTTCTTATTTTACATATATCATGAATATATGATCAGCCTTCTTTGGTATAAAGTCATCATATTTTAGTCCTATATGCTAAATTTTGAAGCTTTTTGGGGGACCAAGATAAGTTGTTTAGTGTGCAGAAATATTCTTCTGGGCTAAATTTTTGTCTTTCACTAGTTTTGCAGGTTATAATATTATGGCTCCAATTAGAAAATATTCTTCCGGTGCTCAAAAGAGAAAAGAGAAGCAAAAGAGAGATGCATTAGTTAAGCTTCAAGCCGGATCTCTTAGTAAGTACTTCAACACAAATAATAAACAAGCACAGACTTCAGCTGATGCAAGTATACTTGAGAATGAGAATGAGAAGGATGTTGAAGAACATGATCAGTTAATGACTGAAAATGAGAGTGCATAACTAAGTCAAGGTCTTAATGCCAATGAAAAGGATGATCTTAGTCAGCCTATACATGAAAGTGGTGGTACAGACGAACCAAATCTTCCAGTGAATGAGGAAGAAAATATTATTGCTGAAGATGATCGAAACAAAAATTCAAGTGCAGAATTTGAATTAATATAAGATTTTGGTAAATGATTTTGGGATTGCTATATTGCTATGTTACAATGGGGAGCCCCATTTTTCCTTTTGGCCTAGAGCCCCTAAAAACTCAGGGCCGGCCCTGAATACACTCATAAGTGTATGCCTTGTATGTTAAAGGAATATGGTATTTTTATTGATGCAAAATTACTTTGGAGGTCTAAGCACAAAGGAAAAGGTTTTTATTCTAATCTGATCTTTCTTATGTCTGCTCTTGTATTGAGGCCTCCTATTACAGTGTGGCCATCTCTCTCTACTCTTATGTTGACTATACGCTTTTTCATTTGATTATACAGGTCCACACATTGCCCTTGATTTTGCTTTTGATGTCTCAACATGCTATTAGCTATTTAGACAGACTTCTTTGGACTGTTCTATTGTTTTCAAGGGAGAAAATGCCTGAAACATAATACAAGGAGGAGCTCCAAAAAACTCGGAATTCCCTCGATCTAGGTTTTTCGAAATCTCACTTGTCCGACGGCTCTCGGGTTCGGTGGGCCTTTAATGAGGCAGCGACCCATTGCCTAGCCGGTAATGGGCCGCTGCCGGATGGGAGTTACTATTCGCTCGGGGAGATCTAGAGAGAAGTTTTAAAACTCAGGGCTTCGGATGGGTGACGGTGGTGAGTTCCAGACGACATCACTGGGTGGGGTTTGAGTCGTGCAAGGATGGCATGCTTCGGCGGGGCTCTGTAGATCTGATGGGGAGTGGCGGTGGCGGGGTTTTGATGGGGAGCGGCGGTGTGGCTCTGAGGAGCTTTGCGGCGGTGACGATCTAGGGGATCCAGCAACGGCTTTCGATCCTGGAGAGGGGTGCGGCGAAGTAGGTCATTACGGTGGACGGTGGTGTGTCATAGTCGGGTAGGCGCGGCTTGGTTGGAGTATGGGTTGTCGCGGCATGAATAGGGCGAACATGGTGGTGGCGGGCAGTGGTGTACGGGCAAACACATGTGGATGATGATGTTTTGGGCCTTACTCCAAATCCTGATGGGCTTTGGTTTTTTGGGCTTTCTCCTTTGATACCCCATTGGGCCTTTAATTTGGACTAGGGCTTTGCCCTTGGCCCATCACTTTGTTTTTAGTTTTTTTTTGTCTATTTTACAATAAGGTTCCGTTTTCCGGGACAAACTAAGCACGCACCTGTGTGCATCTAGTTTTATTATTTGGTCTTGGTCTTGTTAACTTAATTCTCAGTGTCTCTAGTTGTACACCAATTAAGGTCTCTAGGCGACTAGCTCTACTGGTCAGGAGTTAGGTTTGGAAGGCCAGATCTTTCTAGCGTCTTCAGCGTAGTACCAAAAACGGGATCCCGCTATGTCTGGGTATTTGATTGTATAATGAGTAGGTTTATTTCTATGTACCACTGTGGGTACTACCACTATCTTCTTGTCTGTCTAGATGGCAGCGGAAGGGTATGTAACAACCTATTTTGGCTTTTGATGAATATATATTCGCCTACCGACTCTTTAACAAAAACAAAAAAAAACAAAAAAACGGGAGAAAATGCCTGCCTCATGCTTTCCATTTCAAGAACAGTGATAGATGTTTAGAAATAACTAGAAGATGTCTGTCTCATCTTATTGGGATGATTGAAGTTTATGCAGGTGGAGTTATTCGTAGATATTGTTTAAGTAATCGGTTTTATAGATGATAACATGATTGATCTTCTAATATTAGCAAGTAGAATTTTTACGTAAAAATGTACAAATTTGGTTTGATTTGAACATATTGATTGTAGTGGAGAGATTCGTGTACCACGATCATGCAGCTAAAAAATTGAAAAGCTGTATCTGACCTCAAGGGGTATTTTAAAAAATCAAAATCTTGGAATTTAATACCAATAGAAAAAAAAAATGTCAGTATCAATTAATTCTGATTTGTCCGAACTATTCCAAGGATTGTCTTCAGTCTCCAGAAGACCTATCTCAATGTCCATAGCTATGTTCATAGTTACATTTACATTTTCTCCACTGAGGTAGTTCATACTTCTCGAAACTCAGGTGCTGGTTGATGAACAGAGAGAAGAAAATCTCCTATTTTATCCCCCCTTTTGTACCTGAAATAGCGACCAAGAAACATGAAAATTGAATACATACATCCATATTTCAAAATAAAAGAGAAACACCAACAACAACAAAAAAATGTAGTTGAGGGTGCTTTACTTGCCTGGATAGTCCGCCTATGCCTGGATAGTCCCAGTAACTGTAATGTAATTTGAAGTGGCTCATCTGAAGGAAAAAAAAAAAAAAAAAAAGCAAGAGTTTGTCTAAAAACTGTTTATTTCGAAAGGGGTGAGAAAGAACAAGCAAAGCCAGACATCAGAATTACTTTATATCTTCTCTTGCTCAAGAAACCACTGTTTTGGCAACCTTTCACGCTCAGCTTGTCCCTCTGCCTACCACTCAATGAAACAAATTCATGGCTAAGACAGAAAAACAGAGGAAGGGCGAGACAGAAAAACAGAGGAAGGGCGAGACAGAAAAATAGAGGAAGGGCGAGATGCTTTGTATCTTCTGCTGCTGAAGAAACCACCAATTCACAACCTTTAAAGCGCACCTTGTTCCTCTGCCTCCTGCTCACTATAACAAATCCCTAACTTAGACAAAAACCAAACAGAGGAAGGGCCAGATGCAAGTGAGTGAGTGAAAAAATAGTGAAGGGCCAGATAATCATCCAAGTCACACTTAGATAGCATGATTCAAAAATGCCAGTGCACAATGTTAATATGACGTCATAAATATCTATGGCCTAGCCTCTTTAAAAGTAAAAGGTCAAGATTGTGTCATTTTCAACACAGAAATAAAAAAAATCAAATGCAGCAATCTTCTCACAGCTAAGACGATCAAAACAATACTTCATTTTGGCAGCTACTCTATTTCAAATTAAAAAACCAAACCATATCTAGAATCTAAGAAATTTGACGTTATACACAAATTCCTCAAATGTTCAATATTCCTGAAAAGCACAGAGGAAACAAAACTATTAGATAGGAAATCCCAAATCAATAAACGAAACAGTACAATCATCCAATCAACATTTAGTTTCACCATGAATGTTGATCTTTCAAAGTCGACACAGATTACCGAATAAAGATTTTCATACCCTGAATGTAAGTCTTGTGTGCATTATCGCAGAAAAAGAATAGAAGTTTCATTGACAACCATTCCTACAAAGTAAAACTGTAAGAATTAGTGTACTTGTTTGTAGTTTGAGTTTCATGGCAAAAAACATGATGGAAATCTACAGTTCCACACTACCAAAAATTTGAAAGTATATGCCTATAAAATTGTAGATCAAGGGTCTGAGACCAAACAGTACAATATCATCACTCGAATTCATCTAAAACAGATGTTAGAGAATTACCTGCATGCTCCAAATTCCCAATTTCGCATAGGGAAACAATTAGTATAGTTTATTGCACTTGCTAAAAATAATGAAAAAAGAAGTCTAAGTGAGAAGGATAAAAGAAATAGAAAAAGAAAAGAATGCATAATGAGCATCAAATTAAGCAATTCATGAACTGAACTGAATGACCTTACCTCTGATAGGCGTGGATGATATAAATCAAAGAATCAGTAACGTCATATTCCAAAGTCCTGCATCTGCACTCCAATGAAAGAGAGTAACAAAAGGAAAGAGTTAGTATTAATACATTCACCTAGAATATTGAGCAGAGTTAATACTTAAAGAATAAACTCACACGGTGAAAGTATATACTCATGAAGTAAGATCGAGAACTTGTAGCAATTAATGGAATTACAATGACTTGAAAAATTCCATAAACAATTGACAATTACTGCTATTGGTGGAGTATAGAGATTGCTGAAGGTACAGATAAGACATGCTTCATAGTATTCGAAAATCACATATCTAAAATCAACACTTCATCATCACAAGAAATAGCAAATCATAAATCCAAATAAGAAAACCAAATCGCAATTTTATATAAAACCCGAAATAGTTTACATAGCAAAACAGAAAACAAAGTATGGTGTTCATGGTTACACTTTTTGATCTTCAAGGACGCAAGAAGCTTCAAAAGGTGGTGGAATGGATGAGGATCACGGTAAGGATGCTTCAATGGAGAGGAGGATGCTTTATGGCTTTGAACTTTAGATTTTCTTGAAGTTGCCGAAACTTGGAAAAGAAGGGGAAGTGTTTGTGGCTTTTGATTATGAATTTTGTGGTGTATAAAATAGCTTCACAAACATCCTTTATATAGTGAACGGCAAGGGCTAGGGTTTCCTAGTATTTCTCCTCTAGTGACATCATTCAACCAATGAGAAAATTCCTTGAGAAGTAGAGAACAAGTCACCTTTGTAATTGCCGAATTCCTCCATGTATCTAGACCATATTTTGGCCTCCTTGTATGTAGAATGGAATCAGGAATCCAAAATCAATATTTATTCCTTTATTGTCTTCTCCAAAATTCCATAGAAATCCAAAACTATCCCAAAAATCTGAAATCTTCTAGTATTTTCCTTCATATGTCACGGCAAAAATCCAATAATAATTTTCCATGGACTCCTCAAGACGTCATAGATGATTCTAGAGACTCATGTGCAAGTCACATGCTCCAATCTTTGGGCCAGGCTTCTCCAATTGATCCAATTCGAAAGCCCACCTCTATGATTGCCGAAATTCTTTATTTATTCTAGAACATTCTTGAACTATCTTGAGTCATCTTCAAGACATAGCATCTCCTAGTCTCACCAGGTCTCCTAGCAGCATCAGGGCTCCTAGTGTCATCAGGACTGTCATTTCTTCATTTCCGAACATCATTTTTCCGAGCTCTTTCCTAGTTGCAATAGGATTCCTACTTCCACTGAGATTCTTTTTCCTGGGAGAACTGGGAAAACTTCATTTCTCCATTTCTTCTCATTTCTGCGCATATAACTCCTTGCCTTCCATTTCCAGACTCAAAACTACCTAAAATCACAAAACAAGTTAGAAATGACATTGTTAAGGAAATAACTAGGCAAAATGTAAAGAGAAATGCACTAAAAATGTAGTCAATATTAGTCTCAACACATTTATGTGCTAATTGCATAGCCACAGCGCCCGATGATGGGTCCTTACAAACGAACGGGCAACTACGTTGGATTTGAGACTCCAACAATCGTCTGCCACTTAATGTCCTTGCTAGACGATCTCATTACTGCTTGATTTGCGGATTTCACTTTGATGAGACAGTCTTCCCGTCGTTAGGGGGAGATAAGAAAATAAAGGAATAAATATCAATTTAGGATTCCTGATTCCATTCTACATACAAGGAGGCCGAAATATGGTCTAGATGCATGGTGAATTCGGCCAAGACTAAGGTAACTTGTTCTCCACTTCTTAAGGAATTTTCTCATTGGTTGAATGATGTTAGAAGAAGAGAAAGACTAGGAAACCCTAGCCCTTGCCTTTCACTATATATAGGGGGATTGTGAAGATGTTTTCAACACCACAAAATTCAGAATCAAATACACAAACACTCCCCTTTCTCTTCCAAGTTTCGGAAACTCTCAAGAATTCAAAGATCAAGGCCGTGAAGCATCCATTCTTCCATTCAAGCATCCTTGCCATGATCATCATCCATTCCACCACCTTTCGAAGCTTCTTGCGTCCTTGAAGTTCAAAAAGTGTAACCATGAAACTCTATTTTTTTTTTCGGTTTTTGAACTTTGTAAAACTATTTCGGGTTTTTTATAAATTGCGATTTGGTTTTCTATTTTGGTTTCTTGATTTGCAATTTCTATGCTTGATGAAAGATTGATTTTAGATATGTAATTTTCAAATACTATGAAGCATGTTTTAGGTTTTAGGTTTTCTAATTGAAAAATTGTGATTTCATTATATGATAGCATGATTGTTAATTTCGAACTTCAATCCCATCTTTTATATGTTAATTGATCTTTGGATGCATACTTACGTTGATGAATATGTAATTGAATCCATATTAAGGTGCTAGCGTTCTAGGCTTTAATAATTTAAGTGAAAACCTAAAATTACTTAGGTAAATTAACAATGAGTCTTGCATACTTGATTAGCGTTCTAACTTGTGTTCTTGGCTTGAATTGATCAAACTTTCATTGTTCTTAATGCATTAAAAGTATTTTTGTTAGTGATTAGCTACCACTAGTAATTGCATGATTAATAGGGTTAATTATGGTGTGTTCATCTAGTTAATTTAATTTAGGGAAGTAAAAAGAACTTTGTATGCGTTCATCTTTGTTCTTGATTGATTCTATGCTTTGACATATTTTGATTCATGATTTGATGTTCGAAACCTTGCCAACGTGTTAGTAGTAGTTAATTCTACTTAATTTAGTTCCATTCATATAATTCTACTTGATTCTATGTTTTGATGTGTCACGTGTATATATTTACTTAGTTGTTTTAGAAAATAAAATCCAAAATCCCCTTTACTTGTAAAAATCATAAATAATGTATATATAATTAGTTTTTTTTTTGTCTAACGTTTTATTTTTCAGGAATTAATAAGGTCCTAATCCCCGGTTGAGAACCATCCCTACTTATTCTTACTACATTGATAGGGTTTTAAATTGAGTACTAACTTTTGTGCAGGTCAATCACGAGATGTCTTGGTCTGCTACTATGGCTATCAGTCTCGGTTATTTGTAAAACAAATGAAGGTTAGAGGGAAGACCGGGTGTACCGGCCTTCAACGCTCCGATGCATAAGTTAGTATCGTTATAAGATAACAATAATGGAAAGAGATAGTAAACAGTTACCTCTTTCAGTCATTGGAGGTGACCTTCATATAGCAGGTTTGCGGGGGCTTGGTTTCATTCCATTCAGTGTGGGACGTTTGGGTTCCCGATATCGCCTTAAGGGATATCGGTATCTCTAGTTTGTAGCTCTTTCATTGCCTTGTGATGGTTAGATGAGCCGTGTGCTTCCGGTACTTGTGCCTAGGAGGTATATATATACCAACAAGTCCCCCAAGTCCCCAGTCAAGAGTTCTCATGGGTGGGGAGTTTGTCCTTGGTAAGAATATCAGAAGTTCAAGGCGAGTCACAACGCCACGTGGCTTCCGTAAGACCATTACCCCCCAGTCCCCCAAGTCCCCATCTAATAAGAGTATTGGCCGGGGTGAAGGGGTCATTTGTCTCTGTCATTGTATCACGATCGCGTATCTGTGGTAGGGATTCAAGCATCGTTTGGCTTATTTGCTATGCCCTGGTGACACGTGCGCTATTGTTATTCGCGTTTCGTGTGCGGGAAGTCCGGTGTACTGGGTTCCGTAAAAGGTAATAATGGCGTAGTGGTAAGGAGTTGAGGTGACGGCGCATGACCTCTGTAGCGCTCAGACATGTCGGACGCGTGGTGAGATCTGGTGTTGTTGTCCTTGCACGTTCAACGGTCCCTGTACTCTCGTGGACCCTATATATAGACGGAGGGAAGAAATGGGGGAGGCTAATGTTCCTCGTGTTCTGGTTGAAGTTTAAGAGAGAAGAGCGGGTAAAGTTAGAGCCTTTGGTACCCGGAAAGCTTTAATCTTTCTTTTGGTGCCTGGAATTCCGGTTTTGAGGAGGGCTTTTAGGCATTTGCACTTGAAGTTTTCATCTGCGGGAGTTGACAAGTATGTTGTCCCCTTCTTTTTTGTGGGTTTCATTCTGTGGGTTTGTTGTTGGTGGAATGTGGGTTTGCCAAGGGTTTATTCTTTGCCGTTGAGAGTGGCCGGGGAATTTTTGGGTTTGATTTTAGGGGGTCTGAATTTTGAGTTTGGTTGGTGTTTGTGTTATGGCGCTTGGTTGGTACCTTTTGGGTTTTGAATTTTTGTCGTGAGGTGGGTTAGGGAAGGCGATAGGGGGGATTGATTGACTTACTTTGGGTGTTGTTCGTAGTATGGTCATGAAAATTGTGCCTGTGGAAGGCAAGAGGGTTATTCTCTTCGTGGCGGTGGCGAGGGTGCTTCCCTTGGAGGTGGCGAGGGTGCTTCTCATGGGGGTGGTGAGGTTTCTTCTCATGGGGGTGGCAAAGGTGCTTCTCGTAGGGGCGGCGAGGATTCCTCCCTTGGAGGTGGCGAGGGTGCTTCTCCTGGGGCCCCGAGTAGGGTTGAGCATCTCTTGAAGATCGTGGGGCCTGAGATTCCTGAGGCTAGGGATGTGGAGGTATTGGAGGTTCCGCAATCGCCATGTGGGCGGTATTTGGTCGCCCTTGGTGATGTGTCCATTGACAGAAGAGCAGATTACTTAGATGAGGACAACTTGGGGTATTCCGGACAACGTTTAGTTGTGCCCTTTGAGGGGTAGAGAACGCTTTATTCACCCCGAGATGGGGTGGGCATGCTTTTATGAGTACCAGCTCTCAAGTATGGGTTGACATTTCTGATACCAGAAGAGATGCAGTATTTGCTGTCCTGTCACAATATTTTTGTGGGCTAGCTATCGCTTAATGCCCTGAGGCAATTGATGGGAGTGTCGCTATTTTGCCTTTGTTTTGCTAGCGATAGGCCTGCTGACGTGTAAATGCCTTAAATTTCTTTAGAACATTGGTCGGTTGGCCTATTTCTGGAATTTTCCTTTTGTTTTGGAAATATGAAAAGTTTATTGGGAACAAGCGCATTCGGGGGAATCGAAAGAGCACAACTTGCGAAACATCAATTGAGATTATGTAGTGGAGATACACCCTTGTCTCCAACATCTTTTGCAATACTCTTCCAGCTCTTGCTCAAAACGTCTTAGCTTCTTCAAGGGTAACGAGAATGCCCAAACGCTATCAAATGTATCGTAGGATGACCTCAGTCAAACCTATAAGTTACAATGCACGTAGCTTCCTCTGTGAAGTCGGATTTTACAATCCTAAAGTTTTGACAAGCAACGTCAAACTATTAAGATCACCAACATAACTCCTCTTGCTTTAACTCGGATTCAACACGTTCAAGTGAAGATTGCCTTTCGCTGCTTAGTGGATGTAGAGAGTTGAAGATCCACTTTTCCACAATTCGAACGTTATGGAACAGAAAATGTCGATGGGTAAAGCTCGACAAGATTTTTCTGAGAAGAGATTCGCATTTTGCGAGTTCTCCTTCCTTGAAAGACATTTCTAGGCTAACATGAAGGACATTAATCCAACACTGCTTATTAATCAATGCGATACGTGGACCTGTGGGTTATGGCCCACACTACAACGATATCACTTCCGAAATCAATACCATCACAAAGGAATCAATTTTAACTATTCAGACAACCAAAGGGGCTTTCACAATATAATTTCCAACAACATCCCAAACAAATATTTAGCAACTCCCCTTAAATGCCATCAATTCACCAACTCCCCTCTTGCACTATCAGTACCACTTTCAATCATCATTGCCCCCTAGGCATACTGCCAGTGGGGACTCGAATTTATTGGCAAATTTCCCACCGCACAAGGACAGCAAAAATTCGCTATCGTTGCCGTCGACTATAACACAAAGTGGGTAGAAGCCGAAGCGCTTGTCACCATAACAGTCGCCAAAGTCATCAATTTTCTGTGGAAGAACATCTTCTGTCAGTTTGGCATCTCGGAAACAATCATCTCCGACAATAGAGCACGGCTCGACAACGATACGCTCAGAGAGTTTGTGGGCCAGTACGGAACAAGATCTGATACTCTTCACCTGCCCACCCACAGACAAACGGCCAGATTGAGGTAGTTAACAAAATCATTAAGCAAAACCTGAAGAAAAGGATAGACGACACAAAAGGCCTGTGGGTAGAAAAACTACCCAAGGTTGGTACGCCTGAATTAAGTGCACAAAATTACCCTACGAAAGACAATTGTTAGTATAGGATAAGCAGGGATCATTTAGTCCAGGGATTGAGGGTACTTTCACAAATTACGTTAATTGAAATAAGACTATCAAAAACTAAAGAAAGCAAAGAGAAAATAAATTGACGCAAAAACTAAATGAAGGGGGGGTTAGGATTTTAAGAACGCAGATAATAATAAAAGAAAGAAAACATTGCAATTTTTAGGAATTCTAAATCAGATGTATGGACGTTGAGAACTTTGTAATCCACCTCTAGTTATGATCAGAGAAAGACAATTGAACCTAATCTTCAATTACTAAGGTATGTGAATGAAACCAATCAAGAACTTTAGGATCGCCGCTAAAGCCTTTTTTTTTTCCAAAATTACTTAGAACCGTGAACGCATTGCATCCTAAGCTTGCTTATATGCAATCAAGGTGTAGAACGCTACCCTATCAAATTAACTCATTAAGCACACATAAACACATTAAGCTCTTTGGAAAGATTTATTTTAGAGTATAAAACTAGTGAGGAACGCCATCCTAGCATGTATTCTATTTGTTTGATTTCACCTAACATGTAGGCTTTACTACTTTAGTGTTTTAAGACCGTGAACGCACTGCACCTTAAAACTAGCTCCAATTACATGCTCATATTTTAGGTGATCAATCTAAGACATAAACATATAAAAGATTTTATAAAACAAAACCAAACAAAGCATTCCCAAAACCTTGTAATCGAAAAAGAGATTCAAAAGCTAAAAATCCATCACATAACTAGGATTTCATACTAGTTCTCAACAAGAAAATTATTCACTCATAGTTTGGAAATCCAAAAACATATACATATTGAAATTGAAAAGTACATAAGGAATAAACCATAGAGGGTAGTAGATATCACGATCTCACTTTGATTATTCTTCAAGAAAGCTTGAGGCGTCTTCAAAGCAGGAGTACGACAGGATGATGGAAGATGGTTAATGGAAGATGGATGCTATGGCTTCTCCTTGGAGTAGGGATCTTGTGAGCTATGATGAGGGAAGATTATGGAGGTGTGGTTTCTGATTTAGGGCAGTGGATGGTGTGTATATGTGATGGAAGAGATGTGTGAGAGAATGAGAAGAGAGGAATTGAGAAGAGGGAGTGATAACTAAGGAAAATGGAGAGAAAATGGTGAGACAAGGAGATGAAATGGATCAAGGAATGTGTTTTTGAGAGTGAGAGGAGAAGGTATTTATATAGGGAAAAGAAAGAAGAGTGAAATGATGAATGAAAGAAAAAGAGAGAAACCAAGTATTATAGAAAATATGGATAGTGGTAATGGATCCCTAAAACAAGGGAAAAAGTTATGGAAAAGATGAGTAAATTAGGGTAAGTAATGATGGAGAAAACATGATGATTAAAAGATGGAGTAAATTAGGGTAAGTAGTGATGGAGAAAACATGATGATTACACCCTAAAACATGAAATGTTTTTAGGTGATGATGGTGGTGGATTTTCTGCTACTTCAATTGAATCTCCATCAAAACTTCGGATTTTTCCTTTGACCTCTTCATAACGAATGTTTCTCCATGAATGTAGACCATCCTGGTAAAATTTCAGAGCTTTTGAGATAGTGGTTTAGCCGGAAATGCTTCCAGAATGCGTTCAGGTCCGATTTGCAGTTTTCGTCTTTTAGTCAAAAACTTGGACCGATCTTTTAAAGGCCTTCCACTCCTATCTACCTCTTGTACTCTTCATAAAAATGTTCCTTAGGATGTCTAGAATGGATCTAGAAAGTTTCAGCTCATTTGGAGTTCATTTGGTCAGGCTTTTCTTCATAGTTCCACCCAAAGATTCTTCAAACTAGCTCGCCAAAACAAAAGAAAATAAGGCAGCTTCTAGTATTCTGTTTTCTGCTTCTCCGCAACTGTTTTGCACGAATTTTTCCACAAGCTTTCCTTCTTGTTTCTGACTGCATAAATGGTCATCTTTCATCTTTTTCATCACTATTATACATCCGAGCCTTAACTTGCCTCAATTGAGCTCCTATTTCTCCATGGTTGCTCCACAAACCTCCTAAGAAAATAACAAAGTTAGTTTGATATTCTTAATGAAATAACTAAGCAAAAGTGTAAGGGGTTAAACTATAAATTCGTCGCATTTTATGCTCCTATTAGAAGTCCTCTATGCGATTAGAACAACCCTAACGGAGGCCAATGACGAGTCCCCCTTCTGCATGTCATTCGGCACCAAGGCAGTGATTGAGCAAGAAGTGCAAAGCGATAGAGTGGCATGCTTTGATGCACTCACTAACTCTGAGGGACTGAACCTCAACTCAGACCTCCTGGAAGAGTGCCGAGAGCGAGCCCACCTCCGGAACATCAACAACAAGCAACTTATCGCCTGATACTACAATGCAAGGGTAATGCCTCGCCTCCTGTCTGTCAAAGATTGGGTGATGAAAGAAAAGATACCAACTCCAATGGGGCTAAAGGCCATATGGGAGGGGCCATACGAGATCATCGAAGCCGTTGGGCCAGCTACCTTCCACCTGAAGGGAGTGGACGGTATGACTCTCCCATACCTATGGAACGCCCAACACCTCCGCTACTGTCCCAAGTAGAGACAAAGGCACCCAGGCCACGTTCGTGCCACCTCGCTATAGACTTGCTCCATGGCCACAAATACTCCATCTTGATACACATCTCCTTTCATCATCTTAATCAAATGTACTTTGCAACTGCCTCGCGCAGCAATGAATGAAATGCTCGCGTGATTTTCACAATTCAAGTGCACAGTTGACAAAGAAAAAGTTATGATTTTGGGTGTGAACTTGTTTTCTAACCTAGCCATACTTCCGAAGTCTTTCTTTGTAATGACTTTCGTCTAGATGACAATGCACACCCAAAATTTTATCCTTTGGGATTAATCGCTTCTCCTGAAAATTTTGGAAATTGTTCATTGTTTTGATTCCCTTGTGGTTTCCTTGTACAAAAGTTATTGTTTCAACGTAGACTAAGGGTGGAAAGAATGTTTTCTATACCTTTGTAGTTGCTAAGAATATTACACTGGAAAAGCAAGGATGTTGTAAAAGGGATAAGGGTGATCTTCCTACTCTACTGCTACAGTGGGTGTGATTACGACCAACTGGTCACGAAACTATAGTTACAAGGCTCGATGCTAGGAGTGGTACTCCCGTTGTTCAAGATTACTTCAATCTTGAGTTCGTGGAATTATTACGTTAGCGTAAATTAACGAGTGCAGACGATTGTATAGACAGACTTAAGTCGTCCTACAGGCCTATGCATATTTTCATTCCGGGAAAATTCGTCTAGTAAGGACGAAGCTTTGGGAAACGCTACTACGAGAACTAGCTTGCAGACATCGAATCTCTAAGAGATGAAATTCAAGTGGTGATCCTCGAATTTTGTCGAATCGAGACAGAAGCGCTTTCAAGACCATTCGTTGGTTTGACGGAATGGTGTCTAACGATGTGTTGACATGGATTGCGGACACAAATCTGTTGTGGGAGCAGCAACATGATTTGAAATTTCCATCTTGGGTATATCATCAACGTGATCAGAATTACGACGACATCAACTTGTTTTTCCTAGTTGGCATGGATTCCACGAGATGATATGATTTTACCTACGGGTAGTCTTTATAGCTCTATTGAAGCCCAAAATTCCCAATTAGCCTTATACTCGTAATGAGCAGGAATGTGGTATGGACGTGAGTCGTTTACGAGTATGCCGGTTGTGGCAGTATTATGTGGGGGTAACGAGGTCGGCAGTTACCCAGTCTTATTTGGTGTAAACATGAGTTGTTTACGAAGATTCCAAGTATGGCAGTATCGCAGGGGGGGGGTGTTTTCGGACAACCAAATTATTTATCATGAATTTCCAAAGTTTGGGAAATTTTTTTTTTTTTATCAAAGGAGTACTTCATTAATAATGAAATGATTACTATAATTTGTGGAACAATAACCTGCAATAGCACACCAACATGGTGACTCTTGCAAAAAGTATTGTCCCACTTAGACTTCCCACTAAAAATCCATACTAACAGACTGATGAAGCCACGGCAGCCCCGACTCTAAACAAAGTAAAGGTTGACTAATCTTCAAATCTTCTTTTGCAAGCCGGTGAGCAACTTTATTGCTTCCCGTCTCACAAACTTACTACTACAACTAGGAAAAGACTGCAATAAAGACTTGACTTCATCTATTAAGTGACCTTCATAACTTAAATCTTCCGAACTCTCATGTAAATTATTAATAACTGATAGAGCATCAATGTTGGAAAAGTCGACATGTGCAGCAAACCGAAGCCCGTGTAATAGGGCCTCCACAGATCTTGGAGAGAGGTTGCCAACTTGTGGGACAGCTAATGCACCTTTCATAATTACCCGATGATCTCTTAATACAATTCCCAGGCCACAGACTACATTTTTCGAATCACAAGCCCCATCAAAATTCAATTTAATATTTCCAGGATGAGGAGGTGACCAGTCAACTCTGTTTTGACTTTGTGCCACAATCACATTCGGTTTTGGTCTTCTTAGAGCATCTCCAACAGAGTAGCTAAATTTAATTTTTAGCTATATTTAACTATTTTTGAAGTAAAATTCAGCTCCAACAGACTAGCTATAGCTTAGCTATATTTAACTTTAGCTAAATTGACTAGCTATATTTAGCTAGAGAATCCTACATAGCTAAAGCAAAAGTTATATTTCTCTCTCATCTTTTGTCCACATGTCAGTTTACGATTCGATGAAACATAATATATCACTTACAAATAGCTATCATTGATGGAGCAACATTGTTAAATCAATAGCTATAATTCACAAGTTTAGCTAAATTTAACTAAAAAATAAATTCTACTGTTGGAGATGCTCTTATACTCATATGACTCAATTGCCAGTCTCCAGCTAAACTTAACAACTCGTTGGGGCCCATAGTTCTCTCTCCATGTCTATGAATGTTTATGTTCTTCCATAACCACCAAGACACATAACAAAAGAAAATAAATTCACTCTCAGTAGAAGTAGACATAACGTGATGCACAAGGTCAAAAAAGGATGGCTCATGCCAAACTCTGCAAACCCCATTTAGAAAAGTCTCCTTTCACACTTTCTTTGCATTCCAACAATTCCATAAGACATGCAACATAGACTCCCTGGGATCTCCACATTGCCAACAGCATTGATCGTCTAAAATCTTCCTCTGTTTTAGATTTGTTGCACATGGCAGAAATTCCTGAATTGCTCTCCACATAAAGACGTGGACCTTATGAGGTGCATTAATACTCCATATTCTTCCCCAAACCTCCTTACTTCTATTGACACTACCACCTGCTACAGAACCTCCTTTTTGAACATGCATATCTTTTGCAACCCAATAACCTGACTTAACACAATAGACACCATTTTTGGTATAATGCCAAACGAGTTTATCTGGTGTACTTCCCAACCCCAAGGGCATGCTTAGGATCATGTTAGCTTCATGAGATAAAAACATTCCTTTGATCAAAGGAACATTCCAAGCACCGGAAGCGGTAAACAAAGATTCCACATTTTGAAGCTCCAACATACGTACTGGACTTATAACTTTGAAATTTACCGGGCAAGGTAGCCAACGATCAGCCCTTATGCTTACTCTTCTTCCATCACCGATCCTCCACCTTGTCCCCCTATGAATCACCTGCTTTCCCCACATCAAACCCGGCCAAATAGCAGATGGAGAACGACCCAACGTTGCATTAAGAAAACAAGTATCCAGAAAGTATTTAGCTTGAAGTAAAGAACTTACCAAAGAATGTTTTCCCCAAAATATACTCCAAATCATTTTTACGAAAATAGCTTGATTGAATGCTCTCAAATCCCGAAATCCAAGACCACTTTCATCCTTCCTTCGACATAACTTATCCCACCTACACCAGTGAATACCTTTCAGGTCAACACCTTTCCCCCACCAGAACCTGCCCACCTTACATTACTTTAGGGAAAAAAATACAAATAGTACCCAATTTAAGGCTCACTCTGAATTTCTATACCCAAGTTTATGAAACTATCACAATAGTACCCCAAATACCTCGCCCGACCCAACATATGTACCTGCCGTCCATGACGGCGTTAACCCTTGTGCCACGTGGCGTATTTGATGGGTATTTGCGTCATTTACTTACCCAGCCCTATTCTTGAGTCCCTTTTCTCTCTTCCTCTCTCTGCCTCTCTCTTTTTCTTCCTGATTTGTTGTCTCTCTCTCTATATCTCTTCCCAATAATAGTGGGTGATAGATACGAAAACTTAAATGAGTGTGTTCCTCTTGAAGAGAGGAAGAGAATGGTGTAAAAAGGTCGGCTGAAAGAGGCCGGAGACGGCAGCGAGGTCACCGGAAAAGAATAAGGCAGTTTTGCGGTGTTTTTTTTTTTTTTTTTTTTTCCTGGGCTCAATTTCGGGTTTTCCCAATTCTTCTCCTTGTTTCTTCTTAGATGGTGAATTTGGATTAATCTTGGGATTAGATGTTTGTGGATTTGGATCATATGGATTGGTAGTTTTTGTAGCTTCAATGAATCCTAACAAAAAAAAAGTCAAATTCAATGAATCCATGTTCAAGCTCATAAGTTTTGATTAATCTAGTCTTTGACCACCAAAATTTGTTCCTTTCTTCTTATGTTTAGTTGATGAATTAATCAAGATAAAATTTCCAATAGAATTATGAATGGATACGTGGGGATACCTCTCCTTTTCTTCTGGGGTTGTAAAGAGATTTTGATGATGAAAGTGGGGGTGGTGGCAACGGTGGTTGTGGCTAAGAGGAAGGCCCTGGTTTCAGAAGGGATAGAGAAGATGAAGAGAAATGGATTTCTTTTGGCAAAGAAAGAGAAAATGGATTAGAAAGCCAAAAACAATGGTTTGTAAAAGTAAAATGACAATTGGAATTGGTCTACTCATTTCATTTCATAGTCCCTTTATATAGGGAGAGAATTACAACGGAAATATCAATTATAATGATGACATTAAATGTTGATTGGTCATTGATCCATGCTGATTGATGGTGATTGCTAATTACTTGATTCCCTCTCCGTTAATCACTTTGACGAAGGCACATAATGTATTTTTCCTTTAACACTCCCCCTTGTGCCAAGTCACAGATGAAATGGTGCATGAGTTGTTGCCTCACTAAAAACCTTGTCAAGTAACAATAAAAATCTTGTGGGACAAAAAATACACCTTGGTCGAAGGAAAATAGCACAACGCACCTTTTACATTTGAGGATGACATGTGTGTATTAGACTCCCCTTGACGTCTACACCCCCCCCTGATCTTTACATTAATCAAGGGAGCTTGGAAAGTCTTCGTATTCCTATGCTTTTCACATGTTTCTCAAATGTGGCCTTAGGCAATGATTTGATCGATGAACAAATCTGCCACATTCTCCTCAGACCTTACTTGATTCACTTGAATCTTGAGGAGGGTCTGTTGTTGTTGATTGTAGGAAAACTTTGGCGATATGTGTTTTGTATTATCACCCTTGATATATTCTAGCTTCATCTGTTTGATGCAAGCTACATTATCTTCATAAATGCAAGTATGCTCTTTAGTGGTAGAACTCAAACCACTAGTCCCTCGAATATGTGTAATGATAGCTCTTAACCATATACACTCACGAACCGCCTCATGTAGGGCAATGATTTCTGAGTGGTTCGAGGAGGTAGCCACAAGGGTTTGCTTGGTTGATCTCCAAGATATAGTTGTGTTCCCAATGGTAAATACATAACCAGTTTGGGAACGACCTTTATGTGGGTCTGAGAGGTACCCAGCATCAGCAAAACCGACCAAAACGTCATTTGGTGTTTTAGTGTAGTGAGTGGCGCTTTTTCCATCAACATTTCCTTTAGGGATTGCAGTTCCATCTGCGATCCCTCTTGTCTCTCTATAGGGAAAGAACAGTCTCAAGTCCCTGCTTCCTTTTAGGTATCGAAAATGTTCTTGATACCATTCCAGTGACGCTGCATTGGCGCTGAGCTAAATCTAGCTAGCAAGTTCACTGAGAATGTAATGTCTAGTCGAGTACATTAGGCTAGGTACAATAATGCACCTAGACATCATAACAAAGCCTAGAACACTCGCATCCCAGGTGTGCTCAGCTGATAATGCCACAAAAGCCAACCGTGCCCAAAATTTACACCAGGTAAATCGTAACTGACAGAGCCTGCCCATGCTGTGAACTTGTCCAGGTACAAAATCTCCACTTCATCACATAAGAGATAAATTAAATATACAATAATAAAACAACCTTCGAAACCCCATCAATTGCTAATAACGCCCCATCCTTGACACCTATATCATTTTAATTTTCTTTTTCTTATCAGCTAATGTTCCTCCAACTCTTCTTCATCAGGTAATATTGCAGTCAATAAAGCATACTTCACACGGAGGGAATACTTTTCGACAAATAGTCTTGCCCCAGATAAAACCTAATAACCTGGAGGGGGCTTTGGCTTTTTAACTGCTGTAAAGTGATGACTTATTAGTGTTGATTTGAGTCCTGACTTATGGGATGGGCCAACCCTGGTGGACCCATCCCATTCGGGATGTTTTTCAATTTTATCTTTTGAAACGGTAGAGAAGCGGAGTCTCAAGAAGAAAGAGAATATTCTTTATCCCATAATTCTCAACCTGCAACTGTGCCCCAGTTACTATTGAAAGATCCTCATCCGATTCCACAGGAGCAGTGCATACATGAGAGAAGTTCTTCTACTGGACTTTCTCATAGTATTTACGATCATAAGAATCACGACGGAAATAATTTCCATTTGGATCATCTTCGAGTTGGAAGATTTTCGGAAGAGAGGAGAGGTGTTGTAAGTGGATGGTCAACCGGTTGGTTCTTTTGCCTTCTAGATATAGCCGCAGACCAGTCACTGGCTTCTTTCCTACATCAACCTGACATTAAACCATAGCAAATAATGATTTTTTCTGAAAGCAGGATTTTTAAGAGGACCTGAATAATTATAATGATATAGTTTATACTTCATGTATGGAATTATTGTAGCATAACTAAGGCAATGTAAAACTGACCAGTCAAACAAATATCATATCATTTAACAGAATCACATAACATAAATATGAAAACAGGGTCATAAAGGTTGTCTCAAGTATTACTAGAAAATTATAAGAGACCTTCTCGTTGCTCTAGTACTTGGAAAAGTATTCTCTTTGGAGCTGAATTATTGAAAAAAAAGGTATAATTTGGAGAATTGGGCAGGGCACTTCCATTAATTTTCTGACTGATAGATGGTTACAAAATGGCCCCCTACTCAACTGTGCAAGAACCACTGAGAATATTGATCTCAACATTTCTGTCAAGGATTGTTGGTCTAATGGAGGGTGGAATGTCAGTTTTCTGGAGCAACACTTGATGAGAATACTATTAGCAGAATTTTAAGCATGCATGTGGGACTTGTAGGTGGTGGAGAGGATAAAATTATCTGGAGTGGAACTTCTAATGGCCATTTCTCAGTGAAATCTGCATACTTATCCTTATTTGCTTATGAGAACTATGAATTTGCTTGGAAATTCCTATGGAGAATGTGTCTGCCTCCAAAAGTAAAAATATTTTTGTGGCTGATTATTCAAGGTAAACTCCTCACTAATGCTGAAAGGATGAAGAGAAGGCTCACAAGTGATAATTCTTGTCCTATATATCATACTCATTCTGAATCCTTATTGCACTTGCTAAGAGATTGCCCTAGAGTAAACAAAATTTGGCAAGAGATCAACTGTTTTGACAGTATTAGAAGAGCTATGCAAATTGATTGGGCATGATGGCTAGCTGCTAATGGTTATTGCACAATGACGTGTTACGGCGGAATGAATTGGAATGTCCTATTTACCTTCACTTGTTGGTATATTTGGAAATGGAGGAATAAAAATATTTTTGAAGAAGGATTTCAATTCCCTATTAACCCAGTTAAGGTCATTATGGAAAGTGCCACCGAATGGTATCTTGCTCAGGAAAAGAAGAATACAAGGACAACCAGACTACTGTGGCTTTGAAGTAGCTTAAACCTGGTAATGGATGGGTCAAATTGAATGTCAATGGTGCTAGAGCTAATTTAAATGGAAAAATAGGGAGCTGGAGGGGTTCTTAGAGATCAGCATGGTAACTGGATACATGGATTTGCTGCTCATATTGGGCAAGGTCAGGTTTTGGAAGCCGAGACATGGGGCATGTTACTGGGTTTACAAATGGCTGCTAATCTTGGGATGGACAAAGTGGTCGTAGAATGTGATTCTGAAGTGTTGGTTAGTCTGATGAATAATGGAGTTGATGATCTGCATCCTTTAAAGACGGTTATCAACTTTTGTCTACACCTACAAAGTAGCTTCTCCGAGTGTGTGATAAGCCACGTGTTTCGAGAAGTTAATACGGTTGCGGATGGCCTTTCAAGATGCAATCTATCTGCTGCGATTGGTGCTATCTACTTTGAGCAACCTCCTCCACAGGTTACTAACCTTGTGTTAGATGACTTGTGTGAAGTCCTTAGATATAGGAAAGTTGCAACAGCCATCGGCTGGTTGTGTTTTTTTTGTTTCTTGTTTTCCCTTTGGGTCCCCATCTATTAAAAAAAAAAAAAGTATTACTCTATTTCCAAAGATTTTTTTTCCATTACAAAAACATTTATGACAATAACAGTCAGAAGCAACACAATTTTTTTCTCTAATTAAGGAAGCTGACATCGGGAGGCCTTACCAGACAATTATTTACATAAAGCTTGGGCCCCATTAAGCTAAACTGAAGAGATGTATTGCTTTGATGCTTCCTTTGTGGACCAAGAGGAAGGTCACTGAAAACCGGAGCCCACTGCCTTGGCAGCTGAAATTCCAAAAACTGATGGAGCTCTTCAATTGGTGGTTTATCTACAAGCATATGAATGATAATAAGATTCTCTCAGGTTACCAATTAACTTGTTACAATACTTCTGCAAAAGTACCAATGTCCCGAACAATTTTCTCTTTTCTCCAGGGGCGGAACTACCTTCCGGTTTGAAGGGGTCCGGACCCCCCCCCCCCCCTCCCTTAATCCCAAACCCAGGTGATGATGAATTGATTGATATATCTGTGTAACAAAATAACTAATAATAATAAGAATACACTAATATAAATCAATGACTGTTAAAGTAAAATGCAATTGGAATTGGTCTACTCATTTCATTACATAATCCCTTTATATAGGGATAGAATTACAACGGAAATATCAATTACATTAAATACATTGAATGCTGATTGATCTATAATTGTGCTGATTGATGGTAATCGCTGATTCCTTGATTCCCTCTCCGTCAGTCGCTTTGCGAAGGCATATAATCTGTTTTTCTTTTAACACTCCCCCTTGTGCCAAGTCAAAGACGAAATGGTGCATGAGTTGTTACCTCACTAAAAACCTTGCCAAGTTACAATAAAAACCATGTGGGACAAAAAATAAACCTTGGTCGAAGGAAAAGAGCACAACGCACCTTCTACATTTGAGAATGAAATGTGTGTGTTAGACTCGCCCTGACGTCTACACCTCCCCCCGATCATTACATTAATCAAGGGAGCTTGGAATGTCTTCGCATTCCCATGCTTTTCACATGTTTCTCAAATGTGGCCTTAGGCAGTGATTTAGTGAACAAATCTGCCACATTCTCCTCAGACCTTACTTGATTCACTTGAATCTTGAGGACGGTCTGTTGTTGCTGATTGTAGGAAAACTTTGGCGATATGTGTTTTGTATTATCACCCTTGATATATTCTAGCTTCATCTGGTCGATGCAAGCTACATTATCTTTATAAATGCAAGTAGGCTCATCAGTGGTAGCACTCAAACCACTAGTCTCTCGAATATGTGTAATGATAGTTCTTAACCATTAACACTCACGAACCGCCTCATCTAGAGCAATGATCTCTGAGTGGTTCGAGGAGGTAGCCACAAGGGTTTGCTTGGTTGATCTCCAAGATATCGCCTTGTTCCCAATGGTAAATAAATAACCAGTTTGGGAATTACCTTTATGTGGGTCAGAGAGGTACACTTCATCAGCAAAACCAACCAAAACGTCAATTGGCGTTTCGGTGTAGTGAGTGGTGCTTTCGCCATCAACATTTCCTTTAGGGATTGCAATTCCATCTGCGGTCCTTCTTGTCTCTCTGTAGGGAAAGAACAGTCCCAAGTCAATGGTTCCTTTTAGGTATCGAAAAATGTTCTTGATACCATTCCAGTGACGCTGCGTTGGCGCTGAGCTAAATCTAGCTAACAAGTTCATTGAGAATGTAATGTCTGGTCGAGTACATTGGGCTAAGTACAATAATGCGCCTATTGCACTTAGATAGGGAATTTCAAATTCCAATACCTCTTCGTCATCTTCCTTTGGACGAAATGGATCTTTCCTTGCATCCAAACTTCAACCGATCATGGGAGTACTAGCAGGATGTGCTTTGTCCATGTTATATCGCCTTACTTTTGGACATATGCAGATTGGTGGATTAGTATTCCACAAACTCGATGTTCTAGTTCATGGTCTAGACAGAATCGAGTTTTCCCAAGATCCTTCATCTCAAATTCAGATTTCAAGTAGCTCACGGTTTCTCTTATTTCATCAAGAGTTCCTGTTATGTTCATATCATCGACATATACTGCTAAAATTGTAAATCCGGAACTTGTTTTCTTTATGAATACGCAGGGGCATAATTCATCGTTCTTATATTCCTTCCCAATCAACTAGTCACTTAGACGGGTATACCACATCCGCCAGGATTGTTTCAATCCGTAAAGTGAGTGTTTCAACCTAATTGCAAACGCACTCCGTGGTTTAGAGTCACTTGACTTGGGAAATGTAAGGCCATTAGGCACTTTCATATATATCTCTGAATCTAGATCCCATAGAGATATGTAGTAACCACATCCATGAGCTGCATTTCTAGTCCTTCTGAAACTACCAAGCTAACTAAGTAGCGGAACGTTATAACGTCCATTACGGGAGAGTATGTCTCCTCGTAGTCAATTCCAGGGCGTTGTGGGAAACCTTGCCCCACAAGGCGAGCCTTGTATCTCAGGACTTCATTCTTCTCATTACGCTTTCTGACAAAGACTCATTTATGTCCTACAGGCTTTACACTTGGTGGGGTTAGCACTACCGGACCAAATACCTGTCTCTTTGTCAGAGAATCTAATTCTGCCTGGATTGCTTCTTTCCATTTAGGCCAATCTGCTCTATGTTGACATTTTACAACAGAGCGTGGTTCGATATCATCGTGCTCTATGATTCCTTAAGCAACAGTATATATCATCAATGTGTGTGGAAGATCTTTCTATCAACTCATACGCACTCTCATAATCCTTTGAGATTTCTTTGTTCTTTGGAATCATTTTAAACATCGGAGCGTCCTCCAGTATTTGATTCATGGACATAACTATAATCAGAGACAATCTCATAAGAGAGGGATTCTATACATTGATGATTGGTTTGTGCCTTACTCACCCTCTTCTTCCTTGGGTGAGTGTCAATCGAACCAAGTGGCCTCCCCCTCTTCTTCTATACATGTAAGGTATCTACTTTACCTGCATAATAAACACACTAGTACCGAAGAGCACACGATGGGGATCCGCCGCGGTCGGGCCATCACTCGGGAGGTACTAGGCGTCATTAGGCATATAAAGTAGCAAGGAAGTAAGGGAGTCTACAGAATCTAGAAACCTAGTTCTCTGATACCAACTGACAAGGCCCGCCCTGGATCCCACCCTGAAATCCGAAGCGGCCCTGCGAGACCCACTTTTAAAGAAGGTTTACCAAAAATTTCGGCATAACCTCCCTTAAAAATGGACAACCCAAAAACCTGTGGAAAACAAATTTCACTTCTAATAATCCAACCACATACTCCCATAAAACGACCAACTCAAACTCAAAGATAATAATAGTATACCATAAACTCCAAGACTAAGAAACTCCAAGATTAAAGATACTACAATTCACCAAAGTTAGGTCGTAGACCTCAAATGTAATTCTTACAAGTCTGGGTCACAAATCCCATAGTAATCAGAGCAATTCTAGGAATGTAAATTAACATAGAGTACAGTAGGTTAAACAGATAACCTACGGAATGTGATGACGGAAGCGGTTGCGGTCACTATGGCTCACTCCTGAACGCCGAGCAGCAATACTGTAAACTGGGCATTTGAAACCGAAGGGCCCAGGGGAAAAGTAATTTAAAACACGTTAGCGTGAGTGGACAAAAATAAACAATTTTAAACAAAAGGAATTTTATACTTTCCCCATTTATTTCTCTATAAACTCCCGATGCATGCAATTTTTAAGGAAAACAAAACAAGAGAAGTTCTATACGAGAAAAACCGACTAGCCCCGCTAGTCACAGGCTAAATGAAAAGATTGAAACTCCGGTACTCAAGAAAATAAGACCAGCCCCGCTGGTTAAACGGAAATCGAACTAGCCACGCTAGTCAAAAATAGTAAAGTGAGTAGGGGAAGACGATAGCCATATGAGTGAGCCTCCCAGGCTCGGGTGATAGCCTCCCAGGCTAAAGTACTCCCATTACTCCCGTAATGTACCCTTACGCCACTAAGTGTAGCGATAGGATACTGGGCTTCAGAATTACTGTCACAGAGACAGTAACCAGCATCACAAAGGCGGAGGGCTTCGGTGATCCCATCACCTCGCCACAAAGGTGGAAGATCAATGCTAGCAGTGATAATAGTCACCCAAAGTATGGCAACAGAAAATCCGAAAACCACAGTAAATCCATAAATACATAAGGCTTCCCCAACTCTCGTAAAAGAATTTCCCATGACGGGTCCCACACGCCAAGATAATCTCAAACTCAAAAAAATAAATAGGAGAGAAATAAGCATATTCCAATGACGTGACCCCGCACGCCATAAAATCTTCAAATAATCAAATATCCAAAACCATTTCCGAAAATAACCATATGCTCGAGAAAGTAATACGATAACAAATTATCATCTCAGAAACAAATAAATAAATGCATGCATCATTCTTTGAAAATAAAAGTCCACTCACAGTATAAGGTCAATCCTGACGTCGCTCGGTATTTTCCTTGTACGAAGACTCTTCTCGTCCTGTACGAATAGCACTCGTAAAAAATATGTTTACAGGACGGAAATTAACTTTACGATAATTAGAAATTGAAATTCAGAACGTCCCCCTTCAAAATCCAACTCCTTAATTCTCATCGAATCCATCCGTAATTCTCCAATAATATTCATTCATTGATATATAAATTCTAAAGTGAATTCGAAAGAAATTCGGTGATCGAATTCACGTAAATCAACAATTAACAATTCATGCTCAATTCGTAAGTCCTCCAATTTCCACCAAACTTCATGTATAAAATTCTACAATCATTAAAGGATTTATGGAGCCAAAACAGTAATTAAAACGCAGCTCTACGCGCCAACCACTGTGACCGCGCGTGGGGCCCACGCCGGCGACCACTACCTCCGATGGCCACCAAATTCCGGCAACAGCAACATCACAACAGACCCAACCATTTTCTCAACTACAATACATTCTAATTTTACCTCGAAGAGCTCCAACTTGGTCGTTGAACACAAGCCCAGAAAACCCAAGAACCCTATAATCGGGTTCTCCTTGATTCTCCTTCTACACTGCAAATCATGGTTCAAGGCTAGGGGCAAAACGATCCTTGGCAAAAACCGCGCCTTCGACAGCGGTTTGGCGGCCGGAAACGGCCTGAATCGCCGAAAATCGACGAAACCTCCGTTTGGCTACAGTGAACTTCACAGCTAAATTCCGAGCTCCTCTGGTCAAGCCACCGCAAAACACCACCCCAGGCGTGACAAGGGAGAGAAGGCGAGCCTGCCGGTGCCCGGGTTCAGTCGTGGGTCGGCCGGAAACTGATGAATTCGAAGGAGGACGTAATAGGACCAAAGAGGAAGGAGTCGGTGGAGAGGAGAGAGAGAGAGTTACCGTGGGTTTCCGAAAATGGAAACCTACAGTGGTAAATTTGCATATATATATTTTTATTACCATGAACAGTAACTTCCACATTTTAAGCTATAACTTTCACATACAAACTCCTATTTAAGTGTACCACATGTCCCCGGACTCGGTTTAACGTCCCCTACAACTTACGTGAATGAAATTTTCTCAAATTGTTACCCCATAAAAAGTCAACTTCTAGCCCCCCCCCCCCCCCCCCCCAAAAGGTAAAACTATAACTGCGAATGGTAAAACATACAGTAATTCTTGTAACACAGTAAAAGGGGTAAATCGGACGTGGGGTGTAACAGTTATATGTGATCTTGTCACTTTTACGATATCAGTAAATGCATCAGGCATCGAATCTGCTACGTTCTAAAGATCGATTATTCTTTTCACTTCACTTTCACTTTGTGAAGTGCGGGGGCCAAAATGAGACAGAGTGGGGACCAACCACGACAATTCCTGTCGTTCCCTTGGAAAATCCTTTTTCCTATCTCCCCCTAAGGACGGGAAGACTGTCTCATCAAAGTGACAATCCGCAAATATAGCGGTAAAGAGATCGCCTATCAAGAGTTCCAAATAGCGGATAATCGATGGGGATTCGTTTCCAACATAAATACTTAATCGTCTCTAAGGACCCATTTTGGTGCGCTGTGGGGGCTCAATAGGCGCATATACTGCGCAACCAAATATGCGTAAGTGTGAAATGTCAGGCTCATATCCAGTTACCAACTGGTACGCAGAAAAATGGTTGGCTAGCAGTGGGTCTGAAACGAATAAGTAAAGCTGCGTGCAATATTGCATAACCCCATGCAGATATAGGCAGGTTGGTACGCATAACCAATGCCCTAGCCACCATCTGTAGCCTTTTGATGGTGGCTTCTGTGAGACCATTTTGTGTATGCACATAGGGTACAGGATGCTCTACATCGATCCCAATAGACATGCAATAATCATCAAATTCTTTTGATGTAAACTCTCCACCATTATCAAGCCTTATAGACTTGATAGGGTGATCAGGGTGGTGAGCCCTTAAGCGTATAATCTGTGCTAGGAGTTTTGCAGCATTTCTTGTAGACAATAAAACGACATGTGACCAGTGTGTCGAAGCATCCACCAGAACCAAAAAGTACTTGAATGGTCTGCATTCTGGATGGATAGGTCCACAAATATCTCCTTGTATCCTTTGTAAGAATGGAATGTTTTATTTTTATATCTTTAGTATAGGAAGGTCTCGATCCTGTTTTTGCTAAAGAGCAGGCTTTGCAAAACGAGTGATGTGCCTTTGAAATAGTCAATGAGGCATACTGGGAGGGAGGTAGTGCTTCTGGTACTTTAGAAGGCAATGACTGCGATTGAGCAGTATTAGGACCGACACCTTGCAATGTGACGGATTTTTGTCCCATTTTATTTTTCACTCGAAAGAAGGGATGTTCGTGTGAGTTCTTCAAAATACGGATCATCATGTCACGACCAGGGTACCCTAGGCGGTCATGCCAAAGCCTGTATGAGTCAGTGTCCCACATTTCATTGTTGGTGACAGTATAGAATTCAATGATCCGAATCGTAGTGAGGTACGTTCCACTAGATTGACTCATAAGTTTCTCTAAGATATGTTTCCTTCCACATTCATTACAGGTAATATAAAGGTATTCAGTTCCATTCTCACAGTGTGTTTTTACATGATAATCGTTGGCACGAATATTTTTGAAACTTAACAAGGTTCAATTAGCTCTTGGTGCATATAGAGCATATCTCATATTCTTTAGAGTATTTCTATTTTAGTAGAAGGATAATCTTTGCATTCTAATAATTTTTCTTTTTCTAGATGTATTGCTTTACATCTATATAATGTTATTTCAAACTATGTAAATATGTGTATAGGAAATAAATTTGAATAAATTCAGTGCTTCAGAATAAAATTCAAAATTTATTAATAAGCCAACGATAAGAAAATCAAGGTCTTTGTTCAGAAATCTAATTCATCAAACCATTCTTTAAGACCAAATAATAGTCTAATTAAAAATGAGGCATTATGCCTTCACAACTATCTTTGGAAAATAAAATGAATAAAGCAGATCAGTCAAGATTGAGAGCATCCATTGACTTAGCAAGTTTCTCTTTGCCATTGAAGTCTGCAATTGTAAGGTTGACGTTTAGGTCATGACCTCCTTCTTCCATATAGTGAGCCTCTTGTTCTTTAGACTCTCTATACCTCTTGTAATTGGCTTTTACTCTGTTGTTTGCTTGGTAGTTCTTGTACCAATGCCCAATGAATCCACACCTATAGCATGGTTCATTGTCAACTCTTTCCTTTTGCATCTTGTTTCCATGATCCCCATGTCTCTTTCCACGTGGTGCATGGTTGCCACGTGGGTAGGGATCAGCACGTCTAAACCCCTTTGCATTGGAGTTCTTTTCACCTTTCATTTTTTCATAATTAGCCTCGGGAAATTTCTTTGTCCTAGTGGGCCTGGCATTGTTATTCAAGAGAATCTCATTATGTCTCTCAGCCACTGGCAGTAGGCTTATCAACTTATTGAAGGTTGTGATTCTTTTGTTGTCAGACTCCAACTTATACTTGTTCGCTGGTATAAACGCTGAAGTAGGAAAGGTGGTAAGAGTCTTGTAGATCATATCATCTTCTGTGATTTCCCTTCCACAGAAATTGAGACGTACCTTTAAGAGCAACATGTCCTTGTTGAAGTCATTGACCTTTTTATAGTCAAGCAAGCGGATTCCATTCCACTGAATAGCTAGTTCTGGGAGTAAAGTGTCATGAATGTTCCCAAAACGTCCTTTAAGGGCATCCCACAATTCTTTGGGTGTCTTCAACTTAAGGTACTCCCAGCGTAGGCTATGATCAATATGTCGCCTCAGAAACATTAAGGCATCTGCTTTCACCTTATTAGATAGTTTATCATCTTTGGGGTCAGTAATGGTGGTGGTGTAGTCTTTTGCCACAAAGGCAGTTTCCATATCAGAAACCCAACGATGGTACTCAAGTCCTTCTGAGTCCAAAATGTCAAATTCAGGTCGAGTTGGATCAACCATCTACATAAACAAGAGAGAAGATATAAATTACGTAGTCATAAAGACATCCACGTAAATTATTTTGCAAACGTATGAATTAGATTTCAAGACAAAGATTTGTAATGGTCACATTTTTTTTTATGCTACGTGAAAATGCAATATCACGGTAAGTATGTATGTATAATGCTCATGAATTTTCCATTATCATGGCAAAGCGGATTATATATGTTGCATTCTAAAAATAAGCATAACACATTTAAACATAGCAATATAAGAAATAAACTACATGGCATGCTCAAATTTCAAAAATATACAACAAATTATATACTACATAATATATCATGCGTAAAAATATAAACAATAGCATAATATAAAAACATGCTTAAGAATAATTATATAAGCATAAATAAAATTCACAAACATGCTTCAAAATTCCATAATTAATATATAACAAATATATATATATATGGCATGTTCAAAATAAAGTATAAACCATAGCATAATTAAAACATGTTTAAACATAATCATGTAAAACATAAATAACAAGGCATTCTTAAGATGATCAAAATTACTAACTAAACATTCTTAAAATTTCTAATTATAAAAATATATCAGAGTATGAAAGTAAATAGATAAAAGAGAACATACTTGTTGTCGAGAAAATAAAACAAATCTAGCACACGCGCGTGTTGATGTTTTTGGGCTTGAGGAAAACTGGGCCGCTTCCTCCTTTTTCAACAATGGGCCACAAGGCCTTATCTTTTTTTCTTTTTTTCCTCTGGGCTGCAGACTTCTTTTGTTTAGTTTTTTTTTTTTTTTTGACAATTGGGCAGGGATTTTTTTTCTGGGCCGCACCTGTTCTTTGGGCCGAGTCAGCCTTTGTTTTTTTTCTTTCTAGGCCACAAGGCCTTTTTTTTTTTTTTTGAGATTGGGTAGCATGTTTTTTTTTTAGGCCTGCTTTTTCTTTTGTTTGGCCTTTTTTTCAGATTGGGTCAACAGCCCAAAAATGGACCCGAATCTGGATTCTTTTTCTTTCTTTGCTTTTCTGCGTCTTCTTCTTCGAGTCTGCAGCATATGGGTGGTTTGCAGATGGGTTGTGTATGCAGGCGTGGAAGCGTGCACGGGGCCGGGTGTAGCTGGGCTGTGGGGATGTGAGGTCGGAAGTGGCTGAGCTGCAGGGAGGCGAGGCCGACCGCTGCGACTAGATCGCTGTGATCTGCAGGTGTTGCAGGCAGCGAGGCTGGGAAGGGGTGTGCGCAGGGGCGGGATCTGTGCAGGCTCATGTGTTGCAGGCTGCGTGGGGCAGCGGGCTGAGGTGCGGGGATCGTTGTGCTGCTGCGACGGGATCGCTGGGATGCTGCAGGGACGGGACTGGATCTGTTGTAGGGCGCTCTGGGAGGCGAGGAAACAGCTAGACTAGGCAGCTAGCAAGGCTGGTTGCTGCAGGTGTGCTCTGTGGGCTGGAGGCCGGTGAGGTGAAACTGGTGAGGTGTGGCCGGTCTGGACGGTGAGATGAGACCGGTGAGGTGAGGCCCGTGGGTTTGGTCGGCGGTAGTGCTGATATACAAGAGGGAAGGAAGCCGGTCTGGACTGGGGAGGGGAGGCGCAGACGGCACTGTGGTGCTTGGCCAGAGAGGCGAAGGTGAGGTCGGTCTAGGCAGGGCCGGCCTAGGGAGATTTTCTTTTTTTTAAATTGGTGGCCGCAGAAAAAGAAAAAAAATTCTCTCGGGTTTTGAGGACTTATTTGCTCTGAACGTGCTGATAACGTGTTAAAGTAAAATGCAATTGGAATTGGTCTACTCATTTCATTACATAATCCCTTTATATATGGATAGAATTACAACGGAAATATCAATTACATTAAATACATTGAATGCTGATTGATTTATAATTGTGCTGATTAATGGTAATCGCTGATTCCTTAATTCCCTCTCCGTCAGTCGCATTGACGAAGGCACATAATCTGTTTTTCTTTTAACAATGATAGATTAATTAAAAATAAGTTTGCTTTATTTTCATTCTTTGAATTGATTCTATTTTTTTGAATGGGCAGTTATGTATGATTTTATTTCAAATTTATTGTTGACTTATGCATTATATTAAAAATGATTCTTAATTTATTTTTGGAGGTTTTTTTTTTTTAACTCTATGTCTGGATTTTACTGAAAAGGTATAGTTGGTTTTGGAAGGTAGAATCTGGTTTAACTCCATACATATTAGCACCAACAAAATCATTTTCCAATTGTAAGCAGCATATGCACAGCTATCAGGTCACAGAGCTGCTTTTTTGTATCAGTTTTTATTTTTCTCCATTTCCTTCAACTAGTCCGTATTCCATAGTTTTCCATAAAAGGACGAGTTCAAACCCTTAAGTTTATATAGTTGACAACAATATCTTACGAAATGTAGGACCAAACATATCTATAATAGGATTATAATAGCAGTAAATAGAAAAGTAAATGAAATAAAGATGCAAACAGAGGAAAACTTGCTCACATCTTAAATAAAGATTTATTGCGTGGCTCAAGAATCCACTCCCTGGGACTCCATTTAGCAGAGAGGTAATTGGCATAAATGACATTGTGATCACATCAGGTTCATGTTGAACACTTCGTAACCATTCATTATGGGATAGGTTCTTAATATCACTTCCACCACTCCTTTTGCTGAATGCTTACAATATCCTGCAACTAAAATAATTCAGTGACTGAAAGACAAAAGACGCTGAACTTTTCAATAGTAGTTAGAAGGATATTTGATAAAGATGCATTCAGCAAGCAAGGCAATGAAGATGATTTGTCATACAACTCACTTCCTTGTGTGAATAAGAACTTGATGGACTAGTATCTGCAAACCGCAACCGCTGCTCCCTGATTTCAAATTGGAAGACAGATTATTAGTCCAGGTACTTTTGTAAACAAGTAATTATAAAATTATACAAACTAATGCATATGGTGCACAGTAAAAAGAGAAAAGAAAACTTAAATCAAATTCAACACAATTTTGTAACTCTACTCTTTTGTCCGTCATACCAATGGAAAAACTAGGTTTAAATTACACGTAGACTGCTTACCAACAGGATGGACTATGGAGAGAAATAGAATGAAAATGAATAGCATGCTACAATGCAGGCAATTTTTAAAGGATGATCATAAATGCACTATTTTTAAGCATACTGAAGGACTTCACTTAACTTCGGCTCAGCAAGGATTATTTGTTAAAAAGATAAAGCAAATACGTGGCTAAACAGACTGCTTTGGCAGATATTATATCAGTGTGATTCTTGCAGAGGGAATTAAAGAGCGTTCGGTTTCAACCATTGAATTACATGCCAGAAACGGAGGTCTACTAAACAACTGGTTTGTGAACTCCAGCTATATTATATGCACATGTATATATACACAATCATCCGTTTTCTTTGTTATTCGGAACAGAAATTTCTCTGCTGAGTTGCTATTCAAGTGATAATCCCCATTCTTTGCTTCCCATTTGCTTATGAGGTAGAACATCCAAGAACAGAAGCTACATTCTAATGACAAAGAAGATCCACAACAAATATATGATTCTAGAAGAGCTTATAATTGTTTACTCATCTGAGAAGAGGTGGTACCATTTGTGTGATTTTCATTGAAAAACAAAAATACTGATATTACGCTTTGTGAAGATTTAACAATTAAGTAAAGACGGGTAGTGATTATTGCACCCACTGTTGTAGAGAGGATTAATATCACTAAGGACAGGTGGAGACAGGCATTGCAATAACCGAAAACATAGAAAGGATTTTGATTTTTGGAGAATAATGAATCTGTTAAGCTTCATAATCTAGATAATAATGAATCTTATTAAGCTTGTGCTATTGATTTTTCTAGATAATAATGAATCTGTTAAACTTGAAAGCCTAACAGAAGGGGCTTCGCTTAAAAGAATGGGCATCATTTTCCCCATGAACAAACCGGTGCCTCACCTCATGAGCCTCGGGAAAATCTGGGTCAATGTGTAGCTGGGTAGAATTAATTGTCTCTATGGATCTCATCAATGTTGTCATGGGCAGACTGCTGGAAATTGTTCTTAGGCAATGCAGTTTGAGCAGTTGTATCAGACTGAACATATTCTCTTGGATTCCCAATAAGCATCGAGTCCGGTACAATAGTTTCCATATTCATCACAACAATAATCCTGTACAAGAGTTCAAGGTCAAAACTGGCCACAAACATACTTCTCCTCAGGAAACATAACGAAGTATCAAATAAGAAACCTAGCAACTCTAGTGTCAAACTGTCATAACCGGTTGAATTCACTCACAAGGTTTCACAGCTCATATCCACTATGAGTTCTCTACTCGCATCATTTTCAGCTTCTCTTAACTTTGATAAACTCTCTATAATTTCAACCCCCATCTTTTGAAAAGTTACATGAATATCAAGGACACGTACAACAGCTAGCTTGCTTGAATCCACAAAATGAAAACAAAATCCTCAATTACTAAAGCCACACTACAAGAAACAGACCAAAAAATACCTGCAGATAAGTTTATTGAGTGCAAAATTTTCTGTACTTTTTAGCTTAGAAAGTGATTTACTCAATTACCCACAATTTCAAAACTCAAATTCTCAGATTACCACAACAACACTCGGTTTCATTCGGCTCTATATAGCTCATCGAAACTTGAAGTCATCCAAATGAACAGAAACCCTAAACTTATGGTCACAAAATTAAAGCAATTAACGAAGCACACCAACAATCACATCTCATAATCGAAATAGATCTTAATTAACAGAAAATCGAAAACCAAAAATGTGAGAGAGAGAGACGAACTTGTGGTCATTGACTTCAGAGCAAACTGAGCCGGACAATGGAGCCTTTCCTGATACTTTGAAGGTTAAATAGGTCGTTGAGCAGAAAGGTGACCAAACGCCGTCAGAGACCAGGGATCTCGACGGGAATGATATCGGTGACCTGCATCAGCGGCTTCAAGTTGACATAACCACCGATGATATTGACTACCGCGTCCCGCGTCAGTTCCACCGTCATTTCTGAAATCCCTAGGCGCAGAGCCGGCTTAGATGCCGTGAAGAACAAAACCATACGATGAAGATAAAGATTGAAGTGATGAGAATTAAGAGAATTCTAATACTGTAGGGTATTTGTGTCTTTTGACACTTCAAAAATGTCAGAATTCAACTATTTTTTGAAGTTGCGCTATAAATCAATTCAAGGTCCTAAACAGGCTATTTTTCTAAATTTCTCCCATGGCCCCCAAATTATGCGGCCCTATATAATTCTTATTGATATTATATAGTTACTAGTTACAAAGGCCCGCGCGATGCTGTGAGACTTTTAGCTGTAATAATAATTTGTGTATTGTTGCAATAAAACTGAATGAGAAAACAAAGAAGAATAGCAAAAAAGCTTTTATGTACATTGATCAGTAAATGTACAAAATAGAATGGTCCTAACAACCGCTTGGCTATTATAAAGCGGTATTTTGAAATATAAGCATTATCATATATCCTTAAATGTTATGAAATTTGGTAAAATATAGTACTTACGAATTTTTGTTACCAAATTTCATAACATTTTATATAAGCGGTGGAAAATACTTCACTTGCAGACCTTTTCACTGTTGTGATTGCAATTAATTTGTTGCTCACCTACAAATCTAGAAGACGAATGAATAAGAACAAATTGGATATAAAAAAAATTTATAAAAAAAAAAGGATGAAGAGGGAGAGGTCTCATAAGATTGAATGCAAAATCAAACAGACCATGCAACATATCTTATGCATGAATAATCTCAACCACAAATAGCACAATATTGAATATTGGATGACGACAGAAAGACCAATCTGAATATACTTGATCTCAGAAAACAATTTCTGATACTGACATTAATATTTTCAAGGGTTTAGGATCTAGAAATCAGGGCTCATACTTTACAATTTATCAACTCAATTGAAAAAGTAGGAAAAAACTGAAACAAGAAACAATATTTGATTTCCTTCAAAGAACAACCGTATAAACTAACCACATATGGATATTGTAAATATATGTGAAAAGTGTATCACAATTTCACAGTTTCATGCTACGGATATTATGCAGAAATTCATAGAGCATGCTGCAATGAGGTGGACTTGAAAATGTAAACAATGATGACTAACCAATCAATATATATGCTTGCTAACCTGTATCAGAACACAATAGGAAAGCGTGGTTGATTCCACCAAAAGATATTGCCTCTGCAGATCCTTCCAGAGCCATAAGCTGCTCCGAAAACCTTTTTGTAGCCTGAAATCACCAACAAACAGCAAACCAAAAGCAAGTGAAATTAAAAGTTTGCAGGGAGAGAGAAAAAAAAAAAAAAAAAAAAAAAGAAGAGAGAGCTGAAAGAGAAAAAGCATTAACTTAGGTAACCTAATTTTTATTTGTATCATAAAAGATGTACAATTGATCTAGGATTAAACTAAAGCCATAAGAATCCTTGACTTATATCTAACTTATCAGTATCATTATTGCCTTGACTTCAAACTAAAGGTCAAGCAATTATACTCACTGGAAACGAACTTAAAATTGGAACACAGTGATTTTGATTTAATAACACATATGACCTAGACTAATCTATACCTTTCATCCTTACCATTCATATCTCCACTACATAACAAAACAGTTATCTGCTCAGAACCGAAACTAAGACCATGTAGAGACGGCTCATGGATTGCAACTCCAAGACATAAGATTGTTTAATGGTTTTTACTAACTTAGTCTTTGCACTGAACATTATGACAAACATAGAAAGAACATTGACGAATTAGATCACTGGTTATTACCCAAAATAACATTGAATCTGACCCATTGCAACAATGCTTCCACAATTGTGAACAGTTTTAAAATGCAAACACTAAAATCATAAACATGTCACACATCCTTTAACCTTGTTGGCCAATACTGGCCCTTTAATTTACGTGGAAAAGCTTATGCAAAAAGCCCTTTATTTGTTTCTGTTACTTTGCCATTTGCTTCTTGATACAATCTTTCATGCCATTTCAAGCATGCATACAATCTTCAAAATTTATATTTGCTTTCACCTCGGTAGCTAAATGAACTTTTGAACACGAATCAATTTAAATACCTAGAAATACATTCATTTAATACACACGATTGTAACTGATTCAAACGTTTATACTAACAGCTTTAATTGATCATCATATGTATCAAAACTCAACATGAACTTATCATGAACAACTATTTGAATTGCTTTTAATTATCTGAATTAAACATGTGACTAAAGCTTTGCTTGTCAACAATAAAGCTTAGCCTGTTGGGATGAATAGAGATCAATTGATTGCTACCGTCATCGCTTTTGGTGGAGGAAGATTTTATTCCTTTTTAGTACCACATGATGATAGCAGAAATAATTCAGATTTCGATACCTAATGGCAAACTATCAAGGCTTTGAATGAAGAATACAAACTAAGGGGTATAAGCATTAACTCATAAACTATAAAGAAGGTAACAGCTAAGTTAGAAGGGAAATACTAAACTCATCCCTTATAAATTAGGAGAATAAATCCTTATTTCAAACTATAAATAACTTGACTAAAAGGAAGAGAAATCTTAATTAAATTTGGAAACAAAAGAAAACAATCCTCACTGCACTAATTAACTTAGTCCTTCTACGTTAAGGACAATGAATCCTTAATCCAGACTAAGAGAAAAGAAGGGGTCTGACCCCATTGCATTTTGTATATAAACCTCTCTCCTTTATCTCATACTGCAATTGCACTAATCTGAAAACAGCTTAGGAAATTTGGGGATTTTTCTTGAAGTTGAGGAGTTCATCAAATGGCTACTAATGGAGAACATACTTGTACAAAATGGCCTCCAAGCCCCTCTCCTGTAAGAAATGCCAAATTCTTTAAGGCAAACATGAGAATTTTGGTTACTGGAGGAGCTGGGTTCATTGGCTCTCACCTAATTCTTAATTTTAGAATACCCTAAACGTTGGCTGAGACATGGCATTCACCTAATTCTCCACGGATATGCAATAAGGTCAGGAAAGTTTTACTGTCTTTATTTTCTGAAATTTGATCAGTGACACTTTATACAGAGAGAGACAATACAATCAAGATACTTGACATATAAATACATATGGAGGAAATAAGAATGTAGATCATTTACCTTTGCAGCTATCAAATATATTGAAGGATTAGGCTTTTACTCTGTCACACCATCACCTACAAACAAAAATGGAAGGATATTCGTGAACTAAGTGTGAGCCAAGTATGCAAATGGAAAATCTACGTGAGTACGACAAAATCACAATTTAACTAAGACTTTTCTAACTACCAAAAGACCATAACCTAGATCTTTATATGGTAAATTCCATTGTGCTATCATGTAGGTACCGAAGATTGAACAAAATAAAAAAAATTACATGGGAGGAAGAAAATCAGTCAACAAATAATGAAAATATGCTCCCAACATTGCACACAACAGAGAAGTTAAGAAATTCAGTGCTAACTCTCCCAGTGATCTTTAGGCTGTCAAGCACTCAAAATTAAACCCCCAAACACCCAAAACAGACAAAACCCAGATGATATTCCAGGCTCCGAAGTCCAAATTGGCTCTGAAATTTAATCCCTGTTTTTTCCTTTCTTTGTGAATGCGTTGAAAGAGAAACATAAAGACAGGAGAAAACTCATCGAATTAATTTGGGGAAATAAGGGATCAAATAAAGCTCTCCAGCTTACGATGGCCAAAAAGACATTCAATATCACGTCTAGAAATAAAACCTCTCTTTCTTTCAATGTGTGTTATGACCCAAATCACCATCATTCACATGTTAATATACAAATACACAAATTTCAAACACAAAAAACTTACTCAAAACCACAATCCGAAACAATTGAAAAAAAAAAAATCCCAAATCAAACACATACCTCTTCTATTAAAACCGTCCTCCGAAAGTCGACCAAAATCTTCAATATTTCCTCCTCTTTTTCCTACCCCAGTGGTCTATGATCAAAATCAAAAAGCCCACATCAAATCCATAATTCAAAACCCCAAATTTTAAATCAAATCTAGCACACAAACTCTGTAAACCAAACCTTTTGTACTTGTTATCAGACCAACTTTCGTGCCAGCCCAACCTCAGTATCTGGCAACTTCACCGATGCAGTTGAAATTGTCAAACATCAAGATCAATATCTGTGTTCGACGACTCTCTATATACGTCTCAACGGAGGGCAGAACGGTCTTTTCCAGATGAGACACTATTCATTCCTTTTGTCGCATGCGAAATGAACAGAAAAAGTGTAGTTTAGCTTTCGTATATTTAGAATTAGAATGTGAATTAAATAGCTCAATTGCTTGAATGTTTCGTAGTTCAGTTGGCATCGAATTTCTTTTCCGGAGAAGACACTATTCATTCCTTTTGTCATGCGAAATGAACAGGAAAAATATAGTTTAGCTTTCGTCTATTTAGAATGTGAAATGGCTCAATTACTTGACTGTTTTGTAGTTCAGTTGGCACCGAATTTCTTTCTTCAATCCAGTGATACAAGTTTGATTTATATTGCATGTCTTTTTTTTTTGTGGGGCCCCCTTTCCTTCCACTATTTTCTTTTTCTTCTTTTATAGATACTACATTTATCCCTTATTCTTCTTTCATTTATTTTTGTACTACCCAAAAAATTATCTTCCTTTTGCAATTCCTTCATCCTTATGCAGAAATAAATTTTGAATCAATTTCAATATCAACCTAATAGCCTATGGCTTCTGGACTTAGTTTAGTCCATCTCTTTCTAGTCGCCTATTCTCCGTTCTCCTTTTCGTTCTTCTTGTTTTTCTGAAATCTGAATCTATCTGATCTATCATCTGGAAATTTTCATATACAGTCGTAACTCTTACCTAGTGCTCTCTGATCTAGGGTTTACTTTCTAGGGCTCTAGAAAGCAAGTTTCAATCTACCATGGATTTGGAAATACTGAGTTGGAATTGCAGAGGGATCTGCAACGACACCACATCTAGGGCTTTGAAAGATCTAATCTCTCAAAACAAGCCTCAAATCATCTTTCTGTGCGAAACCAAAATTAGCAAAATGGATGACTTCATTGCTCTCCACCGTGCGCTGCGGGTCTCACATTACAAGGAAGTGCTGAGCAATGGGCAATCAGGAGGTTTAGGGATGTTTTGGAACGATGAGGTGAAGGTGCAAGTTGGCACTTTCTGTCGTCACCATATTGATCTTGTTATCAATGGGGGTGTTGGAAGCCCTAGGTGGCGACTTACTGGTTTTTATGGTTATTCAAGAACGTCAGATTGAGATCGATCATGGCAATTACTTCAAGATTTAAGGGATTTAGACTCGCTGCCTTCGGTCGTAATCGGGGATTTCAACGAAATCCTTAATAGTTCAGAGAAGATTGACAGCCCTATAAGGGAAGAGCGCCATATGAGGGGATTCAGGGAAGCCCTAGGTAGTGTGAATTACTTGACCTAGGATTTTTTGGACCTCAGTCAACATGGTGGAATTCTATGATGCAGCTCCGCCTGGATCTAGCTGTTTGTACGGCGTCGTGGTGTGATTTATATGGGTGTGCTCATCTGCAGCATCTACCACCAAGTGACTCAAACCATGTACCAATTCTGTTGCACGCGAGCACAGTACCCTTGGCCATGAGACCTAGACATCACCGCTTCAAATTTGAAGCGTACTAGTTGCAACATGGGGAGTGTGATGGAGTTGTTGATGCTGCCTGGCAGACTGATGCAGTGGGTTCTCCTATGTTCCAGGTGACAAAAAAAAAATAGCTTATACCCGTTTGGCTCTAAATAAGTGGCAAAAACAGGCCTTTAAGGAGCGACAACACCAGATGCTCGGAATTAGGGCTAGACTTGAGGAGCTTTTGGATAATCCTTTGACAGAGGCAGTTCAAAATGAGAAGAGGCAGTTGATGGATCGGCTGTAGTCACTACTATCCCAGGAGGAGTCCTTCTGGAAACAACGTTCAAAGGTAACCTGGTTGAAGGAAGGTGATAGAAACACTGGTTATTTTCACAGGAAAGCATCAAATAGAAGGAGGAAAAATAATTTGAAGGGTTTATTTGATGAAACGGGGAAGTGGTGTGAAGATGATGAAGGAATGGAAAGGGTGGTGTCTTCTTACTTTTCTAAGATGTTCACGACCTCTAATATTGACCATGAAGCTCTAGCAGCAACACTCGAGGCCATCCAACCTAGTGTTTCTTTGGCCATGAATGAGCAATTATGTGCTCAATACTCTTCAGAGGAGGTAAGAAAGGCTCTCTTTCAAATGTATCCTACTAAATCACCAGGTCCAGATGGGATGCCTCCCTTGTTTTTCCAACATTATTGGGATGCCATTGGTGCAGATATTACTGAAGCAGTGCATGATGTTTTGCATTCTGGACAACTTCTTCGACAAATTAATTTTAATCATATCTGTCTTATTCCAAAGGTTGATAATCCAGAGCATATGTCAGACTTGAGGCCGATAGCCTTGTGTAATGTTATTTACAAAATCTATTCCAAGGTTATTGCTAATAAGCTGAAATTGATTTTACCGGATGTGATCTCTCCATTCCAAAGTGCTTTTGTCCCTGGCAGGTTGATCACTGATAATATCCTAGTGGCTAATGAGCTAGCACATTTTGTGCACAATAAATGTGATGGCAATGAAGGCTTTATGTCACTAAAATTGGACTTTAGCAAGGCTTATGACAGAATGGAGTGGAGCTTTTTAAGGAGTGTGATGGAGAGACTTGGATTTGCTCACTCGTGGATTGAAATATATGGTAATGCAGTGTGTTTGCTCAGTCATATACTCTTTTTTGGTTCGTGGTAAACCTAGAGGATTGGTGATACCAAGTAGAGGTTTGAGGCAGGGAGATCCCTTATCTCCATATTTATTTCTAAACGGGCTTGAGGGTTTCACAGCATTATTGTAGCATAAGCAGGTTTCTGGTCTTCGTTCAGGTATTGAAATTTGCAATGGGGCTCCTCAAGTCAACCATTTACTGTTTGCGGTTGATAGCATGCTTTATGCTACTGCTTCTTTGGAGGATTGCCATCAGCTACAAGATGTCATTGACACTTATAGGAGAGCCTTAGGTCAGTTAATGAATTTTGATAAAAGTTCTATGGTTTTTAGTAAGAATGTTCCGGGATTTTTGCAAGGAGAAGTGTATAGCTTTTAGGGAATTAAGGTGGTGGAATCTCATGAAAAATATTTTGGCTTGCCTACTTACGTGGGGAGGAAGAAAACTGCTACTTTTCAGTACATCAAGGAAAAGTTGGGTAAGAAAGTTTCTAACTGGCAAGGAAAATTGTTAAGTGGTGTCGGGAAGGATATTCTCATCAAAGTAGTGGCTCAGGCGTTACCTACTTATGCCATGAGTGTTTTCCAATTGACGAAAAACTTTTGTGAAGATTTGGAGCAAATGTGTGCTCGGTTTTGGTGGGGTAGTACTGTTGATAAAAGGAAGATTCATTGGAAAACTTGGAAAGCCTTAAGTAACCCCAAAGAGGAGGGGGATTTAGGTTTTCGTAGTTTATCTAATTTTAATGTGGAAATGTTAGCGAAGCAAGCCTGGCGTTTGATCAATAATCCTCATTCTCTTGTTGCTCAAATTTTCAAGGCTAAGTACTATCCAGAAGATTCTTTTTGGACTGTGGCTCCTCACCCTTCTTCTTCTTTTTCATGGAGGAGTATTTTTTCTACAAGGGATTTGTTAAGAAGTGGGACTTATTGGCAGATTGGTAATGGAAGGGAGGTAAACTTGTGGAGTGATTCCTGGCTTCCTGGGGTACCAGATTTTAGGCCTAAGCAGGGTAATGCTGCGTCGAATGACCTTACTTTGGTGAGTGACTTAATTGATCAGACAGGTCAGTGGAATACTGCTTTGGTCCGTGATAATTTTCCTGTGGAAGAGGCAGAGGCAATATTGGCCATTCCCTTATCCTTCAGAGAGGTTGATGATAGATTTGCTTGGCATCTCGAGAAGAATGGAAAGTTTACGGTGAAAACTGCGTATAGATTTTCATTCTCTGCTTCTTCTTCTCGTAGTCCCTTTGAACTAACGGTTGGTGCGACTTTCTGGAAAAAGATGTGGAAGGTAACAATTCTAAATTCAGCTAAAATTCATGTTTGGAGAGTATGTCATGATATATTGCCTTCCATGGAACGGTTGGCTTCTCGGAGAGTAGCACTGGAGACCTTGATATGTCCTCTTTATTCCAATGCTATAGAGACTAATCTACATTTATGTCGTGATTGTCCCTTTACTAAACAACTGCTCCAGTCCAATGATGTATTGTACCAGGTATGTTACAATCCTCATGCTATGCATTACAATATTTTGGAATGGTTCAACTTTTGTGCAAAAGAGTTGTCGTTGAGAAGTCTAAGTGATTTGATGTACCTACTTTGGGGAGTCTGGAAAGAACATAATAGTAGGGTGTGGGAGCACAAAAGTAGTCAAGTTGATGAAGTCTTGTTCAGGGTACTTTCACAATGAATGAGTTTCGTTTTCATAACTTGAAAACTGAACCAAGTGGAGTAAGAACACACATGGTTGTAAGCTGGAAGTCACCGCCGGTGGGGTGGTTTAAAGTGAATGTTGATGGGGCTTACAATTATGCTTCAAGAAGAGGTAGTGGTGGGTTTGTGATAAGAGATTTTCAGGGTACTATGGTTGCTGGAGGGGGTAAGGCGTTGACTGGTTTGTTTTCACCAGAACACGCAGAGGCTAGGGCGTGTAGTTAGGCTATTCAATTTGTGGTTGAACATGATTATCTTCCAGCTATCTTGGTGACTGATTTTGAAATTGTGCACAGTAATTTGATTACTAGGGATGGACGTAACACCTCAACCTTGGGGCGTATTTATGATGATATTGGTGTCATTCTGGATGCTCATTCTAATTTGAAGGTTTCTCACACAAGGAGGTCTGCAAACACAGTTGCTCATCTCATGGCTGCATGTTCTAGTTCTTTTGCTGAAGAAACTTTTTATTTTTCAGCTCCTTCCTTTCTTCTTACGTCTTTGGCAACTGAGTTTTGTAATATGTAGTTTGTTTTCTATATTTTAATAAAAGAGTGACCTCATTCTATATAAAAATAAAAAAAATAAAAAATTCCTTCGTCCTTTTTTCTTTTTTTTTTGTTGTTGAAAATACATTTATCCTTGATCATTCTTTCATTTATTATGTTTTTTTTGGGTAGTATTGTATTGTATTAATCTTCATTAATAATCCAATTGTAGTTTTGCTTGTTTTAATGGAATTTTTGTTTACAAGTTTTAGTCCTCTTTCTCTATATTTTTGTTTTTTTTTTGGATTAAATTTTGCTTACTACCTTGTACTTTCAAGGGCTCATCAGTTCAGTCCCTGCATTTCAAATTTAATCAGAAAAGTCCTTGCACTCTCAAATTTCATCAAATCGATCCAATCCGTCACTATTCTGTCAATTTTCGCTGTTAAAATGCTGACGTGGGGCATTCTCACAGGGAAAATTCCCAAACTACCCATCTCTAGCTAGCCCACTGACGTGTCAGTGTTGTGAATGCAGATGGATAGTTTGGAAATTTTTCCCGAAAATTGACGGAATAGTGACTGATTGGATCGATTTGATGAAATTGGAGAGTGCAAGGACTTTTCTGATTAAATTAGAAGTGCAGGGACTGAACTGATGAACCCTTGAAAGTACAGGGTAGTAAGCAGAATTTAGTCCTTTTTTTTTATATAGAAGTGGAAAAGTAATATAAGATATATAAGAGGCCCAAAACAAAACATACACTAAAAAAATTAATTGTATTTATATTTGTTTGTATATAACAAAAATTTTCAATAATATATTTATGCAAGAGTGCAAGGCGCGTAGGTCAGAGAACCTCAATCAAAGGCTAAATTGAAGATGAGATGATCATGAGAGCAGTTGAATTCTTCAATGGGTGCGTCGAGACTTGAGAGCATAGCAGACAATGGAGAAGGTGGAGAAGAAGGGAGAGAGTAAGAGCGACCTGGGCCTAGCTTTGGTCTCTGTTGTAATTTATTGGCATGGAAATGTGTCAAATGATTATAGACACATGTATAAAGATGGTCAACGCTGGCTAACCAGGGTTGGTTAGCGAAGTAATGTCCATTGGTCCATTAGGAAATGAGAGGGAGAGTGTGGGAGTATAGGGGTGTTTGGGGGAAAATGGTTAAAAGTAACTCCAACAGTTTCCCATTCCAAACTTTAAGTAATTTTTATTCTACAACTCCAACAGATTCCCTATTTTAGAGCAGTCTCTAAAATTTTTGTAATTCTTCTTTAAAGTTTTAGAGATTACTGTAAATTTAGGAAATTTTATTTTTTCTTTCCTTCACTATCCCTAAAATAGGGATAGTTATAGGAAATCTGTTGGAGCAAAACAATATGAGTTTTTCCTAAAATAGAGAAAAATAAAAATATGGGGGACTGTTAGAGTTGCTCTAAGGGAACCACTGCAAGTGGCCTAGTGATTCTTGCCTAGTTGGGTGTGCTCCCCAACCTAAGTTTGAATCCCAAAGCTGTCAAAGTGGCTAGGCACTGTGCTACAATGCACAGTTGGAGCATTTCACATGCACCGAATGAGTTTATCTTAGGCCTAGTAAGCCTTTGGGTTCCCCTTGACAAAGTAAAAAAGAATTGCTCTAAGAGCTAGTTTGAGATTGCTGTGATTTTTTTTTTTTAAATGGGGAGTGAAATTTGCACTCCCTAACATTTTTTTAATAATATTTTTTTCACATCTTTTTGCACTTCTTAAAATACCCTCGAGTAAGATTTTCTTTACTTTTTTAAATTTAGTCGTGACTTTTTTTTTTCTTTTTCTTTTTTTCTCTCTTTTTGAAATTAGTCAGATTGAATGTGGAATCAAAATTCTTAAAGGAATCAGAGTACTAGTTTCGTAAAGAATGCTGATTTTTCATGTTGCCCTCTCACATCCAGCAGTTCCCTTCTACTTCCGCTAACCAGAAAAGTACAACTAGTAATCACGCCGAAGAACAGGGGAAAGGGAGGAAAGAAAAAGAAAAGAGGTTAGAATGAGGCTAATGACGAAAAGCATGAGCTTGTCTTGGAGGAAAGTGGACAGGAATATGTTAGAATCAACATGGACTTGTCACACATTAACATATAGTAAATTGATAATTAGCTTAATGTCAAAACTAGTTCAACATGGACACAAACTATAAATCAATACTAGTAGCTTAATGAAGCAGTGTATCAATTCATTAAGGATAGTAATCCATTGCTTAGTCTACAAGAAAGGCTATAAGATGTGATATATTAAGAATCTAACTAGGAAACCTAATCTGATAAGGAATTCTTTAATGGGACCTTGAGGGTTAAGTCACCTATATATATATATATATATATATATATATATATATATGGATGAATTGGTCCCTGTTCCCTGTTACCACCGACGTTATTTGCATAAGTTCTGTCCATTGAGAAGCAAGTTGGTAAGTAACAGAAGTCCATATTCAATGATCAGAGTTTGCAGCTGCATAAGATGGAATCCATGCCTGTTATTGTTGAAGGTGAGTTTTAGTTCTTTTGTGATTGTTGTCAAGTTGATGTGCACATGTTGTGAGCATGTATATGGTTTTTACAATTGGTATCAGAGCATAGGCTCACAAATATCAAAATCGTTTTAGGGTTTTACAAAACAAACACACACACCAAAAAAAATGAGGGTTTTTGCTTTACGGGTCAAGTAACTGGTCAGGTACCTGACCAAGTAACTGGTCAGGTACCTGATCAAAGTAAGTTACTTAATCTCTTGAACCAGTCGCAGCAAACATAAGAGCCAAGCCCAAAACCCGACCCGAAGCCTTAAGAACAAAGGACCATTTTTCTACAACGGTCAGTTTTGATCAAGAAGAGGGTATGGGACTGGATTCAGAAGTGTTTGAAGTATTTTCATCTTAGAAGGGATTCAAACCCTGATTTCTGTGAATCAAGATACCAAGAGAATTGTTTTGGTGTGGAGGTGAGTTGCAATGTGTAGCTAGGGACCAGTTGGTAGAGGAGAGAGAAACTCCGATCTATTCTCTCTCCTCTCATGTCTCTGCAATCTGAAACCCAGGAGCTTAGGGCTTATGAGGGAGGTCGGAGATTGCAAGGTCCCACGAGGTCAAGATTTGGAGGAAGTTCAGGACAGTGATTGATTCGAGAAAGGAAGAACCCAGAAAAATCATAGGGGTGGTGGTGGGATAGGCGAACTAGGTTTCTGGGGGTGCAGGAAGAAACGGGGAGAAGATGGGGTGGTGGTGAAGAAATGAATTGTTTTTTTTTTTGTTCTGGTGTTTTTTTTTTCTTTTCTCCTTCTTGAAATGACCATTTTAGCCCTGAAAATGGGCCCCATCATCAGATTTAACTTTTGAAAATACTGGTTACTACCCTGAGCATGAAAATACTGGTTTCAAAAACACCCCTGCAGTTTCAATTTTGATCTAATAGGTCCAATCTGTTAGTTTTCTGATAATTGAGTCATTTAACTTGTTGACGTGACTCATATATGGCCTATGTTTTATGATGTGGTGTTGAGGTGGCATGCATAGTCAATTTAGGAGTGGGTCTCACTATTAGAAATCTATCAAATAAAAAGTTTTTCATCAAATAATCTAACTATAAGTTGAACCCATAGCAGAATATTAACGAATTGGACCTATTAGATCAAAATTGAAAGTGTAGGAGTGTTTTTGATGAAATTAGAAATCCATGGACTGAATTGATTTTGGATCTAAACCACAGGATAGTAAACATTATTTAGCCCTTATATTTATATCTTGAGTATAAATAATATTGTCAACTTCAAAATATCGATATTCTTAATGTTACGGTAGGGTTGGACAATGAATATATTGCATTAATTAGGAAACTGCACGATGTTATTGCATGTTAGACTTCTAGTAATTTTTTTGGAAAATAAATAAATAAATAAAATAATATAGAGAACCGTGATTCTTATGCAACTAGAGTTTCTTCAAAACTGTCATAATTTTTATAATTTGACTTTACTTGACCAATATTCAAAATATGTTCAAAACTATCGAAATTTTTGTAGTTTGACTTTACATTTAAACGATATCCCAAATAATGTTAAAAATTTTTTTTTTTTGGGTACCACTATTGACTAAAATATAACAAAATTTCCATCGACACCCAAAATTTCAATCAATATTTCTATAAATCTAAAATCTTACAATTTATGTCGAAACTGGAATTTTAATCTTTTTAATAGTCACATGGAAATAGATTAATTAGCTTAGGCTTTTGTTAAATGGACCAATACTTGAAAGGTTGTGGCCGTTGACTACTAACATCTATACTAGGAAAAAATTCTGCTTGCTACCCTATACTTTCAAGGGTTCATCAGTTCAGTCCCTGCACTTTTAATTTAATCAGAAAAGTCCTTGCACTCTCCAATTTCATCAAATCGATCATATCCGTCACCATTCCATGAATTTTTGCTGAAAGTTTCCAAACTACCCATCTGCATTCACAACACTAAGGCTTCAGCGGGCTGCCTAGAGATGGGTAGTTTGGAAATTTTAACTGTGAGAAGGTCCCACATCAGCATTTTAATAGTGAAAATTGACATAGTGGTGATGAATTGGATCGATTTGATGACATTGGAGAGTGCAAGGACTTTTCTGATTAAATTAGAAGTGTAGGGACTGAACTGATGAACCCATGAAAGTACATGGTAGTAAGCAGAATTTAATCCTCTATACTATTATTAAGAGAAAATGTTTTTGATAGCTAAAATAAAAAAATATATTTACAAATTTAACTCTGAAATATTAAAAAACTTTGAGAATAAGTTAAATCATAAAGGTAAATATGACAATTATAAAATAGATTTTTGTTAAGACAATAAATAAATGATGAAACAACCCTCACTTTTCTCTCTCACTATTTTCTCTCAGTAATAACTGTTTTATTTCATTTCTGTTTTAGGGAATCAGAAACTGAGAGAAATTTGCTGTGTACTCTCATTGATAATAGAGGCCTATTTATATAGAGGATTACAATGCATAGAGTTAGAATCATACAAGGAAAGAGAATCTCTAGATTCTTCTAATTGAATCATATTACCACTAGGTCAAGTTACCTAGAGTTTGGATTAAACACAAATAGAAATAGAGATATCATTAAACACTCCCCCTTGTGTTGTCCAAACGCGGTGCTTCTCTCGTTGCCTCGTTAAAAACCTTGCCGAGTAACAAAAACCCAGTGGGACAAAAATAACCTCGGTCGAAGGGGAAAAAGAGCACAACACACCCTTCACGATTCGAGACGAACATGTAGACATCTCCCCCTGATGTCTGTGCCTCCCCCTGATGACTACGATCATGGGAGTTCAGATAATTTCCGCAAGCCAATTCCTGCCACATGTTTCTCGAACGTGGATTTGGGCAATGACTTAGTAAACAAGTCTGCCGCATTGTCCTCAGATCGAACCTGGTTCACTTTGATCTTGAGAAGCTTCTGTTGTTGCTGATTATAGAAGAATTTGGGCAATATGTGCTTGGTGTTGTCACCTTTGATGAAGTCTTGCTTCATTTGTTCAATGCAAGCATCATTATCCTCATAAATGCTCGTTGGCTCATCTGTGGTAGACTTCAAACCACAATTGCTTCGAACATGCGTAACTATGGATCGAAGCCATATACATTCACGAACTGCTTCGTGAAGAGCAATAATCTATGCATGATTCAAAGAGGTAGTGTTAGGTCCATAATTACCTACTAATTATTCTCCTAATCTTGCACTTTTGCTTAACCTTTGTGTTTATTTATATATATTTATTATATTTTCCTTGTCATGCTAGGAAATGATGGAGAAGCTTGGAAATACACTAAAAAGTCAACTTTAGCACATTTTCCTACTTCGGCTAGGAGAAACCGAGCTAGGCAAAGAAGGAGAAGTGGCAGACTGACCAAATGAACTTCAAATGAGTTGAAACTTTCCAGATCCATTCTAGACATCCTAAGAATCATTTCTTATGAAGAGTTCAAGATCTAGTTCGGAGTGGAAAGCCTTCAAAATATCGGCACAATTTTCCGACTAAAAGACAAAAACTGCAAAACCGGACATGTACGGATTCCGGCAGCATTTCCGGCCAAACCACGGTGAACTAAGCTCTGAAATTTTACCTGGATGATCTACACTCATGGAGGAACATTTGGTATGAAGAAGTCAAAGGACAATTCCGAACTCTCGGTGGAGGTTCAATTGAAGGAAGAAAGGAGACGAAAGTGCACAAACGGAGAAAAAAATGGGTCAACGGTGGTCAACGACGGATTCCGGACATTTCCGGCCGAGTTGGCCGACCAAGAACAGTTGTGGAGGACAAGGAAGAGCTGACTAGGGTTAGAGACTTTGGGTGAGAAGACTTTAGGTCTAGGTTATTTTGAAATTCAAAATTTGCAAGATGACAAATGATCTCATTCTTACACCTTACACCTTTGTCTCCTATTTATTACCTTGTTCCCTCACACAATTACCCTTCTACCCTTAATTTTTCTTCTCCACCAAAATATCTATGGGCTTTCTAGGTCATTTCTATGTGGAGTCAAAAACTAGATCCACATTTTGTGCTTACACATTTGTCAATCACATCTCACCATTGATTCCTTTTGATCTCCACCCTTGATTTGAATTGTCTTGGCCTTTAAATAGCCCATTCTCTCTCCCCAAAACCGTTCACCCTTTTACTCCATCACTTTGCAACATCAAAATCTCTCTTTTCTCTAGTTCTAACATAGTTTCTCTCTAGCTTTTCATAACTAGTTCATAGTTCTTTGATTTTGTGTAAGAGAGAGGTGTGTAGCCACTTGGGTTTCACCAAAACTGAAGTTTCTACACACTTTGATCAATCACTTCTCTTGTTTCTCACACATTCAAGCCTTGTTCTTACTTTGTTCTTGAGATTTTGTGGATTTGTATAGTGATTTGGGTTCTAGAAACCGAAATCCCTATACTTTGAAGCATTTCTCTTCTCATATAGCATCTAGGAGACAAGGGAGCCATCTTGTGCTTTTGGTTTGGCTCCAAAAAGAGTCAAACCCGTGGGTATATCACTTGTTCTCCACTCTTTGCTCTCTTTTATTTGTTATTTATGATGTTCATGGCTTGTAGTTGTGTAAATATGAGTTGTGAGTAGTTTAATTTGGGGCTAGGGCATAGCCTTAGCCAAACTTGTGCACAAAACAATGTAATCTTTATGCTCTTTGATGTTTATGCATGTTTTGAATCTTTTGGCTACTATACTTTAATGTGTCCTAAGTGTGTTCATAGATTTATCACCTAGAAGCATGCTTTAGGAAGTTAATGAATCGGAAACATGAACTTGATAAACTCTTGATTCCGTGAGCTTATGTAGCTAAATAGGTGGTGGCTTAGCTTATTCCTACTGGAAGAACTAAGTTGCTTGAATTTCTTACCTTGAAATTAAAGCATGATGTTGTGAGTTTAGGTTCCGGAAGAATTTAGGCTCATGGCACCATAGGCCATTTATAATCCGGAAGATTTGAATGGTATAAAGGTTGTGTAATTTAGCTTTGCTTTGGAAGAGATTGTTAAATTGCATGACTAGTTGGTTTCTTGGTAGCTTCATCAAAGCACTAAGGGGGAATTTATCAAAACATGTTGTTACATTAAATTTGGGTCACATTGTGTGGATGAGTAAGGCTAGGTGTGATGCCTAAGCCTCTATTTCTCTCTTATATCAAAATCTTTATTTTTATTTGCATACTTTATTTTTGTGTACTTTTAATTTATTCGCATAAAAATTAAAATCAATCAAGCCGTTCACTACCATAATTGTTAACACCATCCTCATGATCTTTAGCTTCCAAAGGGCTAAGGTTGTGACTTTGTAAAAAGGTAGATTGCATAATTTTTCTAGGCTTTCTTGCGGTAATCTAGCTAGGGTGGAGTTTCCCTCAATCCCTTGGGTACGATACTCTACACTTTCCCTTACTAAAACTTGACCTTCTACACTTGGAAGTAAGGAACATCATACACAAATTTGCACACACTTTCATACTCAATGATGTCTCCAACAGGTAGCGACTAAGTTCTGCTTTATAGACCTCCAAGATATCGCAGTCTTTCCCATGGTGAAAACATAACAAATTTGGGAGCGACATTTTTGTGGGTCAGAGAGATACCCAGCATCAGCAAAACCTTCGAAAACACTTATATCATTTTTGGGGTGGGGAGAGGGAACGCGGTCCACCATATGTGGCGTCCCTGACACTAAATAGGTCCGAATCCATCTTCTCTCTATAGGGATAGAACAAGCCCATATCAATCGTACCACTTAGGTATCGAAAGATATCTTTAACACCAGTCCAATGGCGTCGTGTTGGCGCAGAGCTATATCTGGCTAGCAAGTTCACAATGAATGAAATATCCGGTCTTGTGCATTGTGCTAAGTACAATAATGTGCCTATTGCACTTAGATAGGGCACTTCTGCCTCTAGCACTTCTTCGTCGTCATCTTTTGGACAGAATGGATCCTTCTTTGGATCAAGACTACGGACGACCATTGGGGTGCTTGAAGGCTTAATCTTGTCAGTGTTGAAACGCCTAAGCATCTTTTGGGTATAAGCTGATAGATGAATCAGGATACCATCTCTACGGTGCTCAAGTTCTAAACCGAGGCAAAACCGTGTTTTCCCAAGATCTTTCATCTCAAACTCTGATTTCAAGTGTTCAGCGGTTTCCCTTAACTCTTTAAGGGTGCCAATTATGTTCATGTCATCAACATAAACCGCTACTATTGCAAATCTGGAACTTGTCCTTTTTATGAACACACATGGGCATAGTTCATTGTTGACATATCCATTTCCAATCAAGTAGTCACTTAGACAGTTATACCACATCCGTCCGGATTGTTTCAATCCATATAGTGAGCGTTTCAATGTAATCGCAAACGCGCTCCGTGGTCTAGAGCCACTTGATTTGGGTAACTGAATTCCATCTGGAATCTTCATGTATATTTCCGTATCTAGATCCCCATATAGATACGCAGTAACCACATCCATAAGCTGCATCTTTAGTTTTTCAGAAACTACCAAACTGACAAGGTAGCGGAACGTAATGACATCCATTACAGGAGAATAGGTCTCCTCGTAGTCGATTCCAGGGTGTTGTGAGAAGCCTTGCGCCACAAGGCGAGCTTTGTATCTTACAATCTCATTTTTCTCATTATGCTTTCTAACGAATACCCATTTGTGACCAACTGGTTTGGTGTTGGGCGGTATTGGTACAACTTTGCCAAATACCTTTCTTCTCGCTAGAGAATCAAGTTCTACCTGGATCGCATCTTTCCATTTTGGCCAATCAGCTCTACGTTGGCATTCATCAACGGAGCAAGGTTCGATGTCATCGGTCTCAATAATCTCACGCGCCACTGAATATGCCAATACATCATCAATGATGATGGAGTTTCTTTCTCACGTCCTATGTACACTAGTGTAATTTACAGAGATCTCTACATTCTCATGGAGAGGTTCTGACATTGAGGCGTCCCCCAATGATGTTTCTTGGACATAGCCGTAATCCGAAACATTCTCATGGGACGGATTTTGAGTATCGATGATCAAAGGATTTATCAGTGCCTCATTCGCTTTCTTTCTAGGGCGAGTATCCTTCGAACCAATTGGTCTACCACCCTTCCTTGCGGGACCTGCGGCCATAGATGCCACATCATTACCATGCTGGGCAATGGTACCGTCTCCTGATGTCACAGGAGTGGCGTGATGTCCAGTATTTGGGACATCGATCCTTGCAGGCACGTTTGCAGCAGGTATGTGTGATCTCGTCACTTTGGCAACGTCAGAAAAAGCATCAGGCAGAGTGTCTGCTACGTTCTGGAGCTTGATTATTCTGCGCACTTCAAGTTCGGACTGTGCGGTGCGGGGATCGAGATGAGATATAGTGGGGACAGACCACTACAATTCCTGTCGTTCCTGTTGAACATCTATGTTCTTATCTCCCCCTAACGATGGGAAGACTGTCTCATCAAAGTGACAATCCGCAAATCTAGCGGTAAAGAGATCGCCTGTCAAGGGTTCAAGATAGCAGACAATAGTTGGAGATTCATAGCCAACATAGATGCCCATTCATCGTTGTGGACCCATCTTAGTACGCTGTGGCGGCGTAATAGGCACATAGATGGCACACCCAAAAATGCGTAAATGCGAGATATCAGGCTCGTACCCAGTCACTAGCTGTAACGCAGAGTAAGATTGGGTTGCAGTGGGTCGTAGACGAATGAGTGTCGCTGCATGCAATATTGCATATCCCCAAGCAGAAACAGGGAGATTGGTGCGCATAACCAATGTCCGCGCTATCATTTGTTGTCATTTGATAGCGGCTTCTGCGAGACCATTTTGGGTATGAACATGGGGAACTGGATGCTCTACATCAATCCCCAGTGACATGCAATAGTCATCGAACGTTTTCGATGTAAACTCCCCAGCATTATCAAGTCGAATGGACTTAATAGGATGGTCAAGGTAGTGAGCCCGTAGACGGATGATCTGGGCGAGGAGTTTAGCATAAGCAGCATTTCGAGTGGACAACATCGCGACATGTGACCAGAGTGTCGACACATCAACCAATACCATAAAGTATTTAAAAGGTCCGCATGATGGTTGAATTAGTCCACATATATCCCCTTGGATTCTCTGTAAGAACGGAATAAGTATTTTGGGATCCTTTGCATAGGACTGTCTCGGTCCTAATTTCCCGAAGGAACAGGCTTTGCAAAATGAGCGAGGGGCCTTAGAAGCAACCAATGAGGATTTTGGTTGGGCCTGAGCGTCTGTAGCGCTATTAGAAGCAAAGTGTGTGACTACATCTCCCATTATGGCGTTAGAGCCATGGAAATTGGATTGTGTGGCATCATGGCCACTGGGAGGAGCAACCATGGTGTCATGCTCATGGTTAGCACCATTTCTGGCGTCATCACTAGGGACCGGGGCAGCCTTTCGAAGGCCCAAGATAGTAGCAAAGCCAGAAGCTGCAATCTTTGCTGTCTTGCTAAGTCCTGGAATCAATTTTTGATTCTTACTTCTTCTCACTCTGAAGAAAGGATGCCCGTGTGAAGTCATAAGTATACGGAGCATCATATCACGACCAGGATGTCCTAGTCGGTCATGCCAAAGCCAATATGTGTTGGAATCCAAGAGATCTTCTCTTATGACATTATTGGATTCAATTGGTCAAATTGTAGTGACATAAAGTCCACTAGATTGACACATAAGCTTCTCTAAGATGCGCTTCTGTCCGCAATCATTAGAGGTAATGCAAAGGAATTCTATTCCGTTCTCACTATGCTTTTCCGCATGGAATCCGTTGGCTCTTATATCTTTAAAGCTTAATAAGGTTCGATTTGCCTTAGGAGCGTAGAGAGCTTCAGTGACTTTAATCAAGGTGCCATTGGGCAAAAGGAATTGGGCCATTCCATGTCCTTGAACTAAACTTGATGGCCCAGCCATCGTAGTCACAGAGGAATATGTAGGCAACATCTCTAAGAATAATTGCCTATGTCGTAGAACGGTGTGCGTAGTCGCACTATCCGCAAGACATTGAAGTTCATCCATTCCTAAAAGAAAAGCTCGTAATTAAAAAGGAGTCATAAAGAAAAGAACTCAACTTTTATTAATAAGCCAAACATAATTACATCATCGTTTCTTTTAACCAAAAAAAATCTAATCCAATAAACTAGTTAATGAAAAACAATTGTAGTCGTCTAACTTCTTGCGGTAATTCCAATATAAATGTGATCAGGTGAGTAGAGAGATGTCGGTGGAGCAAAGCTCGCTTAAGTACCACTTATCTCAAAACCTTTCTAGACATCACTTTTACATTGAGTACGCCTACTTTGAAGAGAGACTAATTATCATTGGCATCTACTACAAAAGTAATATGGCAATTTGCCTACATCTCTTGGAAAATAGAAAGACTCAATCAAAATCGCCAGTTTCTGGGTCTTGATCCTTGTAGTCTTCCACCCTTAGATCGAGATCTCCATCTTGATCTTCTTGTTCCATGTAATTTGCCTCCCTTGCTTCACGATACATCTTGTATGCGTTGGCAACGTTCTGGGATGCAGTACACTTCCTTGCCCAATGTCCACTTGATCCACATCGAAGACAAACATCTTTATGGTCAGGCTCCCTTGATCGAGATGCTTTTGGTGCATGATTTGGACGACTATTACTCTTGGTGGCGTCACCACCATAGCCGGAGGCTCCGCCTCTCTCCCTCTTCACACGTTGACCTCCTCGGTTCCGTGCACGCCTCTCTTGGCGATTTCCTTCCTCTTTAGGGCCAGAATATAGACCAGAGCGTCCAGAAATGTCCCTACTCTTAAGGTTTCGCTCCTTGCGTCCTCCCTTGGGGGCGCAACTAGTTAGACTTCGGAATAGACTTAGTTCCCACGGGTCTAGCATTATAGTTCTTCACAAGTATGTTATCGTGCTTTTCAGCTACGTTCATGGCGCTAATAAGCTCATGGAACCTCATGATACGTCCTGCTTTCACATCAATCCGATAATTCTTTGAAATCATCAAGGCAGAGACGGGGAAGGTAGAGAGAGTCTTCTCGATCTACATCGTATCAGTTATGGTTTGGCCACAAAACTCTATCAGAGACTTGATACGAAGAGCTTCCGAGTTATAATCAAGCACATACTTGAAATCACAGAAGCGGAGGCTATGCTATCGCACTTCTAAATCAGGAAGCAGGGAGTCACGAACGTTGCCAAATCGCTGCTCAAGTTCTACCCATAGCTTTCTTGGGTCTTCCTCATTGAGGTATTCACTTTGGAGCGCGTCATTCATGTGCCTTGTCATGAGAATGATGGCTTTTGCTTGATTTGCTTCAAAAGCAGTAGCTTGCTCAATGGAGAGCACGTTCTGACTAGGCTCTTGGATGGCTTCCAGAAGTCCATCAGCCTTAAGATGTTGGCGTACATCTCAGACCCACCTATCGTATCTTGTGCCAGTTGTCTCTAGTGGAACAAAGTTCAACTTGTTCAGGTAACTCATCCTGAAAAACAACACAAGATTAGGGTTAGTTTCGGAGCGGAAAAAAAAAGGCTACCACGAAAAACTATTAAATTTCTGAGCGTAGTCGCTTCCAAAAAATTAGGGATTTTCTGAGCGTAGTCGCTTCCAAGAAAATCCGATTCCAAGAGGGGTTTTGGATTAGATCGAAACAACGATGTATGTGGTCGATCGTTTTCTTCTCAACAAACTCTAAGTTTAGAGGACTCTACAAGCTCCAAGCTTGGAGTGAGCACGAACCCCCACAGTTCGGCTTTTGGTCTCCCCTATGAAGAAGAAAGGGGGGTAGAAGAAGGGATGTTAGAAGTCCCCGAGAAAAGAAGAAGAAATTAAAAAAAAAAAAAAAAACTTCAAAAACGGGAACTTTTAGAAAAAATTACCTTCAAAAATGGCCGGAAAAATGTCTTCTGAAAAATCGCCGGAAAATGGCCGGAAAAGTCGCTGGAAAGTGTTGACCGGCGTTGACTGATGTGCTGACGTGGCGTCCGATTGCTGACGTGGCAGATCGGTTGCTGACTCGGCAGGGCTGACTGGATGCTGACGTCAGAGGACTTGCATCTGGGCTTTGGGCTTTTGGGCTTTGGCGGATCTGCTTCTGCTTTTGGGCCTTGGGCTGAGTTTGGGCCTAGGGTTGACCGAATGGGCTTGGTTGACTGAAGTAGAGGCAGATGCTTCAGGCGGCGGTTCGGTGGTTCAGTTGCTTCAGGCAGCCGGTTCGAGTGGTTCCAGGCTGGTTCCGGTGGTGATATTTCGGCTCAAGTGATCTGGGGTCCGGCTGCAGCTGCTGGTGGAGTTTGGTAGCAGTAGGCAGGGAGGAAAGCTTTGAACCAGGCAGAGAGGGTATCGGTATTTCCGGGGGCCAGTTCGGGTATTTGCCGGCCGGTTCTGGGGACAGCGCCGCCGGTTCTGGGGACAGCGCCGCCGGTTCTGGGCTCCTGGAGGTGAGAGCTTCAAGGTGGGCGGCGGAGGTTTCTGGGGTTTGAAGGCTACGAATATTAGGTTTCAGGGTTAGTGCTTCGTGCTGATAACGTGTTTTAGGGAATCAGAAACTGAGAGAAATTTGCTGTGTATTCTCATTGATAATAGGGGCCTCTTTATATAGAGGATTACAATGCATAGAGTTAGAATCATACAAGGAAAGAGAATCTCTAGATTCGTCTAATTGAACCATATTACCACTAGGTCAAGTTATCTAAAATTTGGATTAAACACAAATAGAGATAGAGATATCCTTAAACAATTTCTTTTTTATTTAAAAAAAAATTACATATGTAGAGCATAGCATGTATGAACAATGCTAGTGTTGTTTTAAGCAATTACAGGAGTTAGGAAACTAGGGATGGCGAACGAGACGAGGCCTTAGAAAAGGTTTGGAAGATTTTCTCGATCAATATAGGATTATCCTATCAAACTTATCCACGCGTCAAATCCATTATCTCCTCAAAATATAAGTGGCCATGAACCTTCAAATATTGGATAAAATTCCACCACACCACATCTCCAACCGTCCATCTCCTCCATCCCCCTCAATCCCCACCGTCAACCCCTCACATCATCTCCAAACCACCCAAAACCACTTGTTTTCACTTCCCCTCCTCTCAAATCATCAAACGGAGAAAAAGGGTCGCAGCAATTCCCATTCATTTCAATTCACCAAATCATTGCAGCAATGGCCACTCTCCAACAAACCCCAATCTCTCTCCAATCCAAAACCCCACCGCCACCGCTCTCCTCCGCCCTCACCGCCAGATCCACCGCCGTCTCCTTCTCCTCCACATTCACCCCCCTCAACCTCAAACTCACCGCCGCAGCAGCATCCACCTCCGTCCGCCGCGGAGGCGGCGCGTGCGGCGCCCGGATGAAACGCCACCGCCGCCGCAAGCTACGCGGCGGCTCTGGCGGACGTGGCGATATCCAACAACACCCTGGACGTCACCGTCGCCGACGTGGAGAAGATCGATGAGTTCTTCGCGGAGCCGTCGGTGTTCGACTTCTTCACCAACCCCACAGTCGGCCTGGAGAAGAAGCGCGGCGTCCTCGACGAAATCGCCAAGTCGTCGGCGCTGCAGCCCCACACGGTGAACTTCCTCAACATTTTGGTTGAAGCCAAGAGAATCGACGTCATCAAGGACATTGTCAAGGAGTTTGAGATCGTTTACAACAAGCTTACGGATACGGAGCTGGCCATAGTGAGCTCGGTGGTGAAGCTGGAGTCGCAGCACTTGGCGCAGATAGCCAAGCAGGTGCAGAAGCTCACTGGCGCCAAGAATGTCAGGATCAAGTCGGAGATTGATCCCAGTTTGGTTGCGGGGTTCACTGTGAGATATGGCAATTCTGGGTCCAAGCTGATTGATATGAGTGTCAAGAAGCAGCTTGAGGAGATTGCTGCTCAGCTCGATTTGGGTGACATCAAGCTCAATCTATAGAACTCCATTGTCTCTTCATTTTCCTTTTTTTTTTTTTTTGGATCTTACTATTATATTTTCAATATATTTTTGGATGCTGTAATCGGAAAAAGCCATGTTTGAAAATATGACGCCTGCATTCCTTCTGGGAAATTTTGGAGTTTGTGTAAATTTTTCACAAAAGAATTTTTGTTTTTGTTTTTTGGGATGACTGAGGTCAGACTTTATAAAAATGATACACCCATAATAGTCGGTCAGAGAAAATCATTACACAGATCACACCATATAAAGCATGCAATAAAGCATATCCCTAAATATAGAATAAGCAACCGAACACACTCATAGCACACCTCTTTAGAATTACGCCCAAATTAAAGAAACTAGTGCCTCAAAGAAGACTAAAAAGATAACAGAGCTAATAATTTCTTTTTTTGCAACTCATTCTCTCGTAGAATAAAATAGTCATGAAGAAGAAAGGATGACCGAAATAAAAAAACAAGACAAAGAAAAAGATAAAGCCCTATTAACCCATAAGGCCCAGCCCAACCATTCACAGCCAAACTTGAGACCCACAAACTAGTTGAAAGCCTATTTAGTCAAAATTGCTAAGGCCACCCTACGGTCACCACCACTGCACCCCAAGTCACCATGATAGACGACCCTTCATCGCTAGAAGACTTCTAATCCTAGCCAATCCACCCCATCATCGATGACTTTAGGATGTAGTTTCCAAAGGTAGTTAGAATAGTCACCATCCGCATTGCACCCGGCGGTAGGAGAAATCAGAAAACCACTGCGACCATCATCACTTATGTCATTCAATCTGCAACGAATGCCAACAAACAGAATTTAAGAGTGAAGAAGTAGTAGGAAAAAGAAGTGAAGAAATAAACACAAGTTTCCTTCGGTGCAAGGAATCAATGGTAGCATATGAACTATTTATAGGATTAAAATTTGAAATGTTGGTGTAAATTTTTTGAACATTTGTTAAAAATAATTCAATATATTCCATGATTGCTATAAGTTAGTTGTTGATTGGACATATAACTAAGTTTTCAGGTTCTTAGGCAAATGAATATATATTACAATGTTGCAAAAAAGAACACAAATGTACATGCAGCAGAGTTGGGCTTTAAATGATCAATGGGAAGACAAAAGTTCGATCCTTGGTGCCTTCATTTGTTTTTTGATTGAATTTTCGATCAACCAATGGTCCACCACGTGGTGGGCTGTGGACCTTGCATGTGAGAGAGTTGGACTTGGAAAGTGTTGCGTGTGAGGAACTGAGGATGGATTTGGAATGTTAAACAAATTTCTCAAATTTCGGTGATAATCATGATTATATTTCGGGAAATTCCCAAAAAATTTCGGCCGAAAGATACGTGGTATGCAAAGGATATATCGGCCCTTCAAAAAAATGAAAATTTCTGCGAAATTTCGACGAAATTTATTAATTTTAGTCATTGTTATATATACAAGGGAGTTGAGACATTTCAATCATCATTCAAAACCCAGAATTAATTTGAAAACCTCCCTCTCTCTCTCTCTCTACTCTCTCTCTCTCTCTCTCTCTCTCTCTCTCTCTCTCTCTCTCTCTCTCTCTCTCTCTCTCTCTCTCTCTCTCAAAGTTTCGGCAATCTTTCCTTTGTGCAAGCCTTGAAGCCATAAGCAAGCTCATCATCCTCCCATCTATCTTTGCCGTAGCCTCCATCCTTTTGAAGTCTTCTTGTGTCCTTGAAGCATCTTTAAAGTTAATCATGACCATAACTTCTTTGTTTTCGGTTTCTAGTTTGTATAAAACAATTCGAATCTTTTGTTTGTTTAATTGGAAATTTTG